>OZ024936.1:96922895-98311776 GCA_964017235.1 Sabellastarte sp. h YS-2021 | reverse complement strand
TGCCACTATGTCGCTAATTGCAATTAAATACTCAAATTTCACACTTAAATAGATGCATTGATATCTATCAGATTTTAGAACCATACACTGCAAGATCATAATATAAGTACTCAGACTTGAACTGTTTCTCTTTCATTGACAGGACAAAAAATAAAATATTTGAGGATTAAAGTAGAGCTTAGAATACTGCTTTTGTAATAATAACTTTGCTCAGAAAGGCTTGATGCAATGTGAAACCTACCTATACGAAATTATGGGCTAGTAATCTTCTGATCTGCTTAGATTTGAATTTGAGCCCCTCCTTCAAAGTCAAACGAGTATAGCCAAAGTTAAGAGTGCTTACAAGTGGCTTATTATTGCTGTTTATATTCAAAACTATGTTAGTTGTTCTTTTCTGGTGGATACATCTTGCATCTGGCCATAGATGCATCCTTGGTCTAGTTATACTCTCTCTCTAGTTTTACTCTCATTCACAGTGAATATATTTTACATTTTTATTGAAACATAGTATTTAGAATATATCAATGGTTGCACTCAAGAAAGCCTCACCACTGGTAAGTTTGATTTAATTGTAATTATCCCACTTCTTACCCCACTGGATGGCTTCAGCCTTTTTAAATTGACAGTTACTTTACATAACCCTTAGATCTCATTTTGGAAGGTTTGGCTACAATTCCTCAGATCTAATCATCAAAGGAAAGCCTTCTTAAGCTAGATTAGTGCACAAAAGAGACAACATTCTATTTTATTTATTTATTTATGTTAAGCAAAAGCAGGTATCAATATGGTTTTTAAAAGTGTAAAGGGGGCTTGGTGGTGTAGTGGTTAGAGTTCTTGCCTCCAACCTCTGAGGCCGCCGGTTCGAATCTTGGGCCGGGCGCTTCATGTTGGAAAGTTGGTAGTTACTTGCCGATGCCCGGCTGGTTTACAGTGCAGTATGCACTGGTTTCCTCCACCTGTAAACTAGCCGTCGCAATATGACCCTGGCTGTTGAATGTGACGTAAAGCAACAAATAAATTTAAAAGTGTAAGTGTTATTTTAAATAGTTATTCAAATTAAAAGTATGCTTGGAATAAAAAAGTATGCTTTACATAATTGACATTTTTATTTCAAATATGTAAAACTATTTTACTATTAACTAACTAAGTAAAAGAGATTTCATATACATGTCATTATTAAAGGGGAATAAAGTAGATAACTTAAACCAAAAGATCGGCTATGAATATAAGTTTAACTTTCATTCATTTCATGAAATGGACGGCAAAATATATATAGATTTGTCCATCTCACGAAATGGACAGCTGGGGTGTCCATTCATGAATATAGGTTTAACTTTCATACATTTCATGAAATGGACGGCAGAATATATATAGATTTGTCCATCTCACGAAATGGACAGCTGGGGTGTCCATTCATGAAATGGACAATTTCCTGGTCCATTTCACAAAATGGACAATTTCACAGCTGGGTCATAGCATATATATGTTTATTCATTATGTTACACATTTATTATACATGCATAAACATGATATTATAACTACTTATTAATGAGAATCGAGTGTTTTTAAATAGAAAGGGAAAAGAACAATGCATATATATTATAACTGAAAAAAGACACATTCCAAAAAATGAAAAAAATTAAATCAAGATGTACACAATAATTCTATTATTTCAGAGACATCTGATCTGTCTTTTGTTGTCAATAAAATGTCTTTTTGCATGCATATGAAACCTTTGATGATACCAGCTCTGTGTATTGTACTTTATTTCTTTACTTTGAAGCATTTGCTAGACATGTTTAGGTTGCACTTATTTAGATTATATAGATAGCAAATATGGTTGATGCTATAAGACACATCTGAGGGGCCACGGTGGCAGAGTGGTAACACTCTCGCCTCCCATCTCTGAGATTGGGGTTCGGTTTCCGGCCCAACCTCAAGTGGGAAAGGTGATAGTTGTTTGCCACTGGTCGGCAGTTGACAGTACAGAACCTTGACCAACTGTATGTACTGGTTTCCTCTGCCCTTCCAACTACCCATCATGATATGACCTGTACAGTGTTGAAAGCGATGTAAAACCCCAAATAAATAAATAAGACACATCTGACTTACTGCCATTAATGGCCAACTGGCAAAAGGGTGTAACAATACCATTTGTGCTTTAAAGACAATTATTTATGACTTTTAGTTGTCTACAGTGTAATTGTACGTCAACATCATCATCACACAACAAGTGAACAAGATCTGAACGTGTTTCATATGGAATATCTAATATGTCGATACATGCTGCCTTGGGTCATTCAGTGTACACATTCAATGATTTTTAGCCATTGAATGTTCACATTCCACAGCTCAGCCATTCAATGTACACATTCCATGATTTGCCCATTGAATGTACACATTCAATAGTTTTCACATTCAATACAACATACATAAAGACAAATAATATGCATTTATATTTTCCATTCAGGAAATAAAACCAGATCTATCCAACACTCATATAACTTTAGACCACATATTGTGAAAGGTACTCTATCAATTAATACATTTCACTATTTGATAAAACAAAAGATAACAAGGACTGTGTTCTATGTTCAAATTTGACTAAACCCGTTGGCTAACTTTTTGAAAATTTTTTATTAAATGTTAATTGCATCATTTTGAAAAAGTAAGAAGCCATAACTAATTCTCAAGATAAATTGTTATTGACAATTGTGATAATTTGGCTCACCGGGGACTTCATCAAGTGATAAAACTACAGGAAGATGCATAAAGACAATGATCAATATTTTGTCAAATATTTAAACACCTTTGTAAAGGGTGAGAAGAAACTTTATTTTCAGCAGTACTTGAAGTTTATGAGCTGTCACCAGTTTTAGTTATATTCAAATGCTGACCATTTATGTACCCATCACAGCTGCTGGTGAATCATATATTTTATAACCTTAAAGTCATATGCTTTTTATATATCAAGTTTATAGTACACTTATTAAAAAGTTCTTCGTATGTACATATATGTACACTTTTAATGTCAAACATCTCAATAACCACATATTGCCAAATATATTATGTAATGTTTTCAAGGGACACTTAATAATAATAATTATTATTATTATTAATAATAATAATTAATTTTGACATTTGCTTTTATAAAGTACATTACAAAGTAGACAATATAAGGGAACTGAAACAAAAACTGGGTGGAAGGTTTTCAAAGTGAAGTAGTCCAACTCATATTTTATCAAAACAAGCATTCTGACGCATGCATTTATCTCCCGCCGTATAAATTAGATGTACTAAAGATAGTGGAATATAAATTTTCCTGTGAGATGGAGGCACATGTAGAAGTGACAAGTTTAATGTTTGATTGCAATACTTTTAAAGACAAAAGGCATTTACTCATTTTAGTAGCTATTACTTTGCCATCCAAAGAGCTACAGTTCTGCCACTTCATTATGCAGATCAACCCAAAGTAGGGAAGCAAGTCTTTAGAAGAAATTGCCTATCTGTACTACTTTTAGAGATACAAGACATTTACTTATTTTAGTGGCTATTACTCTGCCATCTAAAGAGCTACAGTTCTGCAACTTCACTATGTGGTAGATCACCCAAAAGTAGGTGAATGACTTATTTAGAAGAAATTGCCCACCTGTAATACTTTTAGAGACTAGACCAAGGATGCATCTGTGGCCAGATGCAAAATGTATCCACCGGCAAAGGCAAAAGTAGCTATTACTCAGCTATGGCACGAGCTAGAGGTCTGAAATTTTACTATGTTATAGCTGACCCAAAAGTAGCTGAATAACATATTTGCACAAAATTCTCTAAATGCAATAGTTTTCAAGTTACAAGTGATTTTACTCATGATGGAAGTTAGTGAAAAGTCCAAAAGTAGCTATTACTCACTTAGCTATTCAGATAGACACCCAAGTTACTCACCATGTTGTTGCTATGGAAAAAGTAGGTGAATAACATATTTTAACAAAATGCTCTAAATGTAATACTTTTCAAGTTATAAATGATTTAGTGTTGAGTAAGAACTTCAAAGTAGCTATTACTCCGCTATGCAATGAGCCACAGGGTCTGGAATTTTACTATGTTATAGCTGCCTCAAAATAGGTGAATAACATATTGAAACTAAATAATGTAAATGCAACAGTTTTCAAGTTATAAGTGATTTACCCAACAGTGATAACCTAAAAGTAGCTATTATTCAGCTATGCCATGAGCTACAGGTCTGAAATTTTACTATGTTATAGCTGACCCAAAAGTAGCTGGATAACATATTTGCACAAAGTGCTCTAAATGCAGTACTTTTCAAGTTATAATTGATTTAGTGCATGATTTAATTAATTTTAATGTATTAAAAATTATTTAAAAAATTCATAAAAAAACTTAAGCATGTGAAACTTCTCCAAAATGTAGGTGAATGAGTTATTTGAGAAATACTGGCTATCTGCAATACTTTTAGTGATAATAGGCATTTACTCATTTTGAGTAGGTGAGTAATTAGCTACGGATCTGAAACTTGACCATGTGAAAGCTCTTCCAAAAGTATGTGAAGGAGTTATTTGAGAAAAATTGGCTACCTGCAATACTTTTAGAGATAATTAGCATTTACTCATTTTCAGCAGGTGAATAATTAGCTACGGGTCTGAAACTTTACCAAGTGAAAGCTCTCCCAAAAGTAGATGAATGAGTTATTTGAGAAAAATTGTCTATCAGCAATAATTTTAGAGATAATTAGCATTTACTCATTTTGAGTAGGTGAGTAATTAGCTATGGGTCTGAAACTTGACCAAGTGAAAGCTCTTCCAAAAGTAGGTAAATGAGTTATTTGAAAAAAATTGGCTATCTGCAATACTTTTAGAGATATTTCGCATTTACTCATTTTGAGTGAGTAATTAGCTACGGCTCTGAAACTTGACCAAGTGAAAGCTCTTCCAAAAGTAGGTGAATGAGTTATTTGAGAAAAATTGGCTATCTGCAATACTTTTAGAGATGATTCACATTTACTCAATTTGAGCAGGTGAGTAATTAGCTACGGGTCTGAAACTTCACCAAGTGAAAGCTCTTCCAAAAGTAGGTGAATGAGTTATTTGAGAAAAATTGGCTATCTGCAATACTTTTAGAGATAATTTGCATTTACTCATTTTGAGTAGGTGAATAATTAGCTACAGGTCTGAAACTTCACCAAGTGAAAGCTCTCTCAAAAGTAGGTGAATGAGTTATTTGAGAAAAATTGGCTATCTGCAATACTTTTAGAGATAATTTGCATTTACTCATTTTGAGTAGGTGAATAATTAGCTACAGGTCTGAAACTTCACCAAATGAAAGCTCTCTCAAAAGTAGGTGAATGAGTTATTTGAGAAAAATTGGCTATCTGCAATACTTTTAGAGATAATTCGCATTTACTCATTTTGAGTAGGTGAGTAATTAGCTATGGGTCTGAAACTTCACCAAGTGAAAGCTCTCCCAAAAGTAGGTGAATGAGTTATTTGAGAAAAATTGGCTATCTATTTTAGAGATAATTAGCATTTACTCATTTTGAGTAATTAGCTACGGGTCTGAAACTTGACCATGTGAAAGCTCTTCCAAAAGTAGGTGAATGAGTTGAGAAAAATTGGCTATCTGCAATACTTTTAGAGATAATTCGCATTTACTCATTTTGAGTAGGTGAGTAATTAGCTAAGGGTCTGAAACTTCACCAAGTGAAAGCTCTCAATTAGCTACAAATGAGAATTTCAAAGTAGCTATTACTCAGCTATCAAAGATTCAACAGGTCTGAAACTTTACTATGTGATAGCTTACCAAAAAGTAGATGGACAACATATTTGAAAAGATTTCCCTAACTTTAATACTTTAAGATATTTGACATTTTCTTCTTTTGTTATTTAGCTACAAATGAGAAAATAGCTATTACTCACTTATGGCATGCAATAGAACCCCAAACTATGTACCATCTTATAGCTAAGGACAAAGTAGCTGAACAACATATTTTAGGAAAACACTCTAACTGCAATAGTTTTGGAGATACAATGGCTTTACTCAACAGTCGGAATTTGAAAGTAGCTATTACTCAGCTATCAAAGGTTCAACAGGTCTGAAACTTTACTATGTAATAGCTTACCAAAAAGTAGATGGACAACATATTTGAAAATATTTCCCTAACTTTAATACTTTTGAAGATATTTGACATTTACTTCTTTTGTTATTTAGCTACAAATGAGAAAATAGCTATTACTCACTTATGGCATGCAATAGAACCCCAAACTATGTACCATCTTATAGCTAAGGACAAAGTAGCTGAGCAACATATTTTAGGAAAACACTCTAACTGCAATAGGTTTGGAGTTACAATGGCTTTACTCAACAGTCGGAATTTCAAAGTAGCTATTACTCAGCTATCCAAGGTGCAACAGGTCTCAAACTTTACTATGTGATAGCTTACCAAAAAGTAGATGAATAACATATTTGAAAAGATTTCTGTAACTCTAATACTTTTGAAGATATTTGGCATTTACTTCTTTTGTTATTTAGCTACAAATGAGAAAATAGCTATTACTCACTTATGGCATGCATTGGGACCCCAAACTATGTACCATCTTATAGCTAAGGACAAAGTAGCTGAACAACATATTTGAAGCAAAAGTTGTAACTGCAATAGTTTTTGAGTTATGAGCCCTTTACTCCAAGTAGCTAAGATAGCTATTACTCAGTTATCTTTAGGCCTAAGTCCATAAAACCCAAAAAATTTTCGAGGGCGTGAAAATTCATTGGGACAATTAATTTACAAAAAAATCTGTAGCTGTAGTAGTTTTAGAGGAATCTGCGTGACTAACTAACACACGCACACACGCACGCACGCACTCACGCACGCACGCACGCACAGGCATCATTTCATAATCTCCCTCCCGGGCTAAAGCCCGGCGGGAGATAATAACAAGCATGCATACAAATGATTGTTGGCTATAAATCTCCCCCTTGGTGACAACGCTTTACTTGCATCCTTTCTGTTAAAATTGACTCCAGTGTTTACTACAGTTTAGTTGTGGTTTTATACGGTATTTCATGGAACAGAAGTACTGATAACATACCTCAGATGGGCCACATCTCCTATTTGGACAGAATTCCGCATTTGGGAATTGTCCTGCTCTGTTATTGTCCTGAATCTGGTGACTCTGATGACCTTTGGAAGAACCATTATTGAGTTTCTAAGTTTTTGAACAGTAATTATATAAGTTTGATGTCAGCTTCAACTAAAACACAATCGCTTTCACTGTTGGTCTTTTGGTGACATGAGGCATTTAGCCTTACGTCGTATTACATTAATTGTATTCCAGCCGCTGTGGATAGAGTCTTCAAAGAGACTCTGTCGTCCATAGATTCCTGCAAGTGTACATACAATATTCTTCAATCGAATTGTTTTTGAGGTGATAGAAATTAAGGTCTTGCACTCTGGATTGGGTCTTCTTTCTTTAGTGTCCAAGGTTTTCTGTGAGTTGAACTCCTCTCTTACACAGCACAGAGCTATGATAAGCGCAAATAGACTTGTAAGTTCACTTGGCAAACAAAGACTGGTTTGCAAGTCTATTTCATAACTTGTTCGAAATGCACAAGTTCTTGTGCATAATATTACAATTACAATCACTGTTGTAGCATGGGTCATGTTGAATGAACTAACATTCTGAAACACAAAATAAAACAAAAAAGAATTTGAATATTGCATTATGCAATAATTATAAACAGATTTGACAATATGAGTAAGGTAATTGGTGCCTTTTTACAGGCAGCCACTTCTTTGGGTTCTAGTTCCCCAAATGCCAATACTGAGGAAACACTGGTAGTTAGATTTAAGTTTAGTTGAAAGTCAACTTAAAATGAATGTCTCTTACATTTACGAGATATTTATAATTTGAAAGAAAATAGCATTGGAAATGCCTGTACCCCACAGCCTTGGAAAATAGTTTTCAACAACATGAGATATAGAAGTAGTGACAAAGATCGGGATAATACCTCAGCAATATCAGTTATATAAAGGTCAAAATAATGTTTAAATAGAGAAAATAATATCTAAGAGAAAGAAAATGTATGTAAAAATAAAGTATTAAAACAACATACAATGTAATTTAATAGCAAGATGAGAGAATTAATCACTAAACTAAAATTATGAAGCTGTAAAATTTATTAATTGAAGTATAGCTGTCAAAGGAAGTAAAGTAATTAATTGAAAGTTCATGTAGTCATCAGTTGCAGTAATCCACATATCTTTGTCATAAGAGCTAATTGTCTCAAAAATGGCAGCTGAACACACTTTGGCATAGCCAAAGTTAAAGGTGTCATGGGACAAGATTTTCAAGGTCAAGATCACTACGGCAAGGTCAAAGTTCAAATCAAGGTTACACAAAGATACTGCACACCTACAAGCTCTAATCAATGTCCCTACTAAGCATCAACTTCTCACACCTTACGGTTTCCAAGGTGTAGCCAGGATAAGATTTTATATGTCAAGATTACTACAGCAAGGTCAAAGGTCAAATTAATGTCACACCATGACATTGTACACATACAACCCCCAACCAATGTCCCTACCAAGAATCTCTTCATATACCTTATGGTTCCCAAGATATAGCCCAGATGAGATATTATAGATCAAGGTCGCTATGGCAAAGGTCAATTCAAGGTCACACCATGACAATGCACACCTATAGCCCCTAACCAATGTCCCTACCAAGTATCAACTTCCTTTCTGAGATACAGTCCAGACAAACTTTACCTGCTGCCCGTCCAAATGCTCGAACACCCATCCAGACACCATGGGTAAAAAGAATACCCTAACAGCCCAAAACTGACCAAAATGTAACGTGGCTAGTATAAACTTTAACTGTTCATTAGGCTGAAGGAGAAAAGTGTGTGAAATAGCTCATACTGTTTCTGTGGTTCCATTTCTGGTATTTGTGACTTTGAGATATTCTTAAAAATATCAAATTTCGTTACATTATGGGCTATTTGCAAAAATAGTGTGCTTCCTGCAAGATGTCAACTGACACAGTCCCCATGAGACACTTCCACGCGAGGCAAATTGTTGTAACTTTTGTGTATGTTTACTCTAAGAAACTTGAGAGTTAACCTTTTGTATATGTATCCATCAGTAAATGAACAACCTGAACAATTAAATTAAAATTGAAAAAATACAAGATTTCATTTTACCACAAGTAACAAGGAGAAGGGGGATAGTTTCTGAAATCAGAGCTGTCTTTTTCTCCAAAAGTCATACAGAACCCATCTATTACACAACAGACTAAAGGACTTAGCCACAGTACCGGCAAGAATTTTTTTAAATGTGTATGTTATATAGATGGCCAATATTTGCAAAACCCATGATTTCTTTTGGGGTCCTTGTTTCTTCTACAATGTTTAAGCTATCGCCTATTATTATATAAATTTTAAAATGTTTGTAAATGTTTTGGTTAACCAGGACATAGCATATTTTGGTAATACGGGCCTAGATAAAACATTGGCCAGAGAGAAGCAATCTTCTATGTGGTATTATCTGAAAAAGGCCATAAAACTGTTTGTGAAGTCTTGGTCTGTGTGAAGTTAGAATGAGAAAGTAAATCGGAGAGGGTTCATATGCATATGCTATGTCCACACCAAGTTCTAAAAGTAATCAGCGTGTACTTATGGTGGTGATGGACCAGTTTAGTAAATGGTTACAACGTTAGAATGTTTTCATTTTCCACACCAGTCTCCAGGTTGCCAGGTGAGTAGTTGATGGTTTCATTTCCAGGTTTGAATTTCCATTAGAGACACACAGAGTTCTATATTAACAAACTGTAGCTAGAAAAGATGTGAGTTTTTACTGAGGAAAAAACGAGCATCTGTTACGGTCACGGGACAGCACGGTAGCAATTACCGGTTGTCTTTAAGTTGTAACAGAAAAAGCAAAAAGTTAAACTTAACAAATTTATTTAATAGTCAACAATAATGATTACAGTCAACTGGTATGCCCTTAACTAAGCACACTAATACAATAACAAGATCTAGCTGACCTGACCACTGAGATTAAGAATAAGTTTATCCGCCGTATCCCGCAATGTGTTCTGTAATCCGTCCTGTGGTATATTCTGTGATCTGTCCAATGTGGTCTGTCCCGTGATCTGTCCAGCGTTCACTCGCACACAGATATCTATATCCTGTGACCTGTCCCACACTCAACAACACAAAAGGTTCTTGTCCTGCTATTCTTTATATATCCAGTCACACAGAATGTCTGTCTGGAGATATTTAGAGAGTTAACACAACTGTACTGTCTGCTCCAAGATGTGGACAATGTCCAAAATGCAGTAAATTCACTCTCTGTTATATGAATGTACAATATCCAAAATATCCAAAGTACAATAAATCTGTCCAGATGATGTATCCAGTTCACTCCAGTAAAAGTTCACAGCAACACAAGTTATATTATATTCCAAAACACAATAGCTCTCCTTATAGCCAGCGAATACAAAGTTCTTTTGTGGTCAGATGTACATTCCTTATATACATCCACAGATTTCTCTGGAATTGTACAGAACCAACTCAGAAAAGCTTGAACCATCTAGGCTAAAGGAGGAAGTTCTAGAAACTACTGGCAATTGGGTTTCCCCAAATCTATCATAACCACTGAGGGGGGGATTTCCCCCAGTCTGTGAACAGATCAATAAACACTAAAACACAAAAGTCAACAACTCCCTTACTTTAAATGTCAACACACAAAAAGAACCAACAACACAATTATCTTTTATGACAATGTATAAACACAAAGCTCAAACTAAACGATGCACTAATATAGTGCCTAATATATGTAATATACAATGTACTAATATAGTGTCCAATATATGTAACAGCATCCCACAGCAGAATTGAATACTGGCAAAAAATGGCAAAGGCTTGTAAAATACACAAATGGGGTGTCAGCAGTAATACATAACTACAAGTCATATTACACTAGAATTCAAAGTTAAGCATCAAGTCTAAATCAAAAGGTTCATAAAATTGACCTAGACAGGTAAGAAGGGGTAAGTTTTATAGGGTTTCAGGCCATGTTTTTGAAGATAGATTGCAAAATACAAGAAATTAGAGTTTCTGACCCCAGTTTGACCTGGGGGCGACAAACTGGATGGGCTTCTTGAAAGCCCAGTCCTATTACTTCCCAATACATTCCACAGCTCTGATTGCAAAAATTAAAGAGATATTAAGCCATGAGTAAAAGTCTGACCCATTTAGGGTCATAAAATTGATCTTGACAGGAAAGAGTGAGCAAAAAGGTTTGAATAAGAATAATTCAATAAGGTTTTATAGGATTTCTGGGAATACGTTTATAGATACACTGCAAAGTATTAAAAAATTCAATTTTATAGCCCTAGTTTTACTTTGATTTTGGGGGCTTAGAGGTAATTTAATGGGATTTTTGGAATCCCAGGCCAAGGTGTCCTGTTACCTCTCAATACGTTTCAAAGATCTAAATCCTATGCGAGAAACACTGCAGGGACCTTAACTTGTTAATTTAACTTTGGTAACTACCATGGGGTGATTTGTAAGCTATAATTTGATTGACCACTGCCTCATGGCTCAGCTAATTCTGACAATTCTTGCATTTGCAATTCAGACTCGGAAGGCATAACACAGGAAAATCAAATTAAAAATTTTGTATTTCGTTGTCTTACTCTGTGCATGAGTTTGATTTTATTGGTTTTATAAAGCTATTTGACACTTGTTCATGCACAGATGGAGAAAAAGAAACACAATCTCCGGTTTGCAAAGAATGATGATGGTTTGCAAATACCAATTCAGTTTTCAAATAACGACTTAATGACGAACATGCTGGGTTCAAACATGTTGGAGACACAGCAAGATTCAGACATTGCTTCATCGGGAAGCAAAGTGGACTGTGGGGGTCATAGACCACTCAGATAGTGACAGTGTGAGTACCCATATGCGTTCTTCCCACCACGTTCAGTCCCAGCACCTCTGGTTTGCCTCGGGTTTGCCATCTGAAAATTTTATTGCACAAAAATTCTTTGACCAATTACAGGTTATTGGCAGTAGGCCAGATAATTTGGAAAAGGAAACCATTACAAAGACAAATGATAAAGCTAAGGTCAAGAGCACTGGTGCGGGTACTGTTGGCAAAGGTACTGGTAAATGTAAACAGAGTGCACAGGCCTGTGGTAGCTCATCTGCAATGCCCATTAAGGGCAGTTTATATCCCTCAGTATCTGATACTGGGAATTTGCTGGGTTTAGAAAACTTGCGACAGAATGCATTCATTCAGCAGTCGCTTGAAGACAGAATAATGGAATTTCAACAGTTAAATCGTATAGGTATGCCTTCAAAATTAAAATCTCGAAGAGACGGTTCGGTTAAACTGCTTGTCAAAAAACGCGTTAAATTGCATGCACAATTACATCCTGGCAGGGAGTACGAGAGAAAGGGTCACTTACGACAAACTCACGATGGGAGAATGGATGGCAGGTTTTTGCAGGGCCATGAGAGAAAAACGACATCAAAATTCTAAAGATGAAATCCTTAATTATCTTATTTCTATGCTAGATGATTCGAACAACTTTTCTTGGTCTGCTGAGACAAAAAGCTTGCCATGCTGTCCTGCTCTGCTGGATGGAACAAGGCGAGATTAAAGATTACACACAAGTGGACAATATAGAACAGAGCAGACGTGTGCATTCACAGAGACATTACTCACAAAACTCCTAGCAGTTAAAATTGTACCTAGAAAGCAAGGTGTTCTGAAGTCCATGCTATGTCTGTATTATACCCAAAACTTGTTTATGCACACATCGAGCCGTGAAACAAAGGGTGTTGCATATAAACAAATTTGTAGTTTTTTTTTTCTTACAATTGAACAAGTCCTTTCCACACACAGAGGAGGAATGTAGGAACAAGAGCAAAAAAACTAATAGGCCTGGGCAGTCCCCACCCCCTGCTTGTTATAGTGATAGATATGTTTGGTCAAAAAATTATAAAATATAGACGTGTTGAATGTCAAGCTAGTAAACAGCTGTTTTCAGATTGGTGTGGTAGATACAAAGCATTTAATGTGGTACAGTAGATCCTACGCTCAGGTGCTTGCAGAGAATGCACTCACTGCTACACTGGCTTAGTCTAATCCAGAATATAATGAGATGGGTACTCGCATCGTCACTACAAGACGAGGAATTGCAAATGCCAAATTCGTTACCTCTTCCAAGGTGGGTATAAATGCCAAAAGTGTCTCTTCCCCTGTCAAGTCTCGTCCTGCCCTCATTCCCTTCCAAAGTAGAAATTCTATACAAAAACCTGAAAAACCATTTTGCTTAGATTTGGAAAACAGGTTTCAAATTTTGGGTGTGGATAGGAAGGGGTTTTGACTGTGAAGGAGATGGGACCTGGACCGGACAAGGAGGACAGGGATTACAGTGTCATGGTTACTGCACTTTCAAAGTTGAAATCAGTGCACAAAACCAAAAATACTTATGCTTCACCATATAAGATTGCTTATGGGCTCTCAGAAAAAAATCACCAGGCAAAAGATCAAGTGTTGACCAATCCCATACCTCATACATATGTCAGTCAAGACAATTACCCAGCTATTGATATATCAACATGGGGGTTCAGCACCACTAAATAAAGCCAGGATAATGGGGAATTTGTGAGAGGGGAGCAGGTGTCTCTGTATATATGGCGATATAAAGAAATATATAAAGAATATGGCTTGTACACAACAAAATGGTGGCATGTTTGGTTATATTCCTCTGACAGATTTGAAAGTGTATCAAGGGCCCACAGTTCACTGGAATATAGTTCTGGCAATATTTGAAGTACATCAAATTATACGGAAAAAGGGGGTTCCAAATTTTTAAAAATGTCGTATACCAGTCACTACACAACTGAAGCAGATGGCGGTTTCACCTCGGATACTATTGGGATGCACTGCTCCCAGACCTAATACAATTTGGGTTTCCCCTAGATTTCAATAGGGATTTTCAATTACAGTCCACATGTAAAAATCATACCTCTGCCTTAGTGTATCAAGAACATGTGGATGCATATATTAAGGAAGAATTGCAATAGAAAGCTTTTTATGGCCCTTTTACTGAATTACCATTTCCGGTTCATATTTCACCCTTAATGACTAGAAAGAAACAAAACTCTGATACTAGGCGTACAATAATGGACCTGAGCAGGCCCAAAGGGGTCTCAGTAAATGATGTAATACACAAATGGAAGTATTTGACACATATTTTCATTTACAGTACCATTCTATAGACAATATCTCACAAAACAATTAAGGAACAGAACCCAGGTTCATTGTTGTACAAAGTAGGCATCGGTGGAGCATTCCAACATTCTCGCATTGATTCTGGATTTGTTGGGAATAAATCACAAACAGCTATACCGCTGCCATTTGTACTCCAACTTTGATCTGGAATTTTTGAGCGTTGTAGCGATACAATCAGATATATTATAAAAAATCACAATCATAATGCACTCATTGACGACCTCAGATATATGTCGGTTTACCTTCAAATAAAGGACTCAATTTCTATTATCTCTACTGGAATACCTAGGTTTAGAAATGAGCAAAAGTAAGATGGTCCCTCCATCCACAGATGTGGTATGATCAGGTATATTGATAGATGCAGTTTGAAAAAAATATATCAATACCTCAAGAAAAATTGCTGAAAATAAAAAATGTATGCAAAGTTGAGACAGTAAAACAGTTTGTTCTAAAAATCAGTTACACTCCCTCTTTGGATCTCTCCTATACACTGCTAAAGAATTCATCGTGCGACGCCTTTCCTCAATAGAATGCTTCATTTTTTGAGAGATAACCACAAAAAACAGCAGATATCTATTTTGTAGAGATAAACCAGTCAAAATATCATGTGATAATTTGTTGAGGTTATTAACTCTGGTAAGACCAGAGATGAGTTTGTAGCTACATGTGCTAATATTTGACTCTAATCTGCAATATTTAACATACAATTGATAATGGTTCATACACCAGGTAAATGTAATGTTATAGCCGATTTGTTGTCCTGATGGATCACAATTAATAACCCTTAACAGAAATTAGAACAACTTCTCCCAGAATACACATTGGTCAATACGCACATTGACCTTACTGTTGTCAATTATAATATTTAGATATATTTGCAGATTTGCCTTATAAATCTTGTCCAGGCTATATCTACCGTAGGATGTAGGAAGTTGATACTTGGTAGGGACATTGCTTTGGGGTGTAGATGTGCAACGTCATGGTGTGACCTTGATTTGACCTTTAACCTTGCTCTAGTGACTTTGACCTATAAAATCTTGTCCAGGCTATATCTCGGAAAATGTAAGGTGTAGGAAGTTGATGCATGGCAAGGACATTGGTTAGGGGGTGTCGACATGCAATGTCATGGTGTGACCTTGATTTGACTTTTGATCTTACAGTAGTGACCTTGACCTTTAAAACTTTGTCGGGCAATATATCTGTAGTGTAGGAGGTTGATGCTTGGTAGGGACATTGCTCAGAGGTTGTAGATGTGACACATCATGCTGCAATCTTGATTTGAGCTTTGACCTTCTCAAGTTACCATGAGTTTTAAAATCTTATCCAGGCTATTTCTTTGATTCCGTAATATGTAGAATGTTGACACTTGGTAGGGACATTGGATAGGGTGTGTAGGTGTGCATCACGGTGTGACCTTTAACTTTGGCTCTGCCGAAGTGTGTTCACCTGCCATATTTGAGACATCTTTCTCTTATGACAAAGGTATATGGATTACTGCAACTGAGTATTATGTGTACTTTTACATAATTATGCTATTTCCATTGACAGCTGTTCTTTAGTTAGTAAAATTTTACAGCTTCATAATTTTCAGTATACTCATTAATGCTATCATCTTGCTATTGAATTGTCTTGTTTTAATACTTTATTTTTACTTACATTTTCTTTCTCTTAGAAGTTATTTTATCTACCTAAACAGTATTTGGACCTTTATATAAGTGACACTGCTCTGAAAGTATCCCTGTCTTTGTACTGTTTCACTACTTCTCTATATCTCATGGTTTTGAAAACTCTTTCCCCAGGCTGTGGGGTACGGGCATCTCTAATGCTATTTTTTCATTCATGTTGTTTGGACAATGGGTGGTCCTGTTGTGATCCCAATTCAAAAGTTCAGTTGCTTTCAATTTAGCAAACTAACAAAATCCAAAATATTTTAGATGTTTTTGCGAAGGAATGTCTCCCGTAATCCAGATGTGTCATAACTCCACTGCAGAAAGTACATTGCACTCTGTCCACGGGTCTGCAGTAGAATAACCCTACTTGGAAGATGAATAATGAATGAAGTATTTATAAAGCGTCAAACAGATGTGGACATTCTGTCAGTAACTGACATCCAAGGAGGGAAAGTCCAATTGCCAGGAAAAGTCCATCTTAGAGAATCTAACAAGGGAGAAGACTATGATTGGCTAATCTGAATAGGTAAGTCTTAAGCTATCATGTTAATACAGTGACGCTGTCCTGGGTTTTGATGGCTTTCTCCATTCAGTAGGAGCAGCTACTGCCAAACTGTATGTCCTCATATGTTTGTTGGGTCTAAAAGAGGAGATTGAAAGGCAGTTGTGCCGTGTGGGGTCACTGTGTTTAATTGGAAGTGAGAGATATAAGGGTTTGTTGAAATTCATTCTCTTATGTGTAAGAAGAGTTGTACATAAGGACAATCACGGCTTTTTTCAGTAGGCATAAAAAACAGACAGTGATAAAATACAGACGTCTGGGAGCCCCTGTGTGTTGTATTGTGTGTATCTAGCAGATTGTATGGGGCGTGAAATAAAAAGGCAATATATTCTGTAACATCTATGGCTGTTTTGTCTTGCATTTACTGTGTGTTGAGGGGAAAAGAAAAGGCATGGAATTTTTTCCGCTAAATTTTATCAAGTCTGAGATTGTATGAAACCCTTTAATTTTTATATTATAACAAGTAAATGAATAAGAACATTCCTGGTTTTTGTTAATGTTATTTTTACAATATAGTGCAACAAAAAGGGAATGAATTTGTAAACTGCACTTTTTAGTCCAAAGTGAACTACACATGTTGCTATTAACATAACAGTGACAATGATTGTAGTAGTGGCTAATACCATATTCAACATATCAACAAATAAGTCACATTACTTGTAATTTTACTCCATACAAACGAAATTGATTACCAGAATTGCCTCTGAAGGCTATCAAACATTTTTCAACTGATTGAATTCCACGTATAAATAAGAATGAAGATTCCAACGTTTTACTGAAAATTTGCTCAGTCAACATTTATTAATTTATTAAATTTTAGATTTCTCAATATTTTGTGAGGTGACCCCACCTTTTTATTATTTATTTTAATCAATATTGTGCTAACATTGTTTTGATGATATATTAACAAATTCTTAACGTTAGAAGTTTCATAAATTACACTGTCGTCTTGAATTAAGTGTATTTTAGCAAGAATATTTAGTCTAATTGGAAAAGATCTCTCAAAGCTTTCCTTGGGCTGAAACTATATTCACTTTTACCATTCTTTTATTGTTTGATTTTTTCCCTGTAAACATAAGAAATGTTTTAAAATGGTTTAAACGTTTACAAAAGGTTTTTAAAACCTATTTAAACCCTAAACGTTTCCAAGCAAACATTTATGCTGTAATGTTTGAAAACGTTTTATAAACATTATATATACAAATGTTTTACTGAAAACATTTATTAAATGTTTATAAAATAACTCAAGAAGCTATGTTTTGACTGGAAACGTTTTCAAACATTTATAAAATAGTTAAAGAAATGAAGGTTATGCTAGAAATGTTTTTCAAACATTCATTATTAAGTGTTTTATAAACAATACTTAAGTGTTTTATAAACAATACACATTAAACGTTTTAAAAACATTCTTGATCAAATGTTTTAAAACATTCTGTCAAAAACATTTTTAAACCCATATTTTCAGAATGCTTGTTAAACCTTCAGCTTCAAACATGTCCAAACAAAGATGGCGGTGAGAAATAATAGGGAATTCTTGAGGACTTTGTTAAAAATTGCCCAACATGCAATCCCTAAAAGTAAGAATTGAATGGGGGCACATTTTTGAGCCACAATCTTACAAGTTTAGACATAAAAATAATATTTTCATTTATGAGCAACCTTAAACAGATATTGAATTTGCTCTCTGACCCCATTGTTATTTAGACATTAACATGTTCATTTGTAATGTTTTTCTAATATTTATCATTAAACATTTAATAAACGATATACATAAAATGTTTTAAAAACATTCCATTATAAATGGTTTTCATAAACATCATTTTTTAACCTTTGCCAAACGTTTCCTTTCAAACGTTTGCAAAACCCCAAAGTGTTTACTGGTTTGTTATGTTTGATGTGAATTATGATAATACAAAGTCATATTATAAATGAACTACAGAATAAAAAAATACAAAATGTTATGTACACTGCTTTCTTACTTCAGCTACGTAAATTACACTAAATCTGAAAAATTATGGACAACTTCTTGCTTCAATAAAAATAGTTTCTTCGGCGACCCCCAAACTTTTTTCACTGTTGTGGATATAAACAGCATAGTAAACCTATTCTCAAACTTTGGTTAAATTCTTAATGTTAAAAGTATTTAGTAGCGATTGTCCTTAAACAGTATGAGATACTCAATGGAGAGCCAGTGTAGTTTATTCAAAAATGGTGTGACTGGATTTGTTTAGTCTACAAACAATGTGACATAAGGCATGTTGAACTCTCTAATGTCTGCTAATGTTCGAATTTGTGATGTGATAAAGCAGTGAATTGCAGTAGTCCAGGCGCTGGCTGATAATAACATTGGCCAACTTAACAGCCCTTTCAATGGTCAGAAACCTGTTTAACTAAATCAGTGGATCTTCTTTTATATCCAGCTCCCTATCTAAGGTACCACATGAGGTTAAGTGACAAGTGGAGGGTTGTTAGGTGACAAGATGTCTATTGTTCAACAACTGCTTAGAACTTGATTTGTTTCACGCTTGTAATTAGGAAGCTGGAATAGTCTATGATCTAATATTGTTTCAAAATTCTATTTAAGTTGATTTGTTTGACCATATGTGTGTTATGGTCTAATCTAATCTAATGTGAACTTTTATAGCGCTTAATCTGCATCAATGACAGACTCTAAGGTGTATCTCAACATAAAACAAGGCAATAAACGTTAATCAAATGACATAGCCAGGTCATACCAAGAAGACACAGGGTGACAGGGGAGGCTGTGGTCACTGGATCAGTCTCATATTTAACTTGTACTCCAATCATCCATTTGTTCATATGATTTGTTTCACCTTAGTTTGAGTGAAAGCATTTTCAATGCATTCCTGTAAAACGATTTTAAAGTGTTTGTGGTTGATACTATACAGTATATGTTTACATGTTTACAAACATATGATTTAGTCACAAGTTTTATATGTTTAAATGTCAAGTTTCTAACAGACATTGCCCCATATAATCTAAAAGATTAATGTCATTACCTCCCAAAAGTTGGTATTATTTTCATCACCGTGTGTCTGTTTGTTGGTCTGTTTGTTATGCATCGCAATGATGCAATAGTAATAGTTGGGTCTTCATGCAAAAATAAGAAGATGGGTCTTCTCAACTTAAATCCCATTAAATTTTGAGAGTGATCTGGACCACTGTCTGGATATAGAAATAACTTTTGTACACAAAAACTTAAAGTGGACGCTATACATTTTTCTCCACTTGTAATGACTATAAATAAAGTATAAATACACTAATAAATAAAGTAGTCGTTGGGAAATTTTTATGTAATTGCAAAGGATTGTCATTGCAAACTAGCATTTTTCTATAAAAAAATATCAATGGATATTTCTCACCAATAGTGTATTTTGAGAAGGAAAAAAACATATGGTGATACATATTAGCCCAACCTAGGATAACTAAACTCAGGAATGATTTAAGCTAAAATTTAATATTAATCAACTAGTTTAATATTAATTTGTTATGTCATACTCCAGTGCTAGTTTATTTAAATACTTATATTTAAATTTTAGATTTTTTGTGCTTATCTCATCGTTTACAGTTATTAGCCCAACTTATAATTTGCACAAATAGTCTTTATTTTTGAAATGAAATTATGTTATTTACTTATTTTTCTACCTAAATGTTACTTCTTTTCTTTACATCATAATGCATTGATAGGATTAATCTTAATCCCCTTATTGTTCCAAGACTCTGTCTCAGTTAATTTGATAATTGGAAGGTCATTAGGTCATAAGGTGTCTATTGTTGAACCACTGCTTTCAACTTGATTTGTTTCATTTGTGGGGAGTGATTAGGCAATTGAAAGACAATTGAATCAACATCCAAGCAATGTTTTAATGTTTTCAAGGTTCAGGAAACAAAATTCATTTTAGTTTCTGCAATTGAACACTTTTTGTTGAGGTTAGATATGTTAAACACATTGATATAAAATAAAAAAGTGCAAAATATGTTTGTACAATGGTTAATTAAACTTATCAATGTTAATATCATCTGTTTCATGAAAAATAATTCACTTGTAAGTAGTAAATATTATAATCCACATAGAAATAATTCTTGAATTTTATTATCTCAAGTTGGGCTGACTCCTAAGTTGGGCTCTAACAGTGACATTACACAGAAAACCCTGCTGCCCTTTGATAAACTTGGACTTAGCTTTGTCACCATATATGTTATCCATTTCAAGTACCATAGCTAATACTAAAGTCTTAGATTTAAGCCCCTGACCTAGTTAAAAACTGAACAAGTATAAGACCTTCTGTGAAACCTACCCCTGGTGTTTTTGAGCAAACCACTCTGTACATTTAGCTTTATCGCATATTAAATTGTATCCATCCTTGGTCTTTCTTCATTCATAGAAAGCAGAATTTAATAAAGTTAATATGGTAGACACCAATATGAAGGCAAGTTACTTATGTTTTCATCCTTATCTCTTCTAATCCATGAGAATTTCACAAAACAAAATACAGTCATGCATTAAAAAACATATTTCAGCTGAATGTGGAAAGATATAATACATGTATACGTACAGTGTACTTACTTAATACATTGTTCTCGCGTGTGAAGCTTTTCCTTGGTGACTTAGCAATAATCACGTGTTTGTACAGTTTAACACCAGACAACTCAATGCTTCTAGACTATCCTTGTAGAAATATCCTTATTCTGAAACAAAAATCAGGGGCCGTATTCACGAAAGGTCTTTGCCAAGTCTTAGGCTTAACTTTGGTATAAAAATATAGCCAACTTAAGCCTAAGACTTGGCTAAGACCTTTCGTGTATAATTACGGTAATAATTACCCAGGGTAATTCTTCTAACCGGTTCCGTCTGGTTCCGGTCCTCGGTTTGGCATTGGATTGATCACGTGTGCCTTTCCCGCCAAAAGATGACGGAAAGAAATTTCCTGCTTTTAATGTGACGTGGCAGGGAGTTTGTGCAGTAAATATCTTACCTGTGCGACCACAAATCCAGGTTTCCTTTGCTGGATTGTAAAACAGTCTGTAAGTCTTGTCCATGAAGATAATAAACATTTATATATCCGCACAGAGGTTTGTAAATATATGTAATACTGGTTAATTCGATTTTGTTTAATACAAAGTATGATGAGTTCGCTCACTCAACAAACGCTTGTACGGTGAATTAAAGTAGACTGATATGTCACTTCATATGTAATAGATAGTATTCAGATCCCATTAGTGAAGCATAGAATCCATGTTACAGTAATAGCAATTACATGTTTACGGTGTGTCCAGTTAGACTGACGTAGACCTGACTTCAATCAGTGGGGAGTCTATAAATAGGTCTTGGACAATTGAAAACAAGGTGTATATGGGAGGCATGGTGATAGGATCTGAGTAAATAATGGATTACATCATAATTCTAACATAAACTTATTGAACGTTCTGACAAACAAAACAGACAGGAATTGGACAACACACAGTAGTCTGACCTGTTCAGTTTTCGTGTTTGGTGGCCTCTCCACCCCCCACCCCCACCCATCCCCAACCCCCCAACAGAACTCGACTAATTAAGCAGTATCTTATAAACTGCAGTGTCATATTCCTCTTTAGGACACCGTCAGGTTGGTTTACTGATAAGTCTGATCAGAAAATACCAGCAGATATATAAATAGGACGAAATCTAACTATTAAATCAGCACACACTATGTTGACTTTCCTTATTTGTTTTTATCGTCATATCAGTTCAAGTGTTTGTTTTGACAAAAAATTCCATGAAAAAATCATGCAGGCGACACAAAAAGAAAACGTGTGAGAGGTAAGTAAGGAGTTAATATACTTACAGTGAGAGGAACACATTCTACACAGATATCCTATTGATGTTGATATAACCACGTCTGATCTAGTTCTCAAAGTTTCACCCAGTACATCCACTGACTCATACATCTTGTAGTTTTATCATCTCATAAATAAATGTTTTAAAACTGGTGTCACACCCGCCGGTTCTAGTTCCTGCTGCCTTTTATTATCAATTGAAGCTTCAACCTGTTGTTTCTGTCATAAAGTATGACAATATGTGGATACCATGCACCAGAACAATGTTTATAATGGCTACATGGTGTTAAGCTTTCTGTGTGCAAACGTACAATGGGGTGATTAGGGGTTCATCAGATTCATAGGCTTACTACCTTTGTCGGTTCTGTTTTAACTAGGTAGCCATTGTTAGCTTACAATTTTATTTTTCTTAGATTTAAGTGTTATTCTAAGAAAATGTTCAAGAATCTTTGTTAACAGAGGCAACAGCTTTGTTATAGTCAGAAGTACAGGGTGACATTCTGTCTGACATTCTGATCTATTTAGATGATGTATTTGAAGTAGCTACTTCACATTGTCTAATCTTATTGTTTATCTGTAATTGTAACATAGTTTACTTTCTTGTTTGCAAGGAAGATGATTTGATTTATTGCCTCAATATTCTAATGACACTATTCCTTATGCCATTTGAACCACTTTTTGGAAAGATGCATTAAGTAAATACAAAAAACATGTAAGATTATACACGAGGTCTAGGTTCTTAAGGTAAGATTGTGTTCATCTTTCTAGGAGGTTACAGGGTGGGTAAAACCAACCCAAGGGTTTTTAAATGAGCCAAAAAACTGAGGTGGTTTTAGCAGATCTGTTCTGATGAGGGTCAAGTCCCATCACTACTCTGTTACTTCACTGAAAATTTAAAAAAAAATCAATTCAAAAAGTATATTATGCTTTAAGAAGAGCAGGTATTTTTGCCGATATTTGATAGATCTTTGGTGAATACTTGAGGCTCTAAGCATGTCAGGGTCAGTTCTTCTGTCACATGTATGACATACAGACCAGTCAGACTGACGGGACCATTACAAGTTCACACAACACTCTGCCACTGCGTTCAGTTTAAAAATCAGATTGCAACTTACTTTTTCATCTTCATATTTACCGGTTTTAAATAACAAACAATTTTCTTCATGAATTATTCAGTTAAAAAAGTATATTTTTCTACTTGAAATCACTTTTTTTTTGTAAAATGGACAGACGTTGTACAGGACTGTCTGTGTCTTTTGCAGTACATAGATCCATACACAGATATCTACATTATGGCCTTAAATTCTCACACACAAGTCCGCAAGCACGGAGGTGAAATTGAAACACTTGTTAAAGTGGACAAACCATGGGCACTTTACATTTGATGCTGTAACTTTGTGCACCCTGAAGCCACCATAACAGCGGCTTCTCTGTGTTCTTGCAGGTTCTAGTTGAAGACATAACTCTCCAGTGAAGCCTACCCTCCTCACCCATCCATCTCCGTGCTGTCTCTGGGGTCAGCCTGCTATGTCCCTGGATTTCCACCTTTATGGCTCCAGTCAGCAAGAGTTTTTTCATATAATCGAAATTAAGTACTAATTACATTACACTACCAGACCACCAAGTCTTCACACTGTGTTAACGTGGATAATGTAAACTAAATATCGTCATATTTACATTTAAAGGCACCACAATTTTAGATGTATAATGAAATGTACAGGGATTATTCAGAATAGAAATTCTAGCAATATTAAAATACCAATTCCCCCACACACTGCTGGCAAAAGAAAAAAAAAAGAAAAAGAAAAACATTTTATAAAAACACACGACTGTCATCCAATAACTGGCAGTTTTACAAGGAAAATTTCCATGTTACCAATAATAACTTTATATTGGGCTGACTTAAATGCTGGCAACACGCCAATGGAAATTTTAACTGATTGGAAATAGTGTGCACAGTTAAGTAAATAAACATAACAATCATCTAGGCCAAGGGTAGTTAATTCTTTCATATACCTATTCTATATCTATTTATATGAAAATGAAGATTTTCACTTGGTATCCAGAATTTAATGAAGTACACTCCCACATGAAAGGAACCAAATCTTGAGAGGCAGAGCGGAGACGTAATTTGGCAGGCTCTTCAACTTGGCACAAACTGGAACACAAAACACTCGTCGTACATTTCCGGGAGTGTATTTCCAAATAAGGTGAGTATGGTGGCAGCCGAATTGACTACGGGCATAAATAACTTGTTTTCGGGACTTTCCGTATGCAAATTGTGCCAAGCTTGAGGCAGCAGAAATATATTATCACCCTTTAAAGTGCACGTTACAAAGCTGACTTTGTGAGAATTTCTGTTTAAAGTCTATAGTTTGCACCAGTGTCAATGCAGGTTTTAAGCCATTAATATCCACCTTATTGTTACAACTACAATACAAGACCCATGTTCTGATTTTTTTTCAGGAAGATTCACGCAGTGGTGTTTTCGTAATCATGCTGACAAACAGAAAAACGAAAAAAAAAACGGACATGGAAACAATACGTTCTTGGCGGGTGTAATTACGGGACTTGAACCCGGAAGTGGTTGGGCAGTGAAACTATTACATTGACAGAGAGACAGATGGGGCCAGTCAATGCTGGTAAAACAAACAATCATCATTCACCAGACTTCTGCGACATTTGACGAATGAATGTTATGTGTGTGCAATCTCCACGTATTGGGAAATCCCCCCCCCCCGAAAAAAACCCCTGACTTAAGTGCCGCCATGACATCATCTGCACATTTGTCCAGATCGAAATTTATATACTAGTGAAATTATGTTCTTTCCACAGATTGTACAGAATGATGATATGGGTTAAATTTAGTGACAATCAAGAGTGCTGAGAATTGTGAAGAGGAAACTACGCAGTAGAAATATACAGTGTCTGGTCAACAGAGGAAATATGCTGAAATACTGACTTGTTCATGTTGTCTGCAAACAGAGGAGTTAAGTCAGTCATTTTAAGATTCTTACCTATGATTTGTAAGCATGGCAGGATTTGAGAATATTTTTATAAACATAGTAGCCGGGCGTACAGAACTTCATGCAGAATCTTAAAGCATAATAATATTAGCAATATACATTTAGACATTGAGTCTATATGTCAGAGTCTATAAATAACATTATTATTTATTATAAATCACTTTCATATAGTTGTCAACAAGTCTAACACCCGGCCATCTCATGGCATGAAATGAATGGAACTTTTATAGTGCTTAATCTCCACTTAAAAAGACCAGATGCGCAACGAACAAATTCAATTTCAAAATGGAAGGGAGAGAAAATAAGGTAAGTATGGCGGACACATAGAATAATGTGAACACTGTGATCTGAAGGCAGAGGGGAGACATGTTAAGGGGGTGTCACACATCTCCTTTCTAATGGACAAACACCTGTTGATTCTTGAGCGGGGTGGCGAGAAACCTTTCTCTACAATGGGGGGCCCAATTTCAGTTCTAATGGATTCCTGTAGAAGTGACATCTGCACAACTGCACATGGAACCAGTTAACTGTGGTTTGGATTGTAAGATATGGCAATGTATGGACTGTTTTCTCTAAAACTTTACACATTCTGTCTTCATTTTATCATTTTTATTTGAACTGGAGTTACTTTAATGTCATACACCTTCGGGCTCACATTCATCTTAATCACACTATGACTCAATGAACATTCTGTCTACTTGGTGAAAATATGACACGACCATGAAAACGTTCAGGTAATTTTTAGGACTTTACAGATAATTGCACAATAATTTGGACACATCTAGGGTGACATGAGTAGGGGTTAGTACAAGTCGGTAGTGTCTCACATCCTGCCAGGAGGAGGATTTGAACCCAACTCCAAAGGTTATTAGATTTAAATAAGGTGAACTTAATTTATGCAATTTTACAAGCAGATAGTGTAAGTGGTTTACTAGTCAGTGACTTACAGGAAGTTATTATTTATAGATTTTTAAAGTAAACAATACATTTAATGGCAAAATAAAAGAACTCTGAACTCTGTGGTTTACAAGACACATCAGCCAGTGAGAGACACATAGAATCTACAGTTTTTTTCCTCCCAAGCTTGGGCTGAGTCAGCGCATATTGCGCCACTCCCTTGTGGTTATATTGTCTGAACGTCAGTAGTTGTATGTAGAGACGCCATTACAATTCATAGATTGTGGTTATATGCAAATGAGCTGATTCTCTTTCAGCCTTATTTTATGTTGTTATATGCAAATACAGCAATAGAGGTTAAGTTTTATCTGTCCTCTTAGAATGAGGAAAATGTCAATACTCTCTTGTGTCAGACTATAGATTTTATGCCTTGTTCAAACGATATCTGTAAAATAAGAACACAAAATGTATCAAGTGATTCTCAAAACGTGGGTAAATTTTCTCCCAAGTCTAAAAAAAAACCTAAATCAAGTCCTGTCGGTAATATATTTAATAAAAGTAAGTGAAAACTCGATCTGAGGTTTTTAACAAACTGGGCCGACTGAGAACATAACTAAATCCGGTCCCTAAACATAAACAGGTTACTTAATCTAAAAGTCAAAGGCGAGTATGCACTTTTCTATTTGGAAGTTGAAGGCAAAATGATATTCCGGGGTTTATTCACAAAAGGGATCAAGCACGAAATGAGCTAAATATCGGCTCACATTCGTATAAACAGCTGTAAATTTGAGCTGATTTTGGCTCAACTTGAGCTTGGTCCCTTTTGTGAAAACGGGTGGATGCAGGAATACATCACCTTTTGGCGTGGCTTACATAATATGAAAAAGTAATTAAAGTATTACTGCCATAACCCCGACCCCCCCCCCCCCCCCCCCCCCCCCCACACACACACACTGTGGCTTGTTAAGGAAAGGGTTAAGCTCTCTTCTCACGCATGTAAAGTCACAGGCTCTAATCTCAGCCTCACTGTAAAGGTTTGCTTCTGAAGCCAACCATAGTGTCTTGGTCCTTGATGGTCTGGGGGAAGTTCATTCCATTCAGATGGTACAACATCAGTGACGTTTTGCGTGCTGTACGTTATTTTTGGTTTAGTGGAGGGTATGGTAGGTCGCTTTCCATGGGAGATAGCTTGGTTTTGTTAAGGATTGTAAGTTGGGGGTTGAGTGAAGTTCATACATTATAGATGAAAAGGTTGAACTGAACTTTTTTGTGGTGACCAGTGACATTTCTCGAAGTATGGAGCCATATAAGAGAATGTATTTAGCCTGAAAACAAGGTGTATGTGTGTCTGGCTGACACTATAGCATTATGGATTGCAGTCATCCAGTCTGCAGCTGACAAGTGCCACTCCAACTACATTCCTGAAATACAAATGCCTACAAACTTTTTGCAAGTCTTGATATGACTGTTACAGGATTTACACACTGATATCATGTAGAAAGGGAAGGTATTTTCCTGGTCAAAACTAAGGACTAGGGCCCAGTTTCACAAAGCCTCCTTTGAAAAGGACCTCCGTAAGTAAAAGAAGGTCAGTTTATTCCTTTAGAAAGGCCACCTTAAAATTCAGTTTCACAAAGCCTGCTTTAGCTCTCCTTACCGAAGGTCTTCCTTGAGACTTAAGGAGGGAGCAAATGTTCTATAACGTTATTTAACATTTCCTGAGGACACTTCTTTCAATTTAAGGTAGGTCCATAGCTTTCTTGAAATTTAATGGAGTTTTCAAGGTCTCCTTTAAGGAAGGGGGCTTTATGAAACTGGGATTTTTTAAAAGAGGGAGATATAAAAGGAAACCCTTGAGTTTAATGTGACCTTTATCTTAAGGAGGCTTCGTGAAACCGGCCCCAGATTCCTTGTTTTGTTCATGGAATGTTGTGTCATTGTGAAGCAATCTAAAATTCAGGATACAGTTTATCCCTTATTACGTGGCCATCAATAATTATAAACTCACTTTGTTAGAGTTTGGTTTCAACCGCCGTCCATTATTGTATGATGTTAAGCTAATTTCCTGGCTTTTCTGTATTGACGTTATAACTGTCACTAGTCAGACTTGAGTGTTATCAGCATGTAAGTGTTTTTTTTACACTGTGAGATGATGGAACTAAGTGGAGTGGTGTTCATTTTGAAAAGGAACTTCCAAGGAACTCCCTGTGGGACACCATGTGTAAGTGTTCCTGGTTTGGAGAATTTATTTCCAAGTTTCATTTACAACTGAAGTGGGTTTTGACGGAAATGTTTTATTCTAATTCATTTCCCCAATGTCTACACAACCTATTTATGGCATCATTGCTATAAACTAAAGTGTGTATTGATAATACCAAACTCACCTGCCAACAGGTGCTTTAAACTACAAAAACAATCGTGACATAAAAACACAATGCAAAGGTCACACTACTCCGGTATACAACTACAAAATTCAGTGTTTCCACTGTTTCTACGTAATTTTGCCATTTTCTAAATATGTTCGCAGTACCAAGTGACTTACAAAATGTTTCTAACGCTATTATTAGCAAACACATAAGACAATGCATTTGCATAAATGAATAACATTTTATAAACTGCCACAACTGTTCATTCAGTTTGTTACAGCTGTTATTGAATATCTGATGAAATGAATATGACTGTTTGCAGATCTACACTCTGTTATGGGTACACATGATATATAGACACATGGCTGACTTGTATACTACCACACAGAGACAACAAGGAACAAGAACAACCTTTAAATACTTCATTAGACTAGGTACATGTTGGGTGTCATGTACAAGGTCATCATATGCAGAGATATGGAAGTTTTAACACACAAACTGTGAAAGATGCTTATTTGTTATTCATTGTTCAATTCATGATTTTCTTAAATTTGTAGAATTCTAAAGAATGTCGGAATTAGTGCCATCACAAGACTGCTTGAAAGAGTTAGAGAAAGCTCTTACTGACAGAACGATTGATCATATTGTGGTCACATTGGAAAAGAGCGGCTTTAGTGTTCCTCATTATATAAAAAATCATCAGAATGGCAGGAAGACAAAAGCCATCATTTCCTGGTGCTTCAGCAGATTCCAGCTCTGGAAATGTCTTACATCTGTTCTGTTACAGTTTGAAGGCAAGTCAGCAATGAAGTCGCTGACTGCAGAACTCGGCAATATCAATGGTATTTTCTTGTTTTATTTTGTATTAGAATACATTACACCAAACCGCAATATCAAAGATAATTTATTATCCTCCTGCCCCAACAACTACCTGCCGTCATATGGCTCTACACAATGTGTCCAAGTGACACCAAACCCAATTTGGTCAATACCATTACTATTTAGAAATATAGATTGACGGACACTCATGTGTTCCTTTTGAATTCACAAGGCATCAGATACGAAACAAAAGCCAAAAAAGGAAGAATAAATATGCATTGATTGACAGCGTGACAATGAGATTTATGTGAGTACTAAACCTGAGAGTAACAGTTTGCTGTATTCTCATTAATCAGACATGAATAAGACCATTTCAAGTTACTGAATTTACTATATAACCTTACTAACGTTTTTCCAGATTACATAGTTTGTGAGGTTACTGTTGAGGGTGACTCCGGATCATTGAAGGACATTACAAAGATGTTAATCAATCAGTTCAACAATACTTCAGCTAGTTTAAGGAAGACATTCCTCAGAAAATATTCCTTGGACAAAATGGCTGCTAAAATAATTGAAGAAAAACAGGGAATGTTTGAACTGTGGATGAAAACCGCAAACCCAGAATTCAAGCAACGGATAATTACTGACGTCACATCTAAAGAAATGGAGAAATCTGTCATGTCATTTACACAACAATATAATCATCAAAGGAACAACTGGAGAATGTCTGTAGTGGTAGCTGATATAGAATTAACACGTGACTGTTCTACCGACAGCGGATTTGTAGATTATAAGTCAGGTGACCGGTTCTTTGATACTTTTGTATATCACATCATTTCATTTACAATTTTTTTCACACAAGTTAAGAAAATATTTAATTAGTTGTATATCTGCTTTGTTTGACAGATGAAAGCCTGGCACATGAATTGGAAAAACTTAAGTCAGATATATTTGCTTGTGCAAAAGCCAAAAATAGTCCGCCTTATGATTTTTGGACTCTGCTGCTGAAATACAAATTCTCTGAGCTGCCAGTGGAACAACTGACATCAGAAGAAGGACTCAACATCTTACAGATTTGTCTTGAACGAGGTAGGCTCTCATTTCTTCAAAGTATTTTTAACACAGGGTGGTGGACTCTGCTGACTCAGCAGAAAGTACCTGAGTGGGGACCAACTGAATACAGAGGCAAGAGAGCCAAAGATATAGCTCAGGCTAAAAGAGCCAGGAAACCACTGGATGAATACAATGAGTTCTGCTCACTGGATGTCAGCATGTCTCCTGTGATGAAAGCCATCAGAACTTGTGACATCTCAAGAACCAGATCACTCATGCAAAATGCAGGTGAGGAGCTCTTTTATGTGGACAACAACAAGGCGAATGCTCTCTACTGGGCAGTTGTTTCTGGGTGTCTGGATATTTTCATGGAACTCCTATCCCTTGGAGTGGACTATCACATGGTGACCAAGAAGAGAGAAAACCTGCTCCATGTGGCCTGTGTGTGGGGCAGACATGAGTTTGTAGCTGTCCTGGTGAAGCAGTATCAGGTAGAGGTGTGGCTGGAGGACACAGGACATAAAACCCCACTTGACAGGTAGTGTATTTACCTTACGGCTTCCGAGAGTGATATCATCTTTGTAATTAACTTGACATTCCAGCATCTAAACAAAGCATCATTATGTGAAATGTAGGCATTTTATTCAAATAATGAATTTAATTTTTGTAGGTTGCATGCAAGGTTGAGCATTATCTTTACCAATGAAGTCATTTACATAATATATCCAAAATGCCAATCCAACATCATCTCAATACTCTAATCACAAAAACTTGCAAAGATGTAGGGATATATCCTGGGCTGAAGACAGGCCTTTACGGTCAGCCTGGTTAGATTATTATGTAAAGTTATATGAGGAGTCTGATCAATTTCAAAGTTTCTCCCAAATATTATATACTTGTCAAAACTATCAGGCAGGAAACCTTAAACTCTGCCTTATGATGTGTTCTGTAACATGAGAATTGTGTTGATCTCTTCTTGCTCACTGTTTTCACTGGAAACACAGATGAAATGAGAAAAAATATACACATTTTTCATTCTTCCAGACATGCGGAGACAGGACTTTGAAAATCATATTTAGTATAACTAGCAAGCACCATGGAGTTACTGTGTCACATGATCAGAGACAGCTGTAGAGGATGATAAGGAATGTGCTGTGGCAGTATTCTATTATAAATTTCTTTTTTTTCCCTGTGAAAATAAATACTTAATCCTTTTTAATACCTTGTCTGTGCTTAGATGTTCCATTTTGCTTATTTATTTATTATTTTTATTTTAGGGTAGCAGAGAATGGAGACCTTGACACACTGAAGGCTTTTACAGACTGTGGAATTGAACCTCGGCCTGCCTGTCTTGTCCTGGCATCTTTTGCCGGCAGACTTACATTTGTAATACATTGTATTGAAAATCTGCACATGGACATCAATGTAAAAGATATGTATGGCAGGTCTGCAATTCAAAGGGCTTGTGAAGGGAATCATGCTCTGCTTGTCAAGTATGCATCATCTTACGCCATAGAAATTTACTTATACATATGATTGTTTTCCCAGTGAAGTGTAGCATATGTAGAAATTAAAACCGAATTGAATGCAAAATGAATCAATTAGTACATATGCTGATATTTTATCTGGGGGCCATGGTGGCAGAGTGGTAACACTCTCGCCTCCCACCTCTGAGGCCGGGGTTCGGTTCCCGGCACGGTCTCAAGTGGGAAAGTTGGTAGTTGCTTGCCGTTGGTCCGCAGTTTACAGTACAGAACCCTGACGAACTGTATGTACTGGTTTCCTCTGCCCTTCCAGCTACCCGTCATGATATGACCTGTACAGTGTTGAAAGCGACGTAAAACCCCAAATAAATAAGATATTTTATCTACTTAGTACAGAAAACAGCTCACCCAACTTCATACAAAAGTGCCGTTTCTGAAAATAAAACATTAAAGAAACAAATACATATACATATATATATATATACAATTTCTGACATTCTAGCTACTTGATACCAAGAGGAGCTGAGCTGACTGCAGCCACCTGTACCAACAAGAATGTCTTACACTACCTTGCAGAGGCCGGTGATGTGGGCTTGACTAAACTTATCATCCAAAAGCTGGCCAAACATGACCTACTGGAACTCATTAATCAGCAGGAGAAGTACCATGGAGAGCCTTTGTGTTTCTTGATTAGAGGCAGGGACAGAGGAAGGTAAGCAGGGTGGTGTAGTAGCATTCTGGTCCAGTATCTATGATTGGTGTCACATTGTCTCTCATGAATCCTCACAGCACCAGACTCATAATCATGTAACAAAGATAGATGTCACTTTGATAACCAACAGGATCCAGATCAACCTATAAGATGGTGTTAATTATTATAATGTTCCTGAGTTGTTTCATTAGACAAGAACAATGAAAAGTGTGAAAATAATAGGCAAAAGATTCTGGTGTAAAATGTACTTTGTCAAAATAAAGGGAATTGTTTGTGAGAAATGTCAGATAAGGTATTCACAATATCGGCATCAAAGAATTGATAAGATTGCTGTTTGTGCAATGTGTTTTTAACACAGCCTTAGTGAGTTACATTCTTGTATTCTGTCACACAGAGATGCCTGGCATTATGTGGAAGTAGAGAGAGCCAAAGTTCCAATATTTCACAAGAAAACCAAATGTGGAAATGTGGATGTGGCCACATTTGGAAAAGTGCTAAAGGTAAACAATGTAAAGATCACACAAGGTCCGGTGATAAGATTGCTTTGAATGTTATGAACAAATATAAACAGGCACCGAATAGATTTTGAGGGCAATCAAAAACATGTTTCAGTAAAAAAAGAACTAGTTGTAGATTTTTTTTAAATATAATAATTAGTTTTGAATCTTCATTACTAGAACTCATATGGAGTCTTCACATTAAAGTCACTCAGTTTTATATGTTTATAGCCCTCAAATTTGTTCACTTTGATGCATCTATTTGGAAGAATTACACTGCAAGTTTTTGTTTTCAACTATATATTAAGACAGTGATACACTTTGAAAGGGATGTGTTAGCCATTCCAGGAAGATAATATATCATTGCCCAGCAAACATGGTTAATCTTACTTTTCTCATTCTAGAGTGGTTGGGGAGTGAATCCAGACCAAGATGACATGGAGGAGATCCACAGTCTGGTCAAAAACAGAAAGTTTGATCAAACATCTGTCCCTGACAACACACCACTACATGCAGCTTTGTTCAAAGGTATACTGGCTTGTCACTCCTTTGGCTGGGTGTGGCTGTGTGTACTGGATGATCATACTGCAATTCAAATTTCTACCAGCTTTTATAGTGCTTAATCTAGATACTACAAGATATTCTAATGCACATAAAATACAAAAGAGACAGCATTCTAAAACAAGTTTTGAAAGATATAATGAATATGAAGACAGATGTGTAGAATCACATCAGTAACTGTAGATTTTACAATTTGCTTTCAACTACTCAAGATTCATAAAGATAACTCTTAGCAGTAAGCCAGGATGACTCTTATCAGAGTTTTGCCACTTATCTTTTCTTTTAAGGACAAGACAACAAGTCTTTATCATAATGAGAAGATAAGTCTTATCATGACAAACGTGGGCGCCATAGAATGTAGAAACTAAGAAAGGTTGTAGCACTGAAAAGATGAATTGTAATGTACTTGTGACTAAAAGCAGGGATGTGCTTATGTGATCACTGCGATTAGACTCTCCAGCTTTCAGACTCATACGATAGGTAATAGAACAAGAAGATTTTTAACTTTAAAATCGGATGGTTGGGAGGTTAACATTGGACAATGTAATTTTAGTATACAAATCTCATATTCATGTTCTAATCCTTAACATTGCCAGAAGCCTATCTTAAAGTGTTATACTAGTTAATCCATAATATTCTTGGATCCTGACTCTATAAACTTTTAGTGTAATTTCATCGAATTGACTTATTGCCTGGAGGCTGTTCAGTCGTTGCTGGACAAATATTAGTTGAAGTTCAATAGTGAGCAAACTAAGTTCATTCTGATTGGTAAACATTGTGTCAGAGATTCAGTCATCACACCTGGTAAACCGTCCTTAGCAATGTCATGTAATCAGTCAGTAGAAACCTGGATGCAGATATTTTCACTCTGGATGCACATTATTCAGTGTGCACACATATATAATTATGTTTGTCAAGTGTGCTGCTACCATCTCAGGGAACTGCATAGAGTCTGTCAGTGTCTTACCCATAAAACAACTTTTTAGTGGTGGTGAATGCTTTCATCAGAAGTCGCTTGGATTACACTAATTCTTTGTTGGATCACACATACAGAAGAACATCAGTAGAGTGCGTAGAGTTAAGAACATCTTATGTCACATTGTGTGTAGAGTGATCAGGTTCAGTCAGGTGACAGCATTCTTCAATAAACTACACCGACTGCCCATTGAATAGGGCATATTGTTTAAAAAATCATACAAAGCAATCAGTCTGAATCAACCTCCATACTTTTCACCTGAAGCCTAGTTGCTTCACATGGCCTAACTACCTTTTTGTTTCCAGGACAAGATCTGATAGATGCAGTAGGATGCGGTGTTGACACAGCTGTTCCTAATAAATGGAAGAAATCCCTCTCAGAAATCTCTATCCCCCTGTGTTAAGATGGCAGCCCAAGACTTGCCTTTTCAGACTTGTCTGGCTTCCTTATCTTTCACTATCAAAATTTAACATGGAAACGGACCCTTATTGGTAACTAGACTCTCCATTTCTGGTTGACTGCATCTTTAAAAATGTCTATATCAATCCGATGCTTTACAAATATTGCATTATTATTCATTTGATTATAAGTATTAGTGATGTTAAACAACAGCAGGAATACATTGGATTTAGATTTCTGACTAAGTAGAAAGCAGTAACAGTTGGGAACAGTACATAAGGGGTTCTAATTCTAATTTAACTTTTATAGCGCTTAATCTCCACTGAGTAGTGGACTCTAAGGCGCAACAAGACAATAGCAATATGCAAAATTCAAAATCCAGGGACAGAAATAGGTCGGCACCACGGAGAAGCCATAACAGAAAATGAGCTAAGGAGGATAAGCCTTTGCATATGATAGGTTTTGAGTTTTGAGTTTTATTTGTACTGCAGGTCATACAGGTGTGGCAATGCTTTTACTAGAACATCAAGCAAATGTCAATCTGAAGGACAAGTTTGGGAATACTCCTCTGATGATTGCAGCCTCCAGAGGAGACAAAGAAATGGTACTGGAACTACAGAGAAGGGGTGCAGACCTGCATGTAAGTGAATTCAAGTCAGAGGACCATGTTATTGTCATTAACACCAATGTTAAATGGCTGTTCGGTTGTCAGCGATGATTTAAATATACCCGTGAATTATCATTCATAGCAATTCTGAAGGCAAATCTTCAAGCCTTACAGTGGCTTATGAAGGAGCTACAAGCCTTCCCTGTATGGTACAGGAACCAAAGAAAGGTAAAATAGTAAATCATGTACAGCTGACAATTTTGGGGAGCTATCAGCATAAATGTAAGAAAATACTCAAAAACACTGTGCAAATGCCACAGAACCCGCTGTGTGCAAGATATTTGGTTCTGATTCAGATGGTGGATGATTGCAATACAATAAAATTGTTTTCCTTATGTATGAAAATATTTATTTACTCATTCCTGCTTGTAAGGCTGAATGTGAGGTCACACTAAATGACACGAATACGGAAATGACACATGTACAGTCACCTGAAATGTTATCAACATGGATATATTTGTCTGAAATCAATCAGAAATTATAAACATAATTCAAATTGTTAATATACAACCTTTGACTTGTTCATATGTTATACAATTCATCATGAGAACATATCAGAATATCATGTAATAGTACATAATATCATGTAATAGTACATAATATCATGTAATAGTACATAATATTTTACACATATAATTTAGCGCCCGCTCTGAAAAAGATGCACATTAATTCTAAAACATGGAAAATCTAATTCTAAAATCCATATTTGTAAAGAGTGGGGTGTTTGCATCATCCTCGCCAATAAAGTTATATTCAAGAGTTAATGTAAACAAATATATGTGATACTTACTAATTAATTTTAAAAATTACAAAATAATAACTTGGTATTTAACTCAGATCATTGATTTTTAGATGAAGTACTTTATAACATTCTTTTTACAGCTGGTCAACAACCAAGGGAAGTCTGCCATTGAAGTGGCAGATGACAATGAACAGGATGACGTCATACCACTCCTGTCGGGACATGAAGCTGTTCCTCTGTCTCAGGTCTGTTCCACCTAATATTTTTTCAACCGTTCTTCAACTACTTTTTGTCAGCTGATTGATGTTATGCCAGTCTAGGATACTCCCTCAGACCATAGCAGTGTTTCCATAGTTTAAGTCAGAATCTTATAATAATATAATGGCGGTGCACTCAAAGATTCTGTCTTTTTTGTAGAATTTTATCCAGGGCACTTTGCGAGGGTTAGAGTCACAGCTGTCAGAAGGTCGGCTGAATGAGGTGAGACAGGCAGGAGGTGACGTCAGAAGACACATAATCGACACATGTAAGTTTATACCATCTAGCTGTCGACTGTTGTCATGAACTGGATCCACCAAGTCATTATCACTGACACTTGTTCACCATCAGGGGCCGTATTCATGAAAGGGACTGAGACAAAGTTGAGCCAAAAATCAGCTCAAGATGAATATAAATAGCTATGAATTGGAGCTGACTTTTGGCTCAATTTGAGCTTGATCCCTTTTGTAAATACAGGCCCTAATTTTATGGATTCAATTTAGGTTCTATGACAATGGGTAGTAAATAGAAAGGCGGAAGACAGGAGAAAAGCATTTAAATTGTAAAAAAGAGGGTAGGTGGTAAAAAGGCTGCAGGGTAAAAAGGTAATTGCAAAAAGGAGAGTAGGGGTAAAAAGGCAGGTCGGGGGTAAAAAGGCAGGCCGGGGGTAAAAAGGCAGGCCGGGGGTAAAAAGGCAGGCCGGGGGTAAAAAGGCAACAGGGTAAGGACAATCAGTTTCATACTTCGCAAACTTCAGCCTGGTGCTGGACACAAAGTTTGATTGAAAAGGGTGGATGCACAACCAATACACCAAATCACTATGGTCACTCTGCACATATACGGTATCATTTTTATCTTCCAGAATCTGACCCAATGTGTCAGCGAAACAGAGCTTAAGATTAGAGTGTATGTATAGATAAATAACTAAATAATCCCAAATTCTTATGCTTGTGTCAGAGAGAGAGCTTAGTATTAGAGTGGAGCTATAGATGATATTAACATTGTAATACCTTATTGTTTTAGTAAGAGAACTGAGGATTGGAGTGAACCAGTTTCTGCTAGATTTTGGATCAGGACCAGTGCTGGAAGCTACAGACTGACACATATATGTATCACTACACTGGGTAAATAGAGACTTGGTCTGGTGTAAGTTATTAAATTATAACATTATAGGAACAATTTACTGGGCAGTAACATCCCTGTACTTATATAATTAATCATGCATTGAACTCAACAATCAGGGCCGGGATTCACAAAAGGTCTTAAGCAAAAAATTGTCATAACTTTAAGAGAGAAGTCTTAACTGGGCAAGAATTTTGTCATAAAGTTAAGACTTTTTTTTGCTTAGACAAAATGGGATTCACAAAAGGTCTTAGACAAAAATTTGTCTTAGATTTTGTCATAACTTTAAGACCACTGCAGGGCAGACTTAAGTCATTTTTAAAATATTCCATTGCATGTATTTGCATTTTACCGTTTGTTATGAAAACAATATATATACTATGGGGATCTATACTTCCTGTAGAAGTAATTTCTGTGGATTGTAATAGAAATTTACATCATTTAATTACCTATAAATTTCCACATTTTACCTTCTTGTGGTAAAAATATTGTCATAAAAATGGCTGACTCACAATAAAACACAAATATTACTATTTTTACATAATTTTACAAAAAAGAAGTAACAAATCTGTTTTATAATTTTAAAGAGAATGTTTGGTGTATTTATCGATGAAAAATGTTTTAGTTTTACTAAAATTTGTTAATTTGAATTCAAAATAGTTAAGACTTTTTGCACAAATTTTGTCTCAGCTAAGATTTTGCTAAGCACTTTTTGTGAATCCTAATTTAAGAGCAATCTTAGCTAAGACAAAAGTCATAACTTTAAGATTTGTCTAAGCAAAAAAATTGCCTAAACTTAAGACCTTTTGTGAATCCCGGCCCTGATAACTAAATGGTCTGAAGTAAATATAGGTGTAAGACAGAGAGAGAGTTTAACCCCCCCCCCCCACCCCCCCCCCCCCCCCCACACACACACACACACTATTCTGTGTAGTTACAAATGACTTGGCAATAGAAATAAAAAATGTGGGACTAGATGTTACAGTCGGACATGTGAAGGTATTGATTCCTATACAGATGATATCACAATTGTATAAGGCAATGGAATAAATTTACAGATAATGTTGAGGAAGCTATATGGATGGTGTCAAAGGTGGTGTTTTATTTGCAATACTGAAAAAAAACCTAAATTATGCATTTTAAGAAAACATGCAAGAAGAGATGTGTTTCTCATTTTTGTCGGATTGCCAATGTTAAATATGGTTGACCAATATAAGTATCTCGGGATAAGTCCAACTACCTGTAGAGGTTGGTGGTCGTACACTTGGAGTTCAAAGTTAAACCATACACAAGTTGTCCAAAAAGCCTTATTTCAATACATTGCATGTAACAGATTTTGAAATTTTGATAATTTAAAACCAGTAAATCACTATGTAAAACTGATGACATTAAAGGGAAAACACTTTAAGGTATTTGTTCAGTATTTGGCTTTAATTTGGGGTTGCAGAAGTCCAATCCATTAAATAAGATAGACTTAGTAAAATAATAAAAAAACAAATGCTGGTTCTGTAATTGTTCAAATCTGTAGTCTTGTTTAAATTGTACTTTTATGCACGTAGATTAAATTAGTATAAAATTTCAACTTGATCCGTAAGTCGTAATGGCCGGATATTACTACATTTCAGTTACTGTGAAAAAAGTACATAAATGTTATAGATATAGAGAGATATTTGTATAACACAGTAAAATAAGAATATTGTCTATCTTACTCACGAGTTAGTTGTATTTACTAGTCTGGATCTAATAAACATATTTTTAGGAACACTCAGTGACAGAATACATTTTAAATTCTCTTACGAAATAATATCTTTCAGGTACCAAAAAAGGCATTTGATATTATAATGTGAAATGTGTAAATAAATAAAAGGTATTTCATTGTCAGAGAAGCCAAAATGAAAAGGTAGATGTAACTTAACATGTTTGGAGTTTGCTGTTATAGAGTTAATGCACAGAGTAAAACCCTTACAGAATACCATTCTACACTTTGTATAGTTCATATCACAAAGTAGTGAATTTGAAGAAACAATTCTAAGTGAACCCTGCCATAACCTCGCACATCCTCCACACAAAGTCCTTCTTTAGGCTTGTTTTCAGTGCATTGACACTAACGAACATACAATCAAAACAATAAAGCTTTTAGAATGGTGATTATGGGCAATGATATAATTACACGTAAAATCAGCACCCAAACGTGACACAATCTGCATACGGACTGCCCGGATAATAATTCATTTATATTCGTAGTCACTTCAGCCAGCTTATATGGAAATGTACGATTTTTGTCGATAACATCCAGTTGTCGTTGAACATTCTGCCTTCCAGTTTGTGCCAAGTTCAGATGGTCAAGATTGCTCACAGTATATCATCAGGTGCTGACAAAATACTACTGAGATTCATGCATTTCAGAATGTTTCCAAGTATACACTGATAATGGAAAACAAGAATAAAAAAGGCCAATTAAATGCAAAATAACAACAATTAAATTAAACCATCTCTCACCAGAGATACACTGGATTTTTCAGTGTCAGAAAAAAACTGTGAAAATATAAACTGGAAGTGGTTCTTTAGGTTTTTATATTGGGCTGCCTCATCAAAACCACTAAATTATTCATTCTATTAATTATTACTTCTTGAATGTTTACCCTGTAGTTGTTAAATGTTTCCAATGCCACAAAATGACAGAGCCTTGTATAGCAGTTACACAGATATTATAATGGCTTCCACTTTTGCCAGCAAAACGATGGATTCTTTCCGACAATAAAATGCACACTGCATAAAGGAAAACAATATGTTTTTTTTAACAAAACAAATATTACACATGACAAAAGACATCTAAACCCTTTCATTTCATACTGTTTCTGTTTTCTGTCCAGAAATACACTGCTAAGGTTTTTTTCATATGTAAGTCAGCACCTTTACTATTACAGACATATATGGAAGCCAGATGGTAACATTGTAGAACGAAAATTGTAATTAGTGATAACAGCTTAGAAACTTTGTTTTTTAAAGTTGAAAAACTGTAAATTCTGACAACGAATCACTATCTTGTTGACACAACTTACTTTTTATGTTTTGAAAAGCTATTTTTTATCTCATAATAAGAATATAGGGTTTTAGTTTAGATGGGTTAAAACTTCTCAGTCAATAATAATGAGTTATTATCTCGTTATCACAATTTATTTTTTGTTTTGTTTTTGGAGGGTTAAAATTTTTGAAGTTGACATAACAATATAATTATTTTTTTTGTTAAAATTTATGAAGTTGACATAACAATATAATTATTTTTTTGTTTTTGAAAGATTAAAAACGCTTGTCTAGTTATTATGATATAGTTCATTGGTTTTTGGAGGGTAAGAAATAAAATTTTAACCCACCAAAACCATGATATAGTGTATTTCGTTATTACAATTTACCTAATTTGAGCCTTTCAAAGTCAAAATTTGTGAGTCGTTAACATGGCGTACAAATTTTTGACTTTCCAAAAACAAAATATTTATCTTGTTTTCTCAACTTACATAGTTTTAACCTTTCAAAAACCAAATTGTAAGTCGTTATCCTGATATAGAAATTTTTGACCTTCCCAAAAAATAAAAAATTGCTTTTGTTATCTCAAATTTGGAAGTCGTTACCATGATATAGTCGTCACCTCCAAAAACAAATAAATCAAATCATTGTCACAACTTTCATAATTTTTACTCCTTCAATAACAAAATATCCAAAGGCGTTATCATGAAACAAGAAATTAAACCCATCGAAAAAAAAACCTAAAAAGTCAACTTGTTGTCTGAACTTATTTCTTTTTAACCTTTCAAAAAACAAAGTTTCTAGATTGTTATCACGGAATATATATATTTTCCTGCTGTGTTACCATTGGGTTTCCACAGACATAATTCAACTTTGACAAACTCTTTCTCGAAGTTACAGTAAATTGTTCATATATCAAGGAAATATTCAGGGAGTCAGTCATCATATAATTATTGCATTGCTTGACTCTGATTGATGTGATTTAATTTCAACCTTAATATACAAACTTTTGTTTCGGTTTATATCCATTAATAACAGATTAGAGAACATGGTAAGATATATTGTCCAAAATAAACAACATTGTTTTCCATACCTTTTTGCCAAAAAATCAAAGAACATGATTGGAAATAAGTAACAAAAATCAAAACAATATTACTTTAAAACTAACGAAAATTGTTTTACATAATGTTCTGTAAACTCCAGAGTTGGGAGCTCGACAAATTGGCCCGGTGGAAAAGTAGCACTCAGTCAATCAGTCCCATAAAAACTCAGCAAATCAGCCTGGTAAAAACTCAGCCCTCAGCCAATCAGTCCCATAAAAACTTAGCCCTCAGCAAATCAGTCCCATAGAAACTAAGACCTCAGCCAATCTATTTCTTGTACAAAGTCTACACATTACAATGCATGGACTTCCACTTTAGTATCTCTTACATAAACATAATAAAAATTACTAATTGCACCCAAATACTAACAAGATGGTGTGTAGGACTGGGACATACGCTTCCATAAGTTGACAGAAGTCAATATATTTCTTCATCAACTTTATGTGTTTATTTCTTGCCTTTTGTTTTGGTATCATGGTCAATGTCTTCTTCATAGAAGAAAATGCCTTCCAGCCTCTTGTTTGTAAACAGTCTGTCTGGATCTGCTCCAGATCTCTCCAGACATTGCTTGAAGCAGGCTATCTCACTTCTGTATGTCTGTGAAGAAGAAGGTTTGAATTAACTGCTGCTCATTGGAACAGACACTTTGTATTTCATGGTGTCACAACTACTTATTTATCTCAAGATTATTTTACTGAAGGAATTTGTTTTATTTTGCGAGTACATTATACAACACAACTGTGTTGTTTGGCCAGTAAAGGTACTTTTACAGTACTCTGAAATGCCATTCCTTTTAATCAAGATAACTGCAAGCATATAAAATAGACCTACTTTTCTCATGTATTCATCTATGCCTTCAATAAAGCCCCATTCTTTAGCCCAGTGGACACGAGGTGGTTTGATGGCAGGAATAGACCTCCACAAAGCAACCACCTCATTACAAAACTCTGGCCATCCCTTGATGAAGGTTGGAGCAGCAAATTGTAGGTGTACAGTATGACCAGAACCTAGTAGGACATTAAAAGATAATTAGAAAAAATCTGCATTTTAAATAGGACTACACCATGTATTTATGAAAAGAGAAAAGCAGAGGCTCCAGTATACATTTGGCTGATCCTATTCAGTGATAAAAATATAGACTCATGATAATGATTAGTAATCACCAAACCTATAGTTAAAATTTTCTTTTAATTCATATTTGTGTTTGATGATATCACAAAGGTGACAAAACAATCTGGTTGTGACATTATACAGATGAAGATTTGGAATTATTTGCTGAGAAGGCAGGATCAACACAAACAGAAAAGAAACGAGATACATGACAATGTAAAGTAAACTCTAGTGCCCTGTATGTGGATATTATTAAGACTGACCTTGCCACGGCTTGTTTGGGTTACCCATCACTGAAGGACAAAGGTAAGCGTCACTGTAAGCCATCCACCGCATCAACATGGCAACAGGGAACTCGTACAGACTTGTATACTTCTTCACACAAGACACCACATGTTTACATGCCTGGATGGCAGTACTGAAGTCATCCTTCACCTCAAAGCACCATTCCATGGAGTGGGTCTACACATGGAAATATATTAATGAACAATAACATATATAGTAATATTACAGAACCATTAGTTGTACTATTTCCAAACTAGAAAGCACTCCTGGATTGCAGACATCTGCCAAAAAATGAGTGTCTCTACGTTGTAATTTCACATAAACACTGCAATTGAAAATTAGACCGTTGAAAATTCAGAAATTATTGTATCCAGAGTATGATTCAGATCTTTGGCAAAACTTAATCACTTCTTCCAGTGGTCAGACCATACCACCCAGAACCATGACCTGGCTGCTGGAGGTAGCAGTGGACATTTTATTTAAAGAAACTGATTGTGTCACATCTGATCAACAATAAAATGTTAACAACAAAATTAACATGTGACTCACTGACCAATCATCTTCAGTCCCACTAGCACAAATACCACATAGTTATTTGAATCTAATTAAAACATAATTTTAACCATGTTCTTTTCCGTCATATATCCTAAAATAAGTTTAATATCTATAAGCAACTGCTAGAATGTTCCCACATAAAGATAAGCTGATGATGTTGCTGTCAATGATGAAACCTAGCACACTCAGCTCAGCACATTATTAATGGAAAAGCCACATATGTACAAGATTAGATAAATGCACAAGATTATGAGCTTACCATACTTATGGAAATGTTGTGTTTGTATATATGATGAATTGCATCTATCAAATCAGTTGTTTCATCTTTCTTATACATCAGCTTGCAATTATCATATGAAAATTCTAACACAGCTGGGTCCTCAGTACAGGGAGCCTGGGTGGGCACACCACCGTCAGTGCGATTAATCATTCTGACAAAGGTTTTGTCCTTGCATGGATCCCAAGTCTTTGATGAGAGGTTGAGTTGGAGATGACCACCAATACTTTGACAAGGAAACCAAAGTATCTCCACAGAATCATTTGATTTGACCACATTTTCTAAACTGCCTTTACTATAAAATAATTCACAGATGGTAGGTTCAAAATCATTGACAACTTTGACAGTTTGCTGTGGAAAGACCTTCAACTCAATTTCATATATAATGCCAAACAATCCCAGGTTACAGCGCAAAGCTTTCATCATGTCAGTGTCTGCTTGGCTGTACTGCTTCAGCTCTCCACTGGATGACACAATGGATAGTGATGTCACGTAATCGGAGACAGATCTACAGTCCCATCCCGAACCCTAAACACATCAAAAACTGTTTGTAGACTGCTACTGATTTATAAAACTTCTTTGTTAAAGTCTAAATGCTTCATAATCAAATAATATTAGTTGAATTATATTGGCAGACAAAGGACAAAATAACCGATTATTTATCAACTGTCCAGGTTTTTTATCTTCAAAATCAAAATTATGTGTAAAGTGTGAATCATGTGCTAGTAGCCATGTTGATGGAACAACTATGAAAAAAGAAATATGTGCATGTTAGCTTCATTCCTAGAATAGTTATGTAACACAATGTAACTGTGACTGATACATTGTACATTCATTTGGTAATATAAACAACAATGTTGAAATATTGTAAAATGTAAAAGAAACATTCCATCTATTCAAAGCATTACCTCAGTAATTAATCCAAATGTGTGCTGTTTTAGGTGAACTATTTACTTACATGAGAGGCTGTAGCTATGACCCCACCCCAGGTCGGTTCTGTAATAACTACGTTACAGGGTAAAGTGAAGCCAAATTCCTTCTGTTTGTCAATAAGATCCGCCAAGGTCGCACCACTCTGAAGTTTTACTCTTTCAACACGCGTCTCAGATGAATTCTACCAATATATTTTTATTGTTTAAGTTGAATACAATTTCAAAAAAATATAATTTCTTAGTTCAATTTGTAAAACACTGAAATTTCAAGATACCCAGAATGGTCACAGGATTGAAAAATGGACACATACCAGAATATCAAACACTTGTTTGTCAATCTGTGTAAAAGGTCAATAACTTGTCTCTGCTGCGTGTGGTTGTGTCTTCAAATGCCAACACCCTTTCCCAATATGACCCCTGATGTAAAACGAAATCTAGAAAATCCAGCCTTGACCTTAAAATCTGACCTTTGTATTATAGCACAGGTTATGTTATAACACACAAATTTCACAAATACCATTCTATCAAATGTACTGAGTTTAGTTTGTCACCTCTTCTAATCTGAAAGTACTCTAACAAGTCCACAAATGAATAAACAACCTTACCCAACACAGTTGGATCTTGTTGAGATTTTTGGTTCTGATCAAGACATTCTTCTCGTCAGGAAACAACTCAGACCAGCTGTGCCCTGATCCTGCACATCTCACCTTCAGCTGTGAAAACAAGTATTTCATTCTACAGACTCAGTTCTAATAAAATATTCTTTTCTACTCTTGACACTTGATTACACATGTTCTGTAATGAGTACTTTGATATCTGTTAATCTCTATCAGACAACAGACCTGAAGGGGCTCAATCCACAAGAGATAAGGGAAATATCAAAATCCTGAGAAAAGGCAGCCAGACACATAAACACCTAGAAATTTGAACTCAAAACATATACTCTCAGATAGAAGCATTCAAAACATTTCAAATTTCTACAAGTTGACGCTATTTTTTTCCTAAGGTGCAAACACTTCCTCACTCTACAAGCCAATCAGAAATATAAAATTTTGCCTTTGATGCTCCTGAGATTTGGAGTGACCTTTTTGACGCAATGTTCTCAATGCAATACCCTTTCAGAAAAAAGCTCAAAATTAGCCTATTTACGAAAGCCTATCTGCCAAATCTTTATCGTCTCTAGAATGAACTGGCTACTGGACTCACGATTATTCGCCTTGTGTATGATCATCTACTTTAGAGTCTGTCAACTGATGGCGCATAAAAACCCACATTAAATTAGATAGTGTGTTGCCCTCATTTTGTGTTGATGAGCAAGATTGAATCAGAATGAAGGTGGATACACTTGGATAGATCCCTATAACACTTGTTTACCTCTGTATACTGCTTGTATACCATTGTAAACTGTTTGTTTTCCACGTGTACAGCTTGTATATCAATGTATACATCTTGTACACAATTTTCTACTGTTGCACACCTGTACACATCAGTATGATTAAAACCACCCGTGTACTTATACATTACATATTAAACAGTTTCTCACATGTTGAAAAAAGGAGAATCAATGTGGGCTGACAGAAAAGTAAACTGCTCTAGGGTATTTCTGTAGTGGAAGTGGACTGTGTCATGTCTCAGTTAAAGTCTATAAATCTATTGTGTACAAGTGTGCATGGTCACATGTAGATGTACTCTACAGTATGTGATATTGTATAGATCCAGTCATGAATACTGGTGCAGGTAACATGAAGATTTAGACCTTATCAGATATTATACACCAATCACACTACATGCAGTCTGTCCTGTGGTAGTATGCTTTGGATAAAATGTACCTGTCCTTCAACTATCGCCTGACATCCGTATCTGAACCTGTGAGTCAGTGGCCCACCGTCCCAATCTTTGAGTGTCCCACGGAATTTTCAAAATGTTTAAAATTTCTGCCTCTGACAATCTTACTGTTAGTCATCATTCACCATTCTTTATCAGCACTACCACCATACGTAAAACCATGTCTATCAGTCCCTGTCAGTAACTAACCATGCACACATTTTTGGCGCAGTGACACAAGGTGAAATAAGGCGCGACTCTGTGGACCATTGTTTTGACATGGGAACTGAAGGTTCCACACTTTTAATGGCAGTTTTATGGAGGGTGAGGGAAAGTCTGCCACTGTCAAGCTTCTTATTTGCTACTGTTACACAAGTTTAAATAAGATATCTGAAGGTGACTCAATAGCTTCTCGGATGCCATCTCACTCCTTTATGGGGTCCCTCAAGGTTCTGTCCTGGGTCCACTGCTTTTCACTATTTACACTACCCCCTCAGCCATAAAATTTCCAGCTTTAATGTTACCATCATCATTATGCCAATGACACCCAAATATACTTGATTCCAGGAACTTTGATTCCAGTATTGCTGAGCTCACTGAGTGTCTTGCTTGCATTCAAAATTGGATGGATGGTGTCAGATTGAAAGTTAATCCAGAGAAGACAGAATTCACCGTCATTGCCAACAGACAGCCCAGGGAGTCAATTATGCGAAAAAATTCCCAACCAGTTTCTTGGAAATTCAATCTCCCCTACTAATGAAGTTAAGAATTTAGATGTTACTTTTGATTCTGGAAACACCTCTGCCAGTCATATAACCAAAATTTGTCATGCCTGCTACTACCATCTCAAAGATTTCAGACGCATTTGTAAAATCCTCAGTGTGGAGACTGCAGCCCTGCTGGCAAACTCAATGATCAGTTGTCAAATTGACTACTGCAATTCCCTACTTTATGGTGTGACTAAATACAATGTGGCTAAACTCCAAAAGATTCAAAATGCCCTTTGTAGAATTGTTTTCAGATTTGATAAAACAAGCCATGTTACTTCCTATCTGCAAAAACTACACATACTTATTATCCTTAATCAAATCCAGTAGCCTTACTCATGGAAATCGGTTTTCTCTTTCCTCAGTTCGTCCCAAGAAGGCCAATGGTAGGGGGGTTTTATAATGGCTTCTCCCAATGAATGGAACAGACTCCCACTATCGGTCCGATCACAGAACACAACAATAGGTTTCAAAGCCAGTTAAAGACCTACTTGTTTAGACTTACATACCCTCCACCATAGTATATCTCCCCTTGCAGGCGCTAAATTTGGATTTTGACCCGACATGTCCCTTGAATTTCCCTTTTTTGCCTCAAGCGCATTAGAAGATGTTGTGTCAATTTTGCGCCATATAAAAGTTTGTGCACGCCAGTTTTGAGTGATTCTCACGATTGATATCCTTGCTACTGCTGAACAGCTGATGAAGTTTTTATTTCAAGACAGTGCAGAGAAAAAGAGGCGTGCAAAGCAGGTAGTGTCTGCTGAGAAAGAAGATGCTTTAATACATTGGATCAGAAAAACACCATGCCATTACCAAAAAGACCTGAGAGAGTACAGAGATACACAGAAAAGAAGTTGCATTTGGGCCGAAAAAGCCTACTGAGTTTTTGTTTTTTGTTTTAAAAGATTTAATTGATTAGTAACACATGTAACCTAAGTGTGCATGAAGTTAAGTAATGTTTACTTATAAGTTCATTTGAATTTCAGGCATTCCTGTTCACAATTTATCGTTTGATTTTAACTTTCTGTTGTCAGTTTTCTTCAAATTTAGGGATGTCTCCTCACAAGTTCATTTGAATTTTTGACATTTCCTTTCAGCATTTATTTGAAATTATATTATTTCATTGTAATGTAATGCTGAATAATCTATCTATCTATCTTTCTAACTGACGGATCATGACAAATATATCCTTGAGAAGTTACAGTTCCTGAAAAGACACATAGCCCGCGTGCCTAGTCAGCAGCCCTGTTCTGAATGTATCAAAATAAAAAGTCATTGCTCAAGGTAACAACCAAATAAAATGGCTTTTAATTAAGCCTTGTTTATTTTTTTAACTGTATTAAATGTTGCTTGTTTTTATATCCTAAATAATATTTTCAGGTGTTGGTAAATGCAAGTATCACAGCCCTGTTCTTCCTCCAGTGCCTATCATCCAATGTTAATGTTGCCCTTGTACCTCTGGCAGGACATATTTGAATGCATGTTTCTTTTTCTTTGTAATTTCAGTTGAAACCTCTGACTACACAGAGTGAGTGGGCTGTACCAGTGGGTCGGTCTTCTGCTACAGTGAGTGACCCAGTACCCCCCATACTTGTTCCTCAGCTTTCTACAAATTCTACTGCCTCTGCTTTACCCAATGATGTTGAGGAACAGGTTTGTGGGGGTCAGTTGACCAGGACCTGGATTGAGTAAGAGGTTCAAGAGGAAGAACAGGGGCGCTGAAAAGATTCTGAACTTCTTGAAGACTTGTAACTAATGCATGCAGAAGACTCTTGACTCGTCTTTGTGGAGATCCCCCCAGGATAAGTCTTACCAGATGATAACGCAGATCAGAAACCAGTCTGAAACTCTGAAGCAGGTTTAAGATTGGCAGTCGCAGGAGCAGTACGTATTGACCTATCTTCTGACAGCTGGTATCTGGTCTCAGGTGTCACAGCAGCCCAGTGTTGGCAGGGTGACATCCCCTACACCATCGGCTGCTTCTGATCTGTACCATCACGACAGAGATGCCTACCAGCTTGTCTCAGTACTCTTTGATAGACCTTGGAAATGTTTCCTTCAACCTTTCAGGAAGTGGCACTGCTCCGTCTGGTATCCCAATTACCCCACTACAGGGTAACCAGTGACTTTTTGTATTGGTCATTTTTTCTTTAGATTTAGATTTATTTGTTGTTTTATGTCGCGTTCAACAGCCAGGGTCATATTGCGACGGGTAGTTTACAGGTGGAGGAAACCAATGGATACTGCACTGTAAACCACCGGGCATCAGCAAGTAACTACCAACTTTCCAACATGAAGCACCCGGCCCGAGATTCGAACCGGCGGCCTCAGAGGTTGGAGGCGAGAACTCTAACCGCTACACCACCGAGCCCCTTCAATTTTTGAATCAAAGGCCCAGAACACTGTGGATTACGGGCCCAAGTTTAGAGTTAGAGATGGTGACACTGAAATTATGTACACTTAGGATTCTAAATTCTGTGTTTTTCACACTTTCTTATTTGTTGATATGGCTATTATCTATATGATTGAAAAATTTGTTCATTTTCTGTATCAATACTGAACATCATTTGCACCAATGGTCTTTCACCAAATGTAATGAACACGTGTTTGAAATGGATAGATGTATTTTGAAATATTGTGAGGTTAGCATCTTCACCAGCTTGAAATTACCAATGCAGAGTTGCATTTTTATTCTGATGAAAAAGTCCAGCCGTAAGACCCCAAAGTACTTTTCTTAAACGGGTTTACTTTGCTTCATTTGTTACAGATTTTTTGCACCAAGTGCTTTGGGTCTTTAATTTCTGTCACTTATTATGATTTTAACTTTTACTAGTGGTCTAATTGAAACTGCTTTCTTTTGGGCCTTTGTATGTTGTACTTACTTATTTCTGTCAAATTTTTATGGTTGTAATTAACTTGTAAGATTAAATATCTTATGTCAAAGATTTAATGCTGGCAGTAGTACCTTTGGTGTTGTGTGTGTATGGTTTTAACATATGATGTTTCTCGCAGTTGATGGTACTACTGTAGGTTTAAGTTTAAGTGTTGATATTTTAAGTAAGTTAGTTATTGCTGGTGTATTCACTGTCTGGCTATAGTGATTTTTTGAGGACATTTTGAGTAAGACATTATTAGCTGATGATTTAAACTGTTGGTCTATTGTAGTACTTTCTTATTTTTTAACATTTCTAGCACTTGCCTAGTGTAATTTATTTTAAGTTTCATTAATTCTTACATTTAAAGCTGTCAGAAATACTGTTGACTTTTTGGCTTTGTATTGGTGATTTGTAACATTTGAAGTTTTTTTACCGTTGACAGTACTACTGGTGGCCAGTGTGGCGTTTCCTTGTCATCCTTTAAGTTACAGTGTTTCTGCTGATGATGTAAGTGTTAGCTTTTGATTTGTGTCAATGGTCAGGGTTAAACTTTATGCATTTGGGCATACCTTTGTCACTCAGGGTGTACTGCTTATACATATGCCAAATAACCTACTGTAAAGGAAAATGCTTAATAACTTAATAGAACTTAATTGTAATTAAGATTGGGTTTGAAAGAGAATTACTTTGGACAGATAACAGATTGAAACAGTTCAACACAGTTCATCAGAGTCCGTTAAGTAAATAGATCATTCTGCAACAAAAAAATCTCAAATGGGTTATCATAGTACTGTCTCAAGTAAAATCTCTCTTTCTTGGCTGCCACTGTAGCATAATTGCCCCTTTCTGGTACACCCAGGTCTGCCAGAACTTGTCCTTCTCTCTAGGCTCCTGGGATCTCCATGTGGTGGTTGTCCTCCTCATCTGCCAATCCTTGGTGGTCAGCCCTGTAAAGTGTCCATATAATGCTGTGCAAAGTCACAACAACCGACGTGACATTGTGTGGTTCTTGTGCCTTTATGGTCAGCAGGCATCTGAAAAGATTGGTTAGAATCCTGAAAACATTATCCGCCACCCATCCTCCTCTCGACAGTCTGTAATTGAAACATATGTCCCTTCTTGCTTAGGTTTCTACCCCAGAATGGCTTCATTAGCCACATCTTCAGTAATGGATATCCGGGTAATGGATATGGAAAATCTATGGTCTCATGAAGGTTGCTTTGCTTTAGCTGACACTAAATGAGGATCTTAACATCTGAACCTGACCCATTACTCAACACATATGCCCACAGAAACCAGAAACCTGTAGTCAGCATCCACAAGAGCCAGCATCACCACTGAGTAGAAGCCCATATAGTTATAATATCTGGAACCTGATTGCCTGGGACATCTTATGGCAACATGTTTCCCATCTAGGGCTTCCACAACATGGTGAAAGTTTCACCTTTGGTCATACTGGTCTGCCTTCTCACGCCATCCCTGTGGGGTACTTGGACATTTCAGCTCCTCCTCTTTGTAGAGTTGGTACATTGCCTCACAGACCTCTGGCACAAAGAGGGAGAGGGTGCTTTAAGCCACTCTAAAGCCATACAGCAGGGTCTTGTAAAAGGCCGGGTATCTTAGGGAGATGGCTATCTTGAACCCAGCTGGAAGTGGCTCACAGAATCTTGCCTTATCATTCTGAATCACGGGTCCAACTCTTTCAACCAACTCTCTGAACAGTTCTGGAGTCGATCTCACAAAGGCTTTGTAGCCATTTAAGTCATTTAAGCCATTTAAATCAGCTGATCCATGAACGTTTCATACTGGCCAAAGAGTATCCAGTATTCAGATTCTTAACCAATACTGTCTCAGGTGCCTACATCTTCCACGATGGGTCAAATCAAGGTGAACTGCGACATTTTACAAAAGTCTGTCATTCTAAAGTTGCAGATTCCCACCAAACAATCATTATCCGTCAGCTGGTTTGGATAGTCATAGTGATCTATGTTGGTCAAACTGACAAGAAGAAACTATGGTGGTCCACTGTGATGCACAGTTAAAAGGTATCCAAGAGTCATACTACAGCCAACACACAACTGTCAGTAATAGTAGCAGAGAGTACTACAAACGTATGTCACCGAGAGGCAACCTCCATTAATCTTCAGTCACCTTATGTTGCCATCATAGTTACACATGGTACTGAAACCAAACTGTATCGAGGCCTTGGACGCGTGTTGCACCATTGTGGTCTACTGTTGGACACCATTAAAAACAGTGGAAAACCAAGTGTTAATTCCCTTACAACATGAGACAACCACGGAAACCACCAATGATACCAGTGAGACCGTGGGACAAGATACCGTCAGAAAAATCAGGCATCCTGGGAGGTGGTTCCGCCACCGAGTAAAACCTCAAACTATGGGACGTACCGCCTGTAATGTGACTGTAGTATTACATTCAAATTACAATAACGTTTAGACTTCTAGCCATCCATATGCCATGATACACAAGTTTTGTATATATATCAAAACCTGGCTGATTATTATCTCAAAAGTATGCACATGTCTCAAAAAAAATCTGGTAAATACCAAATATTACAAGGAGTAGTACAGAATTAAAGCGTTTTACAACGGGAATTAATCAAATGTTTATAAATAACCCCCTCCCCTGGTGTCTGTGGGGCTGTTCATGATTTTACATTTCAAATTTCATCTCTTCAGGCTTCAAAAACAGACACGTTTATTTAAATAAATGTATCTTGGTTTTAGAAAACATTTCTTTTTGTTATTTTTTATTTGTAATTCTTATACGCTTCAACCAGAAATGTCATAAACCTAAATCAATGCTTACTTATTTTATTTCATTTTTTTCTGTGTTATATTCATACAGATTCATGAAGTAATGATTTAGTAAGTTCCATTTCCCAGTTACTTATGTTACAGATTGATATAGAATTCACACCGATATCATATATTGCTGACATATACACATTTACTGGCCATCTCAATGTGTACAAAGTCCTTGTCCATCAAGGTTACTTCTGTTTTCAAGGGCTTCCAGTGCCTCACAAGTGTGTTTTGAAAACAACCACACCCTGCCAGGTTTAAATCATGTATCAGATGGTGTTTCTTTTTGATTGGCTTTGTGTGAGGGGCCACGGTGGCAGAGTGGTAACACTCTCGCCTCCCACCTCTGAGGCCGGGGTTCGATTCCCGGCACGGCCTCAAGTGGGAAAGCTGGTAGTTGCTTGCCATTGGTCGGCAGTTTACAGTACAGAACCCTAACGAACTGTATGTACTGGTTTCCTCTGCCCTTCCAACTACCCGTCGTGATATGACCTGTACAGTGTTGAAAGCGACGTAAAACCCCAAATAAATAAATTGACTGGCTTTGTGGTCTTTACTTGCTTTTAAAGGTAAGTCATATAAACCTCAACACATTTTAAAATAGGTAAAGAAGGACAAAGCTAACTTTAGCCCACACAAACAGTAATAGTATGTTTATGATAATGTTAAACCAACAGTTCCTTTCGTGTATTGCTCACCTGTAAGTCCCTGGCTGCCCACACCACGTTCTGAATCTCACTCAGATCAGCAGGGGACACCACTAACAGGTTGTTGATGGTCTGCAGACCAGCCCAGTCTGTAAAATCTTCAACCTTTACCACAGGGTGACCTTGCAGCTTCTCCTCAAGTGCTGTCTTCAGACTGTGAATATCCGCCATGTCAGAATCACATAAAACACTGAACCCAGTCGCAGTCAAATCTTGTGGTATGAAAGCCTGTATAAGTTAGGAATTCACAGAGTTGACACAAAATGTTTATGTGAGATCTGTGTAATTATTAATATATATCAGTGGACAGTATTCTTACTGAGGCAAAGCTTCACCCTTCAAATTACTTGACATCTTGGCAGGTCGACATAAGTCAGTTACCGTACTATATATAAAACTGCTACTTGCTTTAATTCACGTCCACAATAAATACACAAAGATAAATCTATTTCACATGTACTATATGTTTGGGGGTTTTTTTCAGATTAATCAGTGTTCACACGTATCTGGTACTTGGTTGCTGTTGGTTGGCAGTTTGCAGCACAGAACATTGACCAACTGTATACACTGGTTCCTGCACCCTCATAACTACAATATAATCAATAAGATGCAAGGTGTATTGCAAAAAGGAAGAAATAGACAAACATGTCTGGGTGATAACGTTTTCAGATTGTCTCTCCACTGTAGGGAGACTGGAGACATGTCCAACTCGATCACTCTATCAAAAACCATTCTTTTCAGTTTGGTTTGGGGATTTTGTAGGTAGAATTCTATCTAGGACGAATTCATAGCAGGTGTAAACGTTGTTCTTACATTGTACATTTTGTTGTGAGAGCCGTTTGAAAATATAGTCACATGTGGTTCTCTTGTTTGACATGTGTGAATGGCGTGTTATATAAAAGTGACAGGACATATTTATTGGACTTGTTCTGGTCTGTTGGTCAGTATTGTACAACCGTGCGTTTCAACAGGCTGGCAAGGTTGGGGTTATTGACAATTAAAAAGATATAATGTGAGCAAAAACTGACTTACTGGAAAAAAGAAGGTATTTTACAATACAGGCCGTCACATCTAGCATTGAGGTTTATATTCATAGACGGTAAAAACTGCCTAACATGTATCACGGCAATATGTAAAACAAACATTAGACAGATATATTGGCACATTATATGTTAAGCCTCTCTTAAATCCCATCGTACGTGCAAGTACGTCCTGGTTACAGAGAAAAATCGCCTGATTTGCCAGGGACCCTGAAGGCACACTTACGATTTTAGAACAAAATATCAAGGTCGCACAGGCCCTGCAATGAAAATTGGCATGCACATTTTCCCTGCGTGCACGCAAGATTTCTACAAACGCATCCATGCTTCAAGGGTAACTTAAGAGAGACTTGTGCACGTGCATTCTCCTTGAAGTGTTGTAGGTTCTCCCCAATTATTTACATTGTTTAGACATACTGTAAGATACACTAAAGTGTACCTTGAATGTGTATAAACCCACTGTACGACCTGTAGCTAGTCGCAATCTGTTCTTTGATCTTCAAGAAGTGACACTGTTGTTGGGAGAATACACATTGTTTGCAAGTGCAAATCTCTACTACCCTACTACCAGGTTACGTTCATATTTTTCAACAATATTTGCAGCACACTTACGTGTCTATACACGTATGACGGGATGTAAGAGAGGCTTTAGAAGGACAATTTTCCAAGCATGATGCTCACATTTATGGTAATGTATGTCAATAAAGTTATTTATATATGTACCTAATTTCATTAAAAGTCGTAATTAAATACATTAAAAAATGGAATAGTGTAAAAAGAGATACATCAGTACATTACTGGTATGTTGTTCCTGGTTAGTTAACATTAAAATATCCCATAATAAATCAGAAATAATGGCCACAGAGCTCTGGCTTGTCTAGAACTACATGGCAGGGAACTGCTTGTAATTACTGCAGAAATACTGGACATAAAGGTGGTCCGTTGCAAAAACACACATATCTAATTACAAATTATATGAAGTAAAAAGCTGGTGAATAAACATAGTAGGTATGATAAGGATCTCTGAACAGATAGCACTGGGTGAATATTACTGAAATGGTAAGAACATTACAAAGATGGAAAGTTTGGGGTACAGTGGGGCGACATTTTGTAAGACGCCAGTTCCATTTCTGCAAGTGTGATCCAAGGATGTAGTATAGGATAGGTTTACGATGGGTTTAAGATGCATAAGATCTGATCCAGATAGCTTGATAATTAAGGCAGAGAAAGCCACACAGTTTCCCGGAAAAGTTTATTATTGGTTTGTGATAGGTTTACAAGCCTTAAGATTGACATAAGATTGCTATAAGATGGAACAGATTGCTGTACGAGTGTAAGATAGTTTAAGATCATTGTATGCTTATAAAGATGCCAATAAGATTGGTTTATGATTGGTTTTATAATGTTATAAATCTGATAAGAATTGGCAAAGGTTTCCAACAATTTGAAATAGTTTAAACTGTTTTGGGTTTACACTTGTAAACCTATCAGGAAGTACCATATCTTCTGTAAAGGATCCCTGTACGATGGCTTTAATATCATTAAGATGTAAATGATTCAGTTCCCGATTCCTGAAAATCGACAATCAGGATCAGGGTTTATGATATGTTGCAGAAATGGAAGAGCAGTTTAAAAACTAAGCACTTCTGCTCAGCCACTTAAAACACAGTTGTCATTTAAAACTGTGTTAGGAGCTTGTTGTCAAGTGTTATGTTTCTATACTTATGGCCAGAAGACCTATCTTCTCCATTGTTGTCACATTGTGACTAATTTGTAAAAAGGGAACCGAATCTTGCTTTGAACTGTGCGGCACGACCTTGAAGTGGTTCTCTTCTGACCTTAGCTATTTACATCCAAGAAAATTAAGTTGGGGCAACCCTTCTAAACTGCATGAGTATCCTGTAAGGCTCAGTCCTTGGCCCCCCCATTGTTCTCTTTTTTTACCACACAGAGCAAACTTTCTATGAATTGTGACTATACATGCAAGGGTATTTTCTGAATAGACTGGAGCTTGTGTAGCATGATATTGTCAAAACTTCTGAAGGGGAAGTTAAGTCAGGTAGCACAGACATAATTTTACCAACATGTGTTCCTAGTGGCCTTCTGGGTTATCAGGTGTGACATCTTGTCACAGACAGTCACCTCTGTGTTGTGTGTTCAACTCCCACAAGTGATAACGCTGAGAACCTGTCCCAATATTACCCTGGCTGTTGAACAGGACGTAAAACCCCAACTTTGAACTTTGAATATACAACCAAAACTATTGAACAGGTCAAATCAACTGGAATACTCCTGGATTATTGACCCAGTTACTAAAAAATTGAAATTAAAAACAAGCACAATATCACAAAAATACATTATCCTTATAACACACTCCTCAGACCGATTAAATGTAAAAAGAATAAAAGTATTTACTGGGAAACAGTCCGCAGTAATGGTCAGCCACCCGCATCATACATGGATTGAAATGGATCCCTTTTTTGGTATTAGCGGAATGGAGTAAGTCCTAGTACATATTAAATATTCTGTACATGAGGTTAGGTCAGTCAGAAAATATTGAACCTATCTTAATGGCCTGCCAATGATCACTTAGATAGGACATACCGATGAGCCAAACCAGGATTTGAGACAGCCAAGGAAGGTTTTGTGGTTGATAGTATCAAAGGCAGCCAACACGTCAAGTAACACCAGGGAAAAGCTGGGAGTGGGTGACCTAAAGTCACAAACTTGTCATTGCTCCAGTTTATATAAAAACATCTCTTCTTGTTAACCATGTGTCGAAATATGATTGGATGACCTTTGACCCTGTGTCATCCGTTAACCGCGAAAATTAAATAATTCAACACTTTTGATAGGGAAGTCAGACAGGGCAGACGTATTTTAAAACATAAAAAATTTTACTGGTTTTTGTCAAGTATTCAGGTGTTGTGTTATGATGTTCAGTGGTGAACCGTCATTGGTATTGTATGGTTTGAATATTATGTAGCGTTTAATGCATGTTAAACAGTATTGGGTGCCACATTGCATTTCACAAGCATGAAATTGATTATGTAACTTCTTTGGTTCACTGGTTCGTTAATATAAAATTGCTACATCTTGAATTTTATGGTGTTCTGTCACAGTAAATTCGTTGCATTTCACAAGCATGTAGATTGATTATGTAAATCTTTTTGTTGACTGCTTCGTTGATATATAAAATTAATATTAATTGTTATATCTGAATTTATATAATATTTAAATTATACTGCGTGCTACAAAGCGTTGTTCCGTTGGTCGGCAGTTTACAGTACAGAACCCTAGCGAACTCTATGTACTGGTTTCCTCTGCCCTTCCAACTACCCGTCGTGATATGACCTGTACAGTGTTGAAAGCGACGTAAAACCCCAAATAAATAAATAAAATACAAAGCGTTGTTTTACGACGCTGTGTTAGTATCATAGAACGAAGCAAATAGAAATTTTAAACATAAAGTAACCAGTAGTATTAGACGAGTATGCCTAAAGTATTTAGTTGTTCGGCTTGTGGAGGCCAACACAAACGGCCTGTAGGTCAAAAATGTCAAATGGGTAAATTAGACAGCAGTACTGCTACTCCAAGTGGGGTGGAGCAGCAGGGGGTGGATGAGGGCGTCAACCAGGAAATTATTAACGCCCTTTCCTCTGTGAGTTCTAGGTTGTGGGCCATAGAGGCAAGAATTGAAAGGACGGAACAGCAGATACAAGGTGGCTTGCCTGCTACATCTCAGGGCGTTCAGGCGACGGTTGGCAGTGCGTTGAACTCTATGTCGAGTTCAGATGATAGTGACGCTGAGGATGACGCTATCATACCCAGTGCCAAGTTCTTAAAGGGATCAAAGAACATTCAACAGGCCATTGGCAGTAGACTGTTGGAACTTGCGGCACTAAATGAACAAGGTAAGTTCAAATTGCAAAGAGGAGGCAAAGATCAGGTAACAGTTAAACAACAAGTTCCATGGCCTCAAAACTATGTGCTGGCTGGTACTGCTAAAACCAGAACTACATATGACAGTTTATCAATTTTCCAGTGGATTCCAGGTATGTGTGCCATAATTAGGAAAGAAAAACAAATACAAGTTAGAAATGCAATGTTAGAATATGTATCCAACATCATGGAGGACACCCAAGACTTTGGGTGGGCCTCAGCAAAAGGTGCGCATGCCCTCATCCTATGTAAAATGGAGGAGGGTAAAGTTGACTGGTCAATGACTGAGAAAATTGATAGACTGAGAAGAGCTCATGCTCAAAAAATTGTAGCTAACCCCTCAACTGTACAAGGTAGAAAAAATGGTGAAATGCAAGGGGTCCCGTGTAGGTATTTTCAAACTGGTAAATGTACCCACAAGGCTGACCATCTGACAGCAGGCCAACTGTACAAACATATTTGCAATTTTTGCAATAATAGTGGCAAGCAGTTGAATCACCCACTTAGGGATTGTAGGAATGCCAAGAAAAAGAATGAATCTGCAAAAAACGAATAAGGCACTGCACTGCAGTAATGCACAAAAATAGAGTTGTAAACAACCTCCACTTACATAGAAGTAGAGTTATTCATTCCTCCACGGCTGCAAATGTCAGCAATAATTGGAGATCAGACTATGACAAGTTTAAAGGCTACTCCTATGCCCAAGTGTTAAAAAATTCAAGCTCGACGGGTCAAAACCAAAATAAAGGCACTACTAAAAAATTTCCCAACTTTGTGTGGCCTAGTAAAGGGACGTGTCCAAGAATCCAGTCAAAAAACAGTCCCAAGATGACCCCTAAAGGCTCTCAGGTCAAGACTGGGAAACGTTGCCCTCAACTCAAGGTAGGTCGGGCAGATTATGAAATTCCTTGCTTTAATAGGTTTTCACTACTCAAACGTCTACATACCATCGTTGAACCATCTTCAAACGCCGGTACAGGCTCACAGGACAGCTGTGACCTGGTTGAATCAACACATCCCATGGTTTCTCAGGTCAAAGAAAACAAACAAATTGTAGGTAGAAACCAACAAAGGCTCACAGTGGCTGGTACTGTTAAGGACTTGTCTACAAACTGTAGCCATCAAAATACTAATCATACTATAGACACCAATGATCATGACTCGAGGGATATGGGACTTAGTGATACTAAGTATGATCTCCCCCTTAGGATCAAAAATAAAGTATCCACCTACAAACAACTACTTCCCAACTGTCCAACATTACAGGCATGGGATAAACAGAATAAGTTTAAATTCGGTTTCATTCCCTTGGGTACTTTAAAAGTACCTACAAATTGTCAACCAAAACACTCCATTTGTGATCCACTTGTCCTTCACAAAAAGGTTAAGGATTCGGGAGATTATAATTTTATGAAATCCCAAATCACAGTTAAATCTCAATTAAATCCTGAAGTATGGGACAGTTTGTTAACAGACTATTGGGACAATCAGTTATGTTCCCTCATTAGGTTTGGGTTTCCCTTAGACTTTCAACGGGACAATCCCTTAATAAGCCACCTTGATAACCATACTTCAGCAAAAATATAGGAGGCTTAGGCCTTAGGCCTGAACCAGGACTAAAATGACCCTAAAGACAAAGTTTTGAAATTTTGAATTACAGTAAGGTGGCCTCAAACCACTTAGGGTTAGTTTTTTTGTATGTTTTTGCCATTTACAGTGCTACAGAAGAGTGTCCCGGCAGCTAGGGACTTCCATTATAAGTTTTATACTATTTATTACTTGTATCATACAAGTTCACAACAAGATTCAAGAAAAGAAGAGAGACAGGATCTTTTTCACTAGTAAATTACAAAGAAAATATGACTGACTTCAGTATTTAACGTTTTTAACAATGTTTGAAGTGTTTTTTACTATACTCGGACACTGGAAAGTATGGAATTGACTACTTGGTACATCTACATCATCTAGACTTTTCCAATAAATATCTTCTGGTATAGAATGAGTCACCATAACACATTTATATTACAGATGTATGAAGAATTCAAAGTTATTCAACAATTAACCAGTAGTTGTTTCCAATTTGACCACAAATACATTTAATTCATGAAGGTTCACTACAAGATTGAAAAAAAATGAAAGAGAAAGGTGTTTTTACTATCAATTGCAAATAAACTATGACTGATGTGAGTACTGTAGATCAGTATTTTAAGTTTTGAACAATAATTGGATTGTCTTATTGCTATAAAGATACTAAAGTATGACATTGACTACCTGGTTCATCTTTATCATATAGACTTTTCCAATAAATATGTTCAGGTATAGCATGAGACTTCACAACACAGTTCTATTACAGGAGTATGTAAAATTGATTAATATTCAACAATTGGATGTTCAGGCATAGCATTAGATTTCACAACACAATTCTATTATAGAGTATGTAGAATTGAACAATATTCAACAACTGACAAGCAGTTGTTTCCAGTTTGACCATATACGGTTAAACCTTTCTGATTTAAAGTACAATTTAGCCAAGCTTTCTTCTTCAAAAAAGTAGTTTTTTTAACATTTGTTGCAATATATAGAAATTAAACTTGTATTTATTTCTTGCTACACCAGCAAATGTACTTGCATGAATGAATTAAAGTAAAGTTTAATGGAATGAAATTGTTATTATTTGAGACATAACCCCATATTTTATCATGACTGGATAAACACACATCCACATTAATCCTATTTTTTATCCAGAAGCATATGTTAGACCATAGTTCATTACTTTGTGGACACTCGGACATTAAGCGTTGAATGGTTTCAATATTACTCAGTCCACATAAACTATCTGTGGAAAGGTTCATTTTTGACAATGCAGATCTAGTTCCTAGAATTTGATTCAGAATTCTGTATTGGAACCATTTAACATTATTGCCTGATGATATTTGAAAGTAATCTTTATATATGTTACTCCATGGATTTTCATGACATGCAATATTAAAATTTCTGTTCCACATGAATTCACACAGAGGACTTTCTGTAAATGTAAAATTGTTTTGTTGCCAATAGAGATTCTGACTTACTTTACCTGGTTTTAAGAGTAATCTAATATTAGTGGGTAAATGTGGTTTGTCACAAAAAAGGTGTTGCCTTTTTTATATTTATTTATAAAGTTCTTTTCAAAGTTCTTTTCAACTCTATAATAATCAAATTCTATTCTCTTTAACTGATATTTAGTTTTTATTTCCTCGCATTTCAGAATATCACCTTCAGGATTTATTATATCATCAGTTATAGTTATTTACGGAGCCCAGGAAGGGACATAAAACTGTTTTCTTGGCATTTTTTATGTCGTTCCTACGAGATAGGAAGTTGTGGCCACGAGTTAGCAACTCATTACCACAAGTTAACAACTCATTACCACAAGTTGACAACTCATTACCACAAGTTAGAAAGTCGTTCCCACAAGATAGCAAGTCGTTCCGACAAGTTAGAAAGTCATTCCCACAAGATAGCAAGTCGTTCCCACAAGATAGCAAGTCGTTCCTACAAGATAGCAAGTCGTTCCCACAAGATAGCAAGTCGTTCCCACAAGTTAGCAAGTCATTCCCACAAGTTACCAAGTTGTTCCCACAAGTTACCAAGTCGTTCCCACAAGATAGCAAGATAGCAAAATGCCTGTTTTATGGCACTTTCCTTGGTCCTTCTAAGATATTTCAGTATGCTACATTGGACTGGGTGCTTTTTGGCACAGCATACCTTGCAGTATCTCCACTGGATACTCATACAAGCTATGTACCTGGATGCAGCAAAACTCGTGTTTGCTGTGCTGCAAATTGCATAGACTTTTCATACAATAAATTACAGTCTTATCATTCTCAACCCTTTCTTTATACCCATTACCTTGGTTCCCCCCTTGGGTGCCACATATAGACACTGTAATGCAATTAGTATTAAACCTGTAAAAGACAGTATGGCAGTATACCTGTAACAATAAGTAGATGACCTCTGAAGGTCACTAATCAGGTAACTTAGAAGAAAAACCACTAAAATTCATAAAATGATAACCATAATGGTATGAAAGTTTGACATGTAAAATTACAGGAAACGTGTGGCCTTGTAGATCCCTTGTGCCTACAGAGATATGTAAACTTGAATGGTGTGCTCGTAGATGGGTGGCCTCTATATAAGTTAGGTATCATAGAGAAAGAAATTGCCTGTATATTGGCATCAAAGCATGACTTAGTAAAACTCGTGGGAATGACTTCATATCTTGTGGTAACGACTTGCTAACTTGTGGGAATGACTTGCTATCTTGTGACAACGACTTGTTAACTTGTGGGAACAACTTAGTATCTTGTGGTAACGACTTTGCTAAGTTGTAGGAATGAGTTAGTATCTTGTGGTAACGACTTTGCTAACTTGTGGGAACGAGTTAGTATCTTGTGGTAATGACTTGCTAACTTGTAGGAACAATTTTCTAACTTGTGGTAATGACTTACTATCTTATGGTAACGAGATAAAAAAATGAGAGGAAAACAGTTCTATGTCCCTTCCTGGGCTCCATAGTTATTCCTTTATTTTGCCATGTTGGAAGATATAGAGTCACTGGTGATATCTGTGAATTAAACCATAGAGGTTCAAAATTCAATCTTCACAGATTACAGTCTATCCGAAATAGTGCAGCTAGAATTGTAATAAATTAAAGTAAATATACTCGGATAACTCCAGTACTCAGGAAACTCCATTGGCTCCCTGTTCAGTTTCGCTCAGAGTTCAAACTGGCTACCCTGGTGTACAAGTTTATTCATACTGGCTTCCCTAAATATTTTGCTCCATATCTATCCACATACCACAATACTTACAATACTAGACGTAGTCAGAGTGTTGCCAATTTCCTTAATGTACCAAAATTTCAACCTAAAATTTACAAGTCCACTAAGCAGTTTCGTTTCAGCTTCGCCTTTGATGCTCCCACTGTTTGGAATTCGCTTCCTGAAGACATTCGTGCATCACCCACTATTGCCTCTTTTAGAAAGAAGCTCAAAACCTATCTCTACGCAAAGGCATATCCTCCTTAGCTCATTTTCCCTTATGGCTTCTCTGTGGTGCCGACATATTTCTTTCCCTGGACTTTGAATTTGCATATTGCTATTGTTTTGTTGCGCCTTAGAGTCCACTACTCAGTGGAGATTAAGCGCTATAAAAGTAGAATTAGAATTAGAGGTGAGTGTAATAGTTCTGAATTATTTTGTGGGGTTCTTATATGACAAAAGTCAGACCATTGTTTAAAAATATGCTTCCAGAAGGGGCTTTCCAGTTTTTTCAAGCAAATTACACCAGTCAGCCCCAAGGTTGTTTTTTTGACCAGATCACCAGCTATATTAGTTAATAACATGTACCAAGGGGGAGGATCATCTAAATTTTGTGATATTAATCGTTTTATCCATTCCAATTTAAGTGAGTTTTCAAAATGTGTTGGCGGGATGAAACATGGATGACCACACTAGAATATTTTTAAAATAAATATTCTTGTCAGTACCAGTATGTATACGCATGACCGAGCATGCGCATGCACCGGAAGAACCCCGTGAAGCCTCACTTTAATTTTGGGAGCCAATAAAATATGTGCTATTCATCCCTTTCAAGATGACTTTTCAGGAGGTATACAAGGAGCTACCATGTCAAAAGGCAGACAGTTCTGCTAGCTGATCAAATATCTGGCCTTGAAACTTTGAATGTTTCCATGGCCAAGGCTCAAACGTTCATTATATGGCTGGAAGTCACACTCCACAGTTTTATACTTTAATTTGTGACTTGGAAGTCAAATGAAGGTCAGACTATTCGTTGGAACTATAGTATCGCCATGTGGTTCCTTCATAGTTTGTGTATTGTATTATACATTACAGTAATTTTATGTATATGTACAGTTCCAATGGCCAGATCACACATTTTAGTGGTACCTGAAAACCCATTAGAAATACCCCAATTATGGGACATTCATTTCCCCTGTTCAGAGATCTTGGAAAAGCATCTGATCTGGTGCAAAGACCCAAGGAATGTGTTAATAGGTTGTATTCTCCACATAGAGAAGCACAATCTCCTGTTATTTATCAATGCACCGGTCATTGGTTGGGTAACACATTGGTATTTAGGGTTATAAAATTCCAAATATGTGGGAATTGTTTCAATGAATGTTCTGGAAAGTTCCAGTTAACCTTATAAAAATATAACTCCATATGTTATTTTGTTAAGTTTCTAAGTATGCTTGTCATAGTCTTGTACTTATCATAACAAGTGTGTTTGAAATTAGTACATTGGAACTAAGAATGCATACAGGGCCAAGGCAACTTTGGGAAGGTTGCCAGGTTAGTCCTTACATATATAACTTCTAAATGTTATTTTGTTAAGTTACTTTTATTGCATAACATAGTCTAGTACTGTATCCTCACAAGATTGCTTGAGATTTGTACTTTGACTTTTCATTTGATTATACCTGCTTTTGGTGGCAAAAATATTAAAAATCCCACCACCAGTATGGTTGTAATCAAGCAATAGTGAGGATAAGGTAAGGGTATTTTACGCAATAAAATGTAAAAATTTTATTGTAATTTAACTTTTTGTAAGTTAAATACTTAGCTTATCCTCACTAGATTTGGATTCCCGCCCAACCAACCCCACCTTTTTAAGATTTTTGGGTTTACAATTTATTGTATTGGCTCCCAAAATTAAAGTGAGGCTTCACGGGGTTCTTCCCGTGCACGCGCATGCGAGGTCATGCGTATATATACTGGTACCGACAAGAATATTTATTTTAAAAATATTCTAGTCTGGTCATCCATGTTTGCTCCCGCCAACCCCTCCCCCCCTTCGCTTATAGTCTCTATATATTGTACCTCTACGGATTTTATCTAGTTTATTATCCAACAAAAAGCGAAAAAATAAATTATTTATGCAGTCAAGTATACTTTTTGGAGTCAAGAGTGAGGTAAACAAGTGATTAAAGTGAGGCAAGAGGAATGTTTTAATAACAATAGCTTTGCCAATTGAGGATAGACTTCTGTTACTCCATAAATTAAGCGTTTTGCATATTTTATTGATAGCGGTTATATAGTTAAGCTGAGGTATTTTGTCAATTTAACATGTCAACAAAGGGTTCATAAACAGCGAGATTTTGGCAGCAAAGAGACGCAAACACAAACTCGAGAGTGGCGAAGGGACAACTCTGCCATAAACTGCAGTAGGTATAGAGCCGCAGTGAACCATATCAACCGCCTCTTGGAATGTGCGAAAACCAAATACTATAGTAACATGGTTAGGGAAAATGACCCCAAGGCCTTATGGAATTCCATAAAGAAAGTCCTCCATAGATCACCAAAAATTGTACTTCCAGATCATACTACCATCCACAGTTTGATCAACAGTTTTGGCAAGTATTTCTCAGACAAAATTGCTAAACTAAGATCTGGATTATTGTCTACTGATGCCGATCCCCCTGTCTCAGGTTCCAACAAAAATAAGTTTGTTTCTTTCCGGACAATGTCAGAGGACAAAGTCCTTAAAATCATTAAGTCCATGCTAAATAAATCATGTGACTTGGATCCAATCCCAACATTATTGGTCCTTGATTGTATAAGTGTACTCTTGACTCCTATTACAAATATTTTGAACTACTCTCTACAGGAAGGCAGTTTCCCATCCTGTTTCAAGACTACAAGACTGTCACACCTTTGCTGAAAAATGCTGGTCTTAACAGAAATAGTCTCAAGTGTTATCAACCAGTATCCAACCTCAGCTACATCTCCAAACTCATAGAGAAAGCTGTGGCTAGGCAGATAATGAGCACATTGCTCACAAGGGTTTATCGGGGGCCACGGTGGCAGAGTGGTAACACTCACCCTCCACCTCTGAGGCCGGGGTTTGGTTCCCAGCCCTACATCAAGTGGGAAAGCTGGTATTTGCTTGCCATTGGTCGGCAGTTTATAGTACAGAACCTTGACCAACTGTATGTATTGGTTTCCTCTGTCCTTCCAACTACCCATCGTAATATGACCTGTACAGTGTTGAAAGCGACGTAAAACCCCAAATAAATAAACGAGGGTATATCCAACGAAAATCAGTCTGCATATAGTTTTTTACTCAACTGAAACAGCATTGCTAAAAATACAAAATGACATTGCCACCTCAATGGACAAGGGTGCAGTTGTTGGATTAGTCTTTCTGGATTTATCTGCAGCCTGCGATACAATAGACTACTCAATCCTATTCAACTGCCTTCAGCACTGGTACGACATTGATGGGGTAGTGCTCAAGTGGGTCATACTTCAATTCAAGGAAACAGCGGATAAAAATAGATGGACATCTTTCAGATGCTTTTAGACTCCTTTATGGGGTTCCCCAGGGCTCAGTTCTGGGGCCACTCCTCTTTACCCTATATACAACCCCTCTCAGTTCAGTCATACCTAAATTCAATGTGACCCATCACTTATATGCAGATGACACACAAATTTACTTGGAACTTGACTCTAGGAACTTTGATTCTAGTAACACTAAACTGACAAATTGCCTTAAGGCCATCCAGGCTTGGATGGGAAATAATAAACTTAAATTAAATCCTGACAAGACGGAATTCATAGTGATTGGTGATGATCAAATCAGAAGCTCCCTGAAGTCATCTTTCCCAGTGAGTTTGGTTGGCAACATCATGGATCCAGCTGAATCGGTCAAAACCTTGGTGTCATCCTGGATGCTGAAAATTCAATGCAAAGACACGTGGCAAATCTATGTTGCATAAGTTACTACCATCTCCTGGAACTACGAAGGGTCCGCAGATACTTAAATCATGAAACATGTGTAAAGGTGGCAAATGCCTTGGTTAGCAGTCGCCTGGATTACTGTAGCTCACTGCTTTACAACACAAAAAGACATATATTGGCAGACTACAGAGAGTTCAAAATGCCTTATGTCGTACGGTGTGCAAACTAAATAAATTTAGTCATGTCACACCCTTCCTGCACAAACTACACTGACTCCCCATTTATTACCGTATATTGTTCAAATATAATATCCTTACTTATAAAGCAATACAGTTCAGTCAACCTCCATATCTTTCCTCTCTGATTAGGCGGAGTGATCTCACACGGGGCAATCGCCTATCGATTTTCTCATCTAAACCAAATAAACGCTCAGTGTTGCGAAGCTTCATAGTAGCTGTTCTCACAGAGTGGAACAAGCTTCCTCAAGCCATTAGAACCATAGAAATCATTTCTGGATTCAGAAAACAGTTGAAAACAAATCTTTTCAGATTAGCCTATCCTCCACCATAGGCCACCCCCCTCTCGGACGCTAATAGCTAAACGGATATCTATTTGGAACTGGACTATCCCTTTTTGGACATCAGTGCCTTAGAGGATGTTTACATCAATTTTGGTGCTTTATAAGTGTTTCTTACTACTATTACTACTACTACTGGTGCTTTATAAGTGTTTCTTACTACTATTACTACTACTACTGGCCTGTCTCCATATGACCTTGACACTTGAATGAGATGTAAAACCATAAAGTTGGTGTAAATTTTAAAACTCATACAATAAACGGCAAATGCTATTTTTTGATACAGTGGGACACTGTCAGACCTATTTTATCTGATATCATGGTAGTAAGCAGTGGAAGATATGATGACATCATACACCATCAGAGGCGTTGGTATCTTGCCTCTGAATACATTCTCCAGGAACACCATGTTGATACGGCCAGTCAGAGGCTGAGTGTTTGAAAGTATAAAAGTTATAAACTGCTAGCTCCAGTTCGAAACTGTTTGAGATCTTTTTCAAGTGATTCCTCACTACAGAATTTGTGAGAGCAAGCCAGGTATTGAGTACAAAATGTTAACACAGCACAGTTCAACACAAAAAGGCCCGAAAGGCGATTTGCACTTGCAACTCCTTTTACGAAATGTTTTAAAAAGCTGCCACAGCTACTCACGGGTTGTATTACAATACATACTATGGAGGTGAAGGCGGGGAGGATGGATATATAGGGCGGTTAGTTCTACAATGTCTACCACCAAGATACAGGGTCTCTGTATCGGGTTGTAAGGATGAGATCATCAAGCATAAATCAAATACATGCCTGGGTGTAAGTAGTTCTAAGTGATGGAAAAGACAAAAAATCTCCAAAAAGGTTTGTGGTAATACTAACTCATACTGCGCCATCTGTCTCTCCGCATACAACTTCTTCGTGCAAGTTACCTGATAGAATCGTCAACCCAACAGCCATTCTTAAAACTTATGTAGGTATTGTACATGTGAGTAATAAGGATCATTCGCAGAGGGTGAGACTGTGGTGTCTTGGAATTTTACTGCCAGGGAAAGAATTACAGATTTTAAAAAGCTCCCACAGGGAAAGTCACATTGTCACTGGACTGACATTCTGTTTACACATTTTACAATCCAAATACTGCAAAGAGAAATATCCAACCGGTTACATCATCCTAGGTCTATCAAAGTTTAAGAATTATTCTTTTCTCCTCGTTTCAGCAAATTGTTCGATTCTAGGATTTTTCAGGCAAATCAGGGGATTAAAATCTTGATATTATTGTGCCTTCAGAGCAATAGATGAGAATAGTTCCATTTATTTAAAAAGGTTGAATGAAGTCAAATTAAATTTGAATTGTGTTCATAATGTGCTCATGCAAGCATTGTGATACAATTCTGTTTATGAATGTACAAATGACTGAAGTACAAACACATGATTATTCATCAGTGACGACTGTTAGTTATGCCCAGGTCACACTGTGGCGAGGCCACTACGAATTAACTGGCGAATATGAAGATTTGCTGCGAATTAGAAATCGTGGTAGTTCGCCACAGAAAGGGCGGGAAAGTGTGCTCACGTGGTTGGAATTGGAAAAATCCACGAATTACTTTGATCCGGCTACCATGGGCTACCATCATCTTCATCCTGTGGAAGATCTTGGTACGATGTTCTCATCACCCAGTCAAGAACATCTTGTTTCTGTGAAGAACGTCGACGATGATCAAACGAACTTCGTAGAAGTATGTACGAATTAATGCGAAGTGTAGCGATTTCCGTGAGATGTTCTTGCACCGAGCCACGACCATGGTGGAGGGTTGAGCGAGCTGTGACGAGCCCCCGACGAGGAGGAAGAACGTGCTGAGAAGAAGTGACGACCAATTCGTGTATAATGCCAGTTCCTATATAAACAGCCTGGATCATCTGGATTCACTTCATTTCTCATCAGACGTCGGACAGTGTACATCAAAGGCTATGGATCTACAGAGACTCAGATTATTGCAGCAACTGTATGAGGCTCATCGTTTAAATGTACAGAATCAGATTGTGATTGCACAGATACTGGTTGATAGACAGAGAAGGCGTCGACCGAGGCCCAGGAGGTATTGGGTGAAGCCCTGGCTCTCCAGGAGGTTGGACTATGGACACTATGATCGTTTGATGAGGGAGCTGGAGGCTGAGGATGTGGTGTCTTTCAGAAATTTTGTCCGGATGGACCCGGCCATGTTCAGAGAGGTCTTGCAGAGGGTGGGGCCCAGAATTGAGAAATATGACACATGGTTCAGGAAGTCTATCAACCCTGGATGCAGACTTGCAATCACACTTCGTTTCTTGGCCACTGGAGAGAAGTACAGGAGTCTGATGTTTGGCTTCAGGGTAGCACACAACACCATCTCAGTCATAGTAAGACAGACTTGTGAGGCCATCGTGGCAGAATATGGTGAGGAAGTCATGCAGTGTCCCCGTACCAGTGATGCATGGAAGCAGGTTGCTGCAGAATTTTCTTCCAGATGGAATTTCCATCACACCCTGGGGGCTATAGATGGCAAGCATGTGGCAATCAGGTGTCCTAAGAATGGTGGCTCACTCTATTTCAACTACAAGGGCTTCCATTCCATAATACTTCTGGCTCTGGTGGATGCCAAGTACAAGTTCCTTTGGGTGGATGTTGGCACCAATGGATCCAGTTCTGATGCACAGATCTTCAATGACTGTGATTTGCGCTCAGGCATTATTGATGGCACCTTGGATGTACCTGATGCAGAGCCATTGCCTGGTGATGACCGTGATATGCCATATTTTCTCATTGGGGATGATGCCTTCTCTCTGAGGACCTGGTTGATGAAGCCGTTTAGTGCCAGAGGACTTCCTGATGAGGAGAGGATCTATAACTACAGACTGTCTCATGCCAGAAGGGTGGTGGAAAATGCGTTTGGCATCATGGCCAACAGATTTGGTTGTCTCCTCACCACCATGTGTCAGAATCCAGAGACTGTTACCTCTATTGTACTGGCCTGTTGCACGTTGCACAACATCATGAGACTGAGGTATCCAGGTATCCACCAGGGACTGGGTGATGAGGAGGATGACAACCACAGACTTATCCCAGGACAGTGGAGGCAAGGTGCTTGTTTGCAGGACATTGAGGATGTGACTGGTGGCAACAGGCACACACAGGTTGCCAAGAGACAGAGACTGTATTTGAAGCATTATTATAATGCTCCAGTAGGGGCCATGGCGTGGCAAAGAGACATGATTTGAGACTTTCACATATGCCAAGGACATTTCTTAGTAGTGACTGTATTGTGCTAATTATTGTTATGATTCAGTGCTGCATCATTATCTGTGTTATATTTTGTATTGGGCGTTATATACTTGTTGAAATAAAGTTGCAATGTTCTTGTATTGCAATAAAGTTATTGTCCTATTGCACTTCATATATGTATTATGTGTATAGTAGGGTCAAAGAGGTCAAGTCTGAAACCAAATCAGGTCAAACATGTAACAGGTCACACAAACCAGTTCACAACTTTGCCACCACAGGGGCCAGAAGGTCACAAAGGTCAAAAATCAATCAAGGCCATAACTGAAGGAAAGTTAAGAAAACGCCGATTGCTTTGGAATCAGAGCATAATGAAATCCAGAAATGGAAGATAAACAAATTTTAACATTGGCCACCTGTTAAAATTTGTTTATCTTCCGTTTCTGCATTTCATTCGAAACAGTGAAACTTCCACAGTGAACCACTCACATTGGGTCATAACAGGTCCTGGTAACCACTGGGCCACTTTTTTTGGATTCTTCATGTTAAGATGTGACACCTTCCAAGTATTATGCCAATATTTTTGAAACATGAGAAAAACAAGCAATCACATAAACAATTTATTATTCCAACAAGGTCAAAAAGGACAAATCACAATGACATAGTAAGTGTACTTTTTAATAAAGAAATGCAGACACATTATAGCTCACAGCTAAGGTTAACATACAACTGACAAGAACAGCTGTCAAAGTAAAACTGGTTACATATACTATTAGTAACAGCTAAGGTTAACAAACTACCCACAAGAACAGCTGTCAAAGTGAAACTGGTTACATATACTATTAGTAACAGCTAAGGTTAACAAACTACCCACAAGAACAGCTGTCAAAGTGAAACTGGTTACATATACTATTAGTAACAGCTAAGGTTAACAAACTACCCACAAGAACAGCTGTCAAAGTGAAACCTGGTTTATAATAGTAATAATCATAGTAATACTTGAGCCAGAGATAGCAAAAATACACAAATAAATTACTTTACACCTGTTTGATAATTACTTCTTACATCTCACCTAAACTACTTCTTAAGTGTCTATAGACAAAGGACAAAGTTATTTCTAAACCTAAGAACCTTGAGAATCATCCTGATTAAGTAATGCCATAGGTGTCATGGGTGTTGAAGGCACACTAGGAATACCTGCAAATGACGCATTTAAATCTGACAAATTCAGGTCTGACAGTCCTATTGTCCTTCCCTCGGTGTCTGTGATAACAAACTTGGTGGATGAAGTGCTGGATGATGAACCCACTGACTGTCCAGAGGTACTGGCCCCCGATGGGGTCTGGAAAATAACAGTTGTCTGGCTCTGGGTGTCTGACCCTTGAGGCAAAGGGGTAGAGGAGGCTAGAGCTGCGGGCCCAGGTGCGGGTGGCGGAGGCATTTGTGTGATGGTGTACTGTTGCTGTGGCTGCGGCTGATGGAAAATAAGTTGCTGCTGCAGCTGCTGTTGCTGCACCTTCATCTGCTGCTGCATACTGTCCAGCTGCTTCTGCCTGTCGTCCAGCTGCTTCTGCCTATCATCCAGCTGCTTCTGCCTATCAAGCTCCTGCCTCTGGATGTCCCTCTCCGAAAGCAGCTTGGACTCCTTGATGGTCTGGTTGAGGAGGTCCATACTGCACATCTGATATGTGGGCCAGAGATCCTCGTGGATCTTCAACATGGCACTTGACATCCAGCCAGCCCAAGCAGTCCTGTCATTGGTCTGTGCCTCCATAGATGTTAAGAGTCTGTCCAGCCTGTCAGAGATCTGGGCACTGTTGTCGCTCTGCTCGCACATCTTGTCCAGGAGCTCTGACTCAGTGCTGGCACTTCTCCTTGTGGCTCTCCTGCCACTAGTCCCAGAGAGGGTGATACCTGGAGGAGGAGTGCTGCACACTCTTGGTTCACCCAGTGATCCTGACTCCACGGGCTCATCTGCAGGATCCAAGTCAGTGGATAGGTGTGAAGGCATGGTGGCAGTTGCAGAAGCAGCAGAGGCCGATGAGGTGATGACAGAGGCCGTGGTGGTAGCAGATGAGCAGGTAGCAGAGGCTGAGGTGGCTGCGGCAGAGGCAGAGGCAGTTGTGGTGGAAGCTGGTTTCAACTGAAAGTACAGTAGAACAAAGACACATGGTAAGCATATAGTATACATGTTCAACAAACAGTTTAGGTAGGTACTGTGAAGTAACAAGTATGAACTCCTGTGTCACTACAGAAAACTTTACAGATTTTTGCCAAACATTAGTGTTACAGCTACAAACTTGTATCCATAGGTAGTCACTGTTTACAAGTCAAGAATACACAACGCAGCAAAAACATCAGGATATCCAGGTGAGTCAGACTGTGAGAATGTACTTACATTGCAGGACTGCCTGGAGGGGACTCTGGAGATGTGGTCATCCAGGAAGCTGAAAGACCTCAGGATCCAGGTGTCCCTGTCTGTGTGTTCCTTTGCCCCGTCACCAGACTTCTTGCAGGTAAGCTTGCCATACCTTGTCCTCATCCCTTTGAACCAGATCTTCAGGTCGATGGCTGAAAAAGGAAGAGGAGACACGGACACATTAGGTAGGTTATCAAAGTAACAATGGGTTACATTAAGTTTTAAACTGCTTCACATCTGTGGTGTCATCTGCAAATGGGTGAAGCCTAATACATCACACGATGACAGAGTACAATTCAAAATAACATAAATTAACAGAATAAGTAAACATTCGACATAAGTCCATTTACACATTACTGTACACGTAGTACCTCCATCACAATTTAAATTATTACCTGAAACTATGAAAAGGTTAAATCATAATGGTTAGTCTAACTCACCTTCCAGGCCCATGGCCCTGGCCTGGGTGGCCCAAGCAGCCTCCTTCCTGTCTGTGTCCCTGTACTCCTTCTTGGCCTTGTTGTACATTTCCGGATGGTTCTTGAGCCACTCAGCCATCTCATCCTCTTGCCCATCTGTCATCCTCACCAGCCTCTTCTTCTTGAACCTCCCCTGGGACTGGCTGTCTTGGGTTGCCTCTTCCAAGTCATCTGTGTCTTCCGGCTGGGTGGCCAGAGTGGCTGTATCCCCTGAGTCTGATGATGAAGCTTGAGTGGCAGGCAGTTCATCCGGCTGTTCTGGCTGTTCAGGCTCCTCAGATGCTTCAACAGGAGGCAGAGTGACCCTCTTTCCAAGTCCAGGTCACTTCACCATATTTCTTGTATGAAATATATCCAAAAATTTATCTAAAGTTCGTCGATGTGTACGCATTGAAGAAAAATTCGCAAGTGATGACAATTGTTCGCGGTGCCCTGCTTTTATAGTCTCCAGCCAGTTCGCCGCAACCTACGAAGGTCGTAGCTGATTGGTAGCCAGTTCTTCGCATGCGCAGTCAGTTCGCCAATCACCGACGAACTACTGCGACATTTGCTTCTCATTGGCTGAGAGGAGCGACAAATATCTCCGGAGCCTCGTAGCATATTCTTCAGGGGCGACGATGCATGGCTTCTCTGCTGCGAATATCGTTGTTTGTTCTTCGTCTTTCAGCCGACAATCTTCAAAGGAAAGTTGGCGAACAATGAAGAACAATGAAGAAGCCTGCTACGAAGTGGCGAATTGGGGTACGAGGGTGCTACGAAGTCGACGAATCCACCACCATCTGTGAAGAATTGCAAAGAAATGGACGAAGCGTGGCGATAGTTTTGAACAGTTTGAAACTGTCGTAGCCAGATGACGATCCATGGAGAATGTTGAACAGTGAAGATGGACCAAGAATATGCTACCAACAAGGACGAATTGCATGATCGCGCATATTCGCCACTAAACATCGCCACAGTGTGACCTGGGCATAACATTGTGACGGAATGTTTTACAGTGGTTAGAGTCCTCGAAACATACTTTTGTTTTGCTAGAAATTTTGAAGAAATCTGGGGTAGTTGTGGTAAAGGTTTGCTGTTACCCATCATAAAAGTACAAAAAAAGAATTGTGTGTAAGAAATGTGTGTGTTTAGGTTACAGAAATCATACTACCTTAAGTATTAGAAAACTTAAGACATTAAAGTTCACTCATTTATTTGAATACAGTTTACAACTAAAGATGTTTGTAATCATGGAATTTTAAATTACCAGAAAATGTACAGTCTTTATTTAAGATTAACAAGGATAATAAATACCCAAACAGGAAATGTTTCAGTCTTGAAAGTATGCAAAAAGTATAACCAGGTCCAATTACCTGTCAAGTTATGGAGTGGAATAGATGATAGTATGAAACAATGCACGTCCTTGATGGGGTTTAAGAAAATGCTAAGGTTCAGTGTGTTGAAAAATATTTGAATTATTATTTTATGGATGCTGAGTAGGTCATGCCTGCTTAACTAAATCGTCAAGTATTTTTTCACCTCAATTTAACCTTGTATTGTCTGGTCCATTTCATAATTAATTGTCTTCATATTTTTCAGTATAATAATACAAAGACGTCTGAGTTTGTTTAGCAGAATCCTGACCTCAAGACATAGTTGCCACCTTAAGAATGATGCCTGTTTTTACTGTTTTTGTTTATTACTCTTTTAAACAGCTTTCGGATCATTTCTTCCTTAAAAATTCAAAAAGGGGGCTGTAAGACTTAATTAGTATCAAACACTAAAATGGAGACTAATTCTGTCCAATCAAGACAACTGCTCACTCTTACCAACAATATAAATACTTAGTGCTCACATTCCCCAGGCTGTCCAGAATCATTAACAAAGCAATTGGGATAAAACAATTCATTAAAATATTAACAAGAATAGATAAATGTGTCAACTGAAATGTTTGTCTTACTGACACAATAAGTTTACTTCAGAATGCAGTAATAGTACAAACCTGAATGAACATATAGTAGATTAAATACAACTATCACACCCTGAATGAACAAACAAATTAAAAAGAACTGTGATAATAAGTAATTAAGCAAAGCAGAGCCAAAAGAGGCAACCTAGGTGCCAAACAAAATTACTAAAAGCAGTTTAATAATAATTATATAATTTATTAAAAGACAGTGACGAGTGAGGACCTAATATTGCAAGCTTTACTGATCAAATTATAATTAGTGAACAAGAAAAAAACTGCAAGTAAATTTCCACTTAGTGGCACAATTATTTTACTTTAGAGTATACTATTAACACAAACCTAAATGAACACATTGTAGATTAAAAAGCACTATGAAACCTTGAATGTGCACTTAATAGATCAATATAATTGCCATTAAGTCATAAATATACTGAAAATAAGATACTTATAAGTAAGATTAATTTAAACCAGTAACATATAAAACATTTGTGAATTGAGGCTCGAAACCAGGAGCAATAAAAGACAAGACTAAGATAGTAAGACTACATTACTTCAGTAATCAGTAAAATTAATGTTATCAGTAAAATGCTGATTATATTCTAAATAGCTGGAAAATATAACCAAGGATATGGTGTGAATTAATGTTGATCTGCATACAAATGAATCAAAAGATATGGACATCTAGACACTAATTGAATTTCAAATGACATACGACTAGACAATGTAGTAGACAGAGTAATATTATTAACCTTTCTATCTGCCAACTATAAAAAAAAGAACTTAATACGAAGGGAAAAGGTTATTGTAGGTAGCAACTTATGATCAGGGTAGGCTACAATAAGAAGTTCTAATGCTAATATAACAAACAAGAGTAATAACCTATAGTAGTCGAATACGTTCTATCATGCATCAGTACATAAGAAAGAGAATAAATAGGTATTAAAGTCCAAGACACAAGATACATCTAACACTAAACTCACAAAGGTCTAGTAGATAACAAGCAACACAAAGATAATCAACCCAGATGTAAGCTAAGGATAAAATTGTCTAAATCCACATCCATAAGGTGAGATACAGGTTTCAGAAATCCAGGATAAGAAGGAGGACAAAGACAAAACATCTATCGTCCTAAGTCTTGTCACCTACAGCCCTTTGGGCCTCACAGGCTATTAAGTTTACATAATCGAGCGCTACTTGGTATTAATCTATATAATAATAAATAGTAAATAAACTAGCTAATGTTTAGGTGAGATGCCAGCTGGAATACTGCATTTCATTGTTATGTTGTATCAGTAAACTAACATTAAAAATAAAAGGACTTGATAATTGATTCTTCTTGTTTTATCAATGGATCCATCCATCACTTCAGAGCAGTTCATACTGTTGACATACATCTCTATGTTTAAAAGTATCACACTAAAGCAACCTCCATGTTTGTCATTTAGTATCTCCAGCAGCCTGACTGTTGCCTTAACTCAACCAAAAACAAAATCGGCCAGCTTTGCTTTAATTACAGAGCACCTGATGAACACACTTCTCCAGATGAAAGGATGACATGACACTGCAGATTCATAAATCATCAAAACACTACAGATAGTGCTCCTCTTACAGAATATTCTTGTCCATTTTAGGTTTCATTGTGATTGATCTGTGTTTGGACTTTCACCCTCAGGCCATTGTACAGGTCATTTCAAAATGGATAGTTAAGGGGTGGAGGAGAGCAGTGCATAGTAACTGGCCATCATTCTTAAATATCAACCATTGGGCAATTTTGTCAGAATGAAAACAGAATTTATAATAGTTGTAGGATAACAGAATATATGACAGAATATATTACCATCGAACAAGATTGTATCATTGACCACCAGAAGATCTGCACAAAGTAAAACACACACTGGACAGGCATTCATAAATTTTGTCAAAATACAAGCATCCGAAGGTTGAACTAATATCTATGACAATGTACTATCTGGTACGTAATATCATCTGAAGTGCAAATGAATGCCTCACTTCCCCTCCCACAGTACCTGGGTTCAAGTCCACCTTCTGACAATATGGATAATTTAGGACCTGTCCCAATGTAACCAGAGCTGTTATACTGAACGTTGAACCTAAATTTTAATTCAAATACACATCTCCTTCAGACTGATGTCTCAATGTTTACAATAAAATGCTGCTCAGACTGTATTTGAAAAGACACTGTCTATTGACTGTGAGTATTTCATAATGTCCATGTTTGTGAAGTACAGTAAAATAAATGTTTCCTGTCTACATTCTGTAAGTTTTAATTTTTAATTATCTCCCTCCCTGCGACACACTTGTTGGCTTTGGTGAGAAACAGCTGAGAAATATTTGAGCAGCAACAGTGCTTTCAGCCTCCTTAATGCCCAGGTCCCACAGTGGCGATGTTTGACAGAGAATCTGCGAGAATAGCAAAAATTGGTCATTGTTCTCAGTTAATTCCTCATTGTTCTCCCTTTGTCTTCAATCCTCTTCATCTTTTGCTTCCCCGCTATAACAACAAGCTGATGTTCAAAACTATCCCAGCAATTCGCCTTCTTTTATGTTTCCGGTCAGATTCACCACAATGTGCAGTAACTTGTTTGATGTTGTATCCTATTTGCTTTGGAGCTAATTATCATACTGTAGGGACTCTTCTTTGTAGTTTTTGAAGAATAGCCTGTCAACAATGGGGATTAACTGCAAGGTTTGGATGACTTTTGTGCGAAGTAGCTTTGACAATTGAAGACTATTGCTGGATGGGCTGCAATCTCTTTACCAATTAGCTGAGATGGATGGCGAATTACCACATTCTCTCTGGATCCTCAATCCTTGTAGCACTATCTCCGGATACGCACCATCCATTGCTCTGAATCTCAAGGAATTCCTATATAACCACAAGTCATTCTTTGTAATGCATAGTATATTCTTGGTATATCGTACCTCCATCATCTTAGATTGCTTGGTTTCACGCAAAGTTCTCAGGGAATCACCAACAAACTGCAAAATGTTCCTAGAAACATCATACAGGCCACATGCAAGCATCATAAAATGAAGGCATGACAGCGAGATTTCTTGATTTTTAAGCATGTGACCACAGTTTCCCACTTCTTTTCGATGAACTTCTGCGATCTTGAGTTTTTGGCTTTTTTACCACATTCACCATTATATTCACAGCACCCTCACCACTGTTGTACCCGGCATAACGTCTTGCACATCTTTCATTCTGGAGAAGTTATCTTAAGTGCTTAGTTTTCATGTGCATAAATCTTCTGCATGTTATTTACAATAATCTACAGCAAATTATTCCATCAAATCCATTATTACGTTCAAGAAAACTGTGGGAGGTTATTCATCAGTTTTTTCACAAGTCATTTGTTTTTCTAGATAGGTTCAAGGAGGTTGTTGTGACTCATCTTACTAAGAAACCATCTTTACCAAGTGAGAATCTGAAGAATTACAGTCCTGTGTCAGGTGTTGCCAGTCAAAGTTCAAAGTTGGGGTTTCACCTCCCGTTCAACAACCATTGCCATACTGGGACAGGAACACAGCATTGTCACTTGCGAGGCTCGAACACACAGAGAGGTATCTGCCTGTGATTAGATGCCAAACTTGCTAACAACTAGGCCACTAAGGACCTCGTGTCAGTTCAACAATCCACTCCAATCTGTATATTTAGACACTCAACAGTGTCTTCTAGTTAATAAAAAATCAATCCAGATAAAACTGAGTTTGGTGAGATTTTTGTCATTCAGGTGGCCTCTTTGTAGTAAGGACCATTCTTTTGCCCATTGACTGATGGATTCTGGAAAACTGCTTATGCATGTTGTGACTTAAATCCAGTGAAGAACAAAACAGAATTAATACATCGCACATATACGTGTCTGATTATGGACTCTGTATTCATGACTTGGAAAGACAAGATTCCTGACTAATAACATATCTATATTTGGACAAATAGTTTCCAGCATTAAAAGGTGACGTCATACACCGATACTCTTGTATTTGGGAAATATCATTTTAGTTATGTTTACAGTTGTATCACATTCTGCTTTTATGTTTGAGATTCATGACCACTTAAAGTGTTGTTTACTCACTTCAAACATTGCATGTTTTTGTAAATAGTTTGTTGAATATTGCTTCAAACTAAATAGGATTTTATGTGTATGGTTCTTAAAAGCAATCCACACAGATATTGCATGTGTCATGCCTGCTGATTAAAGTTGTAAGCATGGAAACAAGGGTTAATGTCATGAGAGTGTATTTAAACACTAAGTATATTATACAAATGAGTAGTACACACACGACAGACTTTGGCTTACTAATATATATATGGCTTACACTTAAAACACACCCACATAACACACACAAAAAACACATTTTTTGTCTCTGAGTCAATAAACAAACTGAGTATTATAACAATGTTTTATCCCTGAAGTGTGTTAGCTGAAGTAATATATTTAAATTGTGCAAAATATTCAGAAAGGCAAAGTTTCCTGTTTTAAAATGTCGATATTATTGCATGTGCCTGTGTTTACAAGTGAAATATTTGACTTAATTAGTGGCGTGACAACTTATTCCCTGATATATATAAGTTATATATGAGACAAGAGACCAAATTCACTCTCTGGTAGATCCACAAACTATATCCAGTTCACTCCAGTAAGAGTTCACCAAGCAATGCATATAACAAGCAGTTTGTGTCCACTTTACACACATATTACTCCACAATATAGCAATTTCAAAAACCTCTGTCCATTTTCCACACAACTTAAATACTGAACTAACCAACCAACCAACCCCCCACCCCCACCCCACCCCACCCCACTCCGATATACTTCTCTCCCAGTAATCATTAGAAACGTTTTAAAATGGTTTTAACGTTTACAAAACGTTTTAAAAATCTATTTAAACGCTATCTTATGGTTTTCTAAATGTTTCCTAGTAAGTGTTTACAGTGTAATGTTTAAAAAATGTTTTAAACATTTTTTCTACAAACCTTTTTACTGATGTTTATATGTTTATAAAATAACTCAAGAAAATAGGTTTGATAAACAGTACACATAAAATGTAAACTTAACATTTGTTGACAATGTTTTGTAAATGTTTGCTCTGAAAATATTTTATAAATATTTAATACCTACTGAGTTTCATACCTGCCATTTAAAATAGTGGATTTTAGAGGATTTTGTCAATAATTGCCACACATGCAATCCCTAAAAGTAAGATTTGAATGGGGACCCAATTTTTAGGCCACTTTTTTACAATTTTAGCATAAAAATAATATTTTCATTGGTGAGCAACCCTTACAAAGATGTTAAATTTGACCTCTGACCCCATTATTATTGAGACATTATTATGTTCATTTGAAACATTTATCATTAAACATTATTATGTTCATTTGAAACACTTATCATTAAATGTTTAATAAACCGTATATAAAAACATTCTATTATACATGTTTTCTTAACCATCATTTTTTTAACCTTTACCAAACATTTCCTTTCAAACGTTTGCAAACCCCAAAAATGTTTACTCAGTCTGGCTTCTGGAATCTTCTGATCTTCTAAACAACCAGACCCCAGAAGGTTCTATAACCTTTCAGACGTTCCCAGAGTTTATAGATAAATCATTAGTACAGAATACAGAAGATCAATACTTGCTACAGAATACAGAAATCAATAATTCAACGTCCTTATATGGTAAGAGAATTCTACAGCCACACACATCATTTTCCTTTTAAAAGACATATTGCCGATTGCCCTTATATGTAACAGATTTCATAAGTAGCATATTAAATTTTTAAAAATTTAATTTTGCCAGTCTAGATCATCTATATAATGTGCGATCAGACATTAGATCAGTCTTATGATCTGCCCTCATCTGTCACAATTAAAAAAATGACTGGTAAGACAACTAGTCTCCGCCTACTAGTAGCATTCATCTACCGCTAATCACCTGCGACTAACCTCCCCTTGGGATATTACCACATGACTATATTCTTAAGATGAGCATTCAATATGAGTCGTAACACATAAAAGAATAGTGGTCACATCCTAATAATAAGTTACAACTCCCTAAAACGTAGTCTTATCTGCATTACAACAAAACTACTTGTCACAAGTAGAAAGGATAGAATTGCTTGCTCAGAGCTGTTGTACTTTTTCAGTATTTTTAGCCAATGTGAGGTTACCTTAATTATGCTGCCTCACGACATCATTTGGAAGGTTGATGTCAATTTATGAAAGTGGAAAAGGAGTTTTAGAAATACCAACACAAGTGAACCATAATTCAAACACAATATGGTACGCCGTAAAAGTTTATCGTCATTAGTAACATTTTTGTTTCATTAAAGAACGTAAACCCACCTCACTTTTGTTTTTTGGAGCTGCATAAGTAGCAAACTTTAAATATTAGTTGAGATTTTTCATAAGTTGACAGAGACCTTACACAGGTACAGTCTGCATCTGACCACAGATGCGGTGAGTTAGCTTTCATGGATAATTCATTTTGAGAATCTCCATACAATCGACTGGCACTTTATATCTGGAAACTATTTCTAAATAGAACATGTTTCGCAATGGTACATTGACCAGTTGGAGAAATCAGACTGGTTGGATTGTAATCAAATTTAACAGAACGACTTTTATTGTGTGCTGTATTAGTGTTATGTGTCTGTACCTCCTACTGGATCAAGCCATGTCTCCAGGTGGGCGACTGCTTCTTACAATATCGAAAGTTACCCAAACTAATGGGTTATAAATTTATATTTTTCTTTATATATGTGCTGTATGTGCTAATTTTAAGGAATTGACTTAATAATGATGAGGACGTAGGGGCTGGCCATGATTGGATCTGATTGACAATATTTTGGCATAAAAACACGTTTTGAGTGTGGGCAACAAATATTTGCAATGTTCTAACACATTCACAGCAGTCACTGAAATGTATTCGCATTCAGAAAGATAAGCTTTGTTTGAAAACAGGGTAACATACCGTGGCAATGGGGCATTAATACAAGAACTGGAAAACTGTCTGAACACTTTCTAGACTTACAGAAGGTAAGCTTGTGTGCTTGCAGAGACTAGTAGCTTGTCAACACCTGTCGGTGTACAGTAACTAGTATACACTGCTCTCCTCCATCCTTATAACTGCCCAGATTAAAACAAACCTTTATCATTGTGTTAAAACTAAAACACAAAACAAAACTAAAATTCATTCATTGAGATTATATTTATGTTTCAGGGTTTACAAATGTAATCACTGATGCCAGGTCTGGACAAACCATTGCGAGAAATCTTACTCCACCACACAGACATTTGGATGAGGTTTCAGTAGAGACTTGCCCTGTGGGCGTACGCAGAAATCATATGTTAGATATGTGCAGAAAATGGCCCCAGTTAGTTGCCATGGATACTGCTGAACATATTATTACAGATCCCCAACGAAAACTATTGTACTGCGAAGTATCCAAGGTGGCGTGTACTAAAGTAAAGACCACTTGGGAGTTAGCAAATACAAACTGGACCAAAATCCACCCGGTAATGGCACATAGTTTCCAAATGCTGAATGCATCTGGGTTGCATTACAAAAGCAACTTTTTGTTGGACAATGAGACATCTGAATACACTAAGTTTATGGTTGTACGCCATCCAATAGATAGGTTAATTTCAGCTTACAAAAACCTACTGAATTATAACGGCAATGGGCCATATTATGCAATTCAACCAATGATAGATTTGTTTCATCTTAACCAAATAGAGGACCTGACATTTGCCATGTTTTTGTATGCCATTTCTGATGAGAATTTCAAGTCCTACAATGACCCCCACTGGCAGCCATATTCATTGACGTGTAACCCCTGTGTCATAAAATACGACTATATTGTTCGAACTGAGACCATGCAGGAAGATCCAGACATGATCCAGGTGTTAGAGAAGATGCAGTACAACAAGTCTGAAATGCACAGTGTTGTAAATCCTGGCACTGTTACTATGAATGACACCTTGCCAGTCAGAGATGGACTATACAGAGCTGAAAGAAGGTATCAGACATGGCTACAGGATGTACCAGAACAAATCCTGAGAGATGTCCATCATCGATATCGTGATGACTTCCTGCTATTTGGTTACACATTTGACATAGAGGATTTTAGCTTTTCTTGTGGAATTCAGCATAATCGAAAAATGTGCTGTTAAAAAGTCAATTAATTCAGTTCGCATTTTTTGAAACTTAGAACTTTCAGACAATTATCTGACAAACTCTTTCTTGAATCAAATTCTGGAGGATAAGACTTTTCAACCTACAGAAATGAAGATGTAGGTCCGTAGAGATGTTGCTGGTACATCTGTGGATGTAATATGGGGATTTATTCATGATTCTTACTTAAGTGTATGTTAAATATTTACCAATATATAAGAGGTTTGAGTACATCTGAGTTAATGGTCTCGCATTTTAAGAATATATTTTGCGACTTTCTTTAAAAGACACACACACACAAAACAAGAATAAACTCTTGCCCGGACAGAGTGTTAATAAAGGACATCTTGAGATGCATAAATGAGAGAATTGTCTGTCCATTGTTGACAATAAATAAAAGTCTATGAGGTAAAATTATGGACAAACTCTGTTTGTGACCATTAGGTTATATCTGCAAAAGTGGCATATAATTGTGAAGAGGAAATAATCAGTTTTTACACTCCGTTAAAGACACACAGTGTCAATCTGTTGACCAGTGTAGGATCACAGAACTGGGGATATTAGCATATGTACCATTGCTCTACCTGTCTCATTACTCTCATTATCTTACAAACTTCAAATGTCTGTAATATAATATACATTTCCTTGTGTCGCTTTGTTTTGAGGCCTGTGGTTTGGTTTGTGATAATTCTCACATAGTTACATCTTGAGCTTGACTTGCGTAAAAATGTAACTCACATCTGATGAATGGTTTATGAGTTCTGCGCACAGACCGGCATGCAATACCCTATAGAGGCGAGGATAAATAATCAGATGCGAGTTACATTTTTATGCAAGTCAAGATCTATCAGTCCTCCTCATGGATCCGGATCTGTTCTACCAATCAAAGGTTTTCTGATTTTCAGGCAATATCAGCTCGTGAGGGTGTTTGTATCTCTTATTTGGCTGTTATTCTTTTAATATTCTGAAAACCTATGAAATACTTAAACATGAACATTTTTCAATTTGTTTGGGTTTTACCTGAATGCGTTTGCCCAAGGATGATGATATTTTTGGAGAATGAAGTTGGAATCGGCATAACACATTTGGTAGACATATCAACAACAGTTTCATACAAAGCTATTTTTATTCTGAAAAAGCCTTTTACTAGATTACAAGGGTGAACTTAACTGAGGAGCATACGATGAAGACAAGAAAGAAGGTCCCAGAGTTTCCTCGGGTTAGTCCATCCTTGCACAAATCTAAGAAGATATTTGTCATAGTTTTGTTATGATGCACCTACACTCTGGAATGAATGGCCTGAACATGCTCATCCAGCTTCCTCTGTCCCCTCCTTCAGGAAAAAACTTAAATCATATTTTTTCCGAAGGCTTTGCTCCTAACATGTCTTTGTGGTAACCACTGCTATGCCTACAGACATTTGGCATTACTGCTTATGACTGTAGTGTGCCTTAGAAAATACAGAGTTTAAGCACTGAAATAGTCCAGTTCAGAATAGAATAGAACATTAGTGGGTATCATCAGTATATAATTTGATACATAGATTACATCCTAAAGCAGATAATCAAACCCAGAACTCCAATTAATATGTTACATATAAGGGCACTCTACCAGTAAATCCTGTAACAAGAACAATATTGTTGTGAGTGCTGAGTTCTTTGGCCATATAAGGTAACTGATTTATTGATTTTCTATGTAGTCTACAGAATGGGTTTAGCTAGTGCAAACCTCTCGTGTCTAAAACTGGAAAGGTCTATTTTTAGATGGTGGGAAATACCGCTGATTTTCTGGAAATGTATTGTGTATTCTTTCTAGAACCTCCTGGTCTCTATATTGCAAACATTCTTTATAGAAAGTTCTATAAGCCAAAGCTATATATATATATATATATATGGGGTGGAATGCCTGACCAAAGTTAGTTCAGTGAAGAGTTGGTGTACTAGAAGGACTGCTATACTGTGAATAACTTTATTTGTGTGTCAAATGGATGTAATCCGATTATTGATTACATTTAGAGGTGAACTCTTATCGGAGTGAATTGGAGACAGTGTTTGGATCTATCAGACAGTGGATTTGCTGTAATTTGGATACTGCTTATATCTTTAAAAAAAGTAAAAATCAAATTTGGGAAATATACTGAACAGTTGGATAAGAGACATTGGATTGCTGTCTACGTACTGGATATTGTTCACTTCTTGGGTCTACAGCATAGTTATATCACCAGAACATTTTCAAATTTGGACAGATTTTGTTGTGGGTTTGTTACCGGTGTTTGTTACATGTTGTATTGGATTAGGGGTTAGGGTTTGGGTTGTGTGTACAATATTTTATGCTTGTTATAAGTCATCCCTTGAAAAACACTGCAGAAAAGCGATGCTCACTAGTAGGATTGTGCACCATAAAGAACCAGACCAGTGGATTTATCCATAAAACATCTCAGCATGAACAGGGTGCACCAAATTCATTACGTTTTAACTGTTTAATGTCAACTTTTACCTATCTTGACACAATCACAGTGGCAGCGTATATGTAACAATAGAGAGGTTTAGTGTTACGTTTTGGCCATCAAAACCTTAAACGCAAACGTATTTACGTCAGTATTAGATGTGTATCAGATGACTTTTAAGGTTTGGGGGGTCAATTACGTTAGGTTTTATACGTAAAGGCTGGCTTATTTACGTTCACTCACCCCTATCTATTTTATTTAAAAACTACATGTTACAAATAAATATATCACAGCCACATATGCAGATAAATATGTACACCACATTTTGGTTAAGTGTTAGTTCGCTATATTTTGCCATATAAATACCAGAGGTATATTTACAAAGCATGCTTCTTTTGTTGTTCACCAAAGAAATAACGTGTGCCTGCATTCCTTTATATGGACGTATTGCTAAACCCTAAAATGACAAACTCATCCACTTCAAACATAACGTATCTCTTACGGAAATTATTATACGTTAGGTGGCTGTCAAACGCATCACTAAACCTCTCTAATAACAACATACCAAGCACCAGAAATCTAATACAACGTGTCCTGCACCGGATGGAAGCCCCTGTTCCCAGTTCACGTTTATTGCCGTGTTTCAAAATGGGGTTATCAGAGTCAAGGAACGGAAAAAATGCCTTATAAGAGTTTTATACAGATATTAAGTACAGTATCAGTAAACATGTAAAACCATGAGTGTTACTGACATTTTATGTGACAGGTAAACATTTACAATTTAGATGATAGTTCAAAATGAGGAGGAAACTCACTGACAAACATACAAATCTTATGCAGATTCTGCAATGGTCTGATTGGATAGTTTGATACCAACATATTATGAGCTTGTCCACGACATGTCACCATCAGGTTAGCGTGACCTCAAGTGTCATCAGCACACAGATAAACATATCAAACAACTACTGAGTCATGTGACGTCAGAACATCTGACCTGTTTATGGTGTAATTCTCTGTAATCAGTTTCCAGTATGAGGGATCACACACACAGTGACTTTATGATTGTAGCAAAATGATCGTTATTTTCTATCAATACTGCTTTGTATGCTAATGTTTATTGTTTTTGTGAGCAGTAATTTGTTCACAAAAAGCCCGCATTTAACACTTAAAGCAATTTTGAATTGATCAGATCATCAAACAGAATTTTCACGTGAAACAAGATAACATTTCTGATTATCATAAATAAAACAAATCCAACGGATGTCCAATAAATTGTGTGGAGTTACAAATAATGTCAACTGAATAAAAACAGATAATAGAAAGACTCAATGAAAATTACTCTGACAGACTGGAAAACGTATATAAAACATAATGTTACCTTTATTCCCATGTTCCATTGGCCAAAGTCGGTATTTTTGTCAATTTGTGGTGGGAAAATCTAATGAAAAATCTAAATCTACGACCAGAATAGAAGGACGATAATAAGATGAAAGCAGACTACCACCGGTATTATGGTTGTGCATTTGTTACTCACAATCTGATGACCCACTTTTGCGATGGAATGCGTGCTAAGAGTGATCAAACATATAAGTAGAAGGTTTGGCAGAATGACTCAAACAACAGTCAAATATTGTGATGAGTTAGACTCACCATCACCATGTACAGAAATCACACTCAAAGCGTTAAAAAATCCCAATTTTTCCTTTCTTCTGGTCTGGCACATGTCTGTACATTGAATTGTCTGCATCTAGGGGGACTCAGCGGGCTCTATGACACTGTTAAGGAGACTTAAGGGAGTGATTATTTCAAGGATTCCATTGTTTGATATTTGCCAGTTAGAATGAATTCGGTCTTGTCCAGATTGAGTTTTAGTTTAACATGACTATAAAGCAGCTTCCACTATGTGATATATGTTATGCAGACAAAATTGAAAATTTTAATTACTTAAATATAGCTTTTATAAGCTACAAGCTTACCATGTGCGACTGAATGCTAACACGGGAGGCCGCAGGACTCCAGCCAATGACCAAGAAAAATGGACGTTTGAATTTGGCCAAGTTTGTGGTTTAGTATGTACCATAGCAGTGTGGTTTGGTAATTCATCCTTCTTCTCTCGTGGTAAATTTAGCCCATACCCCCTCAGCTGAAATGCAGCAGGGAGGCAGGGTGGGACTTTCCTCAGTCCCACATGGTAAGCTTATAGCTTTTAAAAGCTACATTTAAGTAATTAAAATTTTCAGTTTTATTGCACTACAATAGCTTACCATGTGGGACTGAATGCTGAATTCAACCTCTCGGTGGCTGGATTACAGCTGAGACTGGAAGAAAGTTGTTCATTTTTCTTGAATTTAGAATTAAATAATATACCAAAATATTGCCAAATTACCAGTCTAAGTCCCAATTAAAGAGCCCCAGTTCTAAAGTCGGGTCTGTAAGTAGCCAAAAACTGAAATTTAATGAATGACAGTACAGGTACTGTCTGGTTGTGTGAGAGAAGAGAGTGCAGCCGTGCTCACTCAAGATAGTAGCCTCTAAGGGCATCACTGCTATAATAATGCAGCCCTAGGCTTGAATCTCATCCATTTTGCCACCCTAAATATGAGATTATGGTACACTGATAAACACTAAATACCTTAAACAGTTAAGAATATAAGAGACCTTACCGTAAACATCTGGAGAGGTAACCAATACCTGGACCCTGGGATAGACTCCTGAAGACTTGGCTGCAGTGGGATTGCCCCCCCTCCCCCACGTCTTTTCTTCCCGAAGGTGAGTACCCTGAGAGGAAGGGTCTAGGACTTGTGGTGCCACTACCACTGGTCCCAGATACATATTGTTGTTGTTGTCTGACCAAGTAATTCGTTTAGGTAAAAATGTGTGTGAGCTTTCCAGTGACACGCTTGCATGATTTGGTCCACCGATACCCCACCGTAAAAGGCCATAGAGGCCACGAAGGCCCTAATGTCATACTTTGACTTGGACCAGGTCCAAGGCTGTTGATTTGCTTGTTTATAACAAAGTAGGATAATTTGTTTAGATAGGAAGAGAGTGTAGCAGGTCTGATGTCTGAGGTATGTCCTTTCTTAAAGGAGATGAAATGAAGGGATCAAGACCCTCTTAGGTCTTTGGTTCGATCCAAATAGTACCTCAGGGCCCGTACCGGACATAAGGTCCTGTCTTCCTTGAATTATCTATCTACAATGGTAGTTAGAGCAGGAATAGTCACCAGAGACACACTTTGAGAACCTTCTCTTGCTAGTTGGTTTTTGGCTATGAAATTTGAAGAGGGGAACAAGGCAACCTTTTCCCATGGCCTAGATTAGATACTTTGTTTGCAACCCAGGCATGGATTTTGCTGCAGTGCTTGCCGTAGGCCAAGGCTAGCAAGAAATAATGATAGACATAATTGTGGGACTGTTTGAGAAATTGAAGTGGGATCTCTGTTGAGAGCTGCACTAGGTCCCAAAACTGGAGCATCCCTGGGCAGCCTGGGGTTATTACAGTGATTAGGCAACTGGTTTGCCTGATTGAATCACCCTGTGAAGGAGAGCTGTTGGAAGGTAAGCATAAGCAGTGAGACCTGACCAGTTTATGTTCAGAGCATCTATGTCCCAAACATTTTGGTCTGGGACTGGAGACACGTGGTTCAGACAAGTGGCAAAAGATCTACATGAGGAGTGAACCACTTGAGACAGATCTGTTTGAACACCTGCAGATGCAGTGACCATTCTGTTGATTGGACATTCAGACACCCTGGAATGTGTTTGGTTTTTAAGGTTATCTGGTAATGATGGTACTAGGTATTCCACAGGAGAGCGCACATCTCCGCTGAGTGGGTTCCTCCTTATTTATTTATGTAGGCTACTACTGTTGAGTTGTCTGTAGCAACCAACACTGTTTGGTTTTAACACTGGTCCTTGAACCTTTGAAGGGCCAGAGAAAACACCTTCAGCTCTAGAACATTTATGTGTAGCCTTATTCCCCGGTCTGACCACAGACCCTTTGCAGAGATTTGCCCCCCCCCCCCCTTTGTTGGAGGTGTCTGTAAAGAGTTGGATACTATGGTCTTTCAGATGAAGGTCTGTGCCTTTCATCACGTTTGTGGGATTCTGCCACCATTCTAGGTGTGCTGAAATGGTTTCTGTCCAAGGAAGGAGGCTGTCCATTAACTGAGGAAATCTCCAGTGCTCCTTGAGGTGAAACTGAAAGGGCCTCATGTGAAGGCGTCCCTCCAGGACCATTTTCTCCATTGAGGCAAGCAACCCAATTAGCGACATCAAACATCTTGTAGTCAAAAACATGTGTTGAGTTGAGTCGTAGGAACAAATCCTGAAATTTGAGCCATCTCTCTTAATAGAGTTTTACAAGGGCTGAGTAGGTTTTAGTTCGGACTTCTCCTGATTTATTATCCAGCCCAGCCTAAGGACTGGGTTAGGTCTACCACTGCTTGAGTGTTTATTGTGCTTCTTCCTGAGACTGGGCCCTATCAGCCAGTCGTCTAGGTACTGGTGAAGTCTGATTCCTCTTGTCAGGGCCATCAACTTCACTCCTTTTACAATCATTGTAAAGACCTGAGGGGCTGTGGCCAGCCCGAAGGGAAGGGAGGTGAACTGAAACAAGGCAAAACCTTAGGTACTTCCTTGAGTTTGGGAGAATGGAGATGTGAAGGTAGGCGTCTGATAGGTCTATCGACGACACCCATTCCCCTAGAACGAGGGAGGCCCTGATGGACTCTGGTGTTTCCATTTTGAACCTTTCTACAAGTAGGAAGGTGTTGAGCCTGCTTAGGTCTATTACTGGCCTCTACCTTGGTGAGGCTTGAGTACAAGAAACAGGCAACTGTAAAACCCGAGAGATTTAGATTTTCCACCCTTTCTATTGCGTTCTTTGACAGAAGAGACTGGATACAAGAGGTGAGAGCTTGTTCTGTTGAAGGGCCTTGTAACCTGATAGAATCAAATTTGGTTTTGAGATGAATGGAAGAACGTAACCATTGGTGATAATGTTTAACACGTTGTCTGAACATTTGTTTGTGAGCCAGTCTTTTGAGAAAGAACGGAGGGGACCTCCTACTGGTGGACTAAGGGAGGCTTGAAAGGAGTCATGGGGGGGTTTCCCTTGAATGGGGTTGAAAGCGACCCCTGAAGCCTCTTAAGTTTGATTTCCCCCTACCTGAGAAAAATGATTGGTTACTGCTTGAGAGGAATTTGCCCCCATAAGAGCGTTTCCTGTAGGAGCCTCTTTCTGTTGTGGTGGGGAACACGAAAGGGGAATTTTGATAGGGTCTAAAAACCCTGTGGGTCTTTGGGGTGCTTTTAAGGAGGAAGCCTTCTCCATCCCTGACTAATTGTGATTTGAACAGAGGAGAAGATCAAAAGGGGCGAATTCCTGAGTTATTGATATCTAGAATCCCCTAGGTGTGATTGAAGGAGGGTCATTTGGCCCGTCCTAGCAGGCCAGAGTTTGCCCATTGTATACAAGGAGAACTTGCCCATAGGGGCTCCAGAGGGTTTAAGAGAGATACAGATCTTGGTAAAATCTATATTGGGCTCCTGAAGATTGTCCTCAAAAAACAAGGTTGTCTCACCTTGTAATATTTGCTGTTGAAGTAGGCGGTTTATAAATTTACCCTCAGTTAAATTAAAGGCCAGGAAGTTCTGTTCAAATTTCTCATAGATACCTTTGAGGTATGGACTTGAGGGAGCATAGCTAAAGGGCCTCTTGGCCTGAGCTCCTGTTAGCCTTTCGTCACCCAGGACCAGCAGGGTAGACGAGGACCTAGGCAAAGTTATCCTGGGTCAGGAAAAAGAAGAACGTGCCAAAGGTCTACTTCTGTATGCTATGAAGGGAGGTCAGACATATCTACCTCACTGTTGCTGGTCATGTTCAACAGGAGCCTGTTGAGGCTTTAGAGGAACACACCCCTTGAGGTCGTTCTGAGTGATCGGATTGAGGATCCGAGTAATCAGATTGGGTCCGAACACTCTGGGTGATATGCAAGTAAGGTTCCAAGTTGGATCCGACCATTCGAGTGATTGGATTCAGGATCTGAGTGCTTAGGGCCATGGTGGGATTGTGGATCCGACCATCCGAGTGAACTGATTCAATCGGAAATTAAACCAGGCATCATATTGGAAGGGAGATCTGGTCCACCTTCCTTCAAAAGTCAAAGATTGACTTAGCCAGGATTAGGGTTCGAAACTCTGAACTAGTGCAGAGAATAAGTTACAAGGGGAAGCCCATAGAAGCAAATTAGGAGGACAATGCAAAAAAATGACACTTCCTGAACTGAAAGAGTGCATTAAATAACTTAATAAAATATACGTCTTCTCACCAAGAATTGTACATATTCTAGATATTTAGATTAAAATAACTTATAAAACTGCACAAGGAAAAGGACTTGCTATTGCCTAACCAACGTCACCCAACCAGAGTTGGTGACCCTAGAATGGCAAGCACCTGTGTGCAGAAGAAGACGTTGAGAACAAAGACTTGTATTTGTGCTTTATTTCATATTTAAACCCTATAAATGGACGAATCATGTAGCAGATAGGGGTTATATTTATTTATTTTATTTTATTTCAGTACAGGTACAGGCCCTGCATATAAGCTACATACACGAGTTGGACGTCTAATGTTTTCTTCAAAACGAAGACGAATCGGAAGTTTCAGGAAAAAAGCTCCAACATCAAACACTCGAATTTATTTTATTTTATTTATTTTATTTTGACAGGTATTGATCCTGTATATAAGCTACATGTACAAGTCGACATGTTCAACTCTTTCTTCACACCTTGACCCGGAAGTGGATTAAATTGTAAAATATGTTAGATATACTTATGTGTTCTGTGACTTGTCACAAAAAGAACGATTCTATATATATATATATATATTTATAAATAACGAAACTGATGTAGTTTTCAGTATCCAAAGACAAGGAAATCTAGAGAAAACAGTAAAATATTGTGAAATTATTTCAAACGGTTTCCAAGATGGCGGCCAATGAGAAAAGAAGGATGAATTGCCAAACCACACTGCTATGGTACATACTAAACCACGGACTCGGCCAAATCCAAACGTCCATTTTTCTTGGTCGTTGGCTGGAGTCCTGCAGCCTCCCGAGTTAGCATTCAGTCCCACATGATAAGCTATTGTAGCGCAATAAAATATACAGCTCAATGGTACTAATGTCTCACCAGGGCAACTCACCCATGTAGGTTTTTTATAATTTCTTTTCAATCTAATTTTGGAATAATTCTTTTTGATATGTCACATAGAATCAGTTGCTTTGCAAAAACATATTTTGCCAAATGTTGGTTTTTTTTTTGCAAATCGCTAAGGAATGACAAGCATAAAATTTGGCGATATTCACACACGGTACAATCCTATACCATCAGGGGGATTGGGAAGTCATGTGATTGTGATGTGGGTGGTTCTTGTCAGTTCCTGAATGTCTCCATTCCACTCTGTTCCATGTTCTGTATACTAGTGCAATCCTCGTGTTTCTTATTGCTTTGCAGCTCCTGCATATAGACCAAAGTTCAGCCTTGTTTTATAGCTTATTTGTCTCCATTTACATAATAGTTTTAAAGCTATTGTTAAATTCATCATTTCGTAGAATTGTAAATGGTCAGTTATGTTTCTGATATGTTTATTTATTTGGGAAAGTGACGTAAAACCCCAAATAAATAAATATATCAGAAACAAAACTGACCATTTACAATTCTACAAAATGATGAATTTGTAATTAACTTTTGATAAAAGCCACGAAGCCAGAAGGATCAAAGGATTAACTAATCATTTTCAAAAATCAAAAGTTTCTAGAATGATTCATTGGGAACAATTGATCTTTGTGATTGTACTGCGTTCATATCAGATCCCTTTAATGCCAGAATTACTACCAACTAGACACAAATCATTCCTCATAATTAGAAATGACTGCTGAATGTCACATGATTAAAAATAGCATCAGAGATATCTGTAGCCCACAGCCTGGGCAATTAGCTTTGGATACCATGAGATAAAGAAGAGGTAAAAAAACGCAAAGATCAGGGACTGATTTCACAAAGGGACTTAGACTTAGCCAATTTTTTGCTAAGCCAGGGACTTAAATCTAACTAGGTCAGGGACTTAAGTGCATTTCACAAACGGTAACTTAGCTAAGACCAAGCTTATCAAATAACCACAGTGGTTTTCTGTGTCATGTAACCTTTTATATCTATCCAAAAAATACTATTGGTGATATATATTCTTCATTTGATGTGTTTTATCATAGGATAAGTGCTGCTTTGAAATGGAAATCCTTTTACCACATATAAATTTCCCAAAGGCTACTTTAGTGAGGTGTTCTGGATAATTATACTTTATTTATAGCCATCACAAATTTTAAAGTGGAGGAAAGTTTATGGCGGCCATATTTAAGTCCTCTTTTCAAAATTTAAGCCCACTACCTACAAGACTTAAAGTTAAGACCACTGACTTAGCAATTTCATGGACTTTGCTGCTTTTTGAAATCCGCTAAGTGTAAGATCACAGATTTACCCCTATGGTCCCAGGGGCCAGATTCACAAACCCTCCTTAAGATAAAGGTCACCTTAAATTCAAGGATTTCCTTGAATTTCTCCCTCCTTTAAAAAATCTCGGTTTCACAAAGCCTCCTTCCTTAAATGAGGCCTTGAAAACTCCCTTGAATTTCAAGGAAGCTAAGGACCTAACTTAAATTTAAGGAAGTGTTAGATGTTTTAGTATGTACAACAGAGAGTGCGTTTCTTTCAAAAACTATTGCAAAAATAATATTTCACGCTGAATATACAGTACATTTTTTATTTAATGCCGCAGTATTTTAGGTTATTTAATTGTTGGACTGATGTCAATTTGATTTTGTTCTCGGAAAACTCTTATTGTGATTTTACTATGTCTAGAGTATCATCGCCCACCTAGCCGGGAATTACCAGTAACTGTTTTCAATCTTGAATCATGTTTATTGTCTATTCTGCTAACTGTGCGTAATTTTAATTTGGTCAATCACCCTCACAGATGTTTTTACATTGCCTTGTTGTTTTACTTGTCAGTTTCTCTTGTATTTAATACTAAAATCCTCTCTTCGTTTGTGGTTGGTTTTGAGTTTTTTACGGTTGGCTTTAGTGTGGGTTGCTATGGAGCCCGTGAGTCATCCAAGGGATGAAGATTCAACGGTTTGTCCTTAGGGCCATAAAGGTTAGGCCACCCACAGGTGAATTAGATCCCAGGGCATTTTTTCATTTAACCAACCCCACCAAGATGTCATGGGCATTTTACTATTTTGTACCATGTTGATGATTGCCACTCATCTCAGGAGTGTTCCACAAACTTTTACTGGAAGTGGATTCCTCATTCCATCCTTGTTGAGGATTGCAAAAAATCACTCCTATAGCGCCTTTAGTCATGTTTTGCCCTCTGGTGTACAACAGAGTGGGCTTATGCTATTGATTCTTATATATGGCGATGTTGCCATGAATCCTGGACTGACCATGCTTGGTTTAATAAATGCAAGGTCAATCCGGAATAAGGGCCCTTTCCTCACTGACACAATAGCATCTCACGCCTTTGATTTCCTCTGTCTCACAGAAACACATATTTGTACTACTGATTCAGATAGTTTCCTTCATTCCCTCACCCCGGATGGGTTTTCATTGATACATAGGCCACGTTCATCAGGTATTGGGGGCGGTGTTGGTTTTTTCATTCGAGACCCATACAAATATCGCAAGGTAGATACCCCAAATTACAGTTCCTTTAAAAATATTGTAATATCAGTCTCAGTTTCATGTCGAACTTTGCTCCTAGCTTCTATTTAGCTCCTTGATGTCATTCTTTCCCCAGTGATCAAGTTGTGGGCATACTTGTTGACATCTGGAATTCATATCTGATCATGCAGTCATCAAATGTGTTATTGACTTTCCTTCCTCTCTTGTTAACTGTCAAACAAGAATTTCTTATGGAGGTACCATCGTATCAATATGTCTTATATATATGGGCATATATGTTCTATAAGATTCCAGAATTTCTGTAAGAAAATATAAGGACTGTACATCTGACCACAAGTGAACTTAGTATTCGCTGGCTATAAGGAAGGCTATTGTGTCTTTGGATTAACATTTAAGTGGATATAAACTGGTTGTATTGTCGTGAACTTTTGCTGGAGTGAACTTTCTACAGTGTCTGGATAGATTTGCTGTACTTTGGAGAATACTTATTATATACAGTGTATGATTCTACCAGAGAGTGGATTTACTTCATTTTGTACATTGTTTATATCTTAGAGCAGACAGTTACAGTTATCTTTGACAACAGCCATGATTCCAAGAAATTGTGGCGACGTTACACAAAGTTCTGAATAGATCCATTGGCTGATCGTTTTGCTACATTTTTCTCAAATAAACTCATGAAAATTTGTGAGAGTTTCTCCTCATCTGGGTCCTGTAACACTGTACATCCCTCCCTGTGACCCTCCAAAATTAATAGCCTTCATTCAAGTCACTCAAGATGAAATCGGTAAAATAATCAGCAAATCACCCATCAAATCCTGCCTGTTGGACCCATTGCCCACATTCCTTATTAGGGAATGCATTGACATCCTTCTACCATCTATAACCAAAATTGGTAAATTGTCACTCTGTGAGGGACTGGTTCCAGATGGTTTCAAAAAGGCTGTAGTCACTTCACTTATTAAGAAGGCCTCTCTTCCTGTTGATGATTTGAAGAACTACCGCCCAGCATCTGGACTTAGCTTCATTTCTAAACTGGTGGAATGTGTAGTTGCTAAACAGCTGGTTGATCATATTCATGGACATGGCTTGGATAACTCATACCAGTCAGCATATAAGTCAAGTCACTCAAAGGAGACAGGCCTGCTTTCCATCAAAAATGATATCCGTTTGTCGCTATTTCTGGGTTAAGCTACTGCCTTGGTACTTCTGGATCTCTCTGCTGCCTTTGATACTATTGATCATTCCACTCTTCTCAGCTGTCTTCAGGATTGGTTCAGTGTTGGTGGTTCCTCTCTCAAATGGTTCTCTTCTTATTTGACAGAATGTTACAGGCTGTTAAGATTGGTTATACTTTGTCAGATTCACAAAAACTCCTGTTGGGTGTATTTCAGGTTCTGTCTTAGGTCCTTCGCTTTTTCTCTGTATACATCTCCCCTTAGCCCACTGATTGGTAAACACAAAGTTATAAACTTCCATTTCTATGCTGATGACACCCAACTTTATGTCCGTCTGTCACACATGAATGCTTCAGCCACTTTGATAAGTTGAACAGATGCCTTCAAGATGTCTTAACTTAATCCTGATAAAACTGAGTTCATACTTTTTGGCTCCAAGAAGCAGAGAGAAAGGTTAAATTCATGTTTCTCAATTCACATCTTGGGCAACTCCTCTTCACCCCACCGAGTTAGTCAGGAACCTGGGTGTGTGGTTTGATTTTTCCTTCTCTGAACACGTCCAGAATGATTGTAAAGGCTGCTTCATCCAACTGAGGGATTTTAGAAATATTGGGCAGTTCTTGACTCATGATGCATCTGTGTCGGTTGCCAATGCTTTTGTTAGTAGTCGGTTGGATGACTGTAACTCACTTTCAGGAATTCATCTTCATAGATTACAGTCTATACAAAACAATGCAGCTAGAATTGTTACAAATTCTAGTAAATATAATCGGATTACTCTGTTATTCAGGAAACTCCATTGGCTCCCTATTCAGTTTCGATCAGAGTTCAAATTGGCTACCCTGGTGAACAAGTTTATTCATATTGGTTTCCCTAAATATTTTGCTTCACACCTATCCACATACTGGACTACTTACAATACTAGATGTAGTCAGAGTGTTGCTAATTTCCTCAATGTACCAAAATTTCAATCCAAAATTCACAAGTCTACTAAGCAGTTTGGCTTCAGTTTTGCCTTTGATGCTCCCACTGTTTGGAATTCACTTCATGAAGACATTCCTGCATCACCCACTATTGCCTCAAAACTCAAAACCTATCTCTACGCCAAGACATATATCCTCCTTAGCTCATTTCCTCTGATGGCTCTCTGTGGTGCTGACCTATTTCTGTCCCTGGATTTTGAATTTGGATATTGCTATTGTGTTGTTGAGCCTTAGAGTCCACTACTCAGTGGAGATTAAGCGCTATAAAAGTCAAATAAGAATTAGAAGTGTCCTTCAAGGAATGTCTAGTTACTTTAAAGAACATTTGCTCCCTCCAAAAATTTCAAGGAAGACCTTTGGTAAGGAGAGTTAAAAGAGGTTTGTGGAACTGGATTTTAAGGTGGCCTTCCCAAAGGAAAAAATACCTTCCTTTACTAAGGGAGGTCCTTTCCAAAGGATGCTTCCTGAAACATGCACCAGGAGACTTTCAAAACAAACAGTGTAAGTTATGTGAAGGTACAGGAGAAATAACACGAGTGAAAATGTATGGGAAGATAAAGTATTAAAACAAGATAATTTAATAGTAATTTAGATTAACAATAAATTACAGCATTTATTTGTAACACAAAAGTTACGGTTAGAGTTAGAAGCTCTAAAATAATTTATACATTGATCTAGTTATTAATTGAAGTATATTGTTATTGGATATAACATAATGAGGTGTAAACTAAATAAAGTGGTCAGTTGCAGCAATCCATATAGCTTTTGATAGAAGTAACATATCTCAAATGTGGCAGCAGAAAACATTCTTAAGAACCAAGTTTAAAAGTCTCACAAAGGTCACATCATGCCATTTCATATACATTCCCAATGTACCTACACTATACCAATACACCTACAATGTAGCAACTTTATACACATCACAGGTTCCGAGACATAGCCCAGATAAATTTAAAGGCCAAGGCCGCCGTTACAAGATCACAGGTCAAATCAGGGTCACACTATGACGTTACACATCTACACTCCAACCATTGCTCCTGCTTCTTACATCTGGACAGGGCCTGGACAAGATTAAAAAGGCCAGAGTAACCACAGCAAGGTCAAAGGTCAAACCAAGGGCACCTCATGATGTTGCTTTACGGCTGTGGGGTGAAAACAACAGAATAAACCATAATGTACAAAGATATTTAACATCAGTTGTATATCTTGTAAATCTTGTCTGCTTACTGTCTGTAATGGAACTTACTACTTCAACCAATCAATTGGAAATGTGTTAAATTGGCATATTGTGAATTAAACAGTAAACTCTGGCCACCCAGGGTCACTGATACAAAACTAACACAAGCTTCACATTGATTGGTTGTGTCAACCAAATAAATAAATATCAAGTAGAAAATCTAATATCGACCCTTACAAAAAACGAAAAACCGTGTCAGATTGGTCTGTGATGCTTGGTCCTGTGTACACACAAGATTGTGTTAAATGTGTCTTTTTATCAAATTGTCCTTACACAACAAACACAATTACAGATTTTCTCTTTCAATCCTCATTAACACTTATTTGACAACAGATACTATTACTTCATCCATTGTTGTCCGTCATTAATATTACAGTCAGGACAAAATGAACAGAACTTTTGTCAATTTCTAAGAGCAATAATTCTGTGGGGTAATTTTCTTATGAGCAATTGTCCGGGTATATTTGGTGCATATACTGGTTCTGTGTAAACCTGTTGATATGAATCAGTCAGTGATGGCTGTCACTTCAACACACATTATAAGGCTGTAAACCTCTCATCACACACTGGATGGCGGTAACTAAATGATTTAATCAGCTTATTTGTTGCTCTCCCATTCAAGTTTAAGCAAATATACCATAATTTTCTGTAAAAACAGTAAGAATAACTCATACAGGATTCACACTTCCTCAATAATAGGCCCAACGTCACCCCATCAGGGAAACTCTATTGAACATCTGAATTGTTTTTTATTATTATTTCACTTATTGATGTAGGTTTACCGTCGTTGTCAACGAATTATAAAAATAAGGTGAATAAAAAGAGGTCTGGGGTAAAACTATCATTGCCACACACACACACACACCAAGAAAAAAACAGAGTGAAACTGTCAATTTCAATATCTTTGCAAATAACTGGCAATCATTCAAAAACTTTTGTCCCTGTACATTACCCAAAACCTGTACATCATGTCGGAGTCCTCCTTGAAGCTGATCTACCCTGGAAATCCACCATTTTGTTTGGGATTTTTTCCACCACTATCTGGTACCAGATCACTGCGTGGAGATTTGTGCTCAACAAGGGCTGCTTGTTTGTGTTATGTGTAATAATGTGGACTTCTAAATCTGCAATAACACAAGGACAAGTTGTAAACAGATTTCACGCACAAAAGGTCAAATCAAGTATATTTTAGAGCAGGCAATAAAGTCCTTTCTATTTCAAACTCTACTTCAACGCCCTGAACTAGACACAACACTCGGAAAGTACATACGGAAAACCCCGGAAACACTTCATTTATATCTCTCATCACTTTGGCCACCGTCACCATCACCTTACATGGTATGATGTCACTTTTCTTGATAATGCAGATTTATATGTATATTTGTCACAGTTGTACTTTGATAGAAAAGTCAAACTCATGTAGTTCGCATGTAACCATTGTAGGCATGATACATCTCTAAAAGCAGATCCAGAAACCAATGTGCTGTGGAAAATGATGAGATGAGGTGTGATACTTTAATGACACCAACTGTGAACACGTCTGGATATCTTGTCTGGTAAGTGTGAATGACGTTTTGAAGAGGCAGCGTATTCATTTATAGCATTGAAAGAGGCAACATATTAATTATAGCATTAAAGCTGTTCATTGTAAAATGATCAGAAACTGTCAGTTTACTAGTGATTATGTTTATGTGATGACAACAGCAACCTACGACAACCGTCCATGTTTAGGTATTTTCACACCACTTCACTACTACAGCCAAACAGTTACATCACTTAATGTGTTGCAACGAGGAGATAGATATTCTTTTGAATAGTTATGGTGGTTTAACTTGCTCTGTACTTTTTACTTTGATACTAAACAACCCAAGCACCTATAATGACATGTTTGCACTCACGTAGACAGTAAAGCCAACCGGTAAGCAAGTTTAAACATAGACTTGTAGAAGTCACGTGGCCGTTTTCCATGGAGAATACATTATTTCAAACTACAAAATCAAGGCAGATACTAACAAAGTAAATATATCACTTGCATTGGCAAAAATATCACAGTACACAAACTACATTCAACACCCAAACAAAGGACACGTGTCACGTGTTGTGTATTGGATTCTAAAGAGTAGGAGTGAAAATATATCAAAAGAATAAATACTATGTAACACATAAAACTTTTAAGTACTTTGATAAAAGAATGGGTATTTAAGATGTATTCATAAAATAAGATGTATTCACAAAAGTTACAATCAAACAAAAACAATATAAAATATGACACAACAACATGCATGTATCAAACTTTCACTTTTTACATATTTTTGTATATATTACATTTGTTTTAAATGACATAAATAACATTTTTAGCATCAGTTCTCCATCTGGCCGTCCAAACTTCATCCTAAGAATTTGTGCCTCCCACAATATGTTTTAAATCTTATGAAATAATGAATGATCATTGTGATAACTAATACCCACCCCTCCAAAGTTCCATGACTGGATGTCAGTGATGGCTTCCTGACAGAAGTCACAGTATAGTTTAAATGTATTGATTGGTTTTACGGTCCTGGTTAGATGACTGTCCCCAGGTGTGATTCGAGCCTGACATTAAGGTGCCAGAGAGGTCTCCTTGACACGATGTAACTCCCACTTCAGTTGTCAGGTGATTAGAATTTGTAGCAGAGCAGGCATCACACACAGGTCAAATCATAATGTATTAGTATCTTAATAGTGAACCAGTGGACAGAGACAGGGCTGTCGTTGAAGATTTTGGCAAAAGTTCTGGTCATGATGGTTCAACCAAAGCAAATACACAACACACAACAAACATTTTATCCAGCTTACAGGCGAAAGGCAAAAACCTTAACATCAGTGAACAAAAGAGTTGTAAGAAAAATACAGATCCAAACAAATCACAAGAAAAAGTAACAAAAATAGAGACTTATTAAGGAAACTGCAGTACGTCACACTGCTACAAAGTTATGAGCATTTTCTTGATTTGCAGTCATTCTATTTTAATAGAAACACAAGAGCAACAACGATGAAAGTCTTGGCTGAAATTGAAAAAAATATATAGGTGTGAAATTTGAAATCAATAAAGGGGTGATACCATCAAAGTCATCGGATGTTAATTGCGTTGAATGGCCAGTATGTTTTGTCGCGTGCCATAAAACAATACAGTTACTTGTCAGTAAGCCAAAGCTGGCTTCTGTTTATCACAACACAAAAGAAAACTTCAGACATTGGGGAGCACATGCTTCATTATATGGTTAGGGGTCATAGTGGTAACACACTCGCCTCCCACTTTGGAGGTCGGCAGTTCAATCTCTGGACCCTATGTGGGAAAGTTAGTAGTTCCTTATTGATGGTCGGCAGTTTGCAGTACAGAACTTTGACCAACTGTATGTGCTGGTTTCCTCCACCCAAAGAACAAACAGCCATGATATGACCTATACAGTGTTGAAAGTGATGTAAAACCCCAAATAAATAAAATCTTCATATGGTTTCTGCTGGATGATGCAAATTGTTACTTCAGCCAAGGAGACAATGTCAATGTATTCATCTCTCTGTCTGTCTGTTTGCAAAATAGCCGGGGAAGTTATCAGCAGATTGGAGGACATTTCCAGGAAAAGTTGAAATAGCACAATGAACTATTTATTCAATTTAGGTGGACAAACAGTTGACCTTTTGGATCACTCTCAAAGTAATTCTCTAGTTATGAAATGTTTTGTGTGGGTATTCGCTGACCAAAGGAAGAAGTCATTACATTCTCAGAAAGATCTGCATCATACTCTGGATAGGAAAAAATCCAGAATTTTTCTATGTATTTTAAAGACTTTGATGCAAAGTCAAGGGACATGATTTATGTGTTTACTTTACCAACCTCAGTGTGAGGGAGTTCATGTCACAAAATACACATTGCCCACAACCTACTGAGTTCTGTACAAACACCTCAGTAAGTCAGTCAGAGGTTTAATGTATCTACAGAAGTTTTAAGGATGTGATTACAACAAAAATGTCAGACATTTAATTGGAAATTTCATTGAAGCCTTCGACACTGTTTAATGCGACATCAATAAGACATCAAAGGAAGGTTTTACCACACAAAGCTAGGAAAGCTCAAGTTTTTGAAATGTGAAGGATGTGGATCCACTCTATAGATATCTCCTTTATTTCACAGAAAAAAATTGTTTCTATATTATATGTTATTGTCATACCCAACTGCGGCCACTTTGATGTTTCATGACATGTTGAGTTGATGTTTAATTAGTAAATATTTTAAAAAGATAAAAAATGAGGGAAAATATATGAAATAAGTAACTAACACAATAAACACCGATCAAAAAGTCCAGAGACATGAACAAATTGCCGCCAGTGTTCAAATGGCAGATTTTCCGTTGAACTTCCGCTGTGAACTGTAACATCAGGCGTTGGATTCACAAAATGACTTGTACCAGACTTTAATTGCAAGTTAAGACCCTTGTCTTAGGCCTGGGTTAAGCCTGTAGTGTTGAACTCACCATATTTCAAGCCTTGGGCGTTGAGTCCACCTGGGAGTGGCTTAACTTTTGTAATAAATAAACTATATAAAACATCCCAATAGAGGTTTTGAAAGTTTTTATATGGTTTTCCATTAAAAAATTGCACTTTTTTCTCAGATAAAATGTGTCAAACAAAGGATACTTGTCACCAGTAACATATTTTGAGTAGAAAATATAAACCGTCCATTCAAGTCACGTGACACAGGAAACCACAGTTATTTGATTGTTATTTGACAGCAAAAGTTAAAACGTGGTATTACCCAAGTCATTCCTTGTTAAATCTGCATAAGTCCAAGACTTAGCTTAGACAAAAGTTTGAGATTTAAAACCATGACCTAGCCTACAACTAGCCAAGTCTAGGACCGCGTGTGAAACCAGCCCTAGTACTGTAGGTCATACTGTACTAAACCCCCGTTCACACGGGTAAGATGCCACAATGTGAACATGCTTGGAGATATCTTTCAGGTATGAGGTCATGTGACCTGAGCCAAACAGACTATGTTTTTGGCAGTGTGTGTCTGTTTGCCAAGTACTAGTAACTTGAAAAGTTATGGAGGGATGTTGTACATAAAGCCCACTAATAAGTACAGAAAGTACAATACAAGCAAACTCATCAACATGTATGATTTAATTAGACAGTTGTTTTGGGGGACATGCTTTCCCCTTGTTTTATGTTCTTGCAGTGTTCAACTAATCTACACGCTCATTTAGCTGACTTTTATTTTGGTCAGGTCCAATCAGTGTTGGAAGAGCACATAGTAAATAAACACAGTGTGTGTATGAGAACGTTATTGTGGGTGTTTCACGTATTCCACATGAATATCATAACAAGCCAAACATCCAGCATTACAACCTCGAGTCTGCAGCATGTCACTCTGTCAACATTTTAAAAATAATCATTTCCTACATCAATCTGCATACCCAGTGTTTTTAGACTCAGCAAACGTTAAAGTGGGTTTTAATGCACAAACTCTCATTAAAATGATTCAACAAAATAACTTCTGTTGTGATTTGTTGTAACTCTGAAATGTAGAATTAGAATTTTTATCTGAGATGAAAGTCTTTGGATTAAGAATTTGTCCTCACATTAAATGTTGGCTGTTGGCTGTTGGACTAGGCAAACAACTGGAGTACATTAATAGCCAGTGATGTTGTGTTGTTGTGTTGCATGCAACTGGTTGGTAGTTATCAAAAGACAAACACACTGAGACAATGCCTTGTAACTACTGTAACCTGGGGACATTCCAGCAAAACACATGTCTATAGACACATATGTGCAGGTTACTGAACTGCCGAGACAAAATGTTTGCCCACTCAGAGCAAAAATAGCTAAAATGAGTAATGTTGTGTATGACTGGTAGTAATACCCGCCATCAGCACATTGTGTTAAATAGTTCAGTGTCCTGGCCCCATGTCCGGATGTCATATACTTGATTATCACAGACTGGAAATGGTTAACATGGTGGCTTCTACATGGTTACACCAGGTCATCTGTCCAAGTAGCTACCATTGATAATGATAAGAAACATACTGAGTGTTTTGACGTCATAGCCACAACCAAATTCCTAATAAGATAGTGTCTATGTTCGGACCCATCGTACACAAGCTGAACATGGGCCCGGGTGGGTAAATAGCCAACAAAATAAAACTATTTGGCTTTCCAGTCACTGCAACACTCAGTACAATATGCTAGTATTACGAGGGTTAAGCTTACACTCCAGTGAAGTAAAAACATCAGCCAGTGACAAAAACTATGCTTCTAATGACTCAACCTGTAAAGGTAGACAGCATCATACATGGCAACGTGTTAAAATGCAACATAACACAGTTACATGATCCCTGTTCAAACAGTTAAAAGGACTGGGGTCCATCATGTAAGACATTTAGTTAACACTATGGACAGTGAATTGTTGGTTTATTTATTTTACCCACTGGATGCATCCCACACATTAAAATGTTGCACTGGCCCTTGATAAGCTGTCACACTGCCTAGATGATGTTAAGAGATGGCTCTCTACAAATAAGCTAAACTTAAATCCTGATAAGACCGAATTCATTGTGTTTGGCTCAAAGTCTCAGTGTGATATACTTGTAATGGTAAACTTATATCACCAGTAGATGCAGTTAGGAACCTTGGTGTCTGGTTTGATTCCAGTTTTTCTTTCTCTTACCATGTCATGAAGGTCTGCAAGGCTTGTTTTGTTCATGTCAGGGATTTTAAGCGACTCCGAGGACATCTGACACAAGAAGCTGCCCTAATAGCTGCCAATGCACTGGTCGAAGGTCATGTAGATTACTGTAATGCACTATTCAGAGGTCTCTCTGTTCTAGATCTGCATAAACTTCAGTGTGTTCTTCCACATGATATACGCAGAGCTCCAAATCTCTCATGTTTCAAAAGCCGACTAAAAACCTACTTATTTCAGAAATCGTTTCCATCTTAGTTTGAACACCAGATTGCCTCCCTGGGTGCGACTTGGAATATGTCCAACGTCATGACAATTTATGCCTAACGAATTGGATGTTGTGCCTTAGAATCCATTGATATGGAGATTAAGCACCTGGACCACTGATTGATTGATACTTTGTCTACATTAAGTTCCATGGTGTTCATTATTGTCCGGGCTGTTAGGGACTTGATCGCGCAGATTTGTCTACAAGCATGAAATTTGATACAGATTTAGATTAGCTTATAGTGGTTCTATTTTCTTGTAGGGTGCTGAAGCGAACAGTCAATTGTAATGGCATACCGGTCAGTTCAATATGGTCACTGGTCAGTACTGAACATGGAAAAGAGAATGCATTGTGGAAATTAGTCTCCAAGCATTGTATTGGGTACAGATATACAATAGGATATTGTGATTACTTATTTTGAGGGTGCTGAAGCCAATGGTCATACTGCATACAATGGTCAGTCCATTGTTGACACTGGACAGCACTGAACAAAGCATCAAGGAAGGATTGTGCAAATTGGTCTAAAGGCGTGACACTTAGTACAGATGTAGATAAGGTGATAGTGATTCCATGTTGTGAGGGTACTAATGTCAATGTTCATTTGCAAAGGCATACTGGACAGTGGTCAACATGGCAAGTGGTCAGTATTGAACATGGAAGAGAGAAAGGGTTGTACAAATTGGCCTACAGGCATAAAATATGGCAAAGATGTAGAATAAGATATATTGGTCCCACTTTTTGAGGGCTCTGAAGCCAATGGTCATTTTAATGACATACTGGTGTGTCCATTGTGGACACTGGACAGTACTGAACATGGTTAAACAGAGAAGGGATTGTGCAAATTGATCTACAGGCATGCCATTTCCTATAGTTTTATATTAGGGTATTGTGATCACATTTCTATAGGATTGTGACGTCAGTGATAATTACTTACTGTGACATCATAACATCATTAAATCTTCCCTAGTTCCATCTTCATTTCTGTGCCCATTTCTCAATAACAATGGCTTGTAATCTCCAGTTGGCCAGAAGGAACATTATTTGAAGCAATGTGGCGCATGAAAATGACTGCAATAGGTTGAGAAGGTCGGGATTCGTGCCTACAGACTTATTTTTTACTAGGACTTTGAACGCAGATGAAAAAAATTTAAGATATAACATTTTTCAAAAAGACAGAAAATGAACCAACATCAATCTTCCAATCCAAGTGATCTCAGAAAACCAAATTTTCACAATCTCAAACCTCATCATACAACAAAAATAAAAACAGAAATCCAAAATAAAAGGTGAAGAATAACAAGGAAGTAGGGACATAGTGCATGCCTGTTAGCAATGTCCATAGTATTGACAAGAATATATATATTTTTTTAATTTTGGGTTGATCATTGATGTTTGCTCCCATCAACAAAGAGCGCTAGTGTGGTCTTGGTCAGTATTTAACTTACAGAAAGTTAAATTACAATACAAATGTTACAATTGACTATACTCATTGTTAAAACAACTTTACATATTATAGCTATATAGTTGCTTACACGATTGCCATTGCAGTAAATAAATATTGATTGGTGTAAAATTTCCACAAAAGTATAAAAGTAACATCTACCTTAGCTTATGTTTGATATTGAAGTTATGAGAAATATTTTTTTAAATAATTTTAAAAATAAACAACCACTATACAACAGAAAATCCCAGACTTTAGTGAGTGGGGTAGGAAGAAAACTGGCTTACATACTAGACTAGTCAAGAAGATGTCAGCATAGCTTGCTCCATTGTTGTGTGATGTGGTTGTCAGATATCAAGCACGATCAACTGTAAATGTAGTACAGGCACCACTTCACAATGTAAAGGGGATGCATAAATAATGAAGCTGTTTGCTAGAGTAGACTTATAAACATCTTAAATCACGCCAAGGCTTCAGCATTTCATATCTTAAACTAAAAGGTCTAGGATTAAGATTATTTATATCTAATTTAGTAAAATAAGAATATTAAACCAAAAAACAAGTTGCACAAGTACTTTTGTATGATATTTAGTGTTAAACGCTTCATCATCTGCAGCACTGACCACTAACTATAATTGACTGCCATCACCAATAACAATAGGCTCTGCGGTCCAAATAAAACAAAAACAATACTCTGTCACACATCACTGTCAAATTTCATACCTGTTTATAAATTCACACAATTCCTTTTTTTATTAAGCTTATTGCATGTACCAAACCGACCTGGCGCCATATCTAACTGCCATCAACTTTAGCGTCCTGAAGAAACTTAATCACAGTACCCTAAAATACATCTGTGCCAAACTTCATGTAGACCAATTTGCAAAATCCCGTCTCTTTAGTTTATTCCATAATCAATACTGACCAGTTGTCATATTTAAGTGACCAGTTGCCATCACAAATTAACAATGGCGTTGACACCCTTACAAAGTGGATTTACTATGTCCTAATATACATCTGTGCCAAAATGTATGTCCTGTAGACCAATTTGCACAATCCCCTGTCCCTTAAGTTTATTCCATAATCAATACCGACCAGTTACTAATTTGAACAGACCAGCATGCCACTACAAATGACCAATGGCTTTGTCAACATCACAAAATGAATTCACTATGTCCCAGTATACATCTTATCCAAATTTTATACATTCTGGCTTCAGCGCACTCAAAAAATGGATTTACTTCAATCTACATCCATGCCAAATTTCATGCTTGTAGACCAGTCTGACCGATTCAACCTTTTTGATGTCTTAACAGTCCGGACTATTACTTATAACTGCATAGCTACAGTTGGTATAAGTAACTGTTCGGATTTTGTTTGTAACAAAGTAGTTTCCAAAGACCAGATAATCCTTCTTCATTTGAAAGCACTCAGATTGGGTCACACGTTCAATACTGCACTACACAAAGTTTCATCGATTACAAACCACTAGACATATTTGTCTTTTTTTGTTCCCCAACTTTCAAACATTTTGGCACATTCTTCTTTTGCAGCAACTTTTGATCCTGCTGGACATTTGTCTCATGCAAACTGGATTTTTTTGCAACAAATACATTTAATACCGTTGTCAAATTGTCTAAGACTATCCAAGACCACTGATTTTACTTCTATTGATATCCCTGGTCTACCATGAGCTTTGCTTTGTCCAATCAGTTTGGTGAATTACATGCTTAACAAAAAAAACTAAACCCCCAAACAACCCTCTGATTTTGCGTCAACTGTGAAAAAAAATGATTCGTTTGATTCTGTTGCAAGGAAACAGTTGTTGAGTGTCACAGAGGTTAGGATGCAAGCCTTACCAGGGACTTCTATTGTTCCAAACCCGTTTCTTTCCTAATGTTTTGGCTTATGACACTGTCACCAGCCAAGTTGACAAAGAGAAGGAATGGAAGCCATTAGACATTCTCAAACTACATATCACTGATGAAGATAATAGAATACACTACCAACTCGTATACTATTGCCATCTTCATCAGAATTTTTTGACATGTCATTCGGGAAGTGTTAAATAAACAGACTTACATTAAGTCTCCATTTTACCTTCTAGGGGGGTTTCTAGCAACAAGAATACAATGAAATCAGGAAGCACCCTACAAGCATTCAATATTTAGTTCACAATATCTTATGACCCGTTCACACCCTACCATAACCATGAAAAAGTTAATGTGATTCAAGAAGAATTAGAAATTGGCAACAATCAGTGAGAAAAGGTGATATTAAGGAAAACAACTGAAAATACAAAATAAACAAACCATGTATGCGAAGGACTTACAGCATCTAAGGACCTTCTCCCCATTGTGATGAATTGCTTTTGCAATTATATAAACGATGGGACACGTGAGACTTGACCAATATGGAAATCAAATGTTCATTGCAGTCCTTGGCTTTTTGCAAAGTACCTCACAAAGTTGTGACACATACTTTGTACCATTTCAGACTATTAATTTTAGATTTAACAATTAGGATGCGAGTTATGTCTGTTGCTAATTCCATAAAGAGGCTGTTTGAATAACGTGTATGTTCTGGATCCTCACCAAATAACTTTTTACCATTTCTAGCTTGAACAAAAAGTTGCAAATTTTGATGTCAGTAATTCTTTTTCTGTGAATCACCCCAAACATCATCCCTACAGGAAAGAACATTTCAGGAAGATAAGGAAAGTGTCAGATTGATTCCCAATTTTGGCACGAAATCAGAGAATCAAATACCCAGCAATAATGGACAAGGAATTTTGATGTAAGTCTAACAATAACAGAGATTCACAAACTTACAAGTGAGCTACGCACTTCTGGAACTTTACTGAATGGCAGAAATCCAAGTAGAAGAGGGGACAACTGCTCTTGCTCAAGATCCAATATGGTATATCTACATCTGTGGATTCAGGGAAGGCAGTTGCTCTAACATTGTTAAATCTTTCTACAGCTTTTGACGTGATAGATCACTCCATCTTACATGATTGCCTTATAGACTGGTTTGTAGTTGATGTTACTGTTTTGATTTGGATAGACTCTTACCAATCACAAACAGAGATTAAATAGTTGATATGATTTCTAAGGCTTTCCATCTCCATTTTGGCGTCCCCCAAGGTTCAATTCTAGGTCCCCAGTCTTTGTACTAGCCCCCTTAGTCAAATCATCCCAGGTTTCTAGGTCACCCACCATCTGTATGCTGATGACACCCAAATGTATTTGGCAATAGACTCTAGAAATTTTGACTCCAGTATTACGCAGACTTGTAATCTATTACAGCCAATCTATTACTATTACTATTACATTTGAAAATATTCAATCTATTAATATTACTATTACATTTTAAAATTTTAAATCTATTACTATTACTATTACATTGGCATCTATTACTTCCATTACTTTCTATTACATTCTATTACAATTTGGCGCAAACTTGAGAGGTAATTTTAACAGAAATAAAACTGACAGGATACTTTATGCATCTAATTTTATTGAAAATGTTTCAGATTATGCCATACAAGGATAAAATATCACAAATATATCACTTGGTTTATTTACAATACAATAAATAGATCCCGTATTTATTCTATTTAAGAATGACTTGACTACTTGGAGAATTTATGAGAATTCTATACAAAGCCACTTAAGTGCTGTAAATTTTGTAATGAGAGGTATATTTCTGTCAAATTCCGTGAAAAGCTTTTTAAATGCTGAAAAATATGTTATGATCAGTAAATATTATCTGGGGGAAAATACACTGTTGTAAAACAATTCTCATATTTATTCACTTTATGATGAGTTGTTAGATTTGAAAAACTCTTATTATTATGAGAAATACTTGATCAGCAGTGTTTGCAAAAGAAAACACTGCATTCAAAGAATCCCTTTCTTTCAAATTCTTTGCTTGCAGAGCCCACCTCAAAATGATTCAAAAATGACATTTATGTTTGAAAATAATAACTCCCGTAATTTAATGTAAATCAGTGAAACAGCTAACATATGCCACAATGCTGCCCTTATTATACACAATAGTGACCTGTGTGATTGCCTTTCAGGTGTCACAGTTTCTCCTTACTCAGGCACATTTAGTTAATCCTTCCAAAGGTTAAATTGGCCTCTTTAAGCCTTTAATAATACCACCTCAAAGACAGTTGTTTTAGAACATTCAATCATCTCTCATTTGTAAAAATCCATCAGTGTTGGAAGGACGGAGCACTCTGGTGAATTGCAATCAGCGAATATTTCTGCACTACACAAGAGATTAACCTCTTTATCTACACAAAGAATTAAGAGAATTGCACATTTCTACAGTCATTTAGCCAGTTCTTTTCAGAACTCTACTCGACTTCTGTTAGTTCACTAACATAGAAATCAATGCTACCTCTAGAATCCTTCACTTGTTAGTTCTTCTCAGAACTTCCACACAACAAGTGATCCAATATAAAAATCTAGCCCTCTCTCTCTTCTGTCCCTCTTTCTCTGGCCTGTTTTCTTTTTTTCATTACCCCCTCTCCACTGTACTATTTTCTGTGTCTTTTGTCAATTACAGATTCTCAAAGATGTCGCCCAAGGGAGCACAACCCTCCGCCACGGATCTCGACTCTCAGATCAAGGACTTCATGAAGATGGACCACAGGGATCAAGTAGCCTTTCAGGTGTGGCTGGAGGACCACATGTTCAACAAACCGGATCCCACCTCTCCAACAGCTGAGAAGAAGAACAAGAAGAGCTCCACAAAGGTCGCCAGAAAACTCCTCCCATCTGTGTCGACCCCTAGGGGCAATGAGAAGGAAGCACCAGTGGCTCCACCAGCCCCCATCACAGCGACACCCAAGAGACCCAGAGAGGACACCGACCAGGAGGACACCAGTCCCTTCATCCCAGTTCTCTCCAAGAAACAGAAGAAGGCTGCCTCTGCCACCAAGGAGACAAGGAACCCAACACCCAAGAGACCACAGCAAAGGAAAAGGCCCTCACCACTAGTGATTGAAGGACCACTAGTAAAGGACTGCCAAGGAATTGTGGATCTCCGGAAGAAGGCCTCCATCCCCGACAGGATAAGAATCACAAGGACCAAGGCCGGGACCCATCTACTCCACCCACCAACCGAGGCCGACAGGGCCGACATGACCACTAAGGGAGACCCCACCACCTTCACCATCCGCCCAACCAGGAGGCAGCAGGAAAGGGGGTCCACCAAGCCGGCAGTAGTGGTAACCAAGTTCCCCACCTCAGTGGACGTGGCCACCATCACCAGCCGCCAGGGGGAGACCTACCACAGATTCCGATCAGCCAAACTGGACATGGACATCAGGAAAATAAAGGTGGAATGCTCCAGCACAGAACAACAACAGGACCTCCTCGACAACGGCTTCTCCCACAACCACCTGAAGTACAGATGTGAGGAATACAAGCCCACTCGCCCACTCCTCCAGTGCTACAGATGCCAGAAGTATGGACACAGCATCAAGGAGTGCCAGGATAAGGAGGACACCTGCAGGAAGTGCAGCCAGCCCCACAAGACATCCACCTGCCAAGAGAACCAGAAAAAGTGTGCCAACTGCCAAGGAAGCCACTCCTCCACATTCAAGGGTTGTAAGGCCCACCAAGAAGCCGCTTCAGCCAGGAAGACCAGGTCCCTCACCTACGCCCAGGCTGCCAAGAATGCAAATCCTGATGGACGAGGAAATCGTGAAGCTTACCATAGCCCTTCTCTCCACATTCCACGGCTGCATGAAGGACCATCCCAACTTCAACCTGGAGACACTCAGCAAGTCCGTCGTCAGCTCCATGGAGGAAGTCTACAGAGTAGGAATCAACCACCAAGCGCTCTTCAACTTCTACACAGAGAACAAGAAAACAACTCAGTAAGAACACTCAAGGAGCTCAACACCCAACCCTACACAACACAACCATGAAGAACATCGCTCACTGGAACATCAACGGATTCCAAGGCAAGAAACAACTGTTGGAAATCTACATGAGGACCAACAACATCGACATCATGTGCCTCAACGAGACGAAGCCCACAGCCAACACAGACTTCAACATAGAAGGATACTCACTGGCAGCCAGAAGAGACAGGACCAGTCATACCGGCGGGGGAGGGGTAGCCATCCTGGTGAAGTCCCACATCGACTGCTCGGACCTCCAGGTAGACGCCGATGACATCTGTGCCATCACCCTGACCCTCAACCGACAGAAGACCTGCATCATAAGCTGCTACTGGGGCTTCGCACACGGAGGTATCCCAAACCTCAACGCGCTCAGAGATCTACTTGAGAACCACCGGAACTCCATCCTCGTAGGTGACCTCAACGCTCACCACCCCTCCTGGGGACACCAGTCTACCAATGTTAGGGGGAAGGAAGTAAGAAAACTCTGCAAGGACTTCGACCTGGTCATCATGAATGACCCAGAGGAAGCCACTTTCTTCAACCACAACCACGACCGGTTCAAGACACTGGACCTGGCCCTGATGACTCGCCCGGCCAAAGCCAACTCCGTCAGTATGGGGGTCGACGAACCAATATTTGGTGAAACGACCTACCACTGCCCAGTACGGCTGAAAGTCCGGACCAGCGTCAGGGACCATCCAGTATGGACCATCAGGAGCCTCAAGGAGTGTGACTGGACAAAGTTCCGTGAACTGACCTCAGCAAAGATCTCAACCCTACCGAAACCCGGAGACGGCTCACCTACAGAGGAACTGGACGCACACATCAGTGCCCTAACCACTGCCATAGCCACAAGCCTCCATGAGAGTTGCCCAGTCAGAAAGTTCAGGATAGGACTCCAACGAATCAGCCCAGGACTCAGAGAGAGGATTCAACTGAAGCATGAACTCCAACGGGAAATCAGGCAGCATCCTGACTACCTGCCCCTCCGACAGGCCCACCGCCAACTGATCAAGGAGATCAAGGCTCGGCTGGCCCAGGAGAGACACAATCAGCTTCAGGAGAAGTACGAGTCACTAGACCCTGGCACGAACCCCAACTTCTGGAAGGACCTGAAGAGGCTGACCAACCCCGCCAAGAAGCAGAAGCCGCCACAGCTAAAAGACCCGGCAACAGACCGAAAGACCGTCTCCGACAAGGCCACTGCCGACGTCTTCGCCCGTCACCTGTCAGGGGTTCACAGGGTACACCAGGACACCCACTTTGACCACGACCACAAGGCCGAGGTCGATCAGTGGTTGGATGACCACAAACTCCTGTTTGACATCCTGGATCCCCCCAGACCGGGGGCGGATGGATACTCAAGGCCGATCACACTGGTGGAGGTCACAAGTCTGCTGAAAGGTTGCCGAAACAACACCAGCCCAGGGGAGGACACAATCCCCTACATGGCCCTGAAGAACCTGCCTGAAGACAGACTTCTAGCAATCTCGAGGATCTACAACCTCTGCCTCCGACGCGGGTACTTCCCAATCCAGTGGAAGCACGCCATAGGGAGCATGATCCCCAAGCCGCAGAAGCCAAAGGACTTAGCCACAAGCTACAGACCCATCAGTCTCCTAAACTGCCTCGGGAAGTTATTCGAGAAGGTCATCGCCACCAGAATCCAAGAATTCGCTGATGACCACAACCTCATCAACAAGTGGCAAAGGGCATACCAGCCCCAGAAGGAAGCCAACGAGCACATCCACATCATCAATCAGTACCTGATGAAGGCCAGGAACACCAAGAGGATCACAGCACTTCTGCTGATCGACATTGAGAAAGCCTTTGATGCCGTCTGGCACAATGGCCTTCTCAAGAAACTACACCAACAAGGCATCCCGCCTGACCTCCTACGCATGGTTGCATCATTCCTAAAGGACAGGACCATACAAGTGAAGACAGGAACTAACCTCTCAGACAAGGTTCACCTCCTGGCAGGGACCCCTCAAGGCAGCATCCTGAGCCCACTACTCTTCATTCTGTATGTGAATGACATCCCCACCAGTCCACGATGCCAGTGCACACAGTATGCGGATGACATAGCCATCTACACAAGCCATCGCAACAAGAACTACCTCAGGGCGGATCTGCAAAGGCAGATCGACAGCCTTGAGGACTGGTGTGCTACCTGGTTCATTAAATTGAACCCCAAGAAAACCCAGCTGGTACAGGTCAACAACAAACGCACAATTGTCGATCTACCAGTGAAAATTAGGAACAGCTACATCAGGACTACAGATGAAGCCACCCTCCTTGGCTCCACCTTCGACAGAAGGATGACCAGGACAGCCCACATCGGGAAAATAAAGGTTAAAGCCATCCCAAGAACAGAAGCCCTACGACACCTAACCATCCAAGGTGTTCCCAATAGGGGCCTGAGGACTTTCTACCTCAGCATGATTCGCCCCATACTGGAGACTGGGTATCACCTCACCCACGACCACAAGAAGAGCATCAAAGACCTGGAAAAAATCCAAAACAGATGCCTTAGGATCATCACCTGGAACCCTAGGAGAGTTCCCACTCGCACACTCCGTGCAGGGCTCAACCTACCGAGCATCCAGGAGTACCTGTCCACCTGCAGGGCCAAGGCCCTCAACAGGTATCAGGGCTCCTCGCTCCAGGCACACCTAGATGGCATCCTGGACACGATGTAACAGCCGCAGATCCAGATCACAAGCAAACGTCCAACCTGCAATCTACAGGTGAATAAAACAGCCCACAGAGGGACCACAGTAGCCAGCCTCGACCTGAGAAACCACACAGCCTGCACCCCCCTGACCGACTACCACAGTCACAAGACCCAAGCCGACTCAGCCCTGCTTCCAACCGCTTCAGCCAAGGAGCCAAGCAACTTCAAATAAGCCAAGAACAAGTCAGGTAAAAGACATCATCTCAGCTGATGTCACGCCTTTTAACCCGCCTTCGGCGGGTTAAAGCACTCATTATCGTAAGTTGTTTTAGAACATTCAATCAAAGAGGGACAATTAAAGGTCCCTTGATATTTCAAAGTTATTTATTTTAACATTTGTGTGTTATATTTAGTATTCTTTGATGAATATCAATATATTACATATTGATTACTTGAAAAGTTTATGTATGAAAGTTTAAAATGAATTTGACTTATGAGTGCTACACAATCAATTCACTATTGTTTTGAAGCTTATTTAAAGTGATGATTTTATGACAATTAATTCATTATTGTATCAAAGTCCATTTAAAGTATTAATTTATATGAAAACTAATTCATTACAGAATTAAAGTCCATGTTAAGTGATCATTTTTCTACAACCTCCTTCTGAAAAATAACAAAGGGTAAATTGTAATAGAAAAATAATAGAAAGTAATAGATGTAATAGATATCATTTCAATCTATTACTATTACATTTGAAAAATTTCAATCTATTACTATTACTATTACATCGAAGTTGATTCCAATCTATTACTTTTCTATTACTTCTATTACTTTGTTTACAAGTCTGGTATTACGGAGCTGACTGCATGTTTTGTGTCTGATCATGTGTGAATGAATGGTGTGAACTTGAAACTTAATCCTGACAAGACTGAATTCATTATCATTGCAGACTGTTGACATTACAGTTCTGGTGGCAAATGCTACTGTCAGTAGTCGATAAGACTACTGTAGTACCCTACAAAATGGTGTTAGCAAAGACAGTTTTAGTAAACTCTGCCATATTGTTTTCAGATTGGACGAATTGAGTCACACCCTATCCAGAAAAACTACACTGGCTTCCTAGTACATATTGTATCCTCAAATAAAATTTTCTCATTTTTAAAGCCACAAACGTCTCCCAACCCCCCAGTTTGTCACTCCTGATCAAGTCTAGTAGTCTGACACATGGAAATAGATCATCAATTTCTTCAGTTCATCTTAGAAAGGCCATAGGTAGATGTGTTTTTGCCAAGGCTGAGCCAGTGGAATGGAACAGGCTCCCAATTAGTGTCAGATCTCAACAGACTATTTCAAGCTTTAGAAGTCAACAGAAGACTTACATGTTTAGACTACCTTCCATCATAGTCATTTTCTCCTCGCAGCTACTTGCTCGGTTACCACTTCACTAGGTTTAAGGACTGTACCTTTTTGAATTTTAGCGGATTAAAGGAATTCCATCAATTTTGCGCAATATAAATGTTTCTATTTTAGTTTTTATTATTTTAACAGAACAACCAACAACACAATCACCCTGGGCACGGTTCAGAATTCTGCACAACCCAGAAGCCTCTGTGTTTCCATTTCTGAATCAGTTGGGTGGCCATTAGATGAGGTGGAACAGTCAGTTTAATATCATTTCAGACTTCACGGAAAAACTTTCTGTCATTAATAAACTAGGGACAAAAACACACTGAACAGAAAAGTGATTTGTTAAAACAGTTTTTGTTACTCAATTATTCATGTTAAAGTCAGATTCTTTAATATACGAGTTATTTTAGAGAATAACTGAGCTAAAACAACAGAAAACATCAATAGATGTTTTACAAGCTCTGTAAACACTGAAATGTACTGAGATATCAGGCTCTTGTCAAACTGAATTCACAATTAGACATTTATTCATTCTACTCTGACCACTGTGTCAAATGTTTTTGGTTTTTTTAATCTCTTTTCGTCACCAGAATAACAGATTTTTTTAAAAAAAACTTTTAAAGGTTCTAAGTCTTTTACCTTCCAATTCAAATAATTTTATTATATATGAATTATTCGTAACATCAAAATAAATATGTTTCACTGAGAGTTCAAGTCTATTTCCTGCAACACTGTTCACTGTGAATATTTTCACCTTCTTACAATATTGAATTTTATGTAGAACTTTTTTTGTTTTGTTTTGTCATGAGCGTGTCAACATACTTATTTTAAACACCATTGACGTACATTACATGCTATATTATACAACCAAACTGGGACACAAATTGTTTTCTTTTATTCATTGTGTTTATTTTAATGTATTTAATACCATACACGCATTAACACAAGTATCACCTTATGCATGCACTTAACACAAGCAATGATGACCAAAGTACCTTTGACAGTGCATTTAGAGGGTTGGTTATGTTATTTACTGATGGAATTGGCTTGGGTTGGTTGTATTGAGGCTGTGTGGTCGTACAGACAGATCTCTTCTGATAGAAATCTGTAAGATTCATTTTACATAAAGATTAGACAAGTAATTAGATGACAAACTTTTAAATGACTTTCCAGCAAGGGGCCACTCAGTACTAATAGATTCTAACTTGGTGAATATGTCAGAACTAGAATAATCTCATTCTGACGAGTTATATCAATATGGACACAGATGTTGTTCAACCTTCTGCCCTGTCTATTTCTCAAAACTATAAGAATGATATCGGAGACTTTGAATCTGGAACTCATGGCGGGGTGGGGGTGTGGGGGGACTGATTATATGTGACTGGTTGTTGCACAAAAGCTTCCCATAAAAGTTTTGCATTTATGCCACAAAAGGTTTCTGGATATAAAGATTGCGTTTCTTGATGAATATTCATGAAAACTTTTTTTTTTCATTTATTACATCCGCGATACCTTCTGTCCAGTACACCTACACCAGTCTCATGCAGGTCAGTCAGAACAAACAATCTGCAAACAGAATCTTGCAGTAGATGAACAGGGTCAAAGTTTCTCAAGTCACAAACACCTGCACCTGTATTCACTTGTCAGTTTTGTCCTTGACAGTTCAAGCCAGATGTGCTTTACAGGGTCTCTAAATGAGTGAACATATGATTTGTTATCACACTTATACAATTTAAACTCTTAATTGCCTTTTAGAAATTTCCAAAGCTGTTTCCAACATCAGATTATTATGAAATAAATGATGTGTGAGTTTTAGCAACTTACACTCTCTGGAAGCTCCACAACCCCGGAATTTCCAGCTGATTGCTACAAGAAGGGTTTTTCAGTTTAACGAGAGCTTTAACTGTCTGCAATATTCATGGCTAAGTGACGTCACAGGTAATAACAAAACAACTAGAAGTAGGCATTGAGTCAGTGAAGCTTGAGTTCTGAAGAGATTGGTCTGTGAAACACAAAGGTTTCATCTCATTCATTTCAAATCCTAATGTGTAAGAATATCAGATAGATATGTGTGACTTATAACTGTGTATTTTTATTGGATAAATGACGGTACATTTAAAGTATGTGATGGACTGTGATTACTGGAATAAAACCATCAACTGTTAGAACTTGTACAACATGGGTGTGAAGGTTAATACATTTGAGGTGAGATTTGTAGTAATTCAAAAGCCAACTTAATTTAAAATAATAAATAAGTGGAAAATTGTAAACAAATATATTTTCTACAGCCGAAACTTCCACTTCTGCAAATATGATCTAGTGGTCAACACTCTCTCCTAGGAACAGAGCAGGTTCAAACCCAAGTACAGTCAGACATAGACTGGCCCAGATGTCCACTTACATTAACAGTCCTCTGTCATGGGGTCCTAATCCCCAGTGGCCAGCTTAAGAACCACTGGTACATTGATAAATGGTCATCCATGAGACTGAGTCTTTCAGTTAGGGGAATGTCAGTCACTAGAGAGCTTGGACTGTACTTGTGTAGTTTGGGTGGGTTAATTAGCGTTTTGAGTCATGCGGCAGAGGAGATATTTAGATTTAGTTTGCACATTCTCATATCTTCTGACATTATTGGACTCTTTAGTTTTACTTAAAGTATCTTTACTTTCAGCAGGTAATTGTGGAAAAACACCCTCTGCCTTGTATCCACACCAAACTTCCTAGTTTGGATGAAGAATAACCATTTAAATCCTTAGTTAAGGGAAATTAATTTTTCTATTTATTGATTATCCGTACAAAGTTAAAGTTGGGGGTTTTATGTTCATTAAACAGCCAAGGTCATATTGGGACAGGTCCTCAGCATTGCCACTTGTGGGACTCGAACCCACACAGAGGTGACGGCCTGTGATTAGATGTCAAACTTGCTAACCACTAGGTCACCGAGGTCCCCCTCATTATCTGTAATGTAGCAATCAACTTTACAGCTCCGAGTTCACCTTAGTGAAAAAATCACAAATTTCTGGTTATTTCTGAATCTCCAATTGTTTTGAAGTAAAATATTTTAATTTTCGTGACTTTTACATAAGACAAATGATTTTGTGCGTATGCTTTGTGATAATTTTGTCATTTTTATCAAAGTAATATTACATGTTTGTTTTTGTAGATGATCTTCAAATTTACTTTCATCCAGATCTTCTGCCAAGGTAGGTAATAATACGTGACTTGCAGGTTGGCTGATTGATGAGTTGATTGGGGTTTGAGAGGGTGTGATTGATTGGTTGATTTTTGGTTAGCCGATTGACTGGATGATGGAAATTAATGTATTTCTTACTATACTTGTTTGTTGAATGGATGACTAATTACTTGATTGCTTGTAAATTAGCTGAATAACAAGAATACAGCACTTAAATGTATACCAGTATATCAAGCTTTGTAACAAGATCTGTCCAGACATGTAACAGTATCTGTTTATTCATAATGATTTGGAAGAAGTTTAAAAATAAAACCTCTTGTCCACTCTGGTGGAGTGAACTTTATTCCCAGGACCTGTGGCATTTTACCGAAGACAATTTTACTCTATTTTGAATATAAATTTACAAAACACCTTATTTGACATACATTTTGTAAGGTACAACTATAGGTTGGCCGAGTAAAATATAAATACACGTTAAACAAAGAAATTGCAAACTGAATATTGAAGGGAAGTCATCAGTTATTATATAAGATGAAATAACCAGTCAATTCACATAACTAGAGGAACACAGATATTTAATACACAGTCCAGTGTACAGATTGTGTAGCCTGTGTAGGTCCTCTCACAGGAGTCATTTTATTGGCGGTAAATTCATAGCAGTTGGTTAGCAATCTACACTGCAAACTGTTGGGTGTCTGTAAGTATCTTTCAATTTTTCCCATCCAGACTCTGGTTAAAACTCAAATCTAGGGCGTTAGAGGTGTCTTCCCTTGAACTCAACAAAATCAACTTGGGGCCTAATTAAACTGAAAAAAAGAGATTTTTTATAACCTGATTTTCGATTTACAGACACTAAGTGACATCAGACTGTGCTTATTGTTTTAAACAACATATCATAAGTTTAAACTGACTGTGTATTTTATCCTATAATATAGATACTTGGCTCAGGTTGACCTACTGATATATAACATCAATATGATTTGATTATTAAAAACAAAGGTTTAGCTTTTATTTTTAATGATGTTCAGCTTGAGTTGCTTATGTATCCATATATTCTGATGATTTTGTTTGTTTCAGTGGTCCTAGCCTTGCAGATATCAGACCCCTTGGTACAAGACACTGATGCTGATGGTGTACACACTGTACAATCCTCTGGCGGTGACCTAGCAGAAGTGTACACCGCCATCAATGACCCAATACACCTGGCCATCTCTGCCACCAATGCAGAGAATGCCCACTTCACTGTACTATTTGGTGACGGCAATGGACAAACAGTTTGTGGAGGTATGTCAGACCCTGCCTCACCTTTCTGTCAGATCTTATAAGACCATATTGCACTTCTCTCGTGGAACAGATACATTTCAATGTGGCAAATGCATAACAATGGAAATATGGAACTTTTTGGTATCTCAATCACAGATTCCATTCTAATCCCTTTATTTTCCCCCGATATACACAATCTCAATGTTTTCATATTACTCTAAATAACAGAAAACCACCAGACAAAGTTATACGGAAGTTCTCTACACTTTATATAATTGCAGTGACAAAAAGGACCAAGAAGCGAATTGTAGGGATCTAATGTTAAGTTTTGTATTGCTTAATCTCCACCATTTGACAAAATCTAAGGAGTTATAATCCAAAAAACATGTCCAATAACAGTTGACCTACAAAGATGACAGGAGTGAGGTGGCTAAGGCAGAGAGGCTTTTGCAAAAAATTTAGTTTGAGGATTGTTTCTGAAGGACGAAAAACAGTTAAAATTATGTATGTTATCGAGTAGCTCATTTTAGATATTAGATACATAAGTGTAGACAAGGATAGTCCAAAATAACTTGCAGAGCAGTGTAGGGGTTTGGAAAGCACAACATTGCAAAATAAAATTTCTTTAAGATTGGGTTACACAATAAAAGTTCTTGAGATTTGTAACTATTCAAGCAAGAATGTTCCCAATGCACTGGAATTTAAATATTATGAATTGAAATAAAGTCTAAACAGTGAGTTGTAGTAGTCCAAATGACTATTATCCAAGGCATTTACCAGCACTTTTAATGTGGCAGACTTTTTATGGGACAAATGAACAAGCAACTGTTTATCATAAGCATAAAAAGACATTTCATATCATGATGGGCACCAGTGATCTTACTCAGGGGATCCTGTGGCACAAGGAGACAGGGCATTGGAACAGTAGAATGTGAACCACACTGAATGTACCTGTATGTTGGATCCGGTCCATCATTATATCACAAAATATACACATCACCAATATTCCCCACAACAGGATCTGGATTGGTACCCACGACCAGAGAGAGGAAAGACAAGCAGATGTTTTCTCAAAATGATAACTACCAGAGAACAGGGTGACTACCATTCTCATGTAATCCTCTCCCCTGTATTACATGCCCGTTATTTACTTATTTATTTGGGGTTTTATGTCGCTTTCAACGCTGTACAGGGCATATCACGAGGGGTAGTTTTATGGGCAGGGGAAACCAATACATACAGTTGGTTTTAAGGTCCTGTACCGCAAACTGCCAATCATCAGTAAGAAACTACCATCCCCATATAGGGTTCAGGGTTTGAACTGTCAACCTCAGAGGTAGGAGGTGAGTGTGTTACGACTGTGGCCCCTGCATGCCCTTTAACACTTGTGGATGTTGCCATCCATGTATTTGAGATAGAACTTCTGCTTCCCTCCATAATTTAAAACTTCTGCTTGTTTCCAGGGATATTTAATAAAATCAGTTCACACATTTCATGATGTGCAGATATTAAAACATCAAACAGTACCCTGCTTATAAACAGACATGTAAACATTACCTTCTATTTTTGAAAAAAGGTCAACATACTCTGTGTCCTCTGAGAAACCACTTCACACAAACAAGTGCCTGGATTGCTGTGACTTGGTTCACATCAGATGATTGTTATGAGAGTTATTGAAACGAGTTGGCTGACATAATATTTATGGGATTAAAAATGCACAAGTCTGCTGTTGTCTGGAGTAAGAGTCTGGAAATCATGTCTAAGTTCATGTCTTGCGTTATTGTCTTGAATTATTGATTATAAGACAGAAAATCAAACGTGTGTTGTTTTGTGGTGAATATTAAAGTCAGCCAGTGATCTGATGAATGGTCCTATTTTCAAACATTCATGCATTTCACTGATATTTATACACTGTAAATGTCAAATGAGTTCCTCATGAGGCAAAAAGAGCTGTGACAAAATGGCTATTGGCTTAACTTGTAGAATCTCATTTAGTATATTTTATTTGTTGATTATAGATTTCTATAGTCTACTCTGTCGCTGTTTTCACTTAAAGTCTTGTGTCTTATTGGTAACTCAATCTGAGATTGTTTTTGATAGTTCTATTTAAGTTGAGATGCACAAAGGGAATTTTAGGCGAGATGCAAGCTCTTCATATGTCAATCTAAAATTTCTGAAATGGTGGTATAAGAATGAAAAACTGCTTAACAGATACTGCCAGGGGGTGTAGTGTGTATTTAAGACAAAGTCAGACATTTAGGGAGTGTGGAGACAAACACTTCAGGCCTCACACAAATCTTATTACACCCTTTGCATTATCGCCCAGTAAACATTGCTAGTTTTTGCAAACTTTTGATGGCAAAGTTTTAATAAATTTATAATTAAATCTTATCAAAATGTTTTATGTATACCATTAATTAAATGTTTTTAATAAAAATGTTAGAGAAATGTTACAAATGAACATTACAATGTCTCAGAAATATGACTTCAGCATTGCTTTACCAATATTAACCTTAATTGGGGTCAGAGGTCAAGATTAAACCTTTTTACGTTGCTCACCAATGCAAATATTATTTTTATATATAAATTCTTACCATTAATGATTTCATGACGGATAATTTGTGAGAAGGTCTTTAAAATCCCATATTATTGCTCACCGCTATCTGAAAATATGAGTACAAAACCTGTTTGTGAGAGAATGTGATCAAACATTTGATAGAAAACATTTCAAAAATGTTAAATCGATGGGTTTCAAAACAAGTTGCTGTTAAATTAATGTTAAATGTTTTCACAGCAAACATTTACAAAACATTGTCATACTGTTGTATATTGTTTATCACACATCTAATGATGACTGTTTATAAAACATTGCCAGTATAACCTTCATTTCTTGAGCAATTTCATAACTGTTTTAAAAAAAGTTTTCAGCCAAACCGCAGTTTCTTTATTTTGTAGGCGTTTAATAAATGTTTTTTGCAAAAAAAACACATTTGGACAGTGAATGTTTACGAAATGTTTTTAAACATTATAGTGTAAACAACACCCTTGCAAATGTTTAATAACCCCAAAGAAAGGGCTTTAAAACGTATTGTAGACGTTTTAAACCTTTTAAAAATGTTTCTAATGTTGACTGGGTTTAAGCTTTCTTCCCAACCATATACTCAGTAATGTGATCTGTGTAATGTTATTCATTGTACCACTTAGCTCCACTTACGAGGAGGAACTTATGACAGCACCTAATGACCTTGAGGACTTACTCAAAGAATTTTATAGGACAAATAAAGTCACCCGCAGGTTATTTTTAAGTACTGGCGTATAGTTCCAAATATATACTTAATATTAAAATAACAAAAATCAGTTGTACCAAATGTTTATTGACACACTTTAACTGTAAATAAATGAATCGTAGAAACGTGTAACAGAGTGTTTATTTCAGTTATACATTCATATAAGACTTTAAGTACAACATACTTTTATTTCCAACAACCAATTTATCTCCCTGGTGTACTCCAGACTCCCATAACCCACATCATGTTCAGTCCCATCAAAGAATTAACTTAGGGGACCAACATTTTTAGTCTGAATATTTATGCCCTTTTACTAATACAGTATATATATGAACAAACTTACCTTTCTGGTATCATGTAACCTGCAAACAATACTGTCTACATGCAACATCATCTACCGGTAACAGTACAATGTATTTATGCAACAAATGTATATATGCAACATCATCTACCGGTAACAGTACAATGTATACATGCAACAAATGTATACATGCAACAAATGTATACATGCAACATTATCTACCGGTAACAGTACAATGTATTTATGCAACAAATGTATACATGCAACAAATGTCTACATGCAACATTATCTACCGGTAACAGTACAATGTATTTATGCAACAAATGTATACATGTAACATGTTACATTGCAAAAAAATGCAACATCTTAACCAATCAGATTTCAGAAAATCTAGTAATGTATGCATTTGATATACAAAAGCAGCAACCAGCCGCTTTTGGTATACTTTTAGTACCTCAGGAGGGATAGGGGTATTTTTGGAAGGCCAGCCTCTGATGAGACCTAATCACTTGGTTGAAAGGTCTAAATACACAATATTATGACTACAGGCTTTTCATTTGACAATATTTGAAATGATTTTTGTTACACAATATCTACATCTACACAATTTGCTGACTGCCTCATCTATAGTTTCCACTTACCTTTTTAGTTACTGAAAATATTAAACATGCTTAACACCTTTGTGAAGAGGAATTTTTCTCCCAAATGCTTGTGACTGATCTTTTTACGTGTAAGGCAGTGACGGCTACTCTTTTCAGTGTTGAGATCGAATCGTACTGAGCAGGAGAAAGGTGTAAGGCCAATTGAATTCATTATTTTCACTCAGAAAAAATCCCATGTTTTGTAAGTTATCCACTCTATATGGACAGGATCATAACTAGCAGCATTTTAAAATATCTCCTTCATCAACTATATTTTAACATAATATCATTGATTTGTTTATGACACCAATAGCAGGGAAGCACCTGCTGCATAGGCTTTATGGCATGGAAACTCCACACTAAATGCTCTTACAGGCATGCAATTTTGTGCAAAATATTTTATCTTTTGCACACTAAAATAATAAAATATAATTCTTTTATTAAAAACATTCCAAATATTCCACCTGTTTGAACCAGTTAAATCTGAAAATAATGAGCATATATTTGAAACCTGACCACTGTATACCAGTCAACAAAATTACATTATGTACAAAATTATATTTTGTCAAATTCAACAAGTGGGCTTTATGGAAATTTTAAAATAAACATTTTGTATAAAAATAATAATTTTCAGTGCAAGTGGATTCAAGAAAAGATTACTATAAGAACTGTTGGGCCACATATCATATTGTCTTTTACACATAAAATCTGCACTCTTAATATATTTCTTTACCCCTGACAAGAACCTCTTACACAAATATTTAGAGACTTTGCTTATTACCAAGTTTAACGTTGACAGGGGTTCAGGGGTCGAATCTTTTCTGTTGTTTTTCTTTTTAAATTACCGATCTATGTGTTTGATATTAAGGCAGCTACTGACTCCAAATCTATTAAACCATTATTCAGAGATATATCATGCAATTTCATCTTAAACTTAAGTTTAACCCCGAGTGTTTGAATAGCTATTGGATAGCCCTGACACACATTGCGTAACAATGATTTACGTGACTCGGCCTTAAATATCTTTGATGAAAACCTTCCCAAAGAAATGGATTATTTATGGATATGTTAGAAACCATTCTACCTAGGACATTACTGTGGTAATCACAAGTTGGACGCAACAGCACACATTAAAAAATTATGTGAAAAAGAAATAGAATTGTTCATTGTTTCAGACAGTTTTCTTGTAATCCACCAAGGTTTGTAGAACCCAAACCTGGTCAGATGACTTCAGATACAAGCCCCCCTCACACTGCAATAAATGGTGAAAACAGTTGTAAAATCGGTACAGGAGTAATGAGGTTCTGTTAATTTGGCCCCAGTGTTCCACGCTGACAGAACCTTCCCATTCAGATAAGAGATGAAGAATTCTTGCAATAAACTCGTATTACATCTACTTATAGGGTGTTGGTGTTTGACAAGGTTATGTCAGACCCATTTCAACTAAATGATTGGATGGTGCCCCCTAGTTCTTGTAACAGACAACTCCCACATATAATTCTCCTATAACCAGACACTTAGACATTGTTTCACATGGTCATATCGATAAAACTTATTCAAACCAAATACAAGTTAATTATTTAGAGTTTTAGTTTTTTCTTTTAATACCAGGGAGGGCATGAGGACAGATATTGGGTATTGTCATGAGCTAGGTTCAAACCCACAAACACATAGCTGACAGGCGAGTGATGCCACACCTGAATCTTGTTTTTAAATTGACTAACACTGAACTATAAAATATGCTGATGGAGCTGTCAGCAAGACTACCCCACTACCTTTCTATTTAAAGTTATTTTTGCACAAAACAGGTGGCACAAATGAAGTAGACTTAACACACACATACCAGAGCATTGGCCAGTATACTATGGATGTGTTTATTGGAGATGGTAGCTCTGACGTCACACTGGGTGTACAAGTCTTCATTGTGGATGTGCTTCCTGTCCATGGATTGTATCGTTTTACAGCATATCCTAGTGCCCTGGTAATGGGAAGCCCTTTTATTTATCTTCACATGTTATGTTAACTCTATTTATCTGTTTCATTCGCCAGATTTTTAAAATAACATTCTCAATGGCATTATAGTGGTAAACAACCCCTAACAACATGTGTTTGAGTCTTCATCCGGAGCTAAATTGGAACATTAAGTAATTGTGTGCTATTCACAGTACAGTTTACAGTACAGAATATTCTACATTCCTGAATATTATTTTTATTTTCCAAGATTTGATGAGCTAAATTAGTTGCTGCATAATTATAGTTTACAATTGTTTTTATATGGTCACGATGAGTTATATCATGATCAGTGGTTGTAGAAGGTGGACATCACATTACGCAATCACTTCTTATAAAGCAAAGTGTCAACAAACACCAAGTGACTTTCTGATACTCAGGAGCGAGAATCGAACTCCCAACCAAAATGGTGGCCAGTGTGGGTCACCAGAATACCACAGATCTTCCACCACCTAGTGTCAATTATAACACACAGACCTGCTGTTCTGTAACAATGTTTGAAGTTTGTGTTTACATTTCAAAGACCTGATATCTCTTTATTTATAAGAGGGAGGTCCACATTGGTCTAGTGGGTTAGTAAGTTTCAGAGGCAGATCTAGGTAGATCACTCTTTCGTGTTTTGATTAATTATTTTTAATAGCAGTACCTTTTACAAAATAAAATTGAAAAACAATTTCAAATATGAAATAGTTTCAGTAAATTTTTTCAACTCCTTTCATAGGAACACATTGAAAAAATCCATTATTTTAAAATGAAACATTTGAAAAAAAGAAATTTTATTGCATACAAATTATTGCATGTCAGTATTTACAGTCCTACAGATGGTAATGAGATTAGCCAATCTCCTTTGGCTTGTCTCAATGTGATCCTGGCTGTTGAATGGCAAGTAAACTCCTAACTTCCACATTTCTGTATAAGGGGCCTGATGTTCTTCTTGTGATAACACATTGTTTACAAAACTTCATGTCGCTTTCAGTTATCTCCAGCTAATGCGACGTTCACAGTGGAACGAAATCTGATGGTCTCTGCAACAAACTACACCAACGTTACCTGTGTGTTTCTGGATAACTCTGTTCTGCAGCACCAGTTTACACTAGGTTTGTGTCAGCATATATCAAATAGGTACTCCTGGAGTTAACATGGTATTCAAATTCTATGGAATACATACAACTCAACTACTTGTGCATTTGCTGTTTATAGCTAAAAATGCATGCAATTTTTATTCCATTTTATACAATTTAGTTTTATCATACTGTTTATATTCCTGATTGCTTGAAAGGTTCATTCTGTCAGAATGATATTTGCTTTTTGTGGGATTTCACAAACTTGGTCAAGTATTTCTGAACATTTTTTAAAACTTGTGTTCCGTAATGGGGTGACTCTGATTTATCAAAATGGGATCTGTTTGGTATGTCTGTAGATCTTAGCTCCAATACACAGCACAGGTCTAATCAGAGCTTGTCATCTGCTAAACAAAGTAATTGTTCCAAGATACAAACACAAATAAAGCATAGTATTTAAATAAGGCCACTGACAACTCTTGTGTAAAACTCTTGTCCAAGATAGAAACAGAAATACAATCCGTGAGGTGGGGAGAAATGCAAGTATTCATTGTACATGGATTGAACAGGATAGACCAAATACATTTCATTAAAATGTTATAGTTTCACTACTTCAAGTTGTGATGTCACACTTCTAGTTAGTTCATCTAGTTATGAAGTGACAAAAAGTATCACAAGTAGTCATGGATAAAGTAACAATGATCAAACACAACAGAAACAGGATCCCCACCTCAGAAAAAATTGCCACAATAGTTTTGTACTTTGTTGAAACCATTGAAGTCACTTTGTACAGAATCATAGCATTTGTAACATTTGGCTGTGTTAATCATTAGAATAATACTTTGTTTACACAATTTATACGTGTGTGAATGGGTTTAAAGCTGTAACATTGTTTTGTCCAGATGTATCACATGCAGATGACGAGGCTGTGACAGTTTGGTGGATGCTGGATGACACTCCGATTCATAACATTAAGGTTCGATGTGACAATCTGATCTCTACAAGTACTGACGCAGTGCAAGTACAGGTGCACCAGAGACTTCACAACATAGCACTAACTGTAACCAATACAGATATCACACAGACATTTGGTTTTCTGACCAGGTATGTAGCTTGCCAGTGGTTTACTGATGTATATTTTCACTCGATAAAAATTAGTTACATATACTCCTAATATGTAGTACCATGCAAATTTATCATGTTCAAATTATCCAACTTATTCCAAAGTATCAGTAATATTTTATCTGTATTGACTATATGTAGAAGATTACCAGAAACAACACTTGGTTCTAGTTATGGCTAAGTTCCACTTATGTCAACCAAAGTATACAATTTTCTGGTCTTGGGCTTAAAGTGATTATACTGTTACAGAATCTACTGTGTCCATCAACCTATATCTGGTAATTTGTCGACCTTATATAGATATGTAATTGTACTTATGTACAATTCTATTGTACTTAGACAATTACCACTTTGTCATGGAGAACCTATTCATTGCACAACCGCTGCTGAAGATGTTTTTTGTCTGTTCTGAGGTTACAGATTTTAATCTTATGACTTAAAGTATCAAATGACAAGCTGTGATTAGCTGTTTGGTAGTTATTGTTCCTAATCTCTTTATTTTGTCACTTAGTATTCTAATGATATTACCTAATACCTAAGTTAATCGAATCACACCGATCTTCTTGCAGGTATGTGTACAGTGTGGGAGACGTGGTGAAATTCCAAGTGTCTGGTATCGGGGGCACGCTTGGTCCTCACAACTACACCATGGATTTTGGAGATGGTCAGTTTGGAGAGTTAACTCTGGACCCCCATGATAGTATGAGTGCTGTGTTCAGCCATGTGTACACTGAAAGTGCTTATTTCAAGCAGTCTGTTACTGTGAATGATTCTATTGGAGGGCTGGGTGAGTTTAACTTACTCATTGTAAGGTGGTTTAAATCGTTTTATGACAGGCCTCAAATACTGAATGGTCACCAAGTTTACACAGAATCACTGGTGCTGGGTTCAAATCAAACTCGTGACAATATATATATGTACCTACAGCCTGTCTTGAAATGGTACATGCTAAGTGGTCTTTGTATGAAAGAATGCATTCTAAGTGTATTATTTGCATGAAAGACTTCATTCTAAGTGTATGCATGAAAGAGCTTATTCAAACTGTATTTGCGTGAAAGAGTGCATTCTAATTGGTCATTGTATGAAAGATTGCATTTGAAGTGGTCTTTGTATGAAAGAGTGCTTTTGAAGTGGTCTTTGCATGAAAGAGTGCATTTGAAGTGGTCTTTGTATGAAAGAGTGCATTTAAAGTGGTCTTTGTATGAAAGAGTGCATTTGAAGTGGTATTTATACAAAAGAGTGCATTCTAAGTGGTCTTTGTATGAAAGAGTGTATTTGAAGTGGTCTTTGTATGAAAGAGTGCATTGTAAGTGGTCTTTGTATGAAAGAGTGCATTTGAAGTGGTCTTTGTATGAAAGAGTGCATTTGAAGTGGTCTTTGTACGAAAGAGTGCTTTCTAAGTGGTCTTTGTATGAAAGAGTGCATTCGAAGTGGTCTTTGTACAAAAGAGTGCATTCTAAGTGGTCTTTATACAAAAGAGTGCATTCTAAGTGGTCTTTGTACACAAAAGAGTGCATTCTAAGTGGTCTTTTTATGAAGGTATCCTGACTGTTTGTGTGTTTTTGTTGAAATTCTAATTTGTCCGTCCAATACTGGACATTAGTGATATAGAGCGCTGGTTGATTTCTGTGAATCACGAAACCATGCAGTGACATTTTCTGCCAGTTATAACACAGAATCCAAGCAGCTTTATCTTATTTACTTTTATATGATTCCATTATTTATTGTGATAACTTCAATAATTACAATATGAAACATAACAATGTTTGTTATTATTTACAGGGACATATGGTCTGAATGTTTCAAACCACAGTGACCCAGATAGTGGTGTGTATGTGTACGACATAGATCTGCAAAGTAAGGCCTTATAACCTTCTGTTATTGATTGCCTGTTATAATGAATTAATTACAAATGTATAATACATGACATATATCATATATTAATCTTTGTACACCTTGAAGACAACATCATTATTTGCACTTGTTATTTGTAAGCCATGTTGAGCTTCATACACAGCCATACGTATTGACACAAATTCTACTTTTAGATGTACCATACACAAGAAAATACTATGCAAAATCATATTTTTATATTGTGCTTGTAAGAGACAATAACGAAGTTTCCACTTGAACAAGACGATCAAGCAACATACTGAAAACAATCACTTTTCTAGTTTTTTATTAGCTAGAGTTTGCATGTACTGGTTTTTTTTTTTCATGGCAATTTAGGGCATATGCCTAGTTATAGCAATCCGTGCACTGATGTTATGCATGGTTTGTGTGACTTGGTATGTTTCTTTCGTCCTGTGTAGGTTTAGTATTGAGCAGCACATCTGGTAAGACGATCTTAAACAAGGACATTGGGGGAGCTGGGGAAGTGTTTGAAGTCACTGTGAATCCAGGGACTGACCCAGGTGAGCTTGTATTGGTGCGTTATGATTCAGAGAAAGTCTGTAATGGAACTACTGTGTGCTGGTATTCCGGACGTGATAACATGCTGCAATATGGTGATCATTTACTGTGAAACTTTTACTATGTTACTCCATTTTCAGACATGCGTCCAATGTTTGACACCTTGTTCTATTGTTATGAGAGATCCTACATGGTTAGACGTTATATTTCTGTTTACTTCATATTATGTCAAGTTAAGTTATATGCCAAATTATGACAGGAACCAGTGTTTAATAAACAAATGATTTGTATGATAAATGAGGTTACTTGTACATTCACAGAGCGAGTACCAGTGGAGATGGTGTGTTATTGGTGGTGGCCTGGATACTTTATCACCAAAGACGTCATGAATTTCACCATGGCAACAGTACAGAATTACTCGGTGACATTCCAGTATTCTGTGCAGGAAATCAACCAAACCTTAACTGTGGAATGCGTGTATGTAAAAAGGACAGACTTTCTTATCTCATCACATGACGGTCATTTTGTGTAAAAGCAGGAATTTTAACACATACAATTTTAACATTTTTCTACTTTTGAGAAACCGCATGACTAGAACTAATTTTTCACTAATTATAGCTTCCACTTAATTTAACTTTCACCACTCAAGCTGATCCACTGAACCAGCAGATTAAATGGCCAGTGATCACACTAATCAATGGATCCTTATTACTGTGGGCAGGGGTCTAGCATTCACTCAGGTCATATTGCAACCTGGTGACAGAAACATACTGAGTGTGATTATAAATCTGAATCATTCTGACACAATATGCATTCTATCGATGGTATGTTCCTCCCCAGAGATCATCCAGCATAGTTTGAGATTTATTCTGCATGATCCACATGTACAACTCCAAAATTACTGGTTGAGGGTTATATGCTCACATAAGGTGGAGTGTACCGGTGGTTTGGTCTTCCTCTAAGTGGACCCAGAACTGGATGAAAAATCAAATTCTTTTTGTTTTTAGTACTCCCCATAGGTTCTCAGACATAACTGGTTTGTTCTGTTTCCTCCACAACCACTGTGATGTGAAGTGAGTGTGCTGAAGTAATGGTTGACCTGAATGAAGTCACTCAGTAACAGCATCCCAGTAAATTTGTATAATCATGTTCTGCCCTTCCAAATATGGATATAAAATGTGCACTATGGTGGTTTGGGATGACAATTCTAATTTATCCAGTCTTGCATCAAGTTAGGACAACTGTCAAAGTGTGTTTGCTAGGTAAATAATTTATGTAGTGCCATATTGATGTGAAACTGTATGTTGTCCAACTGGGAATATTATAAAAGAAGTCAATCCTGAAAACAGCATCCACCAGGCTGCAGCTAGTGAGGATGATTGGAATGCAAATCTAAAAAGGGGACGTTTTAGTTATTTCTGTGAGCTGACTACAGTTACTGTACCTTCACTGTTTATTGTGAAATGTCCATGCTTAATGTTGTAGGGGACCCACCGGTAACATCAGCCTGTCACATGACATGACAGTGGTGAAGAATCTGAGTGATGTGGAGCTGAGTGTGTTAGAGGGATCCTCAGTAGAAGTTAGGACTGTCAGCACCATAGCAGTCATCTTCCTGGGTGGAGACTTCTCTGTAGAGTAAGTCACATGTTATTTATACATAGTAAAACACACAAAAGTATAACAACTGATAACATGTGTGTTTAATAAATCACACCTCACTACTACTTGCAGGTTATTTCAGGGTATTTTAGTCAGTTGGTCACAGTGAAGTCCACTGTGGGTGTTGGTTTGAATCCAATTCAAAACATGTAAGAAATACTGAGGGTCTGTCCTAATATGACCGTCGCAAAAGGCAGTAAAACACTAGCTTTGACTTTGTCATAGTCATTCCCCAGAGGGAACCAAAATAAAAGCCCAAAGCTTGGGATTATAAATATTTATTCTACTATTCATAACTTTTAATAAGCATATGGAATTACAATAAAACAGATTCTAATATATCTTGTTAGTGTCTCAACATATCTAGTAATTACTGATACTAATGAAATAATGAATAGCCATTTAACTGCTGCCATAACAAGACTTTAACAACAGTACAACCAGGGCTGGGGACACTTTGGTGAAATAGTGAAATTCAAAATTTAGAAGCGAACAGTTGGTTAAAGAACTACCCCAATTTTTGAAACTAGCTGAAGGCTAGTTTGAGAAGCAGACCCAAGTTCACAACGTCATATGATACATAAAGGTCAAAATGTTGAAAACCCAATTTAATAAACGAGGATATGGTTCAAGAACAACCCCAATTTTGAAAACTAGCTTAGGGCTAGATTGTGACACACCCAAGTTTACAAGGTCATATCATGAATAAAGGTCAAAGTGTGCCCAGAACCTGATTTGATAGATTGGAATTCATTACAACACAGACCAAGTAGAAGTCTAAAATATGGCTATATAGCAAATTTCAATGAAAATGAAGATTAACATGAAAGAAAGTGTGTGTTTAAGATGTAAAGAGGCACCCCACTAAAATAGTAAGATCAAGGTCAGCAGACGAGCATCGACTCCGGCCACAGTCCCCCCTAAAGTGAGGACTGAGGTGGGAGCAGCAAATAAAACCAATGTGTGCATAAAACAGACAGAAAGTAGGTGTCCTGTCGCGGGGTTCACTCCAAACCCCGCAAGAAGAGACCCGACCATATCATAGCCCAGAGTAAGAAGAAGAAGTCCAAGTATGTCCAAGTTACTACCAAGTTCATCAATACCAAACCAGGATGACACGGCCGGCGAGGAGATTCACACGAGATAGCTTAATTCACTGCAGGAAACGACCTCTTCATTTCCACAAAACCGAGAATCTATATGAGCTGCAGGGAAGTCACACCAGGAATAGTTTGCAGACTCGTACCTGTGACATTCTAACCTTGAAGCCACTTTTTCACCAGCAAATGGAGGTTTATAAGTTTCTACTGTACCATGAATTAAGTACAGAGGTTATGTACACATTTGGACCAGACATGATGACCTAGTGAGTAAGACACTGACCCCTCTTCTTCCTAAGTCACTGGGTTCGAGTCCTTAACTCAAAGTGGGAAAGTAACTAGTTTCTGGCTGGTGTGTGATCTCCTCAGCTCCCGTGTCATCACATGACCAGACATGATGCATTGACAGTGAGGTCAGTCAGTACATTATTGACACGTCAGTATTATGTGAAGTACTTGTGTTTCATGCTAACAGTTAACTGAGTGACATGTGTTTTCAGTGTTGTGATTGACCTGAATGGGACCACGCTATTTTCTGGAACTGATTACTTCCCAAAGGGAGATTACTTTCTGTCACATAACTTCACCACACAGGGACTGCACACCATCAGGTATAGATTGTCACAAAATATTTCACTGCTTTATATCACAAATGGTTTATTGGAATTATGGAAAATAGCGTTTTATTTTTTAAACTCATCCTTTTAAAAAAAGTTAAATCTTATCTCAAAGTGCAAGAAATAGTTGCCTTCCTGTCACTCTAACACAAGTGATGGACAGACTGGCTAGTTTGCAGACTTCCCGTTCCTGTCCTTCATTTTAAGATGTGACAATTTCCTGTGATTCTGACAAACTCCTTTGTTAAAAACAAATGGAGGGCCAGAGGGTGCTTTGTACAGACATCTCATCAATGAGGTTTGCTTTCATTCAGACAACTTATCAGAAAATTCTTGCTGGTCAGTATGAGGTTAAATTCTCTTTCAGTCAATTCTTATTCAACTCACATTTTTCAAGCTTAGAGGTACCACCTAGTACATCTGCTGTGCAGTAAAATGGCAAAATTATTGCTAATTATTTTTAGTGTAACTGAAATAGAAACTGAAAGTTCTCATCGAAAGCTGTTTGAGTTTTCTGTAAATAATGCATAAATCCTACAAATGCATTGCAATAATTTCAGATGTAAAGAAGTTGTACATTTATACGTGTTTAATTTGCCACTTAATCATAATGACAAAGAGTTGGAAATGAAGCAGATGTTATAAAATTGTATCATGGAAGGCAATGGTTAATGTAGATAGAGTATTTGTCTTGTGTACATTTTTCAGTTCTACCAGCTGATTTCCATGTTATCAGAGTGATATCCTCTGACTAATTGTTTCACACTCAACTATTGCTTCTATTTTGTAAAACATTTCATCATCCAACTTTCCTCTCCTACCAGTGTCAGATAATAGAGTTTACAATGTAGAACCAGAGCTTAAAACTTACTTATACACACTGACATATCCGCCATAATGAGCAATGACAAAAAACATCAATGTATCTTGGATAACTGTGACACATTGAATCTACTGGCCAGGTTTTGTAATGTACAGTGCAATGTACTGTTCATTGTAAAATAAAATTATTTGCCTTTTTATTTCAAAAATTAAAACAATGTTAAAAAGACTATTAAAACCTTGTTATAAGAAAATTTTAATTATGAACAGAATCAAAACATAATTGAACTAGACAATATAGACCACACCATTGTCTAAACTGCCTAATACATGCATTTAGTGAATGACTGGATTTCAATTAGACTAGTGTTTTAACATATTCTGAAAGTTGTACTGTTGCTTATCCACCAGGGCTGACGTCACGGATGGTTGGAATGCATTCAGTCGTGTGTTTGAGGTGGATGTTATCACTGCAGTGGATGGCTTGGTACTTTACATGAATGGAGACACAACATGGCCTGTAGTTGTGGTATGTGTTTTCTGTGTCACACACCTTTATTATCTCCGCCAAGGAGGTTATGTAAAAGTGTGAGTTGGTTTGTGGACGGATTTTGATGAAATTTTCAGGATATGTCTGCAATGGTAAAAGAAAGAAATTATCGAAATTTTGGGAATGATCCGGATCACTATCTGGATCTTCTGGATCCATGAAATGTAATTTTTAAAGACAGAAAACTCAAAAAGTTATGGATGGATTTTGATGAAATTTTCAGGAAATGTCCTAAATGGGACAAGAAACAAGAGATTAGATTTTGGGAGTGATCTGGATCATCTGGATCCAGGCTTTTTTTAAAGGAAGTGATAGCCAGATAATTTTAGGGTGGATTTTTATGATAGTCCAGGAATTGAGCTCCCTTGGCGGAGGTCTGCGCTCTCTGAATGCTCTTGTTATATAGCTAATGGGTTTCAGACCAACACAGAAGCACACTGGTTCTGGGTTTAAATCTTGGTCCTGGTCAAGTGAAGTTGTAATTTTACCTTAATTATCTTTTCACTTGTACAGATCAGGAATTTAATGGTGGCAATCGTAGTTTCTATTTTATTCTATTTTGAACTTTTATAGAGCTAAGTCTCTGCCAAGGCAGACTCTAAGGAGTAACACCAGGTACAATTCAACAATCATTATTCCATAGATATAGCCTGGACACCACGGAGATGCTGGGAAGTTTTAGATGCTTGTCCAAATATTAAACAAGTTTAATAGCCTTTGTGAATGAGTCTATGAGTCATACAAGTCAGCTGGTTACTGTGCAACAATTTTCAGTGCTTGAATTATCCGCGTGAGTTGTAGCAGTTTGGAGCAGACCATTTCAGTTATATGACTTATCTTTCCACTCTAAATGAATCATATGATTCATCAGTTTCCACAGGATCAGTTGTAGCACTCCCCCCCCCCCCCCTCCCAGTTATCAGGGTTTGGTGTTAACATAGGCGTAGGAACTGGGGGGGCAGCGGGGGCAGTTGCCCCCGAAACCATAAAGTTGGGGGGGGGCGGGGATGTCTTTTCGCCCCCCCCCAACTTTTTGCAACCAAACTAAACTCCAATTTTGAAGTTATGTAAATTTTTACAGGTAACTCAGTAATATGTGGTCAAATTACACTTTTACCCTGTTCACTGCTCATATGTACCATTGTGTAAGCTACCATTTGAACTATAAACAATTTTTCTGTTAACCTGGCATGGGATTTGCAAAATTCTGCAAAACGTTTCACTTATGCAGACCAAAATCATATATACAGTAATCTTCTACATTTAATTTACCGTATTGCTAATTACCCTCAAAAATACCCAGTGAATGCCTATAGCATGAAGGATGGCCTGTCTGTTGATACGGATGTCGAGTCAGTAAAATCTAGTTCCTCGCCCCCCCAACCAAAAATTGCTTCCTACGCCCCTGCCTGTTATGTCTGCTGGAAACAGCCCTTTACATTTTAAATGAATCACATGTTTGTGAGTTTCAATAAAATAATCACTGATAACTTTAGTACTTGTTTTTCACACCAGGTGGACCCTAATACCACTGTGGAGTTTGCCCTGAGTGTAGAAGTGTATCCCGCGACTGAGTTACTTCCTGTCCAAGTGACATGCGTGGCAGATTTGGACCAGGGGCAGGCACAGAACCTGAGTGTGGGGAACATGGGTGAAGGTCTCATGAATGCTTTCACTTTCAGCCATACATTCACGTACATTCCAGGGGGGTCGTTGAGGACAATTCAAATCAACTGTTCCAACAGCATATCTAGTCAGGTGTGTAACTGTCTTTGTGTTATATGCTTTAATATTTAAATGTCTGATTCATTCACTAAGTACAAAACCTCAGACATAGTCATGATTTATAACAGCAGATGTGTCATTTCATCATCAGGAGAAGAAAATATGTAATCTGAAAAGCTGTGTGAAAATTATAACAGATGGATATACATCACAAGTTAGAATGATACAGGAATGATACTGTAATGATACAGTATTGATAGTGACATCTAATTCCACTTCACTGAGTTCTTCTAAAAGGGGTTTTACTGTAGTACTTGTAATGCATAACAAGGTGTACTCTAGTAATTATAATGTAAAAAAAAAAACTTTGTTGTATATAAACACAGTCACAAGACTCAACTAAAGTTTATATTTTGGGTTATTTCCTGAGGTGAAATTCACTTAAGAACTAGTATCCTGACAGATTCCAGTTACTAGGGTTTTCATTTTGATTTTCACCAAAATATTGAGTTGAGAGAAGAGTCTTGCACTTAATCCCCAAAATGAACCAGAGTCCTGCAGTGAATCTGGCCTCTGACATAATAGAATATATGTGAGTGCTGGCAGACAGGTCAGGTATTCATAAGCTTATGAAGAGTTCACACTTGTCAAATCTGTCACCCCCAGTGTTATGCATAACACACATGAAAGTCACAGATAAGATCGGATATCAAAATCTGGATGAATGTGTCGCACTTGGAATTGAGATTATTTCAATTGTAACATACTAGAATGTATCAGATTCTCTAAAGCAGGTCCATTGTTGAAAATGTAGCTGAAACAGGTCCCCAAGTACCTGGATAGTCTGGGATTGTGACCCTCCCATGGTCAAAAAGACAGCAATATTTAAGTTTTGTCCCATGGTAACTGGATCTGAAAGCAGTCTGCTCATACACTTTAGGAAACAGTGCCTGAGACTGTTTTCAAACAGGGAGCCTTGTGTCTACTTACTGGAAATCTGTGAATGGAGTATGTTGATAGAATGAAGTATTTGTTCTTGCTTTGTACTTCTGAGAATAAACTGTTTACCATGGTATGAACACATACACAATACATTTCAGGCATTACGTGGAGAGGTACTAGTGGCCACAGCCTTGCAGAATGTCAGCCTGACTTCTCCAGTGTACCAAGTATTCGGAGAACCCACCAGCATCACGGTGTCAAGCAGTGGAGGAGAGTTGGTGAGTGTTGTGATAGACTGTACCAGCACAGTCTGAGTGAAGGTTTTTATGGTCTTTTCAGCATGTTAGGAGATAACAGAACATGGCCTCACATATTGATATAAGATGGATTGGAACCCATCACCACAAAAGTAAAAACCAATCAGCCATCAGATAAGCCTAGACAACTAGTAAGATGCTGGTCAACCAATATGTGTTGAGGTGGTAAGCTCTGTGTCATAAGCAGCTTTTAATTCTTTGAAGGACAAATAAGTCAACAGTTAAAGTAGGCCCAGTATTTGCTTTAAATTCCCTAGTAATTTATTCACAAGGTTACATTTACAAGAAATTAATCATAGACTCATTATGGCAATACCTTCACAATACATTGCTCACACCCATTTTACACACAAATTTACAATACATCCATGTCACTGATGATAGATTCTTCATGCACTTGCATACACCCATTACAAACATTATAAACTCATGATAAACTCAAAATATACAATACACTTATCATATACACATAATACATTCATCATATATTCATAAAACACAATAGTATGTTAAATAATCATTCAGTCACAATAAATTCATCACATAAAACATAGTACACTAATCATACACTCACAAAACATAATACATTCATCATACATCACATGCTCATCACATGCCCATAGAACAAAGTTACCAGATTCATGTAAGGACTCATATCTAGAAAACTAGAGTTGTACCTGATAGTCAAGTCAGAAAAACCTAGAAAATTGTGTCAGCAAGGGTAAGGTGTAGAGTGATATTAACAACACTACCGTCATGATAAGTGTTGTTATTTACATGAGTTCTGTTACGCTGAATCTCACTGGGAGAACGAAATATTTCTGTTTGACCAGATATTCTTATTTACAGTGTATTGATACTGTGACATCTAATTCCACTTACTGAATTCTTCTAAAACGGGTTTTACTGTAGTAATTGAATATGTAGCAAAGTTTTACTGTAGTAAATTGTAATACATAACAAGGTATACTTTAGTAATTGTAATGTATAGCAGTGTTTTACTGAAGTAATTGTAATGTATGACAGTATTTTATATTAATATTATTGTTAGTATTTTTCTACCATTCTAGGGCGCCCACTTTGAGTTTTTCGTGCCTGGATCCAATCCAGTGCAGTACGACTCTGTGCTTTATGGCACATTCACACATGAACAGATGTTTGTCACGCCGGGCTCACATAAGGTGATAGTAAACGTATGGGACATCACAGCAAACTTCAGTCTCAGCAAAGTGAGTTGAGCTGATGTATGTGTGTGTGTGTGTAGGTGTCGGGGGTGGGTGTGTGTGTGTTTGGGGGGTGGGCGTGCGTGGGTGTGTTTGTGTGTGACACTTGACTTCCACTTCAAACCTGCATCAATTTAGAAACTATTGTGTGGGGAAGAAAACTGTGTCGCTTGGCTTTGTTACTGTAAAGGTATAGTTTTCAGGGAGTAGATTGTGCAAAACAGCCTCATTTCCTGACTAAATGCACATAAAGAATTCAGAATGTCTGTCCACAACTTCTAACACTCCATATGCTGTGGCTAAATTTTGAATTAAATAATATTATTAAAAGATAAACTTTTTTTGGAAAAAAAGGATTTTGCAGCACTTTTCTGGGTTGTGATGTGATTTAAAGCCCATTTAGAAAGGTTAAAGTTCATTCAGAATCATACATTGCTCTGTCAAAAATAATGCTAAAATAAATAAGTTACAAGTGACACATAATTAACATATCAAAGCTGTAACACTGCTTTGAATATATGAGGCTTTATAGTGGATTTTACTGTCAGATGGTGATTTACAATCTTAACCAGCCAGCTGGTTTGTTGATTTTTTAAGATAAAATGTCCAAATGCACTAAAAGTGAAATTTAGCAGGACTTTTGTTCTGGAACCAAACTTTCCCCTTCAAATCAATCAAACCATATAATATTTATTTCTGATATTTTCTTTCATATATTGTTTCTGTAACTATGAAAAAACCATGTAGAAGTGACACATCATGGAAGAGATGAATCAGTACCATTCTGGTTATTGTTTCAGTTCTACTGTGTACAAACTTATCCTCTAACTGTGCATTGAACCAAATCTATAACACATCCACATGCCATGCAACCCATTTTTTGCAGATATTTTTAGTTCAGAAGAAGCTTCTACCCAGTCATTTAGTATTTACTGGACTAACAGACTACATCAGCGAGTCCGAGTTAGAGCAGCAGTATTCACTCAGTGTACTGTTGGATGCCTTGGAGACTTATCCCCCGACTAATGTGAGTTGTGACTGGAGATTTCCCAGCATGCAACAGACAGTCACTGTCAGGTGTGTATATAGTGCCTCATTTGCATAAATTTACATATCCTATTTGAGGGAGAACGCTTTTTGGAAGCATAGTACATGGCTGTTTATCTCTATTTAAACAAAGCCCAAAGTTTGTAAATTTTGTGGTATCTTCCTATTCTAAGAAGTTACCATGGTTATACAAGTGATTGAAACTATCATGAAACAAACCCGAGTATGGTAGGTTTTGGTTCAGTGAGGGTCGTGTTTTACGTGTTTACTAAGAGAGATGTTTTGAAATACATCACAGCTTAGCAGTAGTTGTGGGAATGCATTGTGATGTCACAGAGTGGAAGAGTGAAATTTACAGTGTTCACAGCACATTGTTGTCAAGGCTTTCAAACCTTCTAGAGGATCATATCTACAGATGGTCTGTCCATCCTTCAGCACATCAAACTCATGTACTGACTCTTAGAACATTACCATTAGTGTTTCACCAAAACCACAGACCTCCTGGAGTCTAAATGACTGAATAATCTTTCCTTGTTTCTGCCACTATTTTCTTTAGCTGCTACTGCATGTGGATAGTTCTTGAAAGTCAACAGTTCATTCATGTTCAAAATACAGTAAAATGAAATTGAAATTTTTGTAAATGAATTATCTCCAGTTCATTCTGAACATCAATTCAAGTGACGTAAAATACAGCTCACATGCAAAAACCACACTCTTACTATATCATCCGTGTTGGGCACTGGTGGGCGTCCTACAAATGGGACATGCTATACAACCTAGATTGACATCTAAGGGAGTTATGTGTCAGAAGTAAATAAGTTTTCTCAATTGCTTCTTGCGTGAATGTTACTGGATTGCAGACACGCAGAGTTCAGCTATAATGTACACAATCACATAACACGTGAACATCTCCATTTATTTGTTTGTCAGTGATGAAGACAGTTCTCTGATAACTCCCTCTTATGACATCACCTATGTGTTTGACCTCAGTGACGGAGACAATCAGACCGTGCAGATCAACTGCTCTAATGAGGTCAGCTTCCATGTGGAAACACGCCATGTCTGGGTAAGTAACAAAATAATGCAGGCTTCTTAAACTCCAATTCTACTGACATAAGGTTTTCTGCCTCACAACATCTTGTTGGTTGTGTAGATTTTACACCATGTAAAGGTGGAGGCCTAACTGCATTGATATTTTCTGTTCACAAAACAAATAAATATAAATGGTTTCTTTCTCCAAAAGGAAGCTATGAGAGTCTTTTCTGGACTAAAAGATGTTGTCACAAATAAATTCAAACCAAAATATTTTTGATAGAAATTGGGAACAATGGAGAGGCTAGGTTGTTGGCTAATTGTAGCATTCATGTTGTTTCAGTTTAAGGTTATGTAGGAAGTGTAATGTATGTCTTAATTTTTTTAGATATATTAAAGGCTACTATATTTGTGTTTAAAATTATATGTAACACTGAATATATACAAAATGCATAAAAAATAATAATAAATATTCACATTGATTACAGATGCCCAAAAAATATTTAACATGTTTCAAAAACCTTTGCAAGCACTTCTGTTCCGAGCAGCCATGTCAGTCTTCTCTGTATCCAAGAGTTATTGGGGCTAGGTGTTCCTACTAAGCTCTAGGGCCACGGTGGCTCAGTGGTAACACACTTGCCTCCCACCTCTGAGGTTGGCGGTTCAAACACGAACCCTATGCATGAAAGTTGGTAGTTTCTTACCGATGGTCAGCAGTTTACATTACAGAGTCTTGACCGACTGTATGAACTGGTTTCCTCTGCCCATAAAACTACCCCTTGTGATATGACCTGTACAGTGTTGAAACCAACGTTGAATCCAAAATAGATAAACTACTGATCTCTATGAACTGTTGCAGTAAGGAGTAGGTTATACAACCAAACTTTTCACTGGCTGAATCGGATCAAATCTTGTTTTGTCAGGGATTTTCCTGTCATGTAGACAGTTTTAACAAGGTCAGTTTATTAGGCCTGTGAGATTAACTGGGCTAAGTCTTATGATCACTCAAAAATGTGGATTTCGGGAATTGTTTGTGTACAAAGCACATTACAATGTTTTCACCAGAGGGGATTTACAGCAATTCACTGTGTGTGTCATCAGCTGGAAATGATGACTTTCAGTGAAATCTTTTATCTGGAAGTTACCGAGATCTTATTCTAGTCATGTCACATGATGTGTCTGGGTTAGGCATGGTAACCTGTAATCATGTATGCTACTTTTGACCCTTTGATCACAGTATCTGTCAGAGAGCAGTTGACTTTTGACATTTTTTTCACAGTATCTGTCAAAGAGCAGTTGACTTTTGCTGTTTTTATCACAGTGTCTGTCAGAGAGCAGTTGACTTTTGACCCTTTGATCACAGTATCTGTCAGAGAGCAGTTGACTTTTGATGTTTTTATCACAGTATCTGTCAGATAGCAGTTGATTGTTTGACCTTTTCACCTCAGTATCTGTCAGAGAGCAGTTGATTGTTTGACCTTTTCACCTCAGTATCTGTCAGAGAGCAGTTGATTGTTTGACCTTTTCACCTCAGTATCTGTCAGATAGCAGTTGATTGTTTGACCTTTTCACCTCAGTATCTGTCAGAGAGCAGTTGATTGTTTGACCTTTTCACCTCAGTATCTGTCAGAGAGCAGTTGATTGTTTGACCTTTTCTCCTCAGTATCTGTCAGATAGCAGTTGATTGTTTGACCTTTTCACCTCAGTATCTGTCAGAGAGCAGTTGATTGTTTGACCTTTTCACCTCAGTATCTGTCAGAGAGCAGTTGATTGTTTGACCTTTTCACCTCAGTATCTGTCAGAGAGCAGTTGATTGTTTGACCTTTTCACCTCAGTATCTGTCAGAGAGCAGTTGATTGTTTGACCTTTTCACCTCAGTATCTGTCAGAGAGCAGTTGATTGTTTGACCTTTTCACCTCAGTATCTGTCAGATAGCAGTTGATTGTTTGACCTTTTCACCTCAGTATCTGTCAGAGAGCAGTTGATTGTTTGACCTTTTCACCTCAGTATCTGTCAGAGAGCAGTTGATTGTTTGACCTTTTCACCTCAGTATCTGTCAGAGAGCAGTTGATTGTTTGACCTTTTCACCTCAGTATCTGTCAGAGAGCAGTTGATTGTTTGACCTTTTCACCTCAGTATCTGTCAGAGAGCAGTTGATTGTTTGACCTTTTCACCTCAGTATCTGTCAGAGAGCAGTTGACAACAACTGAATTCAATTCTCACAATTTCCATCATTTTTTGATGAGGGAAGGTGTGATTACTGGTAAGAAAAGCTTTTGTTATACAAACTCCTCAGCCCCAGAGTTTCCTTTTAATTACCCACTGTGCCATTTGTGTGTATTTGATCCTTGTTCTGTGATTTTTACTATGTTTTCAGATCAAGAAAATTCTGCGTGACTTTAGCTTGTCAGTAGTGAGTTTGTCTGAACAAGTGAACATCATCTCACAAAGTACAGAACTAGTGTACACAGAGTGTGATGCTACATACTGTGTCCTGCCAAATAACCACATCATCTTCAATGTGACTGGTGAAGCAGGGGATTTCGCTTTGACGTGAGTCAGCACTTTTTGTGTTTGTGACCCCACCCTAATAAATAAATAAAAGCAGTAAAAGAATAGTGTATGTCATTGTATTTCATGGCAAACACATTGGCAGTTTAGCACAAGATGCATCTGTCATTTGTCTACACCAAATCCATCTTAATCTTGTAAACTGGAATCTCAAGCAAATCAAATACTTCCACATAACCAGGCCATCCACATAACAGGTAGAGCCAGTTGTCCACACTCACTAGTTATTGTTATACTCAGCTGATCTTAATCTCACAGCCTTCCTACAACTGGTTTTCACTGAAAGCTGTGAATTACCATATATTGTAATTGCAATAGAAAATGAAACTTGTTTTACCAAAAATGTTGGTCTTTACACCTGCCTCGACTGTCACAATTCAACAATATAATTTCTAATACAAAGTCCTTGTTGGAAAGCAGAGATGATCAGACTTTTTGCAGTCATGCCATTAAAAGTGTGGACAAGTCATACAACCAGAAAGACTTGTTATATCATCAGAACATTGGTCCGAATGGAGAGGCTCACACAGATGTTTAAACATGTTTGAAAACTGGACAGAAACCTACAATCACAAGGAATATTCTGTCAACTTCTTGAGGTTACAAGAATGATAGGATTTTGCTGCTGATCACAGGATCTTCTACTTGAAAGGAATTGAACGTGTCAACTCTATGCTTAAGGCTCCACCTGTACCTCATTCATATCAGCGATCTTTCTAACTGTTCCACACTTGGTAACCACTTTTTTAATTTCAAAAGTACTCTATTTTTCAAAAAAAATCACATAATTTTATTAAATATCACTAGGCTTATTTACTGGACTGACTGGAACATGCAAGGCTTCAAATGTTGTGTAAAGCAGTTTTGTGTTAAGGGTTTGTGATACATGGTCAGGGACAACTACCAAAACCATCTGAAGTACTTCACAGACATACCAGTGGGCCGGTGTTCATACAGTGGTCTGCATTCTGAGACATCAGATGGTGAACAAAGTTCAGACCAGACAAAAGTCTTTGCAATGTAAACAATCTGTAAACAAGCAAATTTTTCACAAACATCTGAAACCACAACATATGTTTATTTGTGATCAGTTCTAAATAATATTTATAATTCCCATACAAATGTCAAAAGTGTGTGGATTTTCCTGTGTTTACTTGTACTGATATTTGTCTAACCAGCTATAACCTGGATGACTTTGGACTCCCTCCAGTCAACAAAACAACACATTCAGACTTTCAATTTGTGGCAGATCTGTCCGTATTTCCACCTGGAAACTGGATGGCAACCGTCTCAGCAAATTCAACATCCGGACTCACACATACAGCAACCATCTCGGCAGCCATACAGGTAATCAGTCATGCCTTGTTTCTATGTGTCTGTCAGAAACATCCACAGTCCTTTTTGTGGGTCAATCATTGGGGTGGTTTGTACAATTATAAATCTAAAATTATTTGTACTCATATTTAGAATAAAAATAACTATGGAAGTCATAACAGGTGAACTATAACCTAGGGACTTGTAATTTTATATCATCAGATCTCAGAGTCGTACATTTAGCAGCAAAAACAAAATTTATCAGTTCAAACTTGCTTTGAGGCCTTCTTAGCAACTCTTATCTAGAGTGATGTTCCATTTCTGCCTCAGTGGGTACATAATTAAAGCCAAAAGAATGTCAGTTTATGACAAAACGGAACCAATGTATTTATACAAATGCAGTATTAAAAGTCTGGGTTTACTGATATCTGCATGCATGCAAACATTTAGGATTTGTAAAATTCAACAGAAGATATTAATGTGTGATAATATGTGAGTACAATTAAACAGCAATGCAAAGTTGCCTAATTAAATATCTATTGTCAGATGCTAGCCTTCTCAAATTTGCAGGATATATTCATAACCATAAAATCTTGTCTGGGAATATTTTTGGCCTCATTTTGAAAAACAATATGGCTGCCAGGGACGTTTAGTCGACTTAAAGCAAGGACTTTTGTTGGCCCTCTATAGCAAAGAGTATTATAGGTAGAGATCTCATATTTGCAGCACATGTTCCGCATTACAAAATCTTGACTGAAAATATTTTTGGCCTCATTTTGAAAAACAAGATGGCTGCCACAGGCGTTTTTTGTCACTCATGAAAAGTGCTAATATCTCCCTTATTATTGGTCCTAGAGGTTTGGGATGGTAAACCAACCTTTTGGAAATCATGGGCTGGGAATCTTTTGGTGTGGTTAGATTAGACCTTGGACCCCTCCTTCAAGGCCAAATGAGGATAGCCAAACTTAAAAGTGCTTATTATTGGTCATACAGGTTTGGGATGGAAAACCAACTTATAGGAAATCATGGGCTGGGAATATTCTGGTGTGGTTAGATTTGACCTTGGATCCCTCCTTCAAGTTTAAATGAGGATAGCCAAACCTAAAAGTGCGTATAACTCGCTTATTATTGGTCCTAGAGGTTTGCAATGGGAAACCAACTTATAGGAAAACATGGGCCGGGAATCTTTTGATATGGTCAGATTTGACCTTGGATCCCTCCGTCAAGGTCAAATGAGGATAGCCAAACCTAAAAGTGCATATAACTCACTTATTATTTGTCATACAGGTTTGGCATGGAAAACCAACTTATCTGAAATCATGGGCTGCGAATCTTTTGGTGTGGTCAGATTTGACCTTCAAGGTCAAATAAGGATAGTCAAACTTAAAAGTGCTTATAACTCGCTTATTATTGGTCCTAGAGATCCAGGATGGTATAAAAAACCTATAGGAAATCATGGGCTGGGAATCTTTTGATGTGGTCAGATTTCATGTTGGGCTCCTCCTTCAAGGTTAAGTGATGGTTGATTGGCTTTGGTGAGTTTTCTTTCTGGTGGGTACAATTTGCTTCTCCGATGCGCTACATCTAAGTACTTTTAAAATTTTGGATAATATCTTAAATTATTGTGCAATAGATTTTAAGCACATTTAAATTTTGGATATAAGTAACCTTGAACAGAGTCTATATGGTTAACATGACCTTAAACTCTTTGCATTGACTTAGTTTAAGGTTAGGACAATTTTTTATGATATTTTGGCAATATTAAAGTGATAGTTTAGAGTTTTCATTTAAATTAAACATGTACATGTATCTAGACCAAAACAGGATTTTTATTATAATGTTACCATAAAAACCTGGAAGTTGAAGAAGTGAGTTTAAGGTTACAACTTATTTTAATTGTTATATCCATCCTGCTGGACATGGATATTATGTTGCATTTTCCTCTAAATCTCCCTTCATTGCTGCTCATTTACAGGTACAGTTTTTACGTGTCTCAGCTAAATTTGGTGTGGATGTTTAATGGCATGAGAGTTTGTGTGTGATTGCTTTCTTGGCAATATCTGGCAACAAGTGTTGCCGTGGCAATACATTTTCATGTTTCTTGGGCTTTAATATTTTTGGGCGGTTCTTTGCATTCCATACCCCTGCACAGACTGGAGTGGATTAGCTTTTTGGCAACACCTTGCTTTTTTTTGGCATTTACAAATATTTTTATGGGTTCTTTGTTTTCCATACCCCTGCACCGATTGGAGTTGCATAGGTGCATAATTCTCCTCTATAAATCTACAAAACAAGCGATTTTTTTTAAGATAACACAGAGAGCATAAAAGTCCCCCATGTGCTGTGACCCTGAGTGCCTTTATTCAGCTGACCTTTAACCCTGCTTTGAGGTCAAACAGGATTGACTTACCAAAACTGCCTGGTATCCCTTATTATTGGTCCTAGGGCTTTGAATTGCTAGAGTAACTGAACAGAATCAAGGGCTGCAAATATATTATGGGATCAGATTAATTTTAGACCCTTGCTTCAAGATCAAACAGGATTTACTGAAACTGTCCTATATCATCCTTATCATTGTAGGATTTACTGAAACTCTCCTATCTCATCCTTATCATTCATTGTAGGATTTACTGAAACTCTCCTATATCATCCTTATCATTCATTATAGGATTTACTGAAACTCTCCTATATCACCCTTATCATTGTAGGATTTACTGAAACTGTCCTACACCATCCTTACCATTGTAAGATTTATGAAACGGTCCTATATCATCCTTATCATTGTAGGATTTACTGAAACTCTCCTATATCATCCTTATCATTGTAGGATTTACTGAAACTCTCCGATATCATCCTTATCATTGTAGGATTTACTGAAACTCTCCTATATCATCCTTATCATTCATTGTACGATTTACTGAAACTGTCCTATATCATCCTTATCATTGTAGGATTTACTGAAACTGTCCTATATCATCCTTACCATTCATTGTAGGATTTACTTAAACTCTACTATACCATCCCTATCATTCATTGTAGAATTTACTGAAACTGTCCTATATCATCCTTATCATTGTAGGATTTACTGAAACTCTCCTATATCATCCTTGTCATTGTAGGATTTACTGAAATTGTCCTATATCATTCTTATCATTCATTGTAGGATTTACTGAAGCTGTCCTGTATCATCCTTATCATTGTAGGATTTACTGAAACCCTCCTATATCATTCTTATCATTCATTGTAGGATTTACTGAAACTCTCCTATATCATCCTTATCATTGTAGGTTTTACTGAAACTCTCCTACATCATCCTTATCATTGTAGGATTTACTGAAACTGTCCTATATCATCCTTATCATTCATTGTATGATTTACTGAAACTCTCCTATATCATCATTATCATTCATTGTAGGATTAACTGAAACTCTCCTATATCATCCTTATCATTGTAAGATTTACTGAAACTGACCTATATCATCTTTTTTGGTTCCAGTGGATGAAAAAGGGAAAACAGCTCAAGGAAACTGTGGGCTGTAAATATATTTTGAATTTCAGGCTCAACCTTTGTCCCTTGCTTCAAGGTCAAAGAAGGTGGACTTATCAAACATGCCTGATATTTTTTGTAGTATAGGTCCCAGGGTTTTAGTATATCAAACTACTCATGACTATGACTTGCATATCTTTTTTGTAGTGTCTGACCCCTGCATCAAGTTACTTTACTTGACATACTGTGTCTCCCTTATCAGTGATCCAAAGGTAGGAATATGAAACAATTTGTAAGAAAACATTGGCTGCAAATCTTGTGATCACCGTCACGTCAATTCACAATAAATGTTGTAAATAAAACGTACATGTAGCTTAGACTCGACTATTGACAGGTTTCTGTAGCCCCATTTGCCAGTGTGTCAGTCAAAGGGCCGATGTTTGTGGCTGTTCCATCTGATTTACCCATCACCTATACACTAGAAATGCCACAGAAGTTGATGATCAACACGATACTGTACCCTCCGACTAATGTGTCCTGCATCTGGATCAGTTCTACGGGTATGCAATCTAATCACACTCTAGCAAATAATATCACACTTCAAAAAACCATACAGTCAGTGCACAAGCATGGAGTGTGAGTAGCCAGATCATTCAACACCTCAGAGTCTGCCTCTCTGCAGAGATTAAGCACCATACAAGTCAAAACATAGAATTACACAGCTGTGGAGCATCAAATAAGAAGCTATATAGAATTGATTATAAATGTGTCAACTCTGAAGTTTCTGATTCACTTGAATAATGCTTACTTGGTTCGTAATAATTAAGATTTAACTATAAATGATAATGATAATTGCACAAACATATCTAGCACATGTTCTTTCCACAGCTGGTCATGTGACTTTGAATTATGGTCTTAAATTGAATTAATAAGTTGCTAGTTACTGTTCATTACCGTGTCAATCAAGATTTTGACAACAACTAGTATGCATTGGTCTTCTCCACTCAGTGCATATAGAGATGACTTGTGTCAATAGACATCCTATAGCACTATATATACAGCTGTTGACTGGTTGACAGGCATGTTACATTATATATACAACTGTTGACAGCCATTGGCAGACATGTTACGTTAAGTATACAGCTTGGTGATGCTGGTTGACATGTTATATTAAGTATACAGCTTGGTGACTGTGGGTGACTGAATTCACCACCAACTGTTTCTGTACAGGTGATGTGATTGGTGACCCCATACAAGTGAGTACAGGGACAGACTTCACAGTCAACTCCATATCTGTGGACATCTTACCCACAAAAACAGTCTCCATGACAACAGAACTGTCAGTCACTTGCTACAATCTGGTAACAACCTTTTAACTTGTTTTTTTGTCTTTTTTGTGAAAACATGTTGATACTTCTCAGACATGAAGTAAATTATTCAAGAAGATATTGTTTATTATTTATTGTTATGTATAACAAGTCATCTCAGTGTGTTGGCAATTCTTTTAGATTTCTTTATTTTTGAACCCATCCTTCACACAATACATTATCATAAGTTAGACAGAAAAACAAAAAGGCAAAGTGATTTTTGGGAGTAAAATGACTCCAGATTACCTGATTTCTCAGTTTGATTTACCAAAGAAATGACTGAGACTAGTGACATGTAAGTCAATACTACATGATGTTTTCATATCAGGGGTTAAAAGGTGATATCCTTTTTTATCTAAGAATTTGTTGTAGACAAAACTCAGTTTGAGCTGTTTACTTAATGGCTACTGAGAAGAAAATGAAACAAGTCTCAATCAAGTCTCAGGTACAAGAGAAAAGCACAGATTTGAGACTTTAGACTTTTTGATGAATTTAGTCTCAAGTTAAGTAGAGGTGTTATTACTAATGTTTTGAACATCCAGTTTACAGTGTCTGACTAAATGTTTCTATGTTACACAGATCAGTAACATCACCAGTACACTCCCAATACAACTAGTACCAGCTCTAACAGATCTTCAGATGCAAAGCGTCCCCTCAGATATTTACCCGCCGATGTACTTTGCTACTGAAGAATCGTGTGACTTTCGTATCACAGGGAGATACGGCCAACTCGAGACAACCTATCAAATACATTTTGGTGATGGGACACCTGTGGTAATGGACACGTTAAGTTCATTTGAGAATTTCACTGTATCACACGCGTATGATGAAGCCGGGGTGTATGAGGTGGGTATCTCTGTGAATTACTCAGGGGGTGCAGAGAGTTACAACTGCTGTACTCTGTATATACAGCGCCCACTAGGGGACCTGACTTTACAGGCGGACAATACACCCGGTAAGTGTGTGTCTGGGCGATACTCAGTTGTAAAGTGTGTGATCTGATTATAATATTATATACACTCAAACTAACTATCGGGCTTCATTTAAATCTTTACATGTCAGCAGTTTTCACAAACCAATATTTACTGGATTATTGATGTTGTAACAGTAATCTGATGTAGTTACACACACGGCTTGTCAGTAGGTAAAACTATCATTAAGTTACAACTAGACTGGTAACTTCATTTAATTAGCCTTACATGTTGTGTTAAAACCTCATTTAAGTCTACAAGAAAGTGGAGCAGTATTAAACAGTTATATGTGTCAGACACCTCATTGAAAAAATTCAAAGAACTAAGCCATCTTAAATACCAGAAATAGAAGTGAGTTAAAACCCAGACTGGACTGTCCCCAACCCTTACCTGGCTAAGCTAAGTATACTTACCAGTGTCTTGCCCTATTTAACAGGTCAAGAGGTTGGCCAAAGTTGTATATGGTTAATTATATTGATGTATTAACATTTCTAAAGGGTTTTAAATGTTTTTTTTCTACAAATGAACTGCAAAGCATTTCTTTACATTTTGCCAGCATGTAAGTGCCTATGTGACTGTTGTTAGGTACCATTCCGGATGGTTTGCTGGAATTCACTCTCACAGCCAAAGATGTTCCACACAACCCAACCAACGTGACGTGTGTCTGGTATCACCCAGACAAGCAAACTGTCACCATTGATAACGTGTTTGAGACGGGACTCGTGGTCAATACAGTGTACACATTAGGTGTGTTTCTGTTTTCATTTGATAGTCTGCTCCCCGTATTCATAACAATGTGAAAAATTCTGCATTCTTATACCTCCATTCACACTTCTATGATAAGGTGTCTGATGTTCACACTTTGGGAAATGTGTCTTTACACTGCTATGGTGTGTATTTGTAATGTACAGTGGTCGTCTGATGACTGTGAACATCTAATTCTTGTACTCAGGATGTTCACATAAAACAGGTGTTCATGTTTTGATGACAGAGTGTACTGTAATTTTCCAATATTTGCAAAAGAATAATGGCGTTTGTTTCTGTAACATATTATCACTGGAAAACAAATCAGTATGTCATGGATGTTACGAAAGTATAATAATGAGTCAATGTATCTGTACTCAGCAGCAGTAAGTTTTTGCTCAGATTCAAGCATCCTGATCAGGTTTTGTAAACAACTCTCAATCACTTTATACCACAGAAACATGAGGAAATAATTCTCTTTTGGATCAGGAGGTTCTTAGAATGGCTTTACTGTTTTATTTAGTAATTACGTATATTCCACACACAGATTCCTCCATCTCTCCGGGTCACTTCACCACGTCAGTCCAGTGTAATAACACAGTGAGTTCAGTCAGTGCACAGACCTCCTACCTCATGGTTCAGAAAGTCACGGGATTAGTCGTGTCGGCAAGCCAGCAGTTTGCAGCTCAAGATGAAAACATCACACTGACTGTGAGCAGAACAGGAGGTGAGAAATAACAAGTGTGATGTGATTGGTTTGAAAAGTGTATTCTCTGTTGTTCTGAAAATAGTGTAACATGTCTTACTGTAACAGAATCTGGTTTTTAACTAGAAACATTTCAGGTATCCTGTGAGATGAGTGATTATACATAATGCTGGGAACTTCCATTCTGGCAGACTGAATTGACCAGTCATAACAACAGTTTGTCAAACTTTACGGAAAACAAATGTTTATGGCAAGTTTGAATAAAAAACTTTATGTGAATTCTGATTCTAGTGGGCTTTTTATAGGACTTAATCTCCCATACTCAAAGGGAACTCTTAGGCGCAACGAAACCAAAACAGTCAACCAATTTCAGTATCCAAAGGCCAAGCATCACAGAGAACACCAGGGGGTGAGAAAGACTAAGGTGGGTATGCCTTGGTGTACAGGTAGGTTTTAAGCTGCTTTCTATAAGAGGCTGAAAGAGCATGAATCTCATCAGGAAGAGCATTCCACACAGTGGGAGCATCAAAAGCAAAACTATTACCAAACTGTTTGACAGATTTATGGATGGAGGGTTGGAACTTTGGAACCACAAGGACATTACTACAACTCTGACTGCACCTGGTACTGTAAGAACTGCTGTAATAAGATAGATATGGAGCAGAATGGCTGCACTATTTTGGATACACTGTAATCTGAAGTCTAAGATATTTTCTCAGCTCAGTTTTGATGGAAACCAACAACCACAACTATGAGTTAGCACTAATTGAGCAGTGACATCCATTCAGTCTATTCCTCTTTCAGGTACAAATGTCACCTACACACTGGACTTGGAACTGTCTACACAGGTTGTTGAAGTTGGTGATGATTTGTCAGACGTCCATATCAATGTCTCTTACCCAGATGAAGGAATGTATTACATCAATCTGACTGCTTGGAATGTGGTAGGTATTACATCAATGTTACTGCTAGCAGTGTGGTAAGTGTGGTGAGTATTACTTCAATGTTACTGCTAGCAGTGTGGTAAGTGTGGTGAGTATTAAATCAGTGTTACTGCTAGCAGTGGGGTAAGTGTGTTAGTTATGTATTACTTTGTTTATTTGGGGTTTTACGTCGCTTTCAACACTGTACAGGTCATATCACGACGGGTAGTTGGAAGGGCAGAGGAAACCAGTACATAGAGTTCGCTAGGGTTCTGTACTGTAAACTGCTGACCAACGGCAAGCAACTACCAGCTTTCCCACTTCAGGCCATGACGGGGATCGAACCCCAGCCTCAGAGGTGGGAGGCGAGAGTGTTACCACTCTGCCCCGCGGGGGGCCACGGTATTACAACAATGTTAGTGTTAATTATGTGGTGTGTTATGTATTACATCAAATTGTGACTGTTAGCAGTATGGTAAGTGTGTTAGTTATATGTTACATCAATATTACTGCTAACAATGTAGCTTGTAGCAACGTATGAAGTGTATTTATTATATATTGTAAGACTTGGAATGATGTGATGGCTTTGTAGCATATTTAACTGAGGACTGATTCTTGTATAAAAAACAAAGAGAGTTTCCAAAAGGTTGTTGGATATTGACTGAAAGCCTTTCAAAAAACTTTGTGGAATTTATGGTAAAATTGGGACTAAATGAAAGAACTGAAACTGTGTCTTTTGTTTCTATAGCATTTATGCTTATTTTGCAACAGCAATATTTGAGGGGATTTGGAATATATTAAAGCTAAAGAGTAAAAGGTCATTCATAATCACCCTTCACATTTTGTCCAGTCACCTTCACCTCTGCTGTCAATAGACAGGTTTGTCCAAGATTTCTAATGTATTATACTTTGCCACACAGTTATATTTATTAATAATTATAAGTACACCTCTCAATTAAAATTTAAAACCAATTTTTTTTTTTTAGAAAACCTTTGTCTTTACCTGTGTTATAAGGAGAGTTCTGTCATATATGAGTGAGTTCATAGTTACTCGTCAGTATCCAGTTATTTATACTTAGCGTTCATGTCAGTGTTAAACCCTGAGTTTATATATACATCCATATTTTTCTTTTCCCAGGCAGAGGAAGTTGAAGTATCATTAAGTCCATTTGATCATGTGACCATTGAGAAGGTTTTGGGAGATCTGACTCTGGCAGACAGTGGTACTGACACTCCACCCATACTCAGACACTTCCCTCTACCAACAGGAGAACTGACACTCACACTCCACCACCAGCCTGTGAGTTCTCAATATGTTCTCAAGATAGACAAGGGTTCAGTAAAGATTACAAAGACATCTCAGAGACAAATTCCAGCCTCTAAGACTTGAGAACTTTGGGAAATCCAGTCTCTCTGCCTGTATTCTTAAATTAATTGACACCAAACTTAGTCTGAGATTCAGTGTCATACTTGAGACAAGTACACTGTTTTGTATCTAACATTCCTTCATTTCAGATTTATTAGAATTAAGTTTGGATAAGTCGGAAAACTAGACTAAATGTTTCACACTATTTATATCCCATGTTTTAGCTTCTAAAACACTTTACTTTTAAATGTTTTCACAAGATTTGTCTGACATTGCAATACCAGATAAATATCAGATCAGGACATCAAAATAATAATAGAATAATCCAGTGATAATTTTGAATTTCTACTGGTTTATCAGGCATATAAAGTTTGATGTGAAATACAATACTAATACTTACTTTCCTTCATAAAAACCATTCAAGTGGGTTAATTGATTCACATCCCAAGATTTAAGATTTTGATTCTGCAGAGCAATGCATGTGAATGCAAATTTGAGACTTGATGTCAGACCAAATATCAAATCCAAAATCTCAAAATGGGTCCTAGTGTGTTTATTAAGAAGGAAGATACCATGCACCTGATAATTAATGGAAACTGGAGCCTGCATCTTGCAATAATACTCATATATTGTGGCCATATCAGTCTTTAAGTTAACTAAGAATTAGATCAGCCTAATCTAATCTAGCCTTTCATGCCACTTAATCACTCTACTACTAAATTCTAGTGAAGAAGGAACATCAATTCTCACAGTCTTTTTCCATCCTATGATAGTATTTGGTCTGCACCCCCGTCACCCTATTTGTCTTGTATTTGTTACAGATGAATCAACCATTGACTGTGTATATTGACTGGGATTTCGGGGACGATTCCTTCCATTTTGGTGATGAACCCCCAGCAAGTAAGTCAAAGTACAAGTAATTTGTTATCTCCTCAAAACAAACTATATCATACAGAATGTGACCCTATGTAGAAATACATGCCTTCACAGTCACTGTTATTGCTGAAATGTGTCATATATTCTGTCAACCATGCTGTCATAAGATGTATGAATACGAGGGTTTAGAGGGTCATATTTGTATTCAACTACAAAGCAAGGATCAAGTTAGAAAATGTTGAAAATGTAATATTATATCTAAACAATTGACTTACCGTAAATGACCTATTTAGCGCATCCGCCCTTGTAACCGCACCCTATCCCTTTTCAAAGCAATATACTGGACAACTTCTAGTGGGTGGACGATTAGACAGTGACAGTGTACAATCGCGGTTGGTTACAAATTTGTAATAATGACCGATTATTCAGCTTAAATCTCACCTTTCTCAATTTTCTTTAATATCCACATATTTTTTATATAATTTACGTATTTTTGCTTAATAAATTGACATTTTTGCCATGGATTTCGAGTTTGTTTTCATCTACCGCCATATTTACAGGAAGTGGGTTCTTTCGGTAGATAATAAATGTCGAAACACCATTATTCTTACCAGATTGACCTATACTTCATCTCGGAAAGTGTTTCATAATGGGTGCGCTAAAAGGGGAATTTTTTCTCACCAAAAATTCAATAAAAATAGACTTTCCTTAGCGCACTGTGCGCTAAATAGGTCATTTACGGTACTGTGTCAAAGAATTGAGATATTGATCTGTCATGACTTTAATGGTCTTCTATAAGTGGGTTTAGTTTTACATAATGACTTAGCCTTCACTTAGACATAAAGTTAAGATATTTGCCTTTAACTCGTTCCTCGTCTATTGTCTTCCACTTAGTGGATTTCACAAACCACATAATTGTATCAGCTTTGGTTAAGTATTGGGCTTACAGTTCTAAATCTACCTGGAAGTGGACTTAACTTTTGTAAACACAGACTTAGATATGGCTGCCATAAATTTTTCTCAACTTCAATGTTTCAAATACATTTTCGATTTTTGAAAAGATAAAATATGTCAAACAACGAAAATATATGACCAGTACAATATTTTCACTTGAAATAAAGTGTCATATGACATAGAAAACTACTATAGTTATTTGATAAGCTTGGCTTAGCTAAGTCATCCTTTAAGAAATCTGTTTCAGTCCCTACACTTAGTTCAGACAAAAGGCTCAGATATGTCCTGAATGTAGCCCAAGTCTGGACTAAGTCTAAGACACTTGACACTATGACAGGGTTAGAAGTTTACTTTGATATTATTTGTCTGATTATTGCTATTTAATGAACATGACATATTTAAGTTTTATGTTTTTATTTGAATATCAGCACACTCCATACAACCTCTGTTATCTGGTCATATGTGGGCAATACAAGTTTGTTCAGATAATAGAAAGTTCATAATATAGATCAACAAGTGACAAATGATAAATTCACACAGAGTGGAAATTTAAATGACGTTGATTATTTGGATAATAGAAAAGTCTGACAGTAGTGGTTCCATTGCCTGTCATGCACACTACTTGTCATATTTCTATGATGTATTTAGTAGGTTGGGACACTGGCTACTCACTCAATAAAACCTACACGAGGGAGAGTATTGGACAGGTAGGTTGTGTATCATAATAAGGTATATTACAAAATAGTGAATCGCCTTCCTCAAGATAAATGTAATAATTAGCTGTACATAATTGTCATCTGACACTTTCCTGCGTGGTAAGAATATAAGGTTCCTCTGACACACATTCTTTGACAAAGCTTTGGATTTCCTCTCAATGTTTGAACTGGCTGAACCGACATGTTTAGACAAATTACTTACTATTGGATCATCTAAACAGCCAGTCCAAGTGAAGGAAATGAAAGAACTTAAATATAGTTGTGACAACGATTACTGTTGCTTTCTGAGAGAAACCAAATTATGTATAATCACTGATCAACAGTTGTTTCTCAGTCAGATCATCCCAGATAGCATGCAGCCGTCGGGCCGATGTTGGGTATTGGTCGGCATGGTCGGCAGATTTTGCCGACATTGGGCCGACGTTGGGCCGACGCCTTTTTCTGCTTTAGCATTTCCCGCCATTTCTACTATAGTATATATGCCATGAAATCGACGCCATTTTGGAAATTGTGTTCAAGGTTTGGCTGTGTTTGTAAATATATCTTACTGTATCAAGGGATATGCAAGTCATCAGTCCTTATCTATTGTGTAACATTGTTTATTAATCATTGTAGCATATGAAGGACTAGAGTATGTTTCAAACTTATTTTTGTTTTGGTTTATATCAGTAATTTAATTTTTTACCTGAGACGTTGGCTTGCCGACGTCGGACCGACGTCGGCCCAACGTCGGAATGCTATCTGGGATGTAGTGACTTACCTCGTACTGGTGGAATATTGTTCATGACCTGATTTCATTTGCATTATATTTAAACCTACTTTCTTCAATTAGCATATTTTGTGCTAAAACAACTTTTTGTGTGTTGCTTGGGCAGTTTATTTTTATCAAACGTTAATTGCCTTACAAATTGGCGGGTGGATTTCGACACATTTTGGGGAAATTGCAAATTAATTTGTTACAGGCCTTTTAAGTATTGATATACATACTATATGGTAACTATATTATCAAGCAGCAATGCAACACCATGAGCTTTTTAAAATTAAAATAACATCAGACAATGCACTACCCTGACTTTTCAGATCTCTGTTATGGTGAGAGCTCACAACCACATCTCTGAGCAGAGGCTTCCACTGAATGTCACGCTGGTGGAGAGAGTCGGTGAGATGACGGTAAATACAGTCAGCAGATACACGACTCCTGGGGAACAGGTCGACTTCACAGTACAGGTGTGTGTCACATATACTGGAAAACTGCCGCTGTCTGACCTGTGTACTGAATATATTCACCACAGTGAACAGTGTATAATAAGAACCTCCAAATTCCACAGGATTAGGGTCTAGTTATGGATGACTTCCATTTATACCTACATGAATGACAGTATTCTTTGGAACACCAAACTGATTCTATTTCTACCTAAAGTCAACTGGTTTCACCTGCACTATATCTACTGTGTTTCGTGCTGTTTTGACCAAAACATCTTTTCATTTTAAACAAAAACTCACTTGCACTCGCTGTATGTTTATACAACAGAAGTTCCACTGTAAAACATATAATGTGCAGGAAAAATGAGAAATCGGTAGAAATAAAATAAAAAAGAACTTAGCAAACTAAATCAGGATTTACCGGGTCATTCAACAGCTTAAAGTTTGGGACAAGTGAGTTAATGCCACACTTGTTCAACGAAAATCAGCCCAATTTTCACACAAAACTAACAAACGCCAAGCCACTTGTGGCTGATCCCTTTCATGAATGCTGGTCCTGATGAGAAAATGTCAATCTTGTATAAACACCACAATCTGTGACTTGAATTAGTGGTATCCTGACAGTGTGCAGTATTGAAGATCTCAGCAAGTAACAGTAAACTTTTCATGATCTTAGTTTTAACTTTTAACAGTAGACAATATCTCTACATAGAAATATAAGAAACAGCGTACTAATCAATTATATTCTGCTTATCACCCGTAAACCATTTACACAGATTGACTATAATTTAAAACTATAAATCAGACAGTTTGTGATAAATAATTCCCAAAGTTCAGTTCATTTCACTAAATTATTGGTGCTTTGGGTATTTGGGGATAAACATTGGTGTAGTGATGCTGCAGATTGGGTGAACCATGTATAGACAGTATGTTTGTTGTAATTCTTTGACTTTCAATAACTCTCATCTTTAAACATTTACATATTTCTCTTTGATTTGCAAATCAGCCTATCTCACTCCCCGATTTTGAATTTGGGCTGAAAAATAATGATAATATGTTTACTTCCTTAACATTGAAGAAATCTATTTTGTATTTCTTTCAGAAAGCATGTCATACTTGTGTTTTTTTAAGCTTTTCTGTCTTATGAGATCTCTTTTCAATATTTGCAGGTACTTAATGGCTCACATGTGACGTACAGTATTGATTTTGGAGACGGGAATACGGAGATGTTGGCTTACAATACGACAGACGTACATCAGCCTGAGGTCCTCAACAGAGTACAGGTAAGCACAGAATACTGCACACAACAGGGAAGTAGACTTCTGAGTGACTCTGGGGTCAATCTGAAGATATTTGGGATGACACATGATCAGTATTACATGACAATACTATAATATACTATTCTATTGTTCATGATTTGTAATGCTGACCTGTTTAACTGGGTAGATGCGTTTATATTTTTCCCACAGCAGACCTAGATGTTATCAGAGAGCTATCACGGTTGACATAGGTCGTATAGTGACACAGTAGTGGTACAAGATCCCTATTGTACCAAGAATGTCTAGAAATAGAACCCTTGTGTGAAAAAAAAACTCAGAAAACAGCCACAGTTACGGCAGTATAAAACGTCAAAAAAGTAACCTTTTACACTGAATCTGAAACAATCCTGTAGCAGACTTAACAATTAACATGGTCATTGTCATAGCAAAGGCATTTCCAAGCAGGTATACAGTGAGGCATCTATTCACAGAAGTGTGAACTGGGTATAAAAACAGAATAATAGCAGCTCTTCTAACATTTCTAGGTATTTAGACACACCTATACTGAGCCAGGTAATTACACTGTGACGGCTGATGGTTCAAACCCAGAGTCCTCTGACACTGCATCCATCACCCATACCGTCCAGTATCCTGTACCAGATCTGCTGCTTGAAGTGGATGAAAATCCAGTTCTCTATCCTCCAGGTATGGAAATTCTTTGTGTAGGAAAATACCCCATGGAAAAAATCCTTCCATTGAAAATCCCTGCTTTAGAACTATGATGGTAAAACTCAGCCACTTAAAAACTGTACAATAGATGCAACAATAAGCTCACTAACTCCTTAAATAGTACATTTTTGAGTGACCCAAGGCCAGAAATGAGAGCAAAAAGTACAGGTCAAAAACCCACTTGTGCATTAGGAAATGTTCAGTCCTGACCTTGTATTTTCATAGATAAAACATGAAACAGAAATTCCTGATAAAACTGACTTAAACATTACCACTTACATATTTCACAGAAGATGTACACATGAATATATAGTGCCTTTTTGGATTCCAGCAAATTATGGCATTCACATTAATTTAGCACAGTACAAATCTTTCTATTTTTACTATTATAAATGTAAGCCGACAAGTCCCCTGACAGTTCAGATTACTGAAGGTTGACTGATTGAGGTGTGGCTCTACTGCTACTATTGCTGTTGCTACTAACACTACTACTGTACTACTTTGTAGGAAATATGTCCTTTAGAATCACACGTACAGACGACCACTGGTTCCTCCCTAATGATGTGACGTGTATCTGGACATATTCCGATGGATCTCAGGACGATGTCTTCAATTACTATCCACAGTGGTCCATCAATACCACAACACATCACCATAGTTACGTACCAGTGGATCACACTGTATCTGATGTCCTGGTGACTGTGTCCTGCAGGTAAGCTCACACATCACGTGACCAGGAGTTGGATTCTGTGCACTCTGATTCAATTATCTGACCCCATCACAGACACAGCACTGTTTTGCTCTAGACTTACAATAATAATGATACTGGCTGATTTTTCCTCTATAAAATACTCTCAGTGTGACATCACAAGACATCTGATATGTAAAACTGTCTCCTATTAATGTGGATATGTGATAGGAGCCTTTCATGTTTTACATAGCCAGATAGAACTGTGTGTGTGATTTATTGCCAGACTAGACCCGTCAAATGGTAGTAAAGATATAGATGCTGTGCAGATCTAATGTACTCACTGTGCATTCACCGAGTGCAAGTCTATATTCTTGCATGAGTAACCAGCTGGTTATTTCATTGGTTCCACTTCTCTTTCAGTAATGAAGTCACCCCAACACCCAAATCTAGCTCTGTGGAAGTCACCATTGCAGCAAATCATGTAATCCTTGGTCGTCTTGGTAACAGCGGCCCCGTATTACCGGGTGAGGCGATTACGTGGACACTGGACATTGAGAACTACGGATACGATCCCTGCTTTCTCTGGACTTTTGCCAACATCTCGTATTCTGTGTTATTTGGCGGCAATGATTGTCCGGATCGGTCCTCGTTTACAGGGAGGTAAGTGTACTGTACGACCTGTGGTGTCCAGACATCATCTGATTACTCTCATACACTTTGTACTGTCCAGTAAAATCCTGCTGTACTATAACAGAAGTTCTAGTAGAAGTTAGCAGTTTTAGGCACACACCTGTAATTATCAAAGTAACATCCCTATTTCAGTATTGCCATGTGTGTAAACAATATCTCCAGTGCAGCTTGAGCGTGTTTTGTCTTTTCCAGTAAAAGATTATTTGTATGCAACAAATCTACGTCGACCTATGGTATACTGTCAGGCGTATATATGTTAAACTTTGAAATCTGCCCTTATACTGCAGGGAAGGGAGTATGTAATGAAGCTTCTGATACCTAAACATCTATTATTCTAGTAAATAAGAAACTTAACGTAATTGTCAATATGTAATTAAATATAAAGAAGTATAAAAACAATAAAAATATTAAATATTAAGAAATAGAAATAGTAAGTTTATTATTTGGGACAATATATAGTAGCTTTTCTTGCCATAACATAAGTTTTGGGGCATTTTTGAGACGATGATGTCACAGTAGACACAGATTTGGGTCAGTATTTTTCAGTATGTTTATCCCACAGCAATATGTTTTCAGAACGCACATGCATTGACTTCCATTCTTAACATTCAAAGCTTGACTCGATAAGCCTGGTCTCATCAGGTCCAGTGACTGGGTCCTGCTGCCAAGGCTGGATATATCGTATCAAGAACTGATATTAATACGTTGTGTCTTCATTTCAGGTATGATGACTTTCAGTTGACGTCACCTTCTGACAGCCATCTTGTGTACACGGACGTCTTTAACACAGGTCAGCCATTTGCCAAGTACCTCAGTGTTTTAACTGGATATTAATGTGTTTAACTTCAGTATTGGTCCAGGAAAGATATGGCTTGGCGCGCCACTAATTGCAGTAATTTGTGGTTGGTTTATTTCCATTTGTAAGGTTACTTAAATGATATGCTCTAAACCAATCTATTTATGGGAAGATGTTTTGGTCCAGTTGTCAGTGCTTTTTCTTTTCTCAAAAATTGACATGTTTGTCTAATATATTCCAAATTTCTCAATAAAATTTATGATTTTTTTTTTTTGGAATGAGGATAAGTATGTCAGAGATTACATTAAATATAATTAAATTTATGTGATAAAAGTACAGAAATATATATGAATGTATGGGAAGCACATTAATATAGCAGGGCATATCCCCATACCAGGGGGCATATATATACTGAAGACAGTGATGTTCTTACAAAATCTTGTATTTTTTTCTTTTTTTTTCAGAAAACAGTTCTAATAGTTAAAATAGATAATAGTATGTTACCTTTCAATCCCTGAGACTTTTTAAATGTCTTCTGATAACAATGACATATTGGATACAACAGTTTCAGCCTCACTGCTAGCGGCTACACGATTCTACTAGTTAAAAACTGCAACATCCACCCTTTCTGGCACATGTATTTCATGTATTAATATATATTAAGTTGCACACATTTTTAATGTTCAAGTGACAACTATTATGGAGTGCAGTCGTTTGGGTATTACATGTCTGTCAGTACTACAACCTATCCTGTATCACTCTTTTCATGATTTAACCAATCTTGCTGCTATCAAGAAGACAAGTGATCGTGTGATCTGCAGACAGATCTCCTCTGTTTTCCGGCAATGGTTGGGACTTGGTGTTATCACTGATGTATAAGACTCAGTTGGGAACAGATCGTAGGGTCTATGTTTCCAGTCACATGACATTTTTTGTATGAATTACATGTTCTTTCCACTTATTTTTCCACAATCTCTGACAGGATGAGTCAAGAGCAGACCCCAGAATTTAATGTCAGCTTACATTTGGTAATGAATGTCATATAAAAATCAGTCAACTGATCTACTGTCCCCCAGTCTGAACTGGCTTTGATTAATGGTCATGTGACTTGATTTCAGCCAATCACATTCACATCTTTAGAATGAGATATGAGAATACTTATGTTTTACAGTTCCAGACATCCACGTGACAGTGTATGCTGAGAACAGTATCGGGTCCACCCAGACAAGTGATGTGGCTTTAATCCTCACAGATCCGTGTTATCCGCCCACAATAACAGTAGGATTTGAAGGACTCAATGCTGTATGGATCTCAAATGTTTTATATTTTAATTGTGTCGTTAGATACTACTGAACCAGTTAACCCTTTCACTGATTCTGAACACACTGCTATGCAAGCCAGTCATGTGACTTTATTTATTAATTGAATTTGTTTTATAAAGGAATAACCTAAAATCCTTGAGAAATAATCCCATGTACATATGTCTGTTTATTTTGATGGAATATATGATGTAAGCAGTAGTGAACTACACTGGAGGAATCACTAAGTATGTGTGAAGGCTTGCTATCCACAGACACCTGCTACATCAGTATTTGAATTCTTCTGGAAGAGTCCTTCAATCATAGTAGGCTCCGTGTCACTCCGGGGTGCTGAAAAGTTAGATGACTTCTCATGTTTGTTCAGACTTTTATAATACTTTATCTCTCTACTAGGAGATGCTAAATTGATTGATTGATTTAATGTTGCACCTAGTACCTCCTTTCAGTTATATTGCAATGGGACAGCCACTTAAGTGATCATACGAGTCACTATGTGTCTTGATCATACCTGTCCCAGAGCTTAGACAGTCACCCATCAAAGTACTAAACACTGACCTGTCAAACCGTTTCAAGAAGAATTCTTATAAGTCGATTTACCGTAGACGTACATTTCAACTCGTTGTAGAGTGTTTTTTGCTGAAATGTGTCCTGCCTCTAGGTATCCTGGTCTGGTATTCACAGAAAGGTACAGGCAGACATCAGCTCATTAGCTTAGGTTTTAAATTAGTTCATTTTTAGCTCATTTTTCACTGATTCCCTGTTTAGCAGAATTTTTTTTACGACTGAAGATTTCATCAGACCTACTTTTGGAGTTTCTTGCAATCATACATTTGACAATGAACAACTAACTGAAGATCAAAGGAAAATAGGTGAAATCTGCCAATGATTTTTAATGTATCTCCAGAGCGTATCATACTTGTGTAGTAATATTTATTTTTAAAATATGCATGCTTTAACACCCCCCCCCCCCCCCCCCCCCCCCCCCCCCCCCCCCCCAAATAAATAAATTTATTAAAAGTCAAGTATGTTTTATAACAGTTAAACTTTTTGCCCAAATTTGTATTATTTTTTCAATTTTTGACAGAGTGACCCGAGGGTGGTGTCAGTGATGGACTTTATCTCCGTTAGTGGAAGTATTGATACAGATTGTAGCTATGAACACAGTTACGATGTGCTATGGAGCATCAAGTTATTGGGTAGTGTTACCATGGAAACTGTTTCCACAGCTTCTTTGGTGATGAATAAATTGGATCTCACAGTTCCTGCCAGGACACTGTCAGTCGGTGAGTTTCTACTCAAACTCTCCTGTGTTTGTGTCATATCTTCTTTGATTTAAACATATATTATAAAAAGAATTTCAGTGCAGAGAGTTTAGATGGGGTTACACTTCTCATGTTCAAATTCTTGAGAATTTAGACTCAGCTGTTATATGCACAACCAACCAGCCGGTTAACAGAGGTTGAGAATTTAGTTTGACAATGTTCGTTTCAACGCAGTTAATATTTTTGAAATTTGCAGCAAACGTCATTTGTTTGTTGATGTATAAAAGGATTATATATGAGAGTTCTGAGTTGCACATAATGTAAACATGGTTTGTTGCTTATGTTATGTTTTAATTATATTTTGGTTACTTCTTTCTGAGCATATTGTGGGTACATTTGCAAAAAAATCTTTTTAATATGTAATAAGCAATAAAATAAATAAGAATTAAGCACTAAATAATATCTGATGAAATTAAATTAGGTTTTCATGTGTTTAACTTCTGATAAATTTGATTTAACAAGTTTCAGGTAAACTATAACAGGCAAAGATTTAGACTTATAAACACTCTGATTGAATGAGATGCTTTGACAGGATATTACCGAGTGACACTGACTGCTTTCATGCGAGGTCTTCTTGTGCCTGTTGTTGTGGATGCCAGTATGTACCTGAATGTGGTACCCAGTGACTTGGAGGTACAGATCTCTGGAGGTAATGAGAGGCTGGTATCCAGTCTGGATGGACAGATGATACATGTGGATGCACACACAATGTCCAGTGATCCGAGTATGGAGGATCCAGGTGAGGAAGTCTGTACAGAGTCAGGAAATATTGACCCTTTCCAGTTCATTTCTAGTGTTTGTACAAACATGTCGGCAGCCAGAGGTTTACAACTGCAGCACCATCTGAATAAATTGCCACTTGTGTTCAGGTCACAAACAAGTGTGGCTTCCGTCAGAAACAGACTGCACAATCATTTTTAGCCCACAGCCTTTAATGGCTGGACAGGTATTGTTTCACCAATAGCATCCATCTGGGCAGGTGATCAGGGGTGGGAGGTCTGTCAGAGAGCATGGAAATCTTGTCTGGGCTGTATCTTGGAAACCATTAGTTATAGGAAGTTTATACTCCATACGGACATTGATAGAGGAGTAAAAGTGTTCATCATTATGGTATGTCCTTGATTTGACCTTTGACCTTGTCATAGTGATCCCAACCTTTACAATCTTAGGCTATATCTTAGAAACTATAAGTATAGGGGTAGAATATTATGATTTGACTTTGATTTGACCATACTATAGTAACTCTCACCTTTAATATCATGTCTGGGCTATCAGCCAGAAACTGTAAACTGTAGGAAATTGATGCTTGGTAGGGACACTGGCAAGGGGGTGTGGGTGGTGCAACATCATGCTTGGACCTTGATTTGCTTGGACCTTGATTTGACCTTGGAACTTGCTGACTTTTAACACCTTGTTTGGGCTGTTTCTTCAAAACTTTCAAAACTCTGATATACTCTTATATTTTAGCAACTCTGTGATGTAGGTAGTTATGTGTAACCCCGACCCACAAAACTTTAATATAAGGTTGTCCCTCAGACGCAGTGAATTTCATACACTGTTTATTAACAAGTGCTATTGTGTGAATGTAAATAATTTTTAACGTATTGAATAAATGCATTTTATGTACATTTACAAACAGGTAATAAAGATGACATGACCTGGAAGTGGGTGTGTACTAAAACTCAGGATCCAGACCCGTCAGTTTACTCTGGATACGACTGGAGTACAAATACTGACGTGGATATGGGGAACTGTGACATCACAGCGACAGTTTCAACAGGTAATCTAATCATGTCAAAAGAGCCTGACACTTGTTGTAATAACGGCAAATACTGTCATCGTACCAGTTGTCATACACACTTTGAATCTTGTGACAAATTCTTTTCTCAAAACAAAAAAATATCTGTCAAAAACTGAATGGTGTCCATTGACCATTGTACACTTATGCACACCTTTATATTGTAATCTTAATTGAATATGTTTCACAATAAATATACATAAGTGGAGACCATATACATAAATAATTCTTTATAATTATCATATAAATAATTATCATTGGTCAAGTAGTTCATGGGTATTTTACTAATGTCTTGTTGTTTCTGTGGAGTTTTTGTAAACACGTTTCCCATGTTAGGATGGTTATAGCAGTGATAAAAGCTTCATATTTGTTACAAGACAACGTAGATTGTTAACACAACATTATCAAAACACAAGATCAGCATTTGAACTGACAGGAAACTGCTTGTGATGTCCAAAACACCAAATGATAAAATATCTGTTTAAAATTGCAATCAAGGTGGTTTTAAATGTATACTTCGCCTTTTTATATGATATTTCTTACAGTGACTAAAAGTTATGAAAATTGGAGAAAAGTTTATCGGATTACTGATATGATAATGGTCTGACATAGTCAGAAAAATCACTAGTTTGATCTGATTTCTTCAGAGGTTCCTCATTGTTAAAATATTCCTAATATAAAAAAATTAATATGTTACCACTCCACAAAACATAGTGTAATACTGTTGCTTGATTTTCTGTTGGTGACATTTGTAGGTGTGTTAGACTGGCCGAGTGATATAATGTGTTGTCTTTATTCTGTTGGTGACATTTGTAGGTGTGTTAGACTGGCTGAGTGAGATAATGTGTTGTCTTTATTCTGTTGGTGACATTTGTAGGTGTGTTAGACTGGCCGAGTGATATAATGTGTTGTCTTTATTCTGTTGGTGACATTTGTAGGTGTGTTAGACTGGCCGAGTGATATAATGTGTTATCTTTATTCTGTTGGTGACATTTGTAGGTGTGTTAGACTGGCTGAGTGAGATAATGTGTTGTCTTTATTCTGTTGGTGACATTTGTAGGTGTGTTAGACTGGCCGAGTGATATAATGTGTTGTCTTTATTCTGTTGGTGACATTTGTAGGTGTGTTAGACTGGCTGAGTGAGATAATGTGTTGTCTTTATTCTGTTGGTGACATTTGTAGGTGTGTTAGACTGGGTGAGTAAGATAATGTGTTGTCTCTATTCTGTTGGTGACATTTGTAGGTGTGTTAGACTGGCTGAGTGAGATAATGTGTTGTCTTTATTCTGTTGGTGACATTTGTAGATGTGTTGGACTGGCTGAGTGAGATAATGTGTTGTCTTTATTCTGTTGGTGACATTTGTAGGTGTGTTAGACTGGCCGAGTGATATAATGTGTTGTCTTTATTCTGTTGGTGACATTTGTAGGTGTGTTAGACTGGGTGAGTAAGATAATGTGTTGTCTCTATTCTGTTGGTGACATTTGTAGGTGTGTTAGACTGGCTGAGTGATATAATGTGTTGTCTTTATTCTCTTGGTGACATTTGTAGATGTGTTAGACTGGCTGAGTGAGATAATGTGTTGTCTTTATTCTGTTGGTGACATTTGTAGGTGTGTTAGACTGGCCGAGTGATATAATGTGTTGTCTTTATTCTGTTGGTGACATTTGTAGGTGTGTTAGACTGGCTGAGTGAGATAATGTGTTGTCTTTATTCTGTTGGTGACATTTGTAGGTGTGTTGGACTGGCTGTGTGAGATAATGTGTTGTCTTTATTCTGTTGGTGACATTTGTAGGTGTGTTAGACTGGCTGAGTGATATAATGTGATGTCTTTATTCTGTTGGTGACATTTGTAGATGTGTTAGACTGGCTGAGTGAGATAATGTGTTGTCTTTATGTTGTTGGTGACATTTGTAGATGTGTTGGACTGGCTGAGTGAGATAATGTGTTGTCTTTATTCTGTTGGTGACATTTGTAGGTGTGTTAGACTGGCTGAGTGAGATAATGTGTTGTCTTTATTCTGTTGGTGACATTTGTAGGTGTGTTAGACTGGCTGAGTGATATAATGTGTTGTCTTTATTCTGTTGGTGACATTTGTAGATGTGTTAGACTGGCTGAGTGAGATAATGTGTTGTCTTTATGTTGTTGGTGACATTTGTAGATGTGTTGGACTGGCTGAGTGAGATAATGTGTTGTCTTTATTCTGTTGGTGACATTTGTAGGTGTGTTAGACTGGCTGAGTGAGATAATGTGTTGTCTTTATTCTGTTGGTGACATTTGTAGGTGTGTTGGACTGGCCGAGTGATATAATGTGTTGTCTTTATTCTGTTGGTGACATTTGTAGGTGTGTTAGACTGGCTGAGTGATATAATGTGTTGTCTTTATGTTGTTGGTGACATTTGTAGATGTGTTAGACTGGCTGAGTGAGATAATGTGTTGTCTTTATGTTGTTGGTGACATTTGTAGATGTGTTGGACTGGCTGAGTGAGATAATGTGTTGTCTTTATTCTGTTGGTGACATTTGTAGGTGTGTTAGACTGGCTGAGTGAGATAATGTGTTGTCTTTATTCTGTTGGTGACATTTGTAGGTGTGTTGGACTGGCCGAGTGATATAATGTGTTGTCTTTATTCTGTTGGTGACATTTCTAGGTGTGTTAGACTGGCTGAGTGAGATAATGTGTTGTCTTTATTCTCTTGGTAACATTTGTAGGTGTGTTAGACTGGCTGAGTGAGATAATGTGTTGTCTTTATTCTGTTGGTGACATTTGTAGGTGTGTTAGACTGGCTGAGTGATATAATGTGTTGTCTTTATTCTGTTGGTGACATTTGTAGGTGTGTTAGACTGGCTGAGTGAGATAATGTGTTGTCTTTATTCTCTTGGTGACATTTGTAGGTGTGTTAGACTGGCTGAGTGATATAATGTGTTGTCTTTATTCTGTTGGTGACATTTGTAGGTGTGTTAGACTGGCCGAGTGATATAATGTGTTGTCTTTATTCTGTTGGTGACATTTGTAGGTGTGTTAGACTGGCCGAGTGATATAATGTGTTATCTTTATTCTGTTGGTGACATTTGTAGGTGTGTTAGACTGGCCGAGTGATATAATGTGTTATCTTTATTCTGTTGGTGACATTTGTAGGTGTGTTGGACTGGCCGAGTGATATAATGTGTTGTCTTTATTCTTTTGGTGACATTTGTAGGTGTGTTAGACTGGGCGAGTGAGATAATGTGTTGTCTTTATTCTGTTGGTGACATTTGTAGGTGTGTTAGACTGGCCGAGTGATATAATGTGTTGTCTTTATTCTGTTGGTGACATTTGTAGGTGTGTTAGACTGGCTGAGTGAGATAATGTGTTGTCTTTATTCTGTTGGTGACATTTGTAGGTGTGTTAGACTGGCCGAGTGATATAATGTGTTGTCTTTATTCTGTTGGTGACATTTGTAGGTGTGTTAGACTGGCTGAGTGATATAATGTGTTGTCTTTATTCTGTTGGTGACATTTGTAGGTGTGTTAGACTGGCTGAGTGATATAATGTGTTGTCTTTATTCTGTTGGTGACATTTGTAGGTGTGTTAGACTGGCCGAGTGAGATAATGTGTTGTCTTTATTCTCTTGGTGACATTTGTAGGTGTGTTAGACTGGCCGAGTGAGATAATGTGTTGTCTTTATTCTGTTGGTGACATTTGTAGGTGTGTTAGACTGGCTGAGTGAGATAATGTGTTGTCTTTATTCTCTTGGTGACATTTGTAGGTGTGTTAGACTGGCCGAGTGATATAATGTGTTGTCTTATTCTGCTGGTGACATTTGTAGATGTGTTAGACTGGCCGAGTGAGATAATGTGTTGTCTTTATTCTGTTGGTGACATTTGTAGGTGTGTTGGACTGGCCGAGTGATATAATGTGTTGTCTTTATTCTCTTGGTAACATTTGTAGGTGTGTTAGACTGGCTGAGTGAGATAATGTGTTGTCTTTATGTTGTTGGTGACATTTGTAGGTGTGTTAGACTGGCCGAGTGATATAATGTGTTGTCTTTATTCTGTTGGTAACATTTGTAGGTGTGTTAGACTGGCTGAGTGAGATAATGTGTTGTCTTTATTCTGTTGGTGACATTTGTAGGTGTGTTAGACTGGCCGAGTGATATAATGTGTTGTCTTTATTCTGTTGGTGACATTTGTAGGTGTGTTAGACTGGCTGAGTGATATAATGTGTTGTCTTTATTCTGTTGGTGACATTTGTAGGTGTGTTAGACTGGCTGAGTGAGATAATGTGTTGTCTTTATTCTCTTGGTGACATTTGTAGGTGTGTTAGACTGGCCGAGTGATATAATGTGTTGTCTTATTCTGCTGGTGACATTTGTAGATGTGTTAGACTGGCCGAGTGAGATAATGTGTTGTCTTTATTCTGTTGGTGACATTTGTAGGTGTGTTGGACTGGCCGAGTGATATAATGTGTTGTCTTTATTCTCTTGGTAACATTTGTAGGTGTGTTAGACTGGCTGAGTGAGATAATGTGTTGTCTTTATGTTGTTGGTGACATTTGTAGGTGTGTTAGACTGGCCGAGTGATATAATGTGTTGTCTTTATTCTGTTGGTGACATTTGTAGGTGTGTTAGACTGGCTGAGTGAGATAATGTGTTGTCTTTATTCTCTTGGTGACATTTGTAGGTGTGTTAGACTGGCCGAGTGATATAATGTGTTGTCTTATTCTGCTGGTGACATTTGTAGATGTGTTAGACTGGCCGAGTGAGATAATGTGTTGTCTTTATTCTGTTGGTGACATTTGTAGGTGTGTTGGACTGGCCGAGTGATATAATGTGTTGTCTTTATTCTCTTGGTAACATTTGTAGGTGTGTTAGACTGGCTGAGTGAGATAATGTGTTGTCTTTATGTTGTTGGTGACATTTGTAGGTGTGTTAGACTGGCCGAGTGATATAATGTGTTGTCTTTATTCTGTTGGTGACATTTGTAGGTGTGTTAGACTGGCTGAGTGAGATAATGTGTTGTCTTTATTCTCTTGGTGACATTTGTAGGTGTGTTAGACTGGCCGAGTGATATAATGTGTTGTCTTATTCTGCTGGTGACATTTGTAGATGTGTTAGACTGGCCGAGTGAGATAATGTGTTGTCTTTATTCTGTTGGTGACATTTGTAGGTGTGTTGGACTGGCCGAGTGATATAATGTGTTGTCTTTATTCTCTTGGTGACATTTGTAGGTGTGTTAGACTGGCCGAGTGATATAATGTGTTGTCTTATTCTGCTGGTGACATTTGTAGATGTGTTAGACTGGCCGAGTGAGATAATGTGTTGTCTTTATTCTGTTGGTGACATTTGTAGGTGTGTTGGACTGGCCGAGTGATATAATGTGTTGTCTTTATTCTCTTGGTAACATTTGTAGGTGTGTTAGACTGGCTGAGTGAGATAATGTGTTGTCTTTATGTTGTTGGTGACATTTGTAGGTGTGTTAGACTGGCCGAGTGATATAATGTGTTGTCTTTATTCTGTTGGTGACATTTGTAGGTGTGTTAGACTGGCTGAGTGAGATAATGTGTTGTCTTTATTCTCTTGGTGACATTTGTAGGTGTGTTAGACTGGCTGAGTGATATAATGTGTTGTCTTTATTCTCTTGGTAACATTTGTAGGTGTGTTAGACTGGCTGAGTGAGATAATGTGTTGTCTTTATTCTGTTGGTGACATTTGTAGGTGTGTTAGACTGGCCGAGTGATATAATGTGTTGTCTTTATTCTGTTGGTGACATTTGTAGGTGTGTTAGACTGGCTGAGTGATATAATGTGTTGTCTTTATTCTGTTGGTGACATTTGTAGGTGTGTTAGACTGGCTGAGTGAGATAATGTGTTGTCTTTATTCTCTTGGTGACATTTGTAGGTGTGTTAGACTGGCCGAGTGATATAATGTGTTGTCTTTATTCTGTTGGTGACATTTGTAGGTGTGTTAGACTGGCTGAGTGAGATAATGTGTTGTCTTTATTCTGTTGGTGACATTTGTAGGTGTGTTAGACTGGCTGAGTGAGATAATGTGTTGTCTTTATTCTCTTGGTGACATTTGTAGGTGTGTTAGACTGGCCGAGTGATATAATGTGTTGTCTTATTCTGCTGGTGACATTTGTAGATGTGTTAGACTGGCCGAGTGAGATAATGTGTTGTCTTTATTCTGTTGGTGACATTTGTAGGTGTGTTGGACTGGCCGAGTGATATAATGTGTTGTCTTTATTCTCTTGGTAACATTTGTAGGTGTGTTAGACTGGGTGAGTGAGATAATGTGTTGTCTTTATGTTGTTGGTGACATTTGTAGGTGTGTTAGACTGGCCGAGTGATATAATGTGTTGTCTTTATTCTGTTGGTGACATTTGTAGGTGTGTTAGACTGGCTGAGTGAGATAATGTGTTGTCTTTATTCTCTTGGTGACATTTGTAGGTGTGTTAGACTGGCTGAGTGATATAATGTGTTGTCTTTATTCTCTTGGTAACATTTGTAGGTGTGTTAGACTGGCTGAGTGAGATAATGTGTTGTCTTTATTCTGTTGGTGACATTTGTAGGTGTGTTAGACTGGCCGAGTGAGATAATGTGTTGTCTTTATTCTGTTGGTGACGTTTGTCGGTGTGTTAGACTGGCCGAGTGATATAATGTGTTGTCTTTATTCTGTTGGTGACATTTGTAGGTGTGTTAGACTGGGTGAGTGAGATAATGTGTTGTCTTTATTCTGTTGGTGACATTTGTAGGTGTGTTAGACTGGCCGAGTGATATAATTTGTTGTCTTTATTCTGTTGGTGACATTTGTAGGTGTGTTAGACTGGGTGAGTGAGATAATGTGTTGTCTCTATTCTGTTGGTGACATTTGTAGGTGTGTTGGACTGGCCGAGTGAGATAATGTGTTGTCTTTATTCTGTTGGTGACATTTGTAGGTGTGTTAGACTGGCTGAGTGATATAATGTGTTGTCTTTATTCGGTTGGTGACATTTGTAGGTGTGTTAGACTGGCTGTGTGAGATAATGTGTTGTCTTTATGTTGTTGGTGACATTTGTAGGTGTGTTAGACTGGCTGAGTGATATAATGTGTTGTCTTTATTCTGTTGGTGACATTTGTAGGTGTGTTAGACTGGCTGAGTGATATAATGTGATGTCTTTATTCTCTTGGTGACATTTGTAGGTGTGTTAGACTGGCCGAGTGATATAATGTGATGTCTTTATTCTGTTGGTGACATTTGTAGGTGTGTTAGACTGGCTGTGTGAGATAATGTGTTGTCTTTATGTTGTTGGTGACATTTGTAGGTGTGTTAGACTGGCTGAGTGATATAATGTGTTGTCTTTATTCTGTTGGTGACATTTGTAGGTGTGTTAGACTGGCCGAGTGAGATAATGTGTTGTCTTTATTCTCTTGGTGACATTTGTAGGTTTGTTAGACTGGCCGAGTGATATAATGTGTTGTCTTTTTTCTGTTGGTGACATTTGTAGGTGTGTTGGACTGGCTGAGTGAGATAATGTGTAGTCTTTATTCTGTTGGTGACATTTGTAGGTGTGTTAGACTGGCCGAGTGAGATAATGTGTTGTCTTTATTCTCTTGGTGACATTTGTAGGTGTGTTAGACTGGCCGAGTGAGATAATGTGTTGTCTTTATTCTGTTGTTGACATTTGTAGGTGTGTTAGACTGGGCGAGTGATATAATGTGTTGTCTTTATTCTGTTGGTGACATTTGTAGGTGTGTTAGACTGGGTGAGTGAGATAATGTGTTGTCTTTATGTTGTTGGTGACATTTGTAGGTGTGTTAGACTGGCCGAGTGATATAATGTGTTGTCTTTATTCTGTTGGTGACATTTGTAGGTGTGTTAGACTGGCCGAGTGAGATAATGTGTTGTCTTTATTCTCTTGGTGACATTTGTAGGTTTGTTAGACTGGCCGAGTGATATAATGTGTTGTCTTTTTTCTGTTGGTGACATTTGTAGGTGTGTTGGACTGGCTGAGTGAGATAATGTGTAGTCTTTATTCTGTTGGTGACATTTGTAGGTGTGTTAGACTGGCCGAGTGAGATAATGTGTTGTCTTTATTCTCTTGGTGACATTTGTAGGTGTGTTAGACTGGCCGAGTGAGATAATGTGTTGTCTTTATTCTGTTGTTGACATTTGTAGGTGTGTTAGACTGGGCGAGTGATATAATGTGTTGTCTTTATTCTGTTGGTGACATTTGTAGGTGTGTTAGACTGGGTGAGTGAGATAATGTGTTGTCTTTATGTTGTTGGTGACATTTGTAGGTGTGTTAGACTGGCCGAGTGATATAATGTGTTGTCTTTATTCTGTTGGTGACATTTGTAGGTGTGTTAGACTGGGTGAGTGAGATAATGTGTTGTCTTTATGTTGTTGGTGACATTTGTAGGTGTGTTAGACTGGCCGAGTGAGATAATGTGTTGTCTTTATGTTGTTGATGACATTTGTAGGTGTGTTAGACTGGCCGAGTGAGAGCCTACTGGAGGATTACAGTTACGTTGTCGGAGTGGAACTCAGTAAACCGGACGGCCGCACTGACACATTCACGCAGATTATAAAGCATGCACCTTTCAACGTCTTTGACATTGGCATGGAGTAAGTTTGTACAGAATTATTGTAGGGTGGTCAGGGTACTGGACTTGAGAGCAGAATATCTTAAGTTTGAGACCTGTTTGACAAGTAAGTGATATCAGTGATATATTTTGTCTGTGTATTTGTAGCTGTAACTGATTTAACTAGTCAGTGGTTGGAGTTGGTTGTGTGTACAGTTTCTGTGATAGTCTGTTGTATATTTATAGCTGTATACGTAACTGTGGTGAACTGGTCAATGGTCGCAGTCGATTGCGTGTACAGGCACTATGCTTGTCTGATATCTGTACTGATACAGAAGTACCTGCATTCAGCTGGACATTTTACATCCTTAATGAACTTTCTGGCCAGTTTGAATTGGTGGAAGTACCGACAGAAGAAATTACTGGTAAGTCAGAAAGTCTGTCTATCTGTAAAATCTGTGCAATCCATCTAAAAGTATTCTGTGTAGCTAGAACAAGCTGGAATGTGCCCAGCACAGTTTTGCTAGAATCAGTCAGTCTTGCTTACCAAGACACTCCATTGGCTGCCTGTTGAACATCATTCTGTATTAAAGACTGCCTTACTGGTGTACAGGTTCCTAGAAAGTATTTATCCTCAATATTTTGAACCTTTTCTTAAACCCAGACACAGTGTATACAATACTCATAGATGTCAAGCCGATGGTGATGCTTGAGGTCCCACACTTTGCCTCATTAGTATGTAACATGACTAAGTATTGGCCTCAGGTTTGCATCATGCTGCAGAAATTTTGATTGATCTGCCTGATGATATAAGTTCAGCCACTTATCGCTGCTTGTTCAGAAAGAAGTTGAAAACCTGTCTCTTTCTAAAAGCATATCCACCCTAGTTATTGTTTACCAGTCTTTCTCTGTGGTGCTGACCTCTGCTATGTCTCTGATTAAATCATTATCGATCTCTGCTTTTCTGTATTATGCACCTAGAGTCTGTTTTTAAGATATAGATTAAGCTCTATAAAAGTACTATTAGAGTAAGAACACTCGGAGAGTACAGACCTCTGCCAAGACTTGTAATAATAAGTAAATGGGAAAAACTGATTTTATTCTATCCAGACAGTGATCCAGATCAGTCTCATAATTTAATCAGTAAAATTCAGTCAAATTAATAAAATACTAGACCTCAAATGTCCATTCAAATTACCACTGGGGTGAAATAGCATACAGAGTTGCTATGTTGACATAAAGCCAAAGCAATACCTTATTACAGTTATGTTCATTTGCCTGAGCACTACATTTTTTGTATAATATCACTTTGAGCTATAGTTTTTTCTTGTGCATCCTGTAAACGTTACCCGGGATCAGTCCATGGTTTAAATGTGATCCCGTTCTGAAAACCGCTATCTCGATGAATGCTTTAAAATGGGCAAATCATGTGATGTAGCCCTTGACAAGATAAGATGACCTGAAATTACAGCTCTGATAAGCCCATATGTTAGATGTTTTTGGAAAATGAATGCCCTTACTTTGCTTTAGATTCTAGACCACTTGTTGGTCTTTAAAATCTCCACACAGGCCTACTGCAGTGGTTTCACACTCTCTCCAATGAGATGGCAGAACTTCTATTACCTGAACACATTGGGAGAGAGAGAGTTTTCTGTTCAGATAGTGCAAGATTCATAAAGAAGAAGTAAAATAATGTAAAACTGTGTCATCTGAGGGAATATGTCACACAATGTTCAGAAAGTCAAACATTGAAATGTCAGAGGTTGTACAAGTCTATTTAATTCAATTAGGTGAAAATATGTAACGGGGCCATACTGGTCAAGTCAGTAGCAACTTGCAGACTTTCTGTTTTTGGTTAACAATCACACCTTAATGGCCTGAGGAGATAAAATTCACAGAACACTTCAGTGATGCTTGAGCCAGACATTCAGCTCTAGTTTCACTCAAAGTGTTGCTGACTTGACCTGAGTTTTGATTTTGTTGATTATTTGTTGATATGGTTTGTGTGTACCAGATCAGCTTTGCTGTAACCCAGTGGAATGCAGAGTTCCTGTTGTCTTCAGAATGTTTCAAATAAACTTCTTTTTAGTATTAATGAACAGGATAGTTTCCACATGTAAATTACAGAATATTATGAATACAAAGAATCCTTAATTGCTGCGCTAGTTATTGTGTGTTGCATGTCTTACGTAATGTTTAATGCTGTCATATTTTACTTGTTTGTAGATACTTTGAATGTCCCTCCCAATAGTTTCCTGGAGGGCAGAACATATAAAATCATCCTACAGGGCCGTTTGGATGACTGGAGGGGTGAATCGGGGATGTCATTTCTTGTAAACTACCCACCATACGAGGGACGCTGTGTCGCCAATATTACTGAAGGTAAGGTCAGTGTACAAAGCTCAGGGCTCACAATGACTTAAGGAGATCACCTACAGATCAGTAAAATATTAGCTTAACTATATAGGAACTTCCAGTTACACAAAGTTTGCTGTATACAGTCAAAGTTAGCCAAAACTAGAACCTATACAATGGATATTGGAGGTTTTAGTTACAGAGTCCACTGTATAGAATGGAAGTTAGCCATTACTTGAACCAATCTATTAGATATTGGAGTTTCTAGTTATACAGACTTTCCTCTAGTTCTGACAGCATGACGTGTGTGTTTGAAGGTTACGCCATGGAGACGCAGTATGTGATCAGGTGTTCACAGTGGCGAGATGACGAGGAGGAAAACATCATATCACGCAGAAAACGCTTCCTGCCCGACTCAAATGTAAATACAGCCATTACTTTACCACTTACTCTGTTTACATGAAGTTATTATTTCAAACAGCCAAAGTGACATGAAGGAAGGCCTTGTCTTCACCCTGTATGCTGCTGTTAAGGAGGTTTAAATCTACTACCACGAAAGTCAGAGCGAATTAAGCACTGAACTGAAACACTTGTTAACCACTCGACCAGACCTTAACATTCTCCAAGCAGTTTCAGTGGGATTGTAAATACATGACAAGCAATTTTTGTTGTTTTGTTACGGTAGTCTGGATTGGTTGTTATTAAATAGGACACATGAGGTCAGATTGAGAGAAAGAAATCCTTATTGTGGATTGTATTTGGATGGTGTCAGTATATTACTAAATTCAGTAAATTTCTGTTTTAGGCACCAAACCTGTTGTTTTCTGTGTACATTAGTGTCATGGATGGAGACACTATGGAAGAACGACTGCTATCTCACAGCAGGTCAGTTCTTGTTCACCTGTTTCAGGCAAATGGTTTACACTTGGTAAATCTTAATATCGATGCAGATCCTTCTACTAAATCTACAGAGAATTGTCGATTCGATTAACACAGTATATAAAATTCTGTGTCTTCTGTATGATTTGAAGATATTCTGTTACTGAATAAGATCAGTTTACGATTAACATTCAGTGACTCATGAGAAGCTGAGAATTGTACGTCTTCATGCCTGACAATAGTCACCCTGCTTTATAATCAATGTGGAATTGATTTTTCTGAAGGCCAACAGTTTCTTCTGTCAAATACTAAACTCTTTGTGGGTGATAAGTCCAGAAAAATCATCTTTTAACAATGGAGGTGTGAGATAGCAATAGTTGTCTGTATAATCTATCTAATCTACTGCTTTGCAGGCACAATATCTTCCCCACAGTGGGGAACTCAGTGCGATAAGTAAACGAAAATACTGATCATTAGGATAGTCGAGGGGTAGTCAACAAAAACAAGTCAACATGAACAATGAAATCTATTACTGTTACAACAGTCACTCTCAATCAATCAAAATCCTTGAAATTTTTCAAATGGGATTATTTTAGTATGTGGTAAAATGCAATTTTGCATTATGGCCAAAATTATGCACTTTTATTTTGGTAAAATCATTGAAAATTAACTTAAATATGTAAACATTGCTTTAATAGTCTAGACTCTACATTTTGTTGGATATGGTTGGCATTTACACATAATTTATGCATTTTTAAGGAAAGGTAACAATGTGGACGCGTGCAATAATTGCAGATGACTTTGGTTATGCAATAAATGATATACTGTATTCAGTGGTTTACACCCAAATCAACGCATATCAGATATATGGGTGTCATACATCAAATAGCATCAAATCATTATTTTTTATAAAATAAATATAAAGTATTAAGATAATATTTCTCCAGTTGAGATGAAATAATACTTGAGACTGGTTCTGACAACCTCTGAGACTAAGCTTGGTGTCAGTGACTTTGGGAATAGCCATTAATTTGTGAATAAAGAAGTAGTTTGTGAATAGCCAACTAGTTTATGAATAGTAAATAGCTGTTAGTTTGCAAATAGCAGTTAGTTTGTAGATAGCCAACAAGTCTGAACAAAGACCACAAATAGTTTCACACTTGAGACAAAGGTTACGACTTGAGACAAAATGTGGTCCCAGCAAGTTTTACAAACATAGACCTTGGATTGGTTGCAGATTGAATTTTAATCAGTTTAATCGAAGATGTGCCACATTACCCAGCCAGTAGCAGATATTTCAGTACAAAGTTCTGGTTATTTTCCTCTATCTAGGGATCCAGTGATCCGCGGGACATATCTACCTATCGGAGACCCTACCTTGGGATTTGTGCTGCCGATCTACGTGGTGATCACCGACTCACTCGGTTCAAACACTCACGTGGACATGGAAATCACAGTGAGATTGTCTCTTGATTTGAAATGTTAGGCAGGATCACAATTGTCATAAAGAAGCTTTCTGAAAATAAATGTCTAAAACGTTCTGGTTGTTAGACATGAGAATATGACACTTCTGACATTTTACTGCTGAATTATATCATTTAACAATGACTGGGGGGTTCTGGTGTAAGGTGTCAGTAGTCAGGCCTTAGTGTAGGGTGGAAATAACAAAAATAATGGTGTCTGTCAATTAATATGTTAGAAATAGATTTACCTCCTGTGCATGGAGTGGGCGTGTTCTGTTGGCTTTCAAATACACAACATTGAGTACTTGAGATATTCAAAAGGCTTTAACTGACGTATCACATCTGCAGTCCAGCTAACTCACATTCTTATTTTTGCAAGTTATTCTTATTGGAAGAGTTACTTCCTGTGAAAATAGGCACTTTTTCAGATCCTCTAAAGACAATGAAAACGATAGGAAAGCCTTTCAGAATTGCCATAAAAGTGTATTTTCAGCACAGATTTTCTTCAAGTTATATCTTCATATTAGTTTAATAGTACAATGCTAACTCTGTCTGCTTTCCACACAAATTTCACATCTGATTGTGGGCACTAAGTTTGGAATTCTTAAAATTCTTGGAAATTTTCACAGTTTTCAAGTAGTTCTCAGAAACTTCTAAGAATGTGAAAGTGAGTAGATATGTGTTTAGTTATGCTGAATCTCAAGTGTTTATCAGAATCAGCCGCGTGTGGGGGGAGATGTGCAGGCCAGACTGCTTGACTACTTGCGACAGTTGAAGAAATCTGCAGATGGGGGGGACATACAGACATCTGTACAGCTGCTTTCAACACTCCAGTCTCTGCATAACCAGGATCTCCTACCGGTATGAGTACAACTGTGTAACTAGCTCCTGTGTATGTTGAACTTAGATGTGAGTCGAATTAAAAATCAGATCCCAATTAAAGTGGATGTCAGCCATAACAAACATTGTAGATATTGCAGCTTTTTAGTGTATTGACAGTTACAAGTATCAAAGTTCTCTTCACAGTGGAAATATTTTTTGGTGGAAGTTTCAGCTTCAATGCTGCTGCAAGTACTGAATACGAGTACCTTGGTGATGTTTTCAGCAAACATACTGTGTTAGTCGCAGTACTAGGACAAGTATTTGACCTATGATTAGATGAGTTAAACTTACATCACATAAACTGTTGAAGTCAAAGCACTTTGTAATTCTAATCGTGTATTTTTGAAAAACAAAATACTGTAGATGAGACATGTGTAGAAGTAGATAAAATATTTCAATGTAAAAGAAATCCATTATCTCTTTACTTAACCAGTGAAACAGTCATCCGTTAAAGTGTCATATTTATTTTCATTTTGTAAGCAACTGAACTTATAATGATAAACATGGAAATAAACCTAATGGTTATATGATCATGTGACAAAGAAGTTTTTAGAAAAATTTCTTACATTGTCTGTATTTTCATATCACATCGTGGGTATTTTAATATCCCAGGGGCCGTATTCACGGAAGGTCTTAGCCAAGTCTTAGGCTTAACTTGCCTATATTTTTATACAAAAGTTAAGCCTAAGACTTGGCTAAGACCTTTCGTGAATACGACCCCAGATTTAAAAGTAAGCCTTTTTTATTTTTGCTCTTGAGTTTTGTAACATTTCCCTTGATTTCTGACACGGAATGTCAACTGAGTCAAAGCTTTTACTGTGGTGTAACATCATCTTCCTTTTACTTTTCAAACTGAAACTGAGTTTCAAGAAAAACTTGAAACCTTTCATACAAAATTGCTCTATATTTTAACAGATGGGTTTTTGGCTTACCTGTGGTTAACATTTTGTGTGTGCAAATGATAACTTTCTGAACAGGAATCCCTCTGAGCACCACTAGGGAAGTCTGGCATAATATGTTTGCCTATGACTGATAGTACAACTGATTACACCCTAGGTCATGTGACCATATAGTACAACTGATTACACCCTAGGTCATGTGACTTATATAGGATTCACTTAACTAAGATCTGCCCACATCCTGTCAAACAGTGGCCCTGTCCACATTGTGGTTACAGGAATCCATACTGCAATCTGATTGGCTGATGCTACAGTGGGATTACAACCAGAGTATTGCCCCAAAACAATGTTAGCCCACTGGTGGTATTCTCCGGTTTGCATATGACCATATGGTACAACTGTCATGTGACCATATGGTACAACTGTCATGTGACTATATAGTACAACTGTCATGTGACTTGTAGAGGACTGCACATACTGGTGGTGGTCCAATTTCAGACTAATATCTGTGTATAGACATATTACATTCACTTTACAATATGTATTTGTTTGCTATATTTTTTATGCATCTTGCAAAGCATGCAAAGCCCATGAATCACACAGCCTGTACTATATCAAAGTACTTTTTTGATAAAATTCTCCACAACTCAAGTACTGTAGAAGTGTAAAATTAGGGTGACATTATCTTATGTAAATCGATTCACTATTTTTAAGCATACATTACATGAGTAAAACATTAACTTGTTAATTCTTACGTTTCTGTCAGACTGTTTGGGGTAATTGACTTGTTTCTCATGTTTCTGTCAGACTGTGCTGGAATCTGTGACAGATGACATGCTGGTGGATCTGTATGGTGGGCCGGATGTCAATATGACAGATCTCCTCAACTCAGGCATCAATGAAATTGAGGTGAGGTTTACAGAGTTTGAATGCACTTACACCCCGGTCACATTCATCGGATGCAACGACCCAGTGTACACTCACTTAGAATCAGGTTTTTTAAACGTAAGACTGTATTACAGCATGTACCACAAGTGCATGACCTGGTGGCAGAGTCATATAAAAAGTTGGCCTGGGGCCTATTTCACTAAGGGACTTAAGCCTGATTTTGGGCTTAAGTTTAAGACTTTGGTCGTAAATTCTGGCAAAAATGTGCTAAGTCAGCGGGCCTAGACTTAATGGATTTCACAAAGGGGCTAAGTCCATGGATTTGCTAAGTCAGTGGACTTAACTTTAAGTCTGGGAGGTAGTGGGCTTAAATTTTGTAAAGAGGACTTAAATATGGCCGCCATAACCCTTTCTCCACTTCAAAATTTGAAATGGCTGTAAATAAAGTATAATTATACAGAACACCTTACTGAAGTGGTCTTCTGGAAGTTTATATGATATAACAAGGTTTTCTATTTCAAAACAGCACTTATCCTTAGATAAAATGCATCAAATGAAGGATATAAAAGGTCATATGACACAGAAAACCACTATGGTTATTTGATAAGCTTGGACTCAGCTAAGTCACCTTTGTGAAATCCATTTTAAGTCCCAGAAGTAGCTAAGACCAAAGTTTTAGATTTAAGTCCCTGACTTAGCCAATAAAGGAACTTAGTTTAAGTCCTTTAGTGAAATCGGCCCCTAGATGTTTAAATTGTTACAAACTGTAATGTATACTGTAAACTATGCACTACATATCTTGGGGAATGGAATCAAACACGGATAATCAAATACCAGAATATGTCAACCAGAGGCTTGTGACTACATTTCCAAAAAAGTGCAGTCGGAACAGAATCAACCAAAATAAATGCAACATTAAAAATAATCACTGATAAAATGCAATCTTACCATTAAATCTGATAGATTTTACCAATGAAACAAGGTGTTTCAGTGGCTTGGTTAATTGTAGAAAATCCAAACATTTTTATGGTTTTGTAATTCTAATGTGTTGTTATGCTGTCAGAAAAGTTTTACTGGAAAGCCAAAGAAAGATAAAGGTTGATAATGTTTAGTGTGTGTACTCACATCTATGTAATAAATAAATATTCAAGACATGTGGTTATTGCATCTAGTATATACTTTCCAACTGTGATTATTGTATATTAAGTACATACAACCACACACTTACATTTTGCTGTTGTGTTATGTAGTACAGACCAATCTTTCCAGTATTTTGTATATTGTCTGTTCACTGTATATAACCACACCGTATATTCCTGATAGTGGTTATTTTTTGTTCTAACTAGACACAGCTGTTTCAGCAAATCTGACTAGCCAAGATGATAAAACCACACAATACTTTCTAACTGTGATTATTGTGTATTAACTTCATATAATCATATACTCACATTTTGTTCTTGTCACATGTAGTACATCGAATCATACTAATCTTTCCAGAATTTGTATATTGTCTGTTCGCTGTATATAACCACACCGTTATTCCTGATAGTGATTATTATATGTTTTAACATGACACATCTGTGTCAGCGAATATTATTGGCCAAGAGCCATTATAATAAAATTCATTGTGTACATGTTGACTGTTTGATTTTTTCCCCTGTAAATTATAACGGATAGGTCAGCCTTTTTTTATTGTGAAATATGTAATTATCATAAATATAAAGATACTTATAATATAAATAACACCTTTCGAGCCATGTAATATGCAGGAGTTTATCATGGTTTTAGGCACTTTGGACATGAACACCAATCATGATAAAATTCTGCATACACTGTGGTTTATTTGGTGTCATTTTGCTATATCCACTGCATATAACCACACTGTACTATAATAACTATGGTGATTATATATCCATTACACATAACCACACTGTACTCTCATGATAGTGATTATTATATGTCCACTTCATATAACTCTACTGTACTTTCCAGGGCCCGATATTCCAAAAGCTCTTGGACCAGTCTCAGGCTCCAAGTTAAGACTTTTGTCTCAATTTCTTGGAACATTTTAATTGAGTCCATGGGTCAGACTTTATGGATTTCACCGATGGTCTGAGTCTCAGGTTTTTCTCAGCCACTAGCTAGCTTAAATGCTGAGACTGGCAGGTAGTGTGCTTAAGTTTTGCAAACAAAGGCTCAGATATGGCTACCATAATTGTTTCTCCACTTCAGAATTTAAAATGGATGAACATAAGGAATAAATACATGTACATAAAACACTCGCTAAAGTAGTTTTGGGTGTTTTTGTGTGTTTACAAGGTTTTCCATTGCAAAACAACCTTTTTTTCTGCTGATAAAATGTGTGAGACAAAGGATATAAGTCATGAGTAGAATATTTTGTCTAGAAATAAAGAATCACATGACACAAAAACTACTGTCATTATTTGAAAAGCTTGGTCTTAGCTGAGACCCCTTTTGTAAAAATTGCTTCAGGCAAAAACTTAGCTGAACCAAAAGGCTCAGATTTAAGACCATGGCTAAGGCGTTTTGTTTTGAAATTGGCCCCTGACTGTGGTTATTATATCTCCACAGGATATAACCACACTGTAATATCCTTATTGTGTTGGTTATTGTATATCCACTGCATATAACCACACTGTAATATCCTGATTGTGTTTGTTATTGTATATCCACTGCATATAACCACAGTGTAATATCCTTACTTTGCTTGTTATTATATATCCACTACATATAACCACACTGCTTTCCAGACTAGTGGTTTTTACATCCTGCAGCTGTCCAAACTCCAGCCAGTTTCACCTCTAGAATTACAACAGGTTACTGGATCTCTGAAGGCTGTTCTATCTGACACTGATGCATTAGATCCTGTGGTTGACACAGTATGTATTTATGACTGCATATGAACATATAAAGGCCCTGGACAGTAGTTAATGTTCAGTCCTTCACCCATGGGTGGGCGGGCGGGCGGCGGGAAAAAGTTTGTCCGGACTGTATCTCAGAAACCGTAAGGTGTAGGAAGTTGATACTTGGTACGGACATTGGTTAGGATGTGTAGGTGTACAACGTCATGGTCTGACCTTGATTTGACCTTTGACCTTGCTGTAGTGACCTTGAGTTTGAAAATCTTGTCTGGGCTATATCTTGGAAACTGTAAGGTGTAGGAAGTTAATACTTGGTAGGGACATTTTTAGGGGGTGTAGGTGTGCACCATCATGGTATGACCTTGATTTGACCTTTTCCTAGTGACCTTGACCTATAAAATCTTGTCTGGGCTATATCTTGGAAACGGCAAGGTGTAGGAAGTTGATACTTGGTAGGGACATTGGTTAGGGGGTGTAGGTATGCAACGCCATGGTCTGACCTTGATTTGACCTTTGACCTTGCCATAGTGACCTTGACCTATAAAAACTTGTCCGGGCTATATCTTGGAAACCGTGAGGTGCAGGAAGTTGTTACTTACTAGGGACATTGGTTAGGGGGTGTAGGTGTGCAAAGTCATGGTCTGACCTTGATTTGACCTTTGACCTTGCTGTAGTGACCTTGACCTATCAAATCTTGTCCGGGCTATACCTCGGAAACCGTAAGGTGTAGGAAGTTGATGCTTGGTTGGGACATTCGTTAGGGGTTGTAGGTGTGCCACATCATGGTGTGACCTTGATTTTACCTTTGATCTTGTCATAGTGATCTTGACCTTTAAAATCTTGTTGCACCTTTGGGTTTGTCTTTTGATGCAGATAAAGCACTGTTAAAGTCATATTAGAATTTATTAAGAATTTTACTTTTACAACTTCCCATTGTAACAGATGGAATTTCATCAAGTGACCCACAGATTTTGCTCCAACACCACACAAAAGCATTCATTGAATGTATTACCACTTCTGTATGCATGGTAATATTCAAAACATCTAAACCATAATTCGGCCATGCCAGATGTAGATAAAGAGTACATGCATTATCTTTCTCTTAGACATTATTTTCTCTATTTAAACATTGTTTGGACCTTTATATAACTGACAGTGCTCTGAAAGTATCCTGTACTTTGCACTGATACAGTACTTCTGTATAGTCTGGGACCATATTCACAACAGGGCTCACTGAAACATGAGCCATTGATCAATTTACGTTTGATGTAAAAAGCTCCAACGTGTACTGATTTCTCACCAATGTTTGGCTTTTGTAAATAACGAGACCTGATCAACAGAAAAGTACACACAAGTGTCAGGTTTGTGGGCTAAATCATTTACAAATTCTGTGTGGTTACTTGTGGAGTCCTCCAGCAGAAGGTAGTTAAAACTCTTGCTTTGTGCATCAGATGTTATCACAATACTCTGTACGAGGACATTATGAGTAACACTGGTTTGTTAAATATTTAACAATTTTAACCTGCTAACAAACCATTCAGCTCTGAAATATCAGTTAAAAAGTGCTGATTACTAACATCCCATTAGTTTACAGTTAAAGTAGTTAATGTGTTTACATGTAGTTATGTTAAGCAGCAGATATCTATTCAGGCTTGTCAGATTTAACGTCACCATACATATCACTCTCCTCTCATACTGTTGTATCTATTACAGACCCTGGGTGTGGACATCGCAGACATGCTTGTATCAGGTGCCGAGGAGGTGTCTGAACTGATGACCAATGAAGAACTTAATGACTTCTTATCTGGTAAATCCACCTTTGTTTTCAAATGATTCATTTGTCTGTTTTATAGGAAAACTTCCCAAAAGACATATGCAATAAAAATACAGCACAAATTAAGATCACAATATTATATGAGTGCATAGCAGAAGTACTATATTGTTAATCTCTCATGAGTGATATATTTTTATACTTTTTCTAGCGAACTTTTTTTGTTTCCATACTTTCATGAATTGTACACTACTCATGTTTCTGATTGCTAACAGAAATAATGCAAAAAAGCCCGTCATGTGTAGTATATAGGGGCACCAGAGTTTATAAAAACGTCTATTTTTAATACACGCCTTCTCTGCCATTTGTGCCATGTCTGACTCTGTAAAATACTCGTACCTTTTTATGGATGTATATAACATATTTATAGCTTACATAGGTTTAGAATTACCAAAAAGTGGCACTGAATTGTTGATGAATGTGTAGTGCTAATTGTAGAGAGTAAGTGGAGATAATTAGTACAACATGTTCCTGTCTGTATGTCCCCCTATATAGGATGAATACAGCATGTTGAGTATAATAAATACGGTATGCAGGATTTTCTGTATCTGTTCTGTTTCTGATGTACAGGCCATAAATATATGAAACATAGTCAGCACACATGAACATGAGTCTGATGTGAATATGTGGGCTAATATATAGGGCATAAATGTGTGAAATATAGTCTGAACACACTAATATGAGTGTGCTGATAACAAATGTACATCAAAAATCATGTTTTATTAGAATCTTCATGCGTGTCTAGTTATGTCGAGACCACACTTCTCAGAGCTAAAGTGAAGATGTTATATGTTGAGTATTTGTGCCTTATTTAAAATTTTCAGAACAGTTTGCTGTACGCTTGTGGGTATAGGCTGTACATTCTATCAACCTAAAAAGAAAATAATTTCATCATTGTGAAAGTCACCAATGACATGAAGATGCAAAATAATACAAACGTTAACTAAGTATATCTATACTTCTGTACAGTCCTCTACCTTTACATAGATAATCCAGAAATGTCTGTCATTATATCACTAGAATGACGCCAATATTACCTTTATCATCAGCTATGTAAAAAAGTAGAACTGTCAAGTTGGAAACAATATTCACAAAATGAAGATTTAGTAACGACTAATGCAATAACCCTGTATGTTTTATACCTCCACTTAAACCTGATTGAATGTAATGTCTACTCAGAGTGTGTTGTCTGTTAATGTTAACATTATCATCACTTACAGATATTGTGTACATCACTGGTGAGTTGGTGGACGTGGCTTCTCGTTCTGCTGCAGATGTGTTGTCAGAGAGTTGTGACAGAACAGGCTGCAAAGACCCGGACGTACTGGACTCCATCAAACAGACTGTGAGTACTTCTACATACACGTAGATCAACCAATGTGAGGGTGGTGACAAATCAGCTAGACAACCAGTATTTGTAAGGAACAGGTTAAAGGGAGAATGTCTGCTGAAGACTGTGTTTTTATTTCTGACTGTAAAGTAGTTAGACATTAAGTGAAAAGGATTTAACTGACATTTATATTAACATCCATACTATATATTCCAGATTTGATTGATTGATTGATTTGGGTTTAATGTACATTTCATTGTACCAGTCATAACATGATAGGTAGCTAGGGGGTGGAGAACGGCAGTGCATACCACTTGATCAAACTCTCTCCCCTCTAACTTGCTGAGCAGTCGTAGACAACTTAAGTTAGTTTTCCAGTTTAGGTGAGATGAGGTTCTTAGTAGCAGCCATTTTGTTCTATACTGTCACATAAAGTGGAACCTCATCACCCATTCTGAAAGAGAAAGTATTAGGTTCAGATGACAACCTGTCCATAAACTAGAAGAGGTATTTTATTAAGCAGGAAAAACAAAAGGCACCTACGGTGTATGATGTCTGTTCATATAATAAAAGGCTGGATAAGAGAGGTTGTGAATTATGTTGTAGAATCAGCCTCTGGTTGAGACTGCGATATCTCTGTTAGAGAAAGTAGCGGGTTTAGCATTGAGAGACTCAGTATTCGGTGAATCGCCCGAGGTGTTTGACAACATGAACAAAGTGGTGTTAACTGCACAGAAAGTGAAAGGAGTCACTGACCTCAAAGGACTGGTCATCACAACGAGGCTGGGACTGTCCAAACTGCCGTATGAAAACAGAGTTTTCTCAAATGTGACGGCGGATTGTGTGGAAGCTATTGTGAGTAGTACACTGTTTGTAAATAATCATTTCTATTTTAAGGTGTAGGGGTGTAGAGTGTTAATATGTGAGTTTAGTTATAGTTAAATTGTGAAAAACTGAATATTAGATTATGGTAGATTACTTACCTAGTAATCATGCAAAACAACGAAAGCTGGATAAAAATAAAGATGATAAAAAGACAGTTTTGTTAAATCACAATAATGCAAAGACTAAAATAAACATACAAAATGTAAATACCATAATCACAGAGTTTAGATCTCCGCTAACGGAGGTAATAATAAATAAATAAGAAAATCCAGATTGTTTTGTATCCAAGTGATGATCCGGATCAGTCGCAAGATTATGATGAAGTTTTGTTCTCTTTGCATGGAATTAATGTGGACATAGAATATAATTGTTTCACTTAGTATCTTAAAACAGTCCTATATTTTCTTTTTAAAATTTTCTATTCACGGTGATTTTCTGTGTATTTTGAATACATTAAACAAGCTGTAGATGCAGTAGAACCTGTCTTATATAACCTTCCATTATACACACATTTGGTTCTATTAGCTCATGTCTACTCTTCCAAATTTAGGTTTTCCAATTTCAGTAAATGTGTTCTTGTTTGCAAATGTTCGTTTAACTGACGACAATTTGACTTTGTCACAAAATGGGAATTTCATTGGACTGGTAAGGTTTGGTGAGTGAAATCTCTAGGTTACTTTGGTGGGGAAATACGCTCATATGAACTCAATACAAACATAGACTTGGTACTTTTTGTTTACAAATAATAATTGGAACTCAGTTTTCTTACTGTCATGAGTACATTACTGCTATGTGCTGTACAGTGGCACAGCTAGAATATGTTATGTGGGCTTGTTTTTTGAAAGTTTGTGTCAATTTTTTTTGTATAAAAATAATAATGGACAGAAGTACAAGTTATAAATATACACACACTGTGATAAGAAGTAATTCTCACAGTGGTTTTTGAGGAACATTAGTATAATTTCCAACTGAAATTATCACCTTCAAATCAACACATAGCCAATTAACATCCAGCTTACAAATTATCATCTTATATCGGTTTTCCTGATTGGTTGGATTTATTGTTTACTTTATATTTATGCCAATTAAAAGCAAATGCCAAAAAACTGACCCAAGTACAAGGCTGTGATATACATAAGACAGGTTGACAATTTCACCGCTATACTGCATTGATTTCAGGGAATAGCGTTTGAGACTAATCCCTTCATGTGGCATTCAGAGGCCATTTCACTGTCCGGACCCGTTCAGACCACGCGCTTGCTGGATTGCCTGACAAAAGCACAGCAGCCGTTACAGAACGTCACACAAGAGGAGGAGGCTTTCCTTATGGAGACCAACTTTGAGGTGAGACAATCCAATCAGAGATTTATGGCGTTTAATCTGTGCACTGGTACACAATAACAAATCAGTATTAAATCCTGTGCTGATCACTGCAGTAAAACTCTCTGATAATCTCATATAATGTAACCGACAGTTTTATACAGTGTCTTTCTCTATTTTGTTTACAAACACACTCTATGAAAGGAAATATCTCTTAGTTCCTCCATCAAAGGGTCTTTCAAATAAAAAATGTGTTCAACCATAACTTTTAACTGGTTGTGGCCATTTTAAATTTTGTTATAATGAAAATGTTTCCACCCAGCATAAAAACTTTCCATCTGTTTATATTTCATCGGTAGTCCTTACACACGGCTGAAAACAGCAACAAAACAGTTTTCATCAAACAAAGCGATGTTCTGCCCAAATCTCCATTCTGCCACCAGACTTTGACTGATATATAATCTTGTGACATCCTTTGTTGAAGCATAAATTAATACTGGTGCATGTTGATCATTTATTATTGTTTATTTTTGTTTATTGAGAAACCAATTTATTTATGTTTTAAAGTAAAGTCTCATGTGATTACTGAATGGATGTGAGTTACTACATGTACTCCCCCGTCCAACAACTTATAATAGGTACCTACTCACACATAATATCTGTACACTTGTGCACATTATTCACACAGATTCTCTTTCAGATGACTTTGGAAACTTTCATCAAACTTACTGCTTTTTTGTTAATGGATCAGATAGTATAACAGTACCAAGTGTGTACATAATGTCACATGATTACTCACACAAGACTGTATTGAAGTGTGTCTTTCACAATACACTTATTTTACTTCACTAGATGTCAGATGACTGGACACGCACAGAGTTACAGAACACAGCCACTGAGCTGGCCTACCACAGGTAGAGTCCTCATAGAAACATGATCATATACCGATAATATCAACATCAAACTCAGATTGGATTTTCTGTTCAGTCAATGTTGAAATATAATATCTCACAGTGTGCCATTTAACAAAATCAAATGCTCCAATAAAATGAAAAATTTGAAAATAAACATATTGTTTCTACAAATACTTAGTTGCCTTTAGTACTATTCTGTAAAGTGACTTCTGGGGCCATATTCACAAAAGGGATCAAAATCAAGTTGAGACAAAAATCAGCTCCAGTTTGGTATAAACAAAATAAAGTTTTCCATGCATGAAAAGTGATGATTTTGAATATTTTGGGAATTCTTTTTTGACAATTATTGTAAACAATATTAAAATGAAGACTTTCAGCATCAGTAATATTTAAATGAACGATCCCTTCCCGACCCACAGGTTTCTGGTGAATGACACAGACACCTATGTTCAGGTTTTCTTTGACCATCACTTGCGAGACGTTACCATGGAAATGTTTGTCAAGTTTGAAGGTGATCCAAATGTCAATGACTATGACTTCACAGACATCCTGCCTAAAGGTTTGTTTCAGTTCTCTCCATTTGTACCTCTTTGTAAGCTATGTTACACTGGTGTTTGGAGCTAGTGAGGGGGCCACAGTTAAACAGCCTTCTATAGAATTTTTTAAAAAGCTGTTTACATTCTAACGACAATCAAACTGGACCTGGTTTTTGGAAAACAAAGCATTTTATTGCGTTAATACATCCAATCCAATCGACAATTGCTAATCTGGTCGGCGCGGACCGGCCCGCCAAACATCAGAAAAAGACGTCCTGTGTTTCCACCAGCCAGGCCGGTCCAGTACTGTGCACTCGCAAGGTGGCGCATCGTACTTCCTTCCTGTCTAGACAGAGTGACGTCATAGCATCTTTTTCGTTTGGCGCGTGTACTGTGCAGACGTGTTTTCAACATATCCAGAGTTTTTAAAGGAAAAAGTGTGCATTATGACGGATTTTCAACCTCATTTGCTATAATTAGTGTAGAAGTGTTAACTACATATCATGCACGGATATACATTAAGAAATCTGCTGGAAACGCTTGATGATAGGGCAGTAATCGACGAGAAATATGAAGGAAGCCCTTTTGCTAGTTTCCTCCCATTCAACAATTGTGCTGTCAGGGGCAGATTGACAGGTTTAAAGAAATAATGGATATACTACTTACAAGGTATTTTATCCGTGTCTTTTGTTTGAATGTACCTTCTACCTACTCTCACGGAAAACCTCAGTTTATGCAGTATTTAACATAAACGGAATTCCCCCAAGAAGAGATGCATTCTTCAGATTTCTTCAGAGCGCACTGGTACCGACTTCTCTGCTGTATAGCATCAGTCACACCAGCCAGCTTGAGTATTTAGTGTTTTTCATCAGAAGCAAGATACCTTCTTCAGAGTGCACTGGTCCAGACATCTTTGCTGTAAAGCATTAGTCAACCAGCAAGCTCCAGTTCAGACGACCTCACAATAGAAGGTGATATCAGTCCCTCCCTTGCAGACTCGGCTTTGTTGTCGGTAGTGGGGGTTGTGGATGGCCAGGTCACTGTTTTAAGTTGCCTGGTTTTATCACGAAAGGAAAGAAATTCATCTACGGAGCTCCCTACCTCTTCAGAGTGCTTTGGTACCGACTTCAGACCGGCACCGACCAGGATTTTCACCATCAGAGTGCACTGGTCCAGGCTTCTCTCCTTTTAAAGCATCAGCCGATCGGCCAGCTCAAAAGAACGTGGCCCCTGACGTCATCTCCACGAAGCTGGTCAGGTGATTCACTGACCAAGTCACGAAGCTGATCACGTGTTTCACCGACCAGGAAAGTCGGAAGTGCATTCTTCAGAACTCACGTCTACTGTGATTCCAGTCCCTGCTTTGCAGACCAGGCCTTGTTGTCAGTAGTGGGGTTTTGTGGACAGTCAGAATACTGTGAAGTTGCCGGCTGAGTATCACAAAAAGAACGTGACCACTGATGTCATCTCCGATCAGCCAATTGCGTTGTCCTTCCGACCAGGGAGCTGGTCACGTGACATGCCGAACAACAATTGTTTCTAAAAATAGCTCACAAGGGTTTTCCCAGCAACTGTCAAATCTACAAATAAAACGTGCGTTTTTGAAAGAAATACTTTAATCAATGAAGGAATCTTACAGTAAGCTGGATTCAACACAAACAATGGTTGTTTAATTGTTTCAACAACTGGTTACATAGCATAACGACCGGCTACACAGCCTTGTACCGACCGGCTGCCGGCTTCACAGCCCTTAATGTACAGTGCTTCAATCAACCGGTTACAGAGTCTCCCTACCTAGTTCCGTTCAGCCTGCAGTAAGCTGAGTTTTCAACACACTATAGTTGTTAAATTGCTTCAGCAACTGGTTACAGAGTGTACCGACCGGCTACTGGCTGCACAGCCTTGTACAGCTTATCCGACCCAACCGGTTACAGAGCCCTCTGACCTAGTCCATCCAACTATGTGTTGATTCTGGGCAGGCAGACAGCAAGCATTTACAATATATGGCTTCAACCGACCGGTTACAGAGTCTACCGACCGGTCACAGCCTGCACTGAATAGTTTGCTTCACATTAGCCGGTCACAGAGCCTTCCTGCCTTTTAGCAACCAGCACCAAGAATCAACCAACCCACAGGGTTTTCTACCAGCTGGCCACTCTTCATCAGCAGCCTATTCACCGGCCTAAGACTGATGACAGGCCTAAGAATGTGTAGTCCCTGACAGGAAGTTATTTCCTACACAGAAACTGCTTCAACCGGTTACAGAGTTCACCAACCGGTTACCGGCTATACAGGTTTCACTGAGCAGTTTTGCTTCACACCAGCTGGTTACAGAGACTACCAACCTATCAGGTGCAATTACTGTCTTGCCCCTTTTCAATACTGGTTACAGAGGACCGGAACCGACCAGCAGTCTCTCCTGGGGATCACCTAGTAGACCAGTAACTAAATTCAATGGTCAGCCTAACCTACCAGTGTTACTGGTAACAGAGTATCACAGGCTACAGAAATTTACTGTGGCCAAAAATTGCTGGTTACAGAGAAAACAAATGGGTTTTTTTTGAACAGCAAGAGAAAAGGTGGTACATACTCAAACAAGCCTTCATCGTGTCCGTTTAGGGGTCAGCCATCATACAAATGACAATGTGTACATGCTCCACTGCCCGGGGCCAAGAGTCTGTAAAATGTGAAGAGTTGTGTCAGCCCCACCGGACTGGACGACAGCAATAACAGAAGGACTGTTAACTGTTTTCATTGTCACCAGGCCGGACCAGTGTCCCAAGGGACAGAAAATGTTTGTCAGACTACCAAATGTCGAAAGATGCAGTCGAGCCAGTTCAAATCTCTGGGCTTCTTCAACTGACATTTTTTGGTTCCAAAACCAGACAGCTTTTGGAGACCTTTTCTAGATCTGAGCAAACCAAACCTTTCGGAGACCATCAGGACCTCCCTCCAACAAGGGGAGTGGGTTACCTCAATAGATTTCAAGAACACCTACTTCCATATACCTATACAGGAACAATCCATAAAATGCCTGAGATTTCACACCCAAGGTCGGGCATACCAGTTCAAGGCCCTGCCATTCGGTTTGTCCACAGCACCCTTGGAGTTCACCGTGATCCCAAAGGAGGTGAAACTGATGGCCATACACAAGGATTTAAGAATCCACCAGTACCTAGACGACTGGTTGGTGAGAGCCAGACCCCACCAGGCTTGTCTCCAACATACACAGGAACTAGTAAATAATGTGTCAGCAACTGGGTTGGCTGATGAACTTAGAGAAATCATAGCTGGAGCCCAAACAAGACTTCGATTTTATAGGCTACCAGCTCGACCTCAGGTCTGATCAGGTCCGACTGACTTCGGACCGGTGGCAGAACCCTCAAGAGAAAGTGCTGAAACTGCTATCCCTACCGGCTTGCCTGGTCCGGGAATTCATGTCCTTGATAGGTTTCTAACAGCTACAGAAAAGCAAGTTCATCTAGGCCGACTTCATATGAGACTCATTCAGTGGCATCACAAAAACAACTGGAGGGTACCAGAATCACTAGAAAAGGTGATCCCACTCCATCCACTCAATATGCAGCAGGTGGCACCAGCCCAAAATAGACTTATATGCCACGAGGTTCAACAACAAGTTGCCTCTGTGTGTGTCATCGGTACCGGATCCCCTGGCCACAGCAGTGGATGCGCTCAGTCTGCCATGGTAGGATCAGGAAGCATACACTTTCCCACCATCAGCCATATTGGGCAAAGTGGTGGAGAAGTCACAAGACTCCCCATGCAAGAGAATCATTCTGATTGCTCCGGGGTGGCCCAACATGCCTCGGTTTTGGGATCTAGTGGCCATGTCCAGCCAAATCCCACTGAGCCTGCCCAATCTGCCCAACCTGTTGACAGCCATTCAATCAGATCCCTCACAGAAATCTGACAATCTTAATCTCCATGCAGGGCTCCTAGAGCCTCAGCAATCGAGGAGCAGGGCTTGTCTGAGGCAGTGGCAGCAAGAATGGAGGCTCCCCAAAGGGGATCAATCAGATCAGTCTATGAGGCAAGTGGGCCATTTTTACAAAGTGATGTATCACTCATCAGGTGGACTTCGGGGCACCCCCTGTAAAGTCAGTTGCAGACTTCCTTATGTACCTGTTTCAGGACAGGAAGTTGCAGCCCAGCACCATTGATGGTTACAGGTCCGCCATTGCTGCTTCTAAGGTGTTCAAGTCGGGAGTCTCCTTAGATCCAATCTTGTCAGCCTGCCACTGAAGTCACATAATACCTTCACACAGTTCTATCTGAAGGGTGTGGTTTGGGCTGATTCAGAGCTTTACCAATTGGGCTCGGTAGTGGCTGCTCAGCAGATCCACAAGTGGCCCTTAGATTGAGGAGATTTGTATATATGTACATAGTGTAAACAGTTCTTTATGTACATAATAATAATAAAAAAAAAGTGTGACATGCTTCCTTTGGCAGGTTTATTTGCATTCTGGGACTGAACTCATCCCTCTCTTCCCCTACCTCAGAACAGGTCTGCAAAAAAAAAGGGGGGGCGATGTCGGTATAACCCCAGGTAACCGGCTGCTGGCAACCGACCATGGCCTTACAGGGTTTCCTGACCTTAAGGTCAACCCAGGCCTGGGCCTATAGGTCTCCTGACGAAGTCAGCCAAGACCATAGGCTAAAATTTGCTATTATTTGTGAGTTCACATATGTCCCTAGTAACTTACCCGCTGACCAAGCAGTAGTTATTCAGCAATTTTCCATTGGATAGGATGTATTAAGGTAATAAAATTGCAAATTTAATAAGTAAATTAAATTTTTAATACCCTATCCAATGGACACACAAGACCCTCCCACCGACCCCGCTATCAGCTTACTAGGGGTCTAATAGGTTTAGACAACGAAAAAGATGCTATGACGTCGCTCTGTCTAGACAGGAAGGAAGTACGATGCGCCACCTTGCGAGTGCACAGTACTGGGACCGGCCGGCCAGTGGAGACACAGGACATCTTTTTCTGTCGTTTGGCGGGCCGATCTGCGCCGACCAGATTAGCAATTGTCCATTGGATAGGGTATTAACTTATAAAAATTTAATTTACTTATTAAATTTGCAATTTTGTGAATTTTTGTGGTAAATCACAGTCTGTACAGTCTGTTACAGCAACTAGTCGTTACACTTCTGTCTCCCACCCAACAACTCACACTGAATCCCAACTAGTAACATATGTACAGTGACTTCTCTTCCCTTGTGAAAAGGCTACTCAACTCCGCTTTACAGAAGTGTGAATAAGACAGACACAAGACAAGTCTTAACACCCTCTAGATTTGTCTTGCACCCAAACATTAATTGTGACTCACGACTAATATAAGTCATGAATATTTGGGACAGGTACACAAACACATAAAGGTTTAAGCATTTAAAGATGTTAAACATTTTATCAATTGTCCTTGATGGCCATGCTTGTGCTGCCAGATTTCACAGGTGAAATGAGAATTCATACAACCAACTAGAGTAGAGTCAGGACTTTTTAGCAATTGAAAGGCAAACTTGTCACAGTAGAACAAGGGAATATTATGTATGGCACTGTATTTAGACATATATCTGAAATAAAAACATCTGTAACAATATTTATTTTATTTTGATGTCATGTGACTTTTCAGGCATGCCTGACCCGATACCTGACAATCGGGAAGAGAGGGTTGGTTACATACAGAACCTGACACAGGGAAGTCTGTACTCGTATGTACTGCCGAGAAACCTGACAACACACCAGGGGGAGTACACAGTGGGAGTGTTAGTCACGGGTGAGTAAACACTCTAACTTATGATGGGTTCACACTTATCTCAGACTGGAGTTCCAGACATACTGTACTGGAAAGAGAAGTTACTGATTGCTTCTGCTAGGACACGATCCCAAAGCCTTTGGATTACAGACAGAAATGAACACAAGTCTACTGCTTGGCACCATATCATGGCACAAACCTTAACTTGACACAAAACGGAAGATCCAATATTCTGTTCAAAGACAGACTTTAGGTGCATAATACAGAATAGCAGAAATCCATAATTATATAACCGGATACACGGCATGCTACTTACTACAGATTTAGATAATGCACTGTAAAAGTTCAATCAGAATAAGAATAGAATATTATTCCTATTATTTGACATTTGGTGACCTGTCTATTTTCACCTTCCAGCCTATGATGACACTGGCGGCCCCGTCAGCGCCGTGAATTACACTTTCTACGTACAGTTCATCCACTGCAAGCTCTGGTTTGACCATCTGCAGACCTGGGGGGACGACCATTGTGATGTAAGTCATCTGATGGACGAACTATTAGATTTCAACATAATGAACGAACAGATTCACTTAATGACTTTGATTTTTTGGATTTCATGGTTTCAATTACTTACTGTCTGATTGACTTTTATCTGGTTCATTGATTGGTTCATTACTGCATTAGTGATATGGTTGGTTGATCGACTGGTTGGTTGGTTGTCTCATTATTTTATTAAATGACTGGTTGATTGACTGCCTGACTGGCTTCTTAACCAATTGGTAGGTTGGTTGATCGATTAAGCCAACAAATAAAACTAAATCACATTTCCAAAATCTGCTATTAACTAGTTGTGAATATATTGCCGGATTAATTACTAATTTATTGTATTATTGATTGATTATATTGACATACTGATAATTAAAGTTTATCCCATTTCTGAAATCTGATATGAAGCAGTGAAATACATACTTACTCACACAAGTTTATCTCACGTGTGGTATTAGTCGTTGATATTTGGATTAGGTTGTATATTTATATTTATGAACTTGTTGATCTACTGACTTGATGACTGAGGATGTTGGAGGACAACATGCAATGTTCACTATTGTGTATGAAATGCCGCTATCTGACTGGGCGTGACATTTTCTCAGATTGTAATATTTGTGACAACTTATTTACTTATAGCAGAGTTTCTATGAATGGTGCTTGTTGGTATACAGTGAGACATCTAATGTTCTACTTTTTGTATCTTCCATTTTATGAACACCTTGTCATTATCCCACATTTGTACTTCCATACTGTTTACAAACCTTTTTTTTCAATGATTATAATCTCATCATTCTCTGTGATCTGGCAGGTCCAGGAGTCCTCCACTCCAGCACGAGTCAAATTTAAGAGTAAAGTGTTTCCGAGCAGTTTTGGGGCGGGTTTGGATGTGGGACCCAATACTATTGACTTTGGTACAGTGTTTGACGATGGTGTGAAAAAGTTACTGGAAAATATTCACATCCTGGTGACAATACTGCTCTTCTTGGTGATATACTTCACCATGCTGCCATTTGCTGTGAAAAAAGACCGGGAGGACAGGTTGAATGTAAGTACACTGCCTTAATGTATTGATATGCAGTGATTGCTTTCAGTAAACAGAGTTAACACTAGTAGACCTGAGAAGGCTGTTTTAACTGTGAAGCTTTCAAACCATGAATTCACAAGCCCAAATAACAATCAACAATGGTCTTTCCCATATTTGTTTAAAACCATGAATAGTAAAGTTATTTTACTCTTTTCGATTAAAATCAAAAACTTAAGAGCAAACTCAGTCTGTACCGTGTTTGTGAACACAGATTTCTGTTTATTCTGTGTGTGGGTTTCAGTTAGAAGTGCCATGATTTGCAGGTAGTCTGTGCTTATATCCCTTTGTGTTTGTGTACATTGTCCATAACTTGAAAGCTAAATCTCATTCATAAACTTTTAGAATAATCCCAGACATAGTCCAAGCCATAGTGCAATCACAGCATGACAGTCATGAATACATTTAACCAGATTCTGTGATTTGTGTGATTTCAGTGGACACCTCTGCCTATTGTTGGCATGCTACCCAGCGAGCCCTATCAGTACATTGTGGACGTGTACACTGGCATCCAATCCAATTCAGGGACAGAGTCCAATGTGTACATACTTCTGATTGGCAGTGAGGCTGAGACTGAGAATGTACAGCTGTGTACACCAGAGAGAAAGGTCAGTGCATTGGTTACTCCTGGGTAAGGTCAAGGTTGTTGCTTTGTGACCTTTTCACACAACTAAGGTTATCTAAGGACCCACTCCCCTTACAGCTCTGACACATTTGTATAGTTCAGCTCTGTTTGTCTGTATTATTTCTGAAGTCCTCAGTAGCCTAGGTGTCAGCAAGTTTGGGATCTAATCACAGGCTGTCACCTCTGTGTGGGTTTGACTCCTACAATTGGCAATGCTAAGGGCCTGTCCCAATATGACCCTGGCTGTTGAACGGGATGTAAAACCCCAACTTTGACTTTATTGTTTCTGAAATATATCACAACCATAGTGACAGTATAAAAGTGTACCACAAAATGTATTGGGGTTTATAGTTTGATGTGTAATAACCTCATATGGAACATAGTAATACAGGACAGCAACATTGTACTCTTTATAAGTTTGAGACCAAATTTAGAACTAGATTTCATCTCAACTGTGGAGTGAGTAATCAGCCAGTGTAAAAATAAAATAATATCAGACTTGAGCCTAAAAGTTAAGACTTGAGACAATGGTTGGGCTTCACTGGGTTTACTGCACTGCTGAAAGTGGGGGAATTTGAAACATTTTTCATATTGGATGAGCAAGATGATTAGCTAGAATTCCTGCTTCAGTTTAAGTATCAAGATCTGACTTCACAGTCTTCTCTCATATCAACTGTTGAATTTTTAAGCTTACACTAAATGTATCTGTAGTAGCTGTTTCTCTAGAAGTATTGAGGTTCACTCAGTTCAATACAAAACTTAACTAAGTTCCCTTAAGGATCCACTGAGGTTTACTTTATTCATTGTAGAACTTTAAGCGAGGCAGCATGAACCGTTTTCTGTTGGGTAGCAAGCTTCCACTGGGTAAGATTACCTACATCCACATCTACCATGACAACTCAGGCCAAGGAAATGCAGCCGACTGGTACCTGGACAAAGTGGTGGTACAGGACAGACAGCAACAGAAAACGTAAGCAAACTCATCTAAACATAGAGAAAGTAAGCAGTGATCATCTTCACACAGAGATAATAAGCAAGTGTTATCCTAGCCTAGTAAAAGTAAGCAGACTCTCTCAACTCAGAAAAGGTAAGCAGTTATAATCCAAGCATAGAGAAAATAAGCAACTATTCAATAAAATACAATAAAAAACACCATAGAGATAAGTCATAATACCATAAAGATAAGTCATAAGACCATTACAATAAGTCATAGCACCATAAAGATAAGTCACAGCACCATAAAGATAAGTCACAGCACCATAGGGGTAAGTCATAGCACCATGAAGATAAATCATAGCATCATATAGATAAGTCATAACACCATACAGATAAGTCATAGCACCATAAGGATAAGTCATAGCACCATGAAGATAAATAATAACATCATATAGATAAGTCATAACACCATACAGATAAGTTATAGTACCATAAAGATATGTCATAAAACCACAAACATATGTTATAGAACCATAAGGGTAAGTCCTATTACCATAAAGATTAATCATATTGTCATAAAGATAAGTCAAAACACCACAAAGGTAAGTCATGGAACACTATAAAGATCAATCAAAACACAATAAAAATATGTCATAACACCATAAAAATAAGTCATAACACCATAAAGATATGTCATAACACCATACAGATCAGTCATAATACCATAAAAGTAAGTCATAACACCATAAAGATAAGTTGTAATATCATAAAGATAAGTTACAGCAGCACAGAACTAAGTTGTAACACCATAAAGGTAAGTCCTAACATAAGCTGCATGTTACGCTCATGGGCAAGTGCGGTAGCAATTACCGCTTGCTTTTAAATTGCAACAGGAAAAAACAACAGATTTATTTAGCAATACAATATTGATTACAGTCAATACTCTTAATAGTTTGTGCAATAATGTAATGAAACAATAATCAGTAATTATATTAATACAATAACCAATCTGACCTGACCACAGCCCTATTCACCTAATTAACTCTGTGGTAGATCCTTACACTATATCCAGATATAAACAATATACATAATGCAGCAAATTCACTCTTTGGTAAATTGTGTCCAGATATAGTCAATATCCAAAATATAGCAAATCCACTCTTTGGTAGATCCACACACTATATCCAGATTTAAACAATATGCAAAATGCAGCACATCCACTCTCAGGTAGATCTACAAATTGTATCTAGATGTAAACAATATCCAAAATGCAGTAAATCCACTATGTGGTAGATCCACGCACTATATGCCTTTCACTCTGTGGTCACGGATTCAAATCCAGCTCATGTGAAGAAATGGGACACACTGAGGACCTGTCCTAACATGACCTTTAACCTTTGACCTGTGACATTTGTCTTGCAGGTACCTGTTTTACTGTAACAGCTGGCTATCATTATCCAGGGCTGAGTCAAGTTTACGTCAAGTATTACGCCTGGTGTCCAAACACGAGCTTGTCCACAACAAAGGCATGCTGAAGCGCAGAGCCTTGTCCAACGTGATGGAAGACAACCTGTGGGTAAGGCAGTGGTCACACTTGTTTTTTTAATAGAACATAGGGGAGTGGTCACACTTATCTGTTTGAATAGAACGTAAGGGAGTGGTCACAGTTACCTGTTTGAACTTAACATAAGGGAGTGGTCACACTTACCTGTTTGAATAGAACATAAGGGAGTGGTCACACTTGTCTGTTTCAGTAGAACATATGGGAGTGGTCACACTTGTTTTTTTTAATAGAACATAGGGGAGTGGTCACACTTATCTGTTTGAATGGACATTAGGGGGTAATGCTACTTGTCTGTTTGAAATAAGGGGGCGGGTATACTGTTTGGATGAAGATAAGAGAGTGATCACACTTTTCTGTTTGATCAAAAAAGGGACATAATTAAAGTATAAGAAAATTTGTTTTGCTTGAGATAACATGCCACATTGGATGTTTGTTTGATAGTGTTCCCCATGTAAAGCCATTGCAGCAGCTGTTGAAATGAATCTGAATGTATAGTGTGTACACAATCATGTTGAGCTCAGTAAAACAACTGATATGAGAACAGCCAATTGAAGAAGTGTGAACCTGGTTTTACTCTGATCGATTGAGTAGTCTGCACTGTTGGTTTATCTGTGATGGAGTTGATTCAATTGATACCTGCACCAAGGAGGTGTTAAATTCATGACTGTTTGTTTGTCTGTTTGTTAGCAGGATTACACAAATATTACTGGTCAGATTGATGGGTCTTTGTCCAGCTTAGATCCTATTAAATGAGTGGTCTGGATCACTGCCTGGATATCAGAGGTCTGGATTTCCCATTTACTGATTATTGAATCATTTTTTAAAAACATACATGCCTTGCGGAAGTATGCACTCTGTAAGTACTCTGGTTGAACATTAAAATGTAAGAATGACATCAACAATACATGTGTTTTGGTTCATTAAATCTGTTAACGTGTTGACATTAGGTGAGCACACTGTTCAGGAGGAATGAAGACCACTTCAGTCGAGTGCAGAGGCTGACCACGGCCTTGGCATTGGTCTTCTTATCAATGGTCTCCAGTGCCATGTGGTAAGTTCATTATGTCATTCATCATTTCAGCCTCAGGCCAGATGTATAAAATAATGTATCATCTGGTTTAACTAAATCTCGCTGGGTTTTGTTTCAAAGTTTTTTTTTTGATCAAATTGAGACTTTAAGATTCTAGCTGAAACAAAGTACCTCTGTCAGCCTCATTTTACCTGTCAAAGTAGTGTAAAGTTTTCATGTGACAAAGTGAAAAATCAGTCAGTCAGTCATATATTTCCCCTATACATTCAGTCACAATATTTTTACCTCTCAGTATATCAGTGAGATCTTTTGAAGTCCAAGTCATATTTTGGGTTTAGCATCCCATCCCAACAGCCAGGGTCATACTGGGACAAATTCTCAGCATTACTACATGTGAGAATCAAACCCACACATAGGTGACAGTCTGTGATTAGATGCCAACTTACTAACCACTGTGCCAGTGAGAAGTGAAATGTTTCCCTCTACATTTAGTCATTATGGTGATACTTTTGCCTCGTGTCTATGAGTGAGATGTTTCTCAACTGTCTGTGACTGATTCTCCCACAGATGTTGTTCAGTCTAGTTTACCTTGCACTGACTCACTCAGCCAGTTATTTCTCCTCTGTTTTTCCCCATGATGATACTCTTATCTTCTTATCTCACTCACTCTATCACCCAGTCATTTTTTGTGACCTCTAGGTTTGGACGCGGTGACAGCGATTCTCCCACTGATGGGATTCAGATCGGTCCGATGTCATTCACCCTGAGGACTGTGGTGGTCAGTATTTATGCCCTTCTGACTGTCCTGCCAGTCACTCTACTCATTCTGTGTCTCTTCATGAAGAGCAAACGCAGACAGAAACGGCCACAGGTACATCTCACCAGTACACTCACTGTCACATACATAGGTTGTAACTCAGTCTCTACCAACTCTCATACAACTTAAAAAGTACAAGAAAATTATAAAAATGTTATTTGTTATGTGTTTTTGGGTCAAATACTTTTTACAATGCTTGAGACTCTGGACACAGAAGTTGAGACACCTCTTTTGTAGGCTTAAATTTAAGCACCTGACTCAGTCGAGTCTCACGTCCGACTGTGTTTGTGAAACTAGTTGTGTCTGTTGGCTCAGACAATAGTGTCGGGCATTTGAGCTGAAAGTCTCAGCTTTCAGTCTGAGACCTGCCTTTCAATTCATCGGCCCCAGCATCATATTCATTCTTGTTGATCTACTTTAACATTTTTATTCAAGTCATACATATTTATAACATTTAAAATAGAAAGATCTGATAATATGATTCATTACAGGCTAACCCCCGCGATTCAGCCATTACCCCTCCCCCTCCTTATTCAGAAACCATCCTAGATGTCCCACTTGGGCACCAGCTTAAATCACCCATCAAACTAGACGAGGGCCATGCTACCCTGTCAACAAAGAACTACTCCGCCTCCCTGAGTTCTGTGCACCCAGAAATAGACACCATCTGTATGGACGACCCAAACACTAACAACAACAACAACTGCGACGGTGACAGCGTCGGCATGGTGATGTTTTCTGACAAACAAGAAAGCAGAAAGAGAAATGTACTAAAGAAAGGCGAGTGTGGGTTGTTATTGTGATGATGTCATCAGTATGTGTGTACATTGCATTTTGCATATCTGATGGTATTTTAGTAAAACTGCTCGAATTATAAAACTTAATCAAACTTTTGCCATTGAGTATTTGACTTTACGCCAATGTAGCAAATATGAATAATGTTACAGAAAACAAGTGTGAAGACAGAATTCTATTGAGGTTGTGTTCATGTTGCCATGCACAACTTGTTGTTATATATGTGAATGTCTTGTCTAGTGTACTGCTATGTATTATCATATTGACCCGATCACTTTGTAATGACAAGAAACTCACAGGAAACACAAAACTGATTATGTTCATACAGGCTCTCCTGTAAGACTGTCCATCCCCGCAAGTGCTGTTTTTACCCCACAGCCGTTAAGGGCTGTCGGGATAATGTTTTCACCCATGGTGTCCGGATTGGCGGGCAGGCGGGCGGCGGGAAAAAGTTTGTCCAGGCTGCATCTCAAAAACCGTAAGGTGTAGGAAGTTGACACTTGGTAGGGACATTGGTTAGGAGGTGTAGGTGTGCAACATCATGGTCTGACCTTGATTTGACCTTTGACCTTGCCGTAGTGACCTTGAGTTTGAAAATCTTGTCTGGGCTATATCTCAGAAACCGTAAGGTGTAGGAAGTTGATACTTGGTAGTGACATTGGTTAGGAGGTGTAGGCGTGCAACGTCATGGTGTGACCTTGATTTGACCTTTGGCCTTGTCATAGTGACCTTGACCTATAAAATCTTGTCCGGGGTATATCTCGGAAACCGTAAGGTGTGGGAAGTTGATAGGTGGTAGGGACATTGGTGAGGGGTGTAGGTGTGCAACTTCATGGTGTGACCTTGATTTGACCTTTGACCTTGTCGTAGTGAGCTTGACCTATCAAATCTTGTTCGGGCTATATCTCGGAAACTGTAAGGTGTAGCAAGTTGATACTTAGTAGGGACATTGGTTAGAGGTTGTAGGTATGCAACGTCATGGTGTTACCTTGATTTGACCTTTGACATTACTGTAGTGACCTTGACATTTAAAATCTTGTCCGGGTTATATCTCGGAAACTGTAAGGTGTAGGAAGATAATACTTGGTAGGGATAATGGGTGGGAGTTGTAGGTGTGCGATGTCATGATGTGACCTTGATTTGACTTTTGATCTTACCGTAGTGACCTTGACCTTTAAAATTTTGTCCGGGCAATATTTCTGAAACCATTTAATCTGGGAGGTTGATGCTTGGTAGGGACATTGCTTAGAGGTTGTAGGTATGACACATCATGCTGCAATTTTGATTTGGGCTTTGACCTTGTCATAGTGACCATGAGTTTTAAAATCTTGTCCAGGCTATTTTTTGGATTCCGTAAGATGTAGAACGTTTACACTTGGAAGGCACATTGTTTAGGGGGTGTAAGTATGCATCATGGTGTGTCGTTTAACTTTGGTTCTGCCAAAGCGTGTTCACCTGCCATATTTCAGACATGTTTCTCATATGACAAAGACATATGGATTGCTGCAACTGATTATTATATGAACTTTTACATAATTGTGCTATTTCCATTGACAGCTGTTCTTCAGTTAATAAAATTTTACAGTTTCATAATTTTAGTATACTGATTAATGCTGTTATCTTGCTATTAAATTGTCATGTTTTAATACTTTATCTTTACATACATTTTCTTTCTTTTAGAAGTTATTTTATCTACTTAAACATTATTTGGACCTTTACATAAGTGACACTGTGCTGAAAGTATCCAGGCCTTTGTACTGTTTCACTACTTCTGTATCTCATGGTTTTGAAAACTATTTCCCCAGGCTGTGGGGTACAGGCATCTCTGATGCTATTTTTCTTTCATTTTGGTACCTATTTGTTGATTGTAATATGTTTCCGAAACTATTTGCCATTATATTTTGTCCATGTGTTGTATTACTTTGCCTGAGGGCCATTTATAACTCCGTTGACATTCATACATTCTTTAACCTGTATTGTTAGGATAAATGTGGTAAGTAGATAGCAGATTTTTGTCAGTTTTGAGTGATCAGTAATTAGTATTTTAAGAACTGTCTTCAATATTTATTAAACTGTATATGTGGCTTTTATGTAGGCTGCTTGTTATTAAATAAACAAGTTTTGCAAAAATAACATCGACATACCCCATATATATGGAAATATAAGAAACAAAAGGATACAACTGTCGGGGTCTTTAGCTGGACCGGTGCTTTGTGCTTTTGGATTTCATTACTAGGTATTACCATTCTTGTATCATCCACTCATATTGCTGGACAGATAAACACAAAAGAAGCAATATAGCCACCACTGAAATAACAAGGAAAAATTGCAAAAAAAGGTTAAACACTTTGAAGATGTTGTCATCACCTGGGCTTGCTTCGAAAAAAAAACATTACTGTCCTACTTTTAACTGAACTGCAAATTGGAACACTGGGTAATGGCTATGTACTTCTGTGTAGTACCAGTAAACAGATTACATCTATTTGACAGTGCTGAAAAAAAAACTCAATTTTTGAGTGGGGAAATGTTTCAGTTTATCAGTATCACTGGCTTTATATTGGTGATTTTCTTCATATTTCAGCTTTAGCATTCACCAATACACACTGTTCTCTGAGACCAACCTCCATCTGCCAGCCCTAGATATACCATGGCGTTAGCCACAGCTAGATTGGTTGTTTATTGCTTGTGATTGTTGACGCCACCTTTGTACTGCGTGAACCACCCATAATGGCTGCATGCTGGTGACCAGGCGTTGGTTTTGTTATATTAGTATATTTACACATGGTTCTATTAGGGAATTCCCTGTAATTCTGGTCTGTTGACATGAGTACTGTGATTTTGTTACTAATTGTGTCACATATGTTTTACTGTTACATGTCTACCTATCTCTGTAGCTGGGGGACGGTTCCTGCCATTCTGGTGTGTGTACATCGCATACTTCCTGTGTTTCTGTGCGGTCATCGTTTCTGCATTCTTCACCATCCTGTACAGCTTTGAGTGGGGGTCTGCCAAGTCTTCGAGCTGGCTAGGCTCCTTCTGTCTGTCTTTTGTGGAGTCTGAGGGAATCATCAGCCCTGTAAAGGTAGGTAGAATGTCAGTACTGGTGGTCTATCTCTGTCTATTTAATTAATGTTTGTTGGGATGGAGGGCAATGGTACACTATGAGGATTCTGCACTGTAATTCACAGGATGTCTGTAAGCACCTGCACACCTTCAGGATAGGATCGAGATTAGAACTCGTATAATTTGAGTTTGGAGACCAATGTAGACAATCATCAAGTTTAGTCAGATGCAGAATTAGAGTTTTAATAGAAATGTTTAATTGCTTTTACCACTGGTGTTAGGCCATTGGTTGCCAATCACAAAGTCATTTTTGTTTATTTGCATAAATAGAGCATATTTTGTTGTAAATTGAGCTCATTTAATAGGCCATCTAACCACCAGTTCTACTCTGTTTCCCTCTTTCCTCAGGGCATCTTGTGAACATTAATACAGCACTTACACTTCTCCAGGCTATTACAGAATTCGGTCACCTTTTCACAGGATCAGGGGGTGCAAATTTGCAATAATATTTGTACTGTTGTGGATGAATAGTATATAATGTCTATGTTATTACAATTTTTTTTAAAATACAAATGGAGATTCTTGTAACTTACAGTTGTTAGAATGTGTCACTGACAAAGATCCAATGTTAAAACCAGTATTGTTTTGATGCTCACAGAATCAAAACGCGGCCTCAAAGACAGCCGTGCTTCTGATTTAAGATATCCAGGTGACTTTTGTTATGGACACAAAAACATGCAAGCTATACAGTCTGGTAAACAATAAGATGATTTCAGACTTTAAAGACACTTTGTTAAATGGTAGATTTTGTTAGAGAAGTGTGAAGTATGTATAACCCAATGAACTAATCACTCTGTATGGATTGTATTATGTCCTGTATGACCAGGCCTCTGTACTTTGGCACCTGACTAGGCCACTGACTTCGAGTGTTTATCACCAGCTAGGAATTGATTACTGTTTGTCATGGACAATTTGACCACTCTGTGTGTTACACTGATTTGCAGGCAATCCTTCTCGCCGTCCTGATCTCTCTGTTCTGTAAGATTCCCACAGACCACAGCGACGAGTTCTATGAGGAATACAGTGACATTGTGTTTGAGGAGGAAGAACAAGGTTTGCAGTCTTGAGTAGTACTGTGACAGTATTTAACCTCCACCAGTGCTAAGCCTGTTTTTAATCAAAATCATTTAGCCGTGTGTTTTGGTATCCATGTTTTTATGTTGTATACAGTACACTTGTAGCCGCTCTCAGACACCCAGTACTGAGAGTTCAGTGTTAACATATCATGACAAGGGGGCTCGGTGGTGTAGCACTTCATGTTGGAAAGTTGGTAGTTACTTGCTGATGCTCGATGATTTACAGTGCAGAATCTTGACCAACTAGTATGGACTGGTTCCTCCACCCATAAATTCCCCGTCGCAATATGACCCTGGCTGTTGAACGTGACGTAAAACAAAAAATAAATCTAAATCCCAATCTTTGTTTGGTGTTACTCAATGCTTATCTAATATATTGGCTTCTGTATTTGGGTTTGAAGTGATATTTGTGTCCTATTTGTACGTATATTGCTTTTATAAATTTTTCAGCCATTTAAATATATTTTCCATTTTAAATTTTCAAATAAGTAAAACAATTTGTCCCAAAAGTACTGACAAGATAGAGGGCATTATCATGAAAGCAACTGACTTTGAAAACCTCTATTTCTGTGTACATTGTTTAAAACAGAAAATGTTTGGCACAATATATGCACAAATTGTTGTTCAGAGGTTGGGTTTTCAAAATTCACATCCCACCTTTTCTTCAAGGCTTATCGACCCTCTGTTCCCAGATCCATGGACTTGGACTTCTGGATTTGTTGTGCCTTAGAATCTGAAGTTTGTAGACATTAAGCACTGCAATATGTTATATATTACAATTTAAAATACTAAGTGCTAAAATTAAAACATCCATCATGAAAAAAATAAATCTTTTTCATTTTAGTTGAAGCTATGCCTCATTTAAGTTTCACAATCTTGAACTTAACATCTGTTTATAGTTATTTTCCTCATGATAACATTTTAACCCTGCTAACCAAGTGTTGATGTTTTACACATTACAGATGTGGCACTAGTTGAAGGTTCACAGACCTTGGTGTACAAAAGGCACCTTAAGGCGCAGCTGATGCGTGCCTTTAAGGCGCTCTTCTGGCATGTCCTGTTTATGGCATGTCTCATCCTCGTGACGTTTGGTAATCGAGATCCTAGCAGCTACCAGTGTAACTCTGAACTGAAAAACCTCTACTTCAAGAAAGCACTTGCTGTAAGTCAGCTGAGTGAAGTGTAAAAAGTAGTGCAAAGTGTAAAGTTGTACATAGTGTAAAAGTATTACAAAGTGTAAAGTTGTACACAGTGTAAAAGTATTACAAAGTGTAAAGTTGTACACAGTGTAAAATAAGGCTGCAACGATTCTTCGGTTACTCGGAAGCGAAACGATTCAGTTAAATACTCGAGGCAAGAAAAGTGAACCGGATCTTCGAAAACAACTAAACATAGATGTAAAATCTACCACAAAATTCTATTTTTTCTTCAAATATATGAATATGTTTATATATTTTACTAATATAAGGCATTTCCATTTCAATATTTATATATTTTAAGTATTTGCAAGCTTTAATTCTTTGTGTAACAACGTTTTATAAGATGGCATTTTATTATAACGTATTTCGAAGACGCCTCAAATCTCGCAATATAAAGATGGTTCAAGTTTCTTATATTTTGCAATATAAATGCGTCTTTTCCCCCAAATTCAATAAATTATCAAAATTCCTTCCTGTTGTGTGGTTTGTAACCATTTTATAAGGCGTGATATGTCAAAATATGAAGCAGTTTATTTCGTGGGCGATAATCAAGCGATTAACCGAGTCCGAATCGATTCTTCTAAAACGAGGAATCGAGGCGCATTTTCGGGCTCGCTTGCAGCCCTAGTGTAAAAGTATTACAAAGTGTAAAGTTGTACATAGTGTAAAAGTAATTTAGTGTGTAAAGTTGTAAAAAGTGTTAAAGTAATAAAGACTTGCAAACTGTAAAGTTGTACAATATGTAAAGTTGACATCACTAGTGTGACATTGCTTTGTTTTAACCATTCACTTCATATATGCCCGATCTTGTGTGGCAGACATATGCCAAAATGAGTTTACCAATACTTCACACAATATACAGCAGTATTTTGTAGTTAAAAGTCTCCTCAGTTACCTACCACATATTTGTATCTGGGTATTCAGTTTAATACATTAAAAGAAGCATAAATCAGCAAAAATGTGGCAACATTTACAGGTTAAGGTGAATCCTATGTGTGGTTGTGAATAGGTTACAAGTTATAAACTGATACAGGTTATACTGGCTAGTTTAAGCAGGGAAAGTAAGTAATACACAGGAAACCAATAGAGATACATTGACTGTACACATACTGGCTCCCCACTGTTTTTGTTTTGGTTCTACAGGTACACAACCAGGCAGATCTGTGGGACATGTTGGAAAGCACGGCCATTCCACGACTCTTCCTCCAGACAAAATACAACGGCCAAAGTGTCGAGAAGCAGGACAAACAGTACATAGACAACACTCTCACCAGACGACTCGGACCCCCGGCAATCAGACAGTTCCGCATCAAACCAGGTACATGGACAGCATCTACAGGATTGTGCAAGATCTTGTCATTACACTAAAACATGGCGTTATGCAAGACTAGGCCATTATTTTGTACTGTATAATATAATTATACTAAAAAGTACCTTTATAACATACCAAGGCATTATATGAGAATATGCCATACTGTGTTATGCAATTATACTAATCCATGTATTTACACCAAACCATGGCTTTATGTGAGAATATGCCATTCTATGTTATGTATTTATACTAATCCATGTATTCATACCAAACCGTGGCCTTATGTGAGAATATGCCATACTATGTTATGTATTTATACTAATCCATGTATTCATACCAAACCATGGCCTTATGTGAGAATATGCCATACTATGTTATGTATTTATACTAATCCATGTATTTATACCAAACCATGGCCTTATGCGAGAATATGCCATACTATGTAATGTAATTATACTAGTCCATGTATTTATACCAAACCATGGCTTTATGCGAGAATATGCCATTCTATGTAATGTAATTATACTAATCCATGTATTTATACCAAACCATGGCCTTATGCGAGAATGTGCAACACTATGTAATGTAATTATACTAATCGATGTGTTCAAACCAAACACTGTCAGTTTATGATACCACAGAGTATCAGCCATTAAACATTTAAATTTACCACAAAAATGCCAGAAAGGCCTGAGATGAACCCTTCACCATCAATGGACCAATATTTAATTGTACCAAAGACACTTCTGCTAGAAGAGTTTGCAGACAGTTCATGTAGCTAAAACACATGCCATGAGGGTTTATCCAGGGCCTAATGTGGCATGTCATATTGAATTAGTAAACAGCACTTTAAAAGGTATTATGACATCAAATTGATGGTGAGCTAAGGTGGAAACAAAGTCACATATATTGACACTGACTGTAGGATTAAACTTTCTTATGGTTTTAAAGTGTTCATTTCATTAGCATTACTGTTACATTTCAGTGTCCTGTAAGCCAGTGATACCAGACCTGGACATCAGTTGCAGTGAGGATTATAAGAAGTACAAAAACGAGGACAAGAGATCCTACTTGCCGGGGTGGAAGATCCAGGTCTCAAATATGACGTACACTGAACATGACAGCGAGATACTGCAAGCGTTTGTCTATGACAAGGTATTATAGTACAGTCTCTGTCAATCAAGCTTCTTTTATCCAAACATTTAAATTTATCAAGTCATTTCAAATCGCTCACATTTGTATTCCTCTGTTGTTTCACACTTCAAACCTCCCTGTGTTTTACAAAGCTTCTGTCATCAGAACACGATTTTACACTCCCAGTATGTACAGATAACAGAGATTTGACCGCGTCAAAATTTCACCGACCAACAGTTCCTGCTATATATGAGAATAAAACCATATAAAATTGCAGATTTGTTATTTTTCAAGGTGGTGTCAACTTACTCTGGTCCCTGTTGAACTTTTACATCTCATCTGCTTCAATTTCTGTGTAAAGACTTTCATTTTCCACCGCTAGCCACATTTGTCTATAAAAGAACATAGTTACACATCGGGATATATTTTCTTGTGTCCCAATTACCACTTACTGTGCTTTATAACTGTGACAAAATAGTCCACAAGTGCCAATCTTTTGTTAGTATTTCTTTAACTGTGTAACCTACTGAACAGATATGTTATATACATCATTAACAAGGCCACTGCCGCAGCAGTTATCTCCCAGTAATAATGGAGAACTAAAGGAGATGTAAGGCCTTTGTAGTAAGATAACCCCATTTGACATTGAAGAAGGGGTCAAACTTTCCTAGCCATATATATTTTGTGCATATTTTATGAACCCAGCTGCAATATTTTAAGTTTTAGAGCATCTTTGATTTTTAAATAATTGTCTATGGCGGCCATTTTGTTTTTCAAAATAAGGCCAAAATCTTTCTCAGGCAAAACATTTGAAGGCCAGGACTTTTGATGGTCTGTCTTTATATTCTGAAGCCATAACACCAATAATAAGGGTGAAATAAGGATATTTTAGTGTGATGACCTCATTTAACCTTGAAGCAGGGGTCAAAGGCCAAATTCAACACCTGGAAAATATTCTCAGGCCATGACTTCATACAAGTTGTTTTCACATTCTGAACCTCTAAGAGCAATATTAGGGGAGATATAATGCCTTTTTAATAGAATAACCTCGTTTGACATTAAACATGTGATATGGTGGCCATTTTCCTTTTAGAACTACGTCAATTACGATCAGGCTAGCTTTTCTAGCCATATATCTTTTGTGCAAATATGATGAAGCTAGCTGGAATATTTCAAGATTTAGAACAACTTTATGATTTTTAAACAATTGGCTATGATGGCTATGTTTAGTTTTTCAAAATGAGGCCAAAATTTTGCAGAGACAGGTTTTCGTAGCCATAAGCATTCCCTGCAAATTTGGTGAAAATATCTTTATAAATGAATGAGATGTAAAGGTTTATATTAAAACCTGACAAACAGACGCACAGACGGATGCACAAACGGACACACGTATGGAAGGCGTTTACAATCTCACGACCACAACCTTTGCTTTCCATGGTCTGTCTTTACAATCTGAAGCCATAGCACCAATAATATGGGAGAAATAAGGACGTTTTAATGTGACGACCTCATTTAACCTTGAAGCAGGGGTTAAAGGTCAAATTCAACACCTGGAAAAGATTCCTAGGCCATGACTTCCTACAAGTTGTTTTCACATTCCGAATCTCTAGGAGCAATATTTGAGGAGATATAAGGCCTTGTCAATAGTTAAACATGTGATATGGTGGCCATTTTGTTTTTTGAATTAGGCCAAAATTACTATCAGGCTAGCTGTTCTACCCATATAGCTTTTGTGCAAATTTGATGAAGCTAGCTGGAATATTTCAAGATTTAGAGCACCTTTACGATTTGCAAATAATTGGCTATGGCAGCCATTATGTTTTTCAAAATGAGGCTAAAATTTTGCAGATACAGGTTTTCATAGCTATAAACATTCCCTGCGAATTTGGTGAAGATATCTTCATAAATGAATGAGATATTAAGGTTTATGCAAAAACGTGATGAACGGACGGACGGACGCACAGACGGATGGCGTTTTATATTCTCCCGACAACGGCCTTTGGCCACAGGCGGGAGATAAAAAGGTATTTTACAGAAGTTGTGCTCATTTTTGTTGAAATTACATCCATTTATGCCAAAAAAATCTTAAGTTAAATGTTGAAGTTACAGTGGCCTGTATATGTTACAGCATTATTGCATTCTTTCTTTGAATATGGGTTTATTACCTGCAACAAGGTAGTATTTCTTCATGACCATTTGTCTATCTGTTTGTCTGTTTGCAGGATTACACAAGAATACTGTTTGCATATTCCTGAAAAAATCAGAAGATGGGTCTTGGTCCAACTTAGATCACATTAAAATTTTTGAGTGATCTGGATCACTGTCTGGATACAGAAATATAATCCCGATTTTCCCTTGTACTTATAATTACGTACCTTGTTTTTTTTTCAGGATTATATAAATACCACTAGTTGAACTTTCCTGAAAATAAATGAGAACATTGGTCCAACTTAGATCCCACTAAATTTTGTGACTGATCCGGATCACCAAGATTTCATTGTACTTCACCATATCCTGTTTGGGGATACACTGCATTGAATTGATGTAATTTTTAGTTAGATGTGCCTTGGCGGAGGTTTGCCCTCTCTGAGTATCTCTTCCTTTGCTCTATTCTTGTTTTGCACTCTGTTTTCTTCTGTTTGTGCTTATTATGGACAGAATAAGGTTTATGATAAAACATCCCTCATTGGATTTGGACATGTATTTACAGTAAATCACTCACAAAGACGATTAGTATCATATTGTAATATAGTGTTTTTGTTTATTGTCATGTATGTTTACTATCAGTGACAGTTGTTGAATGAGTATTATAATATTTATAACTGGCTTACTTTTCACAGAGGAGTGAATAAGTACCTGTTGATACTGAGTGACTATAATGTACTCATTTATGACAAATGTTATTATTAATATGATATTTTGTGATGAACAGATAGCATTAATGACCACATCATCTTTGAACCTTTTGACTGTAAACCACAGTAATGTCTGGTTGCTTAACATGTGCAAACATTGCAATCATTTTACACACAAGTCAGCGTTTGTGTATGTACACTACATTTTGGTCCTTTCAGACCATCTTTTTAGCAGTTGTACTGTGATGCATAACTTCTCATTTCTTTGTGGTTCCATGGGATGATACTTTATACTATAGACATCCTCACTATTTAGGAAGCTAGCCTAGTCATGCCTACTATCTTTATAACAGTTACAAAATAAATGCACTTTTTCCACAGGGTGATGCTTTGAACTACGACTATTACGGTTACTATGGAAGTTACTCGGGTCGTGGCTATGTACAGTCACTGGGAAGCAGCGAGACTCGCGCGCTGGATATTCTGGATCAGCTGATTGAATTTGAGTGGCTGGATCGCTACACACGAGCAGTGGTGCTTGAATTCAACGTGTACAATGCAAACATCAACCTCTTCAGTCTGGTGTCCGTGTTGTTTGAATTTCCCTCTGTAGGAGCAGCAATGGTGAAAAGTGAGGTACGTACAGGGGTGGGGAGTGAATGTGTGTGTCCATGATTAAATGCATGTACTGGTGTGCTGATGTGTGTGCTCTTTCTTCCAAATTTTATTTTATTAATCAGTAAACAAAAACATCTGTGTTGTTGAAATTGCAGCATTTTAAGCCCTTGTTTTTGTGTACAGTGTCAACACTTCTCGTGGGAAAGTTTCCACAATTGTATGTATTGGTGTAAATTTATTATAGTAGAACTCTAGATCTCGCTTATTTGATGATTTTTTTTGTACGTTTTTAACAATTTTGGACTATTTTTTCTCTACCCTTTCTACAGGTAATTGATTTTACCTGTGGGTTGTACCCCGTGCAATTCCTAGTACTGTTGTCTCATTACACACTCCATTTCACTGGTCAGCTGCTTGTTTTACAGGTGGCGTCAGTAAAACTCTACAGATACATCGGTACGTGGGGCGTGTTCAACCTGCTCAGTGAGATGATTGTCATCATCTTTGTGATCATTCTGATCGTCAGATTCTGCATTCAGTCAGTAAGTGACACCACTACTCCGACATTTCATGTGTTAATAAACTCATTAATTTCCAGTTATCTCAAAAGTAGATTTTTATAATGTATTACACTGAAGTCTTCCTTTTTAGAAACCTTCTATTCTCAAAACAGAACTGTTCCTCTGTCAGCTTGTTCAGATAACAGAGTCCTGTACACTCTATAACAAGAATTAACATTTTCAAGGAAAAATTTCCAAAAAGACCAAATTGATACTGGATTAGAGATATTGTCTGCATTATCAGCTTTATTGTACACAGTACAGGGAGTGTCAGATTTTGATCTAATTAAAACCAGCTGTTACTAGAAGGATAACTAGAAAGAAACCGTGTGGATATTGAAAGTTGTAGTGACAGTGTAGTGTATATATATGTGATGTTGAATGTACTTTTCTGTGACAGGTACGAGAGGGGAAGTCATATTTCCTCAATCTGTGGAACTGTGTAGAAGTGTTGAAGCTGGTATTTGGACTGGGTGCCATAGCAATGTACATAGTGAGAACGCTCCTCATACAATCCACCGTCACCTACATGATGAATAACAGAGGTACGGCTAGCTTTATATGGCTTTGTATTTTTAAAATTAACCCCTAACAACTGATGTTGATGACCAGTCAATGCCCAGTATTATCTTACTTGTTTTTAACACTGTGTAATGAACTATACATGTGCATTGAAGTTTCAGATTTATGATATTATAAAGGAGGACTTTATGGATGAATTCAAAAGCGGATATTTGTCTGGGCAAGTGTTTGTAAAAGTGATCAGCTAAAGATCAGCCAAATGTCACCTCAAGTAAACTTCTTTTCATGCTGAACTTCAGATGATTTTCAGCACATTTTTCACAATCCTTTTGTAAATCCACATTTTTGCAAATTAGTGACTACAAGACAGTGTTAACAGTAATGTCTATATTTTGATTGTGTTTTCAGATGAACTTATTAACTTCCGTGGTGTCACTTTGGCTGATGACATGTTTGTTTATCTGATCGGTTTCATGCTGTTTTTGCAAATCCTTCAACTTGCGCAAGTTTTCAAGTTCAACCGTTCACTCGGTGTATTTGGGGGAACCTTGAAACATGCCATCAGTGACTTGGCAAGCTTTGGTGTGGTCATTTTCATCATCTTCATGGCCTTCCTAATGGTGAACTACATGTATTATGGGAGGGACCTCTGGAATTACAGGTTGGTACCCAGATACCTTTTTATTGCAGGTGATTGATTTGTTGCTTGACTGATTGTCAACTGATTGACTGGCTGATTTTGGTTGAATACTCTGACCACAGGACATCAGCAAGCTAATATTCAACTTGAGATATGGACTCGGGATTAAACCCAGAAGCTGAGAGGTGGGAGGGGGGTACATATGTATACTTGTACATTTTTATTGGTTCTTTAATATATCCTATCATAGGGACAATTGCTTTACCGGTCAGCGCCGATTGGTCCCGCCAAACGCCAGAAAAAGACATCCTGTGTTATCCACCATCAGGACCGGTCGAGTAGGGTGTATTCGCAAGGTGGCGCATCATACTTGCTTCCTGTCTAGACAGTGTGATGTCAGTTCATCTTTTTCGTTTGGTGTGTGTAGTGTGTAGATGTGTTTTTGAAGTTTGAAAAAAAGTGTGGATTATGGCGGATTTTCAACCTTATTTGTAAATATTTTATGTCAGATATGTTGTATACATATCAAGCACTGATTCACATTAAGAAATCTGCTGGAAACACTCCGTAGTCAACTCAAACATTGATGATAAGGCAGATAAGCAACCAGAAAATATGCAGACGGCCATGTTGCAAGTTTTCTCCCTAGTCGATTCAACCTGTGTTGAGAATGGGGGCAGTAGAAGATAGGCTACAATAAAATATGCTGGATAAATGCTGTTTAAAGAGTTTCCTTACCTTCTACAAAGTGTTGAGGATGGGGGCAGTAGAAGATAGGCTACAATAAAATATGCTGGATAAATGCTGTTTAAAGAGTTTCCTTACCTTCTACAAAGTGTTGAGGATGGGGGCAGTAGAAGATAGGCTACAATGAAATATCCTGGATAAATGCTGTTTAAAGAGTTTCCTTACCTTCTACAAAGAATGCATCGTCTTCGTGTAAATTCATCATCTCCAGCTTGACATAAGAGGGAGGTCGCTTGCAAGATTTATAAATAGAATTTCCTAGGAGTCTGCACTGTTCAACCAGCAATATTATAAGCGGCTAGTCGCTTACAAGAAATAAACAAGAAACTGTTTACAATGAGACCAAATGTGCAACATGCTGGCTTCAACACAGATTTCACACAGCAGAAGACTTTTTATGATGTGCGATTCTCATCCCTGCCTAGCAAACGTAGATAGCCCTTTGATTTCTTCATGTTGAGCCTGTGCCGGACATGTGACCTTATATATATGTCTCTACAGAAAATTTTCATCCGGCCGGTCATGTGACCATACAGATATGCATAATGCAGGCCTCAAAACGAATCCACAGAAGACAAGAAATCCAGTTACCTCATCTGTTGGCCTGAAGAAATTAGATGACAAATGGTCACAGAAATCTGAGTTTTTGAAGTGCTGGTCATGTGACTAACCAATTCTCCATACAATGACCGACAAAGCTAGCAATAAGAAATCCAGCAATTCGTCTGTTGGCCTGAAGAAATTATATGGCGGCACAGATCCCCAACTGTGACTGGTTCACCTAGCAAGATGACCAGTATTTTTACCGGTACTGGTCCTAGTCTGACGATCGGTTGCGGTGACCTGAAAAAATTAGATGACAAGAGATAGACCCCCAGTGATGAGTTTTACCGGTACCAGTTCTGTTCAGACTACCGGTGGGGTCCCCTGCGTGCCCTCTCCACCCCTATTAGACCCTACCTTGGTACAGGTGCTGGGACAGGTACAGAGTAAGAAGACAAAGACATCTGGGGTACTGGGAACCAGTTACAGAGGATTAAACTACCAGAACTGGTTATAGATGTTGCTATGACCATTGAAACCCTTATCTCCGCAGTGCAGAATTTTTGACCAGTACCAGTCCTGTTCAGGCTACCGGTAGGGTCTCTAGCCAGCCAGTGATGAGGGTTACCGGCACCAGTTCTGCTCAGACTACCGGTTGTAGTCACACAGAAATCCAGCAAGGGCTACTGGTTAAACAAGATTGCCGGTTACAGAGAATTGCTGGTACAGAGAATCTACTGATCCCACCATTACTGACAAGAAAAGGGCAGTTTTCAGTTAACAGGTTCAGTGATGACAGCAGGGTTACCAGTTACAGAGAATTACAGAGAAGTCTGCTGTTCCCACCATTACTGGCAAGAAGGCAGCTCCAAATCCAGTGCTGACAGCAGGGTTTACTGGTTACAGAGAATTGCTGGTGACAAGTAAGGTGGACAGGAAGTTTGTACGGAGAAATTGCTTCAACCGGCTATAGAGCCAACCGACCGGGTGCCGTCTTACACAACCTTCATTGACAGTTGCTTCACACTGGAACCTACCGGACTGGTTTACAGGCAGAGAAATACTGGTGAAGTAACCAGACTGAACCTGGAACACCAGGCTACTGGACCGGCAGATCTACCAAGGGGTTAACTAATGATACAGACCTGTGGCTGTCTGAATTCATTGGTTACAGAGAAACAGCAGTCTACTGGACCGGTAGAGGTACAATAAGGAAGACCCTTTCTTCCCGGACACATTGGTTGCAGAGAAGCACAGACATAGAATAGCTGGTTACAGGCAAAATCTGCTTATTCCACCACTATGGATAGGAAGAAGGTAGTTTTCATATAAGCGTACCCCTGCTAAATAGTCCAATTCACCAAATTCTGCCAGCTCCAGTGAGTTTTGCAGAACTGTGGAGCCACCAGGAACTGGTTACAGTGCAGTGCTTTACTTATAACTGGTTAGGACCTGGTACTGGGCAGATCTACAGGACTGGCTAACACACCAGCATAACCTTTTTAGGGGTCCAAGTAGCTGTTTAGGCCAACCAGTGGTTGCCTAAGGAAATTGGTTACAGAAATTCTTAGACTAATCACTGGTCCCGGCAAGATGACAGTGTCTCAATCTACCAGACCAGTAAGCCAGCCTACTGTCAGGACCTCCTAGCTAATCAGGAAGTGAACAAAGACTTGTACAACTACTACCAGTCGACCTTCCCTTATCAGAACTCACACCAACCGGTTACCAGTCCCAGTGAGATGCTGGACTCAGCTGTTCCGGTCAGTCTACTGACAGAAAGAAATTTGCTGTATCAGTTACTGTGGAGGTTTATCGGGTACTTTTGTAACTGGCTCCAGTGAGATGCCCTTTCTACCCAACCTGTGATCAGTGTCAGCCTGACACCAGGGGCCTGAGTTTGCAAGCTCAGTTTTCCCCGCAAGGTTATAACCCGTTTGCAGGTTTTCAAAACTCAAGCAATGGGAAAATATCTGTTAATGAGACCAGGGTTCACAGCTCTTATAAATGGCTATTAGTGTTTCCACGGTGTGGTTGTGTAGAAATGACCTCTCTTCAGCCTGGGGAGTGGATAACTTCAAGTTGCCTACTCCCTCACCCCATTTAACCAACAAGTAAGTACCAGAGTTCTCACATTCAGGGCCTTCCCTACCAGTTCAAGCACTCCCCTTTGGTCTATTCACAGTTCACAGGGATTCTTCTCTCGATGGTGGCGAAGGAGACCTAACTATGGCATTATAAGTACCACAATCCACCAGTACGACTGTTCGGTCAATGCCAGTTCCAACCAAGCCTATCTCCAGCATACACAATCTCTAGTAGCTTTCTAGTAGCTCTGTGTCAGGAGTAAGGTTATCAATTCAGCTTGTAAAGAGGGTAAGGTCAGATCCGCCCTAGAGTGTTAGCAGACCTTGAATGCAAATCCAGAAACCTCTCCGGACCCACAGGCCTGGTCCGGCAGCTGATGCCCCCGAAAGGGTTACTGAGCCATAGAGAAGCAAGTCCACCTAGGTCGTCTCCACATGAGGCCAATACAGTGACATTTTAAGAACAGCTGGAGGGTACCAGACTCACTAGAAAAGGTCATCCCTGTTCCCACTTCACTCCACCCACATCTAAAATGGTAGTTGTAGGACGAAAATGTACTTCAAGGTCAACCATTATACCATTACAAATATGCTCTGCAAACCTTTACAGACACATCAAAGAAGGGCGAGTGCTCATTTAGGGGAATAGACTGCAAGGGGAACCTGGTCCCTTTCAGAAAGCAAGTTACACATTAACTATCTGGAACTAAGGCAGTCTTTTGGTCCTAAAGGAGTTCCAAGACCCCTGCTTGATCAATATTGCTACAATATCTAGACAACACCAGCATGGTTGCCTAGATAAAGAAGGCGGGATGAAGTCGGACCCTCTTTGTGGCCTACTATGGAGAATCCTGACCTGGTGCTGCAGGAAACAGGTGACTCAAGCCAGACACATTCCAAGCTGGCTGAATGTCATAGCAACAAGCTTTTCATTCTAGGCCAGACCATCCAGACAGAAAGGTCCCTCCTGCCAGAGGTCTTCTAATACATATATGCAGGTTTAACAACAAACTGCCTCAGCTTGTATCACCAATGCTAGACCCCTAGCATGGGCAGTGGATGCACTCGGTCAATCACGGCAGGATCTGGACCCATATGCCTTCCCACTGGTAGCCATCTTGGGCAAAGTGGTGGAGAATTTGCAGGATTACCCATGCAGGAGAATCATTCTGATTGCTCCAGGGTAGCCCAACATGCCCTGGTTCTGGGATCTTATGACCTTGTCAAGTCAAATTCCTTCGTACCTGCCCAACCTGCTCACTCAACCATTCAGACTCCTCACAGGAATCTGTCAAACGTAAAGCTGCATGCCTGGCTTCTAGAGCCTCAGCAGTGTTTCTCTGAGGCAGTGTCAGCACAAATTGATGGTCCTCAAAGATGGTCTACCAGGTCGGTCTATGGGCCTAGTGGACAATTTTACAAGTAGTGCCTCAGTAATCAGGTGGACTTCAGGGCACCCCCTATCAAGTCAATATCTGACTTCTTTATGTACCTATTTCAGGACAGGAAGTGACAGCCCAGTACCATTGATGGGTACAGATCAGCCAATGGTGACATCTGCTTAACTCAACCATAAACATCAGCAAAGATGAGAATCTCACTTGTCTCTAGATCAGTTATCATAGAGACAGACGTAAGGGTCGGAGGGACATCCCCTCCTGGAACCTCTCTCTGGTGTTGCACCAATTGACAAGGCTCCATTCGAAGAGGCCTCTTTGAAGAATTTGACCTTTAAGACTGCCTTTCTCTTGGCCCTGGGTTCAGGCAAACACAGGAGCAAGATCCATGCTTGGCAAAACAAGAACATCAGACACCAGTCACACTGATCAAAGGTGTCTTTATATCCAGCACCCAGCTTTCTTTCCAAGAACCAGCAGTGCCGAGGGTCCAGACAGTGTGGCCCAGTGGTTATGCCAGCCCTGGCGCCAACTCTGGATAAGTCCCTCAAGTCTGATAGGCCCCTGTGTCCGATCAGAACACTGCGCTACTATTTGGACAGGACCTCAGACCTCTGGCAGAACAAGGAGTTAGTCTTTGTCTCCTTTTAGAAGGTTTTGACAGACATCTCACCTGCCACTATCTCCTCATGGATCAAGCAGACTGTGATCCTATGATATTAGCTCTCTGGTCAGGAGGCCCTCACCTTACATCTGGTTAAAGCCCATCATGTCAGGGCCCCTTGCTGCTTCTAAGGCATTCCAGTCGGGAGTCTACTTAGAACAATCTTATCACCCTGCCACTGGAAGTAACATAACACCTTCACACAGCTCTATTTGAAGGATGTGGCTTGAGCTGATTCAGAGCTTTTTCAACCGGGCCCAGTAGTGGCTGCTCAGCAGATCCATAAATAGCCCTTCTACTGAGGAGATTCATATATATGTACATAGTGTAAATAGTTCATGGAACTAATTGACATACTTCCTTAAGGAGGTTTATTTGCCTTCTGGGACTGAACTCGTCCCTCTCTTCCCCTACCTCAGAGCAGGTCTGTAAAAAAGGGGGGGGGCAACGTCAGTATAGCCCCGGCAACCAGGTACTGGCCTATAGGTTTCCTGACTCTAAGTCAACCTAGGCAAGAGGGAATTTTGTTATCATTTATGAGTTCAATTAAGTCCCTAGTAAATTACCCGCTGACAAAGCGGTAGTTATTCAGGAATAGTCCATTGGATAGGATGTATTAACGCAATAAAATTGCAAATTTAATAAGAAAATTAAATTTTTAAAGTTAATATCCTATCCAATGGACAGGCAAGGCCCTCCCAACAGACCCCGCTATCAGCTTACTAGGGGTCTTAATAGGTTTAGACAACGAAAAAGATGAACAGACGTCATGCTGTCTAGACAGGAAGCAAGTATGCCACCTTGCGTATATACACTACTGGACCGGTCCTGGCAGTGGATTACACAGAACGTCTTTTTCTGGCGTTTGGCGGGACCGGTCGCGCCGACCGGTAAAGCAATTGTCCATTGGATAGGGTATTAACTTATAAAATGTAATTTACTTATTAAATTTGGAAATTGGTGTGGAAGGTGTTCTACTTTATACCAATACTTGGGTATAATACACAATGTGTGAGTGGGCCCTGGGATAACTCCATATATTGCTGGATGGTGATGGCCCTCAAGGCATATATTAAGTGTTTTATTTCATGTGTAGTACCTTTATCACTTATATTGTGACATGCAGTTGGAAGGGCAGAGGAAAGCAGTACATACAGTTGGTCAAGGTTCTGTACTGTAAACTGCTGACAAATGGCAACCAACTGCCAGTTTTCCAACATGAGGTCAGGCCAGGATTCCAACTCTGATCTCAGAGGTGGGAGGAGAGTGTGTCATCCACTGAATGTGGCCCTTGACTTAGGGATATGAATACAGTCCTCTGAAACATCTTACATTCTGTTGTGATGCCATCAGACTATACACATGTGACAACTGTTTCACAGGAACCCCCTGCAGGGAACCTACGCACAGATCAGTGCCATGCTCGGACACTTCAGGGCAAACGAGTTTGAAGAATCTGCAGGATTCTTTGGAAGAATCACTTTCACCCTCTTCATGCTGGTAAGATATCATTAAGGGGCCTTCTCACTCCTCCATTTGAGAGTTATAATATTTTGAAATGTAGTCTATGCCTTTCAGTTCTTCCCAAAGCAAGTTCCCTACATTCTGGCTGTTTCTACATCTTGCTGTAATTCTTTTAATACTGTTACATATTTGTGGTAGAAACACTAATAGAGTTTTTAGGACTGTAGGTCAGGTTTTGTTTTTCTCAGTAACTGTATGCAATGTCACTACATTTTCAAATAGAGAGAATATTTTCATTAATAAAAGCATTTTAAAATGTCAATTGTTAAAAGAAAATATACCAGCTTTAAGTAAAGGTAAAACAACTGTGTGTGACATTGAATGCAGGTTACCAGTTCAGTTTGTAAAGGGATTACCCTGCTTTTAAATAATGCAAGAAATACATTTCAAATCAATTCATAATTTGCCGTCTATATCCATAATTTTGAATGTTATTTTAGACGATGGTCTTTATTTACATCAACATGCTGGTTGTCATCATAATGGACGTGTACGCAGAAGTGAATTCTGGGAAACTCGATATCGGGGATGCACACAAGGCCATCGATTTACTGACTGAAAACCTGAAGAGTTGAAATGATGTCAACGAAAAGCTTTCGTGTGAATAGACAAAAGGACAAACTAAAGTGGCCTACAAGTGTTTAAAAGATTTTTAATCGAATTCCTATTTAAGTTGAAATAAAACCGGTGTCAGTCAACAAAGTTTTCAATTTATGAACTTCATACAGAACAGTTAATGGAAGGAATATTTAGTGGAAACATGCTTTCTTTTTGTAGAGCCCCTATTAGTACATTGTTATATTTGTTTGAGTATGTACCAAGTTGGGATCATGAGGTCTCGTGAGTATGACTTGTTATGAGATTACCAGAAGATCTCCTGAGTAAAGGTTATCCATTATATTCTTATTTAATTTACACTGTATTAAGTAAAAATAAGTTCTTCAGTTCAGATGAAATAATGCTGAAGACTTTTTCCAAAATGTGAGAGACAGTGTACCAGCCAAAACTGGTCTCAAGCTGGAGACCAAAACGTAAGACTTGACACAAAATGTGGTCTCAGCAACTATCATGAATATGGGCCCTGATGATCTTGTGCTGGAGAGAAAATAAAGAGTGATAATCACATGATCTGGTGATCAGAACTTCCCAAAAAAAACAAAAAGTTATATATTAATGTAGTAATACGGGCTCAGTATGTCTCAGTCATTTCAGCAGGTTTTCGAAGGAAATATGATTCAAAATCGAAGGCTGTTGAACTTCCTGTATATTTATCGAAATCAAAAACATATCATTGAACATATTAAGTGAAACCCATCCATGGATTTTATGACTTTCATATGCTTAAAGGCTGAACTAACTTTAGTTTGACAAACCCTGCACATTTTGTGTAAATAAATTTGTGTCTGCATCACTGTTTTCTATTTTTATTATTTCTTGGTGACATCAACAGCAAAGAAATACCAGGTGATTGGTGTAAGGCCTCAGTGACTGCAAGGTGAACAATTTGAAAAATTTTGTTGTAAGTTTCATTTTTATTAGATAAATACTTTCCATTTCCTGACCAATACTATATGTTGGAGCCATCCAACTCACTGGCCAACATTGAGAAACGTTTTTAAGGTACCTTAAGAAGCCAGTGAGTGAGTGTGGACTAGGAAGCCCCCCTATGGTCATGTGACCACACCAATAGGCGCCATTGTTTTTGTTGGCCATCATTGAGTGTGTCAGGAAATGGTAAGTGTATTTTTGGCAATAAAATCTATGCTTTAAAGGTTTGTTGGTTTTCCCTAGATTACCCATTACTTTAGTGTTTACACAGCATTCCAGTATTCTGTAAAACTCTTCATTGTTAAAACAGCCGTCACATCTCAGACTTTTAAATCTCTACATAACAAGATGTACCAACTGGAAAACATTAGTCACAAATCCATTGGAAAAATGTGTCCATGGCTACATAGAATAGTCAAGGAGATTTAGGTGGAAAAGCTCTGTGGAAGCCCTCAATATTTTTCTGACAGAACGATCACCCAGAGTAACTGACTTCAGAGAGCTGGACATAACTCAATAGTATTACCCTCAGCAGTTTCCCAGATGTGAACCCAGAAGGAGCAGATGAAAGTCAAACAACAACTTTCAGTTGTTTATTAAGAACATCAATACAACATTTAACATATTACATATTTAACTTTGGAAAGCTTCATTACCAAACAGGTCCAAAGACAAACCAGACTAGATTGGGCCAACTCGGCGCCAACATATCCCCAGACAGGTCATCACTCACGCCACAGGTTTTGATCGGGAATTTTTTAAAACATAATTACCCATTATTATATGAACTTCAGCACATCAATCTACTCTGTTTATATCTTCCAAGGAAGATGGTGTATCCCCAGACGCCGAATACATAACTCAAATTCTATTTTCAATCTTCCTGCAATGATAACTCTAAACCTATTTTCAAAGTATTTAAATGATTGATGATTGAATGTCCATTCTAAAATAATAATCCCAAAAGAGCATATCTGTTTCTATATTTGTTGACAAATAAAATATTATTTTTAACTCAACTCATCATACTTTTCAATCTTCCTTCAAAGTATTTAAATGATTGATGATTCAATGTCCATTCTAAAATTCATAATCCCAAAAGCGCATATCTGTTTCTATATTTGTTCACAAATAAAATATTATTTAAAAAAAAATTATTTATATTATTATTTTATTATATTATTTTTAGAATTTGCAAATTGTTTTCAGTTATTCATTTCCTCTATACCTATATATGTGGTCCATATATATGCAACCTAAATATGTGACACAATCTCAGTTCTGACTCCCCTTTGTGTTATATGTAATGAAGCCCACCACCTCCCACCCCCACCCCTCTCCCCTTCTCCACACCTCTCTCACTATTACACAAGATCTGCAACCCCATTGAGTTCTTTGTTTCTCATCTGATATCATTAAATACCTTTGTTTATTTAGTGTCACTCAATATAGCTGGAGGTCCCAGAGGTGGGTGGGGGGAATCCGGGTGGGGGATGCATAAATGGTAAACAAACAATCTATATAAAAGGGGTACTCAAATACAAAATGAATTGAGAATTTTAAGTATGTGATTATCAACTGAAATGAGTTCATAACTGTAGGAGCTGTGTCAAAATTAACTGAGGCAAGTTGAATAAAACTGGGCTAGTTGAGGGTTAAAAATCCCCTACTTTTACTACATAAGGATATAATTTCATTAATATTGGGACTTAAAGCTCACTTAAAGTGTCCATTTTGTCTACTTGAATATGTTTAACCAGTTTCATTTTAAAAAGTTAAAAACTCAGCAAGCAGAGGTATAACACACAAAAATAAGTTCTTAAAAGACTAAGATAGCCATAACATTATTAATATTCAAAATTTAAATAGACAGGCATTTCCTTTTAAAAATTCAAAGATTTCAGCTCTATAACCCACATAGTTTGACAGTTACTGGGCTTTAAAGTGGCATAATGTCCATAAATTGGGTTTCTGTGGGCATTTTACAATTGTTAAAGAGACCTTAGCAATTAAACAACAGATCTGAAACTTTTTGGGGGACATACATAACAAACAAAAATTATATATAATACAGTTTAAGACTTGTCACACTAAGCATTTCCAAATAACAGGGCAAAATACGGAAAAAATGTCCAAAAAGGCACTTGGGCGAGTGTCTATGGCCCTCATACACAGGTTAAATGTCTACTAAAAACCTTGATTTTCGGCATATGTAAAAAGGACATAATAATGCATTCCCAGATGGGATTTCAGCTCCATCAATCACATAGTTTAACAGTCACAGGGCTTAAAGGTGGTTAAAAAGTCCAAATATTGGGTCTCTGTGGGCCTTTTAGAGATCTCGATGTGGCTTTCAAATTAAAGCTTCAGACTTAAAATTTGTTACATACTAAGATTACACATAGAATATGTATCTAATAAAGTTTGAAACTTCTCAGACTTACCATTTCCAAGTTACAGAGCAAAATATGTGAAAAATGTCTTAAAAGGGTCACTCAGGTGGGTGTTTAAGGTCCTCATACACAGGTTAAATGTCTACTTGAAGCCTTGATTTTTGGCACATATAAAAAGAACATAATAATGTATTCCCAGATGAGATTTCAGCTCTATCAGTCACATAGTTTAATAGTCACAGGCCTTAAAATTGGCAAAAAGTCCAAATACTGGGTCTTTATGGGGCCTTCTAGAGACCTAAATGTGGCCTTCAAATTAAAGCCTCAGACTTAAAATTTGTCACATACTAAGATTACACATAGAATATGCATCTAATACAGTTTGAAACTTCTTAGACTTACCATTTCCAAGTTACAGGGCAAAATATGTGAAAAATGTCTAAAAATGGTCACTCGGGTGGGGATTTATGGTCCTCATACACAGGTTAAATGTCTTCTTAAAGCCTTAATTTTTGGCACATATATAAATAACATACTAATATCTTCCCAGATAGGATTTGAGCTCTATCAGTCACATAGTTTGACAGTCACAGGGCTTAAAAGTAGCAAAAAGTCCAAATATTGGGTCTTTGGGAGCCTTTTAGAGACCTCAATTTGACCTTCAAAATTAAAGCTTCAGACTTAAAATCTGTTACATACTAAGATTACACACAGAATATATATCTAATACAGTTTGAAACTTCTCAGACTTACCATTTCCAAGTTACAGGGAAAAAGATGTGAAAAATGTCTTATAAGGGTCACTCGGGTGGGTGTTTATGGTCCTGATACACAGGTTAACTGTCTATTAAAGGCCTAAATGTTGGGGCACATATAAGAAAACACATAGATATATTCCCAGATGATATTTAACTTAGATGAGAGACATAGTTTGAAAGCTACAGTGCTTGAAAGTGGCAAAAAGTGCATAAATTGGGTCTCTGTGGGCACTTTTGAGACCTTAAGTCGACCCCTTTGGGTAAACCTACAGCCCTAAAATTTTCTACAGACAAGGATTACATATCAAAGTTATACCTAGCGCAGTTTGAGACTCATCAGAATTACCACTTCCAAATTATAGGGCAAAATATGTGAAAAGTATAGCAAAAAATCCCCAAGTGGGGGTATTTATGGGCCTCAAACACAATTTTCTCCTCAACTTAAAGTCGTGATTTTCGGCACATGTACTAAGAACATATTAATGTGTTGTCAGGTAAAATTTCAGCCAGCTGAGCATCATAGTTTGTGACCTACAGGGCTCTAAGTGGCCAAAAGTCCAATTTCTGACCTTAAGGTGGCCATAAGTTCTTTTTTACTGGGAGTTTAAGGTCACCTTAAAATAGGGATCTTCCTTTGGGCACCCTTAACATGTGTACCAAGTTTGAAAAAAAAATATTAATTTGTTTTTGAGTTATCGCGTCCACAAGGAAATTTCTACGGCGGCGGCGGCGCGACGGACCTGAATCCAATATATCCCCGACTTTCGTCTGGGGATATAAATATTGCTTTGCAAGAGAAAAAGGAAATGTTTTTGCACAGCAAAAACAAAGTGTCCCAATGAGCAAATAGTGATTTGGCTGAAATCACTGTATCTTGCTCTGTTTTAAATTAATGTGTTTTTTCACTTTACGCAAAAATTCAAGCTCGCTGCAAAAAAATGGCAGGAGAATGCTTGAAATATGAACAGATGACTTTGAACATCCCTCACAACCAAATATTTAGCTGAAATCGCTCTATCTTGCACTGTTTCAGAGAAAAATGCATTTGTGTGTTTTTTCTTCATGGTAGAACGATTTTTTGAAAAACTGGTAGATGACTGTGTATAACCTCCAGGACAAAAATTCGGTTGAAATCACTATCTCACACTGTTTCCAAGGAACATGTGATTTTCCCTTTTACGTAAAACTTCAAGTTGGCCACCAAAAATGGTGGGATAATGATTATGCCAAAAATTGCCATATGACTGTGTTTACCATCCGGGCCAAAAATCTGGTTGAAATCTCACACTGTTTCTGAGACGTTAAGGAATTTTCATTGAAAAGAAAACAAGCAATGTTCAATTAATCTTTGATAAGTCTGCCATTTTATATTGGATCACTTCCAAAAGTTAAGGATTTCCAGGTATCTACATAACAAAACTACTTGCCAGATTTCATGTGAATAAGTGACGCACCATTTAAGTTATCATCCAGACAAGCACATATCCCTTTAAAAACATGATAGTGGTCATGTGATTCCTCTGGCTAAAATGTCATGACACCATATTCAAACACTTTTCCAGGGCTAGTGCATACATGTTCCATATTTGAATAGAATCTGCTCAGAAGTTACTGAACTACAGCAAATGCAGCAGCCAGCAGCTCCTTCCGTGTGAATTTCCTCCTGAATACAAACAAACACCCCTTGCAGCACACTTAATGAACTGAACCTCAAGGTACACAGCACTGAGTGTATAAGTCAGGTTTTAGGTCAGACTATTTGGGCTTTGTAAATATAACACATCTCCAAACAGGATGAAAATCTATCACCTAGAGGGAGAAACTCAGAGTGTGTCTACTAGCACTTCGTCATTGTGAAGATCCTTCAAGTGCTAAACTATAGAGATAAATAACATAGCAGCTGAACAGATAAACCCTGACACTATTCACACGAGTGGAATGTTGGGACTGGTCTGTCTAAACGGGGCCACGGTGGCAGAGTGGTAACACTCTCCTCCCACCTCTGAGATCAGGGTTTGGTTCCCTGCCCGATCTCAAGTGGGAAAGCTGGTAGTTGCTTGCCGTTGGTCGGCAGTTTACAGTACAGAACCTTGACCAACTGTATGTACTGGTTTCCTCTGCCCTCCCAACTACCCGTCGTGATATGACCTGTACAGTGTTGAAAGCGACATAAAACCCTATATAAATAAATGACCTGTCTGAAAATCAATCACACCTTGAAATAAATCCTAAAGGATAAAGGTTAACCTGTGACTTTTGACTCAGACTTGAGATTTCATCATTAATTTTTAGATTTGTTTCTTCTCAATTAATTCACTAAAGTTTTCAGACAGAGTGTTTGTTACAGATTTTGCTTACATGTTAGTATAGAGAGTGACTAAATTTCTAATTTTATGGCACTGGAAACAGTTACATGAAAACTTTTAAAGATTTTGATTTAAAGGTTAAGTCATAGCCGAGTATTTTTGTGTGAGTTTGTCTTGTAAATGTGACACCTATTTCTTACAACTCAGCTGAAAAATAATTCTCAAACTGACACAAAACTGGAAATTTGGTTTAACTAATGGCTGGAAACCTCTTGGCATTATAACAAGGGGGTCAGAGATGCCCCAAAAGGCAGGTTGCGCAGACTAAGGTTAGCGACTGCTGTAATTAAATTTAGAAACAAGGAAAGAAATGTTAGGTGACCCAGTTAAGGTAAATGTGTTAGACGTGCTAAGAAATGTAAAACTTGTAATCTAGGTTCCATAATTGTATGCTATAAATGGACAAAGGAACAGATGGAATTACATCAATTATGAAAGCAACTTAGCTATGATGGTGATCTATCTCCCTGTCAAGTTTTAATTTAATTGGACAAAGCGTTTTCAAGTTAGAGTCCGGAAACGGAAATGTTGACGGACGGACAAACAGACAAAAAACGGACAAACGAAAAGACGGAATTACACCAATTTCGAAAGGAACCTAGCTATGATAGTGATCTATCCCCTGTCAAGCTCGAATTCAATTGGACAAAGCGTTTCGAGTTAGAGTCCGGAAATGGAAATATTGACAGACAGACAAACAGACATAAAACGGACAAACGAATGGATGGAATTACACCAATTTCAAAAGGAACCTAGCTATGATGGTGATCTATCTCCCTGTCGAGTTTGAATTCGATTGGACAAAGCGTTTTCGAGTTAGATTCCGGAAAAGGAAATGTTGACAGACAAAAAACAAACACAAAGAATTACACCAATTTTGAAAAGAACTTAACTATGATGATGATCTATCTCCCTGTCAAGTTTGAATTCGATTGGACAAAAGCGTTTTCGAGTTAGATTCCGGAAAAGGAAATGTTGACAGACAAACAGACAAAAAACGAACACACAGAATTACACCAACTTTGAAAAGAACTTAGCTATGATGATGATCTATCTCCCTGTCAAGTTTGAATTCGATTTGATAAAGCGTTTTTTGAGTTGGAGTCCGGAAACGAAAATGTTGACGGACAGACAAACAAACAGACAGAATTACACCAATTTCGAAAGGAACCAAGCTATACGGGTAATCTATCTCCCTGCCAAGTGCGAATTTGATTAGACAAAGCGTTTTCGAGTTAGAGTCCAGAAACGAAAATGTTGACGGACGTCGGACACATCAATCTAATAGGCGGGTTGATTACATGCAACCCGCCTAAAAACTACCAAAATCAATAATTCTAAAAAATACACATTTCTTTTTCTACCTAAAGAAAAATAGCAAATTATTGTTCCAGAAAACATGTTGTTAGATTCATTATGAAAAAGGGATCTATGAGGGAGGTTACACTGGCCCAGTGGTGAATGAGTTTGGTATTTTATAACTCCACTCTCACCTTTGTAATTGTGGGTTCGAACACGGCTTATGACGTGTGCAGCCGGTCCTCGTATAACCCTGTTAAAAGTTAATAAAAACCTCAAACGCAATAGTTTTGTTAACAAAAATAGCTGTTCACATACTTGCCTGGTTGCATTTAATTTACTACAATTCATTGATTATATTAGTACAATTCACTGGTTTTGTGAATACAGTTCACTGATTATATTAATACAACTCACTGGTTTTACATATACAATTAACGGATTATATTAATACAATTCACTGGTTTTACATATGCAGTTCACTGATTATATTAATACAATTCACTGATTTTATGTATACAATTAACTGATTATGTTAACAAAATTTACTAGTTTATATACACAATGCAATGAATATGTTTATATAATTAACTGATTATTTTGATACATTTGTCTTGTTTTATTTATACAAATCACTGGTTATATTAATACAATTCAGTGGTTTTATGTATACAATTCACTGATTATATTATTATAATTCATATGTGTTATTTATACAATTCCCTGATTAATATGTTAATATAATTCATGGATTTTCTTTAAACAAATCACTGCTTATCTTAATACAATTCACAAGTTTTATTTATACAGCTCACTGATAATCTTGGTACAATTCACTGGTCCCTAAACTTTTTGTTGATACCATTGGTTGTCATGCCACTGTTCAGTCTAATCTACCAATAAACTGTGTACATAACAAACCTGTTCCAACAGTCTCTACATTTCCATGATACCTGCACCAGCTTTGCTTTGAATCAGTGGAAACCATTGTGACATGAGAGCTTTGATGTGTTATTTCTATACAGATGAAGACTTTGATGAAGCCAGGCACAAACCACCGAGTGGAAAGAAACAAGGAGTTTTCCCTCAGTGTTACAGTTCACATCTGATTGCATATTATGTGCAGAGTTTCTTATTTAATCACGCATGCAGCGATAGAAATCAAGGTGTGCGAGTTAGTTCCACTTCCTGTAATGATGTACTTGTCAAGCCCTGTATAAACACTCAATACACAACACTCGTCCTCCAGATCATTACTTTCCCCTCGTTACTCCCACTTCCTGTGATGACGTACCTGTCGAGGGCTGTACACATGCTCCTCACACGGTCTCTGTGTCCTGTCAGCTGACGTTCCTGCCAGTGTGTCTTGGCATCAAATATCAAGAGACTGCCATCCTTAGTGCCGACCCATACCTGAAAGTACAGTTAGCATTATACAGATATAGGTATACATCAAATATCAAGAGACTGCCATCCTTAGTGCCGACCCATACCTGAAAGTACAGTTAGCATTATACAGATATAGGTATACATCAAATATCAAGAGACTGCCATCCTTAGTGCCGACCCAAACCTGAAAGTACAGTTAGCATTATACAGATATTGGTATACATCAAATATCAAGAGACTGCCATCCTTAGTGCCGACCCAAACCTGAAAGTACAGTTAGCATTATACAGATATAGGTAAACACACTCAGGTGGTTCAATTTTAGTAGAAATTTACGGAGTAGAAGCTTCTTTCAAGTAGAAATAACTAGAATATCTTTAGGTGATCCAACACATCAAGTGTGTCCACAAGGACATCCATTATCCAATTTTTTATGTCGATGCTCCATTTTTAAACTTATTTCCATGCTCCCAAATACTCGTCAGACTTTTACAGCACTTCATCACTGTATTAATAAAATGACCAGGCACAGAAAGCAAAACAGAATTGGAGTGAATGAAACTGTCACACAAAAAAATTACCAACACTCTTGACTCTGCCTGGTACTGTAAGAACTACAAGAAAGTTACATAGAAAGATACTTGGGAAAACCAGAATGAAGAAACTTGTAAACAAATGTGGCTGTATACTTTTATACATCACGTTGATTGAACTTAGAAACTTCTGAAAGTGAATTACAATATTCAAAACGACGACTGACAAGAGCATTGGCCACAAGTACAGAAGCATCAGCAGTTAGAAGCCACCTGACTGTCTGAGTTGTATAAAATACCTTTTGCAGAAACTCAAAACATGTTTAGAAAAGGGCAAACCAGTCAAACAACATACCAAGGTTCTTCAATGACAAAAGCCTGCCAGGTGTCTTTGGGAGACATACTTTCGACCTATTCAGCTATTCAAAGGCAGGTGAGGCAATCTTGTGAGACAAATGGACATACAATTGTGTCCTTGGCATTACAATTCAATTTAATACCTTTGTGTTTACCAATCACCAAGCTGAGGGGAGCAGTGTACAGTGCAAACAGAACTATAGGGGAACACCAGACAAGGTTAAGTAAAGATCAAAGTAGAACTAGAAAAATGTTTTTGCTAACAAAAACTAAGCGTCCCAAAAAGGTTCACTGCAATATAATATACAGTAGAAAAAGGTTTTTGAAAATAAAAACCTGCAGTGGGGGCAGGGGGTAAATCTGGCCAGCTATCTAGACCAGCTATCTAAACTCTTCACATAAGGTTTCCCAATACCTCTTAATACATTCTAAAACTCTAAAAGCAAGAATAAAGGAGATAAGAGGCAAAAACACAAAATCGGCTATTTTATTACCCCCAGTTTGACCCATAAGGGGGGGGTCTGGGGGTAAATCTGACCAGCTATCTAGACTCTTCACATATGGTTTCCCAATACCTCTTAATACATTCTAAAGCTGTAAAAGCAAGAATAAAGGAGATAAAAGGCCAAAACACAAAATCGACTATTTTACGACCCCAGTTTGACCCATAAGGGGGGATGCGGGGGTAAATCTGACCGGCTATCTAGACTCATCACATAAGGTTTCCCAATACCTCATAATACATTCTAAAACTGTAAAAGCAAGAATAAAGGAGATATAAGGCAAAAACACAAAATTGGCTATTTTATGACCCCAGTTTGACCCATAAGGGAGGGTCTGGGGGTAAATATGACTGGCTATCTAGACTCTTCACATATGGTTTCCCAATACCTCTTAATACATTCTCAAGTTCTAGAAGCAAGAATAAAGGAGATATAAGGGAAAAAGATGAAATTGGCTATTTTATTACCCCAGTTTGACCCCTACAGGGGGGTCGGGGGGGAAATTTGACTTGCTTTCTAGACTCTCCACATATGGTTTCCTACTACCTCCCAATACATTTTATGGCTTTAAATGCAATACTTAAGAAGATAATAGGGGGGTTCACATGAATTTTAAGCTTTCTCATTGGTACCTGTGAGAAAATCACTCATAAATTGGTCAATTTTCATCGGATTGCTCCCAAAATCTAATCAGCTCACGTTTTTGATAGTATAAACATGTGTATGAAGTTACAAGCCTCTGCAGTCAGTAGATTTTCCTGAACTGCGATGACGGGCGGGTGTACCCAAAAAAACTATTTTTTGATCATGTGACCTTGATAAAATCTAAGCATGTGCAAAAATTTTCCCACGCCTAAGGTATATAACTGCCAAATATGGTTAAAAAGCTTGCAATAATAAGGGAGATATTCAAGTGAGACCATAATGTGGCGGCGGCGGCGAGGAAACTGACGCGAAACCAAATAAGCGCCCTTTCAGGGACGCTTAATTACTTCTTGTGGACTGATAAAGATGAAGTGAACTATTTGAGAAGCGTGGAATGATGATCAATGGTGTCGAAGGCAGCAGACAGTCAAGCAATACCAAGCAGCAGGTTCACATCTCAGCTGAATGACGGATTCATAACAGTTCTCAGACCTAAAATCTAATGTTTCTTTTTTTTTTCAAATCTAAGATTTCACAGCAAGATTTGTGATTTGTTTCTCATTAAGCTTTCACTAAAGAAGCAGGCCGAGTTTTGCTTTAAGTTTTCTTATAAACAAAAGACTGTTGAGAGAATGTTTAATTGTTTTACTTGGTTACAGAGGTACATGAGAACCATGAAAGGTCTCAATCAACACGTGCTGAGCCTAGCCCTGTACTTTTATTTCAGATTTGTTTTGTAAACTGCAACTTGAGTAAATGTCAAAAGAAAATCTGGTGCACCCAGTTTTGCTGATGTCTGAAATGAATTCACACGCCAAATGTTAAAATAATACAGTAGTAGGCCAGGTGCCTGTGGACACATCACACTCATTCTGTCATCACACTGATTTATACACACATTCACCCGCCTCTCAATGTCTGCACTGCCTCTTTACACTGACAGGTCTACATGTGTATCAAGTGTATGTCGGATACACTAGTTAAATTGGAGGCAAAATCTTGTTTAACTCACCACTTTCAACTGCGTGCATCCACCTATTCGATTTGTGATTTGCAATAAACACCTCCCTCTGATTAATAAATATTGGCCATATAAGGACATAAGTAAAATAAGAGATCAACTCTTTACTGTTCACATCTATAGAGAAAAAAAATCACAATTGCGAATCATGAACTGGAAACTACAATGGATTACATGAAAATACTTAACAATTCAGAGATATAAAAATTATGACTCACAAGTCACTTCCATGGCAACTTGCATTTAGCCTGAGGCTCTGAAAAGTGGAAACCTAAGTATGTTATTGGGTCATGCCAACAGAGCAACACCAGTGACCACCAGTCAGTTTGTACTTACGGTATCAGAATTACAAGGGAAATAAACATACACTTGTCCAACAGGAGAACAGTAATCAATTGTCAGTGGTTGGTGTGGAAACATACATTTAGTTGAGTTCATCATTTCTACACCTGAGTGTCAGTCACTTCCTGTAATCAGTCACAGCAACCAACATAAAAACAACATTTATGTCCAATGTGACAAGAGTTTTTTCTGAAAGCATCACATTAATGTCATTCATTATGTCAGTCATTTTGATGCCCTGGACATTTGAGTAAAATCTTTCTTGATTTGCTGAACATTGACATTAATGTGTGTTAATTAGCTGACTCATCTATGAGGTATACTGTATCATTAACATAAATATGATTGGAGATGGCTGTACCCCACAACCTGCGGAAATAGTTTTCAAAAGCATGAAATATAGAAAAAATTAAACAGTAAAAATATCAAGAGACTTTCAGACCAAACAGTGTCAGTTATATAAAGGTCAAAATAATGCTTAAGTGGTGAAAATAATACTTAAGAGAGACAAAATACATGTATAAAGTATTAAAACAATTCCACAGCAAGATGACAGCATTAATCAGTAAACTAAAAATAATAAAGCTGTAAAATTGACTAATTGAAGTATAGCTGTCAATGAAAATAGAACAAGTAAGTAAAAGTGCATATAATAATCAGTTGCAGCAATCAATATATCTGTGTTATAACAGAAACATATCCGATTTGGCAAGTAAACACACTTTGGCAGAGCCAAGGTTAAAGGTCACACCATGATTCAGCTTACCTACACTCTCAAGCCAATGATCCATCCAATAATAAACTTCCTACACCTTACAGTTTCTGAGACATGGCCCAGACAAGATTGTACAGGTCAAGGTCACTCCAGCAAGGTAAAGGTCAAATCAAGGTCACACCATGACAACCTACACTGCCTAACTAATGTCAACTTCCTACACCTTACGGTTTCCGAAACATAGCCTGGACCAGATGTTTAAGGTCAAGGTTACCACAGCAAGGTCAACAGTCAAATGAAGCTCATGCTACGATATTTCATTTACCTTACAAATGTCCCTACCAAGTATCAACTTCCTACACCTTATGGTTTCTGAGATATAGCCCAGACACGATTTTCAAAATCAAGGTTACTATGGCAAGGTCAACGGTTAAATCAAGGTCACACCATAACATTGCACTCTTATACCCCCAACCAATGTCACTACCAAGTATCAACATCTTACACCTTATGGTTTCTGAGACACTGCCCAGACAAACTTTTTGCGGCCATCTGCTCATCCTCCCACCAACCAGATGCCATGAAAACAATACCCGCATAGCCCTTATAAGTTGTGGGGTAAGCATAAATCATCACCAGAAAAGTTTTAGGGCTGTATTTAACTTAATGTAAGTGATGATAAAATTTATGTCTGTTGCAATCTGTGTACTCAGTTTAATCTCTCCACTGCCCACTGACAACACAGTCCTTCACTTTGCAAACCTTCTGTCATCAAAACTCCCTCACACGGCATGTAGATAGAGGCTGTAACAAAAACATCACAGCTTACACAGCTGTTTTACTAAAACAATGCATAACATCAACATGTACAAACTCTCTGTCTATACACGTCTGTGAATGTAAAACATGTAACCCTATGCTTCCATCAATCAGATCTGTGACTTCTGGGGCAGGTTTCATGAAAAGTCTCAAACTGAGCCAGACTCGAGGCTGAGTCAGGGTCTCAAATCTGAGACTTTTGTCTCCCCTGAGTTTTTGGCTCAAATGGATTTCACAAAGGGTGGATCAGCTGAGACCAGTCTCAAGTTATGGTCTCAACTTTTTAATCTCATTTCATATATTTAGTGGGCTTATTTTTAGTTTAAAAAGTTATCCAAGGGCCCCAAAAAGTAACCAAGGGGCTGTACCAGAGATATTTTCACTCCACTGATGCCAATGTCATTGTGCAATAACTTCAAAAACAAAAGTTAAAAATTCAGATTTCGGCAATACCGGTTTACATCTCTAGGTAAACAACATACTTTAGTTCACATTTCCATAGAGATAAACCGCAATCCAATCCATGATTCATAGCAAAGATATTTTTGTTTTTCAGTAAGTGTCACAATAAAATTTATTTATTTTTCCCTCTAGGGGCAGGTTTACATATTAACATGACTGCTATGTTGTACATTATGTTCATATTTATTGGAGAGGGATTTCTGACTTTTCACTGCAAAAAATCTGAGCCAAAATTCACACGTGTGGAAACAGAAGATAAAACGCCGACTGTTCATCACTGACTGCAGATCCTGTGGCTGGAATGTGACAGTGTGTGTATATTTGACAGACACGTGTCATACGGATATTGAGTGTGTTTTATGGCTTTACACCTCAGGCTGAGTGTGGTTAGGATAGGCCAGTCAGTGTATATAAACACAGGACATATTCTCACTGCTCTGCACTGGACACCAGAGTGACATAGAGCAGCAAACTGTGTAGAAACAAGGGAGTTACATAGTCTCAGTTTGCTGAATAATGACACTGATGAACAGTTAATACAAGTTAAACAGTCACCTCAATACTTCTATAGTTAATTTGAAAATAAATTCAGACTTCTGTTACTTCTCCATGCAGTAAAACTGCAGTATTTTTACATCCAAAGTAAAACACACAAACAGAAATATAAACCTATTTCCAAGATGAATGCATACACAGTTTTGATCCTATTTGGACTCATGGTTGCCATGGCAACTGGCTCTGGATACGATAAAGATACACACAGCAAGTCTAAGAAGGTAGATTACCATGCCAACAGGGCAGCAGCACCCAGCAACCATTACCATAGGCAACCACAGCGACCAGTCTACAACAACCAAAGGTCTTACGATGACAGAAGAGGCTACGGATACAACAATGGATTCAGAAGGACGTCACATGGGATCGCTAGTGTGTACAACAACGCAGACAGGCAGAGACAGGTGAGAGGCTCACTGAGTCAGATACTCGTATTTCTAGTGTTTTAATACATTGTCTCTGAAACTAGAAGTGGTTACAGATCACATCGTGTGCTGAACATGTTGGAATTCAATGTAATTACCGGGAGTATGAACAACACACCAGTCTATATACTGTTTTCTGTCAAATTCCACAAGATATTAATAATCAGAGAAATAGCAGCTTATTCTCACATTTTTGAAGAAAACGTTGTTTTTTTTTATTAATGGCAAAAAATCTTGCATCATGAACAGATTCTTTTCAAGGTTTTATTAGGCACCAAAATAGGTAAACCCACAGAGGCCAGACATTCAGTAAAATGTCAGTTTTTAATAGTGCACTTAATGTGTAAATATAAATAAGGAAGCAGAAAAACAGTATCACTTCCCATCAAACCCTCACATCATGTTACATGTGACCCAGTGTTATGTCTCCCATCTGAAGAGCTTGCATGCAATTCAGATGGTGCCTATTTTCAATGTTTTTATATTTTAAATCTGTTATTGTGAATGTATTACTACTCACACAATGTGCCACAAAGGCTTGATCAGACTAAGCAAGGTGAATGTGGTATTGGCCACAAATTTAAAACACAGGTGAAGTTGTTCACTGACACTGTGCACAGCAAACCTGACAGTTGAAACATGCAACTTGGTACCTCTTAGTTCATTCAAGAATTTTAATTAGTTATTATTTAACAAAGATAACGTATTGACACATAGTTAAGGACTAAGTATCCTTAAAATCTATTTGTGCGTTTGGTACAGGTGAACTACCTGGCAGAGCGTGTGGGGGCAGGAAGTGGAACAGCCTTCACATACGGAGTGGCAGGAACAGGCAGGTACCAGCAGTACCCCGGATATCAAGGGTACAGGAATGAGGTACCATACAGGGATCATCCACAGCAGTACTAGGAGTGACTGTATACTGATACCTGTACAGCTAGACTCCTTCAAACAGAACTATAATTTATAGCCTTCACTTTGTGTATCCACGACACTAGAGAGCTGAAGATTCCTGTAAAGTATCTTGTAAAAATCAATCAGGGCACACAGGCATTCAGGAAATGTCACATCTGATATAAAAGCAATTCCACATAGTAAAAGCTTGTACTTGTTTATGTCCAGATAAACAGATTTCTCTGTAAACAGTCGCGCTCAATCACACAGACAAAAGCCAGATTTTAACTTATGCAGAAACTAGTTTTAACAAAAACAGGTGCTCAAAGCTTCTATTCAATTTACAGAGCAATCTTAAAACATTTTTATTTCACTATTAAACTCTCCAGTACATAACTATACCTGTGTTAAAGACCGACTTCCAAATATTAAACAGAATATGTTCACACAAATGACATTTTGCGGTATAAGTTTGACTGCATGCAGGAATCTTCAACCCTCAGTAAGACAGACTGATTCTCCTGCTGTTTGTAATAATTCTAGGTATTGATACTGTTGTACAGTTACACAGCGTTTCAGTGCATTTCTATGTAGTAGACATTTTCAGCACAAGTCAATATCGCTTCCTCTCATAGCCTTTTCTAATGAAATTCACTGTGTTATGTGGAATTATTGGTGACAAGTATATTGACAGTCTGTGGACTTTGATGTGACTTCTCCAGTACCTGTAGTTGTACCAGTATGTACCAGTAATGACCATAACAATAAAACCTCTGTTGTACAAATACACTGAAGAGTGAGTTTTGGTTTGGCAATAAAAGATTCATTAAGTAGAAGTTTATATAATTAGCAAGCCTTAGGTAAGAAATGAATAAAAAATAGCATATTCGGACAAGAGAAGTGTTTGTTTAATAAATAGACGTATCCAGGTACAGAAGTAATTGCTGGAGCTGAGTAACTTCACTCAGTTGTGTTAGGAATAACATTTACTATCACTTTAATACATATTTATCAGAGTAGTACATATCACAGTTACCATGGCTACTTTAAGCATTTTAATGTTACTTATCACAATTACTATGGTAACTTTAAGCATTTCAATGTTACATATCACAATTACTGTGAACATCTGAATGACTCTGTAGCACGGAGACACAGTTTTTAATTTAACTGGAGATTATATTTCACACGGTAACAACATAAAACCATTGATATGGGAAAATTGACCAGAATTGGACTGTAGTGGAGCTGCATCAATATCTTTTTGATCTTTAATTTCATGACATCTTTGAGGAAAACATACAACACCATTACAATTATGGCCTCAAATAATGGCCTGATTCAAATAATGGCCTGATTCAAATGATGGCCTGGTTAAGTAAAGGTAGTATTCAAATAGATACTTATAATAAATGTCTGTTCTAAAACCTGTTTGGTTCAGATAAACACTTTGAGCAGAACCCAGATTCCCAACAAGCAAAAACACACAAAATCAAGGACTTTGCCAATACAAGGGTGTGTAGTAATGCAAACTGTAATCACTAAAGAATACACTAGCCATAGGTCACCTAAAACAAATTACATCCAACTATATCACTGTGTGCCTTACATGTCATACAGCAGACTAGATCTATTCAAGTGATGGCAGTCGTACATTTGATGTCTTGTGTGTTGTAGTTTTCTTGCAGTTTTTACATGTGATAGGAATAAAGTGATACTTTGCTTTGGAATATTTCACTTCAGTTCATCTTTTATCACCTCCTGTTTATTATAATCTAATCTAATGTGGACTTTTATAGCGCTTAATCTCCATCACTGATGGACTCTAAGGCGCAACTAAACATAAAGCAAGGCAGTTAGCGTTAATCAAGGGACATAGCCAGGTCATACCAAGGAATAAAGGTATGGATTACCTGAACCAACACACAAAACAAAGCTCACTAGAGGTCAGTGTCAATGTCCACACTGGATCTGAATGTTTTATCAGGTGGTTTGAAGTAGTATGAATCCCCTTGTCCACCTGTGATTACCTTTGTTCAATGGGTTGACATGGTGCAATCATCCTGACCAATTACTGTCCACTGCTTAACAATGCCATGCAAATTACAAGCCTCAGAAGGTAAGAACCCCAGCCCACAGGTACCACTAAATGGGCAACAACATCCAGATTTGGAAAAATCTAAGAAAGAGCTTTGGTTGAAGAAGTGTACAAAACCCACGAGATGTTGTCAGATGTAAGAACTTTCATGTTGTTGAAGAAGGGGGGAAAACTTACACACGTTATTTGTTCATATGAGTTTCAATCTCAAGGTCCAAATTAAGAGATACATGGCCGTTTTAGTATGATGTTCCACTTGACCTTACAGCAGGGTTACAGGTCAAATCTGACACTTACAAAAGATTCAGAGGCCATGATTTCTTACAAGTAGTTTCCATATTTTGAAGAGCCATTAATATTCTCAAATTTGGTGATGATATCTTCATGAATGAATGAGATTTAAAGATACAAAGGTTTATGTAAAAATGTGATGAGTGAACACATACACACACACCCCACACATGGAAGGTGTTGCATAATCCCCCGACCCAGCCTTTGGCCCATGGGAGGTAAAAATGCAACTTTAATGCAAGTTTAAAAGTTGTTAAAATATTGGCAACAGTTTTTGCCAGATACTCCAAAAGCTAATGAGCTCTAGATTCCCTTGAAGTAAACACATCCTGAAAATTTGTGAAAATCCATGCACTGGTTTAGGCTGTCGAATACCCACAAACTTTAAGACCCAAAATCTTTAAAGTATTGCCATGGCAACAGTTGTGACCAGATAAGCCCCAATCTAATCGGCTCTAAATCCTCTTGGTGTAAACATACCCTGACACTTTGGGGAAAATCCGTGCATGGGTTTAGGCTGTGGAACACCCACAAGCTTTATGCCCACCACTAAAGCAATCAATATCCAGTTCATATTTTTGCATTTCAATGTAACAGTATAAACCCATTTGGAAACATAGTATACAAGTGACAATCCATCCTTAAACACATCCCACACTAAGACAAACAATAGGGTTCTTACAGTAGTGGTTTTAATATGACTGAAGCTATTAAAGAGTTACGTTGAAACACTGGGGGTATCGGGTCAACTGAGTGTCATTTATAGGAATTCACACTTTCCACCCCAGGTTTTCCCATTCATAACCGTGCTTCTAAACAACAGTTGTTTGTCTGAATAGATAAGTACAACAAGACCTTCAGTTTTCGTGTGTCATTAACTCATACTTGTACCCACACTCACTTACTGTACAAACCTTCAATACCTTTATGTCACCCACCCTTGTGTCTACACATTGTATCAATGTCGCTGGTCCTTAAGTATTTGCATGTCATCGACACTTCCTTGTATCTCAGTGTGTTGACCTTAAGTACTGTATATCAAACTTCACTTTTGTCCATACATAAATATATACATTGTAATAAACCTTTGCTAAGTTGTATTAACTCACCTTTCCCCGTACTTGTGTGAATTTGGCGATGCCTTCATTCGCCACACTCAGTCGTTTCTTCACCGTAAAGTTGTTGTTCAGGTCGTAGATGAGTATGATGCCATGACGACCACATCCCACCCACATCTGAAAACACAAAAAAACTTTCTGAAGCTGAACATTATGTTTGAAATCCCTTTGATTTTCTTAACATTGTTTGTATCTGACCTTTGTAAATTACCATGGTAACACATCAAGAGTACAAGGTTAGCAACTTGGCTGTGAAGATATAATGTAGAGACATTTCGCTATCAGTAAGTGTATAGCAATCTCTACACTTTGGCTGAAGTGTGTAATTTGGGGAAAACCTCAAATTGGCACAAAAATAAGCAAACAATAAGGTCGGACTCCAATGAATCAGAAATACATAGCCTGTTGGTGTGAAAATCATTTATGTATCTATTTGGTATTGTGCACTCCTATGTCACTTGATCATGACAATGTTAATGATTTTTCATTAAATCGGAAACTGTTTTCAGGACAGCTATTGTTGCCATATTGTTTTTTAATATCAGACCAAATATATTCAAAGCAAGCTTTCATAACAATGACGTTCCTGTGAGTCTAGTATCAATATTTCTATTTTTATATATAACTCCATTATCCAACATTCTATTATCCAAATATTCAATTCTATATACCTATATGTCCACTCTCTCATATTAGAATATCAGCAATGTTTTACACATTAAAACACCTCTTATAATTTATGATTCTTCTCCTGCCAGATAAACCTCTCCCTCAATGTGTTCAGATAGTGAAGACTCGGTTGTATTTCACTTGGGTTCAGGCTCTTACCTCCTGATACTGGGTGATAAGGAAGCAGTCTAGCTGTAACTGCTGAGTCGGCATGGTCTTTGAGTTGACTGTCACTTTACGCAGAATTGGTGGCTGTGTCTCTGAGTTGGGAGGCGGGGCTAAGGTGACTGACGGCCCAGCTTTGTAGCTAACTCTCTGCTCCAACTGACCAGTTTGTGAATACACCAGTATCTCATCCTTTGTGCCTTTCAAAAACAAATTGTTATAATTATACTGTAATAGATGTATTTATGCTTGCTTCTTGTAAACACAAAATTAACAAAGATTCTTTAACATGCAAAGTTATTATAACACCTCCTCAGGCATATCTGATTTCAAATCGTTGGAACACCTCTTTAGGCATATCTGATTTCAATTAATCATAAGCATGTCTAATCTCTGAATAACATGAAATCTGTCCAATAGTGACAACCATATACATTTAGGCTTGCTGGACTAATAAATCTCCCCAGTAAAGACTTGAACTGTAGTTTACCATTCAAGTACACAAATAAGTATTTAGTCAGTATGTGTGCAAGTATCTCAAGAGTAGAACCACAGTCTGAAAGTCTTAGTTGTACAGAGTCTACTGTACTAGTTGTATAGTGACACACTGTGACTCAAGTTCCAGCTGTACAGAGAGGTATGTTACTTTGTCAGGAGTACTGCCAAATGTCTGTATGTAGTTCTAGTTGTACAGAGTCTGCTGTTTAAAACAGTTAACCTGTAGTGAGTTGTAACATATGACTTACCACAGTAGAGATGGGTCATGTGACACTTGATACATCTGATATGTGAGCCGTCCTGCAGGCCAGACAGCTCCACCTGGTGGTGTTGTAAGGTACTCGTGTCCCACGCAAAAACCTCGTTGTTCAATGAGCAGCTGTACACTGTGCTAGAGGTGACAGGAAGTAACAATAGTACAAAACACACATGTTATGGTATGTCACAGACCACAACAATGTACACAGTGGTAGAGGTGACAGGAAGTAACAATAGTACAAAACACACATGTTATGGTATGTCACAGACCATAACAATGTACACAGTGATAGAGGTGACAGGAAGTAACAATAGTACAAAACACACATGTTATGGTATGTCACAGACCATAACAATGTACACAGTGATAGAGGTGACAGGAAGTAACAATAGTACAAAACACACATGTTCTGGTATGTCACAGACCATAACAATGTACACAGTGATAGAGGTGACAGGAAGTAACAATAGTACAAAACACACATGTTATGGTATGTCACAGACCACAACAATGTACACAGTGGTAGAGGTGACAGGAAGTAACAATAGTACAAAACACACACGTTATGGTATGTCACAGACCATAACAATGTACACAGTGGTAGAGGTGACAGGAAGTAGCAATAGCACAAAACACACACGTTATGGTATTTCACAGAACATAACAATGTACACAGTGGTAGAGGTGACAGGAAGTAGCAATAGTACAAAACATGCACAACATGTTATGGTATGTCACAGACCATAACAATGTACACAGCACTAGAATTACTGGCAGTTAGGTGGACATAATAAGAATTAAACAAACAATGCACTAGTGCTACAGAAACTTTAACATCATCATCAATTAACATACAAAGATTCATTTGGCAGTTATTGGATTGGTCACAGTTCACACAATCTGGTCAATGATGAAAACACTCATTTAAGTAGGAGACACTGTCATCAACTATGTGAAATGTCTTTGACTTTTTATCACTAAACTGCTAAAGAATTGTCACGAATTCACTTTTTGTTTAATTCTATTTGTTTTTTCAATTTTTATGTGCCACTGTACTGAATGATTAGCACAGAAAATACACACCCCATGAGATCTGTACACAACACATGCATTGGTCAAAAATGCATTAAGCAAACAATACCACAAATACAAGTTATATTTATAACATTCTATGAAAACAAAACATGGAAACCACCACCAAACTGCAGTGCACTCTGTACAGCAGAAGCTATAATATCCACATCATTTGCTTCTAATGATAGTTTCCACATACACCCACACAAATGCTGTACACACCACCCTAGTACCCAGTACATACCACTATAGTACCCAGTACTCACCACTCCAGTACCTAGTATACACCACTCTAGTACCCAGTATACACCACTCAAGTACCCAGTACACATCACTCTAGTCCCCAGTACATACCACTCTAGTACCCAGTACACACCACTCAAGTACCCAGTACACATCACTCTAGTCCCCAGTACATACCATTCTAGTACCCAGTACATACCACTCAAGTACCCAGTACATACCACTCAAGTACCCAGTACACATCACTCTAGTCCCCAGTACATACCATTCTAGTACCCAGTACATACCACTCAAGTACCCAGTACACACCACTCAAGTACCCAGTAGATACAATTCTAGTGTTTCTGCAGTAGCTAAAGGTTGATGAAATAAAAAAATACTCTGATAAGGGTGAGCTGGGAACACAATTCAATGAATTGTAACTTGGTTCATGTCTTTACTGGAGGCATGTTTCACAACACTTGCAATTACGTTAAAAATTGTTCTTATTTCCCTTAAAACAAACTTTACTGCGATATTTTTGTAAACTTACAGCCCTTTGCAACGATATATGTTGACTACAGTTGAAGGTTATTGATATAATAATACATTACCATGCAAGTCGATATTGGTTGATGGATTTCACTTGCGCAAATACATTTCCCTGTTACTAAATCTCATTTAAAGACAGACTTACCATACATGTGTATATTATGAACAGATTAGGGGGTAGTATTGATGTACTGTAGTAATTCTAACTGTAAACTTATTACAATGCCTTACCTCTAAATATAACTGAATACCATCAATTGTTTTGCTTCTAACTTCAAGCAGCACCAATCCTTCAGCACTAGCGTGAGATGTGAACATTATCACAATATCTGACAGTTCTGTGACATGATTCTCTAACTTTGATGATTATATTGTGACAATCCTAGGCCAATTACTTAATCAGGATCTGGTTTTACAGAATTTCCTTAAGATAAAGGGCACTTAAAGGGTGACATTTTTCCTCAGAGTTTTCACTCCTTTCATAAAGACAGATTTTAGAAAGCCTCACTCCCAAAAGGGAATCCTCAAATTTCAAGGAAACTTCCTTAAATCTTAAGGAAAGAATTATCGAACACATGTACCTTTCATTGTGGGTTTTATCCCATCCTAACCAAATATTGGTTTTATGTGACACAAGTACCTTTCATTGTGGGTTTTTCATTAATACAGAGACCTATATTGGTTTATGTGACACATGTATCTTTCATTGTGGGTTTTTCATTAATACAGCATTCTATATTGGGTTTACTCGATACACGTACCTTTCATTGTGGGTTTTTCATTAATACAGCGTTCTATATTGGGTTTACTCGATACACGTACCTTTCATTGTGGGTTTTTCATTAATACAGTGACCTATATTGGGTTAACTGGACACACCTACCTTTCATTGTGGGTGTTTCATTAATACAGTGACCTATATTGGGTTAACTGGACACACCTACCTTTCATTGTGGGTGTTTCATTAATACAGTGACCTATATTGGGTTAACTGGACACACCTACCTTTCATTGTGGGTGTTTCATTAATACAGTGACCTATATTGGGTTAACTGGACACACATACCTTTCATTGTGGGTGTTTCATTAATACAGAGACCTATATTGGGTTTACTCGATACACCTACCTTTCATTGTGGGTGTTTCATTAATACAGTGACCTATATTGGGTTTACTGGACACACATACCTTTCATTGTGTGTTTTATCCAGTCCTGACACAGAGTCTTTGTGGGCTTTGAGTTTCTGGTTACACGACTTGGTTCTTGTGTCAATAATGTAGATTTTGTGATCAAATGAAGCCGCCCAGATATGATGGCTTCCAACTGCTAGCAGTGCCACCTAGGCAGTGAATTAAAAAATAACTCAGACATTGAAAGAAAGGACACCAACGCCACCTAGAAAGTGAAATAAAGGGCAACAGTCCCACTTAGGAATTAAAATAAAGAAAAAAGTTCCAGCTGGGATTAAAAGAAATGAAAATAACATGATCTAGGAAGAAAAATAAAGGGTAACAATGCCACCTAGTAATTAAACAAAGGAAAATAGTGCCATCTATTGAAAAAAGAACAAATGTGCCGTATATTAAATTACTTAAAGTACACTGTGGTTACGCTGTTGCCACACTACATGTACAGTAATTTCTACAATAAATGTCCGGTGTCTTTGCATTGTTTCAACAGTGGGTGTTAACATGTTAACGTTTTGCATATAACTTACACCTTAAAGTGTTCAATAAATTCTCTCCCCTTCTGGACTAATTTCCTGTTGGTATACCAGTGTATACCCTGAATATTGTCTGACCAAACAATCTCTGGCTTTTCTAATTTTTTTTTCTGTAATGATAAGAGTTTACACGATGCACCACTCCGGTAATTTTCAAATCACATACCACTCTGTCTGGAGTCTGTACATAAGCCAAGTCCATCACCCAGGTGCTGGCATCAAAGATACGAATCTTCCCACTAGACAGGCCACACCACAGTAACGGGTCACTGTCCGTGTCCCCACCCTCACTCCGATCTGAAAACACAAGGTCAAACAAAGGTCACAGTAACATATCACAGAAACAGACCATTGTCCCCACCCTCACTCCAATCTGAAAACACAAGGTCAGACAAAGGTCACAGTAACATACCACAGACACAGATCATTGTCCCCACCCTCACTCCAATCTGAAAACACAAGGTCAGACAAAGGTCACAGTAACATATCACAGACACAGACCATTGTCCCCACCCTCACTCCGATCTGAAAAACAAGGTCAAACAAAGGTCACAGTAACATATCACAGACACAGACCATTGTCCCCACCCTCACTCCAATCTGAAAACACAAGGTCAGACAAAGGTCACAGTAACATATCACAGACACAGATCATTGTCCCCACCCTCACTCCAATCTGAAAACACAAGGTCAAACAAAGGTCACAGTAACATATCACAGACACAGACCATTGTCCCCACCCTCACTCAGATCTGGAAACTCAAGGTCAAACAAAGGTCACAGTAACATATCACAGAAACAGATCACTGTCCACACCCTCACTCCAATCTGGAAACACAAGGTGAAGGAATTTGAAGAAATTGTTAAATTTGTTCCAAAACTGCTACACCATAGCTGCACACATATGTCACAATTCTTAATATTTGTTCATTGCTGATTTTCAATCCTTAAATGTGACTACAACTCTTTTTGATTCAAGTAAGTATTTACACAAGACATCTGCTAATTTGAACACCATCTAAAAATCTATAAACAGGCAATACAGAAGGAATTCCATTCTACTTGTTAATATAATGATGATCTGACCTCCTGGTGTGTACACCATACATTCTACAGTACATCTCTGGCTCTCCACTAGGTTGGGGTCAATGCGGTGCTGTAACGCCTCCCTCGTGTCCTCAGACAGACAGTATACGTCCTCGTCCTTACGGTGCGAGTAGTGACACAAACACTGCATCTCCTCAGCCCAGTTACTGTAGTGATAGAGCTGACTGACCTCACACACACTACAAATACAGTGTGCATCTCAACTACTGACTGAAATCAACAACTCAATGTGTATGTGATGTGTACTGTAGTGATAGAGCTGACTGACCTCACACAGACTACAAATACAACAACTGACTGAAATCAACAACTCAATGTGTATGTGATGTGTACTGTAGTGATAGAGCTGACTGACCTCACACAGACTACAAATACAGTGTGCATCTCAACAACTGACTGAACTCAACAACTCAATGTGTATATGATGTGTACTGTAGTGATAGAGCTGACTGACCTCACACAGACTACAAATACAGTGTGCATCTCAACAACTGACTGAAATCAACAACTCAATGTGTATATGATGTGTACTGTAGTGATAGAGCTGACTGACCTCACACAGACTACAAATACAGTGTATGTCTCAACAACTGACTGAAATCAACAACTCAATGTGTATGTGATGTGTACTGTAGTGATAGAGCTGACTGACCTCACACAGACTACAAATACAACAACTGACTGAAATCAACAACTCAATGTGTATGTGATGTGTACTGTAGTGATAGAGCTGATTGACCTCACACAGACTACAAGTACAACAACTGACTGAAATCAACAACTCAATGTGTATGTGATGTGTACTGTAGTGATAGAGCTGATTGACCTCACACAGACTACAAGTACAACAACTGACTGAAATCAACAACTCAATGTGTATATGATGTGTACTGTAGTGATAGAGCTGACTGACCTCACACAGACTACAAATACAGCACGTGTCTCAACTACTGACTGAAATCAACACATTATAACCACTGTGAGCCAATATTCCATTATCCAATTTGAATTCATTTCCACTTCCTAGAATATATTCAGAATATCTAGAACGTCTGCTTAGACACACTTAGACAAAACATGATGTGAATTGGTCTATCAAACTAGCAAGTTTGACAAGTTTGTTAGAACAGTAAATAAAATAACGCTGATGAATTCTGCGTGCATCGTCCCTTCGAGTACAAACGTAAACAAATGATCACAGTTAAAATATTCATAAAATTGTTATTTCTTGCTTGATTTTACTAAATAGCATATCGTTTTAAATCTTACAACAAATTGAAAGTATCTACACTGATAGTCTCTTAATATTTCATAACAAATTCTATGAAAATAGAGTGACAAAAATACATATTTTTACCTTAGATATTGCTATGTGTGTTTCATAGATGGAACAGCCAACATGGTGTTGGATTTGTTTTGAATTTTGCGTAAGATTTACCCCTTATTTTGAACAAAATATCAATGTAACCATTATAGAATAGGAATAAAAGACAAATTCTCGTGCTTTATGATGGTTTTAAACTATCTGCTGTATTAAAGCCCTTCGGGCTTCGTGGCTTTAATATTCAGCTGATCAATAGTTTAAAACCATCATAAAGCACTTGAATATGTCTTTTATTCCTATAACATGTCACAAAATTTCATTATAACATTCAGGTATGGTGATTTAGCTGATCGTTATCAGTCTGTAAAAATTGGCTCATCATTATCAATTTTAGTGATCCACAAGGGTTGTTTTTGGGCCCCCAGTACGGTGTTCTCTGTATACCACACCTTTGATATGCAGGAGTTATCATGAATTGTGGTAATCAGTACACATAAAATCATCATTTTCTTTTGTATGCAAATGACACTCAGCTATATGTTCACCTCGTTCAATATAAAGCTTTCTGTACACTTCCAACATTAAAGGAATGCCTTGATGTTGAGAAGTGGATCTTTTCCAGCAAGCTCAAGCTTAACCCCAACAAGACAGAATTGTCCCATGGACTCCTTGTTATGTTCTGCAAGCTTGTAGACACTTCCTACCAAATATTTTAGCGTAACTAGGCAGTTGCTTGACTATACCCTGTACTTATGTGTAGAATTTAGAATAACTAGAATAATTGGACAGACAGCAGCATCCAATACAGAAAACATGAGGAACTGATATGAGCTACATTCATCCACCAACTTCATAATGTGTTAAAGGTTATATACAAACCCCAATAATTCAAAATAAAAACTTATAGCTGTGTACTAGAGGTGTACAGGTAACTCACCACTGTCTGTAAGCGTCTAATATCAGTACACTCTGTACTGCTATAAGTGAATGTTACACCTTTATTATGACTGTGTACTACAGGTGTGTACAGGTAACTCACCACTGTCTGTAAGCGTCTAATATCAGTACACTCTGTACTGCTATAAGTGAATGTTACACCTTTATTATGACTGGGTACTACAGGTGTGTACAGGTAACTCACCACTGTCTGTAAGCGTCTAATATCAGTACACTCTGTACTGCTATAAGTGAATGTTAAACCTTTATTATGACTGGGTACTACAGGTGTGTACAGGTAACTCACCACTGTCTGTAAGCGTCTAATATCAGTACACTCTGTACTAGTGGTGGAACGATTCGCCGAGAACTCAATTCCCAGACTCGATTCCGCGTTTTAGCATCAACATCGATCCCTGTTGGAAACGTCGGCGACGAAAAAAAATACGAAACAACGGAAGACGTTTTGAGTGGACGATAATAGAAATACTAGCTACAATGAAGAATTCTAACATGACACGGCTGTGTCCGCGATTCTGATTGGCTAAGACACAAAAATTTGCTCTGTAAAACCCCGCATAACTTCCCTAGTTCTATTTTATCGCTCACAATGCTGCTCCGCAAAAAGAAAAAATCAAGTAATAGCCTAGATTTTTTTATTAAATACAAAAAATAATGGTAAATACGATATTCAGGGATTCTTATATTTGAAAATATAATATACTGATATGAATATACAAAAGTTTAAGGACGTTTAACAAAGAAAGGGTTATTTTATTTGTGGCTCTTCCAATATTTCAACTACACCATTTGATAAATAATCTTTATAGAATATTCGTATATTTTTGTACAAAATAGCTTCAAAACTAATTTTTATAAGATAATTTTCAAATGTCATGTTAGAATAGAAATAGACAACTCCGAGCTCGGGGTTATATGCGATTTTACAACGATTAGCGCATTAGAATCACTCAGGCTTCGCCTTCGTGATCCTAATATCGCTAATCGTTGTAAAATCGCATATAACCCCTCGCTCGTCGTTGTCTATTTCTATAATAACACACAACTAGCGTGGTTTTACAACGAATAGCGATATTAGTATTATGAAGGCGAACTAACTGGCTACAATGTACAGTTTAAGAAGCATTAGCGGTAACTAAATTGATTTTAAATGGACGATAATCGGGAATTTATGCGCTCGCGGTACTTCGTTTTTATGTTTAATGTATGTTTAAATAGCCATAACTTCCTTATTTCTTGTCCAATTTTTATAATTTTTTCACCATTGCATTCAGTTTAATTAGCTGAATTTCAATTCATATCACATTTTCAGGAAACCCCTCAATGAACTGCCGTGACTTTTTATTTGCTCATTAATATTAATGAGGCTGGCACTAGTAGTTTTCTTCTTAAACAAGCATATCAATTTATAAAATATTATTAACCAAAAAAATTAATTTTTGGCGAAATATAGTGCATTTCCTGTAAATGTAACACTACTCTCAAGAAATAATTTTGTACTTTGGGTTGATATTCTTTACATTTTTTTTCAAAGGAGGGTTTGAACCCCCTAACCCCCCTGGACCCACTAGTGCTATTTAGAAGTTTACATGTTAATTATCATCTATGAAACTTAACTGCAAGTTGTGAAACTTCTTGACAATAAAGTGACAGAACTTACATCCATTTTATTCCAGAAAGATTGATATATTTCAAAGAAAATTACGACAGTTATTTCTACTGGAAACCAAGATCAATATTTATAAATCCGTCACTAACAGTAGCCCAGACCATATTTTTTATGGAAGCAATTTTTTGTAAAATTCCCTGTATGACCCAAAAATCGATTCGACTCGATTAATCATCTCTGGGCTTTTCCGATTAATCGATTCGGATTTTCAAGTCCGATTCCCACCACTACTCTGTACTGCTATAAGTGAATGTTACACCTTTATTATGACTGTGTACTACAGGTGTGTACAGGTAACTCACCACTGTCCGTAAGCGTCTAATATCAGTACACTCTGTACTGCTATAAGTGAATGTTACACCTTTATTATGACTGTGTACTAGAGGTGTGTACAGGTAACTCACCACTGTCTGTAAGCGTCTAATATCAGTACACTCTGTACTGCTATAAGTGAATGTTACACCTTTATTATGGCTGTGTACTAGAGGTGTGTACAGGTAACTCACCACTGCCTGTAAGCGTCTAATATCAGTACACTCTGTACTGCTTTAAGTGAATGTTACACCTTTATTATGACTGTGTACTAGAGGTGTGTACAGGTAACTCACCACTGTCTGTAAGCGTCCAGTATGAGTACATTCTGAGCTGCGAGTTGTATGAGGGAGGGGTCTTTCACTTCCTCTGACAGCTGTTTGCCGCTCCACATTTCACGCAGCAGGTCGTACCAGATGTCTCGCTGTGACTTCAGTGCGGCAGTGAAAGGTTTGGAGTCTGGGTCTGAGAATAACAACGCATTATGTGGCTGATTGAATGGGTGTGTGTGGCTGACTGAACAGTTGCGCGACTGCTTGGTTGTTTGGGTGAAGGATGCAGAGGCCAATGATACTGTTTCAGATATTAAGTGAGACATATAAAAAGCATTCAGAAGACTGAAAACTGAACCTGTGCCATGCTTCAAGTTTATGGGCTGTATTTTGGATCAAGGTTCATTCAAGGACTTTGTATTTACTACCACCAACAAATGATTAAAAGCAAATGAACAAGAAACCCTTTCTAAGGTGAAAAATACTTCTCAAGAATTCACAAAGGAATGGTGAACCTTAAAAACTTTTTTCCTGAATATATTGAATATTTCAAATAAATACACTGATTAAAAGAAATTTGATAAAGAAGGTTTTTTTCTGTATGCAATAATTTATGCATCAATTGCATAAAAGTACATTTTTTTATCAAATCTACACATCAAGTATTTCTTGTTATCACTATGATTACATTAAACTACTGATCGCTTACCATTTTTCATGTGAAACCAGTGAAAGCTGTTCAGGTAGGTAAAATATATTTCTTATTTTTCTTGCTCAATAAGAATGTGGCAATGTTAACTATCCTTGCTCCAAATGTATTATGTCAAAAAAAAAATTTACCAACATCATTTTTACCTCAACAGCAAAGGTAGGGGAGGAGGGGACAAATTTGATGGGGTTTCAGAGTCTTAGTCTCTGTACTGGGACATTCAAAGAGAGATCAAATTAATGGCATTTTTTAACTCAAATCCAAATAGATATCACCAAGTCCATCTCACCCCAGAACTCAATCTTGAGAGCAGGCAATGAAGAGAACAGCGACTTCTGTTCCATTTTGTCAATAAACTTGATATCACGCAGCTGAGCAACCTGTCTGTAACCTTGGGAACCCTCTCGGAGGTAGAATAATCTGAAAATAGATGGTTAATAGCCTAACCAATGTCCCTACCAAGTATCAACTTTCTACACCTTACGGTTGCCGAGATATAGCCCAGACAAGACTTTATAGGTCAAGGTCACTATGGTAAGGTCAAAGGTCAAATCAGGTCACACCATGACATTGCACAGCTACAAGCCCTAACTAATGTCACTACCAAGTATCAACTTCCTATACCTTACGGTTGCCGAGATATAGCCTGGACAAGATTTTCAAACCCAAGGTCACTGTGGCAATGTCAAAGGTCAAATCAAGGTCACACCATGAGGTTGCACACCTACACCCACCCACCCCTTATCAATGTCTCTACCAAGTATCAACTTCCTATACCTTACGGTGACTGAGATACAGCCCAGATAAACCTTTTCCCGCCGCCCACCCATCTGGACACCATGGGTGAAAACAATACCCCGACAGCCCTTAAGGTATGTGGGGTAAAAAGTATGAAAATATAAAGTAAGAGAATATAAAAAATATGTAGCATGAAACAAACTGTTATAAAGTACAGGCTTGTTATATTAATTTGATGAAAGCATTTCCTAAAACATTGTAACAAAGCTCTGAACAATCAAATTACATCTCACAATATACCGTGTAAGCCATCAACCAGAGATTGCCATGTTTACCAGTTGCAAAACTTTCTTTAAAAAATTGTTTATAAGATACACTGAAATTGACACTCTTAACATCAAGGTTCAGTGTCAATCACTGTTCTAACATAACACGGCAGTGCTGATTGGCTAATCAAAGAAAAATTTTCTCTGTAAAATCAGCATTACCTGTGGCTTTCTATTATTGCTCATTGCGACAGCCAGACAAAGGTAAATAATAAATAATATTTATAACATTTTATAGGAACCAAACAAACCATGGTATACACAGAATTTTACCATGGTAAGGGGCAATATAAAATCCTCAGGCTTCGACTTTGGGATTTATAACGTCAAACCATTGTAGAATTCTGTATGTACCACGGTTTGTCAGGTGTTATTCCTAGATTCAAATATCACACGACAACTACACTAATCTAAACTCTTAGTTCTGATTGACACCATTTTGCCCAGTGCTGACCAGAAATTCTGAGTGCATTAAGCCTGACTTCAGAACCAGGGATGATCTAGAACAAGGTGTGAAGAACACTTACCTGAAGCCTGAACACTTACCTTTTCTGGGTGAGTCCGATGTGTCCGGTACCGTACGTACACTTGACGGTGCCGGAGACTTTGAGCACACATTCCCCCGAGTCAAACACCGAGGACACGTGATTGTTTGTATGCTGGCATTTCACTTCGCTCTCCTTCCAACTCTTGTAGAATGCCTCGAACACCTCTGACAAAACCCCTGGTGGTGAGAATACTACACTATACATCTCAGCACAGCATATCCCCAGACGGAAGACAAACACTATGTTACTCATATTCTTACGAAGACTATGGCATGAAGTTACTGATGAGAAAGTCTTGCTGATCTTTGAGGGAAATTTTTATGAGGGGCAGACTTTTTATAAAATAGTATGTTAAACTAATTCAATGAAAAATTTCTGTACTATATAATAATATGAGGGATGATTTGCTTTTAATGTCCACCATTTTGTACGATTAACTGGTAAAATAAATCTAAATTTAAAGCAATACTTACAAAGACTTGTTACTCGTTGATGAAATTGTAATGCTAATTATCAATAGAAAGTTATGCCAGGGTATACAAGCAAATAAGTCCCAAATAAGTCCTCTATTTAGATCAAACACATCATGTGGTGGATAATGAAAAGTGAAATCTTAATATAACCACAATACAGCCACTCTGTGAGGGACTAGTACACAACTTACTGTCTCTGTTGAGGTGTCTGATGAGTAGTGCCGAGTGTAGTCTGCTGATCGTGTCCTGATCCATGGCGATCTCAAGGTACTGAACTGTGTCTGTGAACTGATGCAAGTCTGCACAACAAACCACACAAAGTGTTTACATGTTCCCTGTACTTAGATATCAGAGATACAGTGGACCACAAGGCTGTACTTAGATGTCAGAGATACAGTGGACCACAAGGCTGTACTTAGATGTCAGAGATACAGTGGACCACAAGGCTGTACTTAGATATCAGAGATACAGTGGACCACAAGGCTGTACTTAGATATCAGAGATACAGTGGACCACAAGGCTGTAGTTAGATGTCAGAGATACAGTGGACCACAAGGCTGTACTTAGATGTCAGAGATACAGTGGACCACAAGGCTGTAGTTAGATGTCAGAAATACAGTGGACCACAAGGCTGTAGTTAGATGTCAGAGATACAGTGGACCACAAGGCTGTACTTAGATATCAGAGATACAGTGGACCACAAGGCTGTAGTTAGATATCAGAGATACAGTGGACCACAAGGCTGTACTTAGATGTCAGAAATACAGTGGACCACAAGGCTGTACTTAGATGTCAGAAATACAGTGGACCACAAGGCTGTACTTAGATATCAGAGATACAGTGGACCACAAGGCTGTAGTTAGATGTCAGAGATACAGTGGACCACAAGGCTGTACTTAGATATCAGAGATACAGTGGACCACAAGGCTGTAGTTAGATGTCAGAGATACAGTGGACCACAAGGCTGTAGTTAGATGTCAGAGATACAGTGGACCACAAGGCTGTACTTAGATGTCAGAGATACAGTGGACCACAAGGCTGTACTTAGATGTCAGAGATACAGTGGACCACAAGGCTGTAGTTAGATGTCAGAGATACAGTGGACCACAAGGCTGTACTTAGATGTCAGAGATACAGTGGACCACAAGGCTGTAGTTAGATGTCAGAGATACAGTGGACCACAAGGCTGACATGTAACCCTTTGACTGTCAGTTCTGTGCTGGCGGGTTTAAGTCTAGTTTATGGCAACTTGTGAGATGTAATATTACGGTCTGGACTAAAAGAGTGGAACTTCTATAATCTGAACAGGAGGCAAGTCATTTCATTCTCAAACAGCCCCAGGTTTTCACATTACAGCCACAAATATTTTCCATGTTTCAAAACCTAAACCATCAGTGACAATAGGGATGTGTGTACTTGTATGACCTTATACTCTGGTCTGACTAATTGATTAGGGTTAAACATTGATTTGAACGCACTGCATGTGTCATACATGACAAGGGTTAGTGGACAGGCTGGAGGAAACAAATGCATACCTGGTCGTCAAGATTCTGCACTGAAAACCATCGAGGACCAAAAACAACGTACCAACTTTACAGGTTGGGGCTAGGATCTCACCCTGACAGGTGTGTCTGCCACTGAATAACTACACCCACTCCTCTCATTGTACACAGGGATTACAACCAGAAACAATACACACCGGTTTCATACCATTCATTATCAAAACACTGAATATTCTGCAAACACTAAGCATTCTATGAACACACACTCAGTATTCTGAGTAAACACTCACAATGCTCTACATATTGAGTAATCTGTGTACACACTGAGTATTCTGTGTACAGACTGAGCATTCTGTACATGGATTGAGCATTCTGTGAACATATTGAGTATTGTGTACACACTGAGTATTCTGAGCATACTGTAAACACTGAACATTTTGTGTACCCATTGAGTACTGTGTTTATACACTGAGTACCTTGCGCATACTGAGCATTAAACACCAAGTATTCTGTACACACTAACCACAGTGTACCCTCTGAGGGAGTGTACACACATTAACATTCTGTAACAACAAACAATTACCCATTGGTGTCTTTGGGATCTTGTTGACCTGCATGATAACTGGACGCACACGACAATCCACCTTTTTCACCGTCTTTCCAAATGCCACGGACATCAGCTGAACGGATTCCTTTTCTTCTGCAGACAAAGAGGATGTCAGCTCCTGGATCAGACTAAAACACACAGTAAATGATGGATAAGACTAAAACACAAAATAATGGGTAAGGCAAAATTACCAGAACAAGCTGAAAATGTTGTATAATATCCATGCTTACGATTTCAAAAGGATCTCTCTCGGGTCAGGAGGAAATCCCAGCAGAGAAAGTGTTGAAACATATAAAAACAAACAAGCATCCAGCGTGGTCTGTTGTACCAATGGACCACATCTCTCAGATTTCAATCAGTTGAACAGAGTTGTATGTACTTGATCTGACCCTCCATCTTACTGGGACTTAGGGGCAAATCATTCCAAGTAGTTGTTTTGTTCTAGATACAAGTTTTACATGCAGACCACTCTGAAGTAGTTACCAACACCTTTTATTGGAATCAAATCCATGGAGTTCTGGCAAAGCAATTTCAGTAGTGATACACACACCAGAGATTAAATGCATTAAAACTGCAATGATAAGAGACTGAATCAGTAAAACAGTACTAACTTGACAGGAATGAGTCGGCCGTCACTGGACTCGAGTTTCTGGAACTGTTCCAGTGCTTCCAACCTCTGGCCATCAGTGTGTTTCAGCATGCCCAGCAGGTAGATGTAAGGAGCTCTCCCATTGGGTGGAGCACACTCCTACAAGTAAACAAATTATGTAACAATTAACCCTGTCACTACATGATGCCCACTAATAAAAATAACTGCATAATTAATGCTACAGTCTCTGTCATCATCTCAAGTACACTCTTGAAAGTTAACAGTTGATTCAACTTCTGTCACTGGCTTGACAACAATCCTGAAAGTAACTAAATAATGTAACAAGCTGTCATTGGTTGGACCACACTCCTAACAGTAACAAAATAATGTATCAAGCTCTGTCATTGGCTGGACCACACTCCTAACAGTAACAAAATAATGTATCAAGCTCTGTCATTGGCTGGACCACACTCCTAACAGTAACAAAATCATGTATCAAGCTCTGTCATTGGCTGGACCACACTCCTAACAGTAACAAAATAATGTATCAAGCTCTGTCATTGGCTGGACCACACTCCTAACAGTAACAAAATAATGTATCAAGCTCTGTCATTGGCTGGACCACACTCCTAACAGTAACAAAATAATGTATCAAGCTCTGTCATTGGCTGGACCACACTCCTAACAGTAACAAAATAATGTAACAAGCTCTGTCATTGGCTGGACCACACTCCTAACAGTAACAAAATAATGTTACAAGCTCTGTCATTGGCTGGACCACACTCCTAACAGTAACAAAATAATGTATCAAGCTCTGTCATTGGCTGGACCACACTCCTAACAGTAACAAAATAATGTTACAAGCTCTGTCATTGGCTGGACCACACTCCTAACAGTAACAAAATAATGTATCAAGCTCTGTCATTGGCTGGACCACACTCCTAACAGTAACAAAATAATGTATCAAGCTCTGTCATTGGCTGGACCACACTCCTAACAGTAACAAAATAATGTATCAAGCTCTGTCATTGGCTGGACCACACTCCTAACAGTAACAAAATAATGTATCAAGCTCTGTCATTGGCTGGACCACACTCCTAACAGTAACAAAATAATGTAACAAGCTCTGTCACTGGCTGGACCACACTCCTAACAGTAACAAAATAATGTTACAAGCTCTGTCATTGGCTGGACCACACTCCTAACAGTAACAAAATAATGTTACAAGCTCTGTCATTGGCTGGACCACACTCCTAACAGTAACAAAATAATGTTACAAGCTCTGTCATTGGCTGGACCACACTCCTAACAGTAACTAAATAATAGAACAAGCTCTGTCATTGGCTGGACCACACTCCTAACAGTAACTAAATAATAGAACAAGCTCTGTCATTGGCTGGACCACACTCCAAATCTGGGAACCGTGTTTTAGTATGAACCTGTTGTAGCTACAAAAAAAAAAGAAAACATGGCTGTTGATACCACTAAACTTATAGGAACTAAAAAGTGAAATATCTGTAGAAATAAAAACTAAAGCTACTGTTGTTAATTTTTATTCCTGGAACAATATTCACTCACATAGATACAGGTTCAATCAAGTTCAGACTAAATTTGTAGAAAACCTTTCAATCAAATCAGTGAATATGATATGATATATTATCTGAATAGATATTATCTATTCACAAAATAAGGATGACTTGAGCTGAAGAGATCAAACATTTGATCTTTTTGATGGTGGGGTGGGGTCACGTCTTAATACTGAAAGCAGTCTTGTGGCCGTTCTCTCACCTGAAACATGTGTTGGACGACCCTGTGACACTCGCTTGCATAGTCCCTGTGGTCAGTGTATGAGAATGTGGGCAGTTGAATCTCTGTGGTCTTTAGTCTCGGTACTCCAAACTGGTTGAGGTCACTCGGTGCATTCAGAGCCTTTATCTCATTGGTCGGCAAAGACACTGAGCGCTTCATCTTTTGTGGAGCTGTGCGTCGTCTGTAATTATTGTGTTTTTGTTTTGGCCTCAATAAGGAGACAAGGAATGAGGGCAAGACATTCTATACTTCATGTGTATTTCATAAGATTGCAATATTTTCTCAACTTTTAACAGAATGGGCATTTTATTTTTCAATTAAATGTTCACATTTGACCTTAAAGTGTATTTTTACGACAGTTTATTTTTGACAAACCTTCTCACAACAGGTAACATACTAATCCTATCTGTTCTCTGTACAAATATTCTATCCTTTTTGTCATTACTTTTTGTAAACATCTAAAAATTCATTTAAGTTAAGAAAATCTCACTATTAGAACTTTCTTTTCTTCTTACAAATTTCTAAGAATATAAACACTCATGAATACGGATCCAGGTTAGGTAAGATTAACTGAACTGAGGTTAGGTGGGGTCAGCATAGGTCAGGTTAAGAGATGAGGTGAGACCAATCACATTCAACAAAATCACCACTCTAATATCATACAGCATGACTGTGTTACTGCATAATTCCATCACTCTGGTATTTTTTCACAGACACTGCTAACATGCTTACACTGGCCGGCAATGGTCAGGTGGTTAGCAAGTTGGCAAATCATCAGTTTGTAAGTCGACATAGACAGAACAAGACAACATTTACCCTGTGCTTATATTCCATTCTAATATGACACGGATGTGTCCTCGATTCTGATTGGCTAAACAAGGAAATACTTCACCGGTAAAACACAGCATAACCAGGTGACTCACTATTAGCACTCATTATGGCTGACGTAACAATTAATGTTTTACAGTAAAATTTGCAATAATTATTCCTCTTAAAATAATTTGTCATGTTACAATAGGAATAATCCCCCTCCCAAACCAAGGTATACGCAGAATTTTACCATGGTTTGAGGCAATAAACCATTCTATTGCCTCAAACCATGGTAAAATTCTGCGTATACCGTGGTTTGGGAGGGGGTTATTCCTATAATCACCCCTGGCACATAAAACATTCCCTTCACCCCCTGCACATAACATATTCCCCTGCCTGAACATGGACTCACCCATCCAGCACGTCGAAGCTGTTGGTGAGGGAGTTTTTGTAGAAGTTACGTATCCGTGCCTCCATGTAAGACCACTGGTCTGGTTTCTGAGCCATCCGGTCCTTCAGGAAGCCATTGAAGAGCTCGGTTGAAATCACCTGCAAAATCAGACATAAAATACTGAACCCACCACAGTAAACTCTGTCATATCCAATGTGTGTTCAAACTAACACACATGGAAATCAGATAACAGAGCAGATAAGACATAATACGAATGCAGTGGATTCTGTGACAAAAAGCTGAAATAACTATAGAATTGGCTCTTATTGTGGCTGACTTCCAACAGTTCACATCAAACAATAATGTGATAAAAATACCAAGCACATTTGTAGATATTATATTATGCATTGTAGTTTCAGTAAAATTTTTAATTTTTTTTTCAATTCTTTGTAAATTACTTTATACTTGACTCCATTATATGGGTAACTTGATCACCTTCAGATGTGTAGAAAGAAAACTTTAACCCACTCATGGAAGTGGTGCTCACACCATATTTACTCACCACAAGTTTTACTGATTTTCTAATTAATTATTCAAGTCATCAGTTTAAATTTTAAATTAATGCTGTTACCCAAACTAATTCTCTTACCTGTACTATTTGTATTACCTGTCATTATTTTAACACCTGTACCAATCTGTATATTTGTATTAATTCTCTCACCTGTTTGAATTCTCTTACCTGTTACTACTTCTGGCACCTGTACTAATTCTCCCACCTGTACTAATTCTCTCACCTGTACTAATTCTCTCACCTGTTCATAGAAAGCTCTCTCCTCCTCTGGCTGACTGTCCAGAAACTTCTCTCTGTTGAAGATACGACTCTCCACACGTATGTGTGACACCATGTCTCTGCAAGTACATCAGCGTATGGTTTGAAAAAACAGCAGGACTTGAAATCAGCACAGAACCTGTATCTGCACTGGTCAGTTCCCACTCCGTGCGAGGAAAGTTTTTCATTGATTTGTATCATGACTTTGGCTACCACTAAATACACATGACGAGAAATTCAATGCACAGGAATAATCACAAAGAAGTAGACAGCATTGCTGATGACCATAAAATCATCAACTGTTCAGAGTTTTTGCCAAATTACAATACAAAGCAGTATCTGGCTTTTGTTTCTATATACACTGACCTTTTATTCCAGACGCACATTTTACACACTTCGTGAGGATTTTCAAAGTAATACTCAATACATTGGACACCCCACCCGATAAACTGACACCACCCTGTATAAGTGTGTCCAACTGGGTCAGAATGTTACACAAGTACATCCAATTACACAGAGATATTTCTCACATCTAGTACAATGTGTTTCTTGTACTGGCATCCAATCATATGAGATGTACATTTTACACACTGAGGATTTTAATGGTAAAATTACCTGACAAATTAGATCAAATTAACTGTATAAGTGTCTCTATATTGGGTCACAATGTTACTGGGAAATATCTTACATGTCTTTTGTAAAATGTGTTAGTTTTTAACACTGATGTCCATACATACGAGACAGCTAATCACTTGAAGACATTCTTACAGAGAGCTAGTCACCTGAAAATATCCACCATGAGCTCGAGACTTGCCGTCAGTATGACTGTATTGAACTGTTCCATCACTTCTCTCTCTGCTGTCTTCACGTCTTTGTAACTGAACTGCGTAGGTCTGTAGGGAACAATATACAGGGAAAATACCTCAGTGATAACATTTAAACAGATACATCAGATCCAGTCTTTTATTATTTTTTTTATCCATCAAGAAATAATGCAAGTTTATTGTACTGAAAGTCCTCCTGAAGATGTATTTGTCTAAAAGTCATCATGCAGCATACAATACAGGAACTTTTACAGAAAATTATTGACTCTGGATTTAATTGTTGGCATCTGAATGAAAATTCATTGCCATTATGATATTACACTCCTGCACCCCTTCTAGGTCCTTTTTGGGTTTTAATTTGCTGAGGGTTTTCTTACTGAGCAGACTTCAGTGTGGGTGTTAGTTGGCCCATGAAATCTGGGTCCCTACTGTCAAGGCCCTCAACGCAAAATGCTCCACATACATCTCACTCGACATGTTCAAAACAACTACAATAGTCAAAAACTTCCTCCAATGATGGCTATCCAAAATATTTAAGTGTTTGTATTATTATACCTCAAGTGAGTTTCACCCAATCAGATTGCAGTATTTGCAGGCAATATGATGTGATATTGCCCGTTTTGGACAAAAAATATGACTCAGATGCCCTATCGGCCCCTGGGCATTATCACTTGTCCTCGGGCTTCATTAATCACAATATTGCCCAGAAAGAAGTGTTTTATCCTGTAATTATTGTACAGATTTTGATTACATCCACTCAGCCAGATATCATTCATAAAGAAACTGAAGGCCCATCTCCTCACAAAAATCTACACTGTCTACATGGTCTCTCCCCCCACCTTTTTATGACCCTGGACAGTGAGGATTTTGGTTGTTTCTTGGTTCATGCACCTTAGAGTCGGTCTTTTTGTGAGGATTCTGTGCTATAAAAGTTATACTGGAATTAGAGTTCAGTATAAAGTACCTTACAATAGGCTGAAACGATAGGGATAAAAGAACAAATTTTCTCATTGTCTAAATCTGTTTATTTATTCTTTAACACAGAAGAATGACGTATGTTAGCCATAATAACTGTGTTTTATAATTTGACTTTGTTATAGGATCTATTAAGTAAACCAATCAGGTTAGCTTTAACTGAATTATGAGCTCAAAAGAGGACTGGCTATGTATCATTATATTTTGTGTTCTTTGTAATACATGGCACTCTAATAATATAAAATAAAGGAAAACCATTCAAAAACAAATCTTTTTTCTCTCATTATGATATTTAAAACTTCATAGCAGTTATTGTCCTGTTGTACAGGGCATGTATATACACACCGACTCACTTGGGTTTAGTATGTTCCAGTGCGGGTCTTACCGTGTTAGTCGTACAGTTTCTGCTGAGTATTGGTCCACAGCCCTCTGGCATTCGTTGATGAAACAGTCTGCACAATACTGGGGAATTCTGGGTAGGAAAATCTCACCGACAAAAGTGACGCTACTATCATCCAGACTTGCAAGAACAATGTCCTGGACCTGAGAAATGAAATTACAAAACACGCTCTGAACACGAGTACAAGAAAATGTGACCAGGGAAGTATTTGAATATATCAAACCACTGCAATAGCAGATATATGGTTCTATGTATTCCATAGAACACATGTAAAGACTACACCAGTACAACAGTATCTGTGTATTGAGAGCATCTCACTGAACTTCTGAAACAAGATATAAGAACTGGAGTCTTGATTGTCAGGGCACGACATGATAACTTAAAACACCAGAAATGGACTCTTAATCTGGCAAAATTACAACTTTTTTAATATATTTTACCTGTCTTCCTGTAATTAACCTGTACATTTACCTGCCTTCCTCTAATTAAGCTGTAGATATATGTTTCTACCTGTAGTCTAATTGCACAGTTATAATTAACCTGTACACTCACCTGTATCACTGTGCTGTCTGTGACACCCCATGATGAATACCTGTACACTCGCCTGTTCTATGGTATCACTGTGCTGTCTGTGACACCCCATGATGAATACCTGTACACTCGCCTGTTCTATGGTATCACTGTGCTGTCTGTGACACCCCATGATGAATACCTGTACACTCACCTGTTCTATGGTATCACTGTGCTGCCTGTGACACCCCATGATGAATACCTGTACACTCGCCTGTTCTATGGTATCACTGTGCTGTCTGTGACACCCCATGATGAATACCTGTACACTCACCTGTTCTATGGTATCACTGTGCTGCCTGTGACACCCCATGATGAATACCTGTACACTCACCTGTTCTATGGTATCACTGTGCTGCCTGTGACACCCCATGATGAATACCTGTACACTCACCTGTTCTATGGTATCACTGTGCTGCCTGTGACACCCCATGATGAATACCTGTACACTCACCTGTTCTATGGTATCACTGTGCTGCCTGTGACACCCCATGATGAATACCTGTACACTCGCCTGTTCTATGGTATCACTGTGCTGCCTGTGACACCCCATGATGAATACCTGTACACTCACCTGTTCTATGGTATCACTGTGCTGCCTGTGACACCCCATGATGAATACCTGTACACTCACCTGTTCTATGGTATCACTGTGCTGCCTGTGACACCCCATGATGAATACCTGTACACTCGCCTGTTCTATGGTATCACTGTGCTACCTGTGACACCCCATGATGAATACCTGTACACTCGCCTGTTCTATGGTATCACTGTGCTGCCTGTGACACCCCATGATGAATACCTGTACACTCGCCTGTTCTATGGTATCACTGTGCTGCCTGTGACACCCCATGATGAATACCTGTACACTCGCCTGTTCTATGGTATCACTGTGCTGTCTGTGACACCCCATGATGAATACCTGTACACTCGCCTGTTCTATGGTATCACTGTGCTGCCTGTGACACCCCATGATGAATACCTGTACACTTGCCTGTTCTATGGTATCACTGTGCTGCCTGTGACACCCCATGATGAATACCTGTACACTCGCCTGTTCTATGGTATCACTGTGCTGTCTGTGACACCCCATGATGAATACCTGTACACTCACCTGTTCTATGGTATCACTGTGCTGCCTGTGACACCCCATGATGAATACCTGTACACTCGCCTGTTCTATGGTATCACTGTGCTGCCTGTGACACCCCATGATGAATACCTGTACACTCACCTGTTCTATGGTATCACTGTGCTGCCTGTGACACCCCATGATGAATACCTGTACACTCGCCTGTTCTATGGTATCACTGTGCTGCCTGTGACACCCCATGATGAATACCTGTACACTCACCTGTTCTATGGTATCACTGTGCTGCCTGTGACACCCCATGATGAATACCTGTACACTCGCCTGTTCTATGGTATCACTGTGCTGTCTGTGACACCCCATGATGAATACCTGTACACTCGCCTGTTCTATGGTATCACTGTGCTGCCTGTGACACCCCATGATGAATACCTGTACACTCACCTGTTCTATGGTATCACTGTGCTGCCTGTGACACCCCATGATGAATACCTGTACACTCGCCTGTTCTATGGTATCACTGTGCTGTCTGTGACACCCCATGATGAATACCTGTACACTCACCTGTTCTATGGTATCACTGTGCTGTCTGTGACACCCCATGATGAATACCTGTACACTCACCTGTTCTATGGTATCACTGTGCTGTCTGTGACACCCCATGATGAATACCTGTACACTCACCTGTTCTATGGTATCACTGTGCTGCCTGTGACACCCCATGATGAATACCTGTACACTCACCTGTTCTATGGTATCACTGTGCTGCCTGTGACACCCCATGATGAATACCTGTACACTCACCTGTTCTATGGTATCACTGTGCTGCCTGTGACACCCCATGATGAATACCTGTACACTCACCTGTTCTATGGTATCACTGTGCTGCCTGTGACACCCCATGATGAATACCTGTACACTCACCTGTTCTATGGTATCACTGTGCTGCCTGTGACACCCCATGATGAATACCTGTACACTCACCTGTTCTATGGTATCTCTGTGCCGCCGGTGGCACCCCATGATGAATGTACCGGGGGCTTCAACAAGCTCCAGGATTGACCAGGACAGCACGGGTGCGTAGGTGAACTGCCAGCGGAAAGGGTAGAGCAGATGCATTAGACTCTGAAAGCAGAGGTTTTTATTCAGTAGAATCTATTACACATTGCGTGAGACGTCGGTTGTAACAAGACCACTGCTGTGGTATGATCTCCCACCGCACTACATCAAAAAGTAGGTGAACAACATATTTGACCTAGCATGGGGATTAACAACACACAAAACTCAGGGTAGTACATACAGCGAAATGGTCGCAGATATGATGAAACCATCAAACTTGAAATGTGTTCCTCAAGGACTAATTTACACTATGCTAAGTAGAGCCAAAACAAGTAGGGGAATAAAAATCTGTAATTTTAACCCAAGCCATATAAAAGTAAATGCAGGTGCTCTTGAAGAAATGAAATGGATGGAAGCTGAATCTAAATTACAATGGATTTCTCCAATTGAAAAAATAGCAAGGGAAAATGCCTTTCTTTTGGGTTGCCTAAATATAAGATCTCTGAAAATGCATCTGCAAGATTTAAAGAGTGATCCATCAGTTAAACTGTTAGATGCTATATGTTTAACGGAAACACATATTTCTAAAATAGCGTCACATAAGAAATTTGAAATGGATAATTACATATTAACGTGTAGTAAGTCAGTTCATGGTACAGGTATTTATGTCAAACGGGACACCAAATGTTTTGAGAAGAAATTCCATGCAATTAACATAGAATGTACCTGTGTGATAATCGAAGCGAATGAAGTAATCTTTGCTCTAGTGACTGTTTACAGATCTCCTAAAGACAGCATAAAAACTTTTTTGGAAGAAGTTGAAAAGCTTATAGTGCAATTGAAAGAAGATATGTATGAGATAATCATTTGTGGTGACTTTAACTTTGATTTATATAATCTTAATAAAGCTACATCACTTTTGCAGAGGTATTCTTTGAAGCAATACATAAGTGAACCAAGTCATATATGTGGTGGTATTCTTGACCTTGTGTTTGCAACCGAAAGTTTAAAATTAACAACAAGTCAAATGCCGCTTTACTACAGTGACCACCAATTTATTTTCTTCTCTGTATCTATATAGATGTATATGTATGTATTTTCTTAATATTACACAGTAATCATTTAATATTGATAGAACGATTGATTTAATGTACAAGCAACATTTACAGTTTCGTTATGTTATAATTAGTTTGAAATGTAATGTCACAAATAAATAATTGTTGACACTATCAATGTTTTGCAGGTTCTATACACGATACAATTAAATATCGTCAGGAAAAGCAAATTACAATAAAAGGCAATTAGCAATAGAGAATGAAACTTGTAAAAAGAAGAATCTGTTGCGTACACATCAAAGATGTTTGTTATTGAAATTAGAAATGTATTGTTCAGGACAATCATATTAACTTTAAGATGAAATCCAATAACATGAAAAGATTCCCTGCGTATGCTAAATAATGAAGAATAATAATAAATCTAATTATCATGGGCTTCAGCAATAGCTGTATTAAGTAATGTTGTGCATTTCATAAGTTTCTCTTTGTGGTTTAGTACTAATGAAATGGTTGAAAGATAAAAAGGAAATCAGTCAAAGTAATAATGGTTAATGACAGAAACATTTTTGAAATATCAAAACGATGTACTTGATCAATATGTTTGTGCTATTTACTAAACATTTACATTTCATAGTTGTTTTTAATGTTTTAATGTACTAATAAAATGTTTTTTTTGTACATTGTCTTTCTTTTGTCACAAAGTCATTTATACATTCCATTACTCACAGCATGGAATGTATACATTCAATAGTTCTGGCAACTGAATGTACACATTCAATGGCAAATCATAGCATATACCCATTCAATGATTTGGCCATCGAATGGCCACATTCCAGAGTTAGAGCCACTGAATGTACATATTCCGCAGTTATGTACATGTAAGATATGCACTAAAAAGGTTTGGATATCTTCATTCCACCTCAAAGAAGGGGCCCAAGGTCTTACCCTTACCCTGTGCTTTTCCACAGGTTGGTTTGAAGCTCTCCCAAAAGTAGGTGAATGAGTTATTTGAGAAAAATTGGCCATCTGCAATACTTCTAGAGATAATTCGCATATATTCATTTTCAGTAGGCGAGTAATTAGCTATGGGTCTGAAACTTCACTATCTGAAGGCCCTTGCAAAAGTAGGTGAATGAGTTATTTGAGAAAAAATTGGCTATCTGCAATACTTTTCAGAGATAATTCGCATGTAGGTGAATGAGTTATTTGAGAAAAATTGGCTATCTGCAATACTTTTAGCGATAATTCGCATTTACTCATTTTGAGTAGGTGAGTAATTAGCTATGAGTGTGAAACTTCACCAAGTGAAAGCTCTTCCAAAAGTAGGTGAATGAGTTATTTGAGAAAAATTGGCTATCTGCAATACTTTTAGCGATAATTCGCATTTACTCATTTTGAGTAGGTGAGTAATTAGCTATGGGTCTGAAACTTCACCAAGTGAAAGTTCTCCCAAAAGTAGGTGAATGAGTTATTTGAGAAAAATTGGCTATCTGCAATACTTTTAGCGATAATTCGTATTTACTCTTTTTCAGTAGGTGAGTAATTAGCTATGGGTGTGAAACTTCACCATGTGAAAGTTCTCCCAAAAGTAGGTGAATGAGTTATTTGAGAAAAATTGGCTATCTGCAATACTTTTAGCGATAATTCGCATTTACTCATTTTGAGTAGGTGAGTAATTAGCTATGGGTGTGAAACTTCACCAAGTGAAAGTTCTCCCAAAAGTAGGTGAATGAGTTATTTGAGAAAAATTGGGTATCCGCAATACTTTTACAGATAATTAGCATTTACTCATTTTGAGTAGGTGAGTAATTAGCTATGGGTCTGAAACTTCACCAAGTGAAAGCTCTCCCAAAAGTAGGTGAATGAGTTATTTGAGAAAAATTGGCTATCTGCAATACTTTTAGAGATAATTCGCATTTACTCATTTTGAGTAGGTGAGTAATTAGCTATGGGTCTGAAACTTCACCAAGTGAAAGCTCTCCCAAAAGTAGGTGAATGAGTTATTTGACAAAAATTGGCTATCTGCAATACTTTTAGAGATAATTCACATTTACTCATTTTCAGTAGGTGAGTAATTAGCTATGGGTCTGAAACTTCACCATGTCAAAGCTCTCCCAAAAGTAGATGAAGGACTTAAAAAGTAGATGAACAACTCTTTGAGAGAAATTGTGTAGCTGCAATACTTTTGAAGATATAAGGCATTTACTCATTATGGTTATCATTAAAAATTGACAAAGTAGCTATTACGGTTTGCGAGATAGTTGTCATTTTTCACATTTTCACCAAAAGTAGCAATAAAGTAGCCATTACTCACTTGTACATTGAGCAACAGTTGTGAAACTTAAATATGTTACAGTTCACAAAAAAGTAGATGAACAACTTATTTGAGAGAAATTGTGTAGCTGCAATACTTTTGAAGATATAAGGCATTTACTCATTATGGTTATCATTAAAAATTGACAAAGTAGCTATTACTCACTTAGCTATGGAGATACACTTCCAAACTAGTGACCATGTTGTAGCTGTGGAGATAGTAGCTGAACAACATATTGGAACAAAATTGTGTAGCTGCAATACTTTTGAAGATATAAGCCATTTACTCATTATGGTTATCATCAAAGTAGCTATTACTCAGTTAGCTATGGAGTTACAGCTGTGAAAATTCACAATACAGTATATCCAAAAGATAGGTGAACAACATATTCGACAAAAATCCTCTATATTCAATAGTTTTTCAGTTATAAGTGACTTGCTCAATGGTCAAATGTTAAACTTAGTATAGCTATTACTCAGTTAGCTATGGTGCTACACCTTGGACACCTCACCACGATATAGTACATGAAGGAGTTGTTGAACAACATATTTCAGGCCAATATTGTAAGCAACATTTACAAAGACAAAATCAATTTACTCATTTTGCTCATTGTTAATAACAGAAAATAGCTATTACTCACTTAGCTATGAAGATAGAACCCTAAAAATGGTACCATCTTGTAGGCATGGAGAAAGTAGCTGAACAACGTATTTTACAGAAACACTCTAAATGCACTCGTTTTGCAGTTATGAGCACTTTACTCAAAGTAGCCACCATTGCTATTACTCACTTAGCTATGGTCCTTGGTGTGAAATAACAGCATCAAATGAAAGGACATAAGCAATAAGGTCATAAAAAACATTGAAAAGGCCAAGGAGAAACAACCAGTGTGATGTACAGCCCTTTATAAAAGCGTGACACACACTCCATAACACACGCACACACGCACGGAATGCGTTTTATAATCTCCCGCCCGGCCGGCGGGAGATAACTAGCCTGTTATATAGTAACTGTGTACTTATTTAAGAAAGGAGAAATATGTTAGTTTAGTATATATGTCACATATATTGGACACTATATTAATACATTGTATATTACATATATTAGGCACTATATTAGTGCATTGTTTAATTTAAGCTTTATGTTTATACACTGTCATAAAAGATAATTGTGTTGTTGGTTCTTTTTGTGTGCTGACATTTAAAGTAAGGGAGTTATTGATTTTTGTGTTTTAGTGTTTATTGATATGTTCACAGACTGGGGGAAATCCCCCCCTCAGTGGTTATGTTAGATTTGGGGAAACCCAATTGCCAGTAGTTTCTAGAACTTCCTCATTTGGCCTAGATGGCTCAATCTTCTTTTGAGTTGGTTCTGTACAATTCCAGAAGGAATCTGTGAATGTATATAAGGAATGTACATCTGACCACAAAAGAACTTTGTATTCGCTTGCTAAAGGAGAGCTATTGTGTTTTGGAATATAATATATGCTTATATTACTGTGAACTTTCACTAGAGTGAACTGAATACATTGTCTGGGTAGATTTATTGTACTTTGGATATTTTGGATATTGTACATTCATATAACAGAGAGTGAATTTACTGCATTTTGGACATTGTCCACATCTTGGAGCAGACAGTACAGTTGTGTTAACTCTCTAAATATCTCCAGACAGACATTCTGTTTGACTGGATATATAAAGGATAGCGGGACAAGAACCTTTTGTGTTGTTGAGTGTGAGACAGGTCACAAGATATAGATATCCGTGTGTGAGTGAACATTGGACAGATCACAGGACAGACCACAGGACATTGGACAGACCACAGAATATACCACAGGACGGATTACGGAACAGATTGCTGGATACGGCGGATAAACTTAACTCTTAAACTCAGTGGTCAGGTCAGCTAGATCTTATTATTGTATTTGTGTGTTTGGTTAAGAGCATACCAGTTGACTGTAATCATTATTGTTGACTATTAAATAAATTTGTTAAGTTTAACTTTTTGTTTTTTCTGTTACAACTTAAAGACAACCGGTAATTGCTACCGCGCTTGTCCGTGACCGTAACAGGAAAATTGGGGGCTCGTCCGGGATCCAACCATTTGATTACAACCATTTGATCAACGGTTCAATTAACATTTTGAAAATCCATTTGATTTAGTAATTGGTTACAGTCAACAGTGCTCAAAATGGCTAGTGCTAAAGAGTTTGTACAGTCACCATCTATGGAAGTTCTAGAAACTTTTAAAAAAGATATGTTAATGCAGATAGCACAGGAGTTACAGTTAGAGGTGAAAAGGTCAACACGTAAACATGAACTTAAAAGGCTTATTGTTGAACAGTTAGTTGATGAAGATGTTTTACCTGATAGTTGTTTAGAAGTGTATAAGCCTGTTCCAATGGAACCTTCTGGGCAATACGAGATCAGGCGATTAGAAATTGAGAGAGAGCTAAAACTCAGAGAATTTGAGGCTAGAGAAAGAGAGCTCGAAGCTCAACAGCGAGAAAAGGAACTTGAGCTTAAACATGAAAGAGAAATGAGAGCTTTAGAACTCAATGCCCGTAGAATTGCCCATGAAGAGTCCATTGCTACCAAATTTGATTTGGGTAAAAATGTGCGACTGGTACCACCTTTCAATGAATCAGAAGTTGATAAGTACTTTCAACACTTTGAAAGAGTAGCTCAAAATTTGAAATGGCCTATAGACCAGTGGCCTTTATTGCTGCAAAGTGTTTTGAGGGGAAAGGCCCAGGAGGCATACACGGCTTTGCCAATTTCTGAATGTGTGGACTATAACTCTGTCAAAAATGCTATTTTGAAAGCATATGAGTTGGTACCAGAAGCATATCGTCAAAAATTCAGAAATTATCGTAAACAAGAAAGTCAAACTCATGTTGAATTTGCCCATGAGAAAGAAGTGTACTTTGACAGATGGTGTAATTCTAGGGAAGTAGGTACAAACTTTGAAAAACTTAGGCAAGTTATTTTGATTGAAGAGTTCAAAAGGTGTGTTCGTGATGACATTAAAACCTATCTAGATGAACAGAAAGTTGAAAATTTGGCAAAAGCAGCAGCTTATGCTGATGACTATGCGCTAACTCACAAGTCCACTTTCAACAAGAATAAGTCCTTTGGTCCTGCTAAAAAGTCGTATCCAGAAATAGGAAAGAAATCTGAAAATGTAGCTCCAGAAAAGAGTTCAGATAAGGGTCAAACCTCAAATCAGACTATGAGTAAGGATAGGAAACCCAGATCCTTTGCTCCTGTGTGCCATTATTGTAAGAAACCTGGGCATGTTATGTCTGACTGTTGGCTCTTAAAGAAGAGAAGAGAAAAGGAGGCAACGCCCAACGCCTTTGTGTCTAGCAAGTCTAACTGGCGTTCAAATCCCAATAGAGCAGAGTCTAGTATTGGTTTAGACAAGTCTGAGATTATTAGGGAAGAGTTCAAACCTTTTGTGTCTGAGGGTTTTGTATCCTTGGAAAGTAGTTCCAGTCAGGTCCCCATTAAGATATTAAGAGACACTGGAGCTACTCAGTCCTTACTTTTAGAAGGTGTATTGCCATTGAGTGTAAGCACATCTACTGGTGAGAGTGTCATTGCTCAAGGTATTGAAGGAGGCTGTGTGAACGTTCCCTTGCATAAGGTCAACTTAGTATCAGACTTAGTTACTGGTTCTGTTGTTGTGGGTACCAGGCCCACTTTACCCATTAAAGGGGTATCTTTGTTGTTGGGAAATGATCTTGCAGGTGGAAAGGTAGTTGCTGATCCTAAGGTTACTTCTAAGCCAATCACTTTGGTTAGCACTGAGAAACTAGAAGAGGTTATTCCTGGTATTTTTCCCTCCTGTGCTGTGACTCGAGCTATGGCCAAAAAGGCCCAAGAAGAACCAAAAGATTGTAAACAATCTACAGATGTCTTAGTTGATTTGTCAGATACATTCTTAAACAACTATGACCATGATGTGCAGAATACTAGTGATACTAATCCCAAGGTTAGGGTAGATTCTGAAAAACAAGACTCAATTGACTGTCAAGATGTATCACTTTCAAAATCAAACTTGATTTCAGAGCAGGAAAATGACCCTGAATTAGCTCCTTTATTCAAGTTGGTCTTACCACCAGTAGAGCTAGATAAGATCCCTGTAGGCTATTATGTCAGAAATGGTGTGCTTATGCGAAAGTGGAGGCCACCAACTGTCCCTGCATCTGAAGAATGGTCAGTAGTTCACCAGATTATTGTGCCAAAAGTGTACCAAAGTGAGATATTGAAATTGGCTCACGAATCTCCAATGGGTGGCCATTTAGGCATCAACAAAACTTACAGCAAAATAACCAAACATTTTTATTGGCCTCAAATTCGGCACTGTGTGGCAGAATTTTGCAAGACTTGTCACATTTGTCAAATGGTAGGGAAGCCAAACCAAAAAATTCCTGTAGCTCCTCTCAAACCCATTCCAGCGTTTGAGGAACCATTTAGCAAAGTGATAATTGACTGTGTAGGTCCCTTACCAAAAACTAAATCCAGAAATCAATACCTTTTGACCATCATGTGCGCTTCAACCAGATTTCCCGAAGCCATACCATTGACCAACATAACAGCTCCCAAAATCTCAAAAGCTCTGGTTAATTTCTTTACTCTAGTTGGCTTACCAAAAGAGATCCAGTCAGATCAAGGGTCAAATTTTATGTCAGGACTATTTCAACAGGTTGTATTTCAGTTAGGTGCCAAACAGATCAAATCTAGTGCTTATCACCCAGAATCCCAAGGTGCATTTGAAAGGTTTCACTCCACTTTGAAGAATATGATTAGGACATATTGTTTAGACAATGAAAAAGACTGGGATAAAGGCATCAGCTTATTATTGTTTGCAGTTAGAGAATCTGTTCAAGAGTCTTTAGGCTTTAGTCCCTTTGAGTTGGTTTTTGGCCATTCAGTCCGTGGTCCTCTCAAGCTGTTGAAGGAAAATTGGTTATCTGAGAACACCGAGAGCCTAAATCTGTTAGACTATGTCTCGAAGTTCAGAGATAAGTTGAAGAAGGCTTGTGAGCTGGCGCAACAAAATTTGAAAACTTCTCAGTCAAAAATGAAGATGCTTTATGATAAGAAATTACAAAATCGTATCTTCAATCCTGGAGGCAAGGCTTCAGTGTCATCACCTGGCCAAATGAATAAACTACAAGCCAGAGATCTAGGGTCATACCCAGTAGAAAGGAGAGTAGAAACTCTCCAAAAGACCATTAAAAACTGTGATAACAGACATTCAAACCAAATGTGGGAAATAACTATGGTAAAGCCATACTTCGAAAGAGGTGTAACATAGCTTATGATGGCTATTAATAGAAACACTGTTAAAGATAGGAATTCAGTGTATAAACAGGACTTTGAAAAAGTAACATATGGCGTCCGCATGGATACGCCCTGTCCAGAAGCTGTATTTAAAGTGTAATTTATATACCTGTAATTAGTAAGTTTATAAAAGTTATACATGGTATCAATTTTACTTTTGTATTTAGATAAATATGTTTTGTAAAAAGTTATTACCTGTGTGTATATACCTGGTGAAAATCTCTTGTAAAATTTTGTAACCCCTTGGTTTCCAAAATTTTTCTTTAAGGGGGGAGGTGTTACATATATTGGACACTATATTAATACATTGTATATTACATATATTAGGCACTATATTAGTGCATTGTTTAATTTAAGCTTTATGTTTATACACTGTCATAAAAGATAATTGTGTTGTTGGTTCTTTTTGTGTGCTGACATTTAAAGTAAGGGAGTTATTGATTTTTGTGTTTTAGTGTTTATTGATCTGTTCACAGACTGGGGGAAATCCCCCCCTCAGTGGTTATGTTAGATTTGGGGAAACCCAATTGCCAGTAGTTTCTAGAACTTCCTCATTTGGCCTAGATGGCTCAATCTTCTTTTGAGTTGGTTCTGTACAATTCCAGAAGGAATCTGTGAATGTATATGTTGTATTGAATGTAGATAACTGTTGAATGTATAGATTCAATGGCCCAAGTGTTGAATGTATACATTCAATGGCCTAGGTGTTGAATGTACACATTCAACAGCAAATAGCCATTGAATGTGTACATTCCACAGTTTGGCTGTGGAATGTGTACATTCAACAGTTATGATCATTGAATGTGTATAAGTCTTTAAATATTATAATTTTTATAAGTAGTCCCTAAACAGTTTAATATTTATGTAAAACTTATTTAGTTTAATATTTATATTGTATAAATTAATGATGCAATGTTAATACTATTATAAAACCTATTTAATTTAATATTATATTGTATGAATTAATGATGCATTTTTACTAATATAAAAGTTAAATGTAGTTATGAGTTTATTAGTATAGTGTATTATAGCCTTAAATATTTTTTTCAATATTTATAAAACATGGTTTAATTATTGTTTAAATATTTTGTAAAGGATAAAAAAGAACAAGAAATATTAATGTATTTTCCAATTATATAATCACAATGAACCCCAATGCTCTTGTGTTTCTTGGTGTGGTAAGACTAATTGCAATTGCAAATCTGTGATCCTCTTTCATGGATTAACTGTAAACAATCACACACAAATTTGGAGAGCATTAAAGAGGTACTCAGGTGACAACTTTTTCTGTAATCAGTGATCAAAAGATTGCTCAGGCTTGAACTGTCTCTCTTTGTTCTTTGCTTTGATTATCACAGCAATTGCTTTAATGTGTGTAGATTAGGGGGTAAATCGTTTGGCTTTGTGGGTATCGATATTGAATGTAAAAATATTTCAATATCGGGCGATATCGGGGGGTTCATATTGTCTAACAAATAGTCCGAATTCGGGAAACTGAAAACGTTTTATTTTAGTGTTTCCCGAACCGCTAACAGGAAGCGAAAATGAATCAAAACAAAACAATGCAGTTTTCATCAAAAACGCATTGAAAACTTCAAAAATGTGAGATAAAAGTGTACAATGTCTTCAGATTTTTGCTTTACTTCGAGTATTAACAGTGTAAGTTTACAGTTTTACTTAAAATGGCGATATTGAAATACATGTTTAGATCTCGATATCGGGAGTCCAGTTCCAAAACAATAAATATCGGCAATATCGATAAACAATTTACCCACTAGTGTAGATTAAAGGGAACTCTTTATGTTTATAAAGTCTTTAATCCTACAAGATTCTTCTTCTTTGAGCCCCTGCTAACACTTCAATAGAAGACTTTTTCTTTTGATCATCCCTACAACTACTATAAATAGTGACTTGATTTTAGAAAATACTCAGTGTATGTTAAAGTGTACATAAGTCTTCATACTTCCAATCAACTTATCAACTATAAATTATTTCCACATTCCATGCCCTGAGCCATTGAATGTACACATTCAACAGTTTCACCCATTGAATCTATACATTCCACAGCTGAGCCATTGAATGTATACATTCAACCGTTTGCCCATTGAATCTATACATTCAACGGTTTGACCCGTTGAATGTATACATTCAACAGTTATCTACATTCAATACAACATATATAAGGAATGTACATCTGACCACAAAAGAACTTTGTATTCGCTTGCTATAAGGAGAGCTATTGTGTTTTGGAATATAATATATGCTTATATTACTGTGAACTTTCACTGGAGTGAACTGAATACATTATCTGGGTAGATTTATTGTACTTTGGATATTTTGGATATTGTACATTCATATAACAGAGAGTGAATTTACTGCATTTTGGACATTGTCCACATCTTGGAGCAGACAGTACAGTTGTGTTAACTCTCTAAATATCTCCAGACAGACATTCTGTTTGACTGGATATATAAAGGATAGCGGGACAAGAACCTTTTGTGTTGTTGAGTGTGAGACAGGTCACAAGATATAGATATCCGTGTGTGAGTGAACACTGGACAGATCACAGGACAGACCACAGGACACTGGACAGACCACAGAATATACCACAGGACGGATTACGGAACAGATTGCTGGATACGGCGGATAAACTTAACTCTTAAACTCAGTGGTCAGGTCAGCTAGATCTTATTATTGTATTTGTGTGTTTGGTTAAGAGCATACCAGTTGACGGTAATCATTATTGTTGACTATTAAATAAATTTGTTAAGTTTAACTTTTTGCTTTTTCTGTTGCAACTTAAAGACAACCGGTAATTGCTACCGCGCTTGTCCGTGACCGTAACAATATAAAATTAAGAGAATATGTTTTCCTAAATTATTTTACTTATTTGTTTTTTTATAAATACTCACCTTGAAATCACACGAGTTAATTTCTGGTGTAGGTCTGGAATGTGAGACATTTTTATGTGTATTATTGCTGAAAAGAGGACTTGTAAGATAGAACAGTATTGGAGATAGAATTGCTGAGTACACAGACATGCACTCTTTCAATCCTTGTTTTTGATGTCAAACCTGACTGGACTATTTTGAGATACAATTCTCCTCGAACACTAATACCTAATCTTATGTCAAACCTGACTGGACTATTTTGAGATACAATTCTCCTCGAACACTAATACCTAATCTTATTTTGATATTTTTACACGTTCAAAGTTCACTTGGCTAAGTTTCTGGTTTATTTTACTTTGGCAGGGTGATCAATGTTTGCTTGCCTAATTGTTCCTGGTACATATACAATAGGAGTGGCATTTAGTTGTCTTATCTAACAAGATCATGAGATGGTCCTAGTAATGGCAATGAACACAACAGGAAGAGTTGTGGACATCTTTCATTTTTCATAATCCAATCTGATGTAGATATTGTTTCTTTCACACAATCACAATTCATATTCAATAGCTGTTTCCTTGATAACTCACTGTTTTATGATTTATATTTCTTCAACTGATGGCTGAAACATTTTAAACATCCTATGTAAATACACTTTTATAAACAAGAATTTGTAATCAAATGGTTAATTACATATCCTATAATTGACAAAAGCTTGAATTTCAATCATAATAGAGTTTCAAATATTGGAGGTTGAATTTATATATATTTTCAAATGTTAAAGTGTCTGTGATTTTGAAAATAGGAATTTAGAATTGAATTTAGATGTAGCCAAATAGAGTATTGATGTTGCTAGTTCTAATGTTAATCCTAATCTGCCCTGGAGGAGATCTGTGAGTAGCCAACCAATAAGCTTTGTTTATGAGCTTGCATTTTCATGATTGTCTGTGTTACTTGATGCCTGGACAGATTATTGTAGCTATTTGTGTGTGTACAGCAAGAACTCTGCTTGCTTAAGTAGCTGGCTCTTGTGTAGAACTAGTGTAAAACCGTCTGTGCAATTTACTAGTTTCACTGCATGTGATCTGCTTTTCTCGTGGCTTTTCAACTATTGGTCTTCCCTAAAATATTACCAGGGTGTGGATTCAAACTCATTACCTTCGATGTAAGAAATGAGTGTTGTGACTACACTACCACTAGGTGATTTGTACAAGTACAGAGAGTACAGAGAAAGTACAGACAAAAAGTACAGTGGTACAGACACTCTCAAGTAGAAAACCATTCAAGTGGCAATGAGTACCAGATTTTCAGACATCTTCTTTTATAGATAGGGACTATCTAGACTACCCACTGACGTATGGAGATGTTCCCGCTCTGCATAGGTTTCACTAAAGTGGGTATGACATGTCCACTTACATATGTTATTTCCTTTTTCAAATTCACGGTAAATCTGAGTGACAAATGTCAGTCTTTATACTAATATACTGCAATACCAAAATATCTATGGCAGAGTTGTTGTGTGACATGATCTCAGCCACAAAGCAGGTGCTTTCAACTGGAAACTATTAAAAGACTGCTTTTGTAGACACTTGTAAACAAGCAATCAATGTAGATACAAAGTGTACAAAATTGCAAATTTAATAAATAAATTAAATTTTTATAAGTTAATACCCTATCCAATGGACAATTGCTTATCCGGTCGGCGCGGACCGGTCCGCCAAACGTCAGAAAAAGATGTCCCGTGTTTCCACCGGCTAGGCCGGTCCAGTACTGTGCACTCACCAGATGGCGTGTCGTACTTCCTTCCTGTCTAGACAGTGTGACGTCATAGCATCTTTTTCGTTATCTAAACAAATTAGACCCCTAGTAAGCTGATAGCGGGGTCGGTGGGAGGGTCTTGTGTGTCCATTGGATAGGGTATTAACTTATAAAAATTTAATTTATTTATTAAATTTGCAATTTTATTGTGTTAATACATCCTATCCAATGGACAATTGCTGAATAACTACCGCTTGGTCGGCGGGTAAGTTACTAGGGACTTAGGGGAACTCATAATCAAGATATCAATTGATTTCTTTCAGGCCCGGGTTGACCCTGCGGTCAGAAACCTTGAGGGCCATAGTCGGTTAATATGGACCGGCCCATTGGTCCTAACCGACTTGCCCTCCCCCCTTTTTTTAACAGACCTGCTCTGAGGTAAGGGAAGAGAGGGGTGAGTTCAGTCCCATAAATAGTAGGAATAAACCTCCCGAAGGAAGCACAACACGGTTTTTTTTGGTTTTTTTTATACTTAAGTATATGTACAACTATTTACATATTTACAGATCCCCTCTAGGTCCCGGGCTATTTGTGGATCTGCTGTGCAGCCACTACAGGACCTAAATGATAGAGCTCGGAGTCGGCCCAGGCCACATCCTTCAAGTAGAAATGCGTGAAGATATTATGTGACTTCCAGTGGCAAGCTGAAAGAATCTGGTCTAAGGAAACTCCTGACTGGAAGGCCTTAGAAGCAGCAAAGGCCCTGACATCATGGGCTTTAACCTGATGCAGGGTGTGGGCTTGGTGATCAGAGAGCTCATAACATAGGATCACAGTTTGCGTGATCCATGAGGAGATAGTGGCAGGGGAGATGTCTTTGTCGAAACCCTTCTTGAAGGAGACAAAGACTAGCTCCTTATTCTGCCTATGTCTGAGGTCCTATCCAAATAGTAGCGTAAAGCTCTGACCGGACAGAGTGACCTATCAGACTTGAGGGATTTATCCAGGGTTGGTGCCAGTGCTGGTATAACCACTGGGGCAACACTGTCGGGACCCTCCTTGGCCAGCCGATTTTTAGAAAGAAAGCTGGGTGATGGATACAGTGACACCTTCGACCAGTCAGATTGGTGCCTAATATTCCTCTTTCGCCAAGCATGAATCTCACTTCTGCGTTTGCCCGAACCAATGGCTAGTAGGAAGACTGTCTTGAAGGTCAAATGCTTGAAGGAGGCCTCCTTGATTGGTTCAAAAGGAGCCTTTGTTAGCTGGTGTAAGACCAGAGATAGGTTCCAAGACGGGATACCCCTTCTACCCTTGGGTCTGTCTCTATGGAAACTATCCAAGAGATGAGTGAGATTTTCATCTTTGCTGACATTGAGGGTTGAATTTCCCAGTTTATCAGCAATGGCCGATCTGTAACCATCAATGGTGCTGGGCTATCACTTCCTGTCCTCAAACAGGTACATAAGAAAGTCGGCAATTGACTTTAAAGGGGGTGCCCTGAAGTCCACCTGATTAGTGTTGCACCACTTTGTAAAAATGGTCCACTTTGCCTCATAGACTGATCTGGTTGATCCTCGAGGAGCCTCAATCCTTGCTGCCACTGTCTCAGAGAAGCCCTGCTTCTTGATTGCTGTGGCTCTAGGAGCCATGCATGGAGATTCAGAGTTGTCAGATTTCCGTGAGGCTCAGTGGGATCTGAGTGGACATGGTCACAAGATCCCAAAACCAAGGCATGTTGGGCCATCCTGGAGCAATCAGAATGATTCTCTTGCAATGGGAGTCCTGTAACTTCTCCACCACCTTGCCCAAAATGGCTGCTGGTGGGAAGGCATAAGCATCCACTCCCTCCCATTGAAGACTGAGTGCGTCCACTGCCACTGCAAGTGTATCCGGCACTGGTGACACGAACTGAGGTAACTTGTTGTTGAACCTTGTGGCGAATAGGTCTATATTGGGCCGGTGCCACCTGTCACATATCGCCTGGAAAATCTCTTGAAGGAGAGACCATTCCGTTTGAATTATTTGACCTAGGCGAGATAGCTTGTCTGCTACCACGTTCAGCCTGCCTGGTATGTGTCGGGCTTTGAGAGTGACCTGATGTCTGGTGCACCAGGTCAACATTCTCCATAGTAAGGCACAAAGCAGGCCCGACCTCATTCCTCCCTCTTTGCTGATGTACGACACTACTGTAGTGTTGTCGGTTGCCACCAGTACTATCTGTCCGGAGCATAGATCCCGGAATTCCTTCAGTGCTACAAGCACTGCTTTTAATTCCAGGTAGTTTATGTGTAGTTTGCTTTCCGGTAGGGACCACAAACCTCTTGCAGTGCGTTCGTTTAAGTGAGCGCCCCACCCTTCTTTTGATGTGTCTGTAAAGATTTGCAGAGCATGCTTTATGGGGTGTAATGGTTGGCCTGTGAGAACGTTGTCTTCTTGAAGCCACCATCTTAAGTGAGGATGCAGAGATCTGGGAATTGGAATCACTTTTTCTAGTGATTCGGGCACTTGCCAGTTGTTTTTGAGGTGCCATTGTATGGGCCTCATGTGCAATCTGCCTAGGTGAACATGTTTTTCTGTGGCTGTTAAGAGACCGATCAAGGACATGAACTGTCGGACCGGACAGGTCGGTGATGACAGAATTCTGGTTATGGTGTTCTGGAGGCTCTGCCACCGGTCCGGTGTAGGTCGGACTCGACCGACCGTGAGGTCGAACTGGTAGCCTACAAAATCAAAGACTTGTTTTGGCTGCAGTTCTGACTTTTCCAAGTTCATCATCCAACCTAGATCCTGGCACAATTGCACTAGGGTCTGAGTCTGCTGGAGACAGGCCTGGTGGGATCTGGATCTCACCAACCAGTCGTCTAGGTACCGGTGGATCCTTATACCCTTGTGTGTGGCCATTAGTTTCACCTCTTTGGCTATCACAGTGAACTCCAAAGGTGCCGTTGAGAGACCAAAGGGCAGAGCCTTGAACTGGTATGTTTGGTTTTGGAAATGAAACCTGAGATACTTCCTGGAGTATTCTTGTATTGGTATGTGGAAGTAAGCGTCCCTGAAATCTATGGAGGTGACCCATTCCCCCCGGTGGAGAGAAGCTCTGATGGTTTCCGGTGTTTCCATTTTGAATTTCTCCACCTTAAGAAAGACATTTAGTTTGCTTAGGTCCAATATGGGTCTCCATTTGTTGTTGGGTTTTGGTACCAGGAAGAGTCGGTTGAAAAACCCTAGGGATTTTTGGTTTCCCACCAGTTCCACTGCATTTTTGTCTATAAGTTGATGTAATGCCTCCGACAGGTAGCTGTCCCTGTGGGGATTGACATAACAACTTATGACCGTTGGAGACCTTGTAAGTTTTGGCCGGGTCCGCAAGGGGAGGGTGTAGCCCTCTTTCAGAATCTGGATAGCTTTCGGACCGGCCCTGGATCCAGCCAAATTTGCCAAAAGTGTTGTAGCCTGGCCCCTACAGGCAGATTTTATGCAGCAAGTTGGGCATTTATTACAGGTTGGACACAAGACAAGTGAGTGACACAAGAAACACCTTTCACATATTTTAATTTGTGATTCTCTGATATTTGACAAGCTGCTGCCCCGGGACTTATTTCTTTCTTTTGGGAATGCCCGGGCGCAGAACGTACAACTTTTACAACACCACAATTTACAGAGTTTAATGTCAGATCTTGTGATAATGTCTTGCTCCCGGCCAGCAGTCCTTCCTGTACCCTGTTTACAAAGTAATTGTCATTTATAGGACTGTTGACCCTTGGCTGGTCGCGATGAGTAGTAAGAGGCTTTGGGTTTTCCTTTCTTCTGTTGGCCCCTGTTGCCAATGTTCTTCCAAGCAGGGCGGTCCGGCTTTCTGAAGTCTGAGCGTTTGTCCTGACGCTCATAAGGGTGAAAGTGACCTTTCTTCCCAGACTGGGTCTGTCCCTTGCTTTCAAAGTTGGCGATATCCTGTTCTGCTTGCTTAAGAGCTGAGTCCGGGAACAGTGTAGGTATATGCAGGGGGGCCGTTCGCAAGGCGGCAAAGGTATCCGGCTTGACACCCAACTTGAGGTGAGATAGATAAGAATCTCGTCTGGCCAGGGTGGTGTTGGCAACAGTGACAAAGACGAAGTCCGTCAAATATAATAGAGGCTTCGCGGGCAGACATCTCCCACCTTCATAAGTTGTCTTGAGAGATTTGACGAGAAGCTGGTGGGGTGGATGCAATGCCTGCAGCCTTGGCAATGCGACTGTAGGTGCTGTTGATCTTAGAGGAGTCTGTGCACCATGAAGATACAGTCTTGCTAGGGTCCTTCCCTACATTCTCCTGGTTTGGTGTAAAGCTGTACCACTTAGCTTGGGATCTCGGGGGGCGTACAAACTGGTCCTTAAGTAGACCCCCAGCCTCTGAGCTTCGCGACGGGTAACCCTCTGTGAGTGTTAGATTTAGTTTCCCCATCTTACTACAGAGCCACTCATCGGTCAGCATTGAAACTGAGATCTTGCCTGTAGGCTGGGCTTTCAGACCTGCAAAGGGGTTGTCGTCCGCTGTTGATGCTGCCGTATCCATATCAGGGACATGGGTCCACCCCATGAACGACCGGATCCCTCTCATAGTTTCTCTATAGTTCTGTTCCTCTGAGAGGGTTTGGTCGGGGTCGGCAGCAGTGGTATCATGTTCCTGATCTGATAGTTCTCCCTCTTCAACAAAAATGTCCACTGGGGGGCGATCAGAAAGGTCGGTATTGGTATCCATAGAGGATGTGCTAAGCTGTCTAGCCGGTGCCGATGACGACCTGCTGGGTACTTGTTGAGAAACTGGAGATTCAGTACCAGCCAGATCTGAGAGTAGGTCGGTAGAGGCTTTTCCCTTTAACGACTTGCTGGTCGACTTGGAGGCAGTCTGAGTAAAACCATGTAAATCTGAGGCTTGCTGTAGGTTGTGTCCGGTCCGGTTGACTGGTCGGTAACCTGTCTCTGTGAAGCGAGGTCGGTGACCGGTGAGTCTGATCCCTGAGTAGCATCAGAAGGTCTGATGAAGGGTTTGGAAGAGATGACCGAGCTGGCAGGAGGCGAGTGTGCTGGAGCGACCTTTACAGAAGTAAAGGTTGGATCAGGCTTATCCAATGACTTTGCTAACAGTAGAGCCTCTAGTCGATTAAATCTGTCAGACCACTTTTGGTCTAAGTCGTCGATCCTGGAATCAACTGAAGACTTGTGAGGTTTGACAGACGATTTAGAGGATTTCTCCACATTAGACTTACTGTCCTTGGAAGCAACCTTGGGTTTATCTGATGAAACAGTTTTCTTCTTCTTCCCTGTACTCGAACCAGGGGACTGCAAAATCCCCTGGCCGTCCACAGCTCCCACTACCGTCACAGAGGACAGGTCTATGAGAGAGGAACTGGATGAGTCTTGTTTGGGTGTTCGGAGGATTTCTTAAGATCCCTTTTCTCTTTCTTAATCCTATCAGAAGTAGTGGACAACTGTAAGCGTTGTTCTTCAGTTAATAAATTGCAAGAGTTACAGTCATTTTTGGAAGTATACGGATCTGAGCCCTTACCCTTCTCTCTGCAGCGTGCGCAGAAACTATGGCTGTCAAAGCTAGCCATGATATGTCCACAGCTTCCATGCTTCTGGCTAGGCGAAGACATGACGATCCGAAGGTATATCAAAGTCAAAATGATCTATAAGTACTCTTGAACAATATAATATAAAAGTAAAAGCACACTCTGAGAAATAAAGATGAAATTCCAGAAAACTTTTTCCAGTAACAAAATTTGTGTACACAATACATGCGCCAAACGAAAAAGATGCTATGACGTCACGCTGTCTAGACAGGAAGGAAGTACGACACGCCATTTGGCGAGTGCACAGTACTGGACCGGCCTAGCCGGTGGAAACACAGGACGTCTTTTTCTGACATTTGGCGGACCGGTCCGCGCTGACCGGATAAGCAATTGTCCATTGGATAGGATGTATTAACGCAATAAAACATCTTCCTGCATCCATAGTACAGAATAGATTTGTTGGTCATCTCAACTATGAAAAAACTATGCAAACTCATCAGTGTTAAAAACTTTGTCTGCAAGCTTGTTTTCAGCATATATTTATCACTGTGCATGCAAACCCCAATGACACACAGACTAATGTGATAACCACACTTACCTCACACACAAGGGTCAAGGCTGTGTACTGGCTTCCTATGAAGACGACCTTCAACTGTAGCAGGAGGGTGTTGACCAGCAGTAAGACTTTCTCAGGTGTAAAGTAACGGAACAGAACCTCCAGTGAGAAGTCCAGAATAGGCCGGTCATGGTGGAGTGGAGGGGTCAGAGTAAAGGTCACGCCCCAAAGGTCAAAGTTCTGCAAAAAAAGTGCAGAGACACAATAAAATGAAGTGAGGATACCAGGGGAACAGAAAAACAAAAGGATCAAAGTGCAAGTCACACAGAGGTCAACCTTCTGCAACTCTCTGCAAGGTTATCAGTCAACTGGCAACTCTTGACAAATCCGAACATTTTGTCGTGTATGTAAGTATTAACACTAACACTGTTATACCTAGGACACATCTTTCCGTACTTCCATGAGTTACAAATGAACAAGCTTTTGTACTTTCAGGGTATGAATGATCGTGGTATGGTCCGCTTCATGGTTTAGTAGATTGTCTTTGGTGTGATTCAGTAGAACTCACATTTTGGTACGACACGTGCGACACAACACAGGATGTGGTTTGAATTTGGGACCGCCTTTTTAAAACGCTTGAAAAACGTCATGCGAGCTCTGACAAGTTGTAATACAATAAACACGTTGGAGAGGTGACAGGCAGGTTGGCTGTATGGGGATAAATAGGGCAGGTTGTTCCTCAACATGCACTAAAGATACAAGGTCTCTTGTCATCAGGACAAAGATGTCAGCCAGAAATCATATACAGATTCAAAAGCTGTGGTCTACACTTTACTTATAAACATGATACTCACTAAAAACAAGTGCCCAGGTGGAGGAACCGGGGTGCTGGTGAGTTGTAATGCAGCCTGTTTCAGAAGTAATGTCTCCTCCTCCTCTGATGACTTTCTCATCTGGTATAGCAGCCTGAAGCAGATTTCAAATATTGACTAATGTCATCACATGGAAAAAAACTTCACACAAAAATATTCCCACTAATCATAAAATTTTACAATAAAATAAAGAATTATTAAATAAATACACTTTTACTGCAATTCCTAGAAATCCTTATTTATTCACTTCAGAAAAAATTGTTAATTGTACAATCTTATCTTACAAAAAGTATATTTCTGTGAAATTCTCAAAATAGCATTAATTCTCAGTCAAAATCTGCATTTACACATTAAGTTATTAAGTTCAAGACACAAAATATCTCAGATTTCAGATTTAGTCTCAAGTCTTTCCACTTATATACTTGAATAAGTTACAAACAGAATTATATCTTTTAATTAAGTTTTTAAAAAAGTATCAAGTACCAACTAAAAGTTATTTTTATGTCACATGATCAATTTCTATGCAGTGACCAAACACACTAACATACGGCCTAACACACACAAGCACCCACCCTGACACACTAACATATAGCCTAACAAACAAGCACCCACCACAACACACTAACATACAGCCTAACACACACAAGCACCCAGCCCAACACACTGACATACAGCCTAACACACATAAGCACCCAACCAAACACACTAACATACAACCTAACACACACAAGCACCCACCCCAACACACTAACATACAGCCTAACACACACAAGCACCCACCCCAACACACTAACATACAGCCTAACACATACAAGCACCCAGCCCAACACACTAACACACAGCCTAACACATACAAGCACCCACCCTGACACACTAACATACAGCTTAACACACAAGCACCCACTCCGACACACTAACATACAGCCTAACACACAAGAACCCACCCGGACACACTAACATACAGCCTAACACACAAGCACCCACCCCAACAAACTAACCCTGACATACTTACACAAACACTGCTTAATCCATTAGCTTCCAGCTTGACACATAAAATAACATCCTGCACAATAAATAGTAACACTCAGCCTAACATACACAAATGCCCAGCTTTTTTTTAGGACACTAACACTTTGCCTAACATACACAAATGCCCAGCCTGACACACCCTGTGATCCAGTCCACCACAAAGCGACATCCAGCCTAATATACACAAACACCCAGCATAATGGACACTAACACTCAGCCTAACATACACAAATGCCCAGCCTGACACACCCCGACATCCAGTCCAACACAAAGCGACATCCAGCCTAATATACAATGATGTAGCCTCACACACCCATACTTACTTGGACAGGCAGTCTTTGAGTAGTGTATAGTAGGGGTATTTAGATATAAGCACCACACACTCCCCCAGATAGCAGCTGTCCCTCACAGAGCTGTCATACTGGTGACACTGTCTCTGAGGATCAGACGTGTTGACACAGCGCCAATAGTTACCACCCGAGTCCCCAAACCGCTGCAAAACAGTGCAATGTGTACAGACAAAACAGCGAGAGCTAGACAGTGTTAGTGTACCTTCAATCTGCCTGATCTGTGATCAAATACCAAAACATATTATACCAACAAACTCCAAAACAAATTTCATGCACATTTTTGGTTGTTGAAGTAAAAAAATCCATGGAAACACAAGTTACAATGCCTTCATTAAACTGGGCCGTTTTAAAACCCACAATGCACCACCAAACATGTGTATTGAAGCGGAAAGTGTGAGCTACCTGGACTGAGTACTCCTTGTAGGTAGTGAGGCAAACAGCATGTGACTTGTTGCCATGGATATCAGTAAGAACTAGGAAGTGAAACAAATCTTCCTGTGGTTCCTCGTATGCAAATGCACCATCTGGGAAAAAAATATGAAAGATTTGATTGAGATAATATAAGTTTGAGAAAACATGAGCGATTACATTGAGAAACATGAGAGATTACATTCAGAAAACAAGAGATTACATTGAGAAACATGAGAGATTACATTGAGAAAACGAGAGATTACATTGAGAAACATGAGAGATTACATTGACAAACAAGAGCACTCGGAGAGTGCAGACCTCCGCCATGGGAGCTCAATTCCTGGACTATCATCAAAATCCACCCTAGAATTATCTGGTTATAACTTCCTTTAAAAAAAGCCCGGATCCAGATGATCCAGTCAGTGATCCAGATCACTACCGAAATCTTATCACTTGTTCCTTGTCCCATTTAGAACATTTCCTGAAAATTTCATCAAAATCCATCAATAACTTTAGTTCAGTTATCTGTCTTTAAAAATTACATTTCATGGATCCAGAAGATCCAGATAATGATCTGGATCAGTCCCAAAATTTAATCATTTCTTCCTTTTACCTTTTTAGACATATCCTGAAAATTTCATCAAAATCCGTCTATAAGTTTTTGAGTTATCTTGTTCACAAACAAACAAACAAACCCAGGCGAAAACATAACCTCCTTGGCAGAGGTAAACATGGGAGATCACATTGAGAAATGTTGCAGATAACATTGGATTTGATTGCCATATGTCCGGGTGGTGAGTTGAGATGATAAACTGCGGATACTCTAGATTAGTGGGTTCTGCTGGTCAGACATTGTCAGACATCGCTGTGAATATAAGCCATTGTTAAGTTCTCTGCTATCTCACAATCTGATCTTACTTTATTCCACATCCAGAAAAGTTTACTGGATGCCTATTCAACAGGCCGTCCTTTTTTAGTGCAACCTTATGTAAGTAAAGCTCTTAGCTTTGGTAAGTTTCAGCAAACTCAGACCTGACAACATACTGTCAGCTCCCAGTATCTGTACTCAAGGTGGAAGCTCAAGTGTTGCAATAGTGGTACTATCCAATTTGTAGTCAGGTCACAAGCTACTGATGGCTTTTTATTGTATTTTCTGATTTTATACTCAGCACAATATAGCCTTGTAAATACATGCCTCAAAGCGTCACAGATCCATCTTGACTACACAAGTACAGCCCAAGCCCTCTAGTGACTGACATTCCCCTAACTGAAGGACAGAGGCTCAGGGATGACCATTTATCAATGTACCTGAGGCTCTTTAACCTCAAACAGGGGATAGGATCACATGACAGAGGACCACCATTTACAGTGGTCATCTGAGCAACTATATATCTGTCTGTACCTGGGTTTGAACCCACATCCTCTGTGTTCCTGGGTTAGTTTGCTACCCACTAGGCCTTCAGTGGCTTCTTTCAGAAATATATGTCCAGCTTTGCCTTCCCACAAACAATTATCTTTGTCCTGCAACTTTTGATGATAACTTCCTTTAGACTACTGGAATAGCCCTTCTTTGAAAATATTCAAATCAGGTACCTTTCTAGATGTTTTTGTGGAACATCAATTTTTATTTAGAAAAGAAACAGATACCCTGACCCAGCACACAGGCACCTTAACATGTGGAACTCTCTACTCAGTGACATGGACCAACTTACCTGGAAAACACATGGAGGTAAGTGAATTGAGAGCTTCACTGGATAGTGGTAAGTCCTCACTGGAGATCCTATTGTTCCCTGCCGAACTACTTTCTTTGGCAAAGTCCACCGTGCGGAAGGATTTCCTGATGGAAAGGTTTCTGGAGAAGTGGCTTGTTTTCAGTTTATCAGCATTAGTTTTTGAAAGGGCTGTAAAATACAACAGAAATTCTAGTAAAGATTGAGAAACACGGTTCAAGAGCCAGGGTGATATCAGGGTAAACCACCTGTATCAACCACATGTTCTCATCAAAAGGGTTTGACCCCAAAATCAGTTGGTAGCCACGTTACCACATATTTGTATGGCATTATACTTTGCTGCTGTGACAAAGAATCTAGTTTCTGATGACAGTATCACATATGACTACATTGTATTATTACACAGAACCTAGTTTCCAGTGGCAGTATCTTGCTTCACTATTCATGAACAATGGCTCTATGCTTTCAATACTCACATTTGAAAATGTTAATTTTAGTGTAATTTTCAAGAAATGAGTGAACAATTCTTCAAATAAATCTGTTATTTACTAAACTTTAAAATCCCCAAGTTTATAACTTACATGACTTTTTAAGATGTAATTTTATACTTTAAAACTACACAGCAGTGGGTTATGTATGTTGTGATGATAATAAACAAAATTATAAAACAAAATTGCAAAATATGTTGATAATTTCCGCATGACTTTAATTGTAAAATTTAAAATGATGTACTGAACCATGAGACAGGATGGTTGTATAAATCAATACTAAAAGCCAAACTGAGGCTGGATACAATATTACAGTGTGATTTGCATACCAAACACCTATTTGCAGTTTTAAACACAGATTTACGTTCAATTTCGCACACAATGCAACCGCAGCACCATTTTATGAATCCCAAATAACTGTCTGATTCCAATCAATATGCAGAACTAAAGTGACATTTTCCCAACAAGTTGGTGGAATCACATTTTGTCTGGGTAATGAGAAGAATCACAAAATATAGAAGAGGAATTTCAGGATAAAGCAATTAGACTGTGTGATTGGGGGAAAAAGTAAGCTAATAAAGACAAAGATGTGATATCTGGGTTACAGTGAATCCACTGTACAGATATACTGGCTGGTCTCAATGAACGTTAATGTGACACAGCTTTTAGAGTGCTTAATTCCTGTATAAACAGATTCTATCCCTGTATAAAACAGACTCATTGTAAAAGTTCATTGAACCAATGCATGCGTGTGTGTCAACTCTGTAAATATATATACATTTAATGTAATATTTATCATTTAATGAGGTCCTTTACTATCACTTGATCACTGGCGAATAAAAATTTAAAAATTAATCGTCAAAGACTATACAAACTATTTACAAAAGAGATCGGTGAAAGTTGGGACCAACAACACGCTTAAATGTAACGTCAAATCTCAAGGGCCTGTGAGACTGTATCTCTTTCACCAGTATTTCCGGGGGAAACAAACCTCATAGTTCTACTGAAAAGGGCATTCCACTGATCTGCTGCTGGACTTTGGGTGAGTTCTGTTGTGAATACCAGCTGTTCTGACATGTAACCCTGACATCATGGAATGGTAATGAATGGAATGGTCAGCAAGGTTTTAGGGTTAATTAACTAAACCAAATATTTAAATAGTAGTATCTCGGTTAGTTCTGACATGTAACCCTGACATCATGGAATGGTACTGAATGGAATGATCAGCAAGGTTTAAGGGTTAATTAACGAAAGCAAACATTTAAATAGTGGTATCTCGGGTGGTGATTTCACAAATTATTCTGTTATTAAGATCACCAGGGATTACTATACTCAGTATACTGACATTAAAAAACCATCAGAATAACGAAACAACACTACCACAACCATATGGTACAATGGTAACTGAGATTCACACTCACAAGGTTATACAAGAGACTCTGTATAGCTAGACAATCCAATATCTACAGGCTTTGGATCCAGTTATGATTAACTTCCACTTATAAGTACCAATCCTTTTCCAGTTGTACCTTAAGATTTAATTTGTCCTACTGATAGAGAGTCTGGTTCTGTTTAAACACTCTGGTTCTGCTGATACAGAGTCTGGTCCTACTGACATACAGTCTTGTTCTACTGACATACAGTCTTGTTCTACTGACATAGAGTCTGGTCCTACTGATATTGAGTCTGGTCCTACTGATATAGAGGCTGGTCCTACTGAAATACAGTCTTGTTCTACTGATATAGAGTCTGGTTTTACTGACATACAGTCTTGTTCTACTGACATACAGTCTTGTTCTACTCACTTAGAGTCTGGTCCTACTGACATACAGTCTTGTTTTACTCACTTAGAGTCTGGTCCTACTGACATACAGTCTGGTCCTACTGAAATACAGTCTTGTTCTACTGATATAGAGTCTGGTCCTACTGACATAAAGTCTTGTTCTACTGACATAGAGTCTGGTCCTACTGATATAGAGTCTGGTCCTACTGATATAGAGTCTGGTCCTACTGATATAGAGGCTGGTCCTACTGACATAAAGTCTTGTTCTACTGACATAGAGTCTGGTCCTACTGACATAAAGTCTTGTTCTACTGACATAGAGTCTGGTCCTACTGACATAAAGTCTTGTTCTACTGACATAGAGTCTGGTCCTACTGATATAGAGTCTGGTCCTACTGATATAGAGTTTGGTCCTACTGATATAGAGGCTGGTCCTACTGACATAAAGTCTTGTTCTACTGACATAGAGTCTGGTCCTACTGACATAAAGTCTTGTTCTACTGACATAAAGTCTGGTCCTACTGACATAAAGTCTTGTTCTACTGACATAGAGTCTGGTCCTACTGACATAGAGTCTGGTCCTACTGATATAGAGGCTGGTCCTACTGATATAGAGGCTGGTCCTACTGACATACAGTCTTGTTCTACTGATATAGAGTCTGGTCCTACTGATATAGAGTCTGGTCCTACTGAAATACAGTCTTGTTCTACTGACATAGAGTCTGGTTTTACTGATATTAAAACATACAGTCACACAGGCAGATATTCACAACATGGAGGGTTACACTCAAAAAGAAGAAAATACCACAATAGCAACACATAAATAAAAGAGTTTACTGTACAAAAATCAGTAAAGGATGCATTGTTTTGATATAATATACAGGAAGCAAGGTTTTTTAACACTAGTAGGGGCGCACTTTCAAAATTATTTGAATGATTGATGGGTTATCAATCACAAGGTTTTCTGTCCCCTCACCCTGCAGTTGTGCTGGTCTTTGCACCGCTACCACAGAAAGACTGGGGAAAAACCCACCCTCATCTTCTGAATCCAGTTCAAACTGGATCTCACTGTCACAGGAATCAGGTTCAAACTGGTATGGAATCCTGTCTGAATGTGGTTTAAACTTGATTTTGCTTCTCTTCAAATCTGATTTAATCTGGCTTCTTCCTGACTCTGGTTCAGACTTTATCTCATTTTCTGCTGAATCTGGTTCTATCTGGAATACAATCCTGTTTGTATCTGGTCGTAATGGTATATCGCATTTTAATGAATTCTGTCCTGGTGAACTGGATGCAGCATGTGAGCTGTTTGCTGTTGGATTTGTATTGTTTTCACTTTCTGCTGAATCTGATTTCGCATGAAACTTTATTCCAATTGAATCTGAACCTGTCTCGATTTTCAATGTTTCTGACTCAATCTGGTTCTCAGGTTTGGTTGAATCTGGTTCTTTCTCATCATACCCACTTGTAACAATACCACTGTCTACACTTGCTCGCCCTACTTCACAAACAGAAGATAGAGGCTTTTCATAGACACACACTTTCCTGTTTAATGTGGTGGAACGTCTCTGTATATCCTGACCTGACTGTTTATAACCAGTCACAAGGTTTTGTGAACGTGTTGCCTGCTCACTGTGACCACCTAGAACATGATATTCAGGTCTATTGACCTGCCCGTCAACCGCAGACTCCGCCTCAATCTGTGTCTTGCTATGTCTTACCCCCTGTCCACCTTTATCAACTTGTCTGTCATCCTCAGGCCCTGCCTTACTTAGTCTCTTGGCTTTACGACTGAAGCCTTTCCTCCATAGACTCCTCTTCTTCGATGGCTGCTTTTCATCTACATCTACGACAAAGTACAGTTAAACACTAATCTAACACTCACAAAAGGTCTCACATTTTAACCAAAACTCAGCTAAGGTTTGTCTTAAATCTGAGATATTCTCTCAGCTGATTTTTTGCTCAAACTGAGACTAACAAAAGAAATTCACCACAATACTTACCTGTCAACAGACACCTAACAAGGACTTCATATAATCAATAGCATTAAGTGAGAGAGAAAACTGAAGTCACCTTACTGTTATCAGTGCATTAAAAGTAATACACAGTCCACGACCTTCAGTGAATGTCATGTCAACAAAATCAAATTAAATTAAAAACCTTAAAGTAATTTATTAAGTTAAGCCGCTTTTGCACAAAAATTGGTATCAGCAAAATATTAGCCAACAAATGGACTTAAGTTTGAGATAGGAGATGACTGTTTACTGACATGTGGCTGTAAAAATACCGACTCATGCCCAGGTGACACCTTTCCTTACAGTTGTATCTGATTTGCACTCGACAACCTCACCCTTACGGCTTTGAATAGAGAATTGGTGGCACACACTGAAGGACAGGCCCCCTTGTATGTCCACCATTTAACAAGTGGTCCAAAATGCAATTCATTTTTTGAACACATACCCTACCAAGTGTGAAATCCCACTGAATTGCATCGAATGCGTCCTAACCAAATACAAAAGCCTACCAAAACACAACTGAAGGTAGACAAGCCTGTTCAGTTGTTGCTTGTGAGTCCAGCATGGAAAGCTGTGACCTGGGTATTACATGTTAAGACAGATCAGATTACAGCCATGACTCACACCTAACAACAATGGTCTCCACATACAAGGGGAGATGAACTCAGAAGCAGTAAGATACAGAAAACATCACAACTCAGGAAACAACATTTGGCAACTTTCCATTAAATCTGTGAAGCAATGGCTTTAGGCTGATTATTCAGATGCTTGCAAAACTGAAACAAGAGATCAGACTGATTGGTGAAATGACTGGCAAAAATAACAAGACATTTCTCAATGTAATTTAGTCTTAAACACCCACAAATTATGGTTGCATTTGTTTGAATATTTTACCAGTTTCTTGGGGTGTTTAAAGTTTTGTCATTTACCAGATTTTCTTTCTATTTAGCTGGACGATTAAAGTTTGTTTGTAGGAATAACTAGAGGATCGCTCGCAAAAAAAAAGATAATGTTTTTGCATAGCAAAAACAAAGCGTCCCGAAAAGGATATAAAGGTGAGTGCTAAAGTATTAAGAAAATGCTTCGTTTCTAGCCTTATACTGTTGTGGCAACCAAAGTCAGCGCAGTCTGCTCTATCTAGCACGGTTTTCAAGATATAAGCATTTTTGTGTTTTGCAAAAAATAAAAAAATTAAAAATGTCCGCTATATTTGGCGAGACAAAAATATTTTGAAAATTGGCATGGCTACTCTGCAGAGATACCCAGCAGGTCCAAAATTTTGTTGAGTTCACTCCATATAGCACGGTTTTCAAGATATAAGCATTTTTGTGTTTTGCAAAAACTTTGAAAATTCCCGCCGAGCATTCAAGCAGAAGAAATAGCTTTTCCGAGATATTCACAATTTTTCATTTTCGTGTGTGAAAGGTCTTCCAAAAGTAGGTGAATGAGTTATTTGAGAAAAATTGGCTATCTGCAATACTATTAAGAGATAATTCACATTTACTCATTTTGAGTAGGTGAATAATTATCTATGGGTCTGAAACTTCACCAAGTGAAAGCTTTCCCAAAAGTAGGTGAATGAGTTATTTGAGAAAAATTGGCTATCTGCAATACTTTTAGAGATAATTCGCATTTACTCATTTTGAGTAGGTGAGTAATTAGCTATGGGTCTGAAACTTCACCACGTGAAAGCTCTCCCACAAGTAGATGAATGAGTATTTGATAAAAATTGGGTATCCGCAATACTTTTACAGATAATTAGCATTTACTCATTTTGAGTAGGTGAATAAATAGCTATGGGTCTGAAACTTCACAGAGTGAAAGCTCTCCCAAAAGTAGGTGAATGAGTTATTTGAGAAAAATTGGCTATCTGCAATACTTTTCGAGATAATTCACATTTACTCATTTTGAGTAGGTGAATAATTAGCTATGGGTCTGAAACTTCACCAAGTGAAAGCTCTGCCAAAAGTAGGTGAATGAGTTATTTGAGAAAAACTGGCTATCTGCAATACTTTTAGAGATAATTCGCATTTACTCATTTTGAGTAGATGAGTAATTAGCTATGGGTCTGAAACTTCACCAAGTGAAAGCTCTCCCAAAAGTAGGTGAATGAGTTATTTGAGAAAAATTGGCTATCTGCAATACTTTTAGAGATAATTCGCATTTACTCATTTTGAGTAGACGAGTAATTAGCTATGGGTCTGAAACTTCACCAAGTGAAAGCTCTCCCAAAATAGGTGAATGATTAATTTGAGAAAAACTGGCTATCTGCAATACTTTTAGAGATAATTCGCATTTACTCATTTTGAGTAGGTGAGTAATTAGCTATGGGTCTGAAACTTCACCAAGTGAAAGCTCTCCCAAAAGTAGGTGAATGAGTTATTTGAGAAAAATTGGCTATCTGCAATACTTTTAGAGATAATTCGCATTTACTCATTTTGAGTAGACGAGTAATTAGCTATGGGTCTGAAACTTCACCAAGTGAAAGCTCTCCCAAAAGTAGGTGAATGAGTTATTTGAGAAAAATTGGCTATCTGCAATACTTTTAGCGATAATTCGCATTTACTCATTTTGAGTAGGTGAGTAATTAGCTATGGGTCTGAAACTTCACCAAGTGAAAGTTCTCCCAAAAGTAGGTGAATGAGTTATTTGAGAAAAATTGGCTATCTGCAATACTTTTAGCGATAATTCGTATTTACTCTTTTTCAGTAGGTGAGTAATTAGCTATGGGTGTGAAACTTCACCATGTGAAAGTTCTCCCAAAAGTAGGTGAATGAGTTATTTGAGAAAAATTGGCTATCTGCAATACTTTTAGCGATAATTCGCATTTACTCATTTTGAGTAGGTGAGTAATTAGCTATGGGTGTGAAACTTCACCAAGTGAAAGTTCTCCCAAAAGTAGGTGAATGAGTTATTTGAGAAAAATTGGGTATCCGCAATACTTTTACAGATAATTAGCATTTACTCATTTTGAGTAGGTGAGTAATTAGCTATGGGTCTGAAACTTCACCAAGTGAAAGCTCTCCCAAAAGTAGGTGAATGAGTTATTTGAGAAAAATTGGCTATCTGCAATACTTTTAGAGATAATTCGCATTTACTCATTTTGAGTAGGTGAGTAATTAGCTATGGGTCTGAAACTTCACCAAGTGAAAGCTCTCCCAAAAGTAGGTGAATGAGTTATTTGAGAAAAATTGGCTATCTGCAATACTTTTAGAGATAATTCACATTTACTCATTTTCAGTAGGTGAGTAATTAGCTATGGGTCTGAAACTTCACCAAGTGAAAGCTCTGCCAAAAGTAGGTGAATGAGTTATTTGAGAAAAATTGGCTATCTGCAATACTTTTAGAGATAATTCGCATTTACTCATTTTGAGTAGGTGAGTAATTAGCTATGGGTCTGAAACTTCACAGAGTGAAAGCTCTCCCAAAAGTAGGTGAATGAGTTATTTGAGAAAAATTGGCTATCTGCAATACTTTTACAGATAATTCGCATTTACTCATTTTGAGTAGGTGAGTAATTAGCTATGGGTCTGAAACTTCACCAAGTGAAAGCTCTCCCAAAAGTAGGTGAATGATTAATTTGACAAAAATTGGCTATCTGCAATACTTTTAGAGATAATTCGCATTTACTCATTTTGAGTAGGTGAGTAATTAGCTATGGGTCTGAAACTTCACCAAGTGAAAGCTCTCCCAAAAGTAGGTGAATGAGTTATTTGAGAAAAATTGGCTATCTGCAATACTTTTAGAGATAATTCGCATTTACTCATTTTGAGTAGGTGAGTAATTAGCTATGGGTCTGAAACTTTACCAAGTGAAAGCTCTCCCAAAAGTAGGTGAATGAGTTATTTGAGAAAAATTGGCTATCTGCAATACTTTTAGAGATAATTCGCATTTACTCATTTTGAGTAGATGAGTAATTAGCTATGGGTCTGAAACTTCACCAAGTGAAAGCTCTCCCAAAAGTAGGTGAATGAGTTATTTGAGAAAAATTGGCTATCTGCAATACTTTTAGAGATAATTCGCATTTACTCATTTTGAGTAGACGAGTAATTAGCTATGGGTCTGAAACTTCACCAAGTGAAAGCTCTCCCAAAATAGGTGAATGATTAATTTGAGAAAAACTGGCTATCTGCAATACTTTTAGAGATAATTCGCATTTACTCATTTTGAGTAGGTGAGTAATTAGCTATGGGTCTGAAACTTCACCAAGTGAAAGCTCTCCCAAAAGTAGGTGAATGAGTTATTTGAGAAAAATTGGCTATCTGCAATACTTTTAGAGATAATTCGCATTTACTCATTTTGAGTAGACGAGTAATTAGCTATGGGTCTGAAACTTCACCAAGTGAAAGCTCTTCCAAAAGTAGGTGAATGAGTTATTTGAGAAAAATTGGCTATCTGCAATACTTTTAGCGATAATTCGCATTTACTCATTTTGAGTAGGTGAGTAATTAGCTATGGGTCTGAAACTTCACCAAGTGAAAGTTCTCCCAAAAGTAGGTGAATGAGTTATTTGAGAAAAATTGGCTATCTGCAATACTTTTAGCGATAATTCGTATTTACTCTTTTTCAGTAGGTGAGTAATTAGCTATGGGTGTGAAACTTCACCATGTGAAAGTTCTCCCAAAAGTAGGTGAATGAGTTATTTGAGAAAAATTGGCTATCTGCAATACTTTTAGCGATAATTCGCATTTACTCATTTTGAGTAGGTGAGTAATTAGCTATGGGTGTGAAACTTCACCAAGTGAAAGTTCTCCCAAAAGTAGGTGAATGAGTTATTTGAGAAAAATTGGGTATCCGCAATACTTTTACAGATAATTAGCATTTACTCATTTTGAGTAGGTGAGTAATTAGCTATGGGTCTGAAACTTCACCAAGTGAAAGCTCTCCCAAAAGTAGGTGAATGAGTTATTTGAGAAAAATTGGCTATCTGCAATACTTTTAGAGATAATTCGCATTTACTCATTTTGAGTAGGTGAGTAATTAGCTATGGGTCTGAAACTTCACCAAGTGAAAGCTCTCCCAAAAGTAGGTGAATGAGTTATTTGAGAAAAATTGGCTATCTGCAATACTTTTAGAGATAATTCACATTTACTCATTTTCAGTAGGTGAGTAATTAGCTATGGGTCTGAAACTTCACCAAGTGAAAGCTCTGCCAAAAGTAGGTGAATGAGTTATTTGAGAAAAATTGGCTATCTGCAATACTTTTAGAGATAATTCGCATTTACTCATTTTGAGTAGGTGAGTAATTAGCTATGGGTCTGAAACTTCACAGAGTGAAAGCTCTCCCAAAAGTAGGTGAATGAGTTATTTGAGAAAAATTGGCTATCTGCAATACTTTTACAGATAATTCGCATTTACTCATTTTGAGTAGGTGAGTAATTAGCTATGGGTCTGAAACTTCACCAAGTGAAAGCTCTCCCAAAAGTAGGTGAATGATTAATTTGACAAAAATTGGCTATCTGCAATACTTTTAGAGATAATTCGCATTTACTCATTTTGAGTAGGTGAGTAATTAGCTATGGGTCTGAAACTTCACCAAGTGAAAGCTCTCCCAAAAGTAGGTGAATGAGTTATTTGAGAAAAATTGGCTATCTGCAATACTTTTAGAGATAATTCGCATTTACTCATTTTGAGTAGGTGAGTAATTAGCTATGGGTCTGAAACTTTACCAAGTGAAAGCTCTCCCAAAAGTAGGTGAATGAGTTATTTGAGAAAAATTGGCTATCTGCAATACTTTTAGAGATAATTCGCATTTACTCATTTTGAGTAGGTGAGTAATTAGCTATGGGTCTGAAACTTCACCATGTGAAAGCTCTCCCACAAGTAGATGAATGAGTTATTTGATAAAAATTGGGTATCCGCAATACTTTTACAGATAATTAGCATTTACTCATTTTGAGTAGGTAAATAATTAGCTATGGGTCTGAAACTTCACCATGTGAAAGCTCTCCCAAAAGTAGGTGAATGAGTTATTTGAGAAAAATTGGCTATCTGCAATACTTTTAGAGATAATTCGCATTTACTCATTTTGAGTAGGTGAGTAATTGGCTATGGGTCTGAAACTTCACCATGTGAAAGCTCTTCCAAAAGTAGGTGAATGAGTTATTTGAGAAAAATTGGCTATCTGCAATACTTTTAGAGGTAATTCGCATTTACTCTTTTTGAGTAGGTGAGCAATTAGCTATGGGTCTGAAACTTCACCAAGTGAAAGCTCTTTGGGATAGCTGCTCTGCAGAGATACCCTGAAGATAAAAAATTTCGTCGAAATCGCTCTATGTAGCACGGTTTTCGAAATATTAGCATTTTTGTGTTTTGCAATTTTTGCGCCAAAATTCGAAAATTCAAAATGGCCGCCATTTTTGGCAAGACAAAATTTTTTTGAAAATTGGCATGGCTACTCTGCAGAGATACCCAGTGGGTCAAAAATTTCGTCGAAATCGCTCTATCTAGCACGGTTTTCGAGATATAAGCATTTTTGTGTTTTGCAATTTTGCGAAAAATTCGAAAGTTCAAAATGGCCGCCATTTTTTGCGAGAAATTTTTTGTTTGAAAATTGGCATGGCTAATCTGCAGAGATACCCTGCGGGTCAAAAATTTCGTCGAAATCGCTCTATCTAGCACGGTTTTCGAGATATAAGCATTTTTGTGTTTTGCAATTTTGCGAAAAATTCGAAAATTCAAAATGGCCGCCATTTTTTGCGAGAAATTTTTTGTTTGAAAATTGGCATGGCTACTCTGCAGAGATACCCTGCAGGTCAAAAATTTCGTCGAAATCGCTCTATCTAGCAGGGTTTTTGAGATATAAGCATTTTTATGTTTTGCAATTTTTGCGAAAAATTCGAAAATTCAAAATGGGCGCCATTTTTGGCGAGACAAATTTTTTTGAAAATTGGCATGGCTACTCTGCAGATATACCCTGTGGGTCAAAAATTTCGTCGAAATCGCTCTATCTAGCAGGGTTTTCGAGATATAAGCATTTTTATGTTTTGCAATTTTTGCGAAAAATTCGAAAATTCAAAATGGCCGCCATTTTTGGCGAGACAAAATTTTTTTGAAAATTGGCATGGCTACTCTGCAGATATACCCTGTGGGTCAAAAATTTCGTCGAAATCGCTCTATCTAGCAGGGTTTTCGAGATATAAGCATTTTTATGTTTTGCAAAAACTTTGAAAATTCAAAATGGCCACCATTTTTGGGGAGACAAAAATTTTTGTCAAGACCACTGCCGTGGTGTGTATCTCCCGCCGAGCATTAAAGCAGAAGAAATAGCTTTTCCGAGATATTCACAATTTTTCATTTTCGTGTGTGAAAGGTCTTCCAAAAGTAGGTGAATGAGTTATTTGAGAAAAATTGGCTATCTGCAATACTATTAAGAGATAATTCGCATTTACTCATTTTGAGTAGGTGAATAATTATCTATGGGTCTGAAACTTCACCAAGTGAAAGCTCTCCCAAAAGTAGGTGAATGAGTTATTTGAGAAAAATTGGCTATCTGCAATACTTTTAGAGATAATTCGCATTTACTCATTTTGAGTAGGTGAGTAATTAGCTATGGGTCTGAAACTTCACCACGTGAAAGCTCTCCCACAAGTAGATGAATGAGTATTTGATAAAAATTGGGTATCCGCAATACTTTTACAGATAATTAGCATTTACTCATTTTGAGTAGGTGAATAAATAGCTATGGGTCTGAAACTTCACAGAGTGAAAGCTCTCCCAAAAGTAGGTGAATGAGTTATTTGAGAAAAATTGGCTATCTGCAATACTTTTCGAGATAATTCACATTTACTCATTTTGAGTAGGTGAATAATTAGCTATGGGTCTGAAACTTCACCAAGTGAAAGCTCTGCCAAAAGTAGGTGAATGAGTTATTTGAGAAAAATTGGCTATCTGCAATACTTTTAGAGATAATTCGCATTTACTCATTTTGAGTAGGTGAGTAATTAGCTATGGGTCTGAAACTTCACCAAGTGAAAGCTCTCCCAAAAGTAGGTGAATGAGTTATTTGAGAAAAATTGGCTATCTGCAATACTTTTACAGATAATTCGCATTTACTCATTTTGAGTAGGTGAGTAATTAGCTATGGGTCTGAAACTTCACCAAGTGAAAGCTCTCCCAAAAGTAGGTGAATGATTAATTTGAGAAAAACTGGCTATCTGCAATACTTTTAGAGATAATTCGCATTTACTCATTTTGAGTAGGTGAGTAATTAGCTATGGGTCTGAAACTTCACCAAGTGAAAGCTCCCAAAAGTAGGTGAATGAGTTATTTGAGAAAAATTGGCTATCTGCAATACTTTTCGAGATAATTCACATTTACTCATTTTGAGTAGGTGAATAATTAGCTATGGGTCTGAAACTTCACCAAGTGAAAGCTCTGCCAAAAGTAGGTGAATGAGTTATTTGAGAAAAATTGGCTATCTGCAATACTTTTACAGATAATTCGCATTTACTCATTTTGAGTAGGTGAGTAATTAGCTATGGGTCTGAAACTTCACCAAGTGAAAGCTCTCCCAAAAGTAGGTGAATGATTAATTTGACAAAAATTAGCTATCTGCAATACTTTTAGAGATAATTCACATTTACTCATTTTGAGTAGGTGAGTAATTAGCTATGGGTCTGAAACTTCACCAAGTGAAAGCTCTCCCAAAAGTAGGTGAATGAGTTATTTGAGAAAAATTGGCTATCTGCAATACTTTTAGAGATAATTCGCATTTACTCATTTTGAGTAGGTGAGTAATTAGCTATGGGTCTGAAACTTCACCATGTGAAAGCTCTCCCAAAAGTAGGTGAATGAGTTATTTGAGAAAAATTGGCTATCTGCAATACTTTTAGAGATAATTCGCATTTACTCATTTTGAGTAGGTGAGTAATTAGCTATGGGTCTGAAACTTCACCATGTGAAAGCTCTCCCACAAGTAGATGAATGAGTTATTTGATAAAAATTGGGTATCCGCAATACTTTTACAGATAATTAGCATTTACTTATTTTGAGTAGGTAAATAATTAGCTATGGGTCTGAAACTTCACCATGTGAAAGCTCTCCCAAAAGTAGGTGAATGAGTTATTTGAGAAAAATTGGCTATCTGCAATACTTTTAGAGATAATTCGCATTTACTCATTTTGAGTAGGTGAGTAATTGGCTATGGGTCTGAAACTTCACCATGTGAAAGCTCTTCCAAAAGTAGGTGAATGAGTTATTTGAGAAAAATTGGCCATCTGCAATACTTTTAGAGGTAATTCGCATTTACTCTTTTTGAGTAGGTGAGCAATTAGCTATGGGTCTGAAACTTCACCAAGTGAAAGCTCTTTGGGATAGCTGCTCTGCAGAGATACCCTGAAGATAAAAAATTTCGTCGAAATCGCTCTATGTAGCACGGTTTTCGAAATATTAGCATTTTTGTGTTTTGCAATTTTTGCGCAAAAATTCGAAAATTCAAAATGGCCGCCATTTTTGGCAAGACAAAATTTTTTTGAAAATTGGCATGGCTACTCTGCAGAGATACCCAGTGGGTCAAAAATTTCGTCGAAATCGCTCTATCTAGCACGGTTTTCGAGATATAAGCATTTTTGTGTTTTGCAATTTTGCGAAAAATTCGAAAATTCAAAATGGCCGCCATTTTTGGCGAGACAAATTTTTTTGAAAATTGGCATGGCTACTCTGCAGATATACCCTGTGGGTCAAAAATTTCGTCGAAATCGCTCTATCTAGCAGGGTTTTCGAGATATAAGCATTTTTATGTTTTGCAATTTTTGCGAAAAATTCGAAAATTCAAAATGGCCGCCATTTTTGGCAAGACAAAAATTTTTTCAAAATTGGGATAACTACTCTGCAGAGATACCCTGCGGGTCAAAAATTTCGTCGAAATCGCTCTATCTAGCACGGTTTTCGAGATATAAGCATTTTTGTGTTTTCCTTATTTGGAAAATTCGTAATGATTAATTAATCATTAATTACTCGGCCATTTCTTGACCAATCAATGCCAAAATCTAATGATTTCCAGATTTTAATAGAATGAATGTATTTGCCAAGTTTCAGGTGAATTGATAAAATTCCTTTCAAGTTATCATCCGGACAAGCTTCCCCATCGAAAAAAGACATTTTTGGTCATGTGACCTCTCTGATTGGTTGAAATGTCACTGCAGCATATTCAAAAAAATTCCCCAAGGCTACTGCCTAAACCTGCCAAATTTGAAAAGAATCCGCCTAACGGTTACAGAGTTATAAGGAAAACAAAAAGTGAAGCCGGTGGAGCCGGCAGAGCCGGCAGAGCCGGCGGAGCCGGCGGAGCCGGAAGCTCTCCTATACACAAACAAGCGTCCCTTGCGGGACGCTTAATAATAAACTTCTATGAATACAGTCCAGAAGGTATCTTTTTGAAAATAAATTATCTTTCTACATTGGGCATTCAAAACATTAAATAGACAAAAAGACAATATTCTCTCTGGCAAAGTGCAATGTGACCATGATTTCTCACAGACTGTTAGCCATTGGTCAAATGTTTGTCAAAAAAAAACATGCTATTGAATTTCTTCGCATGAGTGTCCCGGTTAATAATTCTCAAAGCACAGTGAGTTATCCCACAGGTCACCTGGGGTGTGTACTGGTTCATAAAGAAGAATGGACCAAAGGGTCAATTCTTTGCCAAACAAATCCAAATCAATAAATATTGTATTTAAAGAATCCAGAAGATCCAGAATCTTAAGCCCCACCAGTGGGTCCACATTATGGGTGGATCTGTTTGAATAATGAACCCCAAATCTTTTAGCTTCTGAGTGTTTCTTGTGTACTTATTTATGCATTTTTTCCATATTTACTATCTATTAAGTGAGATGAATCAATCTTGATTACATCAATTTACATGTACCATGAATGTAACAGTTCTGTAAGTACTTTTGCCCACAAGAATCCTGTGCGTTTGACTATTCCTTCCCACTCTATGTTTTCACAGCTGTCTTATATAGTGTTCACACTTCCCCAACCTATCATGTCACATAATCCTGGCACAATTTTGTGGGCCGGATGTGGTCCAGATGAAAGTCTGTGACTAAACATAACCATCTTTTTTCAAAAAAATTTGTGACAAAAACTTTAAACTTTAGGTTTTACATTCTGTTAATCAGCCAGGGATTTGTCAAAATGAAAAGAGAGGGGTTGTCTTAATACCACACAATGTGTCACTAGCATAAGTCTAACAGAAAGTCTGTAGCAGCACAGGATTGTCTTACTAGTACCATGAAAATCTACAAACATGGTTTTTGCTGAACCAGAAACAACCATGTTTTGTATTTGCCATACGAATCCTTAATAGCGTCAATTAAAAGTTTAAAACATGTACGGATGACTTTTGTAATGGGTCCAAACATGACCAAACTATACACTGTATAACACCATATCATGTGTTTTCAAACTTGAAAGCATGTTTTCAGATGTTGCTACGGATCATGTTATCAGTGAAGGTGAACTATTGTCCAAACTATTCACTGTTTTTCGATCTTGTGAAGGAAGTGCATCTGAATATCTTGTTTTGAGTGGAGCAAGTTTGTCTTAAATTCCTTCATTTTTCTCAAAACCTACTGACTGTTTTGTTATTAAATTTTGAGAGATTATTAAAGGTGTAATTATAAGTTTAAAGTAAGAGTTTCACTCCACTGAGATGTGTGGATTCAGTGTAATTAACTGCTTCCTCTCCCTACTTCTCCTGAAACTCCCTCCCATACAATCAAAGGATGTGCAAAAAGAGGCAGATACAGTAAACCCCAGACATACTGCCACATTCAGTTAAATTCACCCACTCAGGTAAAATTAGGCATACTATAGATACCAAATAACATGTACTTTTAAATGTTTCATGTATTTCTAAGATGACAATGTCTTAGAAAGGAACAGCTGAATAAACATATAAATACTAATATATAAACAAAAAAGTGTTGTGCAAATAGTGAAAGAGAGCACATTTTCAGCAGTGGGAAAGAAATGCATAGAAAGAAAGGCGGGCAATGTGGCCTGAAGAGTTCCACACAGCTGGAACATGGTAAACTTACACAGCCACTGAAGTAAACTCCACAAACATGCTGTTTCGTGTTGGCTACATGTGTACATCAGCTACAAATACTGCCAGAGTTGCAGGGAGACTACACAATGATCATTATATGAATAAAAACACTAACATTTTTATAATTAACCAGTGAACCGGCTTTAGTTGGGAATTTATTCTTTAACATTCTATGTTATATATACAACTTTATATATTAATGCAATTAATCTTGTTACAACATATAAGACTATAATATTATCTGAATTACTTGAAATTTGAGCTATTTTATGACCCCAGTTTGACCCATAAGGGGGGGTCCGGGGTTGAATATGACCGGCTATCTAGACTCTTCACATATGGTTTCCCAATACCTCTTAATACATTCTCAAGCTCTAGAAGCAAGAATAAAGGAGATATAAGGGGAAAAGATGAAATTGGCTATTTTATGACCCCAGTTTGACCCCTACAGGGGGGTCGGGGGGTATATTTGACTTGCTTTCTAGACTCTCCACATATGGTTTCCTACTACCTCCCAATACATTTTATGGCTCTAAATGCAATACTTAAGAAGATAATAGGGGGGTTCACATGAATTTTAAGCTTTCTCATTGGTACCTGTGAGAAAATCACTCATAAATTGGTCAATTTTCATCGGATTGCTCCCAAAATCTAATCAGCTCACGTTTTTGATAGTATAAACATGTGTATGAAGTTACAAGCCTCTGCAGTCAGTAGATTTTCCTGAACTGTGATGACGGGCGGGTGTACCCGAAAAAACTATTTTTTGATCATGTGACCTTGATAAAGATCAAAGGTCAAATTTAAGCATGTGGAAAAATTTTCCCACGCCTAAGGTATATAACTGCCAAATATGGTTAAAAAGCTTGCAATAATAAGGGAGATATTCAAGGGAGACCATAATGTGGCGGCGGCGGCGAGGAAACTGACGCGAAACCAAATAAGCGCCCTTTCAGGGACGCTTAATTAACTAGCAAGAAAAGCTAGTAGAAGCAGTTTTTACTTTGGTTTCAAATATGTATAACATCTGAAATTGAAAATATCAAAATTATTGCTATTATTGATATTTGCATAGCCTTTATAAATGTTAAAGTTACTAAAAAATTGATACCAAATTAAGAACCTGGTTTACACATATATTTGGTATTCATAAAGTACCCATATATGTTAGGAGACTTAAGCTCTGCAACCAATCTCTGTCTAAACCATATAGGCTTATGTGAAACCTAGTACAAATATGTAAGAGTACATTATACAAACTAAACATTTTATTCTGTTTTATTTCTCTTAATTACAAAGATACTTGAGCCTTTAGACTAGAACCTTCAAGATAGCCAAGTTGCCAAGAATAACTCTTACTGCTACATTATACTTTTATATTATACACATGTACATCATAGCTTGTGAGAAAGCATTATATAACATCACATTCTTTGAAAACTATATGCATATTTGATGGCTGCAATGCCTTAGGAGGTTTACTTAAGCATTACATTTGACAGAGTAATTCTGAATGACCTTTTAACCTAGAACATAGAAGTATAAGGAATAAATTCCAAACTAAAGCTGGTTAATTATAAAAATTTTATGTCTGGGGAGGAATGAGTAAACTTTTAAAATCTCTCAGAAGATGTGACCTAGATGTCTAGTTAAAGAAGAATTCTAGTGATGTGAGTGCTACTTAACAGGTGTGAAAGTACATCTCTGTGAATACACCAATCTAACAGCATTAAAAATGGTGCTAAAATCTAGTAGCAAATACAGAGCAGGCATTGTGTAACTTACATTAGTGTATGACAACAGTACACTCTGTACACATACAACTAGCATATTAGCCTAACCCTAAAGCTTGTAGCTAACACAGAGATGATATGGAGTAGATTTCACCAGTATATGACAAAAGTAAACTCTGTAGAACTAGAACCAGCTACATCAAATAGGACTCAAGGTCCCAATGTCCATAGTGCTTGAATTATTATAGCTTTAACTGGAAGAGAACCAACTGGAACAAAACACAAATCATGTTTTTACTGGAGGTTCTAGTTGTACAGAGTTAACTTTTGTCACTCCTGCAGTGTTCAGCAGCTCAGCAGTGTTACATAATGTGTACAGCAGAACATCTATTTTCTGACCGTCTGCTTTTCCGTATATTCAATTAGGTGACCACAGTCTGACTCTCCTATTAACCTCCAACAAGTAGGTATAAGTAATTGACTGTGCCCTTGTTAGCTTGCAAAATAACTCGAAAAGTTATGGATAAATTTTGATGAGATTTTCATGAAATGTCACTAATGTAAGAGATAATTAACTTTTGGTGGTTATACAGATCACCATCTGGATCCAGGAATTGTTTTGAAGGATTTGGTTAACACGGATTCATAAGCCATGGTGGAGGGTTTGGGATGTGGAGGAGGTGTCCAATCTCTGAGTTCTAGTTTCCAAATGTTTTACACCGTGTATCTCTTTTCACAATCCTTTCATCAACTGAACATATCTCTGTGTCCCGGCATGTGCAGATAATAGAGGTTTATCTGTGTTACTGATACTATTACTGATACTAACACTGATACTATTTGATGTACCATACAGACACTTGTATTAGGTTTGATAAAGTATGAGAAATGCGTCACATAACTCACCTTTCCGTTTGGGTGTTACGACTTCTGCTGATATATCTCGTCCTGGTGGGTACGACTGGTCCCTGTGGTAACATGTAAGAGTAAAACTAAAACAGCAACAACAGAATGGCCACTGAGCACACTGTCAGCTGACATTTGGAGGAATGGGTTGTAGCCATCGGCTTTCACAGATAGAACCCTCTGAGTAGCCTAATTGATTAAAAAAGTTACTTCAAAATTGTTCTTATGATTTCCTAGATACTCTGAAGTTTCAAAATAAAATTATTAAATAAAAAAATCAAACATAGCTGTCAACATTTTTTACTAAAAGTCCTGACATCCTTCAGTCATCTGTTGGATAAAGAAGTACATTGAAGTCTGTAAATATACAGTAGTCAAAATATTGTAATGTTGCAGTAATCTGCCCAAAATGTCCAGTATTGCTTAGACTACTGTTGTGCAAAATATTTATCATAGAGAGTCACAATTTACAAAATTCTGTAAAACTGCAAAGTTTATTGTGTAATCTGCAATACCATGATAATATGTCAGAAACTTTGCCAGCAAACATACAAGGTGAATTAGGCAAAGTCAATGAATGTTAAAAATTACTAGAATTCTAATGACAACAATCACACACTAAGTACAAGTAGTGCTTGAGAACGTGCAATCCCTCACCAATATGTAGTGTCACAAAAACAATTCTGTCTTCCAAAGCCTGAGTCAGACCATCTTTCATAAGGACCGAGAAATGGACAGCATTTACAAGTAAACTAAAAGTTATGAAGCTGTTAAATTTCTCAACTGAACTACAGCTGTCAAAGGAGATAATACAATTAGGTAAAAGTTTGATCATATTCAGTTGTATCAGCCACCAATCCATGCATCGTTGCAATAGAAATAGGTCTGAAATATGGCAGCAGAAAACATTTTGCAAAGCCATAGTCAGACATTATGACAAAGTCACACAATAACATTGCACACATACATGTCCCAATCAGTAACGTTAGAAAGTATCACGGTTTCCGAGATAAAGCCCAGACAAGATTTATAGGTCAAGGCCACTATGACAAGGTCAAACGTCAAATCAACATCACAGCATGATGTTGCACACCTATACCCATAAACCAATGTCCATACCAAGTATCAACTTTCCACATGTTACATTTTCTTAGATATTGCACAGATAAGATTTTAAAGGTCAAGGCCACCACTGCAAGGTCAAAGTTCAAATCAATACCACACAATAATGTTGCACACCTACACCCCCCAACAAATGTCCCTACGAAGTATCAACATCCTACACCTTATGGTTTCTGACATATAGCCCCGACATGATTTTCAAAGTCAAGGTCATTATTACAAGGTCAAGGATCAAATCAAGGCTACACCATAACATCACATACCTACAAAATAAACTAATGTGCCCACCAAGTATCAAGTACCTATACATTATGGCTTCTGGGATACAGCCCATACAAGATTATTGTTCCCGCCATTCGCCCACACAACCATCCGGACACCATTGGTGAAAATGAGTGTTCTTAACAATTTTTTTTCTTAAAAATATTTTTGTATTCCTAAATTCTTTTTTCTCAAAATAACAGGATTTCCAAGAACACAAATGTAAGTGAATGTATGAAACATAACAGATATATAACATATTATAAGTTTGGATAAAAAATAAAGACACTTCTTTCACTGACTGTCTACCCTAAACTGCACTCAGTGGTCTGTTTGTTAATACAGAGCAAGCGAGTCTTCATTTAACAGATGGTAACAAGAAATGTTCTCATTATTTCAGCTTTAAATAAGTGTGTCATGGTTTAAAGTCCCCGTACCTTAAAAAGTAAAGCTTTTCTTCCGGGATGAAAATACTTTCACTTTCGATATATTCAGAGGTGTTATCTAAATAAACAAACCCATGATGCTGCTGAAGCATATTATCTGTGTGGCAGTGAAATGTTCTATAAATACTGACATGCACACGAGTGTTAATACTTGTGTGTGTATGTTAATTATGTGGCCCTTGTCATGTCAATGTTCAGATTTTTACATCACATCTGACAAAGTGATTCAGAATGACCTTTAACCCTCTCATTTTGGACTTGGAGTTATTGTTAACTCACACAACTGACACTTTGATGGCAGTTTCAGGAAGTCCACCTTCAGTCCTTCTGCATCCCTGTGCACAGGTTGTAGGCAAATAGATTAGACAATGACAGGATTATTCTTGTCAACTTATTTCTGGTCTAATCTTTGCTATTTATTCAGTTAAATGAAAGAAAATTGAAAATTTTAATTACTTAAATGTAGCTTTTATAAGCTACAAGCTTACCATGTGGGACTCAATGCTGTTCTCGGATGGCCACAAGGCATACGGCCAACATCTAAGAAAAAAAGACATTAATGCTTGGTCGTAGCCTCTAGTTGTCGTCACGTGATAACTTCTGACCAATCGCCCTACTTTCTCGTTGAAATTTTCTAAAACTTACCCCTCAGCTGTAAACAGCGGGGAGGCAGGGTGGGACTCTTCTAAGTCCCACATGGTAAGCTTGTAGCTTATAAAAGCTACATTTAAGTAATTAAAATTTTCAATTTTATTACGCTACAATAGCTTACCATGTGGGACTTAATGCTGAATCCAACTGCCCGGTGGCGGGATTACAGCTGAGACTGGAAGGAATGTCATTTTTTCTTAGATTTTGAATAATAATTATATTAGAATAGTGTTAGAAATACCAGTCTGAGTCCCATTTACAGTGCCCCAATCCCGAAGACGGGGCCTGTAAGGAGCCAAAAACCTATATAGAATAGAAGACAGTGCTAAAACTGTCAAGATGTTTTGATTGTAGGACGGAAGTGCAGCAGTGCTCACTTAGAGGTCTAAGGGTCCCTAAGGGCCCTTCACGAGTGACATACCAGCCCAATGGTTGGAATTCTCATAAAATTTTTGCCACCTGAATATGAGATTAATGACAACTTAATAAGTCCTTAATACAAATTACCTTGATAACTAAAAACAAAAATGACCTTACCCGTAACATCTTGAAGGTAAAAGAATACCTAGATCCTGGGAGAGACTCCTGAAGACTTGGTTGTAGCGGATGTGCCCCACCCCCCCTTTTTTTTCTTTCCGAGGACAACTGGTCTGAGGGGAAGGATCTAGGACTTGTTGTGCCGCCACTACGGGTCCCAGATACATATTGTTGTCGTTGTCTGACCAAGTAAGGTCTTTTAGGTAAAAATTGTTGTGAGCTTTCCAGTGACAGGCTTGCATGATTTGGTCCGCCGATACCCCACCGTAAAAGGCCTTAGAGGCCACGAAGGCCCGGATGTCATGCGCTTTAACTTGGACCAAGTCCAAGGCTTGTTGGTCTGCTTGTTTATAACAAAGTAGGATGGTTTGTTTCAACCAGGAAGAGAGAGTAGCGGGTCTGATGTCTGAGGTATGTCCTGTCTTGAAGGAGATGAAAAGGAGGGAACGAGACCCTCTCAGGTCTTTGGTTCGGTCCAAATAGTACCTCAGGGCCCGCACCGGACACAGGGTCCTGTCTTCTTTAAATTGTCTATCTACAATGGTAGTCAAAGCAGGAATAGTCACCGGAGACACACTTTGAGAACCTTCTCTTGCTAGTTGGTTTTTGGCTATGAAATCAGAAGAAGGGAACAAGGCGACCTTTTCCCATTGGCCTAGATTAGATACTTTGTTTGCGACCCAGGCATGGATTTCGCTGTGGCGTTTGCCGGAGGCCAAAGCTAGCAAGAAAGCAGTTTTAAGGGTAAGATGTTTGAGGTCTGTGTCTTTCATAGGCTCAAAGGGTGCTTTTGTGAGCTCATTGAGAACAACAGAAAGGTTCCACTTAGGTAGATTTCTGGAACTTTTTGGACGATCCCTGTGAAAACTGGAGAGTAACCTATGAAGGTCTGCATTGTGTGCAATATGGTGGGTTGTTGGGCCCAAAGTGTCAACAATTGCAGTCCTGTAGCCATCAATGGTCGAGGGGCGCCTGTTTAGGTCTTGGTACAGGTACATGAAAAAATTGCAAATTTAATAAGTAAATTAAATTTTTATAAGTTAATACCCTATCCAATGGACAATAGCTTATCCGGTCGGCGCAGACCGGCCCGCCAAACGACAGAAAAAGTCATTCCGTATGCATGCATACTGGCCGGCCGGCCCTGGTGTGCACTCGCTAGGTGTCGCCTCTGTGTTGCTTCCTGGCCAGTGCCCGTGACGTCATAGCATCTTTTTTCGGGTCACTTAAAACCTGATCCGGATCCCCAAGGAATGTAAGCGGGGTCGGTTGGGAGGGTCTTGTGTGTCCATTGGATAGGGTATTAACTTATAAAAATTTAATTTACTTATTAAATTTGCAATTTTATTGCGTTAATACATCCTATCCAATGGACAATAGCTGAATAACTACCGCTTGGTAGGCGGGTAAGTCATTGGGGTCTCGAAGGACTCAGATTAAGAACTAACAAATCGATTGCCCAGGTCTACCCTGAGAACAGGGGACTACTAAGGCTAGGGTCGGTCTACAGAAACCGGTACAACGGCCCAAACCGACCCACCTCTCCCCCCCCCCCTGTTTTTCTTCAGGCCCGTCTGAAGGAGGGAAGAAGAGGGATGAGTCCAGACCCAAGAAATAAACCTCCCGAAGGAAGCAAAGCACTTTTTTTTTTTTTTCGTGCTTAACACTCTAACTATCTGTACACTATATACATATGTACACATCTCCTCGTGTTCGGGCTATTTGTGGACCTGCTGAGCAGCCACTACCGGCCCTAGGTGGAAGAGCTCTGTGTCAGCCCAAGCCACATCCTTCAGGTAGAATTGTGTGAAGGTGTTATGTGACTTCCAGTGGCAGGCTGACAAAATTTGTTCCAAGGATACTCCCGACTGGAAAGCCTTGGAAGCAGCAAAGGCCCTAACATCATGGGCTTTAACCTGATGTAATTGGTGGGACTCCTGATCAGAGAGCTCATAACACAGGATCACTGTTTGCTTGATCCATGAGGAGATGGTGGCAGGAGAGATATCTCTGTCAAAACCTTTCTTGAAGGAGACAAAAACTAACTCTTTGTTCTGCCTGAGGTCTGAGGTCCTGTCCAGATAGTAGCGTAAAGCTCTGACCGGACAGAGGGACCTGTCAGACTTGAGGGATCTATCCAGAGTAGGGGCCAGGGCTGGTATAACCACTGGGGCCACACTCTCCGGACCCTCTTTTGCCAGCTGGTTCTTGGAGAGAAAGCTGGGTGATGGATATAGAGACACCTTGGACCAGTCCGACTGGTGTCTGATGTTTCTATTTTGCCAGGCATGAATCTCACTCCTTCGTTTGCCCGAACCCAAGGCCAATAGGAAAACTGTTTTGAAAGTCAGATGCTTCAAAGATGCCTCTTTAATGGGTTCGAAGGGGGGTTTTGTTAGCTGGTGTAACACCAATGAAAGGTTCCATGAAGGAATTCCCCGCCTTCCCTTGGGCCTGTCTCTATGGAAACTATCCAGGAGACGAGTGAGATTTTGGTCTTTACCCATGTCTATGGGTGAGTTTCCCAGCTTGTCCGCAATAGCAGACCGGTATCCATCAATTGTACTGGGCTGTAACTTCCTGTCCTGGAACAGGTATAATAGGAAGTCGGCCACCGACTTTACAGGGGGTGCCCTGAAGTCCACCTGATGAGCGTCGCACCATTTTGTAAAAATGGTCCACTTTGCTTCATAGACTGATCGGGTGGATCCTCTCTGAGGAGCCTCAATCCTTTCTGCCACTGCTTTAGAAAACCCTTGTTTCTTGATAGCTGCGGCTCTAGGAGCCAAGCATGGAGGTTCAGATTCGTCAGATTTCTGTGAGGGATCTGATTGAATGGCTGTGTTAGCAGGTTGGGCAGAAAGGGTAGGCTCAATGGGATTTGACTGGACATGGCTACCAGGTCCCAGAACCAGGGCATGTTCGGCCACCCCGGGGCAATTAGAATCATTCTCTTGCATGGGGTGTTCTGCAACTTCTCCACTACTTTGCCCAGAATGGCTGTTGGTGGGAAGGCATACGCGTCCAGATCCTCCCAAGGCAGACTGAGGGCATCTATGGCCATGGCCAGGGGATCTGGAACCGGTGACACAAACAGGGATAACTTCCTGTTGAACCTCGTGGCAAATAAGTCCACTTGAGGCTGGTGCCACTTTTTGCATGTCATATGAAAGACCTCCGGTAGGAGGGACCACTCTGTTTGAATGGTCTGGCCCAGTCTGGATAGCTTGTCTGCTACAACATTTAGGCGGCCTGGGATGTGTCGGGCTTTGAGGGTGACTTGATTGCTGGAACACCAGGTCAAGATCCTCCAGAGAAGCGCGCAAAGCGGGCCCGACTTCATCCCTCCCTCCTTGTTTATGTAGGCTACCACAGTGGTATTGTCTGTTGCGACAAGAACTATCTTGTCTATGCAAAGGTCTCTGAACTCTTTTAAAGCCAATAGGACTGCTTTGAGTTCGAGATAATTGATATGCAATTTGCTTTCTGGTAGGGACCAGGTTCCTCTTGCAATATGCTCGTTTAAGTGAGTGCCCCATCCTTCTTTTGATGCGTCTGTAAAAATCTGCAGAGCATGTTTTATGGGGTGTAATGGCTGGCCTGTGAGGACGTTGTCTTCCTGTAGCCACCATCGTAAATGTGGGTGCAAGGACCTGGGCACGGGAATGCTCTTTTCTAGCGATTCCGGGACCCTCCAGTTTCTTTTGAGATGCCATTGTATTGGTCGCATATGTAACCGACCGAGGTGAACCTGCTTTTCTGTGGCAGTGAGTAGACCTATCAGAGACATGAACTGTCGGACCGGGCAGGCCGGTATGGACAGCAGCTCCAATATCTTGCTCTGAAGATTCTGCCACCGGTCCGGTGTGGGTCTGACCCGACCGGCCATGAGGTCGAACTGGTAACCTACGAAGTTGAAAACCTGTTTGGGCTCCAGTTCCGACTTTTCCATATTCACCACCCAACCTAAATCTTGGCACAGTTTTACTAGAATCTGAGTATGTTGGAGACATAACCGGTAAGAAGGGGCTCTCACCAACCAGTCGTCTAGGTACTGGTGGATTCTTATACCCTTTTGTGTGGCCATCAGCTTCACCTCCTTGACTACTACAGTGAACTCCATGGGCGCTGTGGACAGACCGAAAGGCAATGCCTTGAATTGGTATGTCTGACCCTGGACATGAAATCTCAGGTATTTCTTGGATTGTTCCTGTATTGGGATATGGAAGTAGGTGTCCTTGAAGTCGATGGAGGTGACCCATTCTCCCTGTTGGAGGGAGGTTCTGATGGTTTCCGGAGTTTCCATTTTGAACTTTTCTGTTTTCAGAAAGAGGTTTAGCTTGCTCAGATCTAATATAGGTCTCCACTTGTTGTTGGGTTTTGGTACTAGAAACAGCCTGTTGAAAAACCCCAGTGAGGCTTGATTTTGAACTAGTTCTATGGCGTTTTTGTCGAGCAGTTGCTGCAATGCCTCCAACAGGTAGCTGTTCCTGTGGGGATCTGCATAACTGCTTACGACAGTGGGAGACCTTGCTAGTTTTGGTCGGTGCCGAAAGGGGAGGGTATAGCCCTCTTTGAGGATATGAACCACTTTTGGACCGACACCCAGATCCAGCCAAATTTGCCAGTAGTGTTGGAGCCTGGCCCCTACAAGATGATTTTGGGCAGCAGGTTTGACATTTGTTACAGGATTTACACAACACAATTGAGTGACACAAGAAACACCTTTCACATATTTTAATTTGCAAGCTTTTGGTAAATGACAGACTGGCAACCCGGGACTTACTCCTTTCCTTTGCAAATGCCCGGGTGCAGTAGGAACACGAGTTACAACATTTAAGTTTACAAAATGTTCTGGTGTTAAAGTCTGGCTCCCGGCCAGCAGTCCTCCCTGTAACCTGTCGACACAATGATTGTCATTTATAGGACTGCTGGCCCTTGGCTGGTCGCGAGGAGTAGTGTGACGACTTCCCTCGATTTCTTCTCTGATGCCCTTTGCCAATGTTTTTCCATGAGGGCTTGTCACTCTTAAAAGACGATGATTTCTTGTCACTTTTCCTCTCCGGTCTCTCATAAGGGTGGTACCGACCCTTTCCCTTGCTAGAAGACGACTGACCCTTGCTTTCGTACTGTACAATTTCCTCTTCGGCTTTCTTGATGAGAGAGTCCGGGAAGAGGGTGTTGATATGAATGGGAGCAGTTCTTAAACCGGCCAAAGTGTCTGGTTTAACCCCGGTTCTAAGGTGGGTGAGGTAGGCGTCCCTTCGAGCCAACGTCAGGTTTCCCATGGAGACAAACACAAATTCAGTAAGGTGCTCCATTGTCTTTGCAGCAGCTTGGCAAATGCTGGAGTTAAAGTACATGAGGTGTTGCATCTCATCCATAGCAGTGGAAACCTTGGTTGAACTCTTGCCCTTATTCTCGGAGCGTACAGTCTTGAACTGTTCCTGTATGTCTTGTTGAACCTTAAAAAGGCAACGATTAAAACTGGCAGCCTGGTTACAGATGACTGTAGCCTCTCGTGCTGATTTCTCCCATCGCCTAAGAGTCTCTTGAGAGATACGCCTGGATGTGGGATGAGAAGTGGTGAGACCAGACTGCCGAGCAATTCTGCTGTAGGTGCTGTTCAACTTGCACGCGTCCGTATACCAGGACGAGACTGCGGAAGGGTCAGCTTTGTGGTCGGATGACAGCCCGTACCACTTGGACTGTGACTTTGCAGGTCTCAAGAACTGGTCCATCAGCAAGCCACCAGCTTCAGAACTTCGGGAGGGATAACCCTCAACCAGAGTAACGTTCAGTTTGCTGATCTTCTTGCACAGCCAATCCTCCGTCGGCATATTCACTGACACTTTCCCTGGGGTAGAGGACTTCGGCCCAGAAAAGGGGTTATCATTGGATCCTGTTGCAGTACTGTCCAGTTCAGGAATATTCGACCAGCCCATATATGAACGTATGCCACTCATGGTCTCTCTATAAGTTTGTTCTTCGCTGATAGCTTGGTCGGGCTCATGGGTCATGCAATCTTGATCCTCTGATAACTCTCCCTCTTCTGCGTATAAGTCCACAGGTGGTCGGTCGGTGTAGTCAGAATCTGAAGCTAAGCTGCCACTAGAGGAGCTGTTTCGACGACGTCGATGTAGAGTTGGAGAGCCGGAGTCGGTGGCCAAAGATCTAGGCCGGTCAGACCGGGCCTTAGAATCTGAAGAAGGTCTGATGGATGAAGGGTCGGTACCAGTGTGAGTAACCGGACGCTGCCGGTCGGTTGAAGGCTGGCTGGCTGATTGATGCCCGGAGGCAGAGGAATCCTTGCCAGTGCGCCCAGGTGAAAACTGTCGGACAGGTTGTTGGTCGGTTACCAGCTGGCTGGATGACAGATGCTGTGAAGCAGAGATGTCTTTTCCAGTGCGCTCAGATGAAGACTTCTCCGAACCGGGCTGGCTGGCTGACTGATGCACAAGTACAGAGGAGTCTGTGCCAGTGCGCCCTGAAGACAATGGTTGAAAAAAATGGTTCGGAATCTTTGGAGATAGCAGCAGGTGGAGAGTGAGCAGGGGGAACTTTGACTGATGATGAGAAGGCGGGTTGATCAGCCGGCTGAAGAGACTTGGCCAAGAGAAGTGCCTCCAATAGATTAAAACGGTCGGTCCATTTCTTGTCAAGCTCAAGGTACTTTGAATCTTCGACCGATTTGGTAGATTTCTTGGCTTTACCTGTAGAAGAAGAAGCAGTGGAGGGCTTGTCTTTCTTGGGCTTCTTTTCAGGAATAGCTGGTGCAGAAGAGCTGGAAGTCCCTACAGGTCCAATCACAGAGACGGATGAAGGTTCAACTAAAGAACTGTCTTTACTGGGTGTAGCGTCCATTTTCCTTGCCTCTCTTTTCTCCTTCTTGAGATGGTAAGAGGGCATAGAAAGTTGTAGTAATTGGTCTGGGGTCAAAATGGCACAAAAGCTACACTCACTATCAGGTGATTTGACACAGGGATCCTCTCCCTTCTTCTTGTCTCTACAGCGGGCGCAATAGGCATGTCCATCAAAGGACGCCATCTGATGGCCGCAGCCCCCTCTCTTTTGACCAGGTGATGACATTATAGTCTATAAACTCTCCACAAGTTATAAAACTAAAATAAGTTGAGAAAAAATGAAAACCCTAGCTATAATCCACAAAATATTAAGAGCAGAAATTTTTGTGTGCAAACACCACGCGCCAAATGAAAAAAGATGCTATGACGTCACGGGCACTGGCCAGGAAGCAACACAGAGGCGACACCTACCGAGTGCACACCAGGGCCGGCCGGCCAGTATGCATGCATACGGAATGACTTTTTCTGTCGTTTGGCGGGCCGGTCTGCGCCGACCGGATAAGCTATTGTCCATTGGATAGGATGTATTAACGCAATAAAATCTGAGATTTGTTTCACAGATGGAGTGGAGAAATCCACCGAATTTTCTCTGCACCATTTTTCAAATAGGGCCCACTTTGACTTGTAGATGGTCCTTGTTGATGACCGCTGAGGAGCAGCAATTCTCTCTGCCACCTCCACAGAGAAGCCTTGTTCTTGGAGTTGTCTGCTCCTAGACACCAGGCATGGAGGTTCAGCTGTTGTGGGTTGTTGTGGAACACATACTTGTGGGACTGTTTGAGTAGGGTTGTTGACACTGGGAGTTGTAGTGGGATCTCTGTTGAGAGCTGCACTTAAGGTCCCAAAACCAGGGCATCCCTGGCCAGCCTGGGGCTATTACGATGATCAGGCAATGGCACTGCTTGATCTTTTGGATCACCTTGTGAAGGAGAGCTGTAGGAGGGTAAGCATAGGCCGTGAGGTTCGTCCAGTTTATGTTTAGAGCATCTATGTCCCAAGCCTTTGGGTCTGGGACAGGAGATATGTACAGTGGAAGTTTGTGGTTCAGGTGAGTGGCAAATAAGTCTACAGGAGGTGTGAACCACTTCTGGCAGATCTGTTTGAAAACCTGCGGATGCAGAGACCATTCTGTTGACTGCACTTGGTTGGACCTGGACAGTAGGTCAGCCATCACATTCAGGCACCCTGGAATGTGCCTGGCTTTCAATGTTATGTGGTAGTGATGGCACCAGGTCATGATCTTCCACAGGAGAGCACACATCTCTGCTGAGTGAGTTCCTCCTTGTTTGTTGATGTAGGCTACCACTGTTGAGTTGTCCGTCGCAACTAGCACTGTTTGGTTCTGGCACTGGTCCTTGAAGTCTCGAAGGGCCAGGGAGACTGCCTTCAATTCTAGGACATTTATGTGTAGCCTTTTTTCCTGATCTGACCACAGACCCTTTGTAGAATTTTGATGTAAGTGAGCGCCCCAACCTTCGTTTGAGGCATCGGTAAAGAGTTGGATACTGTGGTCCTTGGGATGAAGATCTGCACCTTTCATCACGTTTGAGGGATTTTGCCACCAATCTAGGTGGGCTGCAATGGATTCTGTCCAAGGAAGGAGGTTGTCCAGCGACTGAGGATATCCCCAGTGCTCTTTGAGATGAAACTGAAAGGGCCTCATGTGAAGGCGTCCCTCCGGGACCATTTTCTCCATTGAGGCAAGCAACCCAATTAGCGACATCAAACATCTTGCAGTCAAAACACGTTTTGACTTGAGTCGTAGGATCAAATCCTGAAGTTTGAGCCATCTCTCTTGAGTGGGTTTTACAAGGGCTGAATCCAGATGGTATTCGTAGCCCACGAACGAAAACACCTGAGTAGGTTTCAGTTCTGATTTTTCCTGATTTATTATCCACCCCAAGGACTGGGTTAGGTCTACCACCGCCTGAGTGTTCACTTGGGCTTCCTCCTGAGACTGGGACCTGATCAGCCAGTCGGCCAGGTATTGGTGAATTCTGAGTCCTCTGGAGAGGGTCATTAGTTTCACTTCCTTTACATTCATTGTAAAGACCTGGGGGGCTGTGGCTAGTCCGAATGGGAGGGAGGTGAACTGAAACACCTGAGACTTGTAGCAAAACCTTAGGTATTTCCTTGAGTTTGGGTGGATGGGGATGTGTAGGTAAGCATCCAACAGATCTATCGACGATACCCACTCCCCTGGAATCAGGGAGGTCCTGATGGACTCTGGAGTTTCTATTTTGAACTTTTCTATGTGTAGAAAAGTGTTGAGCCTGCTTAGGTCTATGACTGGCCTCCACCTTTGGTGAGGCTTGGGTACTAGGAACAGGCGACTGTAAAACCCGAGAGATATTACATTTTCCACCCTTTCGATTGCGTTCTTTGACAGGAGAGACTGGATACAAGTGGCCAGGGCTTGGTCTTTTTGCTGGGCCTTGTACTCTGACAGGATCAGAGGGAATCTCACCAAATTTGGCTTTGAAAGGAATGGCAGTATGTAGCCATTGGTGATAATGTTTAACACGTTTGGAGAACATTTGTTTGTTTGCCAGTCTCTCCTGAAAGAACAGAGGCGACCTCCTACTGGTGGATTGAGTGAGGCTTTGGAGGAGTCATTGGGAAGAGGGGTTTCCACGCCCCCTTCCCCTATTATGGGGTCGAAGACGACCCCTAGAGCCTCTGAAGTTCGGTTTCCCCCTTCCTGAGGAAAACGATTAGCAACGTATTGATCCGAGGACTCATGCTGGTCAAGTACTAGACGAGGAGGGAGTGCTGGACCGTAGTCCACATACATAGCCTCGGTTTGAATGTTAGTACTAGGTCTCGGAGGGGGTAGGTCCAGATTAACAGCAGTTTTACTGGATGTACCAGGTTTGGAAGCAAGAAACGAGGTCTGATCCACCTCTGTTTGCTTTTTAGCAGTCAACTCCTCTCGGAGCGACTGAAAAGCTTCCAACATGGATGCCTGAAAGGAGCCCATTTGTGCTGTAAATGAATATTTAAGGAATTTCCCAGGGATTTTTCAATATTTGTTTGAATTTTTTGTTGTAAAGCAGTACCTGGGGTGGGTGGGACAGACTTGGTTGGTGTTTTGAGAGATAAAGAACTGAAGGCAAGGGGCTGAAGACGGGGGGGTGAGGTAAAAAGATTGTCAGCAGCATTCTCGAGGTCTGCATTTGAGCCAGTGAAGGAATCCCCGTCGCCTTCGCCGAAAAGATCAAGTTCATTATCTTTAGTACTAGTTTCCACCTTTTGTTTTTTAAGATAGCGTTTCCTGTGCTGAATTTTCTTCGTCTGGTCATCTGTAAAAGATGCACAGATATCACAGGGAGTTTCGTAGGTGACACAGGTGTCATCACCCTTGCCAGCCTCCCTACAGGTAGGGCAATAGTTGTGTAGGTCGAAACTAAAACAAAAATGGCATTTCTGAGCTCTCGGTTTGTCTTTATTCGTTTGATGGGTGGACATTTTAACGCAATAAAAGACGTACAATGTAAATGGCCTGAACCAAGGAAAACTCAAAACACGCGAAAATAAGAAATATACTTATCCTGTCAAAATAAAAATTTTACAGAATGATCTATGCAATATAATAAAACAAATATCCAAAAAGGAACTTCCAACAATACGTAAAGGCTGAGAAATAAATGAAAATGTCTGTATATTTACAAACAGCTACCAGTTCAACGTGGCCAACGAGAAAGTAGGGCGATTGGTCAGAAGTTATCACGTGATGACAACTAGAGGCTACGACCAAGCATTAATGTCTTTTTTTCTTAGACGTTGGGCGTATGCCTTGTGGCCATCCAAGAATTGCATTGAGTCCCACATGGTAAGCTATTGTAGCGTAATAAAATCATTTGTTATAAAGAAATACAGAGATTACTGGAGAAGTATCTACAATCTATGTTAAATCTTGCTGGGGAAAAGTTCAATGCTTGAAAATTAATGCAAGCCATGTCCCCAACCCTCTCCATGGAAACAGTCCTGATATCTGTTTAGTGATCCAATTTCTCACCACACGCATCAGCATACACGGAAATGTGCATTCACTTCACCAGAAACACTTCTATTAGCAAACATGAAGGAAAAAGAGACTTGCTTTGTATATCAGATTTACTGAAAATATGTGAAACAATAGAGAAGTTTTGGTGTAAAACAGTAGGATATTTGGAAGAGATATATGTCTATACGCTGCCATATTTAAACATGAAGAAGTTTATATGAGAGAGGTTTTTCTGTACACACTGAGGACATCCATTACCTGGGAGCGGCCCTCTGTGGGAACACTGCAGTGTCGTGTGAGATGGCGGCCAGAATCTCAGGCTCAAAGACTGTTGTGTAAAGCTTACTGTCCTCCTGGTACACACCCACAGGCTGAAATACACGGGAACCAGTCTAAATGAACATGTAGGTACCAGCCCAGCATACACAAATAAGTGCAACACTGGTCAAATTGGTAAACATTTGTGAAGTTAAAATGTCAAAAGACATGGTCAGAGAAACACCAGCCTGCAGGGAAAACAATATGGACACAATGAGATACAGAAGAAGTGGAAAATATAACTGACAATGAGGTTGTACGATCAGACACTGCATGTTATGTAAACTTACAGGAGAAATAACACTTGTTGCTAAAATTGTACGTAAATTATTTAAGGAAGACAATTTAACAGCAAGATGACAGTATTAATTTGTAAATTAAAGTTAAATAGCTGTAAAATTTATTAATTGATCTATTTATTAATGATTTAGTATAGCTGTCAATGACAGCACAAGTAGGTAAAATATAGTTCTAATAATCAGTTGCAGTGGTTCATTTGGCTTTGTAATAGAGAAATACACTTACTCAAAAAAAGAAATGCAAGTTTTATAAAGAATAAACTACAATATATGTTGTGTTTGTTTTTTGGCTAAGTATATGTTTCAAACATGTTAGCAGAAAACATTCTGGCTAGCCAAGGGCAAAGCCAAGGTGATACCAATTTACCTACCATATAACAACTTCCTCCCTTAAGGTTTATGGTTTCTGAGATATAGCCCAGAAAAGAATTTAAAGGACAAGGTCAAAGGTCAGATCAGCATCACACTATGACATTGTATACTTACATCAATGTCATTAGTTTCAAATACTGACACCTTACAGTTTCCAAGATACAGCCCAGACCAGGCTTTTAAATGGTTAAATAAAGGTCATACCATGGCATTGCACACTAATAGTGACCCCAACTAACGTCCCTGCCCATTGTTAACTTCCTACTCCGTACAATGTCTGAGATATAGTCCAGAGAACATTTTATAGATCTCAGTCACTATGGCAAGTCCAAACTTCAAAGTCACACCACGGTACTGCACACCAACACCTCCAACCATTGTACTTGCTAAGTAGGAACTTCCTGTACCTTTTAATTTCCCAGATGCAGCCTGAACCAGGTTTTTATCACCATTGACAAGTCCACCCACCCAGCCGGATGCTGTGGGTGAAAATAGTCTTTAAAAGTTAAAACGTAATTGACCAGAAACAGGACCTTTCCAATACACAATGGTGGAAGATGTAGTTGTATATTGATTAGGTTAATATATCATGGCCTCATTGGCTGACATAATAGGTAAAATAATTCTGATGAAGATAATTATTTTGTTCAAATGGTTCTGAGATGTGAGCAGGTGTGGTGTATATCCGTTTTTTGTTAGTTTTAGAAATATCCGCATTGTATAGCTTTTATGTTATTTACCAGCACATTAGATCGGAGGACTGACCTGATTCTCAGCCGGGATGAGGTCAGTCTGATCACTGAGTCCCACTTTCACCACAATCTCCACCAGACTGTTGGGCAGACGTGGCATGATGTCACACTCGTCAGCCTGAAATTATTATCCATAGAAATGTAAGGTTTTCCAGTACTCTACCCTAATTACACTGTAATGAGTGTGTCTCCTCACATTCCGATAATTATAATATCTAGTCAGGAGAGTCCTCTTGTCATTCCTGTGACCTATCATGGTAATTGCAGATGCCCATGCCACTTTTTAAACATCTAGCAAAAACTTTGTAAATGAGTATTTCTCTCCTGACTAATCACATACAATCTGGTCCAACTGTTTACCACCAATCTTTTTTATCTATGTTTGTGGTCACACAACCTACCCTGTAAACTCTTCTCATGATACGACTAAACTTTCTAACAATGGAGCGGAGTGATCTTGTCCCAATGACAGATAAAACTTATGTTTCTCCCACTTAATTATCTTATCTAAAGAGAGTGATCTGGACTTGGTGTTGTGAGTTGTTTTTGTGAATTGTGGCTGTTGGGTAGGTCATGAAAACTTTTTGGTGATATGACTAATCTTTTCAGTTGTCGTACAAATCAATCTAATTGAAAACTTGATTAGGTCTTGTCACAGGTTGTTTGTGTGCTAACTAGGTCTACAACTGTCAACACACTGGCACTTAGATTGACAAAAGGTCTTGTGACAGGCCATGTATGTGGGATTCAGGTCTAGCTGTGAACACTCCAGGACCAGGATTCACAAAAGGTCACGAGTTTTGTGTCTTAAGATTTATTCTCAAATCGAAGACTTGTCTAAAACTTGAGGTTTGTTCTCTAACCTCAGTTTGTATTTACTCATGGTTTCAGACTGGGCTCAGGTCTCAGTTTGTATTTACTCAAGCTTTTAGACTGGGCTCAGGGCTCAGTTTGTATTTACTCAAGCTTTCAAGCTTTTAGACTGGGCTCAGACCTCAGTTTGTATTTACTCAAGCTTTTAGAGTGGGCTCAGACCTCAGTTTGTATTTACTCAAGCTTTTAGAATGGGCTCAGACCTCAGTTTGTATTTACTCAAGCTTCTAGAATGGGCTCAGACCTCAGTTTGTATTTACTCAAGCTTTTAGACTGGGCTCAGACCTCAGTTTGTATTTACTCAAGCTTTCATACTGGGGTTAGATTTCAGTTTGTATTTACTCATGGTTTCAGACTGGGCTCAGATCTTAGTTTGTATTTCCTAAGGTTTCAGACTGGGTTTTGGCTGTAAAATGGGAACAAGAATCTTATTAAATTTCAGTTTTGGCAAAGGTGTTGTTATCTACAGGTTCACACAAACTCAGCTGACTGCTGAATCATACCATCTGTTGTTGACAGTGACATCCTCCAGAACCATTATACTCATCGCAGATTTACAGCTTCAGTATATGTAAATAAATGATGTGGCACTGGTCAGGTGTACATTAGGATAGTTATCTTAACATAACACCTGACAGAGAAATAAGTGATTCTGAATGCCCTTTGACCCTTCGACTTTGACCTTTATGTCTTGGGTTAAAGAATATTTCATGGACAGTGGCTCCCAGGTCAGGAAAATTTCAATCACCTGCTAAAATCAATTTAATCTTAAGTCTCAGTCCAGATAAAATATTGTCTTAACAATACTTCTCAAATTTGAGGAAAAACTTATGCAATTCTGAACCCAATGTTTCCATAAATTTAATGCAGAAAAATAACATTGTCATTGTTTAAATTGGAAACAAGTGTATTTCAATGATTTACAGTTTTTGTCTGATCCATAACTTTACTTGTACCATACAACTCTTATTATGTGAACTGGCTGGAAGGGCATGTCATAAAACCAACGAATCCTTTTCAGCTGTAATTGGATCTATTCACTTGGGCTGAATCATGTAGTTTGTCAGTATTCCTGCACATATCTGACAGGATCAGTTCTAGCAGTACCCAGAGTCTTTTATGATCAAGGTCTTATAATTAGTTAGGACAGTGGAATGGTGACATAGGTCAATACATATTTCTGACACAAGTATCACCAGTAAAGACTTTGACTCAAGTCCCCCCCACCCCCACCCCAAAGTCTCCTTCCCTTTGGTCACACCCATAACTCTGGACTACCGACCTTCACCTGCCCTAGACTATCCTAACAGTTAATTATTTTTGTTAACTAAGCACACTGAGTTCCCCATTGTAGGGAAGATATTGTGCCTGCAAAGCAGTACATTAGATTAGATTATATCACATACACTACATAAGTAGAGCATTAATTCAATTAATTAGTAACTCTATTTTAGAAAGTTCGTTTGAATGAAATAGATAGCAACACACCCAATAGACAAATACATGCTAAACTTGTAACCTCAAGGTCAATGAGGTTCTGGCACTACATGAACTTAAAGGTTTTTATAATCATAAATACTCTACAGTATTAATTTTTTTAATTGTGATGATATAATTGTGAACTTAATGAGATTATGATGCAAGTTCCGTGTGATGATGGCTTCTCCACTTTCACTTTCACTTTTAGCCCATGTAACAACTTATTTTGTATCAACGACTTATTTTGTATTACCTGACTTATTTCGTATCAATTCTTGACGTATTTCGTATTACCGACTTATTTTGTAGTAAAATTGCCTTATTTTGTATTATTTGAACAACTTCTTTGTTAAAAAAATTGCTGACATACGTGCACAACTTGACGCCACTGCGAAAACTCATGAAATATCAGATGCATCTAGCTTAGTGACAACTCCATTGTGTGGTTTTACCCCAGCCACTGAGTCTGAAATTCATAAGGTCGTCATGCTCTCTAAGAATTGCACAACTTCATCTGATCCTATTCCTACCTGGGTGCTCAAGAAATGTGTTTTTCCTGGAACTGTGCTATTAACCTATATAACAAACATTGTAAATCTATCCATGGAACTGGGCCAATTTCCATTGTACCTCAAACATGCTCTGGTAAAACCTCTCCTTAAAAAGCCAAGTTTAGATCAGAATGTTCTAAAAAACTACAGACCAGTGAGCAATCTGCCTTTTCTTTCAAAGATTTTAGAGAAGATAGTGTGCAACAGGCTTATTGAGCATATTAATATCAACAGCCTATATGAACCTCTCCAGTCGGCATATCGAAAGGGACATAGCACTGAAACTGCCTTGGTGAAAGTTCATAATGACATTTTAATGAACCTTGACTCAAATAGAGGAGTTGTTCTTTTTCTTTTGGACTTAAGTGCAGCTTTCGACACAATTGACCATTCACAGATGATACAACGGCTTGAAAATCGCATAGGAATCAAAGCTACAGCTCTGGAATGGTTTTCTTCATATTTGGAGGGCCGCACTCAAGCAGTTTACATAGAGGGTCATACATCAGAAAGTATATCACTTCATTTTGGTGTTCCCCAAGGTTCTATTCTTGGGCCAATTGAATACTCGATATACACTTTTCCAGTTGGTGACATAATCAGAAAACACAATCTTCAGTATCATATATATGCAGATGATACCCAGTTGTACGTAGCCTTTGACCTTTCCAATCAAAACTCTCTTGTGCTGGCCACCGAAAAACTTAAGGATTGCATTTGTGAAATTAGCCAATGGATGTCCAACAATAGACTCAAACTGAACGAAGACAAAACTGAGGCTATTATTTTTAAGACACCACATTCTAAGGGAAAGATTTGCATGGACCACATTTTACTGACTGATGCCTCTATCAGGGTATCTCAAAGAGTGAGAAACATTGGAGCCACCTTTGATGAAACATTATCAATGTCTGATCATATATCCTCAGTCTGCAAGTCTGCAAATTTTCATCTTACAAACATTGCTAGAATTAGGAAATACATCACCAAGGATTCCTGCAATATCCTGGTGCATTCACTCATTACCTCTAGACTGGATTATGCCAATGCTACACTCTATGGACTTCCTGCTCGTCAGTTGAACAGACTTCAAAGAATTCTAAACAATGCGGCAAGGCTTGTCACACTTTGTGCCTATGACTCTCATATTTCTGATATTTGTTGTCAACTCCATTGGTTACCAATCAAACAGAGAATTGATTTCAAAATTCTACTGCTAATTTGGAAAGCTCTAAATGACAGTGCCCCATGCTACATCCAAGAACTTTTGAGACCTTATGATCCATCTAGAACTTTAAGATCCTCCAGTGATTTGCTTCTCACTGTACCTAAGACAAGCCACAGAACCACAGGCGACAGATCCTTCTCCTACAGTGCACCTAAACTTTGGAATAACTTGCCAGTTGAAATAAGAAGAATGAAAGAACTCTCTAAATTTAAAAGTGCCATAAAAGGACATTTGTTCAATGAAGCCTATAATCAATAATACTAAATTTTCACAGTGTCACTGAATATCAATGGATAGATTTTTGGCACTTTAAAGACCATTTATTGTATTGTATTTGTATTGTATTTGGCCGACTTATTTGGTACCAACAGTTGACTTAATATGTTACAAAACGGTGCGCAGAATTTTGACAAGATTTCAGGGTAATACAAAATAAGTCAATAATACAAAATAAGCTGCTCTATAGACAACTTGTTTTGTATCACTGACTTATTTTGTAGTAATTTCAATTCAACTTTTAAAGTGGCTCGTCTCCATCAAAGGATGGACTCAAAGGAATTTAATCCTTACTGGATTCGATCTTGTAGTCGATTTACTATTTGCCTGATAGTAATTCTTATTTTCAGCACTGACATTGATACAAAATAAGTTGATAATACAAAATAAGCTGCAATATAGACAACTTATTTTGTATCACTGACTTATTTTGTATTACTTAGGTTACAAAACTCCAAACTGTCTATGGAATTTTGTTTTTAAAACTGTGGAACTCTTTGTTTATTCTTGGACATCTCACAAACTACAATAGGTGCAATATGTTAAAAAAGACATGGCAATCTTTTGGAATGATGATAAATGTGCCAAACTTGACATTATTTTTTCATCCTTTTCGTGTAATTTTCATGATAATTTTGTAGAACAAGGACTTCTTACAATGGTAATTAGCACATAAGAATTGGAAAAATTATATTTATCCCTGAAATTTTAGTATTGCAAAGATTTTGGTTATTAAAATGATACACAGTAATTCTTGTTTTCTTTCTGATACATAACAAATGCTTAATGCTACCAATGGATCAACAAATGTGCCACCTTCTCTATATTCTATTGAATAATGCTGAGTTGACATGTGATTAACTTTTGCCTGTTGTCTATAGAATTGGACATTTTGCAAAACAGTATTTGGGACATATGTAGCTTTTACGCTGTGCAGGTATTGTTGTCACCCAGGTATTGGTGTCAGGCTGGGCAGTTGGGCAGTCTCTCGGTCAAGTGGGAGGGCTGGCTTCAGTAACAACTCATCCCTGCTGTATCTCGTAAACCATAAGGAGTAAGATGTTGAACCTTGATAGAGACATTGAGAGACACTGGTTAAGGGGTGTAGGTGTGCAGCATCATAGTATGACCTTGATTTGGCTTTTGATCTTAAAAATCTTATCCGGCCCATATCTTTCAAACTGTAAGGTGTAGGATGTTGATACTTGGAAGAGATATTGGTTAGGGAGTATAGGTTAGCAATGTACAGTGTAACATGTTGACCTTTGAGCTTGTCATAGCAATGCTGATCTTTATAGTCTTTAAAAGGTTGATACTTCACATGAACATTGGCCGGGGGACAGGTGTATTGTTCAACTTCATAGTCTTACAGCAATGCTCCATATAACTTTTACTTGTAATGTTGAACATGAATATAATATTTAGGCAGATGTTTCTTGAGCGTACGAAGTGAACATTTTAACATCTAATCTCACTGAGTTCATTGATTTTTCCAAGGCTGTGGGATCTGACCATCTCTGATGCTATTTTTTATCGGGAAACAACATGTTTGTTGCAACCAGTTTCAGCATTTTAACCTTTTTATGCTACTGTTTCTACTGATAAACAAAATCTGAGCTCTCTATATGTAAACTTTATCTGACTTCCACAAATATATTCCAGTCCAAGATTTAACACCAAACTCAAGTTCATTTACAGATGCAGATATAATTTTCAATATACTATTGACTAGTCTAATTATATCTCTGTGGAATGTCAGTGTTGAAAATAAGAATTACTATCAGGCGAATGGTAAATGGACTACAAGATTGAATCCAGTAAGGATTAAATTCCATATTAATAGTCCATAGTCCATCCTTTGATGGAGACAAGCCGCTATAAAAGGTGAATTGAAATTACTACAAAATAAGTCAGTGATACAAAACAAGTTGTCTATAGAGCAGCTTATTTTGTATTATCGACTTATTTTGTATCACCCTGAAATCTGGCCAAAATTCTGCGCACCGTTTTGTAACACATTAAGTCAACTGTTGGTACAAAATAAGTCGGCCAAGTAATACAAAATAAGGCAATTTTACTACAAAATAAGTCGGTAATACAAAATAAGTCAAAAATTGATACAAAATAAGTCAGGTAATACAAAATAAGTTGTTGATACAAAATAAGTTGTTACAAGCCCACTTAAATTTACACTGGTTCCACACTATACCGAGCCTTCAAACTACATACCTGCACAATGCTTCAGATCCACACACAGTATTCCTCAGACTGAATCAAGTATCCTGTGTGGGGGCTGGCTGTTAAATTACTTGTATTTTCCTGTGTGTGTGTGATTAGATAAGAAGTCAAATGACTAGCTTGTCAACTTCTCACAGTGTGAGAGATTCACCAGATGTCAACGAGGTGGTGATCAATGTCACAATGTATCAAATATACGTCAGCCGAGTGGGGAATCTTAATAATATCAACACGCATATTTCATGTTATATATTGAAGCTTTTACTGCATCCCCCTCACAGGAATTTCAAGCAATAACTTTGGAATCAAAACTTTTGTTTCAGAAGGAAAGGTATCAGAAAACCAGCAAAGAAATCAATAATGTGTCCACATCCTGTTGACTATTTATAGCTTTACAATTCACCAGCCTCACATTTCAACTGCTCCAAAATCCACAGAACGTGACATTTTAATGTTGGTTTTCTGACTTTTTTACTGAAATATACACCACTGCAGTAGACATTTATACATGAAAAAATAACAAAAAACACAGATTTCCACCAGTTCAGTAAAATCTGTGTATTTCACAATAAAACCGGTATATTTCACCACATTTGTCTGTATAAGCAGGATTGATGTCACTTTCACTCAGATGTAAATACAACCAATATTCCAGTGTTCTAAAATTAGAAAATATATTGCACCTTTTCACAGGTCAAATCCTTTAGATTGTGGAGTTTCTAGATATACAAGGTCTATATAGTAGAACTTAGCTATAACTAGTACCTAACCCTCTAGATATTGGAGTCTATAGTCATATAGTCAATCTACTATATACAGTGGAAGTTAGCCATAACTGGAACCATAACTAGAAGTTTTATTGTTTAGTATAATGTACACTCAAGGATGTATTGAATGCACCCTGAATTGGAAAACTGACAAAAGTGTTATTTTGGGAATATCATATGTGATACATTATATCAGAGTTCATTTATATATAAAAACATACAACACCAGAGTCATAAAACTGCATTTTATGTTCAAAATTTCCCATCTATTTGTGTGTTTGCACTTTAGATATAATATTCTATTATGACATCAGTGATTGGTCCAATTGAAATTCTAAATTGCTTTGATTTTTTTTTCTGAATGTCAAACACTCACGCCTCCAGAGCTGATGCTGATGAAGTGGAATTAATGTCCATTATCAGCTGGCACAATGATCCAAATCCAAACATGCGTGTCTCACTCTGCCAACAGAGAAACTCTCTCGACCATAATGTTCACAGATCACACACACATTTTGCAACCTCCTTCAGCCATGATGCCCCCACCTTCTACAACTCTCTGCTTTCAAACATAAGGGCCCCTTAGTGTCAGTAACCCGAGACCCATAAAGACTCACCCCTTCAATGTAAACTTCCCAACTTCCTACCCTTCCATCCCCACACCCACAATGGATTATTGGTCCAGATGGCCCTTAACTAATCCTTTTTTGAAAAATTCTTTTACATACTTTTTACTTTTTAAACCTCATATATCTGAGAGTTCTTTGAAATTGTGTTATTGGCAAAAGGGGTGCTAGAAATTATAGCCACAAGTCTGGACAGACCTAACAATAACTGGTGAAATGCATCAGATTTTTGTCAATGCAATATGTATGATCTAGATTTAAAGAGTAAATCCCAGATCTCATATGTAACTTGACCCAGCACATCACTGATGTAAATTGTATCCACTGGAAAGAAAACTCACCAAAACCTGTGAGCAGTACATCAGAAGATTCCTAGCCCATGAGTTTCTTATAAGTTGGTTTCACATTCCAAACCTCTATGAGAAATAAAAATAAGCATGTTATAGGGCTTTTAAGTTTGGCTACCCTCATTTGACCTTGAAGGAGGCCCAAGGTCAAATCTGACCACATTAGAATATTCCCAGTCCATGATTTCCTATTAGTTGGTTTCCCATTGCAAACCTCCAGGAGCAATACTAATAGAGATATAGGCACTTCAAGTTTGCGTATCATCATTTGATCTTTAAGGAGGGGCACAAGGCCAAATCTGACCACATCAGACATTCCCAGCCCATGATTTCCTTAGGTGGTTTGACTTTCCAAATCTCTAACACCAATAATAAGTGAGTTATAAGGACTTTTACATTTGGCTACCATCATATGACCTTGAAGGAAGGGCCCAATGTCAAACCTGCTGACATCGGAAGAACCCCAGTCTATGATTTCCTATAGGTTGGTTTCTAGTTATGAGAATTAGCCATTAGACAAGAGGAGAGTGCCCGTGAACGGGCACTGTGTCAGCTGACTGAGTGTTTTTGATTTGTGAAGGTGATTAGAGGACACAACTAGAAATATGCCGCTCACTTTATTGTGAGCCAGCTTTGTATCCCCAAACATAGCAAACCTAAAGAAGCAATAATAAAAGATATCGAGGAAATGAAGAGTTTTAGCAATATTATTTCACCTTTAGGGATGAGTCCATGGTGAAATCTGAGATCTTAAAAAGATCCACAGCTTATTATTTCATATAGGCTGGTTTTACAAATGAAACCTATGGAAGCAAAAATATGCAAGATAGACGTACCATAAGGTTGGATTACCATCGTTTGACCTTGAAAAAGGGTCAAAAGTCAACTGTGATTCCATCGATAGATGCACAGTTAATGTTTTTCCATAGGGTATTACATAAGAAACCTCTTGAAGCAATAGTTTTCAGTTTCATGTGATTTACTCGATAGTGAGTCGGTAAAATTTACCGTGTGCACATATAAATATTCGCTGATTAGAGGCCTTAGTCACATACAAAGTCTGAACCTTGTGTGAGATCATAATAAGTGCAGCCTAGGTTTCCTGGCAGGTATATGAACATCCCAAACCTCTACCAGCAAGAACCAACTGAAATAAAGGCCTTTGAAAATTCAGTTTTACTGTTTGACCTTGAAGGAGGGCCAGAAGTTGAAATCTGACCACATCAGAAGATCTGAAGGCCAGGGTTTCCTATAAGTTATATCAACATTCTAAACCTATATGAGTAATAACAAGATGCACTCAGAGAGAGCAAAATGCTCGACTCCATGTGACCAGTCTCTCAAGTGATATAAAGTATTGTAAGGAAGACAATGAAATAAAACCAAACATGTAAATTAATCTTCATAGAAATAATTTAAGTAGAAAGCCAAAGTCATTAAAAATACATTGAAATGAGACCTCTGAAAAATCACGTTTTTTTTGTATCCAAAATAATATCCAGATCTTTCTTTTAGTAACTTCTTCCTTCAGTCAGGTCCTACCCACAAATTTTTAAATAAAGATCTGTTCATTAGTTCTGGAGTAATCTAAACACACACACACACACACACAAAAAAAACCCCAGACAAATAGACGAATAAACAACAAGCTGAAAGCACTTTTAAGTTTGGTTACCCTTATTTGACCCTGTAGCAGGGGCCCAAGGTGAAGTCTGACCTGATCAAAAGATTCGCAGCCCATGATTTCCTATAAGTCGTTTTCACATTACAAACCTCTAGGACCAATAATAAGCAGGAGGGGCCCAAGGTCAAATCTGACCACATGAAAAGATTTGCAGCCCATGACTTCCTATAAGTTGTTTTCATATTAATGAGTTATTTGAGAAATACTGGCTATCTGCAATACTTCTAGAGATAATTCGCATTTACTCATTTTGAGTAGGTGAATAATTAGCTACGGGTGTGAAACTTCACCAAGTGAAAGGTCTCTCAAAAGTAGGCGAATGAGTTATTTGAGAAAAATTGGCTACCTACAATACTTTTAGAGATAATTCGAATTTACTCATTTTCAGTAGGTGAGTAATTACCTATGGGTCTGGAACTTCACCATGTGAAAGCTGTCCCAAAAGTAGATGAATGAGTTATTTGATAAAAATTGGATATCTGCAATACTTTTAGAGATAATTAGTATTTACTCATTTTGAGTAGGTGAATAATTAGCTACAGGTCTGTAACTTCACCAAGTGAAAGGTCTCCCAAAAGTAGGTGAAGGAGTTATTTGACAAAAATTGGCTATCTGGAATACTTTTAGAGATAATTTGCATTTACTCATTTTCAGTAGGTGAGTAATTACCTACGGGTCTGAAACTTCACCAAGTGAAAGCTCTCCCAAAAGTAGGTGAATGAGTTATTTGAGAAAAATTGGCTATCTGCAATACTTTTAGAGATAATTCGCATTTACTCATTTTGAGTAGGTGAATAATTAGCTACAGGTCTGAAACTTCACCAAGTGAAAGGTCTCCCAAAAGTAGGTGAAGGAGTTATTTGACAAAAATTGGCTATCTGGAATACTTTTAGAGATAATTTGCATTTACTCATTTTCAGTAGGTGAATAATTAGCTATGGGTCTGAAACTTCACCATGTGAAAGCTCTCCCAAAAGTAGATGAATGAGTTATTTGATAAAAATTGGATATCTGCAATACTTTTAGAGATAATTGGCATTTACTCATTTTGAGTAGGTGAATAATTAGCTACAGGTCTGAAACTTCACCAAGTGAAAGGTCTCCCAAAAGTAGGTGAAGGAGTTATTTGACAAAAATTGGCTATCTGCAATACTTTTAGAGATAATTTGCATTTACTCATTTTCAGTAGGTGAGTAATTACCTACGGGTCTGAAACTTCACCAAGTGAAAGCTCTCCCAAAAGTAGGTGAATGATTTATTTGAGAAAAATTGGCTATCTGCAATACTTTTAGAGATAATTCGCACTTACTCATTTTGAGTAGGTGAGTAATTACCTACAGGTCTGGAACTTCAGCATGTGAAAGCTCTCCCAAAAGTAGGTGAATGAGTTATTTAAGAAAAATTTGCTATCTGCAATACTTTTAGAGAAAATGCAGAATTACTCATTTTTAGTAGGCAAGTAATTTAGCCACAGGCCTAATTTAGACATAAAGCCTACCAATAGAATACTGTGGTGCACCCTCTAATATACCTTGCAAACTTGAGAAGGCTAGCTATAATATTTTTTTCGTTAGAGCGGTAATGGTGAAATCTCTCTACACCCTGCGGCTATCCAGTGGATACAATGATTTACTCAACAGTGAGAACCTGAAAGTAGATATTGGTAAGCTATGCCATGACATAGAGGTCTGCAATTTTACTCTGTTATAGCTGACCAAAAATTATGTGAATAACATATTTAAACAAAATACTGTAAATGTAATAGTTTTCACGTTATAACTGATTTACTCAACAGTGATAACCTCAAAGTAGCTATTACTCAGCTATGCAATGAGCTACATGTCTGAATTTTTTCTATATTATAGCTGACCCAAAATTAGGTGAACAACATATTTAAGCAAAATACTGTAAATGCAATAGTTTTCAAGTTACAACTGATTTACTCAATAGTGAGAACCTGAAAATAGCTATTGCTCAGCTATGCCATGAGCTATAAGTCTGTAATTTCACGACGTTATAGCTGACCCAAATGTAGGTGAACAACATATTTTAACAAAATACTCCAAATGCACTATTTTTCAAGTTACAAGTCATTTACTCAACAGTCAGTACCTGCAAATAGCTATTGCTCAGTTGTGCCATGAGCTACAGGTCTGTAATTTCACTATGTTATAGCTGACCCAAAAGTAGCTGAATAACATATTTACACAAATTTCTGTAAATGCAATAGTTTTCCAATTACAACTGATTTACTCAACAGTGTGAACTTCAAAGTAGCTATTACTCAGCTATGCAATGAGCCACAGGTCTGGAACTTCACTATGTTATAGCTGACTCCGAAATAGGTGAATAACATATTGAAACAAAATACTCTAAATGTAATACTTTTGAAGTTATAAGTAATTTACTCAACAGTGATAGCCTAAAAGTAGCTATTACTCAGCTATGCCATGAGCTACAGGTCTGAAATTTTACTATGTTATAGCTGACCCAAAAATAGCTGAATAACATATTGAAACAAAATACTCTAAATGCAATAGTTTTCAAGTTACAAGTGATTTTACTGATGATGGAAGTTACTGAAAAGCCCAAAAGTAGCTATTACTCACTTAGCTATTGAGACAGACACCCAAGTTACTCACCATGTTGTAGCTATGAAAAAAGTATCTGAATAACATATTTTAACAAAATGCTCTAAATGCAACACTTTTCAAGTTATAAGTGATTTAGTGCATGATTTCATGAATTTTAATGCATTTTAGACATTTTTCTCTACCAGAGGCCTAATTTAGACATAAAGCCTACCAAAAAGATAGGGTGGCGAGTCCTCTAGCATACCAAGCCACCTGCCAAATATGAAAGAAATCTGGAAAGAAATGTGGACTGTAGGTCGCTAACAAGCAATATTCCACATTTTAGACATTTTTGTCTACCACAGGCCTAATTTAGACATAAAGCCTACCAAAAAGATAGGGTGGCGAGTCCTCTACCATATCAAGCCATCTGCCAAATATGAAAGAAATCCGGAAAGAAATATGGAGTGTAGGTCGCTAACAAGAAATCTCTGCGGACGCGGACGAGGGCGCGGACGCCGACGATGATGAATCCATAGTATCCCCGCTTCGCGTCGGGGATACAATAATTATCAGGAAAAGGGCTGTACAGAAATACAGTAAATGGTAACTGAACAGCAAGTTCGAAAGAAATTCCGAAGCTGACAGAAGAAAAGGATAAAAAAGTTGTGCCCTGTAAATGGTATTATGAAGGAAAATAACAAGGTAATTGTTTAAGTGTAAAAAATAGGTTAAAACATATTTAAAGAAATACTACAAATGCAATATCCTCGTTCGACCTTGAAGAAGGGGTCCAAGGTCAAATCTAACCACACAAATACATTCCCAGCCCATGATTTCCTATGGTTTACCATTCCAAACCTCTAGGACCAATTATAAATGAGTTATAAGCACTTTTAAGCTTGGCTGTCCTCATTTGACCTTGAAGGAGGGGTCCAAAGGTCAAATCTGACCATACTAAAAGATTCCCAGCCAATGATTTCCTATGGGATGGTTTACCATCCCAAATCTCTGTCACCAATAATAAGCGAGTTGTAGGCACTTTCAATTTTCGCTATCCTCATTTGACCTTGAAGGAGGGTTCCAAGGTCAAATCGGACCATATCAACAGATTCACAGCCCATGATTTCCTGTCTGTTTACCATCCCAAACCTCTGGGACCAATAATAAGCGAGTTATAAGCACTTTTAAGTTTGGCTATCCTTGTTTGATCTTGAAGGAGGGGTCATTGAAGGTCAAATCTGACCACACCAAAAGATTCCCACCCCATGATTTCCTACAGGTTGGTTTATCATCCCAAACCTCTAGGATCAATAACAAGGGAGATATAAGCACTTTTCAGGACACAAAAAACACCTGTGGCAGCCATCTTGTTTCTCAAAATATTTATACGAAATTCTCTAAATGCAATAGTTTTTAAGTTACAAGTGATTTTACTCATGATGGAAGTTACTGAAAAGCCCAAAAGTAGCTATTACTCACTTAGCTATTGAGACAGACACCCAACTTACTCACCATATTGTAGCTATGAAAAAAGTAGCTGAATAACATATTTTAACAAAATGCTCTAAATGCAACACTTTTCAAGTTATAAGTGATTTACTCAACAGTGATAACCTAAAAGTAGCTATTACTCAGCTATGCCATGAGCTACAGGTCTGAAATTTTACTATGTTATAGCTGACCCAAAAGTAGCTGAATAACATATTTATACGAAATTCTCTAAATGCAATAGTTTTCAAGTTATAAGCGATTTACTCAACAGTGATAACCTAAAAGTAGCTATTACTCAGCTATGCCATGAGCTACAGGTCTGAAATTTCACTATATTATAGCTGGCCCAAAAGTAGCTGAATAACATATTTATACGAAATTCTCTAAATGCAATAGTTTTTAAATTACAAGTGATTTTACTCATAATGGAAGTTATTGAAAAGCCCAAAAGTAGCTATTACTCACTTAGCTATTGAGGCAGACACCCAACTTACTCACCATATTGTAGCTATGAAAAAAGTAGCTGAACAACATATTTTCACAAAATGCTGTAAATGCAACACTTTTGAAGTTATAAGTGATTTAGTGCATGATTTCATGAATTTTAATGCATTAAAAATTATTAAAAAAATTTATTTAAAAAAAAGTAAGACAGATCCAGGTCTCATACTCACACAAGAGAATCTACCTCTGGCCTAGTACATATATGCAAGATATGAGAGAAATCCCTGCAATAGTCACTGAGAAAATTGTGATAAAAAGTTGAAATTTTCACACTTTTGGTGGGGGTACCCCCCTTGTAATGTCTCTAGCAAACAGACGAACAGACAGATTTGCATGCCTTGAACAATTTTTGATCCTCAATAGATAAGGTATCTTTTAAAAAAAACAGCATGTCTCTACGCCTTGTAGTTTTGGAGAAGAAGTTGTTCACGGGGATGCGTACGCGGACGCGGACGCCCACGCCACAGAGTGATGACATAATGTCAGCTGACTGACAAGTCAGCTGACATAAAAAAGGTGGATAGTTTTCAAAGGAATGCCCAGGGTGGTCATCTCATTTTTCAGAATGAGGCTAATTTTCAGTCCCAGAGATGCTTTCCTCACAATGAAGATATCTTGCAAATTTTGAGAAGCTAGCTGGTCTAGTTTTCCACTGAGAGTATTAATGTCCAAATATCTCTCTACACACAGCAGCGGTGGCAGTGCAGCAAACGCTAAACCAAACTAGACCTAGCGCATCGGAGAACCAATGCAAATTGTATCCACCAGAAAGAAAACTCGCCAAAGCCAAACAACCATCGCTTAACCTTGAAGGAGGAGTTAGGAAGTTATAAGCACTTTTAAGTTTGGCTATACTTGTTTGACCTTGAAGGAGCAGCCCAAGGTGAAATCGGACCACATCAAAAGATTCTTAGCCCATGATTTCCTATAGGTTGGTGTGACATTGTAAACCTCTAGGACCAATAATAAGTGAGTTATAAGCACTTTTAAGTTTGGCTATCCTTGTTTGACCTTGAAAGAGGGGTCCAAGGTGAAATCTGACCACATCAAAGGATTCTTAGCCCATGATTTCCTGTAAGACGGTTTACCATCCCAAACCTGTAAGACCAATAAGAAGCGAGTTATAAGCACTTTTACATTTGGGTATCCTCGTTTGACCTTGAAGGAGGGGTCCAAGGTCAAATCTGACCACATCTAAAGATTACCAGCCCATGATTTCCTATAAGTTGGTTTCACAATGCAAACCTCTGGGACCAATAATAAGCGACTTATAAGCACTTTTAGGTTTGGCTATCCTCGTTTGACCTTGAAGGAGGAGCCCAAGGTCAAATCTGACCATACCAAAAGATTCCCAGTCCATGATTTCCTATAGGTTGGTTTACCATCCCAAAACTCTAGGACCAATAATAAGAGAGATATAAGCACTTTACATGACTGACAAAGAAATGCCCATGGCGGCCATCTTGTTTTTTAAAATGAGGCCAAAAATATTCCCAGTCAAGATTTTGTAATGAGGAACATATCCTGTGAATCTGAGATCTCTACCTATAATACCCTTTGTTCTAGAGGGCCAACAAAAGTCCTTGCTGAAAGTCGAAAAAATGCCTGTGGCGGCCATCTTGTTTTTCAAAATGAGGCCAAAAATATTCCCAGGCAAGATTTTATGGTTATGAATATATCCTGCAAATTTGAGAAGGCTAGCTACAATATTTTTCGTTAGAGCGGAAATGATGAAATCTCTGCACACTGCGGCGGCGGCGGTGTAACAAAGCGAAATCCATAATCCACCAGATGCTATCCGGTGGATACAATTATCCAGCGGATACAATTATAGATGCAATAATAAAGAACTTTTTCCTCACACAAAAAATACACACATACCAAGAATACATACACAAAAAACTCAATTCAGATGTCTGATTCACTTTCAAATACTGTAATATTCTTGTGTGGACAATCTCTTGAAATGTTTCTACGTTTCTCACATTTCCATTTTCAATAGAAGCCCTGAACGTCATCACTCTGGCACTGTTCTGTACATAGTCTATATATACAAGTCAAAGCTTATACATAGAAAACTCTAAATGTAAATATAGGCCGAGTAAAAACTGTACAGATTAAGACTTAAGACCTTTCATGCCTGTTGTTATGAAGCATTGTGTCTATATGAAGAATTACTAACTTGGTACGCAGTGCTAAGACTGAGATAGAACTGAAAACAAAACATCAAGCTTTGAAGTGTCAATTTGTCTGTTGCTGTAACCACCTTGTCGGTATCCTTTTACGTCTTGTCCTGCTGTGTTCTGGTGCGACCAAAGACTTGGAAACTTCCCGTCTTGACAGGAAGTGACATCAGGTCAGGGTTATTTATGACAGGCCGGTTTCCTTTCAGTACAGCTGGTTTTGTTCTATGGCCTGTCGTTTTGTCCAGGTACTTGACTATGACAGATGGGCAAGTGCTACCCAACAAGACAGAAACAGTATGGGACAAGACGGGAAGTGACTACAAGACATAGACAGACGAGACAGCATGGTTTCCAAGTGGGCAGAGCCAAGGTCAGGATTAGGAGTTAGGGAGGGTCGGTGAAATATCAAACATGTCTGATATTTTGCCAACCAACCATGATAGGCTGGGAAACTTCAACTGGCTGATTCAGTAAACTCCTGATCCTCAAAAAAAACCCATAGTTACTGACAAAAAGGGTCCGGTAGAACAGACCCATTACACTCTGGAAACCACACAAAGCACCTCATGTAAAACCCAGAGCACCACTCTTATGAAGGCCAATGTTAAGATATTTACTCGATATGTTAAGATATCAACTCAACATGTTGAGTTAATAAGTTAACATGTTAAGATACTATGTCAACACATGCTGAGATAATAACATGTTGAGATGCTAACTCAACATGTTGATAAATATATATGTTGAGTTAATAAGTCGACACGTTCAGATACTAACTCAACATTTTGACATAACAAGTCGACATGTTAGATAATAAGTCAACATGTTGACATACTAGCTCCCCATGCATGTTCAGATAATAAGTAAACATCTTGAGATAGCAAACTTGATATGCTGACATACTAAATTGACAATTAAAAAAAGGAAAAAACTTCTTCACTGGCACTACAAACATTGCCTTGATTATCGTATTGATGTTAAATCAAGCACAAGTAGTTCTATATATTCAAGCAGGAATCATAGGTAGGACATAAGTGTACAACTGGTTATAGACATGCATCAAACAAAGTATTCAAGTATGTATAATTTCTCCTGTTTTCCTTCCCTTCTAAACGGCTCTAAAATCAAGAAAAATAAGAAACAAGTGCAATCTACTGCCCTGCTCTTAAAAGTTTATATCAGTCACCTTTAGAAAAGAGATATTTTGCTGTTATCTGCGCTTTTCTTTTCAATGCTGACACAGTTTAATTACACTGTGAAGTCAATAAAAATAAAACTATTCAACAAAAAAATAGCATCAGAGATGCCAGTACCCCACAGCCTAGGGAAATATTTTCAACACCATGAGATACAGAAGCACTGTACCAGTACAAAGTTCAGGAGCACTGTCAGTTATCTAAAGTTCCAAAAATTATTTAAATGCAGAAAATAATGTTTAAAAGAAAGACAATGCATGTAAAGATGAAGTATTAAAACAAGTCAATTCAATAACAAGATGACAGCATTAATCAGTAAACTAAAATTCAACATTCTTTATCTACATCTGCACGGCCGAATTATGGTTTAAATGTTTTGAATATTACCATGCATACAGAAGTGGTAATACATTTAATGAACGCTTATGCGTGGTGTTGGAGCAAAATCTGTGGCTCACTTGATGAAATTCTATCTCTTACAATGGGAAGTTATGAAAGTAAAATTCTTAATAAATTCTAATATGAATTAACAGTGCTTAATCTGTATCAAAAGACAGACCCAAAGGTGCAACAAGATTTTAAAGGTCGAGGTCACTACGACAAGGTCAAAGGTCAAATTAAGGTCACACCATGATAATACACACCTATGGCCCCTGACCAATGTCCCTACCAAGTATCAACTTCCTACACCTTACAGTTTCCGAGATATAGCCCGGACAAGATTTTATAGGTCAAGGTCACTACAGCAAGGTCAAAGGTCAAATCAAGGTCACACCATGACGTTGCACACCTACACCCCCTAACCAATGTCCCTACCAAGTATCAACTTCCTACACCTTACGGTTTCTGAGATATAGCCCGGACAAGGTTTTATAGGTCAAGGTCACTACGGCAAGGTCAAAGGTCAAATCAAGGTCACACCATGACGTTGCACAACTACACCCCTAACCAATATCCCTACCAAGTATCAACTTCCTACACCTTACAGTTTCCGAGATATAGTCCGGACAAGATTTTATAGGTCAAGGTCACTACAGCAAGGTCAAAGGTCAAATCAAGGTCACACCATGACGTTGCACAACTACACCCCCTAACCAATGTCCCTACCAAGTATCAACTTCCTACACCTTGCGGTTTCTGAGATATAGCCCGGACAAGATTTTCAAACTCAAGGTCTCTACGGCAAGGTCAAAGGTCAAATCAAGGTCACACCATGACAATGCACACCTACACCCCCTAACCAATGTCCCTACCAAGTATCAACTTCCTACACCTTACAGTTTCTGAGATACAGCCCGGACAAACTTTCTCCCGCCATCCGCCCACCCGGACACCATGGGTGAAAACAATACCCCGACAGCCATTAAGGGCTGTGGGGTAAAAACAGGAAGAAATATTTTTACTTAAAGACAACAAGTATCACACCCAAGGCTTGTGACCTCACAATAACAATTGCATTGTGACATCATTCAGTAATGCCATCACCAGAAAGCAAAATATTGATTTTTTTACATATGTGAGAAGAGAAGCAGATTTCACTGTAAAAGCCCAATTAAAAATAAGAAAAACTCTCTCCTGGCTTTAATTTTCAAACAAATTACACCAAATTTAGAAGAATCCATCTGTACCCCATGAAATATCTACCCACCAAGTTTAAGCTTGATTGGTGTTACAGTTTTTGAGTTTTAAGGGCGAAATGGTGCACAGACAGACAGACAGAAACAAACTGATCACAATAACCCTCTCCTATCATCGAGTGTTAAAAATGAAAGTAAAGTCTTTTTCATGATCATCCCAATGAATTTTACACAAAACATTTAAATTTTGCAAGTTTTATGATTACTTTAAACTTCAAAGAACTAATGTTTTTCTTTTCATACAATTTAGACAGAGCGTCTGCTGCCAAACAAGCCTTTTTTACATTGACTTGTGGATAAGTGGAACAACTATACCTGTGTGAAGGGAGGGGGGCTTAACAGTCACATATACCTGTATTCAGTCAACTTTCCCAGCATGTTCAAGCTAGGCAGTCAGTGTGTGTGTGTGTGGCTAAATGTATTACTCCACTGGCAGTTTTGTGTGAGTGAGGGGGGACTTGTCAGTGTACTGGTTATAAAGCATTAGCCTGGCCTTCCAGGCTGTCTGAACCATACTGCAAACGTGAAATATTTTTGCCATAATGCACACTGTATTAAAGGCCTTTCTAGTCTGGGAGATTACTTTACTGAAGGAAAAGGTAGTATTTTTAATTATAAGGATAATATTGAACAAGATAACTGCATTTATAAGGGAGAATAGAAAGCATAACTTATCTGGATTTTGGAAAACAATATTATGATTTCCGGTTGATAACAAGTGTGTATTACAGTTTTTAAATTAGAAGTGAAATTCTAATGTAGTCACATTTAGAATTTCAAACTCATCTTCACAATGTTCTTCAGAAAATCAAACCAAAGTGTCATATATGTCACAGGGCACAAAATACCTCATTCTTTGGTCAAAAGATTAACATCCTGATGAGTGAAAATTTGAAAAAAAATCCATTCATAATTTTTTGAGTTAAGATGTTCACTAACAAACAACCAAACAAGCAGACAGACTGACAACCCCAATGATTACATAACACCCCCCCACTGGTGGAGGTAATAAAACCATAAAACTAAAAACTTCTGTTTAAGTGATTGCAGTAAAAATCTATATAGGATTAACTGTTGATAGAGTACAGTGGAGTAAAGTGGAACAAATAACAGGATTTCCCATTAATGACCATGTCTTCATAGTGAAAGACAAAAAGACTTTCTACTCCAGTATACTAAATTACTGATAAACAAGGAAAGCACAGAGACAGCTATAATATAACATACCACAATTAAGAGTAAACTTCTAAGTCAAGGTGTTTCTGTACCCTCAGCAGAAATGGAAAGATAAGGAAACAAAACAATAGAGGGGCATAAGTTGCAGCTTTTTATCACCTGGAGATGCATCCTTGTAAACACAATAACACTTTGGATCCTGTGGTGAAGGAATGAAAATAGGAGAGGCTAAATAGTGAGGAGGGGTAGGGGGCAATGCAAATATTACAAGGCGTTCTCCTCAGCAAGCTAGGCTAAGTAAGTGTATGAGAACATTATGAAAAATACTTATAATGCAGTCAAACAGTTGTATCTTCTTTATATGTATAAACGCCTCTGGCAAGGCTAATAAAGGATATGCATTGATCATTTTTTTCTGCAGTCTTCCCAGTAAAGGAGGGAGGGGAGAACCACTTGGTGTACTAACTCTTGGAAGAGTGAGAGAAACAGTGTCCGAGTTTAGGTGCTTATTAAGGGTGAACTCAATCTGGAATATGCAAAACACAATGCATAATTAAGGACTTGCCATGGAGAAAGAAAACTAGTCAAAAAAACAAACGACAGCACACTGGATTGTATTACCACACGAGGCATGTTGTAGTCAATGTGGTGGCCCATTGGGGCCCATGAAAGTCAAGTTGTGGTGGCCCTAACTTAAAAAGGGGGGGCCCCAGTCCACGGGGCCACCCTGAATTTCGCACACTAGTTCTGCTTAATGTATTTGATATTATATAACTTCATGGAATTATGGATGGAATCTACTTTATAGACAGAGACTACAATTATGACAGATCACAAGTACTTCTCACACCTGAATGTGACATGGATTTAAACCCACAACTAGAGTATTGCTTCGCAAGAGAAAAAGAAATAACTAGAGGATCGCTCGCAAAAAAAAAAGATAATGTTTTTGCATAGCAAAAACAAAGCGTCCCGAAAAGGATATAAAGGTGAGTGCTAAAGTATTAAGAAAATGCTTCGTTTCTAGCCTTATACTGTTGTGGCAACCAAAGTCAGCGCAGTCTGCTCTATCTAGCACGGTTTTCAAGATACAAGCATTTTTGTGTTTTGCAAAAAATAAAAAAATTAAAAATGTCCGCTATATTTGGCGAGACAAAAATATTTTGAAAATTGGCATGGCTACTCTACAGAGATACCCAGCAGGTCCAAAATTTTGTTGAGTTTACTCCATATAGCACGGTTTTCGAGATATAAGCATTTTTGTGTTTTGCAAAAACTTTGAAAATTCAAAATGGCCACCATTTTTGGGGAGACAAAAATTTTTGTCAAGACCACTGCCGTGGTGTGTATCTCCCGCCGAGCATTAAAGCAGAATAAATAGCTTTTCCGAGATATTCACAATTTTTCATTTTCGTGTGTGAAAGGTCTTCCAAAAGTAGGTGAATGAGTTATTTGAGAAAAATTGGCTATCTGCAATACTATTAAGAGATAATTCACATTTACTCATTTTGAGTAGGTGAATAATTATCTATGGGTCTGAAACTTCACCAAGTGAAAGCTCTCCCACAAGTAGGTGAATGAGTTATTTGAGAAAAATTGGCTATCTGCAATACTTTTAGAGATAATTCGCATTTACTCATTTTGAGTAGGTGAGTAATTAGCTATGGGTCTGAAACTTCACCAAGTGAAAGCTCTCCCAAAAGTAGGTGAATGAGTTATTTGAGAAAAATTGGCTATCTGCAATACTTTTAGAGATAATTCGCATTTACTCATTTTGAGTAGGTGAGTAATTAGCTATGGGTCTGAAACTTCACCATGTGAAAGCTCTCCCACAAGTAGATGAATGAGTATTTGATAAAAATTGGGTATCCGCAATACTTTTACAGATAATTAGCATTTACTCATTTTGAGTAGGTGAATAAATAGCTATGGGTCTGAAACTTCACAGAGTGAAAGCTCTCCCAAAAGTAGGTGAATGAGTTATTTGAGAAAAATTGGCTATCTGCAATACTTTTAGAGATAATTCACATTTACTCATTTTGAGTAGGTGAATAATTAGCTATGGGTCTGAAACTTCACCAAGTGAAAGCTCTGCCAAAAGTAGGTGAAGGATTTATTTGAGAAAAATTGGCTATCTGCAATACTTTTAGAGATAATTCGCATTTACTCATTTTGAGTAGGTGAGTAATTAGCTATGGGTCTGAAACTTCACCAAGTGAAAGCTCTCCCAAAAGTAGGTGAATGAGTTATTTGAGAAAAATTGGCTATCTGCAATACTTTTAGAGATAATTCGCATTTACTCATTTTGAGTAGGTGAGTAATTGGCTATGGGTCTGAAACTTCACCATGTGAAAGCTCTTCCAAAAGTAGGTGAATGAGTTATTTGAGAAAAATTGGCCATCTGCAATACTTTTAGAGGTAATTCGCATTTACTCTTTTTGAGTAGGTGAGCAATTAGCTATGGGTCTGAAACTTCACCAAGTGAAAGCTCTTTGGGATAGCTGCTCTGCAGAGATACCCTGAAGATAAAAAATTTTGTTGAAATCGCTCTATGTAGCACGGTTTTCGAAATATTAGCATTTTTGTGTTTTGCAATTTTTGCGCAAAAATTCGAAAATTCAAAATGGCCGCCATTTTGGCAAGACAAAATTTTTTTGAAAATTGGCATGGCTACTCTGCATAGATACCCTGTGGGTCAAAAATTTCGTCGAAATCGCTCTATCTAGCACGGTTTTCGAGATATAAGCATTTTTGTGTTTTGCAATTTTGCGAAAAATTCGAAAATTCAAAATGGCCGCCATTTTTTGCGAGAAATTTTTTGTTTGAAAATTGGCAGCTAATCTGCAGAGATACCCTGCGGGTCAAAAATTTCGTCGAAATCGCTCTATCTAGCACGGTTTTCGAGATATAAGCATTTTTGTGTTTTGCAATTTTTGCGAAAATTTCGAAAATTCAAAATGGCCGCCATTTTTGGCGAGACAAAAATTTTTTGAAAATTGGGAAAAGTACTCCGCAGAGATATCCTGCGGGTCAAAAATTTTGTCGAAATTGCTCTATCTAGCACGGTTTTTGAGATATAAGCATTTTTGTGTTTTGCAATTTTTGCGAAAAATTCGAAAATTCAAAATGGCCGCCATTTTTGGCGAGACAAAAATTTTTTCAAAATTGGGATAACTACTCTGCAGAGATACCCTGTGGCTCAAAAATTTCGTCGAAATCGCTCTATCTAGCACGGTTTTCGAGATATAAGCATTTTTGTGTTTTGCAATTTTTGCGAAAATTTCGAAAATTCAAAATGGCCGCCATTTTGGGCGAGACAAAAATTTTTTGAAAATTGGGAAAACTACTCCACAGAGATACCCTGCGGGTCAAAAATTTCGTCGAAATCGCTCTATCTAGCACGGTTTTCGAGATATAAGCATTTTTGTGTTTTCCTTATTTGGAAAATTCGTAATAATTAATTAATCATTAATTACTCGGCCATTTCTTGACCAAACAATGCCAAAATCTAATGATTTCCAGATTTTAATAGAATGAATGTATTTGCCAAGTTTCAGGTGAATTGATAAAATTCCTTTCAAGTTATCATCCGGACAAGCTTCCCCATCGAAAAAAGACATTTTTGGTCATGTGACCTCTCTGATTGGTTGAAATGTCACTGCAGCATATTCAAAAAAATTCCCCAAGGCTACTGCCTAAACCTGCCAAATTTGAAAAGAATCCGCCTAACGGTTACAGAGTTATAAGGAAAACAAAATGCGGAGCCGGCGGAGCCGGCGGAGCCAGAAGCTCTCCCATACACAAACAAGCGTCCCTTGCGGGACGCTTAATTATTGTTTTTGCACAGCAAAAACAAAGCGTCCCAATGAGTATTGATCAGTTTGTAGAAATGACTGTCTTCCTGTGTTTAATATGTTTTTCCATTTATGACAAAATTCAAGGTTTCCTAGATGAATCTGGTTTGTTTATTTTTTTTATTTATTTATTTTTTTTTTGCGTTTTATGCAGAATTCAAAATGGCCACCAAAAGTGGCGAGAAAATGACGTTTGGGATAAATTGCCAGTAGACTCTGCAGATAACCTGCGGGTCAAAAATTTCGTGGAAATCGCTCTATCTCGCTCCATTTCTGAGATAAATGGGTTTTTGCGTTTTACGCAGAAATTCAAGATGGCTGCCAAAAGTGGCAGGAAAACAATTTTTGCAAAAAAAACGCCAGTAGACTCTGCAGATACCCTGCGGATCAAAAAATTTGTTGAAATCGCTCTATCTTGCTCCATTTCCAAAATAAACATGTTTTTGTGTTTTACACAGAAACTCAAGATGGCCGCCAAAATTGGTGGGAAAATGATTTTTGTGAAAAGTCACACTTTCACATTTTTCCACAATTTAACTTCTACAACCAACTTAATTGTCTTTCATCTCTTCTCATCAAGCCCAGAGGCTTCACGCAGGTAACCTGCTTTATATTTCTTTCAGACTCCGTTAATACAAGACGATGTGCAGTTCTGCGGTAACTGCTCCTACTGAATGGAGAGTCCCTAAGCCATCATAACACAACCTAGCGCGACTGGGTTTAGAAGACAATTAAAGACTTACTCACACTGGCCTATCTTCTTCTATTCTCCGCTATCAGACACTAACATGGAGATGGGACTCTTGCTGGTAGTTGAACGTTCCCTTTTTGGACATCAGTGCCATAGAGGATGTGTACATCCATTCGGAGCTATACAAGGACTTCGTTATTATTATTATCATTATTGTTGTGGTTATTATTCTTACAAAAATATTGTCAAAGAATGTAATATGACTGCTACACACCTGTTAGCTGATGAATGTACATATGCAGCTCTATTGCTTCTGATTACACAAGGCTCATACTGCACCTGGACAATGCGTCTACTCATTAAATCTACAAATGTATAAAACAAATGACATACTTTGTTAAAGTCATTATTGTGCTCTTTGAACAAAAACATCCACGTCATAATAACCATAGATTTAAAGTAACCATTCAACACATGTTATCATTAATTTCTTACCTTCAATATAATGAGTAAACACAAGGTAAATTTGTAGATAGCACTCGTATAGTACAGCCCTCCACTAGGGGGCATTTATAAAAATTCTGGATTTTTTTTCGCATCCAGAATGTGACCTGGATCTTTCTCAAAATGTAATCCCTACTTCCTTTTTTCAGGCTTTACTACATGAAAGTACCATCCGTTCATAAAAATTTTCAGCTTTTTTTGGAGTAATTATAAACACAGAGAAACAGACCCAATGATCGTACACAAAAATATAGGGAACTAGACCTAGTCTGAAAACCAATGTATGTTGTATCCACTGTAAAACAATGCAGTTTACTGTATTGTAGGATTACTGTAAACACACCGTCACCTGCACTACAGGAAGTGGGATTCTAACATGACAAGGTTGTATCAGTAATTATGACAGGTCAAAGAAGCCGTCTAAAATTCTGTAAAAATGCAATGATATTCCAATTGCAAAAAAATTTTCCACTAGAACAAGACAACTTCCATGATAAATTGTCAAAAAGAAACTGGGGTTGTCGACCCCAAAAGGTGGGTTGTACAATCAGTATCAAGGATGATAACACTTGTACTTGCCATGTCTACAGGATGATGTACCAGATGTATACAACACGATAGCTGTGATACTGGTCCTGGACATATTAAAATAGTGCTGGATTTTAAATCGATAAGCCGAAGTATCTTCAATTAACAGTCTGCAAACAGAATTTCAAGATGGCGGCCACCTAGGCTGGGAGCTGTACTACCACCCTGTACTACCACTCCATACAGAACAGACACCAGTCTGTTTTCACAGAAAAATGGACTGGTATTGGCCGAAACAAGTTTGACATACAGAAGTACACTTCCGCCACCTCAATATTATTTGGTCCATGGAAAAATCAACATATTTTCCTTGGAGTGATGATACTCTTGTGAGAATTAAAGTAAAAAATTACACTGAGCATGTGCAGAGTTCTGGTCTTTCTCCCAGGTCTGTCCAGTAAAGAAACATACTGATTCCCGAAATGGCCAACCGGAAGGTAGGAAGTGGGCAAATAAAATGGTGGACAATACCAAAGAAGACTCTTCTTATCAGAGTCCGGAAACAGAATTTTAAGATAGCGTCCATCTTGGTTCTCCAAATAGCACCAACTTCGAAAGCAACCAAGCCTAGATGGTGCCCCACCACCCTGTAAAAATTCAAATCGATTGGCAGAAGCATCTTAAAATTAGAGTTCGGAAACATAATTTCAAGATGACTCATGGCGGCCATCTTAGCAGAAGCTGTGTCGGCTAAAAACCATTTAAAATTGCTGTATATATAATATATATCTTGCTCTGTTTGGGATACACCAGCCATTTGAACCATTTCCTAATAAATGTATTTTTGGGCCATGTAAGGTTCTTGTTCTGGAGTGACTGCAAATGGAAGGTGGTAGGTTCTCTTGTTTTAGTAATTTGATTTTTTTTGTGACTTGTAGATTTGTGTAGAGATTTTTGTGATTTGTATAGAGCTGGTGGACCTGTGGACCAATTCATGCCGATGTACCTTCACACTCGCCCTTTTTACAGATTAATTTGTACAGATAGTTAAACAATTGATCATATACATTGGTAATTTATCGTGTAACTGTGATTATCTTTAATTAATTTAGGGGTACATTGTGTGAAAGTGCTCCACTACCACTAGGTTGGATGGGCTACCCCACATGAAAGACAGCTCTTTTAAATATTTTAGAGCTTTCTGACATATTAGTGAGACTTCCCATCATATAAGAAGCACTTCTTGCCATGAATGACAAATGTTCCTGAGATTAGGCACTCCCAACATATAACCAATAGTGTTGGTAAGGGTTTAGGGTTGTGTAAAGTTGTACATTCAATTCATAGATATATTGTGAATCAATTAATGCTTTTATAAATTACTTATATACGCTTATACTTGTTAGCTGTACAACTGTTCAGGTGGGTTGGAAATAAACAGTTTTTAATTTTTTTCCAGTTTTTTTCTGGTTTTTTTCTACCAGAACGGAAAATAATAGGTTTCTTCCAAAAAAAAAACTCAATCCTTACCAACACACTAGATGTTGAGATGTCCTGAAATATAGCCTCACCGTTACTTAAATGAAACTGCTGAAAATTCTAGGACCCAGTTTCTGTCCCGTTGCCAAATACTATTGATAGTACTGATGCTACGCAATGGTACAGGATAGAAACTTGGTCTAAGCAGTACTTCTTGGTGTAATTATCCAAATAAAATATAGATGTAAGCACATACACACACATGCTGTATTTTATCATTTCCTGTCCTGTGGGCTTGCGTGTGGGTTAACCAGAATTCAGTATAGATTGTCAGTACTGCGTAGTAGTGACATTCTACCTGTGAACACCAGCCGATTTATGTCTCACTCATGACCATGGCATCTCGCTACCAGTAACTCGCCACCGGTGTTCCTCAATACCATATCTCGCTTACTGTGTCTACTGGTTTCTTCTGCCCACAAAACTACCTGTCATGATATGACCTGTACAGTGTTGAAAGCGACCTAAAACCCCAAATAAATAAATACATCTAGACATGAAAATGTAGCCACAGTCAGTGTGCATGTAAAATCATTATCTGCACATCCCCAATTAAAGTGCTGCTGCATATTTCATTGAAGGATTTTGTCATTTAATTCATTTATCTGTCAATCCAAGAGTTGCTTCATGATCCACGGCTTTCATTAGCATTAATTTACTGAACCAGCAATACTGGAACATACATACGCAATCTCGAGATGTTATAAAACCCAACTGTTCATTTTCTCCTAATAAAAAGTGATAAAACTTACATTAGTTGCTTAAGTGTAAAAGAGTGTGCCCCTCAGGTCACTGTGTCAGCTGACATTATGCAGGTTACAAGCAATATAGACACAACTAGAAATAGGCCGCCCTGTTGATAGTAGATGCGAATAGAAACAGGATAGCATAGAAGAACACACATTATCATGTGTAATGTCCACCCATGAACCTTTTGCCCAAATTGTACAGTAGTCTTACAAGACCCTGTTTCATTTGTAAAATATATCAATGATGCTTAAATATTTGTTAGTGTAGATGTAAATTATTTCAGCTTCATGCCTTTTTGCATTGGTTGGGTTGAAAATTTTGACGAAATCACTCTATCTTGCACGGTTAAGAAGATAGAAGCAAATTCCTGTTTTTCTATTTTTGGCAAAAATTTGAAAATTCAAAATGGCCGCCATTTTTGGGAAAAGGAAATTTTTTTGAAAATTGCCAAGAGTACATTTCTTAGATACCCTATGGGTCGAAAATTTCAACAAAATAACTCTATTTTGCACGGTTAAGGCCAGTTTGTGTTTTTCCATTTTAAGCAAAAATTCGAAAATTCAAAATGGCTGCCATTTTTGGGGAGGGGAAATTTTTTTGAAAATTGCAAAGATTACATTCCTTAGATACCCTGTGGGTTGAAAAATTTCGACGAAATCGCTCTATCTCGCATGGTTAAGGAGATAGAAGCAAATTTGTGTTTTGCCATTTTTGGCAAAAATTTGAAAATTCAAAATGGCCGCCATTTTTGGGGAGGGGAAAATTTTTGGAAGATTGCAAAGATTGCATTCCTTAGATACCCTGTAGGTCGAAAATTTCGACGATATCACTCTATCTCGCACGGTTAAGGAGATAGAAGCAAATTTGTGTTTTGCCATTTTTGGCAAAAATTCGAAAATTCAAAATGGCCGCCATTTTTGGGGAGGGGAAAATTTTTGGAAAATTGCAAATATTACATTCCTTAGATACCCTGTGGGTTGAAAATTTCGACGAAATCGCTCTATCTCACACGGTTAAGGAGATAGAAGGAAATTTGTGTTTTGCCATTTTTGGCAAAAATTCGAAAATTCAAAATGGCCGCCATTTTTGGGGAGGGGAAAATTTTTTGAAAATTGCAAGAGTACACTCCTCAGATACCCTGTGGGTCGAAAATTTTGCCGAAATCGCTCTATCTCGCACGGTTAAGGAGATAGAAGCAAATTAGTGTTTTGCCATTTTTGGCAAAAATTCGAAAATTCAAAATGGCCGCCATTTTTGGGGAGGGGAAAATTTTTTGAAAATTGCAAAGAGTACACTCCTCAGATACCCTGTGGGTCGAAAATTTTGACGAAATCGCTCTATCTCGCACGGTTAAGGAGATAGAAGCAAATTTGTGTTTTGCCATTTTTGGCAAAAATTCGAAAATTTAAAATGGCCGCCATTTTTAGGGAGGGGAAAATTTTTTGAAAATTGCAAATATTACATTCCTTAGATACCCTGTGGGTCGAAAATTTCAACGAAATCGCTCTATCTCGCACGGTTAAGGAGATAGAAGCAAATTTGTGTTTTGCCATTTTTGGCAAAAATTCGAAAATTCAAAATGGCCGCCATTTTTGGGGAGGGGAAAATTTTTTGAAAATTGCAAAGATTGCATTCCTTAGATACCCTGTGGGTCGAAAATTTCGACAAAATCGCTCTATCTCGCACGCTTAAGGAGATAGAAGCAAATTTGTGTTTTGCCATTTTTGGCAAAAATTCGAAAATTCAAAATGGCCGCCATTTTTGGGGAGGGGAAAATTTTTTAAAAATTACCAAGAGTACAATGCTCAGATACCCTGTGGGTCGAAAATTTCGACGAAATCGCTCTATCTGGCACGGTTAAGGAGATAGAAGCAAATTTGTGTTTTGCCATTTTTGGCAAAAATTCGAAAATTCAAAATGGCCGCCATTTTTGGGGAGGGGAAAATTTTTTGAAGATTGCAAAGATTGCATTCCTTAGATACCCTGTAGGTCGAAAATTTCGACGATATCACTCTATCTCGCACGGTTAAGGAGATAGAAGCAAATTTGTGTTTTGCCATTTTTGGCAAAAATTCGAAAATTCAAAATGGCCGCCATTTTTGGGGAGGGGAAAATTTTTGGAAGATTGCAAATATTACATTGCTTAGATACCCTGTGGGTTGAAAATTTCGACGAAATCGCTCTATCTCGCACGGTTAAGGAGATAGAAGGAAATTTGTGTTTTGCCATTTTTGGCAAAAATTCGAAAATTCAAAATGGCCGCCATTTTTGGGGAGGGGAAAATTTTTGGAAAATTGCAAATATTACATTCCTTAGATACCCTGTGGGTCGAAAATTTTGCCGAAATCGCTCTATCTCGCACGGTTAAGGAGATAGAAGCAAATTAGTGTTTTGCCATTTTTGGCAAAAATTCGAAAATTCAAAATGGCCGCCATTTATGGGGAGGGGAAAATTTTTTTAAAATTGCAAAGAGTACACTCCTCAGATACCCTGTGGGTCGAAAATTTTGACGAAATCGCTCTATCTCGCACGGTTAAGGAGATAGAAGCAAATTTGTGTTTTGCCATTTTTGGCAAAAATTCGAAAATTTAAAATGGCCGCCATTTTTAGGGAGGGGAAAATTTTTTGAAAATTGCAAATATTACATTCCTTAGATACCCTGTGGGTCGAAAATTTCGACGAAATCGCTCTATCTCGCACGGTTAAGGAGATAGAAGCAAATTTGTGTTTTGCCATTTTTGGCAAAAATTCGAAAATTCAAAATGGCCGCCATTTTTAGGGAGGGGAAAATTTTTTGAAAATTGCAAAGAGTACACTCCTTAGATACCCTGTGGGTTGAAAATTTCGACGAAATCGCTCTATCTCGCACGGTTAAGGAGATAGAGGGAAATTTGTGTTTTGCCATTTTTGGCAAAAATTCGAAAATTCAAAATGGCCGCCATTTTTGGGGAGGGGAAAATTTTTTGAAAATTGCAAAGAGTACACTCCTCAGATACCCTGTGGGTCGAAAATTTCGACGAAATCGCTCTATCTCGCACGGTTAAGGAGATAGAGGGAAATTTGTGTTTTGCCATTTTTGGCAAAAATTCGAAAATTCAAAATGGCCGCCATTTTTGGGGAGGGGAAAATTTTTTGAAAATTGCAAAGAGTACACTCCTCAGATACCCTGTGGGTCGAAAATTTTGCCGAAATCGCTCTATCTCGCACGGTTAAGGAGATAGAAGCAAATTAGTGTTTTGCCATTTTTGGCAAAAATTCGAAAATTCAAAATGGCCGCCATTTTTGGGGAGGGGAAAATTTTTTGAAAATTGCAAAGAGTACACTCCTCAGATACCCTGTGGGTCGAAAATTTTGACGAAATCGCTCTATCTCGCACGGTTAAGGAGATAGAAGCAAATTTGTGTTTTGCCATTTTTGGCAAAAATTCGAAAATTCAAAATGGCCGCCATTTTTGGGGAGGGGAAAATTTTTTGAATATTGCAAAGAGTACACTCCTCAGATACCCTGTGGGTCGAAAATTTTGACGAAATCGCTCTATCTCGCACGGTTAAGGAGATAGAAGCAAATTTGTGTTTTGCCATTTTTGGCAAAAATTCGAAAATTTAAAATGGCCGCCATTTTTAGGGAGGGGAAAATTTTTTGAAAATTGCAAATATTACATTCCTTAGATACCCTGTGGGTCGAAAATTTCGACGAAATCGCTCTATCTCGCACGGTTAAGGAGATAGAAGCAAATTTGTGTTTTGCCATTTTTGGCAAAAATTCGAAAATTCAAAATGGCCGCCATTTTTGGGGAGGGGAAAATTTTTTGAAAATTGCAAAGAGTACACTCCTTAGATACCCTGTGGGTTGAAAATTTCGACGAAATCGCTCTATCTCACACGGTTAAAGAGATAGAGGGAAATTTGTGTTTTGCCATTTTTGGCAAAAATTCGAAAATTCAAAATGGCCGCCATTTTTGGGGAGGGGAAAATTTTTTGAAAATTGCAAAGAGTACACTCCTCAGATACCCTGTGGGTCGAAAATTTTGCCGAAATCGCTCTATCTCGCACGGTTAAGGAGATAGAAGCAAATTAGTGTTTTGCCATTTTTGGCAAAAATTCGAAAATTCAAAATGGCCGCCATTTTTGGGGAGGGGAAAATTTTTTGAAAATTGCAAAGAGTACACTCCTCAGATACCCTGCGGGTCGAAAATTTTGCCGAAATCGCTCTATCTTGCACGGTTAAGGAGATACAAGCAAATTACTCAAAAGTAGTACTGAAAATACACAATGAAGTACCTAAATGGCTATTACTCATGTACTGACAAAGCTATCAGTCCCAAATGCAATACCAAGCGAGCTATGGACATAACAATCTTGTATTCAAAATTGTAGTAAAATATCTTTAATTATTTTGGCTTAAATGCACGGAAACCAATGGGTACTGAAAATAGCTGTACTTAAGTATTACTCAGTAAGCAAAAGAGGTACAACAGCCAAAAGCAATCCCAAGCAAGCTACTGACCCAATAAGCCTGCATACCAAATTTGGTGACAATAGCTCTAATACTTTTCCTTTAAATGAGCGGAAACCATGCGTGACGCCGGACATCGGACGCCGGACGCCGGACGCCGGACATCGGACATCGGACATCGGACGGCGAAAAAAGCAAAAATAATATATCCACCCCCCAGGGGGGTGGACATAATAAATAATCACATCAGGAGTTCTAGGTTCAACACTACCTTAATCCACAGATTTGACTTCATGGTTGGATGAAACTATTATTGTTATATAAATAATGTACTATTAAGAGATCAATAAATACCATTATTACAGTAGAATCTGTCTCATACAAATATGTTTTCAAGAGTGAGATTTTGTTTTGGATAATAGAAGTTTCATAGAACAGAATAGGTATTTTAGTGCTATGTGAAAGGAAATGGTGTACTTAAATCGGTGGACTTTTGTACATGAAATAGGAAGACTTCTTGTACGCCAAAAAAAAAAAAAAAAAAAAAGAAATGCACTTCGTGCATGTGTAACATATACAAAATGACAGTAATCGGTAACACACTTGAATTGGTGTTTTTGCTGCATATTTGTAAATATGTATTTCAACTGTGAGGAAGATAACTTCTAATATTTCGGCAATATGTTTTTTGAAAATTTTACAATGCACTTTATTTTCTAACAAGAAGAACCAAACTGAAAATTTGAAAAAAAAAAACTGGCCCTCTAATCAAGTGGGCCTTTTGCTTGTACTGTTTGGTTAACTTCCCCTGTGTTATTCAAAATTATTTGTTTAAAATTTTGGGGGGAGGCGATTGCTAGCGATTGGATGTTTATCACAGAAAAATATAGTATATTTAAACACTAAAGGCACATGAAAATGTGAAAAAATGAAGAAAAAGGAGTTGTTATTATTCAAACAAATTCACCCATAATTTGAGTGGAATCAATGGTTATGAAAGTGTAAAAGTGTTAGCAAATGCAGGGTTCATCCCCATGAACGTTTTATTCTTTGAGGAGAATTAACTGACAGTTGGTTAATTCTTGTATGAAACTTCAGTTCAGTTACAAACACCCCAGGGGTGATGCATCTATCAAGAAGGGATAGAGGCCACCTTTACAAACAAAAAAATAATTAACTATAGAATCCAGTGGCAATGGCCCATAATGGATACACATGGCCCTGATCTCGCTAGCCAGCATGTATAATGGCGAGGGAGCTTAAAATATTGGAAATAAACCTTAAATTTGAAGAAATTATAGTGTTTTATCTCATAATTTAACAGATTTCAATGCGTCTGTGATCAAAACTGCCATGTTTTGTTGTGATTTTCTTTATTTCTCCTAAGTGGTATGCGATTGGGGAAATACTAAAACACATCTTTTTTTAGAATCCCAAAATCACAAAGGTGTTGGCTGTTGAGAGGGATGTAATATCCCAAAATATGAACTTTGCAAAGATTGACAGGAGCGGGGCGATTAATAGGGAGGGGGCGTTTGTATGGATAAATACGGATAAAGACTTTTGTGTCCAAGTTTTGCCAAGTTATGGCGCCAAGCAGTAGACCTCTAAGCAGTTCACTGATACTTTGGTTTATTTTTTTTTTGATAAGTCATTCAAAAATATCATTTGAAATATTTTAGGGACACATTTGCAGAGTAGGTTTTTATGACAGAATTAATGGTAAATTTAAACACACATGGTACATATGTTACAGGCAATCTGTGTAACCAGGCATTACACGTGATGTCTGAACATTTCAGTCATTTCGCGAAATTCCTAAACAAATACTTAAACTTTGAGATTTCAAGCAGTTAGTGCTACCATCTTTTAAAAATTTTATTGATAGGGTGTATTATTTCTTGCTGATAAAAGCAATTCAAGTTGTAGTTTTAACTGAATGACAATTAATTATGGTGCATTTTGATATCTTTCATACTTTTAAATAAATGAACAGTTTTCAAATGTGATCAGTAATAATCCTATATTCCATACCTCTTTCCATACATAATATGTAAACAACAAGCAAGGATAAAACTATATAATATCAAAATAATTCATGAATAATCACCAAACATGATAAAAAAACCATGTTCAGTCATTACGCATAATGCCTGGTTACACAGATTGCCTGTATCATACCGTAGCCGTGCTCTGTAACGCTCATGCTTTTGAAAGTGCCCATCCACAATCTTACGTTATCGCTCATAAATTATTAATATCTAATCTTATCTCATCTAAGCTAATCTACTGCTTTGCAGGCGCAATATCTTCCCCACTAAGGGGAACTCAGTGCGCTAGTTAACAAAAATCATTTCTAATAAGGAGAGTCGAGGGGCGTTCAAGGTCAGTGTTCCAGAGTTGTGGTTGAGACCGAGTCTAATAAGGGAAGGAGACTAAGTCGGGAAACTAGAATTGAAAAGGTGGGTTTTGAGGTTTCCTGATGCGTCGTTTCAAGATAAACTTTCTGCATGAAAACCCAATAATCAGTGAAATATGATTACTTTCTATACATTTTCAAAAAATCTTCCTTATTTTAGTAGTTATGTCAACTTTTATTGCATCGAGATTTGTTAACCGACCGCATATTTTACTTCCAGTTGGTGTGTGCTAAAACGTTGTTTCCCCAAATTCGGGTTATTTTTTTTCGAAACACCCGGCTGGTTTTCATTGTCATAAACACCCATCCCCAACTTTTGCAAATATTTGGTCACATTGCCCATGGGCGTTACAGAGTGCGACACCGGTATATCAATATATATAAATACACGAGACACCCAGAAAAATGTAAATGGCTGCCCACCTCCCCCCACCCGCTTTTTTGAAAATATACGCCCCCAGGGCATTTGTAGGGATAACTAGTATCTACAATTAATTGTAGCACTGAGCCCTGATCACAGACAGGAAAAAGGGGTGGTAATTATTCAAATTATTACACCCATAATTTGGATAGACTGATAAGGTATGAATGTGCTTAGACCTGATGTAGAATTTATCAATGTAGTCTTTAGGGCTTTTTTGCAAAGAATTGACTAATAGTCCATTCTTGTTAACAAGTGAAACTATAGATTGTACAAATAGTTATTATGTCAGAACCTTATTTTTGTTGCATATGAACAAAGTTAAAGTTCTGCTCAGATGGCTCTGTCTTTATGGGTCTGAAAAGAGATCTGTGTCAGTATGTTGAACAAGCTGCCCTGTAGACCCATCCAGCATGTAGATTGATGAATACTAATAGTTTTTTTTTCACTGCGAGTCTTGTATGTAAATTATACAAATCAGAGATAATATTAAACAAATTTCCATGCTCTTAAGTGTATCACCAATACTGATATAAACACCCTTCCCGCACTTAATGTTTTTCTTAACATAATGCCCATGTGGCACTACATGGGTCGTCACAATCATGTCTGGGTCAAAATTGTGTCCTTTAATTTTTTACTGAACATGAATGTACTCAGTTTATAAAGCTGAAACAATTAACCATACTAATCGATTAGTAGGTTATCAAAGCACTAGTTGATGCCAATATTGCTAAACCGCTAAACCCCAATGGGATTTTTCGTGATCGTTAAAACTATGAATATTTTGAGTTAAGATCTGCAAAAGGTCTCAAATTAAAGCATTTTATCCGTATTTTGCATTTAAAATATCAAAATATTTTTTATTAGCTAATTATCTAACAATCCTCTGTAAAATTTTGGTTTTCTAGGTTCTTGCAATCCGCCATATTGTTTGTTTACATCCAGAACACATGGCCATGTTAACATTTTCAGTACTTGCGAGAACATGCTAAACCTTGGAAACAGTTAATCGTTTAGTCGACGGTTAATGCAAGTGACTACCCGGCTAGCAAATTTTGCTAATCGTTTCAGCCTTATCAGTTTAGGTGTTTGGTTCAATTTTTAAAATTTTCATGAAATAAAATCAATTTCAAAGGGAACAATTTGAAAAAAAATATATGAAAAATTCTGGTTGCAACATTTTAAAAATAAACTCCAATAAAAATTGGACATTATTATGAACCCAAAACAATTGTGATCACCCATGTACTGCACACAATTTGAATACAGTCATGACAAATCTTGTGGTCCAGGAACTTTGCTGCCAAAACTTTGACTTTTTTAACTCCTCAACATCTGGTACTGCTGCTACCCTGGGCATCTATGTAGTGTTCCACAATTTGCTCCCAGATCTCCCTGAATGTACCCGTATCTACCCAGACGACCTACTTAGGCCCTAACTACATGCAAAACTGCTTCCAGGTCAGTCACTCTATGGACACATAGGCCCCACATCCCCCTGCCTAACCCCCAACGCCCATCCCCCTCCTCCACTTGCTTTGTTTTAGTAAGGGATGACAAAGAGCTCTCCCTGGTGCTTAAATCTTAAATTATCATAACAAACCTATAACGGTCTTTCATGTAGCCAGGTACTGTTCGGGGACCAGCCCCAGATGAGATAAAAATCTCCTTATGCCCAGACTGCTCCCTGAAATTATGTGTCACATGTAACAGTCCTGGGGCTGGATTCACGAAAGGTCTTAAGTCTCAAATCTCAGATTTGAGCAAAATCTCACCTGAGATTTGGCTAACACGTGAGATCTTTTGTGAATCCGGCCCCAGAGCTTTGCCCGATGGGCACGAAAGGCCAAGATTTATCCAGTATGTTCCCGGATAAGTTAGGTAGTCCTCCAGGATATCTACGATTGCCAAAAATGCCCAGATTTTCTTCATAAGGCGACAATACGTCAGGTCATCTGTGGAAGTTGAAGTCAGTTAATTGAAAATTCGGATAATGGAGGGTCAAGCGTCTTCCATGCCAGCCTACCAGTGAACGCCCCCTTAGATATCTTTGTTAGAAGTCAAGGACAAATGCTTCTATTTACAAACAAAATAGGCATTCACTGGTATCTCCTGTTTGCGGTAAAAACAGCCAATAGTAAAGATATAATGTCAAAATAAAACTAGAAAAAGGTTTTTGCTAACAAAAACGAGCGGCCCAGATGGAGACTTGAGTTAATAAAGTTGTAGTAGTTGTGGTATGAGACTGTAAAGAGAAGGTAAGCTTTACTGTGTTTTGTATCTGATGGAAAAGTGGATGATCTAAAAACTGTATCAGTTGCAGTATTAGACTGTAAGCAGAATGTGAGCTTTATTATGTTTTGTAGAGTGGTATATCTTATGAAAAGAATATATCATTTTTGCTGTAAATTTGGGATCGTAAATTTTTTCCAGGAGATATTTAATCCTAGATTTATAATGATAAAGATAAACTGTAGTAAACTATAATTGGCTATAGATAGGGACCTTCATATGTTGCATATCTTTGAGGCATTTTATGCCTTTGAAAATTCATTGCTATTTAATATTTTTATAAGATAAATATGCTTAAGATAATTGTATTTGTGAAACCTTTATTGTTCCATTCTAAGAAAATACACAAAGCCATGGTGTCAGATGTTATTGTTAACATTTTTAATTCACACATGACTCTATATCTGAATATCATGAAAGTCCAAGGTTTTTACATATTATTAAGGCTTTTTCCATTCTCTCAAAACAGACAAGGCATTCTTTCCACAAGGCTCTTCTTCCACAAAACTAAAGATAAATTTCCTGGTTTGAATTGTTTACCCCCAAAAAGATTTATTGTAGGCATACCCCTTAATGAAAAAAATACCCCTTATTAACTTTCAGTGTGCCCCCCACACACACACACACGCGCGCACACGCACACACAGATGTTAACACACAAAGCACAGTGGGGCATCAGTGAGTGAATCTGATTCCAGATAGATATCACAAAAAAGCAAATACAGAGTTGGAGGAGAAAAACAGAGAATGCATTCATTGTATTTCATTTTCAATTAGCTGGAGATACATAAAATACTGTACAAGAAAAACTGTTTATGAAAAAGTGTTTTTTCCAGTCATCTTATCTTCTGAAAGAAGTCAAGTCTATACATTTGACCAATTTAGATAGAGTATGTGAATAAATAGCTAGATGAACAACTCCTGCTAGGCTGCTACTAAACAAAAGCTGAATTAATTAAAGCTTTTCTCCCAACAAGAGGAGAGTGCCCGTGAACGGGCACTGTGTCAGCTGACTGAGTGTTTTTGATTTGTGAAGGTGATTAGAGGACAGAATAATTATCAGGAAAAGGGCTGTACAGAAATACAGTAAATGGTAACTGAACAGCAAGTTCGAAAGAAATTCCGAAGCTGACAGAAGACAAGAGGAGAGTGCCCGTGAACGGGCACTGTGTCAGCTGACTGAGTGTTTTTGATTTGTGAAGGTGATTAGAGGACAGAATAATTATCAGGAAAAGGGCTGTACAGAAATACAGTAAATGGTAACTGAACAGCAAGTTCGAAAGAAATTCCGAAGCTGACAGAAGAAAAGGATAAAAAAGTTGTGCCCTGTAAATGGTATTATGAAGGAAAATAACAAGGTAATTGTTTAAGTGTAAAAAATAGGTTAAAACATATTTAAAGAAATACTACAAATGCAATATCCTCGTTCGACCTTGAAGAAGGGGTCCAAGGTCAATCTAACCACACAAATACATTCCCAGCCCATGATTTCCTATGGTTTACCATTCCAAACCTCTAGGACCAATTATAAATGAGTTATAAGCACTTTTAAGCTTGGCTGTCCTCATTTGACCTTGAAGGAGGGGTCCAAAGGTCAAATCTGACCATACCAAAAGATTCCGAGCCAATGATTTCCTATGGGATGGTTTACCATCCCAAATCTCTGTCACCAATAATAAGCGAGTTGTAGGCACTTTCAATTTTTGCTATCCTCATTTGACCTTGAAGGAGGGTTCCAAGGTCAAATCGGACCATATCAACAGATTCACAGCCCATGATTTCCTGTCTGTTTACCATCCCAAACCTCTGGGACCAATAATAAGCGAGTTATAAGCACTTTTAAGTTTGGCTATCCTTGTTTGACCTTGAAGGAGGGGTCATTGAAGGTCAAATCTGACCACACCAAAAGATTCCCACCCCATGATTTCCTACAGGTTGGTTTATCATCCCAAACCTCTAGGATCAATAATAAGGGAGATATAAGCACTTTTCATGACTGACAAAAAACACCTGTGGCGGCCATCTTGTTTCTCAAAATGAGGCCGAAAATATTCCCAGACAACATTTTATGGTTATTAATATATACTGCAAACTTAAGAAAGCTAGCTATAATATTTTTTTTCATCAGAGCAGTAATGGTGAAATCTCTCTCTACACACTGCGGCTATCCAGTGGATACAATGATTTACTCAACAGTGAGAACCTGAAAGTAGCTATTGCTCAGCTATGCCATGACATAGAGGTCTGCAATTTCACTATGTTATAGCTGACCAAAAATTCTGTGAATAACATAATTAACAAATTACTCTAAATGTAATAGTTTTCAAGTTACAACTGATTTACTCAACAGTGAGAACCTCAAAGGAACTATTACTCAGCTATGCAATGAGCTACATGTCTGAAATTTTACTATGTTATAGCTAACCCAAAAGTAGGTGAACAACATATTTAAGTAAACTACTGTAAATGCAATAGTTTTCAAGCTACAACTTATTTACTCAGTAGTGAGAACCTGAAAATAGCTATTGCTCCGCTATGCCATGAGCTATAGGTCTGTAATTTCACTATGTTATAGCTGACCCAAAAGTAGGTGAACAATATATTTTAACAAAATACTCCAAATGCAATATTTTTCAAGTTATAGCTGATTTACTCAACAGTCAGTACCTGAGAATAGCTATTGCTCAGTTGTGCCATGAGCTATAGGTCTATAATTTCACTATGTTATAGCTGACCCAAAAGTAGCTGAATAACATATTTGCACAAATTTCTGTAAATGCAATAGTTTTCCAATTATAACTGATTTACTCAACAGTGAGAACTTCAAAGTAGCTATTACTCAGCTATGAAATGAGCCACAGGTCTGAAACTTCACTATGTTATAACTGACCCCAAAATAGGTGAATAACATATTGAAACAAAATACTCTAAATGCAATAGTTTTCAAGTTATAAGTGATTTACTCAACAGTGATAACCTAAAAGTAGCTATTACTCAGCTATGCCATGAGCTACAGGTCTGAAATTTTACTATGTTATAGCTGGCCCAAAAGTAGCTGAATAACATATTTATACGAAATTCTCTAAATGCAATAGTTTTTAAGTTACAAGTGATTTTACTCATGATGGAAGTTACTGAAAAGCCCAAAAGTAGCTATTACTCACTTAGCTATTGAGACAGACACCCAACTTACTCACCATATTGTAGCTATGAAAAAAGTAGCTGAATAACATATTTTAACAAAATGCTCTAAATGCAACACTTTTCAAGATATAAGTGATTTACTCAACAGTGATAACCTAAAAGTAGCTATTACTCAGCTATGCCATGAGCTACAGGTCTGAAATTTTACTATGTTATAGCTGACCCAAAAGTAGCTGAATAACATATTTATACGAAATTCTCTAAATGCAATAGTTTTCAAGTTATAAGCGATTTACTCAACAGTGATAACCTAAAAGTAGCTATTACTCAGCTATGCCATGAGCTACAGGTCTGAAATTTCACTATGTTATAGCTGGCCCAAAAGTAGCTGAATAACATATTTATACGAAATTCTCTAAATGCAATAGTTTTTAAGTTACAAGTGATTTTACTCATAATGGAAGCTACTGAAAAGCCCAAAAGTAGCTATTACTCACTTAGCTATTGAGACAGACACCCAACTTACTCACCATATTGTAGCTATGAAAAAAGTAGCTGAACAACATATTTCCACAAAATGCTGTAAATGCAACACTTTTGAAGTTATAAGTGATTTAGTGCATGATTTCATGAATTTTAATGCATTAAAAATTATTAAAAAAATTTATTAAAAAAAAGTAAGACAGATCCAGGTCTCATACTCACACACGAGAATCTACCTCTGGCCTAGTACATATATGCAAGATATGAGAGAAATCCCTGCAATAGTCACTGAGAAAATTGTGATAAAAAGTTGAAATTTTCACACTTTCGGTGGGGGTACCCCCCTTGTAATGTCTCTAGCAAACAGACGAACAGACAGATTTGCATGCCTTGAACAATTTTTCATCCTCGATAGATAAGGTATCTTTTAAAAAAAACAGCATGTCTCTAGGCCTTGTAGTTTTGGAGAAGAAGTTGTTCACGCGGACGCGGACGCCCACGCCGCAGAGTGATGACATAATGTCAGCTGACTGACAAGTCAGCTGACATAAAAAGGAAAAGTCATATCCACACAATTCCACAATAATTGAATCAGAAGAATGTGGGATTTTTTTAATGTGCTTAAAATTGTGAATTTATATTACATGAACACTGATCAGCTGCAATATATTAATAACCACATCACTGCCTGCTAACTACCTCATTTTTTTTCTTTGAAGATGCCATAACTTCAAAAATGAGGTTAGCTTTGCCAGATAACAGAAATTTAGTTTTAAGTATACATGTGGCAGGTGCTGTTTTAAAAAGTCTTAAAATATATGAGATGGGAGCAAAAACTATATATTTATTACGTTAAGTTGCCCAAAGTCTCTTAAATACAGGAATTTTAAATAAAAAGGTCATTAGAAGTCTTCCTTAAACTTAATGTGTCAAGTTGAATTGATGTCATTGAACATTAAGTCAGTTGAGAGCTGAAAACCCTCATTTTTACTTCAAGATGGCCATGACTGTGCTTGTATTGGAACTCCCAAGGTGAAAAGAAAATAAGAATGTCCCTATTTTCATCTTTAATAAGTGTGCAAACTTTAACTGAGGTCAGCTGAACAATACGATAGCTGGAGATTAAAAATTCCATAATTTCACTGCAAGGTGGCAATAACGTCATTCATGTTGGGACTTTAAGGTGACCATGAAATACGAATGTCCCTTTTGTCATCCTTTATGAGTGCATAAAGTTTAGCTGAGGTCAGTTGAACAATAAGATAGTTGGAGGCTGAAAACTTCCTTTTTGCACTGTAAGGTGACCATAACATCATTAATATTGTGACTTCAAGTTGATCATACAATCAGAATGTCCCTTCTGCCAAGCTTTATAAATGTACCAAGTTTTTTTAAAAAAAATTAAACATTAACTGAGCTTAGGCTGAAAAACCCTACATTTTAAGTTTAAGATGGCCATAACATCATTAATCTTTAAATCATAAGGAGTAAGTGTCTTCTTTTGATCTACCTCAATATCAATATACATTAGATATGGAAAATGAAAGGGGCCAGACAGCTTTATTCCAATTTTATGACTTTAAGGGGGTCACAGCTCCAATTATATTAACAGTTTAAGGCCACCATAAAGTCAGGATAATCCTTTGGTAAATCTGAATATGTATTGGTTGAAAAAAGTCAAAAACTAAGTGAACTGGAGGGCTAAAACCCCATTTTTTACATTAAGGTGACCGTAAGATTGCAGATACGGGGCTAAAACCTCGGCATGTGAAAGATTATCAAAAACAAAGTTCCTGAATAAGTTTTTCCAACAAAACGACGAAATCCTGACCGTTTTTGAGATACAGACCAAATACCCATTTTTTAAAAATTTATGAAAATAAAACGCCTCCCATTCTGGCATCTATGGTCCGATTGATCAGAAAATCCTTTCCGACCTGCGGATTTAGGTCTAGAATGTTGCTGATAAATTTTATAGCACAGGTTTGTGTGTTTTTTCCGAAACACGATGACGGAGTGTTTTTGAAAAATGCTTAAGGTTACCTTAAGTAGAGCTAAATGTCTCCGCAAAGTATTCCAAAAAATTTTCCCGCCCCTATAGTTTTAAAGAAAGATAAGAAGGAAAGAAAATTTTGAAAGCCCAAGGGAGACCATAATCCTGTGGCGGCAGCGGTGGTGATCAGTCGAACTAATTATATATTAACACTTTCAAAACTTGTATTCCATTGCAACTGATTTAAGCAATTTAAATGATCCAAAGTGATGTTTTCTATTCAATTGCGGCCTTTCATGTACCTAAAATCACTACACCAAGCGATCATATGCGAGAGACTGATCACTTATATCATGACTGAAGTGAACAAAGTGATCCCAATCGAATAGGCGTAAAGAAATATCATATTCGATTAAAGCATTAATTGTATTGTATGTCATTGATCATTTCGTTTCAGAATGATATAAGCTAAACTTAATACTAGACCTATGCATTGGAGAACTGACGCAAATCTGTATCCACCGGAAAGACAACTCACCAAAGCCAGTGAACCATTGTTTGACCTTGAAGGAGGGGCCAAAAGGCAAATCTGACATCAGAAGATTCCCAGCCCACAATATCCTGCAAGTTGGTTTCACATTGCAAACCTCTAGGATCAATAATAAACAAGTTATAAACCCTTTTAAGTTTGGCTGTCCTCGTTTGACATTGAAGGAGGGCCTGAAGGTTAAATCTGACTACATCAGAAGATTCCCAGCCCATGGTTTCCTATAAGGTGGTTTCACATTGCAAACCTCTAGGACCAATAATAAGTGAGTTATAAGCACTTTTATCTTTGGCTACCCTCGTTTGACCTTGAAGAAGGTGCCCAAGGTCAAATCCGACCACACCACAAGATTCCCACCCATGATTTCCTACAGGTTGGTTTACCATCGCAAACCTCTAGGACCAATAATAAGCGAGTTATAAGCACTTTTAAGTTTGGCTATCCTCGTTTGACCTTGAAGGAGGGGTCCAAGGTCAAATCTGACCACATCAAAAGATTTGCAGCACATGATTTCCTATAGGTTGGTTTCACATTGCAAACCTCTAGGACCAATAATAAGGGAGATATAAGCACTTTTAAAGTCCGCTATGTGGGTTACTTTGGCACTCTGTGGATGACCTTGAATTAAGAGCTTCAAGGTCAAACGTGTGCAAGGTTGTAGAGGACATATATATCTGTTACACATATCACCTAGGAAGACATTCAACCTTCTACATATGAGAAACAGCCAGTAGAAAAATGTAGATAATTTTCAAAGAAATGCCCGCGGCCGCCATCTTGTTTTCAGAATGAGGCTAATTTACTTCCCAGACAAGCTTACTCCCCAATGAAGATATCCTGCAAATTTGGTGAACATAGCTGATATAGTTTTCCTCTTAGAGTGTTAATGCCGAAAATCTCGCTACACTCGGCAGTGGCGGTGTAGTGAATGCTAAACCAAAGTATCCACCGGATGCCTCCAGTGGATACAATAATATAATTTTAAATATTATCTAAAGCATGTGCGTTTCTGGAAAAAAGCTTTCTACCAGTAAACACCCACCTACCAGTGAATACCCACCACATATTTTTTGTTACAGAGGTCAAGGACAAATGGTTCTATAAGTCTACAGAATGGGTTCACTGGTATTTCCGGTTTTGCCGTAAAAGTGCTGATAATAGAGATAAATTGTTAACTTATAACACTTTCCAAGAAAATTTGCATGGTACAGTGTTCAAAACTTGTAAAGTTAATGGCTGTCGGGCTTGTAACTTTGGAAAGTTGGGAGCCCCAGACAAAAGTTTCAAGTTTTATCAGAACTGGATATTTTCCAAGACAGAAAAAATGTGAAAAATAAAAAAAAGTCACAAGTTTTATTGATTTGTTTTGATAATTGGTGAAAGTTAAGATGTACATCATTTTCAACAGCCAGGGTCATAATAACTGAGACAGGCTCACAGCATTGCCACTTGCGGGATTGGAACCCACACCGAGCCTAGGGTGAATTAGAGGCCAGGCTTATTAACCACTAGGTAAAAACCATAACTCTTGATTAATTTATTTATTGTCAAAAGTTACCTACACATTCTGATTTAACATTTTGATGTGAAATATTTTCAAATTAAGTTCCATGCCTAATTTTTCCACATGGATTCAAACCCAGGAATGTAGTTTTGGAAAGCAATGAAAAACTAAACACCCCCCTCCCCATCCCAACCCCCACCCAGTCCCCAAGATTTGTCTCAGTATGTGGAAATCAACTGATGGGGGAAATCCTCTTCCCCGTTCCTTGACTTGTTTCAAATACTGTTTTTTTTGTAACCACATAAGGGCCTCTGATCTTACCCAGTGAAAATTGGCCCAAATTTTGAAGATTTTATCTTCCTTTTAAAGGGTGACCAACACCCTCAATAGTTGGAGCTCAGGGGCGGTATTCACTAACATGGATTAAGATCAGATCAAATTTGAGAAAAAAGTTTAAAGTGATCAAGGGGATCAAATAGCTATTCACAAAGCAGGGATCACTTAAACTGAAAAGTTAAAATAGAGCAAATTAGTGAATACTAGTGGTTGGACCGGTTATGAAAATAAAAACCGGTTTTCGGGGCTTTGAAACCGAACGAAATTGCAAATTTAATAAGTAAATTAAATTTTTATAAGTTAATACCCTATCCAATGGACAATTGCTAATCCGGTCGGCGCAGGCGGCCGGTCCCAGTACTGTGCACTCGCAAGGTGGCGCATCGTACTTCCTTCCTAGACAGAGTGATGTCATAGCATCTTTTTCGTTGTCTAAACCTATTTCTTGTGTGTCCATTGGATAGGGTATTAACTTATAAAAAAATTTAATTTACTTATTAACTTTGCAATTTTATTGCGTTAATACATCCTATCCAATGGACAATTGCTGAATAACTACTGCTTGGTCGGCGGGTAAGTTACTAGGGACTTATGTGAACTCACAATAGCAAATTTTAACCTACAGTCTAGGCTGACTTCGTCAGGAGAACTATAGGCCCAGGCCTGGGTTGACCTTAAGGTCAGGAAACCCTGTAAGGCCATGGTCGGTTGCCAGCAGCCGGTTAACTGGGGCTATACTGATGTCGCCCCCCCCCCCTCCTTTTTAGCAGACCTGCTCTGAGGTAGGGGAAGAGAGGGATGACTTCAGTCCCAAAATGCAAGTAAACCTCCCGAAGGAAGCACGTCACACTTCTTCTGTGTACATGCAGAACTGTTTACACTATGTACATGTATATATACAAATCTCCTCAATCTAAGGGCCACTTGTGGATCTGCTGAGCAGCCAATACTGAGCCCAATTGGTAAAGCTCTGAGTCAGCCCAAGCCACACCCTTCATATAGAACTGTGTGAAGGCATTATGTGACTTCAGTGGCAGGCTGACAAGATTGGAACTAAGGAGACTCCCGACTGGAAGACCTTAGCAGCAGCAAAGGCCCTGACATCATGGGCTTTAACCTGCTGTAAAGAGTGGGCCTCCTGGTCAGAGAGCTCATAACATAGGATTACAGTCTGCTTGATCCAAGAGAAGATAGAGGCAGGTGGGATGTCTTTGTCGAAACTTTTCTTAAAGGAGACCAAACCATCTCCTTATTCTGTCTGAGGTCCTGTCCAAATACAGTGGAACCTCTATTATCCGACCCTCTATTATACGAATTTTCAATTATCCGACCTCCAATCCACTCTCCCAACTCCATTTAAGCCTGTTATTTTAGGTCTTCTATTATCCGACCTTTCTATTATCCAACCTTATTGTTACTCTCCCAAGAGGGTCGGATAATAGAGGTTCTACTGTAGTAGCGCAATGCTCTAACCGGAAAGAGGGACCTGTCAAACTTGAGGGATCTATCCAGAGTTGGGGGCCAGGGCTGGTATAACCACTTGGGCCACACTGTCTGGACCCTCTTTGGCCAGCTGATTCTTGGAAAGAAAGCTGGGTGATGGATACAGGGACACCTTTGACCAATCAGATTGGTGTCTAATATTCTGTTTTGCCAAGCATGAATCTCACTTTTGCGCTTGCCCGATCCAAGGGCCAAGAGGAAAACCGTCTTGAAGGTTAAATGCTTCAATGAGGACCCACTGATTGGTTCAAACGGAGCCTTAGTAAGTCGGTGCAAGACCAGTGAGAGGTTCCAGGAGGGAATTCCACTCCTGCATTTGGGTCTGTCTCTATGGAAACTATCTAGGAGACGAGCGAGATTTTCGTCCTTGCTGATGTTGAAGGGTGAAATTCCCAGTTTATCAGCAATGGCTGACCTGTAACCATCAATGGTGCAGGGCTGTAGCTTCCTGTCCTCAATAGGTACATAAGGAAGTCAGCAACTGACTTTACAGGGGGTGTCCTGAAGTCCACCTGATTAGTGTCGCACCACTTTGTAAAAAATGGTATACTTTGCCTCATAGACTGATCTGGTTGATCCTCTTTGAGGAGCCTCAATTCTTGCTGCCACTGCTTCAGAGAAGCCCTGCTCCTTGATTGATGTGGCTCTAGCAGCCATTCATGGAGATTTAGGTTTGTCAGATTTCTGTGAGGGATCTGATTGAAGGGCTGCATTAACATGTTGGGCCAGAAGGGCAGGCTCAGTGGGATCTGACTGGACATGGTCACTAGGTCCCAACACCAAGGCATGTTGGGTCACCCAGGAGCAATCAGAATGATTCTATTGCATGGGGAGTCCTGCAATGTCTCCACCACTTTGCCCAAGATGGCTGCTGGTGGAAAGGCATATGCATCCAGATCCTCCCATGGCAGACTTAGTGCATTCACTACTGTGGCCAGGGAATCTGGTACCGGCGACACAAACAAGGGCAACTTGTTGTTGAACCTCGTGGCAAATAGGTCTATTTGAGGCTGGTGCCACCTGCTGCATATTGTTTAGAAGACCTCCTGAAGGAGAGACCACTCTGTTTGGATGGTCTGGTCTAGCCTGGATAGCTTGTCTGATACCACATTCAGTCGGCCTGGAATGTGTCAGGCTTTGAGAGTTACTTGATTTCTGGTACACCTGGTCAAGATTCTCCATAGTAGAGCACAAAGTGGGCCCGACCTCATGCCTCCTTCCTTGTTTATGTATGACACCACTGTGGTGTTGTCTGTCGCTACAAGTACCATCTTGTGTATGCAGAGGTCTTGGAACTCTTTTACGGCTAGAAAGACTGCCTTGAGTGCTAGGTAATTGATATGCAACTTGCTTTCCGGAAGGGACCAGGTGCCTCTTGCAGTGCGTTCGTTTAAGTGAGCGCCCCACCCTTCTTTTGATGTGTCTGTAAAGATTTGCAGAGCATATTTTATTGAGTGTAATGGTTGGCCTGTAAGGACATTGTCCTCTTGCAGCCACCATTGTAAATGTGGGTGCAAGGACCTTGGTATTGGAATCACCTTTTTTAGTAACTCTGGTACCCTCCAGTTGTTTTTGAGATGCCACTGTATGGGTCTCATATGAAGTAGGCCTAGGTGAACTTGCTTTTCTGTGGCTGTTAGTAAACCTATCAGAGACATGAACTGCTGGACCGGACAAGCCGGTAGTGACAGTATTTCTAGTATTAGTCCTGAAGGTTCTGCCAACGGTCCGGTGTTGGTCGGACCCGACCGGCCGAGGTCAAACTGGTAACCTTAAAGGTCGAATACCTGCTTTGGTTCCAGTTCTGATTTTTCTAAATTCACCAGCCAACCTAATTCTTGGCATATTTTCACTAGATCTTGTGTATGCTGGAGACAAACCTGGTGGGATGTGGCTCTCACCAACCAGTCGTTTAGGTATTGGTGGATCCTTATACCCTTGTGCATGGCCATCAGTTTCACCTCCTTTGCTACTACAGTGAACTCCATGGTGCTGTGGACAAACCGAATGGCAGTGCCTTGAACTGGTATGTCCGACCCTGTACATGACATCTCAGATATTTCCTGGACTGTTCCTGTATTGGTATATGGAAGTAGGCATCCTTGAAAACCATAGAGGTAACCCACTCCCCTTGATGGAGGGAGGTTCTGATGGTTTCCGGTGTCTCCATTTTTTTTTTTGGTGTCCATAAGCTGATGTAATGTCTGCAACCAGTAGAGGTTCCTGTGGGGATTAACATAGCAGCTTATGATGTTCAGGGTCCTTGTAAGCCTGGTCTGGACTGGAAAGGGAGGGTGTAGCCCTCCTTGAAAATTGTACTACCTAGGGTCCAGCTCCCAAGGTTTCCTAACTTCCAAAAGGTGATTTAGTCTGGCCCCTTCAGGTAAATTTAGTGCAACATTTGGGACATTGGTAGACTGAAAGAAACATTTACTGTCTCTCCAAACATTGGTCCAGCCTGGTGACAATGAAACCAGTTAACAGTGCATCTGTTCTTGCTGTGGTCCAGTCCGGTGGGGCTGAAAAAACTCTTTACATTTTACAGCCTCTTGGCCCCGGGCCAGCGGCCTGTAAGGTGGAGCATGTACACATAGTCATTTGTATGATGGCTGACCCCTGACCGGACACAATGAAAACTTGCTGAGTGTGGACCACCTTTTCTCTTGCTGTTCAAAAGACCTATTTGTTGTCTCTGTAACCAGCAATTTTGGCCACAGTAATTCTCTGTAGCCTGTGATACTCTCTGTAACTAGTAAAACTGGTAGGCTAGGCTGACCATTGAATTTAGTTACTGGTCTAATAAATAGGTGATCCCCAGGTGGGTCTGCCTGTCAGTTCCGGTCCTCTGAAACCAGTACAGAAAAGGGGCAAGACAATAATTGCACATGATAGCAGGACGGTAGTCTCTGTAACTAGCTCGTGTGAAGCAAAACTGCTCAATGAAAACTGTATAGCCGGTAACCGGTTGGTGAGCTCTGTAACTGGTTGAAGCAGTTTCTGTGTAGGAAAAACTTCCTGTCAGGTAGGGGTGGGACGAGTACAAATAATTTGGGTCGATTACTCGCAGATAAAAACTAGACTCAACATCGAGCCCTCGCGACATTTAGTATCCACCATAACAGGAAACGACATCCAATATGGCGGCTCCCGTAGACGAAAAAAATATAAAGATAAAAGCTTTGAATCGCTTGAATTAGCTATTGTCAGCCCATAATATCCATTATTTTATGCTACAAATGGTGGATTATGCGATTTAATGAAAGTAAGGTATGTTATTTATGTTTCATTAACTAAAAAACGTAACCGGTTCTATAGGTTGTTATATACACAAGCACTCGACCTCAAGAATTGGGGTCGAATTTTCGTGAAATTTGCCTCGCTCGTCGAGTGTCGACTGCTCGGTCGCACCCCTACTGTCAGGAACTACACATTATTAGGCCTGTCATCAGTCTTAGGCCGGTGAATAGGCTGCTGATGAGGAGTGGCCAGCTGGTAGACGACCTTTGGGTTGGTGATTCTTGGTGTTGGTTGGTAATAGGCAGGAAGGCTCTGTAACTGGCTAATATGAAGCAAGCTGTTCAGTGCAGGCTGTGTAGCCGCTAACCAGTCGGTACACTGTAAGCAGTTGTTGGAGAAACTGTACAAGGCTATGTAGCCGGTACCCGGTCGGTACACCAGTTGCTGAAGGAAGTTTACAACTATCTTTTGTGTTGAATTCAGTTTACTGCACGTTTCCTTCATTAATTAAAGCATTTCTTTTAACTGCACGTCTTATTTTTCATTAAACATATGATATGGCAGCCATTTTGTTTTATATAAATGTCCATATAATGTTTATGAGAGAGACAATGAATGTAAAGATAAAGAATTAAAACATGGTAATTCAACAGCAAGATGACAGCCTGTATCCGGATACCTAAAACTATGTATCTGTAAAATTAATTGACACATAGCTGTCAATGGGAAGAGCACCATTAAGTAAAAATACATATAATAAAAATACATATAATAATTGGTTAAGAGAAATATGCATGGCAGCCTTGGCAGGTGAACACACTTTGGCTGACACAAGGTTAAAGGTCATACCATGACTTAGCATACCTACACTCACCAACCAATGACCCATCCAAGAATCAACTTCCTTCACCTTATAGTTTCTGATATATAGACCGGAAAAGATTTTAAAGGTCAAGGTGAAAGGTCAAATCAAGGTCACACCATGACTTTTACCTCTCAACCAATGTGCCTACCAAGAATCAACTTCCTAAACCTTACTGTTTCCGAGATAGAGAACAAGCAAGTTTACATTTCAATGGGGGGTTCAAACCTCACACCTCTCAGTCACCCACAGCACAAACTAGTTTGCATTTCAGTGGGGGAGGATTCTGATCCTCACACCTCTCTGTCATCCACAGCACAAACTAGTTTGCATTTCAATGGGGGAGGATTCTGACCCTCACACCTCTCTGTCATCCACAGCACAAACAAGTCTGCATTTCAATGCGGGAGGTTTCTGACCCTAACACCTCTCTGTCATCCACAGCACAAACAAGTTTGCATTTCAGTGGGGGAGGCTTCTGACCCTAACACCTCTCTGTCATCCACAGCACAAACAAGTTTGCATTTCAGTGGGGGAAGATTCTAACCCTAACACCTTTCTGTCATCCACAACACAAACAAGTTTGCATCCCAATGGGAGAGGGTTCAAACCCTCACACATCTCTGTCGAAATAAGTTTCAACTTCAATAGTGTGGGGGTAAAAGTTAATTCAATGAAGTCAAAGATATTTGAAAGCACACATATATATTGCTATAGTAAAAACATATCTTCATACAACATTGAATATTCATCACAAAATATCATACCAAATACATATTAATGAAACAAACATTATAACTTTTTCAGAGATAGATATGGCAAATTGTATCACATGCAAAAATTCCACAATTCTAGGACTGAGAAACAGCTAAGCTGCAGCTGTCATAGAAGTGGAGAAGCCATATATTCAACAGTCATAATTTGTCAGAATTCAGTAGTAAATTCTACATTCAACAGCGAGGAAGAAAGCAGCCAGGAGGAAGACAGAAGCGGCAGCCAGTTACAGTTAGCAGCCACAAGGTGTGCAGTAGTGGAGAAGCCATATATTCAGTAGTGAATACTGGTTTCATCCAGATAGTGTCCAGCTACGAATAGCCGCTAATAGCCACATATCCATCCATATCAATTACAGTTCCATATATACACCAGTAGCCAGCTATAGCAGCCAGTAGCCACATATATCCATTTATATCATGATCAGCCATATATTTTAATCACATGTAGCTATCTATAACCATCACCCAGTGGTCACCTACACCCATCTATATCGATTCCAGCCACATACATCCACCAGTGGCCAGCTATAGGTGCCAATGTAGGCACCAGTAGCCACATATATACATCTACACATTAAAATGAATATTTCTGTGGTTGTTTTATCAAAATCACCCATTTATTGAGCATTTGAAAGTCTTTGGAACATAGCCCCTGATATCCAAGTAGTATCCTATTAGGCTACCCAATGGGCGATAATATGATGTTTAAAGCAATTAACACATATTAGAAATACTTGAAATATCTTAAAACTATTCTAAACAATAAATAAAAACATACCCGATGTTATGTTATTCAATTTTTCTGTATAACTGCCAATATTTAGTCACAATAAAATAAAATATATTTACAGAGATCTACGTTTGTTTACACACCAAGCGCTAACTAGGTCAAGTATTGCATCATCGCAAAGGTCAAGGAAACGCCTTATATGGCAAACCGTGTTTGCGTGTATATTTTATAAAATTTGTATTTAACAAATTTTTTTTCTATGCTCCAGGGGCCGTATTCACGAAAGGTCTTAGCCAAGTCTTAGGCTTAACTTTGGTATAAAAATATAGCCAATTTAAGTCTAAGACTTGGCTAAGACCTTTCATGAATACGGCCCCAGGTCTTTATTTTCTGTAATTTCAATGGATAGATTTCACAATTAGTTTGTTGAATATTGATGCACGGAATTATGACACGCACGGTATTGTGACAACCCGTGTACTGTAGTATGGCGGTACGATGTTATTTCGACGTACTAACGATAAAAAGACGTATATCACAGAATATTTATACGAAAATTGTATAAAAATCAATAGTAAACACGTCTGTTAGTGTCTTCCACCATTATTTGTAAGGTGATAGCCAAGAAATGCAAAATTACAGAAAATATTGCACATTTCTGATCATATGTCCATCAGCCATGTTGTAAACAGGAACTTTATAACTTCGACGTATCAGAAGCATTGTCTCAAAAATTTAGTACTGGGTGCAAAAATCAACTCAAGGTAGTTCTAACATTAAGAGGGGAGCTTTTGAGTGGTGGAGAATTTACAATGAATCAAACATATTTACAATTTACAAAATATTTACAATATATTACACATATGTACTGAATATGCAGAAATGTAAAACTCGACATCAATAGTTAAATGGATTTGAAGTGCTTTTTATACAACACAAAACTAAAATTAATGGTGGAATATTAGTTCAGCACTGAAATGTGTGGAGGAATTATCATACAGCAAAAAAAAAAAAAAAAAGAAAAAAAAAACTGTTTGACATTTTTGGCATGGTAAATTTAATGAAGTGATTCTTCAGGATATTTTACAACATTTTCTTTGATCCTGATACGATCTTGAGCTGATTTTTTTGCTCAGCTTGATTCATTTTAATGAAATAAGGACCCTTGGGTAGCACTTCAGTTAGCCCATCAAGCATTCTTTGACCTTTGAAAATTCAAAAGGGAGGGCACGGATTGCCAATGGCCAGTTCAGGAGGGGTATGTTCAAGAGAGAAGTCACTTTCATTGATGTTGTTTGTATATTAAACCTGGGGCAGAAAATTTGCCCTATTTCTCCAAAATTTTGGAAGATTTTTGAAGTATGTTTCCACAGTTTCCTTAAGTTTTTGATTGTTGTTTGAGGAACACCTGTCAACTTTAAGGCTTTGTAAACACATATTCCCTTTTCTATAAGTGACATTGCCACTTCTAAATTATCTTTGGTATAGTTTCTATAACCAATTTTGGCCTTGCAGAAAATAACCTAAGCAAAGACATTGTGGAAACATTTCAAACTTTTAAACATACAAAATGGGAGAACAAATGTTTACAAGAACACTATGACATAAACCTAAAACATATTTTCACCAATATGTCATGCCAAATTTACGTTTCTAAATGAACCAAATGACTTAGCACAATTTTCCAACACCTGCTTCTTATCTGGGGTTTAGTATGGCATTTTTGCACTCGGTACTGGTTTTTTGGATCCATCAACAGGAACAAAATGTCCGGTGCGAGGGAGTTTGAAAAAGATGTTAAAATATCTGGCTTTTAAACAAGCAAAATATGCAATTATTGTCCAAATATATCTGCAATTATTCTTAAAAACCCTTTAAAACCCCTCAAAAACGACCATATATGTATTATGTCGAACTTATATATGCGTCGAAGTTACATAAGACGACCATACTGATGTAGCCACAGCCACAGTCCGCGTTAGATGGGCGATAATACAATATCATTACTACAAACAGGAACAACAGGGCTTGGCATTCCAACGTATATATCACATATAAACCAAATTTTGGTGGATTTCATATAAAATAATGCATATTACCAGATACCTCAAAAAATGTTTTTAAAAACTACTGTACTGCAATGAATAACCCGGAAGAAAACGAAAACAAAAGTACTTTAAAAAAGTGGCTGCATCTAAAGTTCGGAATTCCCGATGAGGAATGATGATGAGAAAACTGTCTAAATATCACCTGGAAATCGCTTAATATCGGCAAAATATGGCCTTGGTTACTTTTAATGGTAGTTTAACTCCATATAAAATGGCAAATATTTCTATAATTTTAATAAGACAACTGTCAAATATTCTTTATTACATGTGTAAATACTTATGTTAAGCTGACTTTAGCTTTTTAAATTGAAAACTAATCACAAACTGTCTGTTGTATCTTGACCAGTAAAACACTCTATTTCTACAAGCAGGTTTTATTCTTGGTTATTCTTGGAACACAACACTCATATATGTAATTCTTCTAAAGCCTGTTTATGTGTGTGTAACTATTGAGAAATGTCAGTGTTTTCTCTCCTATGTTCAAAGTCCAACTCCAGGGTAATTAATCATAGTGGGTGGCAGTTAGCATCAACAGAGTTGCTGTTTTTCAGAAAAGAACTTTAACAGAGTTCTTTATGATTTTAGAACTGCATTGTCTACAAAGTACTGTGGCGGGACGGGCCCCCACCCCCGTGTAAACCCAATGGAGGGTCGAGCCCCCGGTCCCATCACCGTATTCCCATGGACCCGCAGACCTGCCCTGCACGGGTGTCTTATGAACAGGGACCCCCATGAAAGCAAGAGATCCCCCTTAAATGAGAGCCTTGTGGACAGGGATCCATCCTATATGGGTACATTATGGACCAGAACCCACCCTTGCCACCATAAACTTACATAGAGGGGTGAGTTTTACCACCTACCACCCGCCCCAGAACCACTGGGGTGACACGCCCCACAACCAGAGGGTACAGCCCCTGTCAGGCAAAGAGGCTGACGGCACCCCGGCACTCTACAGACCGAAGGCACCCGCTCTCGAGCGACCCAAAGGTGCAACCCCGCTTATATACTGTGCGGGCCGCCTCCCTGCTCACCCAATGACTGTGCAGATTTGAACCCGTGACCCCTCAGATTGTTCACATGGAACCCAAATCCAACCAACTCAATCCCGAGCAGGAGAGTGGACGTGTCCTGGTTTTTCCCTGAACCCTGAAAAACCCTGGTAACCTGTCAAAATTGCCTTGTTTTACCAATTAACCTATCTCAAAATTGTAAAATCCAACCATGAACCCAATTTACTTATGCTGCCACCAGGTCATTATTGAGGTTGACCAACCTATAGAATTATTTTCAACTTTTGGTATTGTGACCTAAAACTGTAGAGTGGGAGAACGTGAATAAGATGACTTATTGTGATCTGAGTGCTCTAGGACCAAGAATTTCAAGATGTTACCCATTCCAGCTTCAAAGTACTAAGATTCATTTAACTAAGATGGCACAACCCAAAGGTGTATTAATCAGGTGAAGATGAACTACAGTGTCATAAAGTCTGAAAACTCTCAATATCAGGTGCCCCTAACTAATCCCAATATGACCATTGTGCTATTGGTATATATATGGTATCATTCACCTACATGATATAACCATTTGTCATGAATAAGGTGCAATAACCATGGGGTTGTGAGGTCCAATTCAGACAAGTTATTCATCAATTTCCTGCTTGGCTTTCAAAGGTCTCACTGAGACAAGACCAATAAGTTTCAAGAAATGAAAAACAAAGATCAGACCCTAATACAAGTCAGGTTAAAGTAAACAAAGTAAAAATGCAAGTATTGAAATTCATAATATATATTGACAACAACAAAAATATATTGACAAGGAAAAAGAATGTGTGTAAAAACAGAATATTGACAAGGGAAAGATTATAATCAACAAGTTATGCAATTTTGAGAAAGTGTAGATGTATTAAATTTCATGAAAGTAAACACTCAAATTACACAAGTATGGAGTTAAAGATTATTTGAGAAATTAAATAGTCAGAGACTAAAGAAAGGCTTAATTTAGTTACAAACCAGAAACCCAATAATTAAAACAAGACTTAAGGAAGGCTAAATTTAGTTAAGATCCAGAACCTGAATAATTAGATTTATAAGAGACTTAAGCAAGGCTATCATATCAAAACACCAAAATTTAAAAGGGTATTTACAATTAACATTTGTAAAAAAGGGGGGTACTAAATTTTAATAGTTAAACAAATTACAACAGAGAGAAATGGAACTCCAATACCTGTAAACCTAACCTAAAGTGACAACACACATGACATTTATATAACATGACATTGGGCAACATGACATTTAACATGGATAAATCAGTGCACACAACAGTCAGCTTATGCAACACCACAAAAAAAAACACAAAAGCATCAGGCATAAGATAAAAGCATAAAGGAAATATTGAGGGTGCCAAATATAATGTAGAAATCATTACACACAGCCAAAGTAAATAGTAAAGGCTAATAGTTTTAAAGGGAAATAGAAATGACAGGTGAACATTAAATAAAAGCAGACTTTAATAAGAATGCGCCGCAAGGCTAATTTGGAGCACCAACTAGCTGTCATGTTAACTTGAAGAAATACTTTCTAGGGGATGTTTGAGCTATAATTCTGGAAGGCTAATAATTTAAGTTAATATTATACCACAGTAAACACATGAAGTGAAACAATAAAAATAATATTTTGAATGAATAAACAATAGTATTGACCTTAACATAAAGATAAGATATTTAAATGTAAAGGCAAGTGCGAGGCTAGTCATATTACACAAGAATTAGTTAGTAGCAATAATAATTTGGACAGAAAAATAACACTGGAATTTAGAATTTATTTATTTAATATATTTATTGGAAGACCAAGGAGCCACTGGAAAAGCTAATGTTTTACCAGGATAAAAAGTGGGAGGAAAAAAAACAGTTTTGACAGCCAGTTGTGGAGCAGCTAAAATAAAACGGGGAGATCCACAGAACCTTATCAAAATACACACAGCATAAACATAATTAACCAAACATTATAGAAAGATTCATTACTAATAACACAAAAGGAGTTTTAGCTTTTAAAAATTCAGATATTAATTTAGCAGAAATTTATTACTTATTACTTTTAAATATTAAAATATTTATATGCCAGAAATTTCTCACTTAGAACTAAAATTACTCTCTTCAACATGAGAGAAATTACTTCACTTTATCTTTAAAATTCTGCAATAAAAGGCACATGTCTGCCTCAAAGGTACTTTTAGATTTAAACAATACACAGCAAAACACACGTGAACTATCTAATGAATTTACCAGTTTAACTCCAAAATAAATGTGACCCATTTACCCAATATTTCCACCCATACCATACCAAAGGGCCCTGCTCTCTGTTCTGGACCATGAGACCGCACCTGTTTGGGAGGGGGGTCTCCCAGAAAGTGACTGAAAACCAGACCCGATCCAGGAGAGCTCCACCTCTACCCAAAAAGGAAAGAATTGTGTGATTATGGATAATTATTATGTGATAATGGGCAAATAAATAAAACCCCACCAAACCTGATGAATAATGAACCCATGAATGAATAACATTTGGGTAGTTGTACTCATCTATGGGTGCCCATACTGGTAGCTAACTACCGACCCCCATTACGATGACATCTGCTTAAACAAGCTACACCTACCCCTTGGTTGTTATGGACCTGTGCAGAGGAGTGGGAACTCTGCTTAAAACATTTTGAAGGGGCAAAATTCCTTACTGTTCCAGCCCACCCATGTAGGAGCCCCCCCAAAAAAAGAATGTACAATGTGAATGAAAATATTGTTAGGAAAGATTTATGGATTGGGACATATAATTTACAGTGGCCACCTATAAAAATATAGCCCAAGTCCCCACTTACAAATTCAAAATAAAACTCAAAACTATTTAGGTCAAAATTAGGAGTAATAAATCTACATCAAATTTGGTAGATATTTTCCCTAAGTCCCCCCTACCCCATCAAATATGTTAGTAGAATAAATTAGATCAAACCATACCTTTAAAATATGAATTTTCCCACAAAAAAAAATCACAATAATCGACACACACACAAAAAACAGGTCTTATCCCTCTGGTGTCCAGAACAAAAGAGACTGATCCCAAGCCAAACCCAAGCCAGCAGCACATGTGCAGCTTCCTTATCTAGGGCTGTTATTGGCCAGGATGCCTCAGGCAAAGGTCACCCCATAATCTGAGGGAGGAGATTGGATAGGGGAGATGCATGCTGCATCCACATGCTTATCTATTTGGCGCTAAATCTATTTTAATACAAGGCCTGGATTACCTCACTTTGATTTACATCCTGGAGGAAAACATATGTGGGCCCACTTAGATCAAACTGAGGATTACTGGGATTATTTGCATTTCACACCTAAATATATCACAAAATAGTACAAAAGAGACCAGAAAAGTCGGCAATTTCAGCCGAGAATTAACAGGAAAAAGTAATTAAAAACAGGAAATTTACAAGGAAAATACCACCAATTAGTGGACAAATACCCAAGACAAGTAAAATAAACAGGGAGTTTAGACGGAAATACCGCTAATTAGTGGACAAACAACCAGGCAAATAATATACAATAAACGGGCCCCCCCCCTTCAGAAGTAAATAGCGGGAACGATCCTCGATCGTCACAGTACCAATGTAGGTTTAACACTAACAGAATACTACATTCCCTTACACCTAGTTTAAAAACACTAGACAATAAAGCTTTACTTTACAATTATTCGCGCTGAAGGAAAATGGGGTAGACTGCCCTTTTCCTTTTAACAGAGCTTGGGATTATTCTGCCCAAAATATGTGTAGTGCTCTATTTGGCCTAACTTAACATATAGTCTTTCAAATAAGCTGGACTTTTTCGGTCCTTGGTCTGGTAGGTGTTTTTTCCAGTTCTGTGGTGGTATCATCTTTGTCTTTTGTAGTCATATCACATTCTCCATTTGTTGGTAAAACTGGTGAATCTGCTTTTTCCAGTTCAGATTTATTTGGAGATTTCTCGTGCCTGCGGTGAATATGATCTTGGTGGCAGCTGACAGAGCCCTGTCCATCCTGTAGTTGAACTTCTGCTGATACAGGACCTCTCTCCTTAGTGACAACACCTGGAAGCAATACTGGTTTCTTAGATGTAAAATCCTTCACAAGGACTTTGTCATTTTAATGGATTTTGCGATATTTGGCATGTCTATCATAAGCATCTTTCTGACAAGACTGTTTCTGTATAATACTTTAGTTGTAAGATCTGGTCGCAACAAATCAAGATGATTTCTCAGCTTCCTATTTAGTAAAAGTTCTGCTAGTGATACTCTTGTGGTACTATGAGGTGTAGTTCTGTACTGGAACAGGAATCGCGAAACTTTCATTTGTACCGTTCCACCCATCTGCTTTCTCATACTTTGTTTGAGAGACTGGACTGCTCTTTCAGCAAGCCCATTTGAAGATGCAAGATATGGAGCCATGAATATATGCTTGATGCTATTTGCAGTTGTGAAGTTCCTGAATTCTGTGCTTGTGAAACATGACCCATTGTCAGTCACAATTTGATGTGGCAACCCTAGGTTAGCAAATATTATTCGCAGTTTCTCTATGGTGACTTCTGATGTGGAACTACTGGTAGGATGCACATCTATCCATTTGGAGTGGGCATCCACTGTAATCAAAAACATCTTCCCCATGAATGGTCCAGTAATAATCAAGGTGTATACAAAACCAAGGCTGGCTTAGACATTCGCAAGGGTGTAGTGGTGCTTTGGCAGGACTCTTCTGATTACTGTTGCATTCGTTACAGGTGTGTGCCATCTGTTCCACATCTGAGTCCATACTAGGCCACCAAATGTAACTCCATGCTAAAGACTTCATCCTGCAAAGCCGGGATGTGTCTGGTGCAACATCTGTAATGCATACCTTCTTGCCTGTGGTGGTAGTACAACACGCTGTCCCCGTAGAATACATCCATCTTGGACACTTAGCTCCACCTTCCTTTTGTAGAATGGCTTCACTGCATCAGTTGGACAAGTACTAGGCCAACCTATTTGCACAAACCTCAGAACCATGGAAAGAGTTGGATCTTTCCTGGTCATCTGCTTCACAGTCTCTGTGTGAATAATTTTACTGTTCATAGTCTCTATGAGACAAACAGTTTCACCTGGCACTGGTGCTTGAAAGCATTTTGTTTGGAGTGGTAGTCTGCTAGCATCATAATGAACCAACACAGCTGATGACTGCAACATTTCTTTGCTCTTTTGAAAAGCTTCATCTTGAGGTTTACCCCAAATCCATTTTATGCCTTTCTTCAGTAGACTCAATAGGGGATTCAACACCATTGACAGCTGAGGTAAATAGTGGTTATAATAGTTTATCATGCCCAAATATGATCTCAGCTCAGAAACTGTTCTGGGGGCTGGTGCATCAGAAATTGGCTTGACCTTCTCTCGCACTGGTAAGACACCATGTTTGTTTATCTGTTGCCCCAGATTGGTAACTTCAGGTTCCATAAAGAAACATTTGTTTCTGTTCAGCCTCAGTCCAGACATTTCTAGTTTCTGTAGGACCGTCTCTAATGTTTTCAGATACTCTTCATCATTCTTTTTTGAGAGCAATATATCATCCATCCGAACCAATACATTCAGAATGTCCTTCAGCAAGTCTTCCATCACTCTCTGGAAGATCCCAGGTGCTGATGAGATTCCATATGGCAATCTTGTGTACTGAAACAGTCCCTTATAGGTATTTATTGTAGTGTATTTCTTGGAATCTTCATCCAGTAACAACTGTTGATAGGCCTTGCTCATATCCAGTTTGGTGAACTTTTCACCTCCCGCCAGAGTTGCCAACAAATCCTCTGTTTTGGGGATAGGATAATTATCAAGCTTGGAGACCCTGTTTATTGTGACTTTATAGTCACAACAAATTCTGAGGCTTTGGTCCTCCTTCACAATAGGCACTATTTGAGCTGCCCACTCTGAGAACTCCACAGGTTCCAGAGTACCTTCTTGAACTAAGCGGTCAAGCTCCATCCCGAGTTGATCCTTAATTGAATAAGGAACTGGTCTGGGTTTATAATACTGTGGTTTGGCATCACTTGGAACATAAATCTTTGCTGCAAAGCCTTTGAGGGTGCCTAGGAAGGTCCTCAGTGGCCTAGTGGTTAGCAAGTTTGGCATCTGATCATAGGCTGTTACCTCTGTGGGTTCGAGTCCCACAAGTGGCAATTCTGAGGACCTGTCCCAATATGACCCTGGCTGTTGAACGGGACGTAAAACCCCAACTTTGACTTTGAGGGTGCCTAGGGATTCAGGGAATAGCAGCGGGTACTTCTCCAATATTTGCTTTGAGTTTATCTGTGTTGCATCAGTCTGCACTTGAAATATTGCATGCCAGTCTAGCTTAATTTGCTTCAGCCAACCTCGGCCTAATAAACAAGGACCATCCCCTCTGACTGCTAGTGCTGGCAGTTCTGCATCCTGATCTTTGTAGTTTAGTCCAACCAGGACCTTCCCTAGAACTTGAATTTGTTCCGTGTAAGTACGCAGCTTCTGGTTGCAAGAAGTTAAGCTTGGCTTCCCCAGATATGTGTGTGTCTTTTCATTCAGAATCGTCACAGATGCCCCTGTGTCCACTTCCATTGGAACACTTTTCTTGTTGATAATCACCCTGACCACTTTTGACTTTTCATCACAGATTCCACCTTCTTCTGTGAGAACATGGGCTGCTTCAGGCCTTTTTCTCTGCTTCCTACTGTTGGAATGACAAGCCTTGGCTATGTGTCCATTTTTTTTACATTTGTAACATTCTGCCTGCTTGAATTTACATGTGCTGGGTGAGTGTTTTGACCCACAGCGGTAGCACTTCTGTCCCTCTGGTGGACCACTGCCCTGAGTTTGCTTGGTTGAACTTCCTCCAGTTGTATTGTCTTTGAAGTTTACCTTGTTCACCTCCTGTGATGGGGCTCTTTGGAGATCCTGTGCATTGTTCTCTGCAATCTCCATACTCTGGGCTAGTGACAGTGTTTTACTGAAGTCAAGTGTCTTCTCGAAGAGTAGCCTTCGCTGGATTCTGGTGTCTTTTACACCACATACAACTCTGTCGTGTAGCATGTCCTCCACGATAGCGCTGAAGTTACAGTTGGCTGACAGCCTCCTGAGTTCAGCCACATACTCTGATATTGTCTCATTTTATCTCTGGTTGTGACTGTTGAACTTGAAATGCTCAACTATTTCTGATGGCTGAAGATTGTGATCATTTTTCACAACTTTCACCAAATCATCATATGAAAGATCTCCTGGCTTCTGGGGTGAGACTAGGTTTCTCATCAGCTTGTAAGTTCTTGCTCCACAAACACTGAGTAATATGGACTTTTTTATAGCAGCATCAGTAACTTTATTAGCTACAAAATAATGTCCAAGCCTTTCACAGTATTCATTCCATGCTTCAGCATCCCCACTATCACACTGGAATTCATCTAATTTCCCATGTGTAGCCATTTTAATGATGTTCAAAGAAATAACAATTTTCGGCAGTTTTTTTAATGTATTTTACTCTTAGTGGTTCTTTTACACTTAATAGAGTAACAGTTAATTTGTTCTATAGTATAATCAACTTGTTTTTATCCTCGTCGCCACTTTTTATGTTGTATCTTGACCAGTAAAACACTCTATTTCTACAAGCAGGTTTTATTCTTGGAACACTACACTCATATATGTAATTCTTCTAAAGCCTGTTTATGCATGTGTAACTATTGAGAAGTGGCAGTGTTTTCTCTCCTATGTTCAAAGTCCAACTCCAGGGTAATTAATCATAGTGGCAGTTAGCATCAACAGAGTTGCTGTTTTTCAGAAAGGAACTTTCACAGAGTTCTTTATGATTTTAGAATTGCATTTTCTACAAAGTACCAATATAGGTTTAACACTAACAGAATACTACACTGTCTCAAAAGTAAGATACTCAGCAAACAAAAATCACCCAATATCATAGTGTTTGCCACAAGAAGAACAGGAGTAACAGTTTCCCAGCAAGCATGATCATATGCATTGGTTGCCTTATAAAACTCGGAGCTCCAGAGGTGAGGTTGGGGGGGGGTGCGGTAGAGTGCGGTAGGTGCCGTAAAAATTTTGTGCAATTTATTTAAAAAAAGGAACTGTTCTCTTAATAATACACAATGATGTAAAATAGGTTTCACATTAGATTCACATGCATGATAAAATGTTGATTTGGACTTGATTAAAAACCTATTATCACAATGGACATTTTTGGTTAACTAACTTATATGAGGGACCTGAATGAAAAATATATACAAAGATACTAAATGTTCAAAATAAACTTGCACTGTTTTGTGTTGTGCGAGAAGTAGTCCGAAATTAACCACCAAGCAGGCACGCAACTTTGAAATCAGGTTGAATCCAACAGTGAAATATGTAGATTTTGCAACTATTTTTAGTTGAATCCAACAGGTGAAATCATGTTGAATCCAATGGGTGAAATAAGAGCACAGATTTATTTTTTATGGAATCATGGCGTTTATATTTTGTATTTCTCATTTAGTAGCTCAAACTATTGGTTCTCGTGTGGCTAGCTAAATCCTCATAATAATTGATATGTAGGATGGTAATTTTCTATTTAATCCATGCATATGTGATAACTTCATTGTTCATTGATGATGGTTGCTGCATTGTATCTGTTAACAATATTACATAAGCAATCAAACTTCATCACTTAGTGCATAGTTATATATTTGATCTTTCGTATTTTCCATCTAGATATCCATTATTTTATCCTCATATAATAGGATAATCCAATTTCAATAATTTGTTAAAATCTTGGTGAAATATTTTTAAACTAATTAAATATTTGTGAAGTGACATTCTCTGTGTCTAATTATTTTATCCAGTCCAACTTGTTAAATATTATATTACAAATAGACATTGGAATTGAAGAAACTCGCAAATAAAATCACAATGCCTAAAGTTTGAAAAAATACAACAACACTAAATGTGTGCAACTTCACCACATTGCTGTCCCAGTGAATTGGTTTGCATCTTTAACCATAAAAGAGGGGGTCACGGTGCAGAGTGGTAACACTCTTGCCTCCCACCTCTGAGATCAGAGTTCCATTCCTGGCCCGACCTCAAGTGGGAAAGCTGGTAGGTGCTTGCCGTCGGTTGGCAGTTTACAGTACAGAACCTTGACCAACTGTATGTAGTGGTTTCCTCTGCTCTTCCAACTACCTGTCGTAATATGACCTGTACAGTGTTGAAAGCGACGTAAAACCCCAAATAAATAAATAAATTGACCACAAAAGAGTGGACCTAGCTAGATGACCCCACACCATGCATGCTATTGAGAAAGAGTAAACACTTCCTGTTATGTGGTTCTGTCAGTAATTAGTTTTATTCACAGACCTAGGAGTAAATACAGCAAGGAGTACTGATAAGATAAATATATGAACTCCATGACACCACTGAACAGTGGTGTTCTCAGAGTGATAAACTGTTATAACTGAAGAGCTTAGGTTCATACTGCTTTTGACAGGGATTTTCTTTTTCTATCTATGTACATTTGTCTTGTACATATAAATGACTGTAGCACATAGATTTAAGAAATATGTAAATATTCATTACATACTAAAAATATTGATGCTCGACCAATGTGCTACGTTTTACTGTAGATGAAGTAAATATTATACAGAAAGGGTAGTTTTCAGTGTATAGTTATAATTTAAAAACTGTTATCTAGTTTGATTGTTATCCGTTGAAACTTTAGCTGCTATTAAAACACAAAATATATATGAAATTTTGTGATAATTTTGTAGCCAAATATATTGTAGATATAGAGTAATTCGGCTTACTAGCTAATAAAGGCATTCATTGAGAACAAGGAAATCTAAGAAATAAGAAGGAAGAACCAAAATTATCTAGTTTTAGTAGAATTTTTTTTGAAAAGCTCACCACTTTTGGGGAAGGTACACATTTAAATTACTCATGAAACATTTTCCCATATTCAGTATGTTTTTGTTCCAAAACATGACTCATTTTTGCATGAGCATGCAATAAAACTTCATCACTCAGTATGTGGTTATATATTATGATCTTTGTATTTTCAACCTAGATATATCCACCTAAAGACTGTGCGGACATTCTAGTCACTCCAATTACCAATATTATAAATTACTCCCTCAAAGCTTTCCAAACTGCTTGAAAACCACATATGTCACCCCGCCCCCTTCTCAAGAAACCTAACCTAGACAGAAATGTCATCAAAAAATACTGACTGGTGTAGTTTAGTTCCATATCCAAACTGGTCAAAATGTAGTGGCTAAACAGCTAAATAGTTACATTGATAGTGAGGGGTTCTCCAATATTAACCAATCCACCTACAGGAGATTGCAGCACTCCCTAAAATCCAAAATGATATTGCTGCTTCGATGGACACTGGTAAGGCTGTTGCAATCGCATTGATGGACCTCCAAGAAGCCTTCAACACTATTGGCCATACCTTTCATTTCAACTGCTTCAAGGATTGGTTTGGGATTGATGGCACTGTGTTGAGGAAGATTCATTTATTTACTTGGGGTTTTACGTCGCTTTCAACACTGTACAGGTCATATCACGACGGGTAGTTGGAAGGGCAGAGGAAACCAGTACATACAGTTTGTTAGGGTTCTCTACTGTAAACTGCCGACCAACGGCAAGCAACTACCAGCTTTCCCACTTGAGGCTGTAGAGGTGGATTCAATCCTATATTTCAAACTGCAAACAGAAGGTTAAAATAGGTAATGGCTTTTCAGATGCCTTTTCACTCCCCTATGGAGTACCCTTTTTACCTTTAACACTACCCCCTCAGTATTTGTTTTTTATTTGTTTATTTGGAGTTTTACATCGCTTTCAACACTGTACAGGTCATATCACGATGGGTAGTTGGAAGGGCAGAGGAAACCAGTACATATAGTTCGCTAGGGTTCTGTACTGTAAACTGCTGACCAACGGCAAGCAACTACCAGCTTTCCCACTTACGGCCATGACAGGGATCAAACCCCGGCCGCAGAGGTGGGAGGCGAGAGTGTTACCACTCTGCCACCGTGGCCCCCTACCCCCTCAGTAATATCATGTCCAGTTTCAATGTCACCCACCATCTATAGGCACATGATACCAAATATATCTGGCACTTGACCAGGAACTCTGATTCCAGTTTTGATTAGCTTACTGAGTGTCTCAAGTGTGTTCAAAAGTAAATGGATGGTGTGGAATTGAAGCTCAATCCAGAAAAAAAACAGAATACATTATCATTGGTAATAGACAAGCCAGAGATTCCCTCATCCAAAACTTTCCAACCCAACTTCTTGCAAATTCTATTTCCCCTACCAATACAGTCAAAAACCTAGGTGTTACTTTTGACTCTGGTAACACCTTTATCAGCCACATAACCAAGGTTTGTCATGCCTGTGACTATCACCTCGAGGACCTAAGATGTATCCGCAAAATCCTTAGTGTGGAGACGGCAGTCTTGCTTGCAAATGCAGTGATAAGCAGTCTACTTGCTACTGTGACTCCCTACTCTATGGCATAAGTAAATGTAATGTGGCTAAACTCCAAAAGATTCAAACTGCTCTTTGCAGAATTGTGTTTAGACTTGATAGAACTAGTCATGTCACTGCCTTTCTTAAAAACTTCACTGGCTCCCTATTACATACCACATCTTGTTTAAATATAATCTAATTACTTTCAAGGCCATCAAATTCTCCCAACCCACTTATCATCCTTGATCAAAATCAGTAGCCGAACTCGTGGAAATTGGCCATCGTTTTCCTCAGTTTGTACTAGAAAGGCCATTGGTAGGCAAGGTTTTGCAATGGCTTCCCCCACTGAATGGAACAGATTCCCACAATCAGTCCAATCACAGCACACAATAACAGGTTTCCGAAGCCAGCTAAAAACCTATTTGTTTAGACTAGCAGTTGGCGCTAATTTGGATCTCAACCTGATATGTCCCTGGACTTTCCCTTTTTGATTTTGAGTGCATTAGAGGATGTTGTATCAATTTTGTGCTATATAAATGTTACTATTCTATTTTAGATATCCATTGTTTTATGTTATATAATTTAATTTGATGAATTCTTGGTAATATATTTAAACAAATGAAATATTTGTGAAGTGACATTCTCTGTGTTTAATTATTTTATCCAGTCAAACTTGCTAAATATTATATTAAATATAGGAATTGTAATTAGAAAAAAACTCTAACCTAAGATCACAATGCTTTTTTGTTGCCTGTCTTTCAAAAGGTCCTTTCAAAAAATTTCTCTTTTAAATGTAGTTTTAAAAAAAGCAACCAACCTAAATGTGTACAACTTCACATTGCTTCCCGAGTTTAATTAGTTTTTAACTTTGAGCAGAAGAGAGTGGACTCCATGCTATAGAGAAAGGGTAAACACTTCCTGTTGTGTGGTCCAGTCAGTTTTCAGTGTAGAATTTTAATTTTAAATGATATCCAGTTTGATTGTTATCCTTTGAGAATAGAGCTGCTATTAAAAAACAAGATATATGTGAAATTTTTTGATAATTTCATGGCCAAATATATTGTACATATAGAGTAATTAACTTACTAACTAATAAAAGGTATTTTTTGAGGTAAAACGCAAAAATTTGAAAATGACAATGTAAGAACTAAGAAGGATGAATCAAAATTACCCAGCTCTAACACAACTTTTATTATTTTTATTAGTATTTTTTTTAAATCTCATCACTTTTGGAGAAGGTACACAATATATATACTGATGTCATACATTTTCCTATATTCAGTATGTTTTGTTGCAAAATATGACTTTTTCCCTTCACAAATCAAATATGGATTTACTGTTGAAAATATGTACATCAATTTAGGATCAATTTTCAACCCTACATCACCTATATTTCTTGTCTAAAACATAACTGCTTTTTCAGGTTGGAAATCTAAACAAGATTTAATGTTGGTTATTCTTGTGAAACATGACTACTTTTTCTTACTTAAACATGACCGGTAGAAAGCCAAATTGGACTTTCTACCAAGTTTAGCTTGGTAGAAACTCCAATTGGACTTTCTACCAGTAGAATTTCAAATAAATTACTCAAGTTTAGTGGTTTAGGTAAACCAAATAATAGCAATTTCGAAAAATGTGTTTGGAAAGATAAATGGGATACAACTCTGGACCATAGGTTCTGTTAATCAGCTAGAGTAACCCCTTAAATAGCAATTACTGTGATGAAAGGGCTAATGCATTGTTTACCTGTGTTTGAAATGGAGGTCAGAGATTTGAGTTACCTTTTGTCTTCCTGCATTCATTATGGATCAGAAATGGATGTGAAAACTTTAAATGTATTTTACAAACTATGTTATGATATTAACCTGTGTTATTATTATTAACCTGTGTTAATAATAGTTGTAAATAATAACATCTTACGGACAATATACAGTATATTTGTGATTTTATACTGTAGTTTTTAGGTTTATTTTATTATTTACCTAGTGTAGAGTTGATTTCGTTCTTATATAACTCTTACTGTGATTGTACAATATTTAGGGTATTATCGCCCACCTAGCCGGGAATTACCAGTAACTGTTTTTCAATCTGTTCATGCCTATTGTCTATTCTTGCTAACTGTATGTATATTTAATTTGGTTCATCACTTTCACCAATGTTTTTTACTGCCTTGTTGTTTCTTTTGTCAGATTCTCCTGTATTTTAGTATTAAAATACTCTGTTGGTTTGTGGTTGGTTTGAGTTTCTTAAGGTTGGCTTTAGTGTGGGTTGCTAGGGTGCCCATGAGTCACCCACGGGACGAAGTTTCAAGGGTTAATCCTTAAGGCCATAAAGGTTTAGGCCACCCACAGGTGATTTTTTATCCTAGGGCATTTATCACTTAACCAACCAAACTAAGATGTTTGCCATTTGCATTTTACTCTTTTGCACCATGTTGATGGCTGCTACTCATCTCAGGAGTGACTCACATAATTTTATTGGAAGTGGATTCCTCATTCCATCCATGTTAAGGATTGCTAAAAATTACTCCTATAGCTCCACCTGCCATGTTTTCCCCCTACCGTAAAACAGAGTGAGCTTATGTTATTGATTATTATGTGTGGTGATGTTGCCGTGAATCCTGGACCGGTTATGCTTGGCTTAGTAAATGCAAGGTCAATCCGGAATAAGGGCCCTCTCCTCGCTGACACAATAGCATCTCACACCTTTTATTTGCTCTGTCTCACTGAAACACGTATTCGTACTACTGATTCGGATAGTTTCCTTCATTCATTCACCCCAGATGAGTTCTCTTTGATACATAGGCCACATTCCTCAGGTATTGGTGGTGGTGTTGGTTTCTTCATTCGTGATTCATACAAATATCGCAAGGTAGATAACCCTAATTATAGCTCCTTTGAAAATATGGTCATATCAGTCTCAGTTTCTCAGTCAAAGTTCCGAACTTTGCTCCTAGCCTCTATCTACAGCCCTCCTGGGCCGTGTTCTTCCATTTTTTTAGATGAATTTATGTCCTTTGTTTGTTTTCTGTCGTCTGTTGATTGCAATTACTTCATATGTGGCGATTTCAATATACACGTAGATGTACCTTGTACTGATAGTCACAAATTGAAAGCCCTTTTAGAATCATGTAGTCTAACACAGTCATTTAACAATACCACTCACTTGCATGGTCATATCCTTGATCTCATTTTTCCCCCAGTGATCAAGATATGTGTGTACATGTTGACATCTGTGAATTCATCTCTGATCATGCAGTCATTAATTGTGCTATCGACGTTCCTTCCTGTCTTGCTCTCTGTCAAACAAGAATTTCCTATAGGATGAACCATCGTATCAATATGTCCGACTTTCTGTCTGACCTTAAAGAATTGCCTTTTGTGAAATGTCCAGCAAATTCTGTCTCACAGCTCTATGATCAGTATGTACAAGATTTGAGTTGTATCCTTGACAGGCATGCTCCTCTTGTGTCCAGTTTAAAGACGAAACAGCGTGCTGACTGGTTGTCAGAGACCTATCACCTTCCTAAGTCACTCAGACTCAATTTGAACGAGCTTGGTATAAAGATAAAAGTCAATACAACAGGAGTCGTCTTCGACGTCAAATTGCCTGGTGTAATCATCTTGCAAACAGGGACAAAACTGTCTATTACAGGAAACTAATCTCAATGATTCAAAGAAACTATGGCGGGAGTTACATAAAGTCCTACATAGATCCCATAGCACTACTCTGCCCACTTGTGAATCCTCAAAGTCATTGGCTGATCGTTTTGCTACTTTTTTCTCAAATAAAATCATGAAAATTCGTGAGAATTTTTCCTCATCTGAGTCCTGTAACACGGTACATCTCCCCTTTGACCCTCCTAAACTAACAGTCTTTACTCAAGTCACTCAAGATGAAATCGCAAAAATAATCAGTAAATCACCCACCAAATCATGCCTGTTGGACCCATTGCCCACATTCCTTATTAAGGAATGCATTTACATCCTTCTACCATCTATAACCAAATTTTACAATTTTTCACTCAGTGAGGGACTGGTTCCAGATGGTTTCAAAAAAGCTGTAGTCACTCCACTTATTAAGAAGGCCTCTCTTCCTGTTGAGGATTTGAAAAACTACTACCCAGTATCTGGACTTAGCTTCATTTCTAAACTGGTGGAACGTGTAGTTGCTAAACAGCTGGTTGATCACATTCATCGACATGACTTGGATAACTCATACCAGTCAGCATATAAGCCAGGTCACTCAACTGAGATGGCTCTACTTTCCATCAAAAATGATATTCATTGGTCACTATCTCGGGGTGAAGCTACTGCCTTGGTACTTCTTGATCTCTCAGCTGCCTTCGATACGATTGATCATTCCACTCTCCTTGGCTGTCTTCTGGATTGGTTCAGTGTTGGTGGCTCAGCTCTCAAATGGTTTTTTTCTTATTTGACAGAACACTATCAGTCTGTAAAGATTGGTTCTACTTTGTCTAATTTACAAAAACTGCTGTTCGGCGTACCTCAGGGTTCTGTTCTGGGTCCTCTGCTATTTTCTCTGTACACATCTCCCCTTAGTACACTGATTGGTAAACAGAAAGGTGTAAACTTCCATTTTTATGCTGACGACACACAACTTTATGTCTATCTCTCACACAGGAATGCCTCAGCTGCCTTTGATAAGTTGAATAGATGCCTTCAAGATGTCAAAGAATGGATGTCGGCTAGCAAACTTAAACTCAATCCTGATAAAACTGAGTTCATACTTTTTGGCTCCAAGAAACAGAAAGAAAGGTTACATGCATGTTTCCCAATTTATATCCTGGGCAACCCCCTTCACCCACCGAGTCTGTGAGGAACCTGGGCGTGTGATTCAACTCTGATTTTTCTTTCTCTAAACATGTCCAGAATGTTTGTAAAGGCTGCTTTAGTCTACTGTGGGATTTTAGAAATATTAAGCAGTTCTTGACTCAGGATGCCGCTGTGTCGGTTGCCAATGCTTTTGTTAGGAGTCAGTTGGACTACTGTAACTCACTTTTCAGGAGTCTCTCTAAAGTCAATCTTCATAGATTACAGTCTATCCAAAATAGTGCTGCTAGAATTGTTACAAATTCTTGTAAATACACTCGGATAACTCCGGTACTCAGGAAACTCCATTGGCTCCCTATTCATTTTCGCTCAGAGTTCAAACTGGCTACCCTGGTGTACAAGTTTATTCATACTGGCTTCCCTAAATATTTCGCTCCACATCTATCCACATACCGCACTACTTACAATACTAGATGCAGTCAGAGTGTTGCCAGTTTCCTCAATGTACCAAAATTTCAACCTACAATTCACAAGTCCACTAAGCAGTTTGGCTTTAGTTTTGCCTTTGATACTCCCACTGTTTGGAATTCACTTCCTGAAGACATCCGTGCATCACCCACTATTACCTCTTTTAGAAAGAAGCTCAAAACCTAGTTCTACGCAAAGGCATATCCTCCTTAGCTCATTTTCTCTTATGGCTTGTCCGTGGTGCCGACCTGTTTTTGTCCCTGGATTTTGAATTGGCATATTGCTATTGTCTTGTTGCGCCTTAGAGTCCACTACTCAGTACAGATTAAGCGCTATAAAAGTCAAATTAGAATTAGAATCATATTCCCAATAAAACAGTTATTCACTACTTGATTTTTATGACTTGATGACTATGTTATTTCATCTCCTGCAACTTGAATTGAAAGAAGGACCAACTAACTTTAGCTTGAATTTGAAATTCTTCTGGTAAAAAGCTAAACTTGGTAGAAACTCCAGTTGGACTTTCTACCGCTAGAATTTGAAATTCTTTCAGATTGGAGTTTTCTGAGTTTACATCACAAGTGTAACCTTTCTTCATTAGGTACTAACTTACAGTAAAATTCAAAGGTTATAAATGAATGTGAGAAATCTATAAAATTTGTAGAAATAAGTCCTGGTTAATAAACAACGATATTTTGTGGAAGGAATTCCCTATTCATATGTATCTGTTTTAGCATGGGTCATCTGGAAATATTGCTTGGGGGAATCCTTTGAAATGAATTGGTGATACACATCTCTATCGGTTTTCAGCTTGAGGATGCAAGTACCTTTATTTCACACGCTTAAATTTCTGGGGATCGAGGAAATCCAGAAAAGAATGAATCTGGACAGAAATGTGAGTATTTAAGAAACGGAATTTTTTTATAATGGCTATTTTGGGGTATAAATTTCTGATTTATCAAAAGATTCTGAACTTGAAAATTAATAATTCTACCGCTCTTTATAGTGATGATTTTGTATTGACACATGTTGTGTTAAAAGTATAATTTGAATATAATTTAAATTAAGATTGTATTGTGCATTATTGGTCGTGCACATTAAAATGAGCAGAATCATATCAACATTTGGCACTCCCTTTACACCTCCAGCATGTACATTTTAGTTTAACACATGAGAACAAAATTTCATTTGCAAATTCCACCTTGGATTCACGTCTAAGCCTATAGTTCGGACAAATGAAGGACTTTGATCTATTTTACCATAAAGTGCCAATGTCAGGCCCTCATTTGACCCATACACAGAACCTATACTGGTCTCATCACAAAACCATTTGCAAAACTCACCTGGGCCTCATTTGTTTTCATATGGATCCTATTTTATTTAATTATGTCGCCCCATGCAGGTCCCAGATATCAAAAACTGGCTGGGACATACATAAGGAACTCACATAGGTTCCATATGAGAACCCATCTGGGACCCTTGTTGGTCTCATATGTAGTGATGGCCAGTATAGGAATTTACAGTTGTGTTATAAATCCCTGAGAAAATAGTAACAGACACTGAAACCTTGGCTGTATTGTGTTTGTCTGAGCTGAAAGTGACAACTTCATTTTTTCTTCTACTGTCAGTAAAATAGAGCTTTGAAGGAATTCTAATTGGACTTTTATAGCCCTTAAGCATTACTTTACCAAGGCGCAAAAATACCAGGGCAGTAAACCAATTTCAGTATCCAAGGACAGAAAAGAGGTAAGCACAACGGAGAATGCAAGGGGATGAATTAAGACTAAGGTAGATATGCCACGGTATACAGGTAAGTTTTAAGTTGCTTTAGAGGCTACAGAGGGGAATGCACAACAGGAACAGCACTCGGAACAGCGGGGGAGTCAAAAGTAAAGGTACAACCAAACTGACAGACTTTTGAGAAGACGGGTAGAACTTTAATTAGTACAACAAGGAAATTACCACCTCTAAGTGTGCTTGATATAATAAGAACTACCACAAAAGAAAGGTATGGAGCAAAATACTTAGGTGTTTTAAACGCTGAGTGATGTTCCACAGGAAGCCAATGTAAAGGAATTATGCTGGTGTTTCCACTGGTGTATGACACTATTTGTATAGATTGAACTCGGAGAGAATTTCAGTAATCCAACCAACTACTACAATAATAATAGAAATATTTGTAGCACAAAATTGATTTGGATCCTCTAATTCACTCGAATCAGACAATCGTAAAACTGAACAAAGTTGTAACAGGACAATAGCATTGGCGCCAAGGTTAAAATCATCATGAGTTATAAACTGACTGCCAAGTATTACTATCAGCCTTCTATACTATCGATCATGACACACTCCTTTCCTGTTTGTCAGTTAGGTTTGGCTTTGCAGGTTCTGATCTAAAATGGTTTCGATCCTACCCTCCAGGATCGTTTTTAGTCAGTCAAGATTGGTTCTGCTGTTTCGAATTTGTTCAAATTGACATCCCCCAAGGTTCTGTCTTAGGTCCTCTTCTGTTTTCCCTCTACACAACACCCATTAGTCATCAGAAAATATACTTGAGTTAAATACCACTTTTATGCTAATGAAACTCAGCTGTTAATTCACCTATCCCCTGAAGATAGTCTCAAGTCTCTCAACCATCTAAAATCCTCTTTGAATGTTATTCAGGTCTGGATGTCTAAAAAAAATTTAAGCTAAACCCTGATAAAACAGAATTCATAGTTTTTGGTGCCAAAGACAGATACAAATGGCTCAGTGACTCATTTCCTGTCAATATCCTGGGTAATTGTCTCTCCCCCGCAGATGTTACTCGCAATCTGGGTGTTCTGTTTGATGCAAAGTTTCGTTTCACCAATCACGCAAATTCTGTCATCAAATCTTGTTTTATTAGCCTCAGGGACTTCATCGTATCAGGAGGTATCTTTCCGTTGATACATCAGTTGTGATTGCAAATGCTCTGGTCAGCAGTCATTTGGAAGAGTGGAAAAATCAAAATAGCAAAGGACCCAAAACAGAACCTTGCAGAACACCAAAAGAGTTTACAAAGATCAGAAAAAATAGAACCAATTTCAATAATGCTCAGTTAAGAAAAGAGACTTGTACAACTGAGAAGAGTGAAATGATCAATGGTGCAAAGGCAGCAGAAAGGTGAAACAATACCAAGGCAGTATTTTCACGTATTGAAAAGGATGAGAGAAGTTCATTTTTTATGGACAGAGCTAGTTGTCTGAGCCTGAGACTCTCAGAACTAGAACTAGAATTGAAATACTGTTCAAAAACTGCCAAACTTTAAGTGAATATAATTCTATCATTACCAGGAGGTAGGGCTCTTATCTAGGGCCAGTTACATATACATGGAAAATTTGAAGGAAATCTGTAAAGTTTTTTTTTTCAAAATACTGAGCAGAAAAATGAATGAAATCTTTCACACAGGAAATTTTGATATGAGTGACTCTCTGGCATGTTTATCACCAATGTGGATGAATTCGGTTGTGTCAGGGATAAAGTTTTAAATCTCACACCATTCATCCACTCCTGAACTGCAACAATTCCTCGACTATATTGGACATTATATCCTGATGTCATCAGCATACAGATGGGGGAGCCAAAAGGGAAGAAGAGAAGCCTCAGAAATTCTAAACCAGTCCTTCGGGCAATCATGTAAAATGGGGTGATCTATAATGAGAAAAGCTGGCCTGAAATCTAACAATGGTAAGAGCAGCTGCCTTCCCCGAGTTAAGAGATGTAAATATGTCATTTTGGATCTTGAGCAGTGCAGTCTCAGTGAACTGTAAACTCCTGCATGCGAACTGGTGGACATTAGAGACCCCCTCTTGGATAATGAAATCATCTAATTGTTTAACCATAACTTTCTCATTTAATTATCTTCCGCCTGCATTCGTTACGTTTTTACATAAACCTTAATATCATAAACCTTAATATTTGCAGGGAATGTTTATGGCTATGAAAACCTGTCCGTGCAAAAGTTTGGCCTTATTTTGAAAAACAAAATGGCTGCCTTAACCAATTGTTTAAAAATCATAAAGGTGCTCTAAATTTTGAAATATTCCAGCTAGCTTCATCAAATTTGCACAAAAGCTATATGGCTAGAAAAACTAGCCTGATAGCAATTTTGGCCTAATTCAAAAGCAAAATGGCTGCCAAATCGCATGTTTAATGTCAAACAGGGTTATCTTAGTAAAAATGCCTTATAACCTCCTAATATTGCTCTTGTAGGAAGTCATGGCCTCCGAATCTTTTCCAGGTGTGGAATTTGACCTTTGACCCCTGCTTCAAAGTTAAATGGGGTTATGACACTAAAAAGTTCTTATTCCTCCCTTATTATTGGTGCTATGGCTTCAGAATGCAAAGACAGACCATGTAAAGTCCTGGTCTCCAAATGTTTTGCCTGAGAAAAATTTTGGCCTTATTTTGCAAAACAAAATGGCCGCCATAGCCAATTATTTCTGGATCATCAAGATGCTCTAAAACTATATTGAAGCTAAACTAATTAAAATATTGAAGCTAGGTTCATCAAACTTGCACAAAAGATATATGGCTAGGAAAGTTAGCCTGATTATAATTTGGCCTAGTTTTGAAAACAAAATGGCCGTCATATCACATGTTTAATGTTAAATGGGATTATCCTATTAAAAAGGCCTTATATCTTCCTTATCATTGCTACTAGGGGTTCCAAATGTGAAAACAACTTAAAGGAAGTCAGGGCCTGCTGACTTTTATCTTTAACTACTTCAATGTCAAGTGGGGTTTTCTTACTACAAAGGCCTTGTTATATCTCCTTTAGTTCTCCATTTTGACGGTTTCTAAGGCGGGAAATAACAGCTGTTGCAGTGACCTTGTTTTATATAAAGCTGGGTCTATAATCTATCCAGAACATTTCTGTCCAAACTTAGTTTTATAACATATGCAGTTTTTCAACAATTTGAAAAACTACCCTTCTTGAGTGAGTAATTTCAACAAAGCAGTGAGTGCATGTATATTATGAACCAGTGTCACTGGCAATGAAAGTATCAGTTTTGTCTGTCCTGAGCCATGTTTCAGTTACCGCTTTGAGGTCGAGCTTTTTTGTGTTAGCATATTCAAAACATTAGAATGTCTGTATAAGATATAGAAGACAGTCTTATGAGCACTGCTGGTCGATTTGTGAACAGAGATGCTTTCAGAAGAATGACAACATACTTCTGGCAGTGATTTACAACATAAATCAGGATGGATAAAGAAATTAACGAAGCAGTAAGTGCCAGTGTACGCCCCAGATTATACCTCCCTTCATTTTAAACCAGGCTAGATTCTGGGAGAGCCCTTTGGGTAGATTCCAAAGTATACCCCAGGGTATTTTAATGCTATTTTAACCCTAAATTAACCTTAAGACAGCTTTGTTCACTGAATATGGGGACATGATTTTATTGTTTTGCTTGCAAACAACATAATACTCAGAAATTTTAAAAACCTTATAAAGGCCTTATGTGCCTTTTTTGGCTGTGTTACATTTTGTGGAATATATTTGTGTAATATTTTCATAGTTCTTCTAATATAATAAAAATGGTCTATGTTATTACACTATTTGTAGAGCTGAAATATTTAAAAAGAACTCCATACAATTGCCATCCATTTTTGAATTTTGATAAGTAATAATACTGGGGTTAAATGGTGTGCTTATATACACTTCTAAGCAAAACCTTCACATTAGTTGCAATATACTTTATTACTATTTATGCCACTGATTCACATTTTATTTATGCCACTGATTCATTTTAATTCACCAATTAAGACATTTGGATGAAATGCCTCATTTTACACACCAGAAGTCCAGTTATTGTTTTAATTGATTGGGATTAGTTGAAGCTGGGTCTCAGTGTACATCAAAAGCCCAGTTATTCTTTTGATTTCATAATTTGGAATTAGTAGAAACAGGACTCCAGTGTACATCAACGTCCACTTATTGCTTTGATATGATAAATTAGGATTTATGGAAGCTTGGCACCAGGACATATGAAAAGACTTGTCCTTCTACATAAAAATAGGTTCAATCAATTTAACAGCTTAACAGGGTCTCTGTTGAAAAATCTGAATTACCCATGTTAATACCCAATTCAAATCACACTATATAAAGAACTATTTGCATGTAGAGTTGTCCACATGATGTAAATGTTACATGAATTCATTTATCATTGATCAATTTAAACAGCCTAAATACTTAGCCATATAAATCATCAGTTACATATATTAACTAAGTAGAAGGGATAGATTCTGGCAGCCCTCCCAAAATCTATGCCAGGGTGTAATATGGGAGGGCAGGTGGGGTAGATTCTGGAGGTCCCCCAGAATCTACCCGGGCATAAAATGAAAGGGAGTATACAGAGTTTACGCCGGGATTAACGAAAGGTCTTAAATCTTAGACAAAATTTTGCTAAGACCAGACTCAACTTTAAGACTTTTATCTTAACTAAGATTTTATCTTAACTTTGGATTCACAACACATGTTTAGAAAATCTTAGCTGAGACTTTTGTCTAAGCTTTTTATCACAAGTCATATAATCACATCAACAAACTGCTGTGTCAGTAAATCTGATTGGCTGAGAGCCATGGCACAAATTCTTGCACAAGAAAACATTGTTAATGTCATTTTGCTGTTTACAAAAATGTTGAACGAATATCCACATTGTTTTTACAACTGTATAAAATCATAATTCTTTTATATATAAACATTGAAAGACATGTCCACATTGTTTTCATAGCTATACACATGAATTATGTGATATTTTGCAGAACACATAAACATTTGAAAACAAATCTATATTTTACATATTGTTAACATCTTCAGTGTGTATTTTGCACTATACATAAGCCCTGGCATGCTGTCAGTGTGATTGTTTTTTTCCCAGGGAATGTTAACAAAAGTGAGTGGTTGGTTTGACTTTGAAAAAAATCAATAAATGATAAATATACTGAGCAAATGATACCACAACAGTAATTCCTTGTGTCAAGGTCAGTAAAAAAAGCATGTTTCTGGGGAAAAAAGAAACAATTTTAAGTATTTATATGTTTTATGTAAGTTACATGACCTATAGAGTAATGCAGTTAATTATTTTTAATGGTTACATATTTCGAATTATATTATATATTTTGAATTATAAAGTCATAAAAATGGTGAACCATATGGATAAAGAAACCTGATGAAGGATTCAAAAAACTTTCACAGTGGGATGTGTACTGTTCATTAACCAGTGTGTTAATTGTGGATATTTTCAATGGATAGGTGTTAAATATTTGTTATATACACCAAACTTGTGCATATGTATTTCTCTGATGTGTGTTGATGTACCCTGTAAAACCTGTTCACGTACTGTTAATAAATGGATCAGACAGGGATAAGTTTTGTAGTTGGAAAACCTTCAAACCACTTCAAAACATAAAGTACTTTATATAGATGTGTTAAGTATGTTAAACTTAATTTTAGCAATATGTATTAAGTTTTGAAGTGGGGAAAACATGACATGCCAGCCATATTTAAGACTTTTTGTATAACTTTGAACCTGATGTGTAGTAATTTTGTCTTAGACCAAATTGTTGTAATTGTAATTGTGTTGTAATTTTGTCTTAGACCTTTTGTGAATCTCATTTTGTCTAAACATAAAATTTCTCTTAACTTTATGACAAAAATTGTCTTAGACCAAATTGTTGTAATTGTAATTGTGTTGTAATTTTGTCTTAGACCTTTTGTGAATCTCATTTTTTCTAAACATTTAATTTCTCTTAACTTTATGACAAAAAAGACACTCAGATGAGCCAGAGACATTTCAAAATGAGGAGGGTTCAGATTAGCCAAAGGTATAAATACCAACCAATATAAGAAAGAAAATAAAATAAATTCATTATTGTGCTGATGTAAGTGCTGATGTGACAGGTGGCAACCCAATGTTGACAAATTCTAATATATATATATGTTACAGTAAATATGTGAAATCAGTAAATACATGTACTGAACATTTCAGTAAATACACATATTTAATGATTTGGTCAGTAAATATGCGTATTCCCTAAAATTTTCAGTAAATAAGCATATTTACTGATTTATGACCTGTGTTATTTTACAAGTTTAGTGGTTTGACTTTCAGTAAATATGTGAAATGAAACTTTGATGGTCACTGGTTGTAATTATATAATATTATATTTTTATTTTATTTATTTATTTTATTATAGTGACATAAATATACAAAACAATATAAGCAACATCACCCAGCCCCTGAAGGGCTTATAAGTCACTATGAAATACAATTACAATGATATTGTGTGGTGGATTATTCTAGACCATAAAAAACAATAATGGGATTTCTTTTAAATATCAGTACAGTCTCTTAACAATAAATTATTTCTTTCATTCCATAATTCAACTATAAAGTTACCAAGTATTCGAAAATGATTTTTACTCATATATAAAAATTTGCTTTTATTGTCCAGGTTACTGAATCCAGATTTAAGATTGTTATATGTTTCATAATACTTTTAACAAATTAATTCTAATTTGAGACAGACACAAAGAAAGTGAATCTCATCCTCAATCTCCTCATTATTACAAAGAACACAGGTTCTATTTTCCAAAAGTACATTGGTAAAACATCCGGTTTCCATAGCTATAGATAATGTTCCTCTCCTTAAACGAGCAATCAATGATCTTTGATACTTAGACAATAGAAGATATTCTTCTGTTGAAATGTTATTCTTGATTTTTTCATAGGTCCTGAGTTTTGGTTTGTTTCCAACACTAATAGCCCAATTTTCTTGCAAGTTATTACGCAAAATATTTTCACAAAAGTTTAGATCAACATTTCTTCTTTCCAAAAATTGGATGACACGTTTAGTAAATCAAAAACTTTGTGAATATTTTTACCCAGGTATAACGTTTTTTAAATTGAAATGTCTAGTTAAATATTTACTTTGGTATGTGTGTATTATCGAATTAACAAAGTTTATTCCAGTACCTCAATGCAGATAAATAAAACAAATACTTGGGTGGAAGCCACCCAGAGTCTCCCTGTAAGAATAAATTTGCCTTAACTTTATTTACACCTAAGAAATATTGTAATGCCTTATTATAAATTTTTTCTGCTGGCCCATCAATGCTAAACCCCCATATTCCTGCCCCATAACTAAAATTGGTACCACAGAATCGTTATCCTTTTTTCATAAATTCTATAACCACAATCTTTAAGTTGCTTAAATTGAGAAAAGACAGAGCCAAGACCCCTTCCAGCTGAATCTGCTAGTATCTGAGCATTTTCACTAAATGTCAAAAACTCATCAAGGAAAGTTCCCAGATATTTATATTTGGAAACTACCGTAACTTTATCTAATCCTATGTCAAATTCAAACTTAGTCCGCTGTTTTTGGCTTTTGCAAAAATGTACAATTTGTGTTTTATCAATGTTCAAATTCAGTTGCCTTTTTTACACCATTCATGAACATCATCTAAAAGTTTCCGCAATTTCTGTTCATTCTCTGAGATAATTACAATATCATCTGCGAAAAACAACATACAGATTTTCACATCTTTCATTTTTAAACCCAGATTTAAAGCATTTAGTTCATTTGCCTAATCATTTAAAATATATTAAATAATGTTGGTGACAAGATGTCTCCTTGTCTGACACCTACTAGTGATTCAAACCATTCTGTAAGGTGACCATTCAAGTTAATACAGGAGAATGTTTTACAATACAAAGCTTAAATTATCCATTTTCCCTTGAATATTGTATCTCAATAATTTATAAAGTAATAAGGACCTAGTGATACTATTGAATGCCTTGTTCATAGCAATAAAGGCTGCAAATGTGTCTAGTTTACTTGCTTTTCTATGCTGAATAATTGATGTTAAACTGAAAATGAGATCTTCACAAGATTGTTTTGATCGTAATCCATTTTGTTCTTCAACAATAATTCCCAACACATCTAAGTATTGATTTATACAGTGGCTTAACAGTGATGTATACAACTTTCCTACACAAGATTGTAAGCTTATTCCTCTATAATGTAAAGGAACATACGGGTTTTTGTTAGAATGTTTAGGAATTGGTTTAATAATGGCCTTTGACCATATATCAGGAACAATTCCATTTTTGAAACAAAATGGAAATAATTTCAGTACTGCCTCATGTCCCCGGTGTTTTTTTTATTTTTTTATTTTCTACACACACGTTATTTCTTCAATGCTTAAAGGACTATTTAAAATATAATTTTCCTCAAACAAATTATCTGCTATGTCATTCTCAATGTCAGCTATTAATGTAAGTACCTCATAGCAAATTTAACATTATTTTTTCAGCATCCACTTGGGGGTTGTACAGATTTTTAAATTCTTTCTCCCAAGTTTGCAAAACATATGGTATATCACCCGTTAAAGTATTATCTTTGTACACTTTTATTGGGATTTGAGTTTTCCTTGGTCCCAGCTTTTTTTATTTCATTCCAAAATTTATTTGGGCTGTTTATACACATTTCTTCAATGAAATTAATGCTTCGTTTACGGTAAACCAAACTGTACATTATATTGAAACATTTTACTCTATATAATATTATAGGGTGAACCAAACTGTGAATTATATTTTGACATTTTACTCTATTATGATGACTATTAGAACATACTAAGCATACTTAATTTTAGAGCACATTACATGCAAATATGTAGAAAAATAGGACTGGGCTTTTAAATATTTATTTTTAAAAACCTTAGAAATGTTCTTCCTGTAGATATTTCATTTAAGCTTATATTGTTTTCAATCCCACAGCTACTAAGGACCTTTGTCATCCCTACAAATGATTAAAGATCAGTTAACTTTTCACTATTATTATGTCACTGATACATAAAAAGCATTTTTATTGGAAACAAATAAAAGTTTAAGAAGCAGAAATGTTACCTTATCATTTAAGAAATGATTTACACCCAAACAAGTCTGCATGTATTCTTGAAGAATCTCTTGTTAAACAGAAATTATTAGTAAGTAGTTTCTTTATTTTATTTTAATCAAAGCGTAATATTTTGCCATTTCCTGGTAGATAATATTTTGCCATTTTTTGGTAGATTTATGACTTTAGTGTGGGTACTGGCTACTTGATCAAAGAATTGTTGTTAGAACCAATGAAAAGGCCAGCTAGACCCTAATTGGATTTCAGAGGGACTTAATCTCTTAAGGCATCTATGGTTATGGTGTAGGGACAACATTAAAGGAAACTTTTATTCAACCCTAATTATAGCTCTAAATTTTATTGGTGACCTTTGGAAAAGAAATACATTTTAAAAATACATTGTTAAAACTATAGTAAAATTGGTTCTTGAACAGAAATATATCTTTATCTTATTACCTTGATTGTTGTTCCTTATGCATAAAGCATCATAATTTGATAAATATTTGGATATTTAAATTTATAAACTTGTCTATTTACATTACAATTTATATTACATGAAAATAAAATATTACAAATTTTTATCACATGCAAATGCTTTTGAATTATAATGTGATGTTAAATAGTTATCCCAGTGCTGGATTGTAAACAAATATCAAACTTTGAATATGACAAAGCTATTTAAAGTTTGAAATGACTGTTAATATGAAGACAAGATAACACCCAGTATTTGAGAAATAAAGTCTTCATGATGATTTTAGTAAATTTAGGAATATATTTACTGGACCAAAAAACCAGTAAATAAGTGTATTTACTGAAATTTTCAGAGAATACACATATTTACTGACCAAATCAGTAAATGCGCGTATTTACTGATTTTGCATATTTACTGTAACATATATATTGTGTGTGTTTTTTTGTATGTTGTGTATTTGTTGTATTTGACACTTTATGTTACACATTGAATCAGGGTACCACAAATATAAGTATAGAAAAAGAACCAAAGTAAGACAAGAAAGGTATAATACAAGGTTTAACTGAATTAAAATTGGATGAAATGTTTTTCATTAATGTATCAGAAAGAAAACAAGGCCAAAAGGGGTTTTGGTCTACTAGCATAAGCCGAAAAAACCATCAGAGACTCGAGTAGTGCCCTGAGGCGGTCACCTATCCAAGTACTAATGTGCCCATTGCTGCTTAGCTTCACTGATGAGACAGGTACTCATCCCACTGTACCACAAAAAAGGTCCTAGTGATTAGCAAGTTTGGCATCTAATCCCACAAGTGACAATGCTGAGGGCCAGTCCCAATATGACCCTGGCTGTTGAACCAAATGTAACACCCCAACTTTGACTTTGTCACTATGCCACAATTCATAAAAGTCTGGAAACAAAAAAAAGTGGTCTCTAGAAGCGCAAGCCTTGCTAAAGCATATAATATAGATATTTTAAGTGTAAACAAAGCAGTACTCTCCTGACAAATGCTAATATCTAGTAATGCCTTAAACAACTAGGTATTAGGTCTAGATATGTAGTTTATGAGGCCAACACAGAAGTATGAGAATTAGATATTAGGTCTGGGATTGTTTACATGTTTAATTTCAATTAATTGCCTCAATTACCTCAACAAGTATCGTCCAAACACCAAAAGTATAGTCCTACCCTAAAATTCAATTTAATTTGCAATTGTAAAGAGCTTATGGTCATCTTCCAAAGTAAATTCTCTTCAAGATTTGTTTTATCCAGAACTTAAATATGCTTTGAACAAATTGCACAGTATTTGAGATATTGTCCAAAATTTGCCAAACATAAAGTGAACATGATATAACTGGGAATTTATGGAGATCTTAATGTAGGCCACTTATCTTTGGCTTGTTACATACACATGCAAAATTTCTAGTAATATCCATATTTCTGCTTTTAAGATACTGTGAAATTAAAATAAAATCAATACAACTATGTTTTACTGAGAGTTTAAAGTCACCTTAAAATATCACACATCTCTATAAGCAGTTACATCCACATGTGAAATTTGGATATACTCTGTTAAGCCAAATTTTTTAAGGTTGGTTTATATATTCATTTATGTTTGCAAAACACTGTTTCATTAGATATAAGCATCAAGATGCATTGTGCACAGATAAAAGCCAGGCAGAAAATATTAATGTGAAAAATAAAATCATAATGTACATTGACTGGTGGTTTTTAAATGATCAACTTCCAAAAATCAATAAATATATTTGACAAAGTTTTCTATCGATTAACGTTTTTGTTGTAAAAAATTTAATCTAGATACATATGGACTCCTGTTTAAGGAGCTTTGATGTAATTTTCCATAATTTTAAGCCCTGCATGCAATGTCATTCATTGTTTGGTTTTCAAACATAGAATATATCTACAATTGATACAATTCCCTTTGGATTATTTCTTATAATCTATCAGATCTTTATTTATTAGAGATTGGAAATGGTAAAGAAAAACTCTCCCAAAGCATTTACACATCTTTGGAATTACCATTTATTTGTAAATTTCACTCATTTCTGTAGGCAAAAATTAGTGTTCGTTTATTCTCTGCAAATAAAATCCTTTAAACTTTAACACACAGAGCAGTGTCTCATATACTGGCTTTATAGCACATTAATCTAACCAAATTATGGCAGGGTTTGTTTGAATAATTAAAACTCTTTTTCTGTAGGCTTTCAGATTTACCATCTTTTCTACATATGAAGTCTGATTATTTATGATTGTCTTATGTCAATGGATTTATTAATTTTGCCAGAACTATTTTTATTTCACAAATACTTCATTGCCTCAGATGCAATGTAAATAAGAGAGCAAAGTGAGGTAAAATATATAATTTAAAATATCACACATCTCCATATTGAGATTTTAGTATGCACCACGGAGACGCTTTTCTTGAACTCTCATTTCAACAACGGTCATCTTTTATACACATAAAGTATTTTACACAGGAATTCTACCTCAAATATTGATTTTTATGTATTATCTGTAGTTAGATAGTGTTTTTATATTTTTATCTCCCCTCAGTTCACTGTTATACCTACTTCCTGAAATAACGGGTATTATCACCCATCAACCGGGAATTATCGTGGTTTATTTCCATGAAATATTTTCCCAAAATCAAATATTAGGTGAATTTAACCGACTAACTTGTGTTTTGTTTGTTTTCTTTTTGTTAATTTTTATTCAGTTTATATATTAGACCGAGTTTCTGTCCCGTCGCCAATTGTTATTGATATACTGATTGACACAATGGCGAGGGACAGAGCTCACATGTACTAGTTTTCTGTGTAAATCTCAAACTGTAGGGAATTATTGTATTTACTTTCAAAACTTCTTGCTATGTCCATTATAGCTGTATCCAGTTTACGATACATATGTTATTAAATTAAGCTGCTGTTAGAAGCCAGGAATTTCTTTTGTAGAGAACTATGTAATGTTGAAGCTTTGTTTACATATTGTAAATTGATGGAAATATATACATGCCAGTTTGATTGGCATAAAATATAAGTGAACGGCACATATACATACCTTAAAGAAACTAAATAATACTTTATACTTGTCGTAATATGTGTACAAATATGCCGTTCAAAGTTTACACAGAAAACTAGTACATGTGAACTCTGTCCCTCGCCATTGTGTCCATCAGTATATCAATAACAATTGGCGACGGGACAGAAACTCGGTCTTCTCAGTTCACTGTTATACCTATTTCCTAAAATAACGGGTATTATCACCCATCAACCGGGAATTATCGTGGTTTATTTCCATGAAATATTTTCCCAAAACCAAATATTAGGTGAATTTAACCGACTAACTTGTGTTTTGTTTGTTTTCTTTTTGTTAATTTTCATTCAGTTTATATATACTACTCCTGTTGTTGGTAGTCTGGTGGGTTGGCACTTAGCTTAAGGTGAGGCTGTAGTGTGGGGTGTTAGGGTGCCTGTGAGTCGCCCACAGGACAAAGAGTTGTGATTGTGTAAGATTAGGGATATATTCTTGAGACCCCACGGTAGAATCTAGATTAGGGTAACTTACTTGAACTGTCCCACCAGTCATGATTAGTCTTCAGCTACTCCTTTTTATGGCACTGTTCACAATTGCACTGGCTCATAGCTCTGAGTGGTTCCACACTGGTGTATCCAATACATTAAGTACCACAATGATTAGAACTGTAAAAAAAATTTCATATGCTTGTTCATGTCGCAAATTTTCAAATTTAGTTAGCAGAAGAGGGCTAATGTTATTACTATTACTGGGTGGAGATGTTTCCCCTCAACCCTGGTCCTCTTACAATGGGTGTATTGAATATCAGATCCATAAGGAATAAGGGTCCTCTCCTTGCCGATATTGTAGCATCAAATGACCTTGACATTCTTTGTCTCACCGAAACACATGTTCGTCCCTTTGACTCAGATAGCTTTTTACGATCCATTACTCCTGCTGAACACATATTTCCTCAAAGGCCTCGTCCCACAGGTATCAGTATCACAGCCTACACAAAATGGAATCTCCTTTTTATCAGTCATTTGAGGACATGGTGGTGTCTCTTAGGCTTCACGGCCATATATTGTTGCTTGTCTGTCTCTATTGTCCTCCAGGATCATGTACCTGCAATTTTCAAGAAGAATTTATGTCCTTTGTTTGTTTCTTGTCATCCATCAACTCCTCATATCATATTGTTGGTGATTTCAACATTCATGTCAATGTACCAGGTGGTGATGGTTATAAATTTATGACCTTTCTTGACTCATGTGATCTGAACCAGTTAGTTAATCAACGTACCCATTTGCATGGTCACATACTTGATCTCAATATTTCTCCCATCGATCAGGATACTATTGTTGATGTCAAAATTTGTGATTTTGTATCTGATCATGCATTAGTGAAATTCTCAATCGTCCTGCCTCATCAAGCTGCTCATACTCCAAATAAGGTTCAATACAGATGGTACCATCATATCAACATGTGCAATTTCCGCTCTGATCTTAAAAATACTTCCTTTGTCTCCTGCCAATGCTGTTGTAGACCTTTATGAGCAATACGTACATAACGTGGATGTTCTCGACAAGCATGCACCACTGATATCTAGACTGAAAAAGAAAGATTCTGCAGATTGGGTGTCTGATTCTTATCGACGTGCTAAGTCCCTTAGACCTCAGTTTGAAAGAACTTGGTGTAGGACCAAGAATTCACTGAACGGAAGTCGGCTTCGTCGCCAAATTGCTCGGTGTAATTCACTTGTTAACAAGGACAAGTCAGACTACTATAGTAAGCTTATCTCTGATAATAGTCAAGACCCTAGAAAACTATGGGATGTGCTGCGAAATGTGCAGAGAGTAGGGTCTCTGAAGTGACAATTTCACCTAACGAGTCTGACAAGACATTGGCTGACTAGTTTGCTTCCTTTTTCCATAATAAAATCAAGACAATAAGAGATAATTTCATCCCTTCTGGCACTCGCCTACGAAATCCTGCATGTTGGACCCTTGGCTTACATTTCTCATCAAAGAGGGTAGTTACATACTATTACCATCAATTACAAAGTTGGTTAACTGCTCACTCATGGAGGGTTGTGTCCCTGATGGTTTCAAAATTACTGTAGTCAGTCCTCTTCTTAAAAAGGCTATTCTTCCTGCAGATGATTTTAAGAACTATCATCCTGTATCTGGCCTCAGTTTCATATCTAAATTGGTTGAACAACTGGTTGCTAAGCAACTGTTAGAACATATTCATGTCCATAACTTAGACAATCCATATCAATCAGCATATAAAACAGGTCACTCGACTGAGACAGTTCTTCTTTCTATAAAAACTGAAGTTCACCTATCTTTGTCAAGAGGCGAACCGACTGCCCTGATACTGCTCGACTTCTTGGCAGCATTTGATACAATTGATTATTCCATCCTTCTTCATTGTCTTCAGACCTGGTTTGGAATTGGTGGTTCTGTTCTGAAATGGCTCACCTCCTACCTATCTGAGCACTATCAGTCAATAAAATTTGGTTCTACTCTCTCTGATCTTTGTAAACTCCTGTTTGGTGTGCCCCAAGGCTCTGTCTTGGGTCCTTTATTATTTTCTCTGTATACAACCCCCCTTAGTTTGGTTATTGGTAAACAAAAGGATTAAAATTTCTTGTTATGCACTCAAGTCTATATCCATCTATCCCAGAATTCATCTGGTGTGTTCAAAAAGTTGAACAGGTGCTTGGACGATATAAAGGAGGGGGTGTCAGCCAGTAAACTCAAACTTAATCCAGATAAAACTGAGTTTATTGTATTTGGTTCAAAAAGACAGAGGGACAAATGGAAAGCATATTTTCCATCTAACATCTTGGAGGGGCCACCTCTGAGACCAGGGTTTAGTTCCCAGAATGGCCTGAAGTGGGAAAGCTGGTAGTTGCTTGCCGTTGTTTGGCAGTTTACAGTACAGAACCCTAACGAACTGTATGTACTGGTTTCCTCTGCCCTTCCAACTACCCGTTGTGATATGACCTGTACAGTGTTGAAAGCGACATAAAACCCCAAATAAATAAATAAATCTACCATCTTGGGTAGTCCTCTCTGCCCTGCTGAGTCTGTCAAGAATCTGGGTGTGTGGTTCGATTCTGATTTTTCCTTGTCCAAACATGTTCAGAATGTCTGCAAAAGTTGTTTTGTGCAACTCTGTGATTTTAGATATGTCAGGCGGTTTCTTACTCATGATGCTTCTGTACTTGTGGCCAATGCTCTTGTTAGTAGTCAGTTGGATTACTGTAACTCACTTTTCAGGAGTGTCTCAGTTCAATCTTCATAAATTACAGTGCATCCAAAACAGTGCAGCTAGAATCGTATCAAATACCAGTAGATACACTAGTATAACTCCTGTTCTTAAGAAACTGCATTGGCTTCCTGTTGAACATCGCTCAGTCTTTAAAACAGCCACCCTTGTTTTTCCACACTGGTTTTCCCAAGTATTTTGCTCCATACATCTCTTCCTACAGCAGTTCCTACAGTACCAGGTACAGTCAGAATGGTGGTAATTTCCTTCAACCCTCAGTCCATAAATCTGTCAGTTTGGTTATAATTTTGCTTTTGATGCTCCCACTGTTTGGAATGCTCTTCCTGAGGAGATTCGTGCATCCCCCTCTCTGGCCTCAAAACCTACCTTTACACCAAGGCATACCCTCCTTAATCTTACTTACCCCTGGCGTTCTCCGTGGTGCTTGGACTCTTTTCTGTCCCTGGATATTGAAATTGGTTGACTGTTTTTGTTTTGTTGCGACTTAGAGTCCCTTTTGAATAGGAGAGATTAAGCGCTATAAAAGTCCAATTAGAATTAGAATTAATTTATTTACACTAAGACATGCTAATGTTTATGTGCAATCCATCATATAAATAATGCACAATAAGGAAAACCCAGCCCCTAAGGCCACCATAACTTAAGGTTCAAATTATTGACCACGACTAGGGGTCAAGGTAACTTTTAATAATGTTGGATGAACTTAAGGTCACCCTAAAGTTTCTTAAAACCATTTCATAAATAAGGCTAAGGTGGCCTCAAAGTAGAGGTATCCCAACGGTTGAAGTTTAAAGTTTTAATGTATTAGTAAAGTATTATTTTTAGAGTATTTTATTTAGTTTTAATGTATTAGTAAAGTATTATTTATGTAGTGCTACCCTTGGGGGGGGGGCTCCACCGGGATCGGTTAAGGATAGGCACTAACGACATAATACACAGAAAAAGTCAGAATATTCCTTCACTTGATTTTATTATTATTAATTTATCCATGTCCCAACTGGTGGACAGTTATTTTACATGTCTTACACGAGAGACACCAAGAGAGTGAGTGGGTGTGTGTGTGAGAGCACAGCTCCCGTAGGCTGGTTCTGTGCACTCATCCGGCCCTTGATCACATCATTCTTTTCTCAGCCAAAAATTAAGTTAGCCTAGCCTTTCAAAGTTGCCATCGAGCCACTGCAATTTAGAAATGAGAAAATTAACTGAGAAAAGAAACTGAGGGGAAAAATAATAGAAAGTTTTTATCCATAAAGTCCCCTCCGAAGAATTACATAAAACAACATAGACGATTGAACCATGCATATGCTAGCTGGATGAAGTGCATTTGATACACATTTACGAGCACATTGTTGGTCATTTACATACAATCTCAATTATTAAAGCATGCATAAAGCATAACCCAAATTAGTAAGGGTGCAAGACCCATATGCCCGAAGCTACATAGCATAATTTGGAATTTACAAATTAGTACTGAGATACAACTTTAAGTGCTAACTCATATAATTCATCCATAAAGTATGAAGATACATCAATGCAAAGAAAATTTTACTGTATGAAAGACCTTATTCGCAAATAGTAAAAAGAGACCTACAGATTGAGGTATGGTAATTACCATTAAATTAAAAATTTAAGTTAAAATCAACACAAAATGCATAAAGATATAAGTATTACATGATTGAGCCATTAAATAGTTAAGTAAATGAATCGCATAACATGACTGTAAGATGGCATTATGTATATCACCTGTATCATGGGTGAACATTATGAACCAATTTACCTGAACACAATTAAGATTTTTATCACCAAGATAAGGTTAAGAGTATGAGAAGATGAAGCATTAAACATCAATTATAACTTAAGCTGGTTTACAGAGGCAGATACAGGATTTCCCGAAAGGGGGGGCGTGGGTTGTCGCGGGTATGGATATTTCATACTTGGACTTTCTGTAGTGGGACATATCACGTGGTGCACGGACAAAATGTCGGTGGACAAAATACTGGGGGACCAAACGCCAGTCAAAATTGCAAGGGGGGGGGGACAAAATGCTGTCCATTTTATGGGACAGGGAGGGCAAAATGCCTATCTTAACAAAACACTTTATATTTGATACTGATGGTCAAGCAAACTGAAAAAACTTCTAGCAGAAAAAAAGCCTCTGTAAAAACCTACAGTAGAAAATACCTCAGTATAAAAGCCCACTAACTAAATGGTACATAGCACACAAGTCCTGCCAAGTAGTGTACATCATGTAACAAAGGTTTGGGTATTTTCTACTGGGGTTATTTGTTTATACACTAGTTTTCTACTGTTTCTGTAGTTTTATTTTTCTATTGGCTTTTTCTACACTCAATTGTCAGACACTTACAGCAGTTTACCTAAAATAAACTTCAAAGGGGTTTCCCCTTCCCATAATAAACAATGGTATAACTGCAGAAAAGATGGAGGAAAACATACTTGAATCTAAATTTATTTGCCACAATGTTTCTTCAACTTTTTATTTTAAAATAACTTATTCTTTCATTGTTTTTCTTTAAAAACATGTAAACCAATTGATTAAATTTGATGAAACATTTTTGGAATTTAACCTTTTTTGCAATTTAATCTTATCATAGCTACTGAAGTAAATTAGAACTGAAATATAGAAGTGCAGTAATAAATTATTAATTGGGGTGAGTGATTCCAGTTTTGTAAAGTGTGTATCTCATGCTTAAACATATACTGGTAAACAAAAGTTTATAAATAAAGTCATCCACAAAAGATGTAATCCTCTGTTTGAGGATGAGACCTAACATAGTACACACACAAAAGAACCTAATCCCCTTTGATACTGGACAGTGACACAGGTATAATGACTGTCACTTTAAACAGGTACTAGCATATTACCCTAGTAAAGACAGATCTTGGGGTGGGGGATTGGAGGGGGGCGTGGACAGTAGCAAAAAGCCCCATGACTAAAGGTTGAAACTCTGAAAGGGGGGGCGTGCGCCCTCCACGCCCCCCCCTGGATCTGCCTCTGGTTTATGCTCCATTATCACAATCATCTATGAGGTACGTGTGCTAACATTAATCCTACATTATATTTAAGTATTTAAGAATAAGATAAAGTTAATTCATTCACAGATTTCGGAACACTGTACATCACACTTTAATCCAGAATTCGCAGTTATATTTTAAGACTCCAAAAGAATTAACAGATAAAAACAATGCACATTAAGAAGAAAATACAGCTACGATAGTGAGGAGTATTATAAGCAACTATGAAACATCCAACACCATGGTTAACCTTACAGTTATGTAGTTATAAGCCAATGACTAGATCAGAGAGCTACAATAAGACATGTTATTTAAATGATTACGATATAGCATGTTACATGAACTAGCAAACTATTATAAAATAAGCTTCATGATCAAGTTAAATATTTTCCTCTATACCAGAGTGACTGTAGAAACATCAAGCCACAGTTATACTTTCAAGAAATAAACAGATAAGACAATACACATTAAGTGACTAATACAACAAAATAGTGAGACTATTATTAACCACTATTAAACATCAGAACAGCATGGTTAAACATTGCAGTTATGGAATTACACAATGACTAGATAAGCAAATTAGAAACCTGTTAATTAAATAGTTAAGATGTAACATACTGCATGAGCTAGAGAACTATTATAAAACAAGCCTTGTGGGCAAGTTAAATACTTTTTACTAGAACACAGTAACTGTAAAAGTACCTTATTGCAATAGCTATATATGCAATAGCATCCAATACTAAAAGACCTTACAGAGTTATCTTTCAACTACTTATTACACACCTTAGTACCAACTAGTGGTCTAAAGACCTAAAAATGATATTTTATAATATACATGCAGGACTGCACTGGCCAGCAAAAGCTTAACTTGTGATTAGTATCACACTGGTGAATATACACCTAAATGTACGTAAAATATGCACATTTTTCAAGTTAAACTCATTACATAGCACCAACAGACAAAACATGCGACTCTAGAATAGGGAATATCAAATAACAATGATGCATAACATTGTTAATAGAATAAATAATTTAACTTTCAAAATGACACATACTCCCTAACATTGCACATTAAGTCTCAGAAAGAAAATGTAAATGGACCACCAGAGAAGTGAAGCTAATTTACAAATTTAGTATTGCCAAGGCAAAGTCCCCCTAAACGATCTAAAACAAGCTGAGACAGGTATTATACACTCTGTGTCTGTCCGGGCTGTGGTAGTGAAGCCTCATAATGAACAGAGAATGCAGAACTTAAGCAACCCAGAAGAGCCTGGGAAAGAAGGCTGTAAGAAGCCTAGTAAGAAGAGTACCCAACCTGTCACCAGTGTAGGTGGCAGCTGAACGCCAGAAGGCGTGAAATACTTATTTATTTATTTATTTTATTTCAAGATTCGTACACAGAGTACATAGAACTTTACAAGTTTTAAATAAAAAATAACAGAACAGAAAAGAAACACACATCAAAAATTATAAATATAGTTACATTCTATTTACATGATCACATTGAAATTATTTAATAGAGAAGTAGTCTAACATAGTATTTATTTCAGCTTTACTGAAGACATTATTATTTACTCTTAAGTTTATAACATCTTTAATACAACATATATTAAATACATCATCGTCATTGGTGCAATCATTCTCTTTCATTAAATTTACTATTTTATCATGTGGTATCTCTAATTTTTTGTCAGTTGTAATACTAAATTTATTTCTCACATAGTTTAAACTTCTACAAACTGTTGAGTTACTGCCTTGGTTTACCAATGAACAACATCATTGCACAACAGGGTTTTCACTACAAATTACCTTATTGTAAAATTTAACAAATCTTTTAATCAGCTGGTTTTCGATACAAATATCATCCACAACCTTGTGTAAGTAACCACCATGTGCTCTTTGACTTAATCCAATTAATTGTCTCATACATTTTCTCCAGCACACATAAAATTTGTTTATCACATCACATGAGAATTCCCAAAGAACACACCCATATAAAGACAAGCAGTAAGTTTTAAATAGTCTGTACTTCACACTTACTGGGCAATGCTTGAACACACTCATCATTAAGTTAAATCTTTTGACAAAATCATTATTCGTTTTTAATATATGATTCTCCTGAGATTTGCAGCCAATAGAATGTCCAAGGTGGTCTGCTGCATTAGTAGAAGTAATAGCTACACCATTAAAATATATAACATGTGACTTGTGTAACTTCTTGCCTAGGATGACATATATGCTTTTACTAGGATTAAATTTAACAGCAAAATTACATCCAAATTCAGCAACAGCCTTTAACATGAGTTTAAGTGATGTCACAGAAGGTGCAAGTATAGCAACATCATCTGCATAAGCAATTGCACCCATGAATTTATTTCCTACATAACATTCAAAACCTAACTTTTCAAGCTTTTGCAACAAAGCATCCATGTATACAGCAAATAGAAAGGGAGATAGCACTCCCCCTTGCTTGACACCATTTTTTACTGAGAAAGCATTTGACATACTATTACCCCATTTTATTCTGAGCTTTTGTTGAGTATAACAGGAAACTAAAAATCTGGCTACAATTGGACAAAGACCTCTCATTAACAGAAGAGTAAATAGTTTAACATATTCCACTCTATCAAAAGCCTGAGAGGCATCTATCATCATACAATGTATGTAGCTACCTTTATTTATATAATACTGGCTTACTTCCTTAAACACAAATGTACACATGCTTGTTGAATGGTTTTCCTTGAAACCAAATTGAAGATTTGATGACCTGAGCATCATGTTGTTCATTTTAAATAGTATAAAGTCATACAATTTACCTATGATGCTACTAAGAGTAATTCCTCTGTAGTTACTTGATTCATTTACTGATTTGCGCTTATTTTTTGGTATGGGTATTAAGGTACCAAGCAACATTTCTTCAGGAACAAAACCATGGAGTAAGCAACCGTTGAATACTAGTGTTAAAAAGACAGCAGCCTTTTTTGTACCATTTATGACATAATCCGACATACCAGGAATACTACCATCACTTTTTGAACTTTTTAAATGTTTAATTGCTTCTGCAACATCGGTCACAGAGGCAGAATGGGTGGAATAACAATCCCCGCAATCACAAGTTGTTATTATTAAGTTTTTAATCTTTAACTTTAGAACATCCATTTCCCTTGTATTGTAAGAGACACTATTGTAGAGTGATTTATATTTGTTTGAAAATACTTCACATACACCATTCTCACCAACAGTGCTGTCAACTGTATTGGCTGTATATAAGGTTTGAATTCTGGAGATTAAGCTTAAGAATTAATTTAAAGTGAGACTTTACCTGGTTATCTGTGAGGGGCCTCCAGCCCTGAAGGGATTTATATTGAAACAGTGGATCATTTCTCTGACCAGGAGTTATTGCAAGTAAATTCTTGACTTCTTTAACAGGACACAAGGGATTTTTACCCAGGTTAGGAATTTCTAGATTGAAGAGTTTTTGACCTGCATACCAGGAGAAGCAAATATAATATCAGCTCTGGCCAAGTGGTAGAGGGGAGAAAACAATTTAGGAGAGTGAGGGACTAGGTTAGATAATCTAAGAAAAGAAAAATATGCAAGTGTGTAAACTGCCTTGAATACTTGACCCATGTATGTGGAATCACAAGCACGTACAATCAATTGGAGTGTATGTATATCTATAATTTTTTTCAAAGCTACCTTGAAAGGTCTCTGTAGTATCATTGTCTTTTGAAAATATTTGATTCTTGGGTCAGAGAAGGATTGTATGGAAAGGCCAAACAAGACCAATTTCGCCTTAATGGCCGAAAGATGATTAGCCATTGAGGCTGCTGACATCTGATTGGTTTCCAGAAACTGCAACTATGCTATAAGAGCTAAAGGAGAGAGGTTAGTTATGTTAATTTTCATGAAGATTGTAAATGCTAAGAATAACCTGAACATACTTTCATAACTTCTTGCAGTGGAGAGTCTAAAAACCATATGTGTTTTCTGTATTCATTGTCTTAACAATGCAGTCATTGAAGGATGGAGGCCTAGGAATAGAAAATTATTATATATTATATAGACCAATCAATTTGAATATGATCCTGATTAATGCATACCCAATTATGATTAGGAAGGAAACCATTGAGAAGAGCTTGTGGATTTGGAGTATTTTGCCACCTAGATAACAAATCAGTAATAACATTTTTCTTGCCTGGAATGTGAGTAACTTTAAGATCAATATTGCTAATTGCAGCCTGAAACTGGATAGTTCTTGCAATAGCTAAGGTGAGGTCTCGACTTCTACCTAAATTGAGGACCAGAACTACTGCCAAGTTGTCACATGCTATGCCTACTTTTTTTTGTTTTTCCAATGACCCTGCCACACTCTAAGGGCAGCTAAAATATTTCACATTTCTAAATGCACAATCTGAAGATCAAGATGGCCTAAAGGTAGGACCATAGCATTTACCTGGTTTCCCAATCATGCACCCAAGCCTTGAAGGCTAGCATCCAATTCAATGAAATAGTTTTTTGGCCTATGATCAAAGAATGAAACACCATTAAACTGTAGCAAAAACTTGACAAACCAGTTAATATCTCTTTTAGCCTCTAATGTGAGGGGAACCTGTTTCTTATCTTGGATAGAACACAAAACTTCTAGTAATCTGTTCAGGAAAAATCTTGAGGTTCGAACACACTTGCTGATATACAACAAGCTACCTAAGAGGGACTATAGTTGTTTTTTGTTACAGTAAGATCTATCCCACCAAAGCAAACAGATTCCTGTAGTTTATCTGGTGGGATGGAGACTGTGAAAGTTTCAACATTAATATAATCACTATTCCCAAGCAATTTAGGCAAGTGGTAGGTGCCTGTAATTTTTTGTTTGAAATTTAAAAACCTAATTCTTGAAGTAAGTGATGCAAAGCGTCAAAGGAAGAGTTCATTTTACTGGGTACGTCGATCCCAAGTATATTGTCAATATAGTTTATGATGTTATAGTGACATTGACGCATGATATGATGCACAGTGTCACTTACATGCTGGAACAATGCACTGCCATTAGGATACCCAAACAGCAGGCATGTATCGATGTAATAGGCATTATGACGTAAGCCTAATAAGTCATATTCTCATGGGTCCAGTTTGATATGCCAAAAGGCTCTACTTATGTCAACTTTGTATAACTTGCATCCCCTACCTAGGGCTTTTACTTGATCAATTATATTATCTGTAGTAGGTAACTTAAGAATAAAAGGAGTTTTGTAAAAAGTGTCCTTTACAACCCCAGCATTCACAGAATGACCCTGAGGAAAACTTTAGTCAATTATAACTCTACGGTGGGGTGTATTAGGCTTCTCCGTGTTCATCATGGGAGACTCGTGAAGATTATCAACTGGACGACTAGCAAAGGGGTCCAAAATGGCCCCATGACTAATTTCTTCATCTACATATGCTTTAATATCTTCAGGAAATGACTTTGCTGAGGTATGGTTGTCTTCTTGATTTTCAAGACCATAATCTATGGGAAAGCCAAACCTGATTAAAAGAGGTAGCTGTTTGTCCCAATAATCTTGGACATAAGCATCCCAGACATCAGGGTTGAGTTGTGGCTTAAGTGTTATCTGTTCCCCCATAAAGTTGTATTGATCTGAATCTCTAATGCAGTAAAATACTGTCTCTCCCTCCATACTTTGGGAGTACCTGTCTGGAAAGGCGTAGATCCCCAAGTGGAATAAGCCAAATTTGTCTTTGTTATGTACGTCCCATAACCCGAGGGTGGGGCAGTGAGGAAGGGCTGCTTTGTGATTCTGAATTTTGGTTTTAACCCTAATTGGTATGTCATACTTTGTGAATGATTCAGTGGCAAACGTCTCCGGAATGTCAACTCTAGTTAATCTTGCACCTGAGTCATTTTTGACACCTGTTTGTGGTTAGCAATTAACGTCCTTTGAGTTTGCAATATCAAAGTTTGATGCTTTTATGTCAGAAGACGAGTCAACAACGGCATCAACACTCAATGCTGAAAATTTGTTATGGCATGGTATACCCCCATCTTGAGCACTTAACTTGCTGCTGACTACTGTCTGACGTTGAGATTTATTTGTTACCACCCTAGGGGTCAATGGTTTCAATGAATTTGTAGCATGCAATTGATTCCTGACCATGTCCTGCCTTACAGGCAGTTGAGATTGAGTTCTAATATTACCATCATTTTTTGACAACTAAACCCGTCATTACTTATGGTCCTTTTAAGAACTTGTGCAAATGAAAGGTGTTTAAACTTGTAATAATCTAGCCTCCAATTGGTACTATCTCCTGCATTTTCTAGGGAGTTACGTACAATTCCAGTTTCATAATGCGTTTTGTTATCTGAATTGCACCAATAACTACCACTAGAAGTTGTAAGAGTACTTCTACTTTTAGGCACTGCATTTCTGCAGTGCCCTACTCGTTTTTTTTTAATCTTGATGCTTATTGCGACAATCTTTGAGTGTATGGGAAAATCTCTTACCTGTACTATTGCAAAAAGAGCAAATATGACACTATAGTTGCCCATTAATAGTGTAATCATTAGTGGGAGCACTTTCCAGTTTGAAATAAATCTACAGGGTACACCTTGTGATTCACCTTTTGATTTACTTTGACTGTTGCCAGATTGACAAGTTACAATTTTTGGGCATGAGCTCACCTAAGGCGATCCAACTTGTCTGACATAAGCCAATTAACCTTACCCTCCTCCATCCTACAGAGGATAAGGGCATGAGCACTTTGGGCGATGCCCAGCCAAAATCTTGAGCATCTTCCATTATGTCTGTTAATTGCTCAAGCATTGCATTTTTGACCTTGGTATCTTTCTCTTCTTTAATAATAGAACAAAACTATGTCATCCGCTGAAATTTGGAAAGACTGTCATACGTGACTTTGGATTTTGAGGTACCAGCTAACACATAATTTTTGTGACCAGGGTACTTGGTACTTGACATTTATTTATTCATTACCACCACACTGGGATTTGAACTTACCTTGCTCGTTGATGCGAGCCGGTTCTTGCAGTCTTTTATCTACTGCATCTTGGATGTGTTTTGTTTTCTTGAGAAAGTGTGCACTTCCTTAGCTAAAATCTGCCCAAAACTGTCAATCATTTGCCTTATCCACAAACGGCCACATAGAATGTCAACCAGCATATTACCATCGGTGGGCCAATGATATCCCAATGGACAAAAAGACAGTAGAATGTTATCTAGATAATAAATAAGATCAAATAATCTTATTGATAAATCAGATATTGTTAGTTCTATAACTTATCTTTTCAATGAAGAAGGTTCATATGACACTCAGAATAAGGGATATTTGATTAATTTGTTTTTTTTTCATTTAACAAACGCAAAACCAAGAACAGAAAATGGCCTTTTCCCTTTTTGTGTTTTGCAAATGTGCTAAGAGCAAAACACCATGCAGGGTATTTTTAATATTAATCCTGTATTTTCTCCCGTTTGAAATGGACATTTTTTAGTTTAAGTCTTTTGTGTCAAGGAAATAAGTGCAGAACAAAGGAACAAAGAACATAAGAATTTGCTTGCCTACTTTTTAATATAATGTTATTTACTGCAAGATTTAGATTCCTATGTACTTATCAAGTACTACTTAACTTAATCCTTAGCTTATCATTTAGAAACTATTTGGGAACTAATAATCATTATATGACACAATGTACAATAAAAACTTCTGCATTAGGAAAATGATTGTTCACAAATGTCTGGCTGACTGATTGAATGATTGCTTTAGTGTTGTGCCTGGTGCCTTGTTTCAGTTATATTGTGATAGGACTGCCATTTAAATAATTATAAGTGACTATTTGTCCATACCTTGGCCAGACGCCAGACGGTCATCCATCCAAATATTAACCAAGTCCCATGTTGCTTATAACTTCAGTGATCAGAAGGAGCATTTCACAGAGACTGAAAAACACGATCAATATTTTAATTTTACATGGGTGTTCCACTGAAGCCGACCCTTCCCAACTCAAGGGTCGGTTTGCTTTTTCACAATGTCAGGGGTTCCTAGCTTTGCTTGATGAGTTGGCTAAATATCACACGTTTGATATTTCACAGAACCACCACAACTTTCCTTCCTGACCCTGGCTCTGCCCACCAGAAAACCAAATCACTCCCAAACCCAACTCGACTTTGTCACTTTAATTTTTTTCCTGATGGGATGTGAGTAAAAAATATGGCAATTAATATGTTAAGAATGACATAAAATGGTGTAAATAATCAGAATTCTGATGTTAAAAGGTAAACTAGGTCCAAAAGTATGCTATAAATGTTAAGAAAGTGTCACACAACAATCAAATTCGCAGCCTATTTCAACAGAGCAAATCTGTGGAAAAGGATTAAGTGTCAAGCAATCAAACAATCAAAACAGAGTCACCTGATAAATGACCTACCCTTAATTCAGAATTGGGTCTTTCACAGAAGAAATGATTTATGTTGGTATAAATGTGAAGAAAAGTTGCTCACAGGGATGAAAGGAAGTCCAAATTTGGAGTATAAAAGCCTGGAACAAGCAACTGGGTTTTCATATAAACCAGAATCAAAAATAGGTTGCTGTATTTCTTATATTAATGTAAAGCCCAAAGCTGAAAACCACAATTAAAAAAGAAAAACGCCAGTGCTTTAGTTCTGGTCACATGATGGAATCCAAGTGTTTTATTGACTCTCCTTGACGTAATTGTATCGATTTTTGATTGGTTGACAATTGATACTATTATCTTACTTGTAAGGCATCTTATAGCGAGTTTCCAGTTTAAATATCTATAGATGATAACTCTACATGTAATAAGGAACAATTTGGAGAGTGTCTTTTCAATGTTGCTTAAATATGCGGTATTGATTTCAATGTAATAATTAATTGTGCGCTTTTTGCATGAATATTAGCACTCAGTGATATTCATTTTAAGACTTCTTATGCATGTTTCCAGTTTATTTTGGTTCCAGGTGGGCATTCTACACATAAATGATTAAATTGGCGTTAATACTAAGGCTTGACTGTCAGACACTGATAGGACTGAACTTTAAGGCCTAACCAGGTGAGACTCCCCTTGGTCCTTTCTCTTTTATTATAAGTCTGGCGGAGTATGCACACTTTCCTTGCTAAGAGATGTATTCTTTATATTGTCTGATTTTTTGGTCTTCTTTCCATCAACATATCACACAAAAGTACGTAGCTCCATGTCTCGAAGATTGATCATCGTTCTAGTCTACTGCTGTTGTTGCAATAATGTGAAAACTATGGAACCCCGTTTGGTGATATAACAGGTGTTTTTTTGGTTGTTTTGTCAGACACTGATAGGACTGAACTTTAAGGCCTAACCAGGTGAGACTCCCCACGGTCCTTTCTCTCTTATTATAAGTCTGGCAGAGTATGCACACTTTCCTTGCTAAGAGATGTATTCTTTATATTGTCTGATTTTTTGGTCTTCTTAATATTCATCAACATATCACACAAAAGTACATAGCTCCATGTCTCGAAGATTGATCATGGTTCTAGTCTACTGCTGTTGTTGCAATAATGTGAAAACTATGGAACCCCATTTGGTGATATAACAGATGTTTTTTGGTTGTTTTGGAGTTGAACCTCCTGATCACAAAACCATCAGGAACATGGGTGGCTCCCTTGTGGAAATTTTTTTACTGACGAAATTCAAAATGACTGCCATTTCGTTTTGGAAAAATATATTTTTGGTCATATTTTGCCTCACAATCGACATAGAAACTTGATTTTAATGTCCAAATATAGGTTTTGAAGGCTGGTAAGAAGAAACATGCTGGTATGTTCATTTTCACAACATTGAATGACTTGATATCTTTATCACACATTTACTCATTTTCAGGTGTCATTTCCTGAGATGTGAATCCTGAAAAAATCAGACTTGGTATCACAGCACTCATTCTGACTCGAACCCAGAAATCAAAAATAATATGATTATGTATATTTCTTTGTTGGTTCAGGGGAGTTCAATTCCTGGCGCTGCCACTCAGATCATCATTTCATGTCATTCATCAGACTTGGTTGTTTAAGACTGTCCAGGTGATGCTAAGCAATCATTCAATTCATTTTTGTGTATATTTGTAATTTGCTTTCAGGCACATATAAGCTTTAATGTTGTAGCTAGTGTGAATTACCCTCAATATCAACCAGGACCAATTTTGATTTCAGGATCCATGGATGGATGCCATCGTTTCAAAACCTTGAATAGTAGCATATATGCAATATGCATATGTAGGTCAATTTCTTATATTTTATTTTCAGTTGCATGAGCACAATGGACTGTAACACTTGCTTTTTGAAAGACTATGTCAACTGTAGAGATAGTGGTGGTGGTAGTCTAGTTGGTGTTGAGCGCTTACGAGCAGCAAGCCTGAAGAGAGGAGACAATTTACAGGAAAAACTCTCAGATGATCCTGATGAAAAATATTGGTGTCATAAAAACTGCATATTGTCATATGGATCCAAGCATCATATCAAGTCCTTTCTACACACCAAGCTGAAAGATCTTGAAAGTGCTGGAGAACCACCACAGAAACACCATCGTCGATCCCATCAGGAAAAATTTATCTTCAAAGAACATTGTATCATATGCGGCAAGGTGTGTGACGAGTAAGCCAGTGTCGCACTGCTGACAGTGGAAATCGTGAGATATTAGAAGATATGATCCTGCAAAGATGTGAGGAAAGAAATAATGAATGGGGTAATAAAGTTTACCTTAGGATCCAAGGGGCACTGAGTGACCTACATGTGGCAGTTGCCATATATCACCATGACTGCTTACAGAAATTCAAAAGTAACACTAGTCAATCACAGCTTGAAGATGACAGCAAGGATCCTGCCTTTGTGAAAGTAGTCGATTCCATGCTGAAAGATAAATCAAGGGTCTGGAATACAGCTGAACTTGAAGAGGAGTACAACATCTGTGGTAGGAAATTGTTGTCTTGCAAGATGCTGATTACATGACTGTCAGATCTTCTCTCTCCAGAACTCCTCATACTGTCAGGCGTGGGTGTGTGTAGTATCCTTGTTTTCAGGAAAGAGGCCTCAAAGCACATGTAATTAGTTTCAAATGAGGAGGAGGATGTGAACAGAGCCATAACCTGCATATCCAAAGTCATCAAACTGTGAGAAACACAGAGAAACTTGGCCTCTCAAAGAGTGCTGCTGGGTTGATCCAAGTGGTTGCTGACAATTTTGACGCAAACCTCTCATCGTCAAATGGAATGCAATTGACACATACATTAACTACACTTGTAATGCAGCCACATGAACTTGAGAATGACTATAAAATAACAAAATCAAGAGCTTACAGAAAGCTGAGGTATCAGGGAATGCATTGCCAGATGTACCGGCCCAAAAGTATGAAGGGCCCAAGAAACCACCGATGCCAGCTAAATGTACACTGAGATCTCCACTGCCACTTAGGTTTCTAGAAAGCCAACAACTTTTATTGAACAGGGCATACGACAGTGATTTCCAATTCTTGAAAGACATCGCGTAAAAACCAAATACTCCAGAATTTAGTGGCTACAACACCAAAACTACCTGATTACAAGGACAATCTTGTAAAGCTCAAACGGATGCAGTCTATCTTCCACTTATCGACATGTCCCCCAGCTGATCCATCCACAATGTTGACTGCCATAACACAAGCACAGAAACTTACCAATTCCACTGGACAGATCTACACAATATTTACAAATGACCAACAACTCTATCATATTGCAGTCGACTTCATGCGGGTGTACACCAAACAATTTGTAAACTTCATACCCAGGTTGGGAGGTATGCACACTTTGATGAGCTTTGTGGGTGCTATAGGCAACTTGATGGCTGACACGGGACTGGAAAGCATAATGGAAGTGGCATTTGGGGGTTTCGCAAAAATGCTGAGTGGAAATCTGGAAGTATCCCCAGAATGTGAGAGCACTCCGGCTAGTCGTAGAGGAATTACTCCAGTCATAAACAACGATACTCAGTCTTACCTGGATCTTATGAGAGAACTACAACACAGAGTCTCCCTGAGCCGTACATGTAAGTTGTGGCTGGACAACCTCATCAATTTATTTATTTGGGGTTTTTTTTACATCGCTTTCAACACTGTACAGGTCATATCACGACGGGTAGTTGGAAGGGCAGAGGAAACCAGTACATACAGTTCATTAGAGTTCTGTACTGTAAACTGCTGACCAATGGCAAGCAACTACCAGCTTTCCCACTTGAGGCCGTGGCTGGAATCAAACCCCAGCCTCAGAGGTCGGAGGCAAGAGTGTTACCACTCTGCCACAGTGGCCCCTGACAACCCCATCAAACCTGTGCTAATCATTAAGCTGTTTATTCGAGCAGTAAGAGAAGGTGACTGGCCCCTTCACCTGTACATGACAGAACAGATGATGCCCTACTTCTTCTCCTCGAGACACTTTAAGTATGCCAGGTAAATTGGTGATGTTTAAATCGGATCATGAAACCTGATATGTTATGACTGTTCAAATTTTATCAGGTTGCATTCTAGTGCTCTAGTGGCTCATTTTTCTTTGCTTAGTAAAAATATACCTCAATTGTAAAGGGTTCAAGGTATGTGATTAATAGTAGCTTAACTCTTGCTTTTAACATCTATCAGTGCAAAAACCATATATATTTGACATGCTTCTAATATTGGTCTTTTCTTACTCATGGTGGCGGTTTCTTGCATGCATGTGTTTTCTGTTCTGCACTCTATACAGATACTGCTTGGACTATCTGCGATGATTGACAAACATCCCTGAGACAGTCCTGCAGGACTTCATGAAAGGCAACCATATCATGAGGCACCATCAGGTATATGGAATGGCATTTCATCTGACCAATTCATTGAGTCCATGTTTATGTGTTATGGCCACAGACTGGGGCAATTACATTCAAATGTAATGCATTACCATTACATTACATTTGAGTTGGCATGCATTACATTACCATTACTTTATATATTGGAAAGTAATGCATTACATTATTTTCAAATGTAATGCATTACATTACACACTACTTTTTACAAATTTCAAACAAACATAATTAGTCCATATTAAAACATTTATTACAGCACATAATAAAGACACAATAAGAAGCACTTATGGAAAACAACATCAATATTTACAATGACATCATATTAAAAATCAGTTCAGAATATCTTGTTGCATTTTACCAACATCAGTCTTTCAGATGTAGAGTCACTCAGTGAACATCTGTCGGGATGGAAAACCTTTCCTGCAATACTGAAGACTTTCTCTACCAGTGCTGATGAGGCTGGGACACATAGATACTTCTTTGCTAATGTGGCTAGTGTTGGAAACAGGGATTCTTTTGTCTTCCAGAACTGCAGTTGATCTTTTTCTTCTTCTAAAATTGCGTCAGCAAAATAGTCTTTCACTTCATTTTCCAACGAAAGCTCACTCCTTGGTATCTCTCTTGTGGAACTCATGAAGCTGAAAAGTTTAATTCTCTTCTTGGGTGGGGAATGACTTGATGATTCAGGATTTGAACCACTGGCCAAATTAAGATTTACACTTTTGCCAAGGCGTATGAGGAATGTATTTGACTGTCTCTCAAAATCTGTAAAACACCAGTCGAGCTTGAATCTAGGGTCCAATGCTGCAGCCATTTGATACATATGCTTTGACTCAGACTGTCGGGCGCTTTTCAAAAGATGACTTCAATGTCTGCACCATCTTACACTTGTACTTCTTGCCGAGTTCATTCAACTGTATCCTTAGACCTCTGACACAAGGTAACACATAACTGATTCAGACATAATTCTGTTTCTGAACATAATCAGTTACCTCTTCAAATGGGCTCAATATTTCACACATTTCCCTAAATATGTTTTGGTCATACTTTGTCAGGGAGATAGTTTCAAGTGCATTTAGCTTCTCCTCAGGAATGCTCAGGATAGATCTAATCATCTTCGGTTGAGAGTCCCAACATTTGACTGTTGCTTTTTGGTGTCTATTTTCACCTACAATCAGCTCAGCAGCTAGAGTTGACATCCTGGCATAGTTCATGATACTTGAAGCTTTTCCCATCACTTTGTTAAGATAACCTGCATCCTTCAGTCCGTCTTTCAGCACAAGTTGTAGGGGAGGTTGTTGACAAGGAAATGGAATCAGTACTAGATTCAGTAGACATATCTTCACTAGACTCATACTCCTTCTGTGTCCCACAGTCATGGGGGAATTATTGGAATCACCCTTAAACAAACCACACTGAAGAGATGGGCTCTAAGTCTGCACTTATGCATGCAACTTCGTAAAGATGTCATGTCACAACACACAAGGAGGGGGGAAGGCCAGAATCCAGTTAGATGCCAGTGATCGCGAGAAAATGCAGAGCAAGCTTGCTACTTGCATTGATCCTCTCAAACCAGAGAACCACCCTCAGGATCATCTCATCAATATCGTCACTGGTAGAAAAGCACCAACTTCTGTAAATGTAGATAGTGCGGTCAGAATTGGGGAACAGCTCATAAAACAATATCAAACAGGATGGCCTGAAAGTTTTCACAAACCCATCAGCAAACCAGTTGTTACAATGTCTGACTCAAAAAAATGAGTGAATATCCAGAGTGTAGCTGTTTTGACACTTCACTGATATACTCACGAGTTCTGTGCCTCCAAAAAGTCAGGAACATTGATATGAAAAAGTCCTTCGTCATGAACTGGCTGGTGTCCCGTCATCAATGTTCGATGAAAGTGGTGACATGCGCATTGCAACGTCAAAGTCAACACTGAAAAGCATTCTTCAGGTTCAGCTCACCCATCGCAGATCTCAACCACCTGATGCCATAATCCTAGATGGATGTGCAATTATCTGGGTTATAGGGTGGCCAGCACATGGGACTATTCAAAGCTATGTTGAGAACTTTGTCGAATATATTACAGGATGTCTGCAAATTACAGATACATATCTAATCTTTGACAGATACTATCAACACAGCACCAAGGAGACAACCAGTACTTCAAGAGCTGGGAAAGATGCGAGTAGATGGCACCAATGATCAATCACAACTCCTCTTCCACCAAAAAAGGTCTGTCTGACTGTGACCCACAACAAAGTTCAGCTCATTAGCATCATATGTAATTACCTCGCTGAACATCCAGAAATCATACCTGAAGGAAGGACACTTCTTGTGACTGGAGCAGAACCTACACCATTACAGATTTCTGGAGGTGAGGTGACGGAAAGAACAGACCTGAGAACCACACATGAGGAAGCAGATGTCATTGTTGTTCAGCTGGCAATAGATCTGGCTAGTTTAGGTAAACAAAGTATCCACATAGTAGCTGAAGAAAAAGACATTTTCACACTATAGCTCCATTACTACAAAGCTCAGAATCTCACCTGCAACCTTGTCATGATTGCTACCAGCACTAGCAGAAGTAGCGTTGACATCAAGGCAAATGCAGAGAAGCACCCTGATATTGTTGACAATATTCTGGCTGCACATGTTTTATCAGGGTGTGATACAGTATCGAGACTGTGGGGTGTCAGAAAAGGAACAATAATTAAGGTTCTCAGAACTGGAAAAAAACTGGAGACATTGCGTCAAAGAGAAGCGCAGTTGGATGATGTGATTGCTGAATGCACATTGTTCATTGCATGCTGCTATGGTGAGCCTAAGGAGTCAGACATGACATCACTCTGGTACAAGGTATGGCTGAACAAAATGTCTAACTGGAAGTTGAACGCTGCCCCCAAACTTCCTCCCACCAGAAATTCTTTCCAAGAGCATGTGAAAATGGCTCACTTGCAAGCAGTTACATGGCGAAGTGTGCACTTGCATCAGAGCCACCTGATTTAAATCCAGTCCATTATGGTTGGTCCATGAACACAGGGTCCAATATGTAGCTGTTCTGCCTGCCTGTCCGAATTCTGTGCTTGTCAAGGCAATGATGACTGCAGGAATTTCAATACCATGAATGCTTCTAACGCAGAGACTACTAACAGGATCTGAATGAAGATGACCATTTGGGACAGCGTGATCAACTCTTATCTCTGCCTTATTTTACCATTTTTATGACAAGATATTAGTAGTTGTTTTAGGCATTGTACCATCTTCATAATTTGACAATATCTTTTTGCTAAATTCCTCTTCAAAATCTTAGACATAAATTCTCTTCTCTCTTTGAAAGCATCAATAATTAAATGAATTTAGTGAATGAAAACTGTGTAAATGTCATATAAAAGATTGTTTCATGTCTCAGAAACCATAAAGTATATTTCTATGGATTCCTTGACCTTCAAAACATACATTTGGACATTAAAATCAAGTTTCTATGTCAATTGTGAACCAAAATAAGACCAAAAGTATATTTCCCAAAAACAAAATGGCGACCATTTTGAATTTTGTCAATAAAAAAATTTTCACAAAAGAACCACCTATGCCCCTGATGGTTTTGTGATCAGGAGGTTCAACTTAACCCAAAATAACCAAAAAACATTTGTTAAATCACAAACCTGGGTTAAGTCAATTTCCACTAGACTATAATAATTTTTCAACTTTTACTCCGGTTTGAAGTTTCCCATGGTCAACCACCGGTAAAGCATATTGTTGTAATAGGTAGGACTATTGTAGCGTAATAAAAGCTCAAACTTGTAACCAGAATAAAAATTATACTCGTCACAGTGAAAGTCTTTTCAAATTTGACAACCCAATTGAAGGTACTTATTATTGTAAGTTACATTAATTGACTTTATGTTCAAGGACTTCTGGCTTAACTGAATGCCAATGTATAATTTTTTAAATAAAACTGTGGAATATTGTTTCATTCAATAAATTATGGAGATATATTGATGGCTTTCTCATAATTTCTGTGTAGTTTTGTGAATTAATATAGACAATGCATTTGACTGCCAGTGATTTAAAAACAAATATCAAACTTTATTTTTACTTACTAGCCGATACAAAGTAATAGAAGTAATAGATGGCAATGTAATTGCAAAAGTAATAGATTTGAAAAATTGAACTGTAATTGTTCAAGTAATAGTAATAGACAGCATGTAATAGACCCCTTCCCTGGCTATAGGTTATATCATAAATATGACAGTCTAAAGAACTAAGTGTGACTAACCTAGCAGCATTGTTCAAAATCCTTTGGAGTCTGTTTAATTGACAACTGAGAAGTTCAGAACATGTCGCATTTGCATAATCAAGTCTGGAAGTAATAAATGAATGCACTAGTATACCACAAGCATCTTTGGTAATATATTTCCTAATTCTACCTAAGTTTCTGAAATGGAAGTTTGCAGTTTCCAAACTACTGATATATGGTTAGACATGGTTTCATCAAAGGTAACTCCAATGTTCCTGGCATTTCGTGATGTCTTAACAGAAGCATCATTAAGTAAAATTCTGTCTGTAGAAAGTTTACCCTTAAAATGTGATGTCTTGAAAATAACTACTTCAGATTTTTCTTCATTGAGTTTGAGCCTGTTAATAGACATCCACTGGTTAAAGTCACAAATGCAATTTTTAAGTTTTTCAATGGCACGATTAAGATCATTTTCACTAGAAAGGTCAAAGGCTACATACAACTATGTATCATCTGTATAAGTATGATACTGGAGATGATGTGTCATAATGTCACCAACTAGACAAGTATAGATTGAATATTCAAAAGGTCCAATGATAGAACCTTGAGGCACCCCAAAAAGAAGTGACATACTTCCTGAAGTATAACTAGTATAACTATAACTGTGTATACTACTTGAGAATGGCCCTGCAAATATGATGCAAACCATTCCAGGGCTGTATCTTTGATACTTATTCGATTTTGAAAACTCTGTATCATGCAAGAATGATCAATTGTGCCAAATGCTGCACTTAATCCAAAAGAATAAGAACAACACCTCTATTAGAGCCTGGGTTCATTAATATATTATTATGAAACTTTAAAAGGGTTGTCTCATAGCTGTGTCCCTTATGATAGGCAGATTGGAGGAGTTTACAGTCTTCTCCATTATATTTGACAAAAATAGCAAATTGCTCACAGGTCTGTAGTTTTTCAAAACTTTGTGATCAACACCTGGTTTTTAGAAGGGGGGTTTCATCAAAGTATTTTTGAGGAATGAAGAAAATTAAGCAACTGTATGGAAAGACTGACAATTTTTGTTATGAAGGCTAGTAAACAGTTTTAGGGTAAACACATTTCTTCAGGACAGAAGCAGGAATAAAATCCAGTGATGTAGCACAGGTCTTTGAAAACATAATGATTTTATGAATTTCACACTCAGCTGGAATTAATTCTTTCAGCTGACTAGTTGCTGACTCAATTCCATCATGGTTTTCATTTGGATTCTCAGTGGCATCAAGTTTTGCAGAAATTGGAAAATTGGTCAAATAGGTCTAACACAATTATTTCAAGCCAATTTATAAAGCTGCCTGTCAATTTCAAGTTTTGAATGTCTCCACTTTCTCTCAGCATTTCTCTTGTCCAATATTGCGTTTTGAAATTTAGCAGACCACCATGGACATTTTCCATGAAAGCTTGCTCTGAAGGTTTTCAATGTTGCATGTTTTTCCAGTACTTCAGAGAGGGTTGAGTTGTACAGGTTAACTGCAGATTCCAAGTTAAGTGGTGGAAAGTACAGACTCCTCAATATTACTAGTTAATGAGTCATAGTTATTACTACTCAGCTTACAGTAGGTTATTGTCTTCTTTTGTACTAGCAACTTTCTGAGGTTAATATCCACAATAATCAAAGAATGGTCACTGATAAACTCACATTGATTTCCTAAACAAAGTTATGATGTTTTCTAGATATAACGCAGTCAAGCATACTCTCAAGTTCATGGGTTGCTTCTGTTACTTGTTGCTTTAAGTTATAGTCAAGATGTAGCTGATTAAGCTTTATAGTCTATGGAGAACTCAGATTTTCATAATGAATATTATAATCAATTAACAATTTTCATGATATATCAGCCACTGATTCGAGAAATCTGAAAAATCCTCAAGAAATTTATTTATTGGAATCTTATTCTTTGAGGATTGAGGGGTGCAATAGATAATCATTAAGGTGAAATATCTATTACCAACACATATGTTACATTGCAAAAATTCAAAGGAAAAGTAATGCACACTGCTCTGTATTAACTTTGTAGTGATGCAGGATCTGCAAAAAATAGCAACACCTCCACCCATTTACGGTCTCACCTGGGTATTTAAAGAAGTTCAAAACCTACTGGAAGTAAGTTGACAGTGACAAAATTTTCATTACTGGGATAAATCCATGTCTGTGTAATGGCTACACAGTCTAGTCATTCAGAAATGGAAAGGTTATTTAGCATATTAGTTTGGTTGCAGACTGCTCTTGCGTTCAGAAGCCCCATTTTTATAAAGCTTTCTGTTTGTTGTTTCTTGGGACTATCAGTTTTTGTCACATTTTTGTCTCAATCATGCTTGACTTAATTTCCAGAATGTCAGCCCCTGTGAGTCCTTTTGTAGCTGGCAGTGTGCTTGTTGATGTACAAGTCATCCAAGTCATAAGGACACCTTCCTGTCGTACATGTCTACAGTCCCTGTTGTTTAAGTCCACAGGCTTAGCCCAATTACCATAGAAGCCAACAAAAGGTCAATTATTATATTGAACATTGTGTCAACACCGAAATCAGTTGACATAAAGGCTATAATGCTTTGCACAAATCATTTCAAAAATCAACAAATAGACTAAAGTTTATATTTGAAAATATAACATTACTACTGCAAAGCATAAGTGTCATTTCAAAAATCAACAAATACACTAAAGTTTATATTTGAAACTATAACATTACTACTGCAAAGCATAAGTGTTTAAAAATTATATCCAGTTATGGTACGACACTTATTTTATTGCTTGTAGTTTATTGCTTGTAGTATTATCCATTCCAACAGAGAAAAAGTTAGTGAGAAGGAACACTTTGAAAAGGTTGCTAACAAGTGTACTATTCTTTACCAAAATTTAATCTGTTAAGCCATTTTTGAGATAAAGTGAAAGTGAGATGAAACTGATGCCACAGAAGGGAGGACAAAGCAATCTATATATATGCCATGCAACATAAATGCTGGTGACTCAACAACACATTACCCATAAAGTAAGGTACAAAGTAGGTATGCTAAACATTCACTGAATCAGAAACATTTACCCTTACATCAGAAGCACAAAATACACTTGTTTTATGCTTGGTAATGTCACATCTCAATTTCTCCAATAATGTACTGTTAGGTTTACCAAAAAAATCAATCAAAAAATTTTGAATAGTTGGAAAATATAGCTCTAAATTTATCGTTAACAGAACCAGATATGAAAGCTCAAATGAAAGAAAAAAAGCTGCTTCACTGGCTTCCAATTTCTGCCAGGATTGAAAAATTATTGTGCTTATATACAAATGCCTGCAAGGAAATGATCCAGTATATTTGCAAAACCTGCTGAATCAAAAACCAGTGTTCAGAGAAGGACTTAGATCATTACTCTCTGTCATGATCTTCACACCTTTAGTGTGAGCGACCCATCATTGTGGAACAAGTTACCCTACAACATCAAGCAATGTGACATATTGAAACTGTTTAGAAAAAAAGTTAAGAAGTGGCTCTTTGACAAGTATTACAAATAGACTTCCATGAAAATCTATATTAGAAACAGAACTGTGAATTTTTACAATATGCAATACAATATTTTATGGTTTTTACATAAATAGAATCACTGATTTTTTGTGTGTGTGTCAAAATGATGTATTTAGAGATGAGAATAGAAAGTACAGATAATTGTAAACAATATTCACTGTTCAACAATCCACTCTCTGTAGATCCTGACATTTTGTCCAACTTGACACAGAGGTGAAGAAATCCACTGTGTAATATAGCAGTTTCGAAGAAACTACCTGCACAGTACAATTGAATTGGTATGTTAATTTAAAACCCTAAAATGCAACAGTGGACACTGAGATACCAGTTTGCTGCTAAAACTGGAAGAAAACTTCATGAAAACTTTTGATCTAATTTTTTTATTTCCTAGCATACAATACTTTTTTCAAAAATAACAACCACAGGCAAATGCCAAAATATGCGGTTTTATATAGATAAATAGACAGCAAGTAACTTATAATAATAAGAGTTCTTTTATGGTACAAAACTTACTTAGATGATCAAGGCCATAAGGTTGCAGTATTTACTCATAGCCCAGATAGCATTCTGACGTTGGACCAATGTTGGTGGCGGAATGTTATCTGGGAGGTTTCTTTGAATTGGTATGTTTTTATATTAATTTTTGAAAGTGTCAGTTGGTGAAGCACATTGTAACTTTGAAGGCAGATTTTTCCACAGTTTAGGCGCAGTCGCACTTAAAGCCCAGTCACAAGAGACTAGTCTTCATTTTGGAATGTACAACTTCAAACTAGTTTGATGTATTGTCTAATAAACTTGAGAAGCAAAATTCAGTGGGTTTCTGAGATACCTGTGACTTTCATCTCTGAGTGCCTTTAAAGTGGGAAGCAGTATTTTATACTTAATGCATTGATGGATAGGACGTCAAGGGATTTTATACAGAAGTTATTTTGTAGACATTTTTATTAGGAACTATAAGCCAAATGGCACTTCTCCATAACTTTGTAACTGAACAATATCTGAGATATTGTGCAACTGATTCTAAGCATAAAAACATAACACTACCAATCTCAATTATGAGGATTGTAGTGGCCTCCCTGTCAGTGAGGACTGTCCCTCCAACGGCTGTGTACGTAAGTTCTCCGTTTTTCTGCCCTTCTCTGTTTTGCTTTCAAAGTGAAATATCTGTTTACAAATTTATTTTTTCACAAATTTTTTTCTTGCCTTGAAACAATGTGGTTGATATGGTGGCTATATATGAAGCGTGACAATTCTTGCAAATTGGATGGCTTATACAGGCAATCAATATTTTTCAAGGAGTTACAGTTATATCTGTATGTTTGAGAATAGCTCTTATGTCATTCCAGAATAGTTTGTTATTTAGGAGTTTGAAGCCATTCATTGACTTTGGGGTAAATTGCCCAAATTTGAAAAGCCTTTTTTTACCTTTTTAGTAGTTCTGTATGTTCAAGGATTACCTTTCCTTTTGAATTAATAATTGAGATAAATACCTGCTGATGATCATAGATCAACAGAACAATGACTTCTAAACATCCCAAATGACTAACAAATGTCACTGGAATCAGCTATCCACCTTTACATTTTGGAACTACTGGCCTTACAAAAATGGGTGACATGAAGAGAAGTATACAATACAAAAATTGAGGACCAATTCACAAGAGGCAGAACTTTCTTCATCGATTTTCTCAGTCTGATTCAGTAAATTATCTCTCACGATTGACTTCTGTCATCAGTATCCAAAGCTTCTATTTAAATTGTGTTGTAAAAAGTGTATAAAGAGTAACATATTTTTATTTTAAGTATAGGAATGGTTATGTGAAACATGAAATAGCCCATCGCTCAATTCAGACCCCGTACAACTAACAACAATATACCATATCCCCACCATAATACAGAATATACTTCACTGATATATGAATTCATGTAACTGAAGAAATCTTTTTTTGAATGTATATTGAATGTTAAGATTGCACTGTAAATGCTCAATTAAATAGGTGTTTTAAATGCAATAAAACCAAAACAACCCAGTGTATAATGTAAATAAATATAAATGAGATGTCGGAAGAATATACTTATTTATCAATATATGAAGACTTATTTCTGAGAGAAGAGAGAGAAGAGAGAGTTTAAACATGTTTTAACAGTGTAGAGTTAAACTATGTTTTTTACTGGAATGAAAGCTTTTCGTGTAGTGTTTTTGACACACATCTCTATTAATGTCTATAGACAAGAATGGTATACTCTGGAATATAAATGGATTTATAAATGTTTGTAAAATTGAGGAGAAATAATTCTAAATAGAATGGATTACTATTAAAACCAGATGTACAGAGTCAATGAACTGTGACATTCATTAAACAAGGTGTTTAACCCAAAACACAGTATGTAGAACCCAAGGTAAATTACAAGAAAAAGTTTGTTTCAAATAATTGTGACATTCATTAAACAAGGTGTTTTAACCCAAATCACAGTATGTAGAACCCAAGGTGAATTACAGGAAAAACTTTATTTCAAATTATTGGGTCTAAATAAACAGTGTGTTGGTAGACCTCTTCAAGGTTCATACATAACCTGTTCATGATATAATTTGCAAAGTGTATAAATAGATCTAGAGTTCTGGGAAAATCAATCAAGTGGACTATAGTTAACTAGATGTTTCCAAATAAGGAAAACTTTGGTTAACAAAAGTTTTTGTTTTTTGTATGAATGGAAAGACAAATTGAGCTGACTAGAAAAGTGCCTTTACTGCAATGACAAAAAGAAATTGTAGTTAATGCTCTGAAATTGATCTTGAATTTTAAAAAAATGAATGTCCAGGTGACACCAAGTAAGCTGACTGAAAACACAGTACCAAAATGAAGAGTTAGAGAAAAGAGAAAAAAAGATTTATTTCTTGAAATGTTGGCTCTTCGGATGAGAGGAAAAACTATTAAATTTTCAAGCCTTAAAAAAGCTAAAATGAAAAAGGGAAACAGTTAATAAATGAAATTGAAGAATTAAGAAAAGAAAGCTGCTTGACAGATATTAACATGGTAGCTACAAAAAACAGCAGTTAATACAAATTAGATAAACTAAAATGAAAGGTCATTATGTTAGATCAAAGGTTTAGTGACTACATGAGGGTGAAAGACCCACTAAATTTTTCTGATCTCTTCAGCACCAAAATTTTGTTAACAAAACAATAAAAAACATCAAAAAGCAAGATGGTTGAGTATAACTAATCAAAAAGAAATTCTATCCAAAATAAAAACCTTCTGCAGCCCCTTTTTTAAAAATTTTCATCACAGAATTGGTTATGTTAATCTCTATGATGTGGTTAAGGTTTACAGTCACAGGCAAGTGCAGTAGCAATTTCTGGTTGCTTTTGAGTTGCAACAGGAAAAGAGCAAAAAGTATTACTTAAATTTATTTAACAATTAAAATAATGATTACAGTCAACTGAAATGTTCTTAATAGTTTGCACAATAAAGCAATAATACAATAAATTAATCTGACCTGACCAGAGTCCAGTGAGTGTAATTAACAGTTAAGCTTGTCCACTGTGTCCAGCAACCTCTCCTATGACTTGTTTGGTGTCTGATAACACAATGTCTGTGTCCTGTGATCCATTCTGAGTCCACTAACACAAAATGTCTATATCTTGTGATTCGTTCTGAGCCCATTAACATAAAATGTATGTATACAGATATTCAGAGAGTTTGCACAAATATGCAGTTCAATCCATGATATGGGCAATGATCAAAATACAGCAAATCAACTCTGGTAGATCTACACACTATATCCAGACGCAAACAATATCCAAAGTACAGCAAATCAACTCTGGTAGATTCACACACTTTATCCAATTCATTCCAAGAAGAGTTCACCACAAAATATAAATAACACAAGCAGTTTATATCCACTTGATACAGTATAGCACTTTCAAGACACGAACCCAATAACTCAAGGTCTTCACATGGCAATACACAAACACAATGCTTTCCATAAATTTAATCATGCCTTGGCACATTGCCCATATAAGTAACTAAATGATAGTTTCAGAAATGAAACTCTTTCATTGACACAGAAGCAATGTATTTTGACTTCCAAAAAATTGAAACCTAGAGAGTATATTTGGAACCAGCGTCCTTTGTCAATGCTTGCCGTGATATACAAGTTGGCATCAGCTGCCATTGCAAATAGAATTAAGTTAGTCGCAATCAAAATGGATTTGTTCCAGGTAGATACATAAACGAGTCAACCTGATTGATACATGCAAGATTCTAAATTAAAATATTGTTTTACATTTTATAAAATAAAGTTTGTTATATATGGTGCAGTAAAATCCCGACTGTGTTATGGTGAAATAATATATGAATTTTGAATGCAAAAACAAAATATGGTTGGCATTGGCAACACTATGCCAATTTTATCCCCTTCAAATGAATAAAATCTTTTCTCAATAACCAAAGCCAAATCGGCCTCCACCAACTCGGACCCATACATACAAACTCAGCCCCATTAAATTAAAAATTCAAATTGACATAAAATCTGTATTTATGGATGGATTTTGATAATCTAGGTATCTTTGTTTAAAGTTTTTAATCGTGGATATAATAGAAGAAAAAAATCTTTAAACAGGTTTACACAATAAGAGTAATATGTAGTGTTACCAGTCACTGTATCACTGTATGGATGATTTTTTCTTGTAAGGAGGTAGGCATTTAATTTCTCAAAATATTAAACATTATTTGCATTGTTCCAAATTTGTAAAATGATAATCTGTAACTATTTCCTTTACTCTATATAATGATCATAAAATATATATACAAAGATTTCAACATATACACGTACTTATGTTGTAAGCTTTTGAGTGGTTGGCATTTGAAAAAAACAGTTTTTCTTTTTTTTTTCTTCTTTTTTCGAGTTTTTGTCATATTGAAATGGTAACTTTATTGTGGATGTTGTGTACTTTGTTGAATTATTCTTTCTGAATGAATCATATCAGTAAAAAGGCAAAAGATTGCTGAAAAAGATGCCACATTCTACAACCTGGGCGAATTTGCAGAATTAAAGATAACATGCAGTGATGAAATACAGAAAGTTTTATAACATATCCATCACTGATTTTGAGGCAGTTAAAGAAGTTTTTCTTTAGTCATTATGTTACACACTTAAGCCCTTCTGTAATGGCTACTTACTGACACTATATTTATCTGTTGTGGTTCTTTGAACGGAATTTGTTAAATATGTAGGTTGTTTGACAGGGATTTTATGCTTTAATCACCACAAGATTGCGAAGTGGAAGAATGTAACTTGCTTAGTATAAATATTTGACATGCATCTGCTGTTTTAAATGTTTGTGGTTTATGACAGTTTTGTAGAAGTTAGAAACACTTCATTTGATGATACTGAAGTATGAACAGAATTGACTTATACAATATATACTGAACTGAACTCTGTATAATAAAATAAAAAGCATATTTTGTGCCAAAAGGGGCATGTTGCTCCTAAATTTTCCCTAAAATTATTATAATAATAATATTGAAGTATTTTGTGGGATAAAACTGAAATCTTATTATTAAAATACATAACAGTTATGATAAAATAAAAGACACTTTGAAAAGTGAAAGTGTCATTGAAAAATTATGGCAGTGAGAAGTGTCTTGATATTTGTAAACCAGGATCCTCAAATAAAAAGGATGGGAAAATCAGAAATTTTATCAAGTTTGATGTTTTTAAACCAAATATATCTTAACTGTGAAATGAGAAAAAAATATAAAATGAGTAATGCAATAAAAATTTTACTATATTAACTTGATTTGCCATTCACAGAAAGAGTTTGTCAAAAACTATGTAGATACAGATTTTCCTGCCATGTAAATCATTTATTTATAGTATAACATATAATTATTGTTGAGTTTAAATTAGTTAAAAGGCATTATTTACTAGTATATAGTATACTAGTAGTATACTACTGGTATATATAAAATCAAGTATATAATATTAATTTGTACATATGACAATTTCAAAAAGATTAAACTGAAAGAGAAAGATGAAATCTGAGACCTGTTGAAAGTTTATATGTATGTGAGTATGTTATTAGAAATCAAATGTTTGCTTTCTCTTTTTTTTGTTATTTTTAAGAATTGTACTGGAGAATAAAAATAAAATAGATATAAAAAAGTAAAATATGATTTTGATTTCTGTTTATTTCTGACCGTGTGAGTTTTTTTAATTCCAGTACAGCCAAAAATGGAATGAAGAAAGCTCCCAAAACACACAGGGTCATACATGATGGAACTTGATGAGATATATTGGACTAAAAATCACTCATTTAGGTAAATGCTCAAATGAATAAGAAATTTTGTGAAATCTCTAAATATATAACTATATACCTTATTTGGTATGTGATAGTGCACACATTTTACTGATGATAACCAAAGGTTATCAAATATTCTGTGTTTCTGTTTGAGCCAAGTTGAGGTGCATGCATGCCAAGTTAATACTGTACTGTAAAGCAATTATTGATTGCCTGTGTTGGTACTTGATCCCAATGCCTTTCGATTACACACAAAAGTAAACACAACTCAATGTCTTCCACCACTGAGTTGAATATAATCCCCAGAAGCCCAGGTGTTAACAGGACTGATATAAGTGTGTTTATTATTTGTTTATTTTTTATTTTATTTGTTTAACCTATTCACAGTACAAATGGTAACACAAACATATGAATACAATTAAGTTACAAAATGTACAGATACCATGCCTAAAGAATTATGAAACCCAGGCATATTCTAACATATGTTCTATTGCATCTGAGGAAAACTCTGTTGTACCGGACTCTCTCAGCTACATTAAATATTTCATATTGCTTGTAGTTCTTACCAATTTTTCTAGAGTTTTGTATGATGCCAGTAATTTTGTGTACATCTCTGGTATCTTTAATATTTCATGTTTATTAGTATTACATAGGTGTGCTATGTGTGTCATAGAATTAGTGGCATTGGAAAGATTTCCACCAAGTCCAAGCCTGCCTTTGCTAATTTGTTTGTACTACAAAGTATATTACTGTAGAACTTTTGAGTGCCATTTTACATAACTAATTTCATTGTGGTAAATCTGTACATGTCAGATGTAATAAATTGCAATGTGTTGAATTTGAAATCCTGAAGATTTTTCTTACACATTTATTTCTTACACCACTTAAAATAGAAAACCACATACAATGCATCATTTATAATTTTAATCATAAATTATTTTAATGTAACTATAATCGGGCCATTGCACCTTTTACCTGTAGTATATTAGTGGATTCTAAAACATATCACACCTTTTCGAACCAAAGCACCTATTGCATCATTTCGATTGCACCTCCGGAGTCCGGGTTACATAAAGAGCCGAAAATTCCCCTAAAGTTTAGTCCATGCCATATCAATAAACAAAGAGGCATTTCAAAATAATGACATTTTTAAAAAGGGTTTTAGCATCAGTGACACTTGTCATTCTGTTATTGTCATCATCCTTGATGTTAATGTTTTCAACAGTTTATGGTGAATTGTGTTTTTTCTTGGTTGAATGCAGATATTGAATTCTACATGAGAACAGCAGAACATTGGGCGATATTTAGCAGATGTAATGTAGTGACTACTGTAGTGCTACACACTTTTTGCGGTACATGAGCAATTCGCCGACAAGACAACTCGCAGACAACAACTCGCCGACAAATTTTAAATAAATTAATGACACGTTATTCGATTGTAGGACAAAAAGTATCTGGACAAAAAGTATTTACCTGAAAATAACTAGGACAAAAAGTATCTAGACAAAAAGTATTGCATACCCGGACAAAAAGTATCATTTTTTCTTATTTTAGATTTATTGTTACATAAAACACATATAAGTCATTGCACATTTATAGCACATTTATAGCACAAAGAAGTTTTTGATATTTACATATTTGTGAACATTTATTGTTAATAAACACCAAAATACATTCATCAGTGACTGCACATTTACTGTTATATGGGTGCATGAACACTTTGTTTCAACATCATAATATATTTTAGCACTATTACAAAATTAGTCATTACAGCATGATCAAATATTGTTTTTATGCCTGGATTAAAACAGTCTTATGGTATGTCCCACTCCCTCAAGAAACTCTTCCATACTTTTTTCTCCATTTTGCAGGGAAGTGCACAGGTACTTGAGCCTGTCCTGAAGATCTCTTGATGTTTTTTTCACTCTTTTCTTTGGTGGTTGACCTCGTGACTCCTGGACAAGATGTAGCCTTGCAAGTGATTCATCTTCCTTGATGTGGGAAAGTAGCCTCCACAAAGAAGGGTGATGATGTCCGACTAACTGGTAAAATCCAGAATTCCAGGCCTCACATTTATTGTTCGTTCTATCTCCTTGGGACATTGTTGCCTCATGAACATTCCACAGCTGGGGCGGAAAGAGTGGAGGCATTTTTCTCAGTCGCATACCCAGTTGACCTTCACCTGGAGCAGCAGGTCGTTGTATGGATCTGAATGATCCAGACACATATGTGGCATCAAAATAGTCAAGGAGAGCCTCACTGCCAGGTACGGATATACTACCAGTTACTCTGCCTGGCCAAATGAGTTAGTCCTTGTTTACTGGCAAAGATTATCACCCTTGAATGAGAAGTGGGGCCGCTGTCATGGATCAGGAACTTCTCCTTGTCAGCAGTTTCTGTCCACTCTCCTTCAATCACTACATCCTTGAGGGCTGTTGGTTCTTTTGGTAGATTCTTTCTTTGTATTCTCCGTATGGTACGCTTGATGCTGTCTGGATTGCCACATTCAGCTCTGACACTCTCCTGTTCTTGAGATATTTGTGCTGCAAGAATCTGGCCTGGACGTTCTCTGGAAGATTTCCCTTTGTCTTTCATAGCAGCCTTCATCTTTGCCACCTGCACTGCTGTTTCACTCCCTTCATGGCTGTGTGCCTTCTGTACGACGGGATCTTCATTCTGTAAAAAATAGACATGCATCAGGTTAAATCCAATAAAGTCCATTGACTTCCAATACTTAATACAGTTAAATAAATATGGATATATGGATCAAACATATTATTCCACTTTTTAGATTTATTAAACATATTTATCTTCATTCTGTAAAATATAGACATGCAAACATGATAAAAACATCTGATTAAGCATGATAAATATGTCTGTATTCTAGTATATTTAGACAATTATGTATTTAATATTTATTGCACTTTTGACATTTTTTAAACATATTTAGCCTTCTCTTAGGCTTATAAGTCACCCAATGTTTTATGATAAACATTATCTATCTTAAAAACTGTGATAAACTTACATTTAGTCCAGTCTTGAGTGTTGATTTGCATGAATGAGCTGCCTTCTGAGCACATTTCCATATAATTGAAGAAGCCTTAGTCTGATGCTTAGTGTACATATATCCATCTAAACATAACTTTAATCCTCCCTTGTTACTTGTAATTATCTCCATGATGAAAATAATTTGAATAATGACCAGGTAAAATCTGACCACCTTTTATAGTAGTGATCTCAATACTCCAGGTTATGAGTCTTAATCCCCAGGAGCAGGTTCATGCCTTTAATCTGTGCTCAGGCTTTATTGTTTTAAGCTAACTTTAAAGGACACATCTTAATCCCCAGGAGCAGGTTCATGCCTTTAATCTGTGCTCAGGCTTTATTGTTTTAAGCTAACTTTAAAGGACACATCTTAATCCCCAGGAGCAGGTTCATGCCTTTAATCTGTGTTCTGGCTTATTTAATCATTATTATCACAATTTGTTAGTCAGAAACCCTGTAGTGGTAACCCCAATTGCATGGAGTTAATTACAATTACATTATCAATGATGATAGATTAGTTTTCATACATGGTTGCTTTTGTGTTGGGAATAATAACTGTTATATGATTGAAAAGGAAAGAAAGTTCAAAGGCAATAAAGCTGATTCCCTTGAAGGTATAAGTAATATAACACAAGATTAAAAGGTTAGAGGGTAGGGTAAGAAGCCACATCTAACAGTCATCAAAGAATTTCATTTCATAATAGCTGGTCTTTCAATTTAAAGGGAAGCAGGAAGGGAAGCCTAATTTGATGTGTTTCAAAGGAATGTAATATAACACAAAGATTGCAAAGGATAGAGGGCAGGTTGAGAAGCCACATCTAACAGTCTTCAAAGAATTTCATTTCATAATAGCTTGTCTTTCAATTTAAAGGGAAGCCTAATTGGATGTGTTTCAAAGGAATTTACACCATAATAACTGGTAAAAGTTGAATGAGACAAAAACCAAATAGCACAATGGCACATCAAATAATGTTAATCCCCAAGCCTACATTGAAACATATGTGAGTACAAAAGTCCCTAACACTATCTTGCAATGTAAAAAATGCTTTAAAATACTGAAAAATTACTGAAATGCAGTTCATATTTGAAAGATATATATCACACAAATGCTTATATAAAAATATATGTGAAATACTTTTTGTCCTATACCCAATACTTTTTGTCTGGGTATACACAATACTTTTTGTCCAGATACTTTTTGTCCGTACCCCAAATAATTCATAGTGACTCCTGTCAAGGCATCGTGGTTTTAAGTTTTCATCTTAAGTCACGGCATCTCAAATTCAGTCGTAATACCATTGATTCTCACAAATAAAATATGTTGGGAAACCCCACAGAATATCGTGACCTCATGAATATTAATGAGTAGTCCACAAATTTTGATCTTCAAGTAAAATTGTTTTTTTTTTTTTTTAATCTAACGGAATCGTCACATATTTCCCACACATATATAAATATTCATGAGCTGTGTAGTCTGCCTAGTGGTGGTGGACCAATTCACGCCCGTGTACCTATTCACGCCCACCCCTAAATTTATCCAAAACCAGCACAATTAGTCAATTACACAATAAATTACTTATGCATATCATCAATTCGATAATTATCTATGATGTGGTAAACATCTTTTCCATGAAAAAGTACAAATCTTTGAGAAAATTGAGGGTGGGCGTGAATAGGTACATGGGCGTGAATTGGTCCACCACCACTAGTATTTCATGTTAAAGCAGCAGGTAATTCCCACGTTCGACTGGTCGTTCCAGTACTTACTATACCTGCCAGAAGTTACTGGAAGATACTTTTTTCTATTTGTGTGGTAACTTCCGGGTAAACAAGTAAGTACTGAAGTGATCGACATATCTCCTCTGATTTCTTAGTAAGTAAGTCACGTGACCAAACAAAGAAAATAGCAGCAATCACATATGTTTATTGTAAAACTGTAATTAAAATCTCAATAAATGTTCATATCTTTAAAAAATGTATCAATGGAAAGATTTTAGAGATATAAAAAAATTACACTTTTCTCAGACTTGTTAAAAATAAATAAATAGCCTTCAAAATTAACCAAATAAAATTCACCATAGAAAATACATTGTGTGCAGACACGTAATATTGCATGGTTTATGCAACAATTACATAATTTCAAAACAACTTGTAAGTTTGTATGTTAAATTATAGATTAAAAGTAGGCCAGGGGAACAAAATACTAAGTTTAGAACATATTTCTTATACCTCCAAATACCAGCGTGGAATCAACTTCATTTATAAAAATAACTGCCAATCAGATTTAAAAGAAATGACATCATGGGGAAGTACTTACTTTTTTCATTTTTGTGGTAGTGTTTCCAGTAAGTACTGGTTGTTACTGCGCACATGGGCAGAGCTTAGTTTACTTGCCGCAAATTTTCCCACGCGAATGACCCTATTGTTAAGAAACTACCATGGAAATCTGTGACTTCATGAATATTATGAGTTGTCCGTAAATTTTGATCTTCAAGTAAAATATTTCTTACACATGCAATGTCTGGAAGCCACATGGAATTCCGTGACCTCATATATATTCTACGTAATTGTAAAGCAGTTATACCACCAATAAATTAACTGACTTCTTGAGATTCGTTGATTTTTTGCGCGGTGCCATGACTTTAGACGAAAACTTAAAACCACGACGTCGTGACAGGAGTCACTTTGCACATTATTACCCCATTTTTGTAATTCTTTCTCGATCTGAAAAGATGTTAAAATGGTTAAATAATCCTTTATTCATGTTTTCATGCATATTTTTCTTGTGTCATTTTATGTTGAATGGTCCATTAAGTTGCACACATACTTAAACTTAAGAAGTTTCATCACTTGTTTGATATAACATGTTTTAATGAAGGGAATTTAATGATTTCAGATATATAAAACATTTTAGAGCAATTTATGGCAATATGTTTGTGCTATAAATGCTGTGTGTGTCATTTTTGTAAGTAAATGATCTTTCGGTGAGTTGCTGTCAGCGAGTTATCTTGTCAGAGACCTGCAAGTAATTCCCTTTTGCCGTAATGTACTGGCATTCTATCAATAATAATAATAATAATCTTATGACCATACACGTTTTAGCTTATATCCTTCTTTAAGCAAATTATCAAATGACATGCACTGTGATTAAAATTGCTTTGCAACATTACACGCAACCCGTGGTCACGGCAGCTCATGGCAGAAGCTATTCAAAACAACTGTTCAACTCGGACCTCCGCCAACTCAACCCCTGCCAACTCAGACCAAACTATAACAAACTCGACCATATTCAAGTATAGAAATTTAAATTAACATAAAAATTTTATAAATGGATGTACGTTTATAATCTTGGAGTCATTCTTATCAGCTTTTAATTGTGAATATAATGGTATGACATAATCTTAAAAGGAGAGTAAGAGTTCTATGCAAAAGAGTGTTTCTGTCAAATTTATTAGTAACTGTTTTGATAATCTGGCCATGATTCATATTTCATATAATACCCCTACTGATACAGACATAAATAATGTACATTAATACAAGCCAGACTTTGTGAGATTGGGTTTTAGAAGGGGCCGATTTTGCATCACAGTGGGTCCGAGTTGGCAAAGGTCCAAGTTGTCCCTGATTCCTTGTGATTAACAACTCATACCCACAACTTGAACACAAATACTGCTACTACCTAGTAACAACAATATTTTATACGATAAAAATTTTATCAAATCCAGTGATAACAGTTTTAATAATGTACTGCTTTGCCACCAATTATCACCGGGTACCAATAATCGCCAGAAGTATTCAAACAGATATAACATAACCAAAAGTATATCCCAAGCCAAGCAAATAAGGTAAACCTATTTCCAAAGTGAATAGAACAAATACACAAGCAAAGCCTTTCAAAATATGCAGCCATTACTGAAATATGAACATTTTATCTATTGGTGGCGATAATTGGTACGCAGCGATAATTGTTAGCAAGGCAATAGCCTTTCATGTGCTGTTGAAATGCAAATTTATCTTGTTAAATACTGCATGTAAAAGTAGGCCCAACTGTGTGGGATGGGTTTTTGAGGCAGGCTGAGTTTGCATCGTAATGGGTCTGAGTTGGCACGGGCCGAGTTGTCTATGATTCTTTTGTAACAATATTATTAAATACTGCTTCAAGATCGAGTGTTTATGTAGGAACGTTTATTTAGTTGAAGAACAAATAGATCCACTTCAAATTCTCAAACTTGTATAACTCATTAATAGTAAGGTATGCACATTTAAGGTAACATAATTCCTTAGGTGTCTGAACAATAATTTTTTACAGAAATTGCATGTAGAATGGTATTTGTATCCCTGACTGAGAATCTTTTGGTGTGGTCAGATTTAACCTTGGGCTCCTCCTTGAAGGTCAAACAAGGATAGCCAAACCTAAAAGTGCTCATAACTCGCTTATTATTGGTCCTAGAGGTTTGCAATGTGAGACCAACTTATAGGAAATCATGGGCCGGGAATCTTTTGATATTGTCAGATTTGACCTTGGATCCCTCCTTCAAGGTCAAATTAGGATAGCCAAACTTAAAAGTGCTCATAACTCGCTTATTATTGGTCGTACAGGTTTGGGACGGCAAACCAACTTATAGGAAATCATGGGCCGGGAATCTTTTTATGTGGTCAGGTTTGACCATGGACCCCTCCTTCAAGGTCAAACAAGGATACCCAAACTTAAAAGTGCATATATCTCGCATATTATTGGTCCTAGAGGTTTGCAATGTGAAACCAACCTATAGGAAATTATGGGCTGGGAATCTTTTGATGTGGTCAGATTTGACCTTGGGCCTTTCCTTCAAGGTCAAACAAGGATAGCAAAATCTGAAGTGCTTATAAATTGCTTTTCCTTGGTCCTAGAGGTTTGTAAAATGAAAGCATCCTATAGGAAATCATGTGCTAGGAATCTTTTGATGTGATCAGATTTGAGCTTTGGCCCCTCTTTCAAGGTCAAATGACAATAGCCAAAATTTAAAGTGCTCATAACTCACTTATTCGTGTTCCTAGAGCTTTGCAATGTCACACCAGCCTATTTGAAATCGTGGGCTAAGAATCTTTTGATGTGGTCAGATTTTAACTTGGGCTCCTCCTTCAAGGTTAAGTGATGGTTGATTGGCGAGTTTTCTTTCTGGTGGATACGATTTGCATTGGTTCTCCGATGTGCTATGTCTAGTTACATTTGTATCTTTCATTAATCAAACTTTTTGTTCACTTAGTGTCAGTACAAGTTGCTCCCATAAACACTTATGCCCCCTCCCCACAGGGGTATATTTGTGTAAAATATAATACTCTGTATGTCATGCTTCGACCATGTCCCGTCCGGGGATACACTGTGTCGAGACGCAATCTCTAGTTTATGTAGAAAGTGAAAAAATAGGTACTTTTCAGTACCTTCCATAATGGTAATATCACTTGAAAACTATTGTATTTACAGTATTTTGATAAAATGTTATTTACCTACTTTTGAGTCAGCTATAACAGTAAAATTGCTGATCTGTAGCTCATTGCATAGCTGAGCAATAGCTACTTTGAGGTTCTGGCTGTTGAGTTAATCACTTGTTACTTGAAAACTATTTTATTTAGAGTATTTTGTGAAATTATGTTATGCATCTACTTTTGGGTCAGCTGTAACAAAGTAAAATTGCAGACCTGTAGCTCATTGCATAGCTGAGCAACACAAAGTCAGCTGACACAGAACCCATTCACAGGCACTGATTGATTGTCTTAAAATATTGTAAGAAAATCCCAAGGAATTCTGTGATTTCATGTTTTTTAATTTGCATATTTTATTTTAGAATATTTCCAGGAATACAAATCATAATATTGGAATTTTCAAAATATAAGGTCTTTCTTGAAACATCATTATTTTTACTTATATATTGTTAAGAAAGCCCAAAGGATTCCATTGCTTCATACATTTTCTACACATACGATAATGATCAGCGAAAAACATTTGTGCGAATCGACTGCATCATAGTTGGCCGAAATAGTTTTGTGCGATCAGATAATCACATAAATACTGCATTGTTTATAAAGTTACAGTACTTGGTTGTATTATTTAATTTATCCATACATTATTAAATGCAAATTTTAGCAGTTTCTGTTACTTCTTATTTGGAGCAAATAAGTTTAGTGATGGTTCAAAAATTTGAAAAAGGTGTTGGTTACACCACAAAGGTGGTAACTTTAAAGTTTATTAATTTTTTCTAGAAATCATATATATATTAAACATGCATATCTAAGTATGTAATGAAACCACAAATATATTTACACAGTTTTAGAGGTTAATGAAAGTATTTTCTGACTATTTTTATTGGAAACCGTTCCACTCATCAGAGGCAAATAAATAAGTATTTAAAAATTGGAACTTTTGGAACTTGGACTTTTGGAATTTTTCATGCCCCTTATTTTAGATTTTTTTTTCACATTTAAAATGTTAAATATTTAATGAGTTGCTGCAATTTCCTCAGGACAAATGTTATTTATTTATTTGGGTTTTAACCTCGCTTTCAACACACTTTATAGGTCATATCACAACGGGTAATTGGAAGGGCAGAGTAAACTAGTACATACAGTTGGTCAAGGTTCTGTACTGTAAACTGCTGACCAACGGCAGCAACTACCAGCTTTCCCACTTGAGATCGGGCCGGGAACCAAACCCCGATCTCAGAGATGGGAGGTGAGAGTGTTACCACTCTGCCAGCATGACCACCCAGGACAAATTATAAAGCTTATGCAGATACTTGTACATGTACTTATAAAGTTTTTGCAGTTATTGCCTCATCTAGACACATTAACAATTTAATTTCATTTAGTGGTTTGAGACCTACAAGCAATTGCCAACCAGTCTACTTTCATCTGCAATTGTGGTTAATTTAATTAACCAATGAAGACAATTGTCAGTAAAAACCTCATTCAAGACAAATTTCTGAGTACAGCAATCCATACTGTAGTATATTTTCTAAGTTTACCATACTGCAGTCGTGCCCTTCAAAGTATTTTGACAATGTATCTCAATTATTGGCCATTTTTTCAGCAAAGTGTAAATGCCACTGAACAGTGTTTGTATTTAGAAGCATTATCTTTGACCTCTAACAAAGAAATAGGTCACTGACAGACTTATGGAATGCCAAAATAAAATAGAATTTGTTTCATTTCTGTACCGGAGGCAGCTCTAGGGGAGGGGGGTGTGGACGGCGTGAATCCTGGAAAATATGCCTCCTAGAAAGAATGCCTCCTGAATATTTTGTGACTAGGAAAAAAATGCCTCCTGAGAAAAAAAAATTGTTTCAACTTGTAAACATGTTACATATGAAAACTGTAACATAAAATATCTAAAACATGTTCCATTCCAAATATATACAGTCAAAACCACAACATACAATATCACAAAGTACAAATTTCTTCTCTACACTAATTTCTCAGACCGTGGAGAAAAGCCCTACAACCCTAAAAGTAGATTATCAATAATTGAGAAGTTTATATAGTGAATGGTAAAAGCACCTATGGAATTAAGTATAGGGATAGTGTAGGATTCATATAGATATGCTTCATAAATACTTCATTTTCTTGAATAGTTTTATGATAAAGGATCAGAAGGAATGTGGCTACTTAGGTTTGAACAATGAACAGTTAATAGTGTTGTGTAGGGCTTATTTGGTGTGTTTGATGAATGATGAAAGGCAATGCCTCCAAACCTGCACCTAAGCTTCACACTGTTTAAAAGTTAATAGTGTAGGGCTTATGTCTTACGTCTTTGATGAATGATGAAAGAGAATGCCTCTTATATTATGACATTTTTAATTGGAATCTATATTCTTTATTCTCTTGAACCTGTTAATCAAAGAGATGACCCTTCAAGAATAATCAGAAGCCATTTCCAATTGCTATCCAATATGTTCTACAATGTAATCTCTAATTCCAATTGTCAATTGTACTGTTAGAAACTTAAGGATTATGTCTTATGAATGATTAAAGAGAATGCCTCCTTATAGCAATACATTTTCAATTTCAATCAAAAAGAAGATTACCTCTCAGGATTCACAAGGCATTTTCCATTTTCCATATAGTGTCAGTTTTTTTAGTTTGTTCAATATACATGTAGCGCATTTTTTTACTTAGAAAATAAGTAAATACTTATAAATATAGTTTGTTCCTTTTTTCATATTTTTGTGCATTGAAGTTTTTCTTATATCAAAATAAAATACAAACACAGTTGTTTTTACCATTTTCTAGGTTGTAGGGCTTTTCTCCACGGTCTCGGTGATTAGTGTAAGGCTTTTCAATAGCTGTTTTACCTTTTTCCCATGCTACTGAATTTTTAGGGTTGTAGGGCTTTTCTCCACGGGCTCAGAAATTAGTGTAGGGCTTTTCTCTACAGTTTGCCAAATGGTGTAGGGCTTTTCTCTCGGATTCACCATTTAGTTAGAGGGCTTTTTACTGGGGAATTTTCTACTGCAGGTTTTGGTCCTCACTGTCCAATAAAATGGCCAGCATTGACTCAACAAGCGAGAGTTATTTCACTTTCTCCTGAAGTTCCTTCCATAGTCTAACATCTAATCTTGATAGTAATTTGTTTTTATTTTGAATTTACACAATTCAACTTTAAATTACTCGACTTTCTAGTTTTGTATCTGTTGACAGTTTACTATAAAACAAACATTGTAGACTCTCTGGCAATTCAAAATTCCAAGCTGTTAATTGTAATCAGGGTTCACGATTACACTATCCAAGTATGTTAAATACGCAATATTTCAAATTTGGACGCCAATTCCAGTTGTCAGTACATCCATCTGAACGTATTTTTATGTAGACAATATTTCAGATTCAGAATCAAATTTCAGTTGGCAATCCAACTACTAGGATGCAATATACATGTAGAAACTAGCAAATATTTTAAAATAAGGTTTTTCATTATATATTGAGTGAATTTTTATTATATTCTTCGATTTTGAAGGCCAGATGGCAGACTTTAACTGCACGAGATTATCATTGCACAAGTGCATATCGTTTTTTTTTTCTTTTGTCATTTCTTTGCACTTTGGGGGAAAATGTGGGTGACAGTACAGAATATGTGGAATTAAAAAAAACTCCAGGAAACATGGACAAGATAGTCTCAATTCACCTGACTTCAGTATGACTCCATGTATTGCACAGGACTGTTTGCAAGAAAGCCCAGAAAAAGACCACATTCTCGAATGGTTGCTGGGGATTTCAAACAATCAGTCATCAATCATAATTAAGCGTCCCTTGCGGGACGCTTGTTTGTTTTATGGGAGACCTTCAGGCTCCGGCGGCTCCGCATTTTCTTTTCCTTATAACTCTGTAACCTTTAGGCGGATTCTTTTCAAATTTGGCAGGTTTAGCCAGTCGCCTTGGGGGATTTTTTTTTAATATGCTGCAGTGACATTTCAACCAATCAGAGAGGTCACATGACCAAAAATGTCTTTTTTCAATGGGGAAACTTGTCCGGATGATAACTTGAAAGGAATTTTATCAATTCACCTGAAACTTGGTAAATACATTCATTCTATTAAAATCTGGAAATCATTAGATTTTGGCATTGATTGGTTAAGAAATGGCCGAGTAATTAATGATTAATTAATCATTATGAATTTTCCAAATAAGGAAAACACAAAAATGCTTATATCTCGAAAACCGTGCTAGATAGAGCGATTTCGACGAAATATTTGACCCACAGGGTATCTCTGCAGAGTAGCCATGCCAATTTTCAAAAAAAAATTTGTCTTGCCAAAAATGGCGGCCATTTTGAATTTTCGAATTTTGGCGCAAAAATTGCAAAACACAAAAATGCTAATATATCGAAAACTGTGCTACATAGAGCGATGTCGACGAAATTTTTGATCTTCAGGGTATCTCTGCAGAGTAGCTATCCCAAAGAGCTTTCACTCGGTGAAATTTCAGACCCGTAGCTAATTATTCACCTACTCAAAATGAGTAAATGCTAATTATCTCTAAAACTATAGTGGATACCCAATTTTTCTCAAATAACTCATTCATCTACTTTTGGGAGAGCTTTCACATGGTGAAGTTTCAGACCCGTAGATAATTACTCACCTACTCAAAATGAGTAAATGCGAATTATCTCTTAAAAGTATTGCAGATAGCCAATTTTTCTCAAATAACTCATTCATCTACTTTTGGAAGAGCTTTCACATGGTGAAGTTTCAGACCCATAGCTAATTACTCACCTACTCAAAATGAGTAAATGTGAATTATCTCTTAAAAGTATTGCAGATAGCCAATTTTTCTCAAATAACTCATTCACCTACTTTTGGGAGAGCTTTCACATGGTGAAGTTTCAGACCCATAGCTAATTATTCACCTGCTCAAAATGAGTAAATGCTAATTATCTGTAAAACTATTGCGGATACCCAATTTTTATCAAATAACTCATTCATCTACTTGTGGGAGAGCTTTCACATGGTGAAGTTTCAGACCCATAGCTAATTACTCACCTACTGAAAATGAGTAAATGTGAATTATCTCTAAAAGTATTGCTGATAGCCAATTTTTCTTAAATAAATCATTCACCTACTTTTGGGAGACCTTTCACTTGGTGAAGTTTCAGACCCATAGCTAATTACTCACCTACTCAAAATGAGTAAATGCGAATTATCTCTAAAAGTATTGCAGATAGCCAATTTTTCTCAAATAACTCGTTCACCTACTTTTGGGAGAGCTTTCACTCCTGTGAAGTTTCAGACCCATAGCTAATTATTCACCTACTCAAAATGAGTAAATGCTAATTATCTGTAAAAGTATTGCGGATACCCAATTTTTATCAAATACTCATTCATCTACTTGTGGGAGAGCTTTCACATGGTGAAGTTTCAGACCCATAGCTAATTACTCACCTACTGAAAATGAGTAAATGCGAATTATCTCTAAAAGTATTGCAGATAGCCATTTTTTCTCATATAACTCATTCACCTACTTTTGGGAGAGCTTTCACTTGGTGAAGTTTCAGACCCATAGCTAATTATTCACCTACTCAAAATGAGTAAATGCGAATTATCTCTAAAAGTATTGCGGATACCCAATATTTATCAAATAACTCATTCATCTACTTTTGGGAGAACTTTCACTTGGTGAAGTTCCAGACCCATAGGTAATTACTCACCTACTCAAAAGGAGTAAATGTGAGTTATCTCTTAATAGTATTGCAGATAGCCATTTTTTCTCAAATAGCTCATTCACCTACTTTTGGAAGAGCTTTCACACACAAAAATGAAAAATTGTGAATATCTCGGAAAAGCTATTTCTTCTCCTTTAATGCTCGGTGGGAGATACACACCGCGGCAGTGGTCTTGTCAAAAATTTTTGTCTCCCCAAAAATGGTGGCCATTTTGAATTTTCAAAGTTTTTGCAAAACTCAAAAATGCTTATATCTCGAAAATCGTGCTAGATGGAGCGAACTCAACAAAATTTTTGACCTGCTGGGTATCTCTGCAGAGTAGCCATGCCAATTTTCAAAATATTTTGTCTCGCCAAATATAGCGGACATTTTGAATTTTTTGCAAAACACAAAAATGCTTATATCTTGAAAACCATGCTAGATAGAGCAGACTGCGCTGACTTTGGTTGCCACAACAGTATAAGGCTAGAAACGAAGCATTTTCTTAATACTTTAGCACTCACCTTTATATCCTTTTCGGGACGCTTTGTTTTTGCTATGCAAAAACATTATCTTTTTTTTTGCAAGCGATCCTCTAGTTGATTTGCAGTTTGTGTAATGTGCAACTATAACACAGGACTGTGATAAAAATGATTGGGACTTGATGTTTTTAAGGTGATGTAGTCTGTTAGACTCTATTTTTTGGATGTACTTTGCAATGACTGGTAATATTATATTGACTTCCATTAGCCTTACGTCATGATTATTCGTAAGTTTTAACATTTTAGTTACGAGCTTATTTCATGCCTAAATATTTTATGTTGCAGCAATTTGGATGTGTTGTATAAAACTACCGGTATAAATACTAAAGCACCATTTTATGTTATGAAAAGTGAAAGTGGATTCTCTTATATCCAATAAAAACGGCGAAACTCGAATCAACAAGACCCTCCAATCAAGGATACTTGACTATAAATGTGAGAATTTTAAAATTTTTAATTCCTCAAAATACATACTTGATTGTTTTTAAGTTTTAAGTCACAAACCAGTCTCACAGTGATCCTTTGTGCTTTTATGATTGCAAAATAATGAGTTGCTGTAGTTTCCCCCAATTGAACACAGTAGGACATATGTGAATAAATGATACTAGAATAAAGTAAGAGCATTGCTTCTCTATTCGACACGTCTTTGTTCCTAAATATCTTATTGTATTTATTGATTGTGCTTTCCATGTTAATTCTGAATCAATCAATACAACTAGATATTTAGCAAAATACACCACTCCTACCAATACCATGAAATTTGTTTTACAAATATTAAGAGATAACTTGTTAATTGCAAAATGAGTATGCATTTTTTCCCAATTCTTAAGATACTAGTATGCATATATTTGCTATATTGTTCACTGTAAAAAACATATTAGTGTCGTAAGCAAAAAAAAATCAAATCCAACATGTGAGAAATGTTACAAATATTGATATATAGGATAAATAGTTTCCGCCCAAAGATTGATCCCTGAGGAACACCACATACCATGTTTTGTAAGTCAGAGTTTTAAGTCTATTAAGTTTTAAAAATTGCTTATGATTCAGTCTGGAGCTGATTTAGGTGTGTTTGCTGCAGTGTTTCCAGTGGTACTTGTGATAACATGCTTTAATAGTCCTTTTGAAGTTAACTTGTGACTAAATTTTGGACTTTGTTGAATCGCATCTCCCACAAGTGGCATACGTTATGCATTTGTACCAATGTAAGCCTGGCTGATGAAAGACAAATAAAACACAAACTTTGACTTATTGAATTAAACTGGCAAATGATATTGACTGGCCGTGCAATTTACATTGCCCATTCAAGTTGTGATTCATAAAATGTTGTAAAAAACACAGGTAATTCTGTGGCCTGTTATTGTTTGTGTATTCTCAGACACTTTTAAGTACCAAATCATCAAAAAGAAAGGTGGAACAAACTTTAATATCCTGTTGTTATAACCTATTTGCAAATGATAATCGTGCCCTTAAGGCTGTCGGGGTATTATTTTCACCCATGGTGTCCGGATGGTCAGGCGGGAGGTTGGGCGGCGGGAAAAGTTTGTCCGGCCTGTATGTCAGAAACTGTAAGGTGTAGGAAGTTGATACTTGGTAGGGACATTGGTTATGGGGTGTAGGTGTGACCTTGATTTGACCTTGCCGCAGTGACCTTGAGTTTGAAAATCTTGTCTGGGCTATATCTCGGAAACCGTAAGGTGTAGGAAGTTGATACTTCGTAGGGACTTTGGTCAGGGGGTGTAGGTGTTCAACGTCATAGTGTGACCTTGATTTGACCTTTGACCTTGTCATAGTGACCATGACCTATAAAATCTTGTCGGGTTATATCTCGGAAACCGTAAGGTGTGGGAAGTTGATACTTGGTAGGGACATTGGTTAGGGGGTGTAGGTGTGCAACGTCATGGTGTGACCTTGATTAAGCGTCCCACAAGGGACGCTTGTTTGTGTATGGGAGAATATCTGGCTCTGCCGACTCTGTGAGCTCCGCGTTTTCTTTTCCTCATAACTCTGTGACCGTTTGGCGGATTCCTTTCAAATTTGGCAGGTGTATGCAGTAGCCTTGGGAATTTTTTTTGAATATGCTGCGATCACATTTTAACCAATCAGAGACTTCACATGACCAAAAATGCATGTTTTGGAAGGGCATCCTTGTCCGGATGATAATTTACGAAGCATTTTATCTATCCACCTGAAATTTAGCAAATACTTTCCTCATATAAAAATCTGGGCGACATTAAAGTTTGGCAGGGATAGGTTAAGAAATGACTGAGTTATTGATGACTAATTAAGCGCTAACAATTTTCTTAACGAGTAAAACACAAAACTGCTTATATCTCCTTAAACGTGCGAGATAGAGTGATTTCGTCGAAATTTTCGACCCTTAGGGTAGCTAAGCAAACTATTCTCTCCAATTTTCCAAAAAAAATTCTCCTCCCCAAATTGGGGGTCATAATCACACATATAGAACAATACTGATATACGAGTACTTTTTGAAACCATTTTCTTCATAAAATAAAAATTTACTAGTTGGGATTTCACAAAACTTTTGACCCATAGGGTATCTGTGAAGACTAGCCTTTCCAAGTTTCAACAAACATTTCACTTTCAAAGCAAAACACAAAAATCCTTGATCTCGAAAACCATGCTAGAGCGATTTCGATGAAATTTTTTACCCACAGTGAGGATACTTCTACTCAGTAGCTGACCCATTTTTCAAAAAAAATTTCTCCCGCCGGCAGCCATTTTGAATTTCAAATTTTTCGCAAAACTCACTAAACATGAAAATGCTTGTATCTTGAAAACCGTGCCAGATAGAGCGATTTTGGCAAAAAATGGCGGCCATTTTGAATTTTTGGCAAAAATCACAAAACACAAAAATGCTTGTATCTCAAAAACCGTGCCAGATAGAGCAATTTTGGCACAGGGTACTGTAAAACGATAAATGTTTGCCGACGATTTATTTGGCGAATTTCGCGATTGCGGAAAAAGCACGAAAATAAATCGCCCAAAATTTAGTTTAGTACTAGTATACACCCATATACGGGAATTATCGCTCAAAAAACGGGAATTGTCGGACGAACTTTAATAGTGCCAATTTCATTTTAAAGGGAAAACCACGAACTTTAATAGCTGCGAACATTTCTCGTTTTACAGTATCTGTGAAGACTAGCCTTTCCAAGTTCTATGAATATTTCACTTGCCCAAAAATGGCGGCCATTTTGAATTTTCGAATTTTTACCAAAATTCACAAAACACAAAAATGCTTGTATCTCGAAAACCATGATAGAGCAATTTCTGCAAAATTTTTTATCCACCGGGCATCTCTGAAGACTGGCCTTTCCAAGTTTCAACAAATATTTCACTTGCCAAAAAATGGCGGCTATTTTGAATTTTCGAATTTTTCGCAAAAGTCACAAAACTGAAAATGCTTGTATCTCAAAAACCGTGCCAGATACAGCGATTTCGGCAAAATTTTTGACCCACAGGATATCCGTGAAGACCAGTCTTTCCAACTTTCAACGAATATTTCACTTGCCGAAAAATGGCGGCCATTTTCAATTTTCGAATTTTTTTCAAAAATGCTGTTTTGCAAAAATTATTAAATTATTTGTTCCCAATATTTTAAGTTTTCCTTCAATTACCGGTATGTGTGCTAACAAGTGAGATTGAGGTTATAAATTGTAATCAAAACATGACAGCTCTGCTCAATGTTTCTCTATAAAAATTTGCAAATGGATGAAAATATGGGGATAAAAGCGTATAATTTCTTCATAAACTTGGACTTGGAACACACACAATTGAAGCACAGTTCTTACTAAAACACATCTATTCAATATAAAAGGCCAATGCACAATGAATTTGCATACAAAACTGTTCAGAGACAGTGCATATGTTACATACTTTCCCAGGATAAAAGGATATACATTTGACCTATAGTTTATCTGGATGTCAGTGAGCTGTGAAGGCGTTGACTGATATGATACAGCTATGACCAGAGTTTAAGCAGTACAGAGCTCAGTTCTTTGTATATATAACATTCCTCCCCTTTTAGTCTAAAACTCCTTATTTAAAAATTTAACTTTAACTTAACTTTAAAATTTACATGCAAGAAATAAAACTGAACGGAGTATCTGGGTAGACTACCAGAATACTCTTTATTTTGTCAGGGCATTATTCTGGCCCAAATAATGAAAACCTCCCTGGAAAAATTCTGTTTGTCTCCTATTTCTTTTTGGATACAACCTATCATCTGATTTCTCTGTGTGTGTGTTTTTGTCATTTTCTACCGGTGAATTTGACTCTCGTTGCTCTTCTTGGTTTTCCTGTGTGTCCAAAACTTCTGGGAAAGGGTCTCTTTCTGTTTGCTCGTAAGGCACATGTCTTGATCTCACTTGGTCGACATGCTTCCGTACTATTTCCCCATCTTGTAGCTTGCAACGATATGACACTGGTCCAGTTGGTTCAACCACAGTGGCAGGTAACCATTTTGGTCCTGGACGGTAGTTTTCGACATAAACGTCATCATTTTCACTGAAGTACCTCTCTTGGGCCTTTGTGTCTTGTCGTTCTTTTTCTTGCTTTGATGCAACAGTTTTTGCAGTGTTTGGCAGCAGGCATTGGAGAGGAGTATGTGGTCTCCTGTTCATCAACAGCTCAGCTGGTGTTTGACCAGTGGTGCTCTGAGGGGTGTTGCGGTATGTGAACAGGAACTGACTTAACTTTGTTTGAAGGGATCCTGTACTCATCTTCTTTAGGTTTCTCTTGAACGGTTGAACATATCTTTCAGCCAATCCATTTGTAGATGGATGGTATGGTGCCGATGTTACTGAACCAATGGCGTTTCTTTTGAAGAAATCCTTCATTTCGCAACTTGTGAAAACTGTGGCGTTGTCAGTGACTATCCTACGTGGAAGTCTGTGTGTTGTGAATATTTTTCTCAAGATCTCAATGGTTTTCTCAGCAGTTGCCTTCTCTACCATTTCTACTTCAACCCACTTTGTTGTTGCATCGACAAGGACAAGGACCATTTTACCCATAAAGGGTCCGGCATAGTCCAGATGTAGCCTAGTCCATGGTCTTGATGGCCACTCCCAAGGATGTAAAGGTGCTTGTCTGGGTTTTCTGTGATTTTCCTCACAAGTGTAGCAATGTTTGACTGTGGTTTCTATTTCTTTATCTAATCCTGGCCACCAGACAAACATTCTAGCCAGTGCTTTCATCCTGGATACTCCTGGATGCGATTGATGCAGTTCCTGCAGTACTAAGAAGCGTCCTTGAGTAGGAACTATCACTCTACTTCCCCACAGTAAACAGCCATCTTGCACACTGAGTTCCTCCTTCCGGTTAAAGAATGGTTTGAGCGAATCCTCTTGTGTTGCTTCAGGCCAACCATATAGCACATGGTTTAGTACCTTTGCCAGTGTGACATCCCGTGATGTCCATAACTTTATTTGCCTGGCAGTGACTGGTGTACCCTCCAGATGCTCCACCAGATTTATGATCTCCCCAGGTACAGGTGGGTCTTGGATCTTGCTTTGAACTGGAAGTCGGCTCATGGCATCTGTGTTGGAGTTATGGGATCCAGGCCTGTACTTGATCTCGAACTCATAGCCTGACAACAATAGTATCCATCTCTGTAAACGTGGTGAAGCCATAATTGGTGTTGGTTTGGGCCCAAACAACCCCAGAAGTGGTTTGTGATTTGTGAAAATTGAAAACCGTCTTCCAAACAGATACTGGTGAAACTTCTTCACTGCAAATACCACAGCTAGCCCTTCTTTGTCTAATTGGGAATAGTTCTTCTCTGCTGGGGCTAATGATCTTGACGTAAAACTTATTGGCTTTTCTGAACCATCAGGCATCCTATGTGACAAAACAGCTCCAAGGCCATATGGTGAGGCATCACATGAAAGCAAGAGCTCCTTCTTGTCATCATAGTGTGTTAGCACTGTTGCAGATTGCAACATCTCTTCGGTTTTGTTGAAACCCCTTTGTTGGTTCACTTTCCACACCCACTTGGCATCTTTCTTCAATAGCTGATGAAGCGGTGCTAATATTGATGACAGGTTTCTCAGGAACTTCCCATAGAAGTTCAATAATCCCAAGTAAGAGCGTAGTTCTGTGACATTCTTGGGTGCAGGTGCCTTCTCTATTGCCTCCACTTTACTTTTATATATGTGTAGTCCATCTTTGTCCACAATGTGACCACAGAAAGTCACCTGGGGAGACAAGAAAACACAGTTGGATTTCTTCAGCCGAATTCCAGCCTTAGACAGTCTCTGTAGGACTTCCTCTAATATGTGAAGATTTTCGGCTAAGCTCTCACCAGCAAACAAAATATCAATCCGGACCACCAGCTTGGGTATATCGGCAAGTAGCTGCTCCATCACCCTCTGAAAAATCCCTGGTGCTGATGATATACCATAGCAGAGTCTATTGTAACAAAATAGCCCTTTGTGAGTGTTTATGGTTGTGTACTTCTTGGATGCCTCATCAAGGCATATCTGTTCATATGCATGACTTAGATCCAACTTCGTAAAGAACTTCCCACCAGACAGCTTTGCATACAGATCCTCGAGGCTGGGAATGGGGTAGTTGTCAAGTTGTGACACTTTATTCACTGTCACTTTGTAATCCCCGCATATGTGAACTGATCCATCTGGCTTCAACACTGGGACAATTGGAGCTGCCCATTCAGAATATTTAACAGGTTCCACTATGTTATCTGACTGCAGTCGTTCCAGCTCCGCTTCAATTTTATTACGTAATGCATACGGCACAGGTCTTGGCTTAAAATATTGTGGCTTGGCATCTGTGTGAACTTCTATCCTAGCTTTAACACCAGTTATTTTCCCCAAGCCTTCCTGAAACACTTCAGAATATTTCTGAAGCAACTTGTCCAGATCCTTTTGGACAAACTTTATTTCATGCCAGTTTATATAAATTTCATTCAGCCAATCCCGTCCCAAAAGACAAGGCTGTGTCCCCTTTACTACCAGTAGTGGCAGTTTCTTCTGATTTCCTTCGTAAACCACAACAGTATTGAACATGCCCAACACAGAAATCTGTTCACCTGTGTATGTTTTTAAAACTGCTTGAGTTGGTTGTAGTTGGGGTTTCGGCTCCCCTCCACTGATCAACTTGTACACTGCCTCATTGACAATCATGTTGCCAAGGTTTGCGGGGCGTGTTACTATCATCTTCGTGATTTGCGACGCATTCGCAAATTCCTTGGAGTTGAGACAGCAATACTTGTGGCAAACGCTATGGTCAGTAGTCGTCTAGACTACTGTAACTCTTTACTCTATGGGGTAAGCAAGTCCAACATAGCCAAACTACAGAGAGTCCAGAATGCTCTTTGCCGCATCATCTTCAGACTTGACAAAATGAGTCATGTTACACCCTTTTTGAAAAAACTCCACTGGCTCCCAATTCAACATCGCATCCTGTTTAAGTACAGCGTTTTGGTATTCAAGACTATTAATCTTTCACAGCCCCTGTATCTTTCAGCTTTAATAAGATCGAGCAGTCTCACTCGTGGCAACAGGCTATCTATCTCCTCAACCCGCCCTAATAAGCACATAGGAAGGCGTGGCTTTGCAGTAGCTGCACCAGCCGAATGGAACAAGCTGCCACAGACTGTCAGATCTCAGCAAACAATAGATGGTTTCAGAAGCCAGCTAAAGACCTACTTGTTTAGGCTGGCATACCCCCTACCTTAGTTATACCCTGGCGGGCGCTTTTTAGATGTCGACCCATGCCTGTCCCTGGACTCTCCCTTCTTGGACTCAAGTGCATTAGAGGATTTGTATCAATTTTGCGCTATATAAATCCTACTATTATTATTATTATTATTGATGACTGAAGCAGAAGCTCCTGTATCAATTTCCATTGATATTGGTTTTGTATTTATACAAAGTTCAACCACATATGGATTTATCCTGTTTGTGCAAGTAAACAGTCAATATTCCTCCTCCTGGTTTTCAAGTTGACCCTCACGCTGTGCTTCTGTGTGTTCAGTGTGATGTATTTCTTTCCATGATTGTGCATTCTTGCTGCCTTTCCCCTTTTTCAGCTTTCTACATTTTGTCTTGATATGTCCTACCAGACCACAGTTGTAGCATTTGCTGCTCTTGAAGGGACATCCTGAAGGTTGGTGACTTCCCCCACATCTGTAACATTCATCAGAGGTGCCTTTTTGAGCTGACTTCCTCTGATTATTCCTTTGCCAGGGTTTGGGTTGAGAACCTTCCTGCCCAAGTTTATGTATTGTACTGCCCAGTAAATCTGCTGTATTCTTTGCTGCGGCTTCCAGTGCCTGGGCCAATTCAAAAGCTTTCTTAAACTGTAAAGTTTTTTCTTGAAGAAGTCTCTTCTGTATTACTGGATCAGCCACTCCACACACCAAGCGATCTCTGAGCATATCTTCAAGTTGGTCACCAAATTTGCATTTTTCTGAAAATTCCCGGAGTTCTGCTACAAAATCCGATACTGATTGTCCATGTGAACGCACTTTAGAGTGAAACTTGTAGCGCTGGATGACCTCAGAAGGTTCTGGGTTCAGATGATTTTGAACTAATTTACTCAGTTCTTCAAATGTTTTCTCATCAGGTTTTGTTGGAGACAACAAATTTCTGATTAAACCGTAACACTTTGATCCACATACAGTTAAAAATATAGATCTCTTTTTTCAGCTTCAGTGATACTATTTGCTTCAAAATAATATCCAAGTTTCTCAATCTATTGAGACCAGTTCTCTGATTCACTGTTACTCCTCAATTCTACCAAAAGTAGCCAGGGTAATTATTTTAACTTACAGATTTAAAATATCCAAAGAATTTCACAGCAGTTATATATAAAATTAATAATAAACGTATTTTCCTCGTCGCCAAAATATATGTCATAAACTTGGACTTGGAACACACACAATTGAAACACAGTTCTTACTAAAACACATCTATTCAATATAAAAGGCCAATGCACAATGAATTTGCATACAAAACAGTTCAGAGACAGTGCATATGTTACATACTTTCCCAGGATAAAAGGATATACATTTGACCTATAGTTTATCTGGATGTCGGTGAGCTGTGAAGGTGTTGACTGATATGATACAGCTATGACCAGAGTTTAAGCAGTACAGAGCTCAGTTCTTTGTATATATAACAGATTTTGGGCATGTTTCTGATATTTTAACTCTTTCTTCCATTATATGTGCTGACAAGCAAAGTGGTGGTTGTAAAATCTCATACAGTATTTCAGTAAAATGCTCTTGATACCGTGATACCAGTCCTACTGACCCATCCCTATCAGAAACCATAAGGTGTAGGAAGTTGGTGCTTGGTAGGGACATTGGTTAGGGGGTGTAGGTGTGCAATATCATGGTGTGACCTTGATTTGACCTTTGACCTTGCCGTAGTGACCTTGACCTGTAAAATCTTGTCTGGGCTATATCTCGGAAACCGTAAGGTTTAGGAAGTTTACACTTGGTAGGGACATTGCTTGGGGGTTGTAGGTGTGCAACATTATTGTGTGATCTTGATTTGACCTTTGAACTTGTTGTAGTGACCATGAGTTTTAAAATCTTGTCTGTGTTCTTGATAAAGGTTGACACTTGGTAGGAACATTGATAAGGGGGTGTAGGTGTGCCTCATGGTGTGACCTTTAACTTTGGCAATGCCAAAGAGTGTTCGCCTGCAATATTTGAGACATCTTTCTCTTATTACAAAGATATATGGATTGCTGCAACTGATGGTTATATGCACTTTTACATCGTTGTGCTTTATCCATTGACAGCTATTCTCCAATTAACAAGTTTTACAGCTTCATAATTTTTCGTGTACTGATTAATGCTGTCATCTTGCTATTAAGTAAGTAAGTAAGAAACACTTATAAAGCGCCGAAATAGAATTGTCTTGTTTAAATATTTTATCTTTACACACATTTTCTTTCTCTTAGATGTTATTTTCTCTACTTAAACATTATTTGGAGCTTTTTATAACTGACACTGCTCTGAAAGTATCCAGATCTTTGTACTGTTTCACTACTTCTGTATCTCATGGTGTTGAAAACTATTTCCCCAGGCTGTGGGGTATGAGCATCTTTGGTGCTATTTTATAGTTTATTTTACAGAAAGAAAACCAAAACCTCAGGAACAGTGGTGGATACCATGGCAGCATGAACCCCTTGAAGAGGAAACTTTTGGATCATGGTTGTACGATGGCTGGCTGACGTTATATGATTGTACACTTGTGGTTTGGTGCCGAAATAGAATATATTCAACATACCAAGCACTTCCATCATGTGCAGAGTCACTTGATTATGTGTCAGAAATGTGTACCTTCATATCAGGCAGTTTAGTTTATGCAATTAGTTGTGTCACACACTGTTTAAACCATTGTCTGCATACAACGAAAGAGAGGATGCTGGTCATTGCCCTTTGCATCTCTGTCCTGGTAATTTGCTACTTTGGTTTTCATAGACACCTACAGAGAGCCAAGAATAGAAATAGATACAAGACACGCAACAGTAAGACTAGCAGTCATGTCCAGACCAGTCTTCCTCCATCACACTCTGACCAAATAGAGTGCAGGAAATGTCAGCCTCACTTTTTAATACAGCCTTCAAGTTTTGTAAAATTAGTGCTGTGTCTACTTCTGCTGTCACTGCCCTGGGAGTTTGTGAGATTATACCAACATCAAGTAGCACAACAAGCAGCCATCAGCCTCAAAGTGAGTCGGCTTTGATTAGTTATATAGTGGATTCACCGATTCCCCTGCCCCTAGGCTTAAAACTATCAATGCATCAACTAGAGGATCGCTCGCAAAAAAAAAAGATAATGTTTTTGCATAGCAAAAACAAAGCGTCCCGAAAAGGCTATAAAGGTGAGTGCTAAAGTATTAAGAAAATGCTTCGTTTCTAGCCTTATACTGTTGTGGCAACCAAAGTGAGCGCAGTCTGCTCTATCTAGCACGGTTTTCAAGATATAAGCATTTTTGTGTTTTGCAAAAAATAAAAAAATTAAAAATGTCCGCTATATTTGGTGAGACAAAAATATTTTGAAAATTGGCATGGCTACTCTGCAGAGATACCCAGCAGGTCCAAAATTTTGTTGATTTCGCTCCATATAGCACGGTTTTCGAGATATAAGCATTTTTGTGTTTTGCAAAAACTTTGAAAATTCAAAATGGCCACCATTTTTGGGGAGACAAAAATTTTTGTCAAGACCACTGCCGCGGTGTGTATCTCCCGCCGAGCATTAAAGCAGAAGAAATAGCTTTTCCGAGATATTCACAATTTTTCATTTTCGTGTGTGAAAGCTCTTCCAAAAGTAGGTGAATGAGTTATTTGAGAAAAATTGGCTATCTGCAATACTATTAAGAGATAATTCACATTTACTCATTTTGAGTAGGTGAATAATTATCTATGGGTCTGAAACTTCACCAAGTGAAAGCTCTCCCAAAAGTAGGTGAATGAGTTATTTGAGAAAAATTGGCTATCCACAATACTTTTAGAGATAATTCGCATTTACTCATTTTGAGTAGGTGAGTAATTAGCTATGGGTCTGAAACTTCACCATGTGAAAGCTCTCCCACAAGTAGATGAATGAGTATTTGATAAAAATTGGGTATCCGCAATACTTTTACAGATAATTAGCATTTACTCATTTTGAGTAGGTGAATAAATAGCTATGGGTCTGAAACTTCACAGAGTGAAAGCTCTCCCAAAAGTAGGTGAATGAGTTATTCGAGAAAAATTGGCTATCTGCAATACTTTTAGAGATAATTCACATTTACTCATTTTGAGTAGGTGAATATTTAGCTATGGGTCTGAAACTTCACCAAGTGAAAGCTCTGCCAAAAGTAGGTGAATGAGTTATTTGAGAAAAATTGGCTATCTGCAATACTTTTAGAGATAATTCGCATTTACTCATTTTGAGTAGGTGAGTAATTAGCTATGGGTCTGAAACTTCACAGAGTGAAAGCTCTCCCAAAAGTAGGTGAATGAGTTATTTGAGAAAAATTGGCTATCTGCAATACTTTTAGAGATAATTCGCATTTACTCATTTTGAGTAGGTGAGTAATTAGCTATGGGTTTGAAACTTCACCGAGTGAAAGCTCTCCCAAAAGTAGGTGAATGAGTTATTTGAGAAAAATTGGCTATCTGCAATACTTTTAGAGATAATTCGCATTTACTCATTTTGAGTAGGTGAGTAATTAGCTATGGGTGTGAAACTTCACCAAGTGAAAGCTCTCCCAAAAGTAGGTGAATGAGTTATTTGAGAAAAATTGGCTATCTGCAATACTTTTAGAGATAATTCGCATTTACTCATTTTGAGTAGGTGAGTAATTAGCTATGGGTGTGAAACTTCACCAAGTGAAAGCTCTCCCAAAAGTAGGTGAATGAGTTATTTGAGAAAAATTGGCTATCTGCAATACTTTTAGAGATAATTCGCATTTACTCATTTTGAGTAGGTGAGTAATTAGCTATGGGTGTGAAACTTCACCAAGTGAAAGCTCTCCCAAAAGTAGGTGAATGAGTTATTTGAGAAAAATTGGCTATCTGCAATACTTTTAGAGATAATTCGCATTTACTCATTTTGAGTAGGTGAGTAATTAGCTATGGGTGTGAAACTTCACCAAGTGAAAGCTCTCCCAAAAGTAGGTGAATGAGTTATTTGAGAAAAATTGGCTATCTGCAATACTTTTAGAGATAATTCGCATTTACTCATTTTGAGTAGGTGAGTAATTAGCTATGGGTCTGAAACTTCACCAAGTGAAAGCTCTCCCAAAAGTAGGTGAATGATTAATTTGAGAAAAATTGGCTATCTACAATACTTTTAGAGATAATTCGCATTTACTCATTTTGAGTAGGTGAGTAATTAGCTATGGGTCTGAAACTTCACCATGTGAAAGCTCTCCCACAAGTAGATGAATGAGTTATTTGATAAAAATTGGGTATCCGCAATACTTTTACAGATAATTAGCATTTACTCATTTTGAGTAGGTAAATAATTAGCTATGGGTCTGAAACTTCACCATGTGAAAGCTCTCCCAAAAGTAGGTGAATGAGTTATTTGAGAAAAATTGGCTATCTGCAATACTTTTAGAGATAATTCGCATTTACTCATTTTCAGTAGGTGAGTAATTAGCTATGGGTCTGAAACTTCACCAAGTAAAAGCTCTCCCAAAAGTAGGTGAATGAGTTATTTGAGAAAAATTGGCTATCTGCAATACTTTTAGAGATAATTCGCATTTACTCATTTTGAGTAGGTGAGTAATTAGCTATGGGTCTGAAACTTCACCAAGTGAAAGCTCTCCCAAAAGTAGGCGAATGATTAATTTGACAAAAATTGGCTATCTGCAATACTTTTAGAGATAATTCGCATTTACTCATTTTGAGTAGGTGAGTAATTAGCTATGGGTCTGAAACTTCACCAAGTGAAAGCTCTCCCAAAAGTAGGTGAATGAGTTATTTGAGAAAAATTGGCTGTCTGCAATACTTTTAGAGGTAATTCGGATTTACTCATTTTGAGTAGGTGAGTAATTAGCTATGGGTGTGAAACTTCACCAAGTCAAAGCTCTCCCAAAAGTAGGTGAATGAGTTATTTGAGAAAAATTGGCTATCTGCAATACTTTTAGAGATAATTCGCATTTACTCATTTTGAGTAGGTGAGTAATTAGCTATGGGTGTGAAACTTCACCAAGTGAAAGCTCTCCCAAAAGTAGGTGAATGAGTTATTTGAGAAAAATTGGCTATCTGCAATACTTTTAGAGATAATTCTCATTTACTCATTTTGAGTAGGTGAGTAATTAGCTATGGGTGTGAAACTTCACCAAGTGAAAGCTCTCCCAAAAGTAGGTGAATGAGTTATTTGAGAAAAATTGGCTATCTGCAATACTTTTAGAGATAATTCGCATTTACTCATTTTGAGTAGGTGAGTAATTAGCTATGGGTGTGAAACTTCACCAAGTGAAAGCTCTCCCAAAAGTAGGTGAATGAGTTATTTGAGAAAAATTGGCTATCTGCAATACTTTTAGAGGTAATTCGCATTTACTCATTTTGAGTAGGTGAGTAATTAGCTATGGGTCTGAAACTTCACCAAGTGAAAGCTCTCCCAAAAGTAGGTGAATGATTAATTTGAGAAAAATTGGCTATCTACAATACTTTTAGAGATAATTCGCATTTACTCATTTTGAGTAGGTGAGTAATTAGCTATGGGTCTGAAACTTCACCAAGTGAAAGCTCTCCCAAAAGTAGGTGAATGATTTATTTGAGAAAAATTGGCTATCTGCAATATTTTTAGAGATAATTCGCATTTACTCATTTTGAGTAGGTGAGTGATTAGCTATGGGTCTGAAACTTCACCATGTGAAAGCTCTCCCACAAGTAGATGAATGAGTTATTTGACAAAAATTGGGTATCCGCAATACTTTTACAGATAATTAGCATTTACTCATTTTGAGTAGGTAAATAATTAGCTATGGGTCTGAAACTTCACCATGTGAAAGCTCTCCCAAAAGTAGGTGAATGAGTTATTTGAGAAAAATTGGCTATCTGCAATACTTTTAGAGATAATTCGCATTTACTCATTTTCAGTAGGTGAGTAATTAGCTATGGGTCTGAAACTTCACAGAGTGAAAGCTCTCCCAAAAGTAGGTGAATGAGTTATTTGAGAAAAATTGGCTATCTGCAATACTTTTAGAGATAATTCGCATTTACTCATTTTGAGTAGGTGAGTAATTAGCTATGGGTCTGAAACTTCACCAAGTGAAAGCTCTCCCAAAAGTAGGCGAATGATTAATTTAACAAAAATTGGCTATCTGCAATACTTTTAGAGATAATTCGCATTTACTCATTTTGAGTAGGTGAGTAATTAGCTATGGGTCTGAAACTTCACCAAGTGAAAGCTCTCCCAAAAGTAGGTGAATGAGTTATTTGAGAAAAATTGGCTGTCTGCAATACTTTTAGAGATAATTCGCATTTACTCATTTTGAGTAGGTGAGTAAAATGGCCGCCATTTTTGGCAAGACAAAATTTTTTTGAAAATTGGCATGGCTACTCTGCAGATATACCCTGTGGATCAAAAATTTCGTCGAAATCGCTCTATCTTGCAGGGTTTTCGAGATATAAGCATTTTTATGTTTTGCAATTTTTGCGAAAAATTCGAAAATTCAAAATGGCCGCCATTTTTGGCGAGACAAAAATTTTTTCAAAATTGGGATAACTACTCTGCAGAGATACCCTGTGGGTCAAAAATTTTGTCGAAATTGCTCTATCTAGCACGTTTTTGGAGATATAAGCATTTTTGTGTTTTGCAATTTTTGCGAAAATTTCGAAAATTCAAAATGGCCGCCATTTTGGACGAGACAAAAATTTTTTGAAAATTGGGAAAACTACTCCGCAGAGATACCCTGTGGGTCAAAAATTTCATCGAAATCGCTCTATCTAGCACGGTTTTCGAGATATAAGCATTTTTGTGTTTTGCAATTTTTACGAAAATTTCGAAAATTCAAAATGGCCGCCATTTTTGGCGAGACAAAAATTTTTTGAAAATTGGGAAAAGTACTCCGCAGAGATACCCTGTGGGTCAAAAATTTCATCGAAATCGCTCTATCTAGCACGGTTTTCGAGATATAAGCATTTTTGTGTTTTGCAATTTTTACGAAAATTTCGAAAATTCAAAATGGCCGCCATTTTTGGCGAGAGAAAAATTTTTTGAAAATTGGGAAAAGTACTCTGCAGAGATACCCTGCGGGTCAAAAATTTTGTCGAAATTGCTCTATCTAGCACGGTTTTTGAGATATAAGCATTTTTGTGTTTTGCAATTTTTGCGAAAATTTCGAAAATTCAAAATGGCCGCCATTTTGGACGAGATAAAATTTTTTTGAAAATTGGGAAAACTACTCCGCAGAGATACCCTGCGGGTCAAAAATTTCGTCGAAATCGCTCTATCTAGCACGGTTTTCGAGATATAAGCATTTTTGTGTTTTCCTTATTTGGAAAATTCGTAATGATTAATTAATCATTAATTACTCGGCCATTTCTTGACCAATCAATGCCAAAATCTAATGATTTCCAGATTTTAATAGAATGAATGTATTTGCCAAGTTTCAGGTGAATTGATAAAATTGCTTTCAAGTTATCATCCGGACAAGCTTCCCCATCGAAAAAAGACATTTTTGGTCATGTGACCTCTCTGATTGGTTGAAATGTCACTGCAGCATATTCAAAAAAATTCCCCAAGGCTACTGCCTAAACCTGCCAAATTTGAAAAGAATCCGCCTAATGGTTACAGAGTTATAAGGAAAACAAAATGCGGAGCCGGCGGAGCCGGCGGAGCCGGCGGAGCCGCCGGAGCCGGCGGAGCCGGCGGAGCCTGAAGCTCTCCCATACACAAACAAGCGTCCCTTGCGGGACGCTTAATAACATATAAATAGTATATATGAACTGTAAGATATCTTTTGTTGTCAAATTTTGTCAAATAATTTCACTATTCTAGAAAGCTAAGCTTACATTGGGGCAAAGTGTAAGTTTATGTCATTGTTTATAGTTCTTAAAATTTCAACTTTTATGATATAAACAACAGAATATCCTATATTATGATATTGTTTCATGTAACTTTACTATTCTAGACAGCTAAGCTTATAATGGGACACTATAACTGTGGACTTCACTATATAAATCTGCAGGGAATATTGTGTGTGTAAAGATTACTCATAAGAAATAGTATAGTGTCATTTTAGAGTGTGGAGTAAGAAATATGAATTTTGCATTGATCAGTAGATGAAGTTCATCACGGGGGTCATCCTTTAAAAGTTGGACAAAGTATACTAATCAGAAGTTGTTCCAATGTCTGAAGGAAGATTATAGGCCTAATATAGTCACAAATATGAACTTCTTTGAAAAAATTACCCCAAAGGAAATAGATAAGGGTTTTCTTAATGGTAAGTTTTACACTGGTTGCTCTACCTTCAGATCAAGAGAGGAGCTATAGTTTGTAAAAATATTTACTTTTATTATCCACCACGCGCCATATATGAGCGAGATAAGGTCATACTAGTATACAGAATGGGATATATTTTTTGTATACAACAGTGCTACTATAACATGGATAATTTGTGTCAGCAAGTGCTGATATTTCATTAATATCTCAGGAACTGTGTAGGCTACAAATATGTTTAAAATATCATTAGAAATGTCTTTTTACAGTGCTTTTACAATCTAATACTCGTGCTGCGCACTCATATTGTCATCCTCATTTGTGATATGTTTTTTTTTTCTGTATTACCACGTTCACACTACAATCCGGGTTAACAAAGATTTAAGGGTTGAACCAGATTCATCTCAATCCGAGTTGAGTGTCCACACTACAGAGTATAATCTGGATTGAGAAGTCTTAAAAAATGAGTACAGTAAAACTTCCAAATTTAGATGAATTCATGTAAAATTGCTTGAATGGCATTTTTCTCAATATAGATAAAAATGATAAAATTAATAAAAATATACAAAATCCCTACACTATGATATATATCATACAGTAAAATAGTTTAATAACCTTATATAATTAAAACTGAAATTTTATATTTTTGTGTCATAAACTTGGACCTGGAACCCACAGTTGAAACACAGTTCTGACTAAAATACATCTATTCAATATAAAAGGCCAATGCACAATGAAGTTGCATACAAAACAGTTCAGAGACAGTGCATATGTTACATACTTTCCCAGGATAAAAGGATATACATTTGACCTATAGTTTATCTGGATGTCAGTGAGCTGTGAAGGTGTTGACTGATATGATACAGCAATGACCAGAGTTTAAGCAGTGTAGAGTTCAGTTCTTTATATAACATTTTGATATGTCCTTGTCGGATTGAGAGCGTTCCCACCTATCCCCAATCTGCTTCAATCTGTGTCAGCCCAGGTCGAGTGACTAGTCTGAATGCCCAGTATGTGATATAGAAAGTTTTCCCATTAAACACACTGTCATTCCAGGGTGTCCCTGCTGAGTGTGTGCCGAGTAAGATGTCCTACCTATCCACTGTACGGGCCTGGCTTGCCTGGCAATTCTCCTGGGATTCTGACCAGTGTGAAGTATACCACAAATCCCTGCTGGTGGACCCCGTGTGGGAAGTCACGCCACTCATGGTAGGTGTTATTAAAGGGGCTTTCTCACAGATCCATCCGAGTCCAACATTAAGCTGCATTTCAAAACTTAGTGCAAAGTGTAAATCAGTGCCACTCATGGTGCCACTTACTCATCTTATCACATTTCCACGAAGATGTAACTGTTTATAATGTGTTTGTGACAAGTTGAAGTTGTGGAATTCACATGATCATCTGTTTAATTTCTTTGTGTCATTCTTCTAAATGAAACCTTGCCATCATTTTAAAATTTCCCTCTCATTCGTCTTAATGTAATTGATCATTACTCTCAGATTAATCCATCATTCGTGTAAATGTGACCTCCCCATTAGTTGAGGAAGTGAAGAACTAAAATTTCTCAAGCTTTTCCTTTTACAAAATCACCACACAGACCAGTTCACAACAAGATTGAGGTTGTTGATTTAAACACAAACAATAATAAATCAACTTGGTTTTAGTCAAATTAAATACTGATGTATGCTGACCTTTATACATTGATTTATCTTTCAAATAACAATAAATAAATTTCCAACAAAATGTTTTATTACAAAATGGGTTTGGCAACAGGTCAACAGAACATTAAAGTAGACTTTTTATGCCAAACTTAAACTAATTTTTTGTTAATCATCTGTTAATCCCTTTTAGTACCGCCTCAACAGTACCATTATATAGCGAAATACCCTTATATTTCCTAACAAATGGATTTCCTTTCCGCCTCCCCGCAAGTTATTCTTTTACTTGCAACAAAAATAACGAAGTAAACAATGTGGTCATATGACCTATTTGGTGGGAGGATGGACTACTGTAACCCATTGGCCTGGTTAAGGTTGTGATATAACTTTAAATTCGCATGGATGGCTCCAACAAATAGCTACTGTTAGGAATTGGTAATTATTTCCAATAAAATTTTAAATTACTATTACATTTTCCCAAGTTTACTCCCATTCCTAAGATGTCTCACCATTTTGCAATAGTAATAAACATCAGGACTTTCATGGTGGGCATGAAGTGGTTACCAGGTATGAAGGGATTCCTAACCACTTCCAGGTCATGTCCTCTATTTCCATTCACTGTGTTACTGCTGTTCTCAAGACTCGCTGTTACAGAGATATCATATCCAAGTTTGAAGCACTTTTTTATCATGGGTACAAATTGAATGGGATAGATTTTTGTCCTGTTTGAGAAACAAGTTTTAAGACTGAAGTTTTTGTTCATTGGAACTTTACCAGCATGCTGCTGTATTATGCAATGTATATTCTGGAGTGTAAGTCTGTTGATGCTCTTCCTTTTGGCTTCGTCTCATCATGTTTTCCTGGTCTCTATTGTAGTGCTGGAAATATTCAACATGTGCTTGATTAATCACCATTAATGGCCTGGTATTACTTTTGGTCATCGACAAGTTTGAACAATCAGTTGTTTTCAAGACATTTTTGTTCTTATTATCACAACAATATACACTCATGTTTGTATTTTTAATCATATTTTAAACTATATGCATGCAATAAGCTGATACATCTATTTTGAGGAAGCATATTTACAGGTCTTTTTGGTAGATACTAAATTATAAGTAAATTTTTTATTTATTTATTTATTTGGGTTTTAATATCGCTTTCAACACATTTTATAGGTCATATCACGATGGGTAGTTTTATGGGCACAGGAAACCAGTACATACATTTGGTCAAGGTACTGTAAACTGCCGACCATCAGCAAGCAACTACCAGCTTTCCCACTTGAGGTCGGGCCAGGATTTGAACTCCAATTTCAGAAGTGGGAGGCAAGAGTGTTACCACTCTGCCACCTTGGCCCCTAAATAGTCAGTAAAGAACCATGATTGCCAGATTGATATACAGTTACAAAATTATAATCCTTCTTGGTACTGTTTTTCATGGTTTAATTCTAATTTGAATTTTATAGCACTTAATCTCCACTGAGTAGTGGACTCTAAGGCGCAACAAGACAATAGCAATATGCAAATTCAAAGCCCAGGGACAGAAATAGGTTAGCACCATGGAGAAGCCATAAGAGAAAATGAGCTAAAGAGGATATACCTTTGCGTACAGATTGGTTTTGAGCTTCTTTGAAAAGAGGCAATAGTGGGTGATAGTGAGTGGTGGGCCTTAGAGGATGTTTACATCAAATTCAGCGCTATATAAGTGTTTCTTACTTACTTACTTACTGATGCATGAATGTCTTCAGGAAGTGAATTCCAAACGAACCAATATCAAAAATAACTGACTTGCTCAATCACTGGTTGTCAAAATGGGTAATTAATCGATGTGGAAAGTTTAGGGCTATTTCCAACACTACCCGTGAGATTGAATTATTTTAAAAATATTATATTCCAGGTAGTGTCATCAGCATTCACTCGCTGCATTACAGCTCCACTTGAGATTCTCTGCTCCTCTTTGGGACGCTGTTGTAGACATTTCTTCTCAGAAATCCCATCCCCATGGCAACCCATCATCCTGTTTGTTGGGGTGGCCATGCTTCTCGTCTTGAGTATGATGTGGTGCAGATACAGGCTGACGTTACCTCTGCTGTTTAGGTTAGAACCAGTCAAACAGAGTGACGCTCAAAGTAACAAATGTCACAATAGCATAAGACGGCAGAGAGAACTGCCATATAATGACAGTAAGTATGTATGTGATGGTAGAGGAGATGTATGGACTCCTACAAAAACACGACAGAATGGCAGCAGGAAACACAACAGTACAAAGGATTCTATAGAATGGAGTGACACAACAAATACATCTATTGATTCTGACTGTTACATCGTGTCCTGACTACCGTATTACAGTGTAGGTCAGGGTATTCTATAGAATGAAGTGACACAACAAATACATCTATTGATTCTGTTACATCGTGTCCGGACTACCGTATTACAGTGTAGGTCAGGGTAACCCAGTATTTCCAGTATTTGATTGGAAAGTTTATAACAAGAGCACTCAGAAAGCGCAGACCTCCGCCAAGGAGATCCAGTCAATGATCCGGATCACACCCAAAATCTAATCACTTCTGCCTTGTCCCATTTTGGACATGTCCTGAAAATTTCATCGGAATCCGTCCATAACTTTTCTAATTATCTTCCTTTAAAGAATTCAGGGATCCAGACAGTGATCCAGATCACTCCCAAAATCTAGTCACTTCTTCCTTTACCAATTTCTCACATATCCTGAAAATTTCATCAAAATCCCTCCATAGGTTTTTGAGCTATCTTTCTTTAAAAAGTACTCCCAAAATCTAATCACTTCTTCCTTTTACCATTTTGGACATATCCTGAAAATTTTATCAAAATCCGTCCATAAGTTTTTCAGTTATCTTGTTCACAAACAAACAAACAGATGGACAGACAAACCCAGGCGAAAACATAACCTCCGTGACAGAGGTAATGAAATCTCACTGCAACTTAAGGGATTCTTCAAGAAAGAAGTTCTTGTTACAAGATCAAAATCAAAACACTAGTCAACGGGGAAGAGACAAGTTTGGTTGTGTCTGTTAATTTTTCAGACCTAGTTATTGATGATACAATCTCGGACCATTTTCCTGTGGCTGAAGTTTTATCAGTCGAAGTTTGGTGAAGTATGCAGAGGATTTAATGAGTTGGTGATGTCTTCAGATGAGATATCAAAGTGTCACCACAGGCTTCACACCAGAGATTGAATACATCACTGAATGCTTGCTGAAAATATAAATATTTTATTATACATTTTCATATTGTTCAATTTATTGTATTGATTTACATATTAAGTAAAATAATTATTCCAAATATAATGGTTATGACCAGTTTATCATGCAAGGTCAGAATTGACACAGCATGGTTCCGTTCTATAGCATTGTGGTGACAAATCCTGAACAGTAGTGAATACGCAGTTATTGACAATGTATAGCATACGTAATGACGGTAATGTCCTCTCATATATTTAACATCCGCATTCCACCCTGTCTGCGCAGATTTCCTGTTGCTGTGGTATCTGTGTGTTGTATCTAGTCCAGTAATCACAATATTACATGTTATTTGGCTTTGCATTTTGAATATGATTTTGTAGGGAATAAACTGATAAATATTGAAAATTACACCAGTTCTAATTCTAATAGCACTTTTATAGCGCTTAATCTCTGTCATAAAGACAGACTCTAAGGCGCATCACACAAAAACATTGTTCAATATTCATAAACCAGAGACATTGCAGGGGTCAGCACCGAGAGAAAGCAGGAGAAGATTGGAAATTTAGGGTGAATATTAGTGGTCGGACTGGTCCGGAAAATAAAAACCGGTTTTCGGGGCTTTGAAACCGAACGAAATCCGGGATTTCGAAAGTTTACAGAGATATGATAATAAGTTTTACTCGAGCGTACATGAGCTAGATTCTCAATAGGAAATATGCATTCGCGAGATATTTTGAAGTTTGTAAACTTCATTTACCATTAATATAAAGTGAAAATTTAAGTTTTTCCTCAAATGTATATGCTCTTTATTGTTTTGACGAAATATTAATCAGTAGAAAGCCTAATATGATGACATTTTCAATAACCGGTACTTAAATATTCTTTGCGGATTTCGTCATTTCTACCTAAACGAAACGAAATGCGGTATACCGGTTTACCGTTCACACCACTAGTGGATATGCTTTTCCAAAGAGGTATGACTTCAGCTTTGACCTGAAGGAGGCAAGTGAGTTTGCAGAGGGGACCTCATCAGGAAGGTCATTCCAAATCATAGGTGCGTCACGCAAAACTGAGTCCAAAGTGCTTTCGAGACTTGAAAACTGAAGCAAAGTGGGGAACCTCAAGAAACATGCCATCAGATTGATTTCAACGAGTGTTATATGCACTATGTCTGGGTATGAGAAAGGGTTCAAAGTATTTGGGGTTACCACTGTGTAGGAACTTATAAACAAGCACGGCAGTCTTAAAGATAGAACGGTACTTAATCGGCAACCAATGTAGTGCTTTTCTAACTGGAGTGATGTGTGAAAACTTGGTGTTGTTGGCAACAATTCTGGCAAGACTGTTCTATACACATTGAACTTTGCGCAGATCCAGAGCTGAGAGACCTCTAAACAGAGAGTTACAGTAATCAAGACGACTTCCGACCAGAGCATTGGCAGCCATAAGGGCAGCTTCATGTGTTAGATGTCCTCGGAGTCGCTTAAGATCCCGGACATGAGCAAAACAAGCCTTGCAGACCTTCATGACATGGCAAAAGAATGAGAAATCTGAATCAAACCAGACACCAAGGTTCCTAACTGCATGTACTGGTGATATAAGATTACCGAGTATGTTGACTGGGAAGGAGTGATTAAGTTTTTCATGCTGAGACTTAGAGCCAAACACAGTGAATTCAGTCTTATCAGGATTTAGCTTAAGCTTATTTGTAGAGAGCCATCTCTTAACGTCTTCTAGGCAGCGTGACAGCTTATCAAGGGCCGAGGCAACATTTTTATGTGCGAGATGCACATACAATTGTGTGTCATCAGCATAGAACTGGAAACTAATACCAGGATGAGTCTGTATGACTTTACTCAGCGGATTAGTATAGAGTGAAAAAAGGATTGGCCCCAGGACAGAGCCTTGAGGCACACCATACAATAACTTTTTGGCATCAGATAAAATTGACCCAATCTTAATGCACTGAACATGGTCTGAGAGATAAGACTTGAACCAATTGAGGACAACCCCACCGACACCAAACCAAGAGCTAAGAGAATCAAGAAGCGTATCATGATCAATAGTATCAAACGCTGCTGATTGATCCAAGAGAATGACAGCAGTAGCCTCACCTTTAGCAAAAGCCAGATGAACATCATTCTTAATTGAAAGCAATGCAGATTCAGTTAAGTGACCTAGTTTATAGTCAGATTGCCTGACATTCTCTAGTCCGTTCAAACTGACATGGTCGTTCAATTGAGAAACAACAACACGCTGAACAAGTTTCGATATGAAGCCCAGCCCTGAAACAGGTCTGTAGTTTTCTAATTCATTAGGTGGTAGTGATGACTTTTTAATCAATGCGGTTACAATAGTCTTCTTAAACTCATCAGGTACAACACCTGACAATGAGCAGTTAACAAGCCTGGTAATAGGGGTCAGTAGAATATCTATACATTCCTTAACAAGAAATGTGGGCCATGAATCTAATAAGATTTAGAGGGTGACTTCATGATAATTTTTCTAATTTCCTCCTGAGAAACTTGTTCAAAGCAGCTGAAATTAGGCACATCAGGTGGAGGAGGAAGGGCGAATGAGTCACTCGAGGAAAATGAGTTTCAGATTTTAGCTATTTTTTCACTGAAGAAAGTGACAAACCTGTCAGCAAGACCTTTCTTAGATTCATGAGAAGGGAGTACTATTTTAGGACTTGAGTGCAGTGCAGAGCGTAAGACCTGCAATAGAGTCATTCGCATTTTCTCTGACCAGGTTTCTAACGTAATTTGCCTTATCTTTGTTGATCAGTGAATTGCACCGAGCAATCTGTTTTCGAAGTCTAGCTCGATTGTAGGCAGATTTATCTTTATGCTAGATTCGTTCCAGTTGTCGCCTGATGTTTTTGCCAGCCGGTAGGAGTTAGATAGCCAACCAGTAGCTTGTTTAGTAAAAGTACGAGTAACCAATGGTGCATGCTTATCAAGCAATCTGCTCAAGTCGCCTAAGTATTCAGTTCTAGGATGAAGCTGAACTTTTGCTGGGAGGAGGCAAAGTGGAAATGTATACTGTGGTTTTAATATGATTATTATGCAAGAAGAAAGGAACTGCCATGAAACACATCTCACTGATGCCCATCAAATTTGGCATCTAGTCATTTGTCGCCATTGTCATAGGGTCGTATTCAGCAAAGATCAACATGTGGCAAACACAAGGCCACTCGAAATATCACCTCAGGTGTTGGAAAGACATACAATGGACATCTTTGATGTTCAGTTCAGTTCAAGGTAATGCTGATGGACCATTATGTCCTCTTGTAGAGCATGACTTTCGTACCATGAATATTGCATCACAAATTGTCCTGTAAGGTACTGGTGATCCACCATAATGCACTCTTGTATTGCTTGACTTAGTATGCTGGCACACCTCAAATTGGCCCAAAATGAAATAAACAAGAGTCAAACTCTGGCCAATGAGGAAACAGATACAAAGATTATGATTTCTTTGGTCATGTGACAATTTGGGCTGGCGATTTTTAAAGTAGATATTATAACTTGCCTTTGGGTCAGTGTATATTTACATAAAAGAAGTAGTCTACCTGTGTAGAGCAACCACCCTGGAGAAATTCCAGAAGTGGTTGCTCTTCTCAGATTCAGTTATGAAAGTCATGGGACAAAATATATCTTTAAATTTTTTAGGGTGGACATGCAAGTCACATTCATACGTTAACGTTTTTATTACCCTATAAACACATGTATTTATTAGCATAAAATATAGCTGTTGTAATTATATGTACATCATAACAATGTTTAAAAATTTTATTGGTTAAAAACTTTCTGATTGAGGATTTCTTGGTTTTATAACTTGCATTGGTGCATATTTAAATCAGAAGAAACATATATGTACATGGCTGCAGTGTAGTGGTTATCTCCCACCCTAGGATCAATAATAATGGAAGTAAAGGGCCATTTTAGTAGGATGACCCTGCATGAGATGAAATTTAACAATTGGAAATGATTCACAGGCCATGACATTTGAAACCAGTCGGACACATGACAAGGGAGATATAAAGTATTATTTGTATTCAAAATGAGACCAAAAGTAATCTCTGGCAAGTTTCACATTCCAAATCCCTAGGACCAGTGGTAAGGGAGATGTAAGGCCTTTTTAATACAATGACCCCAAATTTGGCCGTTGGGATATAATGCAGTGGCCTTTTTTTTCAACACAAAGCCAAATTATTCTCAAGCAAGCTTTCCTAGCCATATACATCTGTGCATATCTGATGAAGCTAGCTGTAATATTTTAAGTTTTTGAACATCATTATGATTTTTAAACAGCTTGCTAAAGCAGCCATTTTTTTTATCAAAATGAGGCCGAAGTTTTTGCTGTCATGTTTTCATAGCCATGATTACTCTCAGCAAATTTAAAAATATCTTTATAAGTGAAATGAGATAAAATGGTTTACATGAGAATTCACTCTCTACACTGTTGAGCATTCTATGTGCTTGATCTCAGATTGCCCAGAAGGTTCCATTGGAAGAGGTTTATACACATCTAAACAACCATCAGAGAAAAGGTCTTCATTAAATAACTGTTCAACAATAAGCTTTTTAAATTCATACTTACGTGCCGACGTTTTCACCTCTTATTGCAGTTCATGTGTTAAATGCATTAACATATCTTTTTAGAAGCGTCTAAAAATCACAGTACATGAATAGATGGTGGCTACACAAACTCATTAGCACTAGCTATATTGAATACTGCTTAATGCATTAAGTTAAATATAAAATACATTGTCTAATGGTTGGCTCAATTTATGGATCTCAAATAGCTGATAGAGTGGTTAATTGAATGGCTTGATCCCAGACAAGCCCCCAGTTTTTCTGTTACTGACAATGGGTCAAACACAGTGGTAGTTACCAGTTGCTTTCAAGTTACAACAGGAAAAGATAGGAAATTTACTTAACAAATTTATTTCACAATCAAACTACTAATTACTGTCTCTAATATACTTTAATGTTTGGTAAATAACCATACACAGTCACCAATCTGACCTGACCACAGTACTTCCATTAACAGTTGAAACCAGTTTATCCAAAGACCCGTCCAGTTTTCACCAATACAAAAATGGCCAATATTTGGTATGTCTGAACAACTCTGACATTCACCCTGAGAAGTGAACAATATCTCCCCTTCAGAAACCCACTATCCAGAAAAAAAATCCAGTTCAGCAAGATCTCACCATAGCAATGTAGATTACAGCTGTATCTACTTGAAACACAGATAAACAAGCATTCTGACGCATGCAATTATCTCCCACCGTATAAATTAGACGCACTGAAGATAGTGGAATATAGATTTTCTTGTGAGATGAAGGAACATGTAGAAGTAACAATAAGCAAGAGGCACTTTAATGTTTAACTGCAATACTTTCAAAGATAAAAGGCATTTAGTCATTTTAGTAGCTATTAATCTAAAATGCAAAGAGCTATAGTTCCGCAACTTTATTATATAGTAGATCATCCAAAAGTAGGTGAAGAAATTGCCTATCTGTAACACTAGAGATAAAACACATTTACTCATTTTAGTGGCTATTACTCTGGCACCCAAAGAGCTGCAGTTCTGCAATGTCACTATGTGGCAGATCACCCCAAAGTAGGTGAATAACTTATTTAGAAGAAATTCCCTATCTGCAATACTTTTACAGATAAAAGGTATTTTCTCATTTCAGTAGCTATTACTCAGCTATGCAAAGAGCTACAGTTGTGCAACTTCAATATGTGGTAGATCACCCAAAAGTAGGTGAAGGACTTATTTAGAAGAAATTGCCTATGTGCAACACTTTTAGAGATCTACTTATTTTAGCAGGTATGACTCAGCTATGCAAAAAGCTACCTGCAACTTTACTATATGATAGATTAGCCAAAAGTAGGTGAATGGCTTATTTACAAGAAATTGCATATCTGTAATACTTTTAGAGATAAAATACATTTACTAGCTATGACTGCTATACAAAGAGCTACAGTTCTGCAACTTCACTATGTGGTAGACCACCCAAAAGTAGGTAAATGACTTATTTAGAGGAAATTGTGTATTTGCAATACTTTTACCGATAAAAAACATTTACTCATTTTAGTAACTATGACTCAGCTATGTAAAGAGCTATAGATCTGCAACTTTAGTATGTGGCAGATCATGCAAAAGCAGGTGAATGACTTATTTATCACCAAAATTACTCTCGCACCGTTTCCAAGGTAATAATTTTTTGCATTTTTTTTGGGTCAAAATCGCTCTATCTCGCTCAGTTTCCGAGATAAACATGTTTTTGCATTTTACGCAGAAATTCAAGATGGCCGCCAAAAGTGGTAGGAAAATGATTTTTGGGGAAAGTCATTAATAGACACTGCAGATATCCTGTGGGTCAAAAATTTTGTTGAAATCGCTGAATCTCGCTCCGTTTCAGAGATAAACATGTTCTTGAATTTTACGCAGAAATTCAAGATGGCCACCAAAAGTGGCAGGAAAATGATTTTTAGGGAAAAGTCGGCAGTAGAATCTCCAAATACCCTGCTGATCAAAAAGCTTGTCGAAATCGCAATATCTCCCTCCGTTTCCGAGATAAACATGTTTTTGCATTTAACGCAGAAATTCAAGCTGGCCACAAAAAGTTATGGGAAAATGATTTTTATGTCAGCTGACTTGTCAGTCAGCTGACATTATGTCAACACTCTGCGGCGTGGGCGTACGCGTCCGCGTGAACAACTTCTCCTCTAAAACTACAAGGCCTAGAGACGTGCTGTTTTTTTTTTAAAAGATACCTTATCTATCGAGGATGAAAAATTGTTCAAGGCATGCAAATCTGTCTGTTCGTCTGTTTGCTAGAGACATTACAAGGGGGGTACCCCCACCAAAAGTGTGAAAATTTCAACACTTAATCACAATTTTCTCAGTGACTATTGCAGGGATTTCTCTCATATCTTGCATATATGTACTAGGCCACAGGTAGATTCTCTTGTGTGAGTATGAGACCTGGATCTGTCTTACTTTTTTTTTAATAAATTTTTTTAATAATTTTTAATGCATTAAAATTCATGAAATCATGCACAAAATCATTTATAACTTGAAAAGTGTTGCATTTAGAGCATTTTGTTAAAATATGTTATTCAGCTACTTTTTTCATAGCTACAATATGGTGAGTAAGTTGGGTGCCTGTCTCAATAGCTAAGTGAGTAATAGCTACTTTTGGGCTTTTCAGTAACTTCCATCATGAGTAGAATCACTTGTAACTTAAAAACTATTGCATTTACAGAATTTCGTATAAATATGTTATTCAGCTACTTTTGGGTCAGCTATAACATAGTAAAATTTTAGACCTGTAGCTCATGGCATAGCTGAGTAATAGCTACTTTTAGGTTATCACTGTTGAGTAAATCGCTTATAACTTCAAAACTATTGCATTTAGAGAATTTCATATAAATATGTTATTCAGCTACTTTTGGGTCAGCTATAACATAGTAAAATTTCAGACCTGTAGCTCATGGCATAGCTGAGTAATAGCTACTTTTAGGTTATCACTGTTGAGTAAATCGCTTATAACTTGGAAACTATTGCATTTACAGTATTTTGTTGCATATATTATTCACCTATTTTGGGATCAGCTATAACATAGTGAAGTTTCAGATCTGTGGCTCATTGCATAGCTGAGTAATAGCTACTTTGAAGTTCTCACATCGAGTAAATCACTTGTAACTTAAAACCTATTGCATTTAGAGAATTTCGTATAAATATGTTATTCAGCTACTTTTGGGCCAGCTATAACATAGTGAAATTTCAGATCTGTAGGTCATGGCATAGCTGAGTAATAGCTACTTTAAAGTTCTCACTATTAAGTAAATCAGTTGTAATTGGAAAACTATTGCATTTAGAGAATTTCGTATAAATATGTTATTCAGCTACTTTTGGGTCAGCTATAACATAGTAAAATTTCAGACCTGTAGCTCATGGCATAGCTGAGTAATAGCTACTTTTAGGTCATCACTATTGAGTAAATCAGTTGTAACTTCAAAACTATTGCATTTACAGTATTTTGCTTGAATATGTTATTCACCTACTTTTGGGTCAGCTATAACATAGTGAAATTTTAGACCTGTAGCTCATTGCATAGCTGAGTAATAACTACTTTGAGGTTCTCACTATTGAGTAAATCAGTTGTAATTGCAAAACTATTGCATTTAGAGAATTTAGTATAAATATGTTATTCAGCTACTTTTGGGTCAGCTATAACATAGTAAAATTTCAGACCTGTAGCTCATGGCATAGCTGAGTAATAGCTACTTTTAGGTCATCACTATTGAGTAAATCAGTTGTAACTTGAAAACTATTGCATGTACAGTATTTTGCTTAAATATGTTGTTCACCTACTTTTGGGTCAGCTATAACATAGTGAAATTTCAGACCTGTAGCTCATTGCATAGCTGAGTAATAACTACTTTGAGGTTCTCACTATTGAGTAAATCAGTTGTAATTGCAAAACTATTGCATTTAGAGAATTTAGTATAAATATGTTATTCAGCTACTTTTGGGTCAGCTATAACATAGTAAAATTTCAGACCTGTAGCTCATGGCATAGCTGAGTAATAGCTACTTTTAGGTCATCACTATTGAGTAAATCAGTTGTAACTTGAAAACTATTGCATGTACAGTATTTTGCTTAAATATGTTGTTCGCCTACTTTTGGGTCAGCTATAACATAGTAAAATTTCAGACCTGTAGCTCATGGCATAGCTGAGTAATAGCTACTTTGAGGTTATCACTGTTGAGTAAATTGCTTATAACTTGGAAATTATTGCATTTAGAGTATTTTGTTTCAATATGTTATTCACCTATTTTGGGGTCAGCTATAACATAGTGAAGTTCCAGACCTGTGACTCATTGCATAGCTGAGTAATAGCTACTTTGAAGTTCTCAATGTTGAGTAAATCACTTATAATTTGAAAACTATTGCATTTAGAGAATTTAGTATAAATATGTTATTCAGCTACTTTTGGGTCAGCTATAACATAGTAAAATTTCAGACCTGTAGCTCATGGCATAGCTGAGTAATAGCTACTTTTAGGTTATCACTATTGAGTAAATCACTTATAACTTGCAAACTATTGCATTTAGAGTATTTTGTTGCAATATGTTATTCACCTATTTTGGGGTCAGCTATAACATAGTGAAGTTCCAGACCTGTGGCTCATTGGATAGCTGAGTAATAGCTACTTTGAAGTTCTCACTGTTGAGTAAATCAGTTGTAATTGGAAAACTATTGCCTTTACAGAAATTTGTGCAAATATGTTATTCAGCTACTTTTGGGTCAGCTATAACATAGTGAAATTACAGACCTGTAGCTCATGGCACAACTGAGCAATAGCTATTCTCAGGCACTGACTGTTGAGTAAATCGGCTATAACTTGAAAAATATTGCATTTGGAGTATTTTGTTAAAATATATTGTTCACCTACTTTTGGGTTAGCTATAACATAGTGAAATTACAGACCTATAGCTCGTGGCATAGCGGAGCAATAGCTATTTTCAGGTTCTCACTATTGAGTAAATCAGTTGTAACTTGAAAACTATTGCATTTACAGTATTTTGCTTAAATATGCTGTTCACCTACTTTTAGGTCAGCTATAACAGAGCAAAAATTCAGACATGTAGCTCATTGCATAGCTGAGTAATAGTTCCTTTGAGGTTCTCACTGTTGAGTAAATCAGTTGTAACTTGAAAACTATTACATTTAGAGTATTTTGTTGAATATGTTATTCACAGACGTTTTGGTCAGCTATAACATAGTGAAATTGCAGACCTCTATGTCATGGCATAGCTGAGCAAAGCTTCTTTCAGGTTCTCACTGTTTCAGGTTCTCACTGTTGAGTAAATCATTGTATCCAACCTGTAGGAAATCATGGGCTGGGAATCTGTTAATATGGTCCGATTTGACCTTGGAACCCTCCTTCAAGGTCAAATGAGGATAGCCAAACATAAAAGTGCTTATAACTCGCTTATTATTGGTCCTAGAGGTTTGGACTGAAAACCAACCTATAGAAAATCATGAGCTGGGAATTTTTTGGTGTGGTCGGATTTCACCTTGGACCCCTCCTTCAAGGTCAAATGAGGATAGCCAAACTTAAAAGTGCTTATAACTCGCTTATTATTGGTCCTAGAGGTTTGGAATGGAAAACCAACCTATAGAAAATCATGGGCTGGGAATCTTTTGGTGTGGTCGGATTTCACCTTAGACCCCTCTTTCCAGGTCAAACGAAGATAGCCAAACTTAAAGTGCTTATAACTCGCGTATTATTGGTCTTGGAGGTTTGGGATGGTAAACCAACATATAGGAAATCATGGGCTGGGATTCTTTTGGTGTGGTCAGATTTGACCTGGGACCCCCCCCTTCAAGGTCAATTGAGGATAGCCAAACTTACAATTGCTTATAACTCGCTTATTATTGGTCCTACAAGTTTGGGATGGTAAACAAGCTACAGGAAATCATGGGCTGGGAATTTTTTTGTGTGGTCGGATTTGACCTTAGACCCCTCCGTCAAGGTCAAACAAGGATAGCCAAACTTAAAAAGTGCCTATGACTCACTTATTATTGGTCCGACAGGTTTGGGATGGTAAACCATCCTAAATTCTTTGGCTGGGAATCTTTTGGTATGGTCAGATTTGACCTTTGGATCCCTTCTTCATGGTCGAACGAGGATATTGCATTTATAGTATTTCTTTAAATATTTTTAACCTACTTTTTACACTTAAACAATTACCTTGTTACTTTATTTCATAATACCATTTGCAGGGCACAACTTTTTTGTCCTTTTCTTCTGTCAGCTTCGGAATATCTTTCGAACATGCTGTTCAGTTACCATTTACTGTATTTCTGTACAGCCCTTTCCCTGATAATTATGCTTTCCTCTCATTATCACCATCACAAATCAAAAACATTCAGTCAGCTGACACAGTGCCCGTTCACGGGCACTCTCCTCTTGTTGGGAAAAGTCGCCAGTACACTCTGCAGATGCCCTGCAGGTAAAAAATTTCGTCGAAATTGCTCCATCTCGCTCCGTTTCGGAGATAACCGCGCTTTGGCGTTATATGCAGAAATTCAAGATGGCCGCCAAAATTGATGCGGAAAACGATTTTTGGGAAAAGACTCTATCTCGCTCCATTTCTGAGATAAATAAAAAGAGAGATGTCATTCTTTTGCTACAAGTAAGAAAAGAGCTATTTTTCACTTATGGCATGCAATAGAACCCCAAACTATACGCCATGTTATAGTTAAGTACAAAGTAGCTGAACAACATATTTTAGGAAAATACTCTAACTGCAATAGTTTTGGAGTTACAATGGAATTACTCAACTGTCAGAATTTCAAAGTAGCCATTAATCAGCTATCCAATGTGCAACAGGTCTGAAACTTTACAATGTGATAGCTGATCAAAAACTAGATGAATAACATATTTGAAAAGAATTCCCTAACTTTAATACTTTTAAATATGTCATTATTTTGCTACAAATAAGAAAATAGCTATTACTCACTTATGGTATCCAATAGAACCCCAAACTATATGCCATTTTATAGTTAAGGACAAAGTATCTGAACAACATATTTTAGGAAAAAGCTGTAACTGAAATAGTTTTTGAGTTACGAGTCCACTCCTTTACTCAAAGTAGCAAAAATTGCTATTACTCCCTTATCTTTAGGCCTAAGTCCATAAAACCAAAACAATTTTCAAGGGCGTGAAAATTCATTGGGACAATTAACTTACAAAAATCTATAGCTGTAGTAGTTTTGGAGAAATCTGCGTGACCCACGCACGCACCCACGCACACGGGCATCATTTCATAATCTCCCTCCCGGGCTAAAGCCTGGCGGGAGATAGTAAATCTATAACTAGACCTAGCGCATCAGAGAACCAATACAAATTTGTATCCACTGGAAAGACGACTCCCCAAAGCCAGTGAACATCATTTCACCTTGAAGGAGGGGCCCAAGGCCAAAATCTAACCCCATCAGAAGATTCCCAGCACGATTTCCTATAAGTTGGTTCACATTGCAAACCTCTAGGATCAATAATAAGCAAGTTATGAGAACTTGTACATTTGGCTATCCTTGTTTGTCCTTGAAAGAGGGGCCCAAGGTCAAATTAACCACAGATTCCCACTCCATGATGTCCTACAAGTTGGTTTCACATTACAAACCTCTAGGATCAATTTTAAGAGAGTTATAAGCACTATTAAGTTTGGCTATACTCGTTTGACCTTGAAGGAGGGACCTAAGGTCAAACCTGACCACATCAGAAGATTCCCAGCCCATGATTTCCTATAAGTTGGTTTCACATGCTAAACCTCTAGGACCAATAATAAGGGGGATACAGGCACTCTTAAAAGTCTGTTACATGGTTTACTTTGGCACTCCGTGGATGACCTTGAATGAAGAGCTTTGAGGTCAAATGTCTAGAGGACATTTATATCTGTTATAAATATTACCTATGAAGTAGGGGTGTTGCGGTAGCGATTTTTTCCTTCCGGTTTCACGTCTAGTACTTCCCGGTCGGTTACCGGTTAACCGTCTCTTATTTAAGAAAACATGAGAACCAAATAGTTTCCATACTGTAAAACAGGAATTCTAACATAACACAGATGTGTCCTCGATTCTGATTGGCTAAAAGACTAAATATATGGTATCTGTGAATTTTCACTCATTATGGCTGTTGTTTTACAGTAAAAAGCAAATAAAAGTGGATTATGACATTTATTTTGTATGTAAGGTTAGTAAAATTTCTTTGTATTCAAGTGTAAGCGGAAAATCGGTAGCTGAACTTTATGACGGTTTGCAGTAATTTATTTACCGTACCGACGATACCGGTACTACCGCAACACCCCTACTATGAAGAGATTCAACCTTCTACTTATGAGAACCAGCCAGTAGAAAAAGGTAGATAATTTTCAAAGAAATGCCTGGGGTGGCCATCATGGTTTTCTGGTTAGGTGCAATTTGTTTCAGCTTATACTCATCTGCAAGTTTTACCAAACCTAAAACTTAAGAGGGCCAGGATTATGCAGATGCATTGACAGGTACCCCTGTCTGCCATTATCAATGCTATGGTTTGACTTTAATGTGGCTTTCAACACACTGCATTGGTTATGTCAGGAAGTATTAAGGGGCCGAGGACACCTGTGTTTACAAATTGGTCAAGATTCTACAAACTGCCAGGCATCGGTAAGTAAATCCCAATTTACACTCATAGGGTCAGGTACAGGATTTAAATCCTGACCTCAATGGTAGTAGGAAAGAGTTCCCTAATAGTGTTGATTCTAGAAATTTTGAAATGTGGGGGCAGTTCCCCCCCATGTCCGAAAAATGTGGGGGCTTGGTCAATAAAAATGGGAACTTGTACATCCGCCAAAGAGGGATTAATTTCGGAAGCATTTGTCTGTCCGTATGTTTGTTAGTAGGATTTCACAAATGCTACTGTATGGATCTTCATGAAAAAAAATTGAAGATGGAAACTGATCCAACTTAGATCACATTAATTTATATTATCTGGATCAGTACTTGGATAAACAAGCATTCTGACGCATGCATTTATCTTCCGCCATATAAATTAGATGTACTAAAGATAACATATTTTAACAAGGTGCTCTAAATGTAATACTTTTCAAGTTATAATTGATTTATTGCATGATTTCATGAATTTTAATGCATTGAAAATTATTTAAAAAATTCATTCAAAAAATTTAGCATGTGAAAGCTCTCCAAAATGTAGGTGAAAGAGTTATTTGAGAAATATTGGCTATCTGCAATACTTTTAGTGATAATAGGCAGTTACTCATTTTGAGTAGGTGAGTAATTAGCTACGGATCTGAAAATTCACTAATTGAAAGCTCTCCAAAATGTATGTGAATGAGTTATTTCAGAAATACTGGCTATCTGCAATACTTGTAGAGATAATTCGCATTTACTCATTTTGAGTAGGTGAATAATTAACTACGGGTGTGAAACTTCAGCAAGTGAAAGCTGTCCCAAAAGTAGGTGAATGAGTTATTTGAGAAAAATTGGCTATCTGCAATACTTTTACAGATAATTCACATTTACTCATATTGATTAGGGGAGTAATTAGCTATGGGTCTGGAACTTCACCATGTGAAAGCTCTCCCAAAAGTAGATGAACGAGTAATTTGATAAAAATTGGATACCCGCAATACTTTAAGAGATAATTAGCATTTAATCAATTTGGGGAGGTGAATAATTAGCTACGGCTTTGGAAATTCACCAAGTGAAAGCTCTCCTAAAAGTAGGTGAATGAGTTATTTGAGAAAAATTGGCTATCTGCAATACTTTTACAGATAATTCACATTTACTCATTTTGAGTAGGTGAATAATTAGCTACGAGTCTGAAACTTCACCAAGTGAAAGCTCTTCCAAAAGTAGGTGAATGAGTTATTTAAGAAAAATTGGATATCCCCAATACTTTTAGAGATAATTATCATTTACTCATTTTCAGTAGGTGAATAATTAGCTACGGGTCTGAAACCTGACCAAGTAAAAGCTCTTCCAAAAGTAGGTGAATGAGTTATTTGAGAAAAATTGGATATCTGCAATACTTTTACAGATAATTCACATTTACTCATTTTGAGTAGGTGAGTAATTAGCTACGGGTCTGGAACTTCACCATGTGAAAGTTCTCCCAAAAGTAGATGAACGAATAATTTGATAAAAATTGGATACCCACAATACTTTTAGAGATAATTAGCATTTACTCATTTTGAGTAGGTGAATAATTAGCTACGGGTCTGAAACTTCACCAAGTGAAAGCTCTTCCAAAAGTAGGTGAATGAGTTATTTAAGAAAAATTGGATATCCCCAATACTTTTAGAGATAATTCACATTTACTCATTTTGAGTAGGTGAATAATTAGCTACGGGTCTGAAAACTCACCAAGTAAAAGCTCTCCCAAAAGTAGGTGAATGAGTTATTTGAGAAAAATTGGATATCTGCAATACTTTTACAGATAATTCACATTTACTCATTTTGAGTAGGTGAGTAATTAGCTACGGGTCTGGAACTTCACCATGTGAAAGCTCTCCCAAAAGTAGATGAATGAGTAATTTGATAAAAATTGGATATCCACAATACTTTTAGAGATAATTAGCATTTACTCATTTTGAGTAGGTGAATAATTAGCTACGGGTCTGAAACTTCACCAAGTGAAAGCTCTTCCAAAAGTAGGTGAATGAGTTATTTAAGAAAAATTGGCTATCTGCAATACTTTTAGGGATAATTCACATTTACTCATTTTGAGTAGGTGAGTAATTAGCTACGGGTCTGGAACTTCACCATGTGAAAGCTCTCCCAAAAGTAGATGAATGAGTTATTTGATAAAAATTGGATATCCACAATACTTTTACAGATAATTATCATTTACTCATTTTGAGTAGGTGAATAATTAGCTACGGGTCTGAAACTTCACCATGTGAAAGCTCTCCCAAAAGTAGATGAAGCAGTTATTTGAGAAAAATTATGTCATTATTTTGCCACAAATAAGAAAATAGCTATTACTCACTTATGGCATGCAATAGAACCCCAAACTATATGCATTTACCCTGCAGTCACAATTTCAAAGTAGGTATTACTCGGCTATCCAATGTGCAACAGGTCTGAAACTTTACTATGTGATAGGTTATCAAAAACTAGATGAATAACATATTTGAAAATATTTCCCTAACTTTAATACTTTGAAGATATTTGACATTTACTTATGCTGTTATTTTGCTACAAATAAGAAAATAGCTATTACTCACTTATGGCATGCAATACAACCCCAAAATATATACCATCTTATAGTTAAGGACAAAGTAGCTGAACAACATATTTGAAGAAAAAGCTGTAACTGCAATTGTTTTGGAGTTTCAATGGATTTACTCAACAGTCACAATTTCAAAGTAGCTATTACTTAGCTATGCAATGTGCAACAGGTCTGAAACTTTACTATGTGATAGCTTACAAAAAAGTAGACGAATGACATATTTGAAAAGAATTCCGTAACTTTAATACTTCTGAAGATATTTGACATTTACTTATGTCATTATTTTGCTACTAATAAGAAAATAGCTATTACTCACTTATGGCATGCAATAGAACCCCAAACTACATGCCAGCGTATAGCTAAGGACAAAGTAGGTGAACAACATATTTTACGAAAATATTGTAACTGCAATAGTTTTGGAGTTACAATGGATTTACTCAACTGTAGAATTTCAAAGTAGCTATTACTCGGCTATCCAATTTGCAACAGCTCCGAAACTTTACTATGTGATAGCTTATGAAAAAGTAGATGGATAACATATTTGAAAACAATTCCCTAACTTTAATACTTTTGAAGATATTTGACATCTACTTATGTCATGATTTTGCTACAAATAACAAAATAGCTATTACTTATGCTGTTATTTTGCTACTAATAAGAAAATAGCTATTACTCACTTATGGCATGCAATAGAACCCCAAACTATGTACCATCTTACAGCTAAGATCAAAGTAGCTGAACAACATATTTTAGGAAAATACTCTAACTGCAATACTTTTTTAGTTACAATGGCTTTACTCAACAGTCAGAATTTCAAAGTAGCTATTACTCAGCTATCCAAGGTGCAACAGGTCTGAAACTTTACTATGTCATAGCTTACCAAAAAGTAGATGGACAACATATTTGAAAAGATTTCCCTAACTTTCACACTTTTGAAGATATTTGACATTTACTTCTTCTGTTATTTAGCTACAAATGAGAAAATAGCTATTACTCACTTATGGCATGCAATAGAACCCCAAACTATGTACCATCTTATAGCTAAGATCAAAGTAGCTGAACAACATATTTTAGGAAAATACTCCAACTGCAATAGTTTTGGAGTTACAATGGCTTTACTCAACAGTCAGAATTTCAAAGTAGCTATTACTCAGCTATCCAAGGTGCAACAGGTCTGAAACTTTACTATGTGATAGCTTACCAAAAAGTAGATGGACAACATATTTGAAAAGATTTCCCTAACTTTAATACTTTTGAAGATATTTGACATTTACTTCTTCCGTTATTTAGCTACAAATGAGGAAATAGCTATTACTCACTTATGGCATGCAATGGGACCCCAAACTATGTACCATCTTATAGCTAAGGAGAAAGTAGCTGAACAACATATTTGAAGAAAAAGTTGTCACTGCAATAGTTTTTGAGTTATGAGCCCTTTACTCAAAGTAGCTAAGATTGCTATAACTCACTTATCTTTAGGCCTAAGTCAATAAAACCAAAATTTTTTTCAAGGGCATGAAAATTCATTGGGACAATTAATTTACAAAAAATCTGTAGCTGTAGCAGTTTTGGAGAAATCTGCGTCACTAACTAACGCACACACGCACGCACGCACACACATCATTTCATAATCTCCCTCCCGGGCTAAAGCCCGGGGGGAGATAAAAAAATATTTAAGACCTGGGGCCATATTCTACAACAATACTTTTCTAGCAATATTTTTAAAAATAGAAGCACCTCAATGAAAGACCAAATGCTTAAACTGGGGAACTCATGGCCATACAGTAGCACCCAAGTCATTAATATTCATGAGATGATATGAGGTCATAGATTTCTGATTTCCACTGGGGTTTTCTAGCAATATTTTATAAAATGGAACCCTCAACAAAGATCTAACACTTTAAACTTGAGAACTCACGGCCATGGCTCTCAACTCATTAATATTCATGAGAAGAAATGAGGTAACACACATGCCGTATGAACTGGTTCAACAGTATTGTTGTTAGTATCTGACGTTTGCATCATCCACTTTCAAACTGTAGTATCCATTTTGTTTTCATATGAAATAACATTTTTCACTGAAAAAACGACCAAATATAGCCTTCATGATGATAAAATTAAAGGATTTTCGCGAAACGATCGGTGCCCCTCCATTTTGTAAACATGCGGGATCGCGTCTTCTACCGAACGCGCCGAATATACCGAATTGCAGGCTAGTACTAAAACTCGCGAGATATCGCATATCCCGCGCTCTAGAAGCATCACTGCTAATACATCACTGTGCTTCCCCCAATATTGATGCAGACTACATCATAGTTTCAATACATTTGCACTATAAAGTCAAAGTTTAGCTGTCCCTTTTATCTGCCCAGGTCATATTGGGATGGTCCATTATCATTTACCATATGTTCTCATAAACTGGAGTCGAACCCACAATCACAAGAGTGAGGGCCAAGTGACCATTTGCCAAACTCAGGAGCCACAAGGCTATGGAGACAATCAGCAGTACATCCCTTCACATCCTTTACAATGGGGAATATTTAGCAGATTTCCTCATCCAGATGCTGTTACAGCCACTAAAGTCCAACAGTATCCCAGAATTGATTTTACACTCGTGCCTTCATATGTGACGGACCAGTCATATTTATTCAGACTGTATGGGAGCTCGAGTTTCTTTTTTTCAAAAGCGGTTTTAAAAAAAAAACAAAAAACCCATTGATACCTCCAGGAACCAATCATATTTACTGCTAGCATACAAGAGCTGAAACTACTATTTTTACCTCATTGATGTCTTTGTCAACAATCACATTTACTGCAGGTATTTGAGATAAATATCTATTACTACACTAGTGTCTTTATATGTGACCAATTATTGTTACTGAGAGTATTCCAGAGCTTGAGTTGGTTTTATTTCTTACTTCATTAGTGTCCCTTCTTTGGGGATGAGATGGAATTTCCGTATTATGGTATCGAGACCATTTTACTAAAATACTGCAATGAAATCATTAATTCTGACCTGCTGATTGTCATAAAATCATGGAAAACATAATATATCAGAAACATGATAAATCTGGGAAAATTCTCACATTTTATCCACGAGTTTTAAGCTTTTGTAGGGACTTTTGATGAACCAATTTTGTTTGTATCAAATCCACTTCCTGTTCACAGCCGGTTCGATTGGGGAAATACTAAAACACCATTTACTTCAGTATCCCAGAATCAGAATGGTTCTGCATTGGTGGGATACCAAAAACAAAAATCTGCTACCGTCACACATCCCTACTCGTGTGATCCATTTGCTGGATTACTTGTACAAATAAAGCCCAATGATTTTCGTTTTTTGGCATGAAATGGGCAGTTGCAAAAACCAAGGTTCAGCAGTGAAGCTTTACAATCGAATCAAAAGAGTTCCCCCCCCCCCCCCCCCCCCAAGAAGTTGATGCAGCAGCCTTTGAGAAAAACAACAGCGTTTTCCTTTGATTCTTTATTGACGTTTTCGTGTAAAAAGTCAACATAAAACACTATTAAAACATATCAACAAAAAAACAAATGTCCTTTTTAAAAGTCAGGGAGGACAACAGGGCCTTGTCACACCACTGCCTGTGTGTGTACCCCCCAGCTAAAATACTAAAAGTACGGACAACAAGACTGACGGCATGCCCACAATGTCAGCTTAACAACACAAGATTAGAAACTTTGTGAAAATATGTTTGTTAATAACTTAACGACAGTCAAAATTAATACTTCCATGACAAATATTTGTACTATATGGTAGGGATGGGTCGGTATGAAAAATATGTACATCGGGAGGTCGCCAATGCAAAACCGTACCGAATTCGGGACTCCGCGTTTTAGTTCTCCCCAAACAAACATGGACGTTTAGGATAACAACGTCGCAATAAAAGCTCCCAAATGCACGAAATATGCAATAAAAAGATAAAATATCTTCATATTTCTGGTTTCTGTCCACCATTTTAAGTTTCCCTTCATTTATATTAGTTGACAAGCGAAAATGAGGTTATAAAGTGTCGTAACCAAAACATGGCAGTTCTGCTCAACGTATCGCTATAAAAGTCTAAATGGACGAAAATATGAAATAAAAGCTCATAATTTCTTCAGATTTAGGGTATGTTTCTAATATTTTAACTCTTGCTTCCATTATATGTGCTGAAAAGCGAAGTGGCGGTTGTAAAATCTCATTACGGTATTTCAGCAAAATGGTCTCGATACCGAGAAACCGGAACTACCGACCCATCTCTACTATATGGAGGTCATATTCTTTGCTTCAAAAAATAGAATGAACTGGACAACAGTTTGTGGATACAGCAGAGTCTATAGAACTAAAGGTTCATTAGGTTTCTTTTATTTTATCAATATTTTATTATGTGAATGATATTTTTCCCTGTAATTCTTTTGTACAAATGTATATAATATTATCTGTTCTAGTTGTGGCCGACTTTCACTTTAAAGTGGACATTTTTAGTTGAGTCTCAACACTTGTCCTACTTGTACAGAAGTACACCTTACACAGGTTGTAGAGTCTGTCACACACAGGATTTAGCTGACCACTTCGACCAGGTCTATTTCTTGTACACTGCCCACAATTTCCAAAACACCCATTTGTGTAAACAGTACCAGGGATTACAGACAAGATGAGGTTTTTAGTACACCGTGAAAATATTTGGAGCAATTATCTTTCATTCTGTGAAATTAAAACATTTCACTCTGTGACGAGTATGAAATAATTTCTGTAGCATTGCAGAAGTTGCAACATAGGATGGTGCCAGTGATAATATACAACCATTACAAAGTGTTACATAATATGTCCCCTTTTTTGCAAAATTATGGTTATTTCCATTTTTAGCAGGAAAATGAATGTTTTATTTTATTTTGGAAAACCAAATACTTCCTGTTGGGATAGAAACAGGATGTTTTCAGAGTCTGACCAAATGTTGTGCACAGAAAGAACATCAGAACTATATTCAGTCTAGACTGATCTTTATGTATTTCCGTACTCTGCATTATACAAGCCAAGGTTTCAGAGACAACCCACCCGCTGTAAACACTGTCATTGGATTGAGTAAAAGAATCTAGTTTTCCCTTAGGCATAACCCCGAGTTATTTGTGACATTTCATCAATAGCTCAGTGGTTGTCATCTTAGATTTTAAGGTTTATATTATTGGACATATCGTCGGTGACAACATATACATTCGAGACCAAGTAGGTATAACTTTACACCCAGACACTGAAACACGAACAACTCAAGTGAAAAGAAAGTACACACAATCAACAGCAGTATTTGTTTACCAAAAACCACCTCTGTTAATGCTTAATTATCTTTACCTCATACAAAGATACATCATACTTCACGTCTGGAACAAAGGCAGTTCTTAAATATCCGTGATTAGACTTATGCCACACTATTTGAAGTTTCAATTTGTTGTTCTTAAATATAAAAATCACTTTCAGACATTATTTACAAATATAGTAAGAAGACCAATTCAGATTTTAGACTTTTTCTCTATGTTACTTTTTATATCCTTGTTGCATTGAACAAACATTAAACCATTTTAGAAACATCTAAGAACTTTAAGTAGGACAAAGAACAATAGAAATTCTTGTCACAAGTTCGGCATAAATTCCGACCAAAATTATAATTTGCAATCAATCACCTGGAGGTCAAATATCTCCACTTTCTGAAAAAAAAAAATTTACCCAGAATTTTGTTTAAATTTCACAGAACAATAACTGGGAAAACTTATTTGTCACAAATTATTTCTATTTCATGGTGTTTAATCAACCACAAGGTTTTTCTGTGCGTAGTCACCGAGTCAGTCCCATCCTTGTAGCTAATGGACTAAGCCCGCCCCAAATCAGGACTTCCAGTAGAACTCTGTTGTATAGTGGACTCCTGTACAAAAGTGGCACCTTGTGGAATCACAAACTACCAGGCAATACTTCACTAGTAATGAACACGGCAAGGTTCATGGTGTAATGTATTCAAAGAATATGATGGTTATCTCTACTGGAAAGCATTTCCACGTCACAGAATTTCACTTCACTATTTTAACTTTACTAATACTGAGTTGAAGAGAGTTGATGAGTTGGGCAGTTTGGGAGGAGTTTACAATAAAAGATGCTAACGTTATTCCGTTTCTGCAGTATCACTAAATCCCACAGCATTATTTCACAATAGAGTGCGTATACATATCACATAATGAATGTCAGTGTATTTAGCTTGCCAACTTTGCACTAAATAATCATCACCAGTAAGTGCCACAGGTAATCAATATCGAACTATTGAGAACACTTATGCCAAATTTTTAAAGTCTCCATGTAGTCTGAGAGATAGATCGAGGTTATAGTGTCAACATATCACAATTATGTCTAATCTTTGACCAATAATAATCACAAGAAAAACAAGACAGAAATGCTTTAAATTAGTTCTAGACAACAAACACAAACAAACTCATTTTTCTTTTTTTTTTTTTAATTTTTAATTATTCTAATTATTGTAACATTTAACCTAGAGAGAAGATAATTGTGAATTCATATGAAGAAGTCTGGGGTAGGCTCGAGTTCTATGTTGGGGACCAACTGGTCTTGGTTTTTGGAGTCCGTTTTGCTGGCTGAGTTTGTTGATCTGTGCAGACACTGAAACCAGGGGTGTTGCAGAATCTCGCTGGCTGACAGCCGTTCTGAGGGATCCCGCCTCAGGAGGTTTCGCAACAGACACTTGGGCCTTGAAGTAACAAAATCGGGAATCGTGAACTCTCCACGTCTGATTTTCATAAAGAGGGCTGTTGGATCGCGGTCGTGGAATGGATAGCGACCCACTAGGATGGTATAAAGCATGACACCGAGTGACCAGACGTCTGCAGCCTTCCCCGAATAGCTCTTGTTTGGATCTAAGATTTCCGGGCTCACGTAGGCAGGGCAACCATGCTTGTCAATCATACTGTCATCCAGGTGATCATCCAACAAGTGGGCATCCTCTAGGCAAACCAACTTCAGCTGAGTTCTGAAAGTACAGAAAAAGTCACACACATAAATGGCGGTTGTCTGTAGAACGTTTTCAACTGTTCCATTAGCTGATGTAGTCAACTGATGTTTTTAAAGACTTTTAAAACTCCACATAAAACTACCACCAAGTTTTTAAGCAACAGCAATCAATCTCAAAGATATGAAATCAGATCAACTGTCTACAGCAAAAAGTCAAGTACCACAAATATATAGGTATCATTGTGAAACTATTAAAGCAGTCACTTCCTCAACAACTTTACAGATTGCAATTAGCTACCCACATATTTAAAATACTGGACATCAGCCAACAGAAAAACAACAAACATTAAAAAAATGGATTATTTTAAAATATGTGGCATTTACAAAATAAAATATTTTTTAAAACTTTAAACATTTGCATAAATTATCCAAGTAAAAGACATTTGAAATGTTCTTAAACATTTTGAAGGAATCTTTTTATTTGTATGTCTTTTCCCTTACAGAATCCCAGACCACTCTAAAATGTTGTTTCAACAGGAAAACCTGAGGAAATCTAACATGCTTAAGCTTTATTTAAATTTCCACACCATATAGCTTTGAATCTGCTATACAGGATCTATATTTAGTTTGAATTTCTTCATTTCCCTCCTTGACAACGGTGTGTCTTCCTTTTATACCCATTTTCTGTCATTCTGAAACATTTCAAACTTGGAAAAACCTGCTTCCCTGTCTAACTATATGTCTATATCTTCCTTGTAAGAAGTGTGAGAATCAGCCATTGCTATGTAATCCAAAGTCGACACTTTGCCAAGTGCCAACACTTACTGCGTACCTCGTCTTATTTCATAGTCACTTTTTGTCACCAATCAATGGAGACCAGCTTACATCATGCAATCTGAGTATAACAGGTACACCTCAGAACGAGGTCAAATTCCAGACACTTTCTGTCAGCCTGGTACACAAACTATTAAGGCTGAAACGATTAGCAAATTTTGGTAGCCGGGTAGTCGCTTGCATTAACTGTCGACTAACCGATTAATTGTTTCCGACGTTTAGCATGTATGAGAAATACCGAAAATGTGTGTTCCGGATGTAAACAAACAAAATGGCGGATCGTGAGATGCTGAAAAGCAAAGAATTCGCCAGATTATTTGGTAAATTGGCTCATAATGCAATATTTTGATATTTAAAAAATAAAATGCATATAAAATGCTTTAATTTGATACGTTTTAAGGTCTTATCTCGAGATACTCACAGTTCCAACGATCGCGTATAATCCGCTATGTGCTGATATACACAAGAAAACAATTAACCGATTTCATCATATTGGCGTCGACTAGTGCTTTGATAACCTACTAATCGATTAGTACAAATAATCGTTTCAGCTCTACAAACTATATCAATTGATTCAATTGTAGGTCATATTTGACCAGACTCCTAATCTCTCTAGACAAGGTTTTATTGTATAACTTCTGTTACACAAACATTTGATGAACTTATTTTCTTTCCAAATATCACTCAGGTTTGTATAGTGAAAGTGAAACTAATTGAATGACAGCTACAAATCTGATCATCAAGGGAAAACAGAATTTTCAGCTTAACTATGCATAACAAAGTGAAGCATTTTCACAGGGACATGTAAACACAAAACACAGTACAGACCAATGTATAGTCATGAACTTATGTGAACTGTGGAAATACAATAGGCCTATTTTAAAAGCCACACAAGGTCTTTTCACAATCACTAGGTCACAGTAAGGCTTTCACCACATTTTGAACAAAAACCTCACAATGAACAAAACCATCAAACTTGAAATACAAATCTATGCAGAGTAATCAGTCTGACAGAAAGAAATTGTAAGTCATTAACAGGCGTGTAACCCTGATCCTCTACAAAGTCCTGCATCAGTGCATGACGCTTTGACCAAGAGACCAAAGTTGTTGCCTGTAGACAAGGCTGACTGAAAACAAAAGTAAGCACAAGAGTCTGACCTTTGTGTTGTTGTTGGATGAAGTCATCAACAAACAGTCCTTGATGAGGCCCAGTATGAATGGCATTCCAGCCACAATCAATACTTTGCCTAGCCTTGTCCCTTGGCTAGAAGTATTTTATAGAATGCCAGTTGATCTTTGGATGTATTGTCCAAAGGCTCATGCTGTCACAAAAAGCACAATACATTAGCTAGCCTTGCTGTGGGATTAGCTTATTATGACAAAGAGGCTGCTTTTCTTTGAATTTTGGAAAATTATACATAGTAGTGGAATATAGTATAACTTCTATATGTAGAACTCACACAATTACAGTCATTTATGTCACACTTGTTTTCACGTTTTTTTATGTGATGACTTAATCTTAAGGACTGGTCCGATTGGTGAATTTCACTTTTCTCAATGTACATATAAATGTTATATTTTTAACCAAAAATATCACCAACAGTGTCTAAAAACATCCAAGTTCGTGCTGCATCACTCTCTGACACATGAATAAAATGCAGAGTTTGTGGAACACACAAACATATTATATTTCATTAGCTTGTATCCATTGTTTTATTCTTGCCAACTGGAGGCAAGCAAAACAACAATTTATGGTATTTTTATGCATTCTTTTTATCTGGGTGGACTAATGAGACCAGGGTCTTAACCAGACCACTTCTTCTCCCTCCAAACACACACACACATGAATGAAGTGCGCAGATAAAAACAGAGAGAAACAACGCAGATACTGACTTCATCAACAAGGATATAGTGATTGTGGAATGAATCAAAACCACATCGCAAACAACCCTACAGCAGTAGCTACAAAGAACAGTGAATAATCTGAGTGTCGGTGACTAGCACTGACTACACTTAATCCTATATACTGTTTCTATGAATCAAGGTCTCATTCAAAATGGTTCACAAAGGAATGTGCATACAATTTAAGTGTCTGCGATCCTTCATTTAGTGGAAATCCAAAATAAGGCTGATACGCATCCAGAGTTGAGGAAATGAAGTTCCAGATATAACATTCCTGCTTTCCAGAAAGTAAAGAGGTACTGAGGTACAATGAATGCCATTCTGCCTGCTCTGTAAAAATGTGCCACATTTTGACTGACAATCTGTGCATATAAACATACTCCAGCCAGACTAAGACAATACTCTGACATCAGCATTGTGAGGGGCCTGTCTCAACAGGCAGCAAAAAGGTTAAATGCTGACAGGGACAAGTGGCATTTATAGTGAGAGAAGCAGATTTTTCACCCAAAAGGTATAGCACATACAGTTCACCATGATTTCTGTAGTAATATTGTTTTGTTTGAAATATGAAAAGAGTTAGAAGTTATAACACAATTACAAGTCCTAAAATTGACTTAAGTTGGGGAATAATTTATAAAATTCAATGACAAATCCCTTTATCTACTTTAATAACTTGAATAAGTAGAATGCCCTGTTAAGCAGAAATATATTTCAGGTTCTTAAGTTCATACATCTTAGCAGGCCATTTAGTACAGCAGAAGTTTTTTTGATATGACTTGAGATTTGATTCAATCAGGCTCAAGTCTAAACTTTGAAGCAAATGCCACACTAGCAGGCAGTGTTCATTTTACTACGCGTTTCCGCGTCTTTTGTCGCTATACTGGGGCGAAAAGACGCGTACACGTTATGGTCCCGAGTCGCGGTGACGCATATATCTTGCATTGCCGCCCGCGTTTTCGCTGTAAATATTGGGAAAGTTAGACGAATTTTGTTTCAAAATCAAAGAAAATGACACATATATTGTCTTTTTAACCCAATTCCTCCATGTTTCCTTGCTTCTAAATGCCTTAATTTGATTGGTCAAGCGGAAACGGCACTGTCCAATCATACTTCGTTTAACAAAAATTCAGTATTTATCAATAGAAAACACGTTTATAGTAAGTGATGTAAACTCACCAGTGGCTGTAAATTTCCACTTTTTTCATAGATTTGTTAAATATATATAGAAATTAATATCTATTGCACAATAAGATTTTATTATCCAGTTTTTAATATTTTCACTTCTTAAAGTATAGTTTTGCATAATGCACTCTTGCAAGTGACTTCTAAGACAATTGTTAACTAGATTGGGCCAACTCGGCGCCAACATATCCCCAGACAGGTCATCACTCACGCCACAGGTTTTGATCGGGAATTTTTTAAAACATAATTACCCATTATTATATGAACTTCAGCACATCAATCTACTCTGTTTATATCTCCCCAAGGAAGATGGTGTATCCCCAGACGCCGAATACATACCTCAAATTAATATTCAAAATTTAAATAGACAGGCATTTCCTTTTAAAAATTCAAAGATTTCAGCTCTATAACCCACATAGTTTGACAGTTACTGGGCTTTAAAGTGGCATAATATCCATAAATTGGGTTTCTGTGGGCATTTTACAATTGTTAAAGAGACCTTAGCAATTAAACTACAGATCTGAAACTTTTTGGGGGACATACATAACAAACAAAAATTATATATAATACAGTTTAAGACTTGTCACACTAAGCATTTCCAAATAACAGGGCAAAATACGGAAAAAATGTCAAAAAAGGCACTTGGGCGAGTGTCTATGGCCCTCATACACAGGTTAAATGTCTACTAAAAACCTTGATTTTCGGCATATGTAAAAAGGACATAATAATGCATTCCCAGATGGGATTTCAGCTCCATCAATCACATAGTTTAACAGTTACAGGGCTTAAAGGTGGTAAAAAGTCCAAATATTGGGTCATTGTGGGCCTTTTAGAGATCTCGATGTGGCTTTCAAATTAAAGCTTCAGACTTAAAATTTGTTACATACTAAGATTACACATAGAATATGTATCTAATAAAGTTTGAAACTTCTCAGACTTACCATTTCCAAGTTACAGAGCAAAATATGTGAAAAATGTCTTAAAAGGGTCACTCAGGTGGGTGTTTAAGGTCCTCATACACAGGTTAAATGTCTACTTGAAGCCTTGATTTTTGGCACATGTAAAAAAAACATAATAATGTATTCCCAGATGAGATTTCAGCTCTATCAGTCACATAGTTTAACAGTCACAGGCCTTAAAATTGGCAAAAAGTCCAAATACTGGGTCTTTATGGGGCCTTCTAGAGACCTAAATGTGGCCTTCAAATTAAAGCTTCAGACTTAAAATTTGTCACATACTAAGATTACACATAGAATATGCATCTAATACAGTTTGAAACTTCTTAGACTTACCATTTCCAAGTTACAGGGAAAAATATGTGAAAAATGTCTAAAAATGGTCACTCGGGTGGGGATTTATGGTCCTCATACACAGGTTAAATGTCTTCTTAAAGCCTTAATTTTTGGCACATATAAAAATAACATACTAATATCTTCTCAGATAGGATTTGAGCTCTATCAGTCACATAGTTTGACAGTCACAGGGCTTAAAAGTAGCAAAAAGTCCAAATATTGGGTCTTTGGGAGCCTTTTAGATACCTCAATTTGACCTTCAAAATTAAAGCTTCAGACTTAAAATCTGTTACATACTAAGATTACACACAGAATATATATCTAATACAGTTTGAAACTTTTCAGACTTACCATTTCCAAGTTACAGGGAAAAAGATGTGAAAAATGTCTTATAAGGGTCACTCGGGTGGGTGTTTATGGTCCTGATACACAGGTTAACTGTCTATTAAAGGCCTAAATGTTGGGGCACATATAAGAAAACACATAGATATATTCCCAGATGATATTTAACTTAGATGAGAGACATAGTTTGAAAGCTACAGTGCTTGAAAGTGGCAAAAAGTGCATAAATTGGGTCTCTGTGGGCACTTTTGAGACCTTAAGTTGACCCCTTTGGGTAAACCTACAGCCCTAAAATTTTCTACAGACAAGGATTACATATCAAAGTTATACCTAGCGCAGTTTGAGACTCATCAGAATTATCACTTCCAAATTATAGGGCAAAATATGTGTAAAGTATAGCAAAAAATCCCTAAGTGGGGGTATTTATGGGCCTCAAACACAATTTTCTCCTCAACTTAAAGTCATGATTTTCGGCACATGTACTAAGAACATATTAATGTGTTGTCAGGTAAAATTTCAGCCAGCTGAGCATCATAGTTTGTGACCTACAGGGCTCTAAGTGGCCAAAAGTGCAATTTCTGACCTTAAGGTGGCCATAAGTTCTTTTTTACTGGGAGTTTAAGGTCACCTTAAAATAGGGATCTTCCTTTGGGCACCCTTAACATGTGTACCAAGTTTGAAAAAAAAATATTAATTTGTTTTTGAGTTATCGCGTCCACAAGGAAATTTCTACGGCGGCGGCGGCGGCGGCGGCGGCGGCGGCGGCGGCGGCGCGACGGACCTGAATCCAATATATCCCCGACTTTCGTCTGGGGATATAACAAGTAACAACAAACATTTTAAACTACTGTGTGACAAACTTTAAAAAAAATTGCATCTATGTTAATAACAAATTTTCGACTGGAAAAAAGTTAAATAATAATTTAACTTAAACTTTATATGGTATGTTATTGCTTTAAAACCAGTTTTTTTTTTTTCAAAAAGTGGCAAATTTATATCCATTTACATAAATAAATGTCCGGAGTTTTTTTGTATGAAATAAAAACAACTCCCTGAGTGAACCTATGTCAAGGTGAGTTAATTTTTTTTTCTAGTTTTAGATAGTGCAGGGTTGGACCATATTTAGTGAAACAAAAAAAAAATGAAAAAAAATCAGTAAAAAATACTTTAATTATTGCAAATCATGTACATCATAGGAAATACATCATGCTGACTAAAAATATGTCTTGAATTGAAATAAAGTTTTTTTCACAGTGAGTAGAGTTGAATTTGATTTAGTATTTTTTTATTATTAGTAGTTTTTTTCTCCTATTTAAGTCAATTTGCTCAACTGTAAGGTTAATTTTGGTCATTTGACTCATCACATTTAGTAAATGTCTCACCAAAATTTAGTAAAGGAGTCATTTGACTCAAGTAGCTCCAACTCTAGAATGAACACTGAGCAGGTAAACGACATGCTACCTCAAAGATCATGATTATGTGGGGCCTGTCCTGATTTAACATTATTGTAGAAGGGACATACCATGCCAGCGTTGACTCCTACATCATATCGTCAATCAGATGTGTTACTCGGTTACTTATCAAATAAGAAGAGACAGGTATAATGCCATGTCACAAGAATCTGTAGAATTCAGAGCTAGCTGTTTCAAATGATACATTGATTACATTTTGCTGGGAGAGTACCGAGTGAACTTGTGTGCCAGTAGGAAACTGACCGAATTAGATCTGACATAAAAGACTTGCTGCATCAGTGGAAATATTGGTTTATAAAATCAAATTTAAAATATATTTTGAAATCCTGGAGGAGAAACTCAATCAAATTGCTATAGATTGTCTTTGGCCGATGACTTGGTCTTGTATGTAGTGTTAACTGTTAACTTAGAGTTAAGATTAGTGCTGGGAGATTGCTTGGATTTTACCTGTCGATGTTCGTATCGGAAATTTGTAAACAAACTTCGAACATTTCCGATCATGGAGTCGAAAGTGTAAACCAGACAGAAAATTAAAATATTAAATTATAAACCAGCAAATACACACACATTACCACAAATATAACCATAATATAACCTAAAAGCCATTCACAGACGTCTCTCTCACTAACAGACCATGCTTGATGTATCTTGACTTTTGATTGGCTAATTTTATGATTACCTTGACAACAGTGGGAAAACCCCAAGGTATTTCTATTTACGTTATTTTTATTGCATTCACGCCTAGTTCTGTGATTTTAACTGTAGAATATTTCAGATTTTTACAAAATGCCGGTATTATGAAGGTTAGCATTTTATTGTGACCAAAAGGCTGCACAGAAATGAATTTAGCAAATATTGGTTGTACTTAAATTTTACCGATCATTGATTGGCAATGAGCCAGCGAGCGATAATACCGAAGTTTGCAAACATCGTCCCAGCACTAGTTAAGACGAAAAGAAAATTTAGAAACCAAGTCCGGAAAACACAAAACCAGATTAGTCTGAATTAGTATACACTGTAAAATCTTCTACAGGTGTACATGAAACATAACCACTAAAGTGGACTATTCAAACTTGCCTGATCACTGTCATAGTATCCTGCTGGTGTTTTTGCTGACTTTATTTGGGGTTTTACGTCGCTTTCAACACTGTACAGGTCATATCACAACAGGTACTTGGAAGGGCAGAGGAAACCAGTACATACAGTTCGCTAGGGTTCTGTACTATAAACTGCCGACCAACGGCAAGCAACTACCAGCTTTCCCACTTGAGGCCGTGCCGGGAATCAAACCCCGGCCTCAGAGGTGGGAGGCGAGAGTGTTACCACTCTGCCACCGTGGCCCTGTGTTTTTGCTTACACAAAAGGAAATGCAAAACAACGGATAGCGCGGGCTTATTTTATGAAATAATGAATGATCGTCCAAGCACAGACTAACCCTGAGCACTGCCCATTGTTTTAATATTAGTTTGGTAGACTTCCATTTGCTATGGAGACCCCCACCCCCCGTACTTCACTGTAAGCCAAGAAAAATCCAAATAATCAATGTCCTTAAAAAGAGCCATCAATATTACTGACCTAGATAGGAGACAGTGACTGCCTCCCCCCAACCTCCCCGACTCGCACAACAAAGCCCCTCACAGACTATGTAGGTGGACACTGGGTTGCCAAGTAACAGACTGAGAAAAAAAGTAGTTCTAGCAGTAACACAGAAAAGCTAGCTCCTCTGAAATAAGTTGCATACCCTGCCTAGTTGTAGGCATTGATTTGACTACAACAAAGAACAGTTCCTCAATCCCAGGTGAGTAATATGCTTCACTCCAACATGAGTATCTGGAGAAATGCGGAACTTGTACAGCTGCATACTACACTTCCAGTTCTGTTAATTAATCAAGTTCTGACGCAGCACAAACACACAGTGAAACCCTAAGGTCCTCCGGTCAGTACATGACTGATACAGATGTAGTACAAGTAGAAACAATATAGGATGTTTGATATGCCCAGGGTATGTCTACACATTGTATGTGTGTAAAACCACAAAAATACACAGTGTACTACCACGGTAAAAATATAAAATTTGCCACAAATGAAATCTTCCAGATTTTTGGTGAAATATGGGACCTTATATTTTTTCAAATTTATGATTTTTGTGATAACAACTGATGTGATGGCCACATCTGCCTAACCCAGTGTAGAATTGAATTTCCAGAAATGTTGTTTCTTTGTCCATTATTTTTTAGGATGGTAGCAGTGGTTAATTTCATACATGTTGTGGCAAATGTTCCAGTTTTATCGTGAAATCACTGGTCATTCCTGCCATGGTTTCAGCATGAGAACATCATCAGGTCTGGGCAGTGTTTTATCCTGATCTGACTCAGACAAAAAAGGCTTGTCCAGGCACTACAGTACAAAGGAAAACCATGTGTTCAATGTACAACAAAGGAAACAACCAGATCATGCACATTCACTCATTCACTGGCTTTTTCATATTTCCTGTGGCTTTGTTTCTATATATAGCCCACCGTTTTATCTGCAGCAAGGCATGTGTGGTATGCACACATATACACTGGCCGTGTGTGTTTAATGAGTTCAACAGACTGATTGTAAACCTTTTCTCAATTCTTTTAGATATTTTAATGTTTGGACCTGAATGATCAAAGTGTGTTTCAATAAATCAGCCCTATTGTGTCAATAAGTGATAATATCTTACTATTGTACATCCTGGCTTGTTCAGAATAAACTGTACAGCAAACACATGACATTCTGCATGAACTGTGTATCAAAGTGCACTAACATAGTCTATTCATGCTAGGATCATTGTGACATAGAATTATATGGTATTGTTTTGTTACATGTTCTGCTGAGGCAGTATAATGATCCAGTGATACTCTAAAAGGTTGAATTTAAAAGGACATATGAAGGTTATACGACTGTATTGACTGATTGCTTCATGATTAATACACACCTGGCCGACATCCCTGCTCAGTTTATGATCAGCCAAATATGCTGATTCACAAACACTGGCACAAACTCTGTTAAAGCTAAAAGGCCAGACTTCAGCCTGATTGATTTGCACCGATTTCCAATATTTGATCAGAGCTGACAACATAAACTTGACTGAGTAAGAGGTAATGACAAAACTCTATGATTCAGTGTGACATAGTGCAAAATGTACTGAATTTGTACCTCTGCATTCATTGTTTTATATCCAACTGGGATCAAGCTGAAATTAAAACAATAATACCACAATCATATTGGTAGTCTTGTTACATTATTGTATTCACTACTCATTTCTGTTTGACAGCTATATTCATTCAAATAGATCATAATTCTGGTGATTTGTGATAATTCCAGTAAATATCTCCTTACCAAAGCCATATTTAGAAAATACTTCACTCATGGTAGTAATACTAAGTTAAACCTTCAACAAGTAAGCATTGTTCACTGATGACTCACACATGAATATACTTCACAAAAGTATATCACCTTGTAAAGAAACTACGTCTGAACAAAGCATACAAGTATACCACTTTTGGCATGTCATAAGCACTTTCCCTGATGTCAAAATACACTGCGAGAGATTTTTTTTGTCAGGTGGGCGTTAGCTCAACTAAGCTATGTCTCTGATACAGAGCGTGGGTGGGGCTAGCCCCACCTTACATGAAAGACATATATATATAGTGAGTGTCATTACAAGCATACACTAAATACTAAAGCTGAAACGATTATTCGTACTAGTCGATTAGTAGGTTATCAAAGCACTAGTCGACGCCAATGTTATGAAGTCGGTTAATTGTTTTCCTTATATATCACCATATAGCGGATTTTACGCGATCGTTGGAACTATGAGTATCTCGAGTTAAGACCTTAAAACGTATCAAATTAAAGCATTTTATATGCATTTTATTTTTAAAATATCAAAATATTACATTATTGGCCAGTTATCCAAAAATCTGGTGAATTCTTTGCTTTTAAGCATCTCGCGATCCGCCATTTTGTTTGTTTACATCGGGAACCATCCGGAACACACACGTTTTCGGTATTTCTCATACATGCTAAACGTCAGAAACAATTAATCGATTAGTCGACGGTTAATGCAAGCGACTACCCGGCTACCAAAATTTGCTAATCGTTTCAGCCTTACTAAATACACGTCTTTTTTCTCTAACTTATGGCCTGGATATACATTGAATTCCAACAAATATATGTGTTGAAAACACAACATTTGTGTTTGGACCCATAAACATATTGGATATCATCCTTACAGTTGATCCCATTCTAGAATTGCAAGGGAGGAATAATAGCAGCACATAAGCAGGAGATCTGGACGACACCATCAATAGAGGCCTAATATTGTTAGTCTGATTAAATGGAAGTTCCACTGAATCGAAGTCTAATCAAAGGGCTCTGACAAAGTTTAGTTGGGGTAACTCGGGTATTGTAGCTTGTTCATATAATAAAACCTCCGTTTCCAATTTCCCCTCAATATTACAGAAATGACGGGCCCAAGAAAAAGTTGTCATGTTGGGTTCTTCCAAGTGGCTTGCTGAGACAACACACAGTTTCAGACTGAACAGTTTTCTTGATACAATAACGCACATCACTATGTTCACTGTTGAGCATGCTGGTCCCACTCTTCACATAGACTGTGTCATATCTAAGTGTGCTGGACAGAAATACCCTCATAGCACATCACCATGTTCACTGCTCAGCATGCTGGTCCTACTCTTCACATAGACTGTGTCATATCTAAGTGTGCTGGACAGAAATACCCTCATAAATACACACTACCATACAGCAATAGAACTCCAATCTGTGAGAGCATACAACCCCAAGGTTGTGTATGTCCTTATCAGAGAAATAGCTGGCTTCCTGTCTTCATATACCTTTCCAAGCATTCAACTGAAGTCTCACCATACTCACAGGTGAGCTCAACATGACAATATTCAGTAGAAGTATTTTACATGCACAAAATTCTCATGGCTTTGATCATTATGGTAGCCCTGTACAGACTATGTGATGGAATTCTAAACATTCATTTAAAGTAGGCTATTTACCAATTATTTGCCAACAAATATCAGGGGTCAATGTTTACACCAGGTTTTTGAAAAATGGGGTCTCTAAAATGAGACACTGCTAAACAGGCAAAAATGCACATAATTTTTTACATACTTTAAGTAAACGCTTGATAAAAAAGTTTCTGATATCATTGTATACTTTTATGCCACATGTTTTACCACAAAACAAAAGCAATAGAACACATTTCCACTCGGCGATATCTTTGTGCTGAATTTAAATGCTCGTCATAATTTTCCTCACAACAGAATTTGATTTTGGAAAATCTGCAAAAAACACTGATAATGTTTCAGTGTCAAGCTTTTCAAAGTATCCATCTCATATCCTTATATAATTTAGATTTCCAGTTTTCCACTACAGCAGCGTCAGTAACAGCGGTACCATGTCACTTAATTACTCTGACCACATTTTACAACTGTCATCTTGGATCGTTTTCAATATTTTATCACACATAATTGTATGGTTGTATTCAGCAATTTTTTGGGCTGCCCTGTTTTGATGAACTTCACATCCAGTAAGTGGCCCTATCAGATTAAGGTTATGTTAGATCACAACTTTTTTCGGTATACCAGAATTGGAATGATTTTTCAATATTATTTGGTGAAACAAGAGAATTCAAAATGACATTGAAGACTTCACAACTTACCGTTCTGGGTCTTTGAAGACGAACTTTCTCAGCTTTAGGTCGCGAAGGACAACACCACTTTCATGACATTGGGACACAGCAGCGACAATCTGTGAAAAGAGGCGAGCTGCCTCCACTTCCCGAAGCCTCTTTTTGGTTCTCACGTAGGTGTGTAGATCTCCATAATGCTGTCCAAAGAAGATATAGGCCTTGCTTGAGCCATGGATGATTTGGCGGATGTCATTAATGTGATCATGTGATCCAATACGATAATAGGCAGTAACGCTGTCTTGATACTTCTCTAGTGGGACAACCTGCAAATAAAACAGTGACATGATGGTAAGTCAAAGCTGTAACAGTAAATCAGCTGTTTTCTTTTTCATCTTTTGTTGACACAATGTCTACTGCAAATGTACTAGTAATATTGATTTTAAAGTAAATCTATCCATAAATGAAACTGGTCTGCCACTCAATTCAAATATTCACAAAGAATTTTTTGGAAATATGTGTAATGTCAATAAAGAGTTGTGAAAGACAAAGATTGTACACAAGATTTACCTGACAATGTCTTTCCATTTCTACCACAAGAGTATAAATAGTGGCTTACCTAAGATGCATTTACTCTATTAGCCATGAGAGTTACATCTACTGCATATTTTTACACCAGTTTGTGCAAGAGTCAGCAAGACTCAGGTCAGGCTAGTTTTACATAACAGTTTATCAGCAAGGTCAACTGAATGACATTGCATACCTTCAGTGCAATCTCTAATGAATGACAACGTGCTTCTATACTTGCTTTCTATTTAGTCAAGAAAATATTTGCAAATCTCCATACCATTATTGCATCAACTAAATGTTTAAAATTGCCAAAAACACCAACCACAGAGAGAACAACAGTTTTCTGCTACTCCTAAGTAGGGCAAATATTTTGTAAACATGTTTCCAAAAACACTCATCCTTTGGATCAATAACCAGAACAGGCCATACAAGCAAAGATTTCATTGGCCCGTGTGTATTGATCCACTGAATAAACATCCCATTTCATCACCAGTGTTTACAAATAAATGCACATGTCTGGCCTTTCTAGAAAATGACGCAATAACACATCTGCCTGACAAAGACTGGGGCATGAGTGTGAAAAATGGACTAAGAGTTTGTCTGCACTATCCAGACCACAGTCATCTAGTAGTCAATGACTGTCAAAATGAACCATCTGACCTCACATATTCTATGAAACTTTCATGAAACAAAAAACCTCGGAATATATAACAATTACAACTTACATCCCAGCAAACTTATACTCGCTTGATAAATTTAGGAAAATGTTACCGGTAAATATGCTAAGTTGTAAACTTCATCACAAAGTTGTCTTTTGTTTACAACTTGATTCCATCTTTAAGGTACTAATATGTGACTTTACAAATTGAATTGTGTACCAACAGTACACGTAAGTGACTTAACCCTTTATAAACTCAATTCAGCTTCCTTTTTCAACCACAGCTGTGACCACAGTAGCATTCACTATCCCATGATCCTTAAATAAAATTTAAAGCAAAAAAGTAAAGCTTAATATCACACATCTTCAATCTTAGTGATACACTCAGAACTGTAGCCTGCCAGTAATGCTGATGTGAACTTACCAAATAATGGTGAAATTATACTTGAACACACTACAACATTGTCCAAGAGACTTTAAAATTATAACAAATATCAGATTTGAAAATTTTCTACTGACATGACTTGGGCTGTCACAAGTACTAGTTGTTGGTATAACTTTGTAAGGTTGTAACTGGAAACCTCTTTATCTGGTTGCTGGTTGATTTTGTCATAAAAATCAACAACCGGTTATCAACTTTTCAAAACCAGTTGTTGCTTTCAATATTTAATAGCAGTTTCTGTAATTGTTCTTTCAAATATTCAACAAGATATTACTATAAGTTATTAAAGGCTACATACCTGATGGAATAACTTTCTTAGATTTTATTGGCAAACTTATAACATAGCTTCATCAATTTGATAAAGCCGTATGCTTCATTTATAGTAAAAGAGATTTTTCATACAAATTTCAAATCTGCAAGCCAAATAATCCATTGTTATACTCGTAAATGCATACCGGTACTTTGATACTCGGACTATAACATGAAATAATACAGAAACTTTACAATCCCTTTTGGTGAAACTTTTCCCCAAACTTCTCCAATTGATATCACAAAACAAAACAGAAAGGCACATTTACCTTGCAGATGAACTCTTCTAAAGTATGCTTGTGGAATGCTTTGTAAATCTCTTCTTGTCCCTGGGTTTCTAACTGGTTTTCAAGTATATAATGTCCAATTTTTGACCACCCCTGACAGTGATCACCGACAGGAAACTGAGGCGGAGTACTGGGACTTAATTCTGGAGTCAAGTAGCCTCCAGTTACACTGGGTGATTGTTCAAATTCAACATCTTTCCTCTGCGGAATATGAAGTCTTGGTCTGCTGGCACGTTGAGTATGCATATGAAAGCTTTAAAGTTACGTTATGACAAGATAATTCCTCTTCTTTCTAACTTTGATTGAAAAGAAAAAACTTCCAAGAGGACGGAAATTGCTCAACGACAAAATATATTATGTTACAAAGAAAAAAAATGGAACAACTTTTACACAATATTCAAGTGTTAAGAATCAACTGAACACAAAACCCAGGTTTGGGTGCAACTGTCAGTGGTTATCACAGATACTAATATTCCAATATGAATGTAAGATTTCCATCAGACTAGGAGATATTTGCTGCTCAGTGATGATAAAAGCACCTGTCCATTACACGAAATAATGTACAAACTATATATAAAGAGAAAGAAATGCCTGTTACAAAAGATTCCAAAGCATAAATGCAAGAGTTCTTTTTCAGTTTCTGACCCAACAAAGAGCCAAAAAGTAAGTACAGCGTATTTTAGTTTATCAATATAGTATTTCACAATATAAATTGGTGAACATGACAAAAGCTTTCAAGAACAGATGTGGTGACTCATTCACGGACTTTCTGCGCGTCTCAACTATTTCACAAAGGTTGCAAATACTGAACTGGTGGTGATGCAATTTATGTAGTATTTGCTGTTCCTGATTTCGTCTTGGGTGATGTATTAAAGATTCATCGTCCTAATTATATTTGGTGAACCTATTTTGAACTATTAAGATATTCATATTAGAAATGCAGACTTGGTAGAAAATGTCCTTTGGAAGAAGAATTATGTGCTGATTTGGTTGGAATTCCTGGGAAAACCTTCACACTGACGTCATCTCATGATCTGGCAAAATGTCCGTAGAAACGTTTAAAAGTCCTCTTTGTTACCGTTAAACACCATACTAGACACAATATCAAATAAATTAATACTGTATCGACATAATATCCCTATTTTTGATGAATTTCTAACTTCTAAACAACGAAAACACTGCTTCTTTGTCAAACTGCGATGTTAATTTTTGGTCCAAATTAGCTTCCGCAATGGCTGGTCAACAATCCAAACTCCTCAATGAATTTCTCTTTAACCGGGTGATATTTCAAAACAACAAATGTAGCAATCCCTGCCTTAGTATCCCTGGTCTCTCCCTATGGTCTTTCCTTCTCTGGGAACGGGTGGACTTACCCTCCCCAGCCTAAAATTCCGAGATGGTCACGCAAACGGTAGACTCCATTGTGAAACGTGTTGAGTCAACGACCCCGGGAATGATTTCAGTAGATATTATATCCCTGCGCATCACGAAAACATAACATCATTTAACATGTAATATTATAAGTAAAACTTTAATAAAATCAAGGTTTTTTTGCTGAGAGTGTGCAATGAAAATGTTATAGCTTATTTCTAAAAAGGAAATTAGTATATTTTTCAACATAATATAGAACTATATTTCAGTTCTTCCGACCATTAAAAGGAATTCCTTGTTGACGTCAAAATTTCCGAGCTCTGCCGATAAAAGTTCGTGTTGCTGACGTTTACTTGTGATTCACAAATATTAATACGGTCCTATATTGATGGGGAGATATGTGCGAATCAGTAACGTGAACTTGTCTCAGCAATTTAATTCAACACAAGTTGAACATAGAATTTATTATTCTTTTACTTGTTTTATGTAACCGAGCTTTAACGTAATTCTATTAATAAAATACGCATTGACATAACTACAATCTTCAAAACAGCAAATTAATATTTATTTTGTTATATTATTATGAAACAGTTTTGATCCAGAGTAGATGTTACTATCCATAACTTTCAACTGCCAATTTAACAAGTCTTTCATACATAGTATATTTTAAATGTATCATTGAATATACTGTTCAGATAAGCAAATCTAGCTCTAACGACTTTATCCTTTGATAGTTATTTGCCACAAAACTAGTACAATCAGAAGTATTACTTCCATAAAGTCATTTTCTCAGTCTTTTGGGTGGTGCTTTTAGACTTATAAGAGGCCTCCAGGGTTGTACGCATTGCGATTCTTTTCAGGTTTGCAGAGTAATTGTGTACCGCATATTTTAATTAGATATTGTTTAATTGTTGTTTTTGCAATGGTATAAGTAGTTAAGTATAACAGCCATTTTTACAATCACCCAATTTAAATATGTGAGGAAGCCTATATATATCTATACTCACTCAATGTCTACATTCATTATCCATGGGGATGCATGGAAGAAATCTTTTTAAAGTCTACTTCTAATTAAACTGCCAAAGAGATTCAAACTGACAGGTTAGGTTCACTGACTTGTTCACTTCTTTGACTAGACTTTTGATGAAATATTCTTGTATTTATTTGTGTGATTAATCATCTTTTATTTTATTTGACAAATCATTAATTTATGGAATTATTTTTTGTTTCATACGTTTTTTTTTTTTTTTTTTTTCAAATTTAATCTGGCACAAAGAAAAAAGTTATGTCATTGTAAAATGTCTATTTTCAAATTTTACATCACGGCTGACGATAAGTTTCTGTAACTACTTAATAATGCTATTTTGGTCAAAATTCAGTTGCTATCTTTTTAACTCTAAAGCCGTGAAAACAATTTTAAAAGTTTAAAGTGAGAAAACGTTGTGGACAGATTGTTTGACACTGGCAACTGTGTGTTTGAAAATAAAACTTTCGTGATTACATCAGCAGTAAAGAGAAAATAAATGTCAGAATTCACACAACTGAAAATTAAATATATGAATTAAGATAATAGTTGTTGAAAATTCCAGTCAGCTGTTACACATTATATGTTATACAATAAATTAAGAATGATATATAATTAAAATACAATAATTTTAGAAAGTGAAGAAATTTACACTTCACATATCCAGTAGTCTGAACCGTGGTGTGCCCCCTTATAATATGGGAACATAATTATGGGCGGTGGCTTTACACCTGATAAAATGCCACATATTCTTCACGATCATGAATGAAATTCCATATATAGCATTTGAAGGTCGGTTGTTTATGTTTATTTACGCCGTTTGGAGTGAATAAACGTTTAAATGTAAAGAGAATTTTGAGTTATTGTTTAGAATATACACATAACTGCTTCTGGAAAATAATTTATAATTGATACAGCAACTTTTTGTTTGTATTTAACAATTTGATCGTTGCTGACATTATAGATTATATTAAGAGTAACAACTGGTAACCAAAATAAACAATCAAAACTGCCTTGTTTGCAATGAATTTCTGCAGTGTACTGTACAGTCATCGTTTTGGAAAACAAATTGTCGATCCTGCTAATTAGATGAAGCAATTGTTAATATACATATATAAATTCCATGCACCCATTTGTAAAAATGTTTTGTTTTTTTTTAAGAAAAAAAAACACTATGGTCTTAATACAAACATTGATTTCATCTTAAAATGAGCTATCCTATTATCCATCCAACTTCTAAAAGGCTCTGCACGTGATGAGCCTCACAACGTCCTCGTATAGGGTATAATTTTATTTTTCAGTGGCAAAGAAATTCAAGTTGTAAAAAACATTGATATTTAGTGTTTTTGCTGCTTTTACTGTGAAGGAGCTGGGGTGTACTATGTCCCTACGTGAAGGCAATTTTATTTTGGAGACCTTTTTAATCAAGAAAACTTCTGTGGCAATATTTGTCCATCAGAAGACAATACCTGCATATGGTGCATTACTTAAAACCTCAACAAAGCAACTAGTTACTTCAAAAGGCAACAAGAAGTCATTTTGAAGCAATAAAAAGATGCTGTTTTCAGGTAACAATATATCATCTCGAGGTTATGACTTGCTGTCTTGATGTTGAAATAAAAAAGTACTATCAGAGATGCCCGTATCCCTCAGTCCGGGGAAACATTTTTCAACACCATGACATTTTGAATAAGTGAAACAGTAAAAAGATATGGAGAGTTTCAGAGCAAGGTCAGTTATGTAAAGGTCAAAATAATGTTAAAGTATAGCAAGTACATTTAAGAGAGAGAAAATGTATAAACTGTTTATACAAGACAATTCAATAGTAAGATAGCAACATTAATCAGTAAACTAAGAATTATATATGAAGATGTCAAATATATTAATTAGAGTACAGCTGTCACTGTCAAATTAGGTAAAAGTACAAAATAATAAGATGCATCAATCCACATATCTTTGTGATAAGAGAAACATGTCAAAATATGGCAGGTGAACACACTTTGGCAGAGCCAAGGTTAAAGGTCACACCATGATTCAGCATACCTTCACCCCCACCCAATGTCCCTCCCAAGTGTCAACTTCCTACACCTTACGATTTCCAATATAGAGCCCGGACTATATTTTAAAGGTCAAGGTCACTACAGTAAGGTTAAAGGTTAAATCAAGATCACACCATGACATTGCACACATTCACGCCCTAACCGATGTCCCTACCAAGTATCAAACATTGTACACTTACGGTTTCTGGGATACAGGCTGGAAAAGCTTTTTCCTGCCAACCTGAGACATTTGTGAATAAGATTTAATTTTTGGATAAAGTGAAATAAAACATTATCTGTTTCTGGAAGTACACTAAATCATAACTAAATCAGCAGAATAGACTGGGCTTTCCAGGTGCCTAATTTTTGTGCCACAAATTCAAATATCAAGAAAGCGTTTTTTGTGCAATTTTTTGCACTATATTTTTTACATTTGGAATGATGTTGCGTTTGATATTTCTCTGCAATGGCAGACTTGTTTCCAACAGACTTTTCTTCAACAAAATTTCCTGGACAACCTGGCATCAGCTAAATGTCTGCACTCTGTAACTTTAATCCACCACAAAATGCATGACTTTGAAATTGAATGCATGCTTCGCTTAGTGATGTTCAAATCATATCTCCAAGTTTATGCGAGTTAATATTACAGATTTCAATATTTAGTATTAAATTCAGCACTTCATAGAGAAAACGTTTAAGTAAAACTCTACAGGAAGGTTGAGTCTTTATTTTGACATGATTTGTATGTGTCATAATGAACAGTGTACAATCATGAAGAAATACATCACACACGTTTACACGTTTAAAACAGAAAACATGCACAACAAAAACATTTGAAAATGTCAAAAACAATTCAATCTCCAACAAGTTCAATGAACATGAAATCTTAAATGCAAATGTCACATATTTCTTGTACATTGTCCAGTGCAGACATATTCAAATACCATTTGACAACACATACTTGCAGGTTAATTACACGTAAAATGTATCAATCCAAGGCGCCTTTCTTTGGCTGCCTTTTATATCAAGATGCAAATTTTCGTATTTATAAGAATGTTTTGGGTTCCTCCTTTCCCAACCTTAAACTTACTGACTACATACAGACTAAAAGGTAGAAGTAAAGCCACGTTCTCATACATGTCATTAAATTCAATAACAAGAGGAGAGTGCCCGTGAACGGGCACTGTGTCAGCTGACTGAATGTTTTTGATTTGTGATGGTGATAATGAGAGGAAAGCATAATTATCAGGGAAAGGGCTGTACAGAAATACAGTAAATGGTAACTGAACAGCATGTTCGAAAGATATTCCGAAGCTGACAGAAGAAAAGGACAAAAAAGTTGTGCCCTGCAAATGGTATTATGAAATAAAGTAACAAGGTAATTGTTTAAGTGTAAAAAGTAGGTTAAAAATATTTAAAGAAATACTATAAATGCAATATCCTCGTTCGACCATGAAGAAGGGGTCCAAAGGTCAAATCTGACCATACCAAAAGATTCCCAGCCAAAGAATTTAGGATGGTTTACCATCCCAAACCTCTCGGACCAATAATAAGTGAGTCATAGGCACTTTTTAAGTTTGGCTATCCTTGTTTGACCTTGACGGAGGGGTCCAAGGTCAAATCCGACCACACAAAAAAATTCCCAGCCCATGATTTCCTGTAGCTTGTTTACCATCCCAAACCTGTAGGACCAATAATAAGCGAGTTCTAAGCAATTGTAAGTTTGGCTATCCTCAATTGACCTTGAAGGAGGGGTCCCAGGTCAAATCTGACCACACCAAAAGAATCCCAGAGCATGATTTCCTATATGTTGGTTTACCATCCCAAACCTCCAAGACCAATAATACGCGAGTTATAAGCACTTTAAGTTTGGCTATCTTCGTTTGACTTGGAAGGAGGGGTCTAAGGTGAAATCCGACCACACCAAAAGATTCCCAGCCCATGATTTTCTATAGGTTGGTTTTCCATTCCAAACCTCTAGGACCAATAATAAGCAAGTTATAAGCACTTTTAAGTTTGGCTATCCTCATTTGACCTTGAAGGAGGGGTCCAAGGTGAAATCCGACCACACCAAAAAATTCCCAGCTCATGATTTTCTATAGGTTGGTTTTCATTCCAAACCCCTAGGACCAATAATGAGCGAGTTATAAGCACTTTTATGTTTGGCTATCCTCATTTGACATTGAAGGAGGGTTCCAAGGTCAAATCGGACCATATTAACAGATTCCCAGCCCATGATTTCCTACAGGTTGGATACAATGATTTACTCAACAGTGAGAACCTGAAAGAAGCTATTGCTCAGCTATGCCATGACATAGAGGTCTGCAATTTCACTATGTTATAGCTGACCAAAACGTCTGTGAATAACATATTTAACAAAATACTCTAAATGTAATAGTTTTCAAGTTACAACTGATTTACTCAAGAGTGAGAACCTCAAAGTAACTATTACTCAGCAATGCAATGAGCTACAAGTCTGAATTTTTGCTCTGTTATAGCTGACCTAAAAGTAGGTGAACAACATATTTAAGCAAAATACTGTAAATGCAATAGTTTTCAAGTTACAACTGATTTACTCAATAGTGAGAATCTGAAAATAGCTATTGCTCCGCTATGCCATGAGCTATAGGTCTGTAATTTCACTATGTTATAGCTAACCCAAAAGTAGGTGAACAATATATTTTAACAAAATACTCCAAATGCAATATTTTTCAAGTTATAGCCGATTTACTCAACAGTCAGTGCCTGAGAATAGCTATTGCTCAGTTGTGCCATGAGCTACAGGTCTGTAATTTCACTATGTTATAGCTGACCCAAAAGTAGCTGAATAACATATTTGCACAAATTTCTGTAAAGGCAATAGTTTTCCAATTACAACTGATTGACTCAACAGTGAGAACTTCAAAGTAGCTATTACTCAGCTATGCAATGAGCCACAGGTCTGGAACTTCACTATGTTATAGCTGACCCCAAAATAGGTGAATAACATATGAAACAAAATACTCTAAATGCAATAGTTTCCAAGTTATAAGCGATTTACTCAACAGTGATAACCTCAAAGTATCTATTACTCAGCTATGCCATGAGCTACAGGTCTGAAATTTTACTATGTTATAGCTGACCCAAAAGTAGGTGAATAACATATTTAAGCAAAATACTGTACATGCAATAGTTTTCAAGTTACAACTGATTTACTCAATAGTGATGACCTAAAAGTAGCTATTACTCAGCTATGCCATGAGCTACAGGTCTGAAATTTTACTATGTTCTAGCTGACCCAAAAGTAGCTGAATAACATATTTATACTAAATTCTCTAAATGCAATACTTTTGCAATTACAACTGATTTACTCAATAGTGAGAACCTCAAAGTAGTTATTACTCAGCTATGCAATGAGCTACAGGTCTGAAATTTTACTATGTTATAGCTGACCCAAAAGTAGGTGAACAACATATTTAAGCAAAATACTGTAAATGCAATAGTTTTGAAGTTACAACTGATTTACTCAATAGTGATGACCTAAAAGTAGCTATTACTCAGCTATGCCATGAGCTACAGGTCTGAAATTTTACTATGTTATAGCTGACCCAAAAGTAGCTGAATAACATATTTATACGAAATTCTCTAAATGCAATAGTTTTCCAATTACAACTGATTTACTCAATAGTGAGAACTTCAAAGTAGCTATTACTCAGCTATGTCATGACCTACAGATCTGAAATTTCACTATGTTATAGCTGGCCCAAAAGTAGCTGAATAACATATTATACGAAATTCTCTAAATGCAATAGTTTTGCAATTACAACTGATTTACTCAATAGTGAGAACCTCAAAGTAGTTATTACTCAGCTATGCAATGAGCTACAGGTCTGAAATTTTACTATGTTATAGCTGACCCAAAAGTAGGTGAACAACATATTTAAGCAAAATACTGTAAATGCAATAGTTTTCAAGTTACAACTGATTTACTCAATAGTGATGACCTAAAAGTAGCTATTACTCAGCTATGCCATGAGCTACAGGTCTGAAATTTTACTATGTTATAGCTGACCCAAAAGTAGCTGAATAACATATTTATACGAAATTCTCTAAATGCAATAGTTTTCCAATTACAACTGATTTACTCAATAGTGAGAACTTTAAAGTAGCTATTACTCAGCTATGCCATGACCTACAGATCTGAAATTTCACTATGTTATAGCTGGCCCAAAAGTAGCTGAATAACATATTTATACGAAACTCTCTAAATGCAATAGGTTTTAAGTTACAAGTGATTTACTCAATAGTGAGAACTTCAAAGTAGCTATTACTCAGCTATGCAATGAGCCACAGATCTGAAACTTCACTATGTTATAGCTGATCCCAAAATAGGTGAATAACATATTGAAACAAAATACTGTAAATGCAATAGTTTCCAAGTTATAAGCGATTTACTCAACAGTGATAACCTAAAAGTAGCTATTACTCAGCTATGCCATGAGCTACAGGTCTAAAATTTTACTATGTTATAGCTGACCCAAAAGTAGCTGAATAACATATTTATACGAAATTCTCTAAATGCAATAGTTTTTAAGTTACAAGTGATTTTACTCATGATGGAAGTTACTGAAAAGCCCAAAAGTAGCTATTACTCACTTAGCTATTGAGACAGGCACCCAACTTACTCACCATATTGTAGCTATGAAAAAAGTAGCTGAATAACATATTTTAACAAAATGCTCTAAATGCAACACTTTTCAAGTTATAAATGATTTTGTGCATGATTTCATGAATTTTAATGCATTAAAAATTATTAAAAAAATTTATTTTTAAAAAAGTAAGACAGATCCAGGTCTCATATTCACACAAGAGAATCTACCTGTGGCCTAGTACATATATGCAAGATATGAGAGAAATCCCTGCAATAGTCACTGAGAAAATTGTGATTAAGTGTTGAAATTTTCACACTTTTGGTGGGGTTACCGCCCTTGTAATGTCTCTAGCAAACAGACGAACAGACAGATTTGCATGCCTTGAACAATTATTCATCCTCGATAGATAAGGTATCTTTTAAAAAAAACAGCGCGTCTCTAGGCCTTGTAGTTTTGGAGGAGAAGTTGTTCACGCGGACGCGTACGCCCACGCCGCAGAGTGACGACATAATGTCAGCTGACTGACAAGTCAGCTGACATAAAAATAGGCAACTGATATTTCAGTGTAAACAGAGTAACAGATCTGACTTTTACAATGTGTTTTTACAGACATGCATTTACAGTAGAACTCCATTATCTGAACCTTTGTGTTCTAAACATTCCACTTTATGAACCCAATTCAACTCTGCAAAATATACACTTTGCTACTTTTTTACACTCAAATCTCTCTAGTTTACAGAACACCTGTTATCTGAACAAAATCTCACTGTTCAAGCATAGACAACTTGGATAATAGAAGTTTCACTCTATTTAGCATTACACTACTGCTTGGTAAAATACAACTGCTTCATTGAAAGCTTAGGTATTGACACAAAAATTATATGGCAATTCCCAATCTAGGTTTATTCAAATCAACAAATAAAATCAAAATCCCAACAAACATCTGACAAAATAACAGATGAATAAACAATGAACATATTGCACCCAAACTATTTTTAATTAATGTTCCACAAAATTTCATTTATACAGACAGCTACATTTACTCTGTACAGTAATGGCAAATTATTGTCTACAGTTAAAGAAATAAAGTTACAAAGTTACTGATGTATAAATTGCACTCTAGATGATCAGCTAAGACCACACAGTTCATGTTGGGAAGGAGGTGGACTGTGAACAATGAAAATCACTTACATCAGTACCAGAATAAAGTGTGTTGTTCTCTAATGCTTCCCCCCATAACCTTATTTTTGCATGTTTTAAGTGTAATTTTGTGGATTTCTTTCTACTAAAATATGCACTGATACAAGCGCAAGTTATAAAAGTATCTTACTAACATAAAATCAAAACAATAAACATTTTACAATTAATTGATATACATCGTCATTTCATCTACCTTATATGGTATGCAGAAATTCACGAGTGTGGGTGATAAAGCACAGTTTTTATTAAATATACTATTTTCCATTTTGTGCCAAGATGAGGTTTGTGCCTTAATATGGCGCGAGGCAGTAGTTGTGTTAAAATGACATGCACGAATCCCCATACACCACACAGAAGTGTGTACGGCTATGTAGAGCAAGTGATGTAAATTCGCCATTGGATGTAAATTCGCCACTTTTTGGTTTTTGTAAATTTTACAGCAGATATATGGGAAACATTTCATAATTTTGTTAAATATATATAGATAAAATGCAGATCTATTGCCCTGCAAGATTTTATCATCCAACTTTATATATTTTCACAGTACTAAGCATATTTCTGAAAGATACTTTTTTACAAGTGATTTTAAAGAGTGAAAATTGTACAGTTTTTAACAAATACCAACCAACATTTTCAAGTTCTCTGGGACAAGCTTTTGGAAATTTGCATTTATGTTAATGACAATGTTTGGTTAGAAAATATGTAAAATAATTATTTAGCTTAAATTTTTCACAGTATGGTAAGTATTATGCTTGAAAAACAGTTTTTCCAGTAAACGGCGAATTTACATCCATTTTCATAAGTAATAGATATTTTTGTATGAAATAATAACAGCTCTCTGAGTGAGCCTATGTCCAGGTGAAATAAATTTTTTCTTCAGTTTTGGATAATAGAGGGATGGGCCATATTTATTAAAACAAAAAATTAAAAAAAAAATTGGGACTTGATGTAGCAGAACTAAAATTGCCAAAAAACTGGCGAATTTAAATCACTCACTTTTTGGTTTTTGTAAATTTTACAGCAGATATATGGGAAACATTTCATGTATTTTTATAATACATTTTTAATACATTTCATGTATTTCTACATAGTAACGTGTAAAACAATCTGTTCACACGACAGAGATTCAGTGTTCTGAGTACAGTACTTGGTAATTTGATACGTCAATCACATACACCTGATTTGCACTTGTTCTATGTATAACAGTGTGAATTTTATTGAATACAAACACACATCAAAACAACTTATAGATGTAATTGATGCATAAAATATAACACTAATTAACCTTCAACAACAAGTTTAATTGTATATCAAATCAGAGTACCAAATTAGGACATGACCAATTATCATACAGCTTACAAAAAATATTAAATATAGTGTAAATCAATGAAATACTTGGATAAACCTTAGTATTCTGTCAGATTTCTTTAACTGATATTAGTTTTTCACATAAATATCCTTATTTATGCAGATATTTAACATTATTTTTTGTAACGTTTTGTTTACATCATCTGCCGTGTTTGCTTCTCTGCTACTTCCACTGGGTGACAACTAAAACACGGTTACCGAAATTCAGGTCAGTTCTTTCGAGGCGAATGCCCAGTGTCATTTTTCTAACGAAGTCACACCCCTATTACAAATCATACTTTTTATATCGACAACAATCTAGACTAGCTAGAAACTGAATTCACTTCTTATAATTTTGCACCAATTTGACTTGTGTACTGTTTCCACCAAGTAGTAGTATTTGTTTACATCTCACTCCTTCAGTTGTTGACATTCCTGCACAGAATTTTACAGCTCAGAACCCTGATCAATGACTAGAGTGGTCTGTTTGATCTCCAGTACAAACACCACTTAGTAACAGAAATTTGACCAATGATTAAGGTGGTCAGTTTGATGTGCAGTACAAACACCACTTAGTAACAGAAATCTGACCAATGATTAAGGTGGTCAGGTTGATGTGCAGTACAAACACCACTTAGTAACAGAAATCTGACCAATGATTAAGGTGGTCAGTTTGATGTGCAGTACAAACACCACTTAGTAACAGAAATCTGACCAATGATTAAGGTAGTCAGTTTGATGTGCAGTACAAACACCACTTAGTAACAGAATGCTGATCAATGATTAAGGTGGTCTGTTTGATGTGCAGTACAAACACAGAAATCTGACCAATGATTAAGGTGGTCTGTTTGATGTGCAGTACAAACACAGAAATCTGACCAATGATTAAGGTGGTCTGTTTGAAGTCCATTACAAACACAGAAATCTGACCAATGATTAAGGTGGTCAGTTTGATGTGCAGTACAAACACAGAAATCTGACCAATGATTAAGGTAGTCAGTTTGATGTGCAGTACAAACACCACTTAGTAACAGAAATCTGACCAATGATTAAGGTGGTCAGTTTGATGTGCAGTACAAACACCACTTAGTAACAGAAATCTGACCAATGATTAAGGTAGTCAGTTTGATGTGCAGTACAAACACCACTTAGTAACAGAATGCTGATCAATGATTAAGGTGGTCTGTTTGATGTGCAGTACAAACACAGAAATCTGACCAATGATTAAGGTGGTCTGTTTGATGTGCAGTACAAACACAGAAATCTGACCAATGATTAAGGTGGTCTGTTTGAAGTCCATTACAAACACAGAAATCTGACCAATGATTAAGGTGGTCTGTTTGATGTGCAGTACAGACTGATACACAACTTGAAAACAAGAACTGTGAAATCCACCAAGAATCTGAAATGTGCCAAATTATATAAATTTAAGTCAAAAATATAGAAAATTGTTTTTCTGGTCCCAGGTCTGTGAGTATTTCCTCTAACACAGTGTCACTGTGTGGAATTGGAAAGGAATAAGAAGAAGCTATTTAAACATGGTCGAGTGTATCCCACATTTCATCAAATTCTGACATTTTAAATTGTGCCAAATTTGATGAAACCAGTTGTATTAACTACAGCAAATTTTATCAAATATCTTGTGTTTTAAACAAAACTACATTTGGTTAAGTTTCCATTGTACATTAATTTTGCATGAATAAGTTCTGGAATACTGACGGCATAAGATATTCTAAGGTCCTTCCCATATTTGTGGTGGGAATTTCACACTGGGTTCACACTACAACAGGGACAGCTGTCCAGTGACTTGGTCCACCTTACCGTTTTGTCCCATAATACCAAGTACAGTCTTAGAGCCTGCTGCAATCTGAAAAATTCCAATAAACAGTCAATTGCTAACATTTTCACATTGATCTGACATTGTTCACACTATCCAGGTGTTGTTAGCTAGGACGGTGCAGGGATGGAAGGAAGCGACACATATTACACTTGGCATCATAACTTGGTAAAAAAACAAAATAAAAACCAGTAATTAGGTGAAGGTTATCGTCATTAACATGCATTCATTTTCAGGAATGCAAAGGGGAGTGTTGGTAGCCACACAGACAACAGAAATAAGCTGAATTTACAAAAAGTCAAACTAACATGTTTTAGAGTGATTTTTAATGGGGTGATAAAAGAACTTCTACTTGAAATCTGTGTTTTAAACTTGCACTAACATATGAACAATCAACGCACATCTTTCAAATCACAATTTTTTTGTATCAGTGATTGCCACTGGTTTGATGTAAAATCTATTGTTTACACTATTTTTGCACCAGTTTCAACTGAAAAAGGACACAGAAAACTTACCTTTGTACATTATTACAACTATTGTTACACATAGTGGCACTCGACCAGATTGTCTTTTAAACAGGACATTGTTGTGAGTGCAGAGTTCTTTTGCCATATATAGACATTGATTTATTGATTTTCTCTGTATTTTGTACATTGGGTTTAATATTGCATTATTGTATGAACTATTTAGTCAGAGTATCTCGGTTGACTGTAATAATTACTTTAAATTGTTAAATAAATGTGTTAAGTAAAACTTTTTGTCTTTTCCTGTTGCAACTTGAAAGCAACCGGTAATTGCTAGCGTGCTTGCTCCACAGACCATAACAGACAGTAACACTATATAGACAATTCTCCCACCTGAGTCCTGCCTGCATCCTGCACTAGGTATGTCGCCAGATTGAGAGACTGAGCTTTGGCCTGTAACTCCTCTAAATGATGGGCCGTCAGTCCCTTCAGCACAATCTTCGTCTCCCTGTACAAAAGATGAATTTACACATGAGTGAAAGTTAGAGTATATATATGACAAGATCCACTCAAGGTATCCCCCGTTGTTTTTAACTTACCATATTAGTAAGCCCTTTACAAATTCCTGTGATTTGGCATCATTGTTTAGTGCTGGCTCCATGTTGTTGAAACAGGAGTTATTTAGTGAGAGTGTCAACAGAAAACTCACAGGCCGATTCTCACTTGGTTACAAGACATACATAAATGAAAGGTACACAGTAACATCTTTTGATTGTAAGTTTTAACAGATTCAAGTGACATGCTACACAAAAACAAGGACAAGAAACGGGGTTTGTAGACCACTAAAAGTGGGTTGTACAATCAGGGATGATAACACTTGTACTTGCCATGCCTACAGGATGTATACAACACAATAGTTGTGATACTGGTCCTGCTTGGTTTTGTTCTATAACTCAGCATCAAATATTTTAAAACTAGAAATAGGACGCCCTGTTGATAGCAGCTGCAACATATGAATAGAAACAGGATAGCATAGAAGAACACACATTATCATGTGTAATGTCCACCCCATGAACCTTTTGCAAAAATTGTACAGTAGTCTTACAAGACCCTGTTTCATTTGTAAAATATATCAATGATGCTTAGATATTTATTAGTATACATGTAAATTATTTCAGCTTCATTCCTTTCTGCATTGGTTGGGTCGAAAATTTCGACGACATCACTATATCGGTTAAGGAGATAGGAGCAAATTTGTGTTTTGCCATTTTTGGCAAAAATTCGAAATTCAAAATGGCCGCCATTTTTGGGGAGGGGAAAATTTTTGTCAAAATTACCCAGAGTACATTTCTGAGATATCCTGTGGGTCGAAAATTTTGATGAAATCGCTCTATCTCGCACGGTTAAGGAGATAGATGCAAATTTTTGTTTTGCCATTTTTGGCAAAAATTCAAAATGGCCACCATTTTTGGGGAGGGGAAAATTTTTTGAAAATTGCCAAGAGTACATTTCTTAGATACCCTGTGCATCGAAAATTTTGATGAAATCGCTCTATCTTGCACGGTTAAGGAGATAGAAGCAAATTTGTGTTTTGCTATTTTGGGTAAAAATTCGAAAATTCAAAATGGCCGCCATTTTTGGGGAGGGGAAAATTTTTTGAAAATTGCCAAGAGTACATTGCTCAGTTACCCTGTGGGTCGAAAATTTCGACGAAATCGCTCTATCTCGCACGGTTAAGGAGATAGAAGCAAATTTGTGTTTTTCCATTTTTGGCAAAGTAGTTAAGTAGCTATTACTCAGTCAGTTATATAGCTATTATCACTAAAAGCAATACCAAGCAAGCTATCGACCTAAGTAATGCTCATACCAAATTTGGTAAAGATATGTCAAATATTTTCCTTAAAATGCCCGGAAACAAAAGAAGTACACAAAAGTAGCTAAGTAGCTATTACTCAGTTAGCCATAGACCTATCTTCACCAAAAGCAATCCCATGCAAGCTATTAACCAAATAAACACCCATACCAAATTTGGTAAAGATAGGATAAATACTTTTCCTTCAAATGAGCGGAAACCAAGCGTCAGGATGCCGGACGCCGGAAAAAGCAAAAATAATATGGCTTTAATATCCCACAAAAATAAAACACTCCTAAATGAGGCTTTGGTGCAGTATAAGAGTCAAGACTTTGTTACAACTAGTTTTTTGGCCAAAATCTGGCTTGCTATTCTCATACTGCTTCACAAAATAACAATGTGGCAATGTTAAGAATATTTAATACTAAGATGTAGACAAGGAGAGATACTAAGCTTTTGGGCACAGTGTAAATACACACTAAGTACACTAAGCATTCAGAGTACACCCCAAATCTTGACCAAATATGACTATTTTGACTATTATTATTGCTTCATCAGATACCTGTTATGACACGATCTATACAAGATGTGACAATCATTATTTATTCACAGAATCGACCAGAACTGACCCAAACTGTTCCCACTGCAGCAATGATTCCCCAAATGCTTGTTGGTTCTCACACAGTTCTCTGTACACACCTATAGCTGCATGGCCTACCTGTTACAAGTAAAAATACGGGTCAATAGATTTTAATTAACTCGTTCTCTGTATACACTAAGGCTGTGATAGGTTACCCGGTTACCCGAAACCGTTCCGACTTCTCTAAGAAACCAAGTACAAACTGGTGAAGCGGGTAACCGAAAAAATATGAAATATAGCATAAATCAATGAAATAATCGGTTAAACCTTAGTATTCTGTCAGATTTCTAGAGCTGTCAACTGATATTAGTTTTTCACATAATTTTCCTTATTTATACAGATATTTAACATTATTTTTCGTAATGTTTTGTTTACATCATCCGCCATATTTGATTCTCTGATACTTCCACCGGACGACAACTAAAACACGGTTACCCAAACTCGGATCGGTTCTTTCGAGACGAATACCAGGTGTCGTTTTTCTGACGAAGTCACAGCCTTAGTATACACCTACAGCTACACGGGAAATGTAACATAGTACACGGCTCACTTTACAATGGTTTCATCATTCATTGTTCTCAAATGACACAGCTTCTACCATAGATCTGAGATGTGCCAAATTTGACGACCACTGACGAGTCACTGAAGCTCTACATAATACCTAGAGTTGCATGGCTTGCCTGTAAGGCAGCCAAAACACTCAATAGATAAGGCTTGTTCTCAGTTTTTAATGAAAAGGAATTCATGTGGTTATTTTAAGAATTTCTGTCATTTTTGTTACTTTGTACACATTTAACAACTAAAACCTTCCCTCATTTTCAAACACCCAGGCAGCTACTTACTTTGCATATGAATGGACTTTACAGCTGAGCTTTCTGAGAAGCAAGAATATAATTTAAACACAGAATGGTTGCCCTATGTCAGCATACAACCAATGCACGTGTTACCTGTGCAGCCACCTTGCCCACACCCATCTTGAGGTCCATGTTTACCACAAACACCATCTTATGGAATGCACTTTCATCCAGAAAGTCATCTCCCTCTATATCTGCCTCATCTGAACTCTCCACATCTGCCTACAGAACAGAAACAGTATGAATCAGACATCTGAACAGTCCACATCTGTCTACAGAACACACACAGTATGAATCAGACATCAGAACTCTCCACATCTACCTACAGAACACACACAGTATGCATCAGATATCAGAACTCTCCACATCTGCCTACAGAACACAGTATGAATCAGACATCTGAACAGTCCACATCTGCCTACAGAACACAGTATGAATCATACATCTGAACAGTCCACATCTGCCTACAGAACAGACACAGTATGAATCACCTTAACAGTTTACATCTGCCTACAGAAGACACATATTACAAGTCAGACTGAACTCTCTGCATCTGCCTACAGAACAGACACAACTAGTCTGACACCTAAACTCTCCACATCTGCCTACAGAACTAGTCTGACACCTAAACTTTCCACACCTGCCTACAGACCACACACACTACAAGTCACACAACGGAACTCTCCACGCCTCTCTGCACACATTATGAATCAGATATCTGAACTCTCTACATCTGCCTATAGGATCCACAGAATACAAGTCCGCTATGAAAAAGTCACCAAGCCATTTATGTATAGTGCTACATGACGACTAGTTCCAATCCTGCAACAGCAGCAAAAATTTGCAGTCAGTAACTAGCAAGTGGCAACTACTGACTTTGTTTTGACAATGGGAAGCAATTTTGTCCCAAGGTGCAGCCGGCAATTACGTTCACTTCTGAAAGATGGTTAGCTACACTCAGATGCATTTGAAGGAAACATTGTAAGGAAATATCTTGAACCTTGAGATCTTTTAACGTAATGTATACACAATACACACTGTATTTTATATCATCAAAGAATAATCAAAATACTGCAAGGCTATAGAAAAAATACGATAATATGAATAAAAAGCATGCAAAAATAGGGAGGGGGGAGGGGGACAACTGTTAGTTGTATGTATTTAAATTACATGGATGACTACATATTTAGAAGTGTCCCCAAAGTGTGAAAGTTACTTCCCCTGCTGACTACCTCCAGTTTACAATCTCATGCCCGACTGGAGCCAAGACAAGGGCTGGTCATGGAATATGCAGAAACAAGGCATATGCAAATTCATTGAAAATTTTAGTGAATTAACATATTTTCTGACGATTTTAGGTTATTCCTTGATTATACCTACGCACTTACATAAATACAAGTTGCATATTCAATGCAAAATAGATTTAAGCTATTTTATTTTTCCAAAAAAAATCAATTGAAGAATATAAAGCACAGTATGAACATGAACTGGTTCCAATCCACCGCATTTTGTGAAGTAATTTATTAAATAAATACATTTTTTTTTATATACACATTCACAAAAGACCAGACTGTGTGCTCATCCAACCAGCCAAAGTCCAATTAATATATAGCAATGTTGAAATCCCAGCATTAAAAAATGTTTTATTTTTACTGGTATAAATGAAAGTTAGCAAGAACCGAAACTCTGGATATCAGAGGGTTTCATTATAGAGAGTCTATTATATAAATAAATGGCTGACTTACCACAGCTGTGGTCATCACTTGGGTCGCCCATGGAAAAAAGAACATTAAGTGTTAAACCTGATTGAATTCTTAAATAGATTACATCAACGGCTTACACTTGTCACAATAATTATCAGCTTTAAAAGTATGTGTCAAAACCTTTCCTTTGTGGGAAATTTACACCCTGAGGTAAAATTAACTGGTCAGTCTCAGCCTAAAAGATAAAAGGTCACCAAGTCGAAGGTCACTGGATAACACTTACTGTGATGGGGTCATTGAGTGTTGGATTGCCCTCATTTTCAAACACCCAGGCAGCTGCTAAATCTGCATTGGAGTTACCTGTGTAGAAGAGACCCTGAAATGAAACATTGTATATTTAAATATCAGCAAATAGCACGATAACCAAACAATTGAAAGAATTAACACTTTTTGAGTTTCAAATGGATTATGGTTACAGGACCACACCGAGTTATGGAGTTTGTTTCAGTCATGTTAATCCTGGCAATATTACTACAGACAGTATTACTACTGGAGAATCAAGCAAAGGAAAGGTACAGAACCTCAGAGCACTACACCTGACCATTTGGTCTGGCTTCATTTTACTTATATATACAAGTCCGTTCAGATGTTAACATCCTAAATTCCTTAGTTGCGAAAAAAGGCTTGATTACGTGTAAACCAAATCAAGAAACAATCAAGTCTATTTACACCCAAGATATACCATTCATATGTTTGGGACATCACTATTTGACCAATACTGCTTGGTGCCGTATCATGGCACAAACCTCAAAATGGCACAAAACAAAAGTTGGAACATTTATTAACATTTGCTTGTCATCAGTAAAACTCATGCATATCTGCATGTCAAATAAGGAAGTTGCTGTGACGACAGCAATGTCCTCGGCAGTTTCTGTGTATCTTACACAGTTTTCGTAGCAACTTGTGCCAAGTTGGGGCGCTGATTTCATGTGAAAATGATATTATCGCCCCTTAAAAATCCTTGTAAAACGTTTATTGTTTTTAGTTTTTGTTGTTAAAATACATGTATAGTTTGCGCTTGTGTTAATGCATATTTTAATCAATAGAAATATACAATATTAAAGAGGTAACTAGAGGATCGCTCTCAAAAAAAAAAAGATAATGTTTTTGCATAGCAAAAACAAAGCGTCCCGAAAAGGATATAAAGGTGAGTGCTAAAGTATTAAGAAAATGCTTCGTTTCTAGCCTTATACTGTTGTGGCAACCAAAGTCAGCGCAGTCTGCTCTATCTAGCACGGTTTTCAAGATATAAGCATTTTTGTGTTTTGCAAAAAATTAAAAATGTCCGCTATATTTGGCGAGACAAAAATATTTTGAAAATTGGCATGGCTATTCTGCAGAGATACCCAGCAGGTCAAAAATTTTATTGAGTTCGCTCCATATAGCACGGTTTTCGAGATATAAGCATTTTTGTGTTTTGCAAAAACTTTGAAAAATCAAAATGGCCACCATTTTTGGGGAGACAAAATTTTTTGTCAAGACCACTGCTGCGGTGTGTATCTCCCGCCGAGCATTAAAGCAGAAGAAATAGCTTTTCCGAGATATTCACAATTTTTCATTTTTGTGTGTGAAAGCTCTTCCAAAAGTAGGTGAATGAGTTATTTGAGAAAAATTGGCTATCTGCAATACTATTAAGAGATAATTCGCATTTACTCATTTTGAGTAGGTGAGTAATTAGCTATGGGTCTGAAACTTCACCATGTGAAAGCTCTCCCACAAGTAGATGAATGAGTATTTGATAAAAATTGGGTATCCGCAATACTTTTACAGATAATTAGCATTTACTCATTTTGAGTAGGTGAATAAATAGCTATGGGTCTGAAACTTCACAGAGTGAAAGCTCTCCCAAAAGTAGGTGAATGAGTTATTTGAGAAAAATTGGCTATCTGCAATACTTTTAGAGATAATTCACATTTACTCATTTTGAGTAGGTGAGTAATTAGCTATGGGACTGAAACTTCACCAAGTGAAAGCTCTCCCAAAAGTAGGTGAATGATTTATTTGAAAAAAATTGGCTATCTGCAATACTTTTACAGATAATTCAAATTTACTCATTTTGAGTAGGTGAGTAATTAGCTATGGGTCTGAAACTTCACACAGTGAAAGCTCTCCCAAAAGTAGGTGAATGAGTTATTTGAGAAAAATTGGCTATCTGCAATACTTTTAGAGATAATTCGCATTTACTCATTTTGAGTAGGTGAGTAATTAGCTATGGGTCTGAAACTTAGCCAAGTGAAAGCTCTCCCAAAAGTAGGTGAATGATTTATTTGAGAAAAATTGGCTATCTGCAATACTTTTACAGATAATTCGCATTTACTCATTTTGAGTAGGTGCGTAATTAGCTATGGGTCTGAAACTTCACCACGTGAAAGCTCTCCCAAAAGTAGATGAATGAGTTATTTGAGAAAAATTGGCTATCTGCAATACTTTTAAGAGATAATTCACATTTACTCATTTTGAGTAGGTGAGTAATCATCTACGGGTCTGAAACTTCACCATGTGAAAGCTCTCCCAAAAGTACATGAATGAGTTATTTGATAAAAATTGGGTATCCCCAATAGTTTTTGAGATAATTAGCATTTACTCATTTTGAGTAGGTGAGTAATTAGCTACGGGTCTGAAACTTCACCAAGTGAAAGCTCTCCCAAAAGTAGGTGAATGAGTTATTTGAGAAAAATTGGCTATCTGCAATACTTTTAGAGGTAATTCGTATTTACTCATTTTGAGTAGGTGAATAATTAGCTATGGGTCTGAAACTTCACCAAGTGAAAGCTCTTTGGGATAGCTGCTCTGCAGAGATACCCTGAAGATAAAAAAATTTTCTCGAAATCACTCTATATAGCATGGTTTTCGAAATATTAGCATTTTTGTGTTTTGCAATTTTTGCGAAAATTTCGAAAATTCAAAATGGCCGCCATTTTTGGCGAGACAAAATTTTTTTGAAAATTGGCATGGCTACTCTGCAGAGATACCCTGTGGGTCAAAAATTTCATCGAAATCGCTCTATCTAGCACGGTTTTCGAGATATAAGCATTTTTATGTTTTGCAATTTTGCGAAAAATTCGAAAATTCAAAATGGCCGCCATTTTTTGCGAGAAATTTTTTTTTTTGAAAATTGGCATGGCTACTCTGCAGAGATACCCTGCAGATCAAAAATTTCGTCGAAATCGCTCTATCTAGCAGGGTTTTCGAGATAAAAGCATTTTTATGTTTTGCAATTTTTGCGAAAAATTCGAAAATTCAAAATGGCCGCCATTTTTGCCGAGACAAAATTTTCTTGAAAATTGGCATGGTTACTCTGCAGAGATACCCTGTGGGTCAAAAATTTCGTCGAAATCGCTCTATCTAGCACGGTTTTTGAGATATAAGCATTTTTGTGTTTTGCAATTTTTGCGAAAATTTCGAAAATTCAAAATGGCCGCCATTTTGGGCGAGATAAAAATTTTTTGAAAATTGGGATAACTACTCTGCAGAGATAACCTGTGGGTCAAAAATTTCGTCGAAATCGCTCTATCTAGCACGGTTTTCGAGATATAAGCATTTTTGTGTTTTGCAATTTTTGCGAAAAATTCGAAACTTCAAAATGGCCGTCATTTTTGGCGAGACAATTTTTTTTGAAAATTGGCATGGCTACTCTGCAGAGATACCCTGTGGGTCAAAAATTTCGTCGAAATTGCTCTATCTAGCAGGGTTTTCGAGATATAAGCATTTTTATGTTTTGCAATTTTTGCGAAAAATTAGAAAATTCAAAATGGCCGCCATTTTTGGCGAGACAAAAATTTTTTCAAAATTGGGATAACTACTCTCCAGAGATACCCTGTGGGTCAAAAATTTTGTCGAAATTGCTCTATCTAGCAGGGTTTTCGAGATATAAGCATTTTTATGTTTTGCAATTTTTGCGAAAAATTCGAAAATTCAAAATGGCCGCCATTTTTGGAGAGACAAAATTTTTTTCAAAATTGGGATAACTACTCTACAGAGATAACCTGTGGGTCAAAAATTTCGTCGAAATCGCTCTATCTAGCACGGTTTTCGAGATATAAGCATTTTTGTGTTTTGCAATTTTTGCAAAAATTTCGAAAATTCAAAATGGCCGCCATTTTGGGCAAGAAAAAATTTTTTGAAAATTGGGAAAACTACTCTGCAGAGATATCCTGCGAGTCCAAAAATTTCGTCGAAATTGCTCTATCTAGCACGGTTTTTGAGATATAAGCATTTTTGTGTTTTGCAATTTTTGCGAAAATTTCGAAAATTCAAAATGGCCGCCATTTTGGGCGAGACAAAAATTTTTTGAAAATTGGGAAAGCGACTCCGCAGAGATACCCTGCGGGTCAAAAATTTCGTCGAAATCGCTCTATCTAGCATGGTTTTCGAGATATAAGCATTTTTGTGTTTTCCTTATTTGGAAAATTCGTAATGATTAATTAATCATTAATTACTCGGCCATTTCTTGACCAATCAATGCCAAAATCTAATGATTTCCAGATTTTAATAGAATGAATGTATTTGCCAAGTTTCAGGTGAATTGATAAAATTCCTTTCAAGTTATCATCCGGACAAGCTTCCCCCATCGAAAAAAGACATTTTTGGTCATGTGACCTCTCTGATTGGTTGAAATGGCACTGCAGCATATTCAAAAAAATTCCCCAAGGCTACTGCCTAAACCTGCCAAATTTGAAAAGAATCCACCTAACGGTTACAGAGTTATAAGGAAAACAAAATGCGGAGCCGGCGGAGCCTGAAGGTCTCCCATACACAAACAAGCGTCCCTTGCGGGACGCTTAATAACCCCAAAGAAGGATTTTGTGTCCAAGGTTTCCCAAATTACGGCGGGAAGCAGTATACGTGCAGTTCAACTTTTTGGAGTCAGTGGGTTAGACAGTACATATCTGAACCTTGTACACCGTACTGGTTAGGGTTAGTAAGTTAGTTTCCCCCAAATGGTAACCTCACAGACTCCTACTGAACTATCTACACTGATATGAAACCTTAAACATTTGAAATAATTGAACCATAATTTCCAGACCACTGATCTGTTTCATGATATATGAGAGTATAAGACCACTGGGACCACAAAACAGTGAAAACACAGCTTTCCTTCTGCACTGACTCACAATCTGGGTTTTGATTTGTAAATAGAAGACATATCAAACCCTGACATAACTTCACTGTGGTTAAATTCACGGGTAAATTGTGGTTGAAGAGCTGTTAGCGGTTGAATAGACTGCTAATCTATTGACTATATAATTTAGGGCTGTGAATGGTTACTCGAGCCTCAATAGACGAGTCGGTCCTTGCTGGGATTTGAGTCCATTTGAACTACTCGATTACTCAAAGTGTATTGCATTATCGCCCGCAAAATGGAACACTTGTGTAAAATATGCTACATTTTTGCATTTCTGCCAAATAATATCAATTAAAGTTGTGACTTTGGCTCATAAATGTATACTTCACTCCATATTCTATAATACCTGGTTAAATAGAGGACATTTTTCTTCAAAAGTTTTGCTACCATTTGTTTACAGAAGACTTCTAACGGTAGACACTAAATCTTGTCGTTACTCAAATTTTGGTCGGTTGTCAGAGTACTGGTTCTCGGAGCTGTTTTTAGCACCCGTCCCAGCCCTTACAGCTTTTAAGACACAAAACAATACCTAGAACAGCTTCTAGATTTACCATAGTATGGTAACCATACATACTTCAAGGTAAGTGATAGGTGTGCTAGTATTTGAATATCAACACATGGATCAAAAGTACAGTGTGTAAACAATATTCTAACATGACACACTTGTGTCGGCGATTCTGATTGGTCAAGAGCTATGGTAAAATCAAGCACACCCTCACGGCCAGGTGGGCGATAATCCCAATTCACTTTTTAAAAGTCAAATTACGAAGAATATGCACTACAAAATACAAATACTCATCAAAACTGTAATAAGACAAGGAATAAATGTGGAAAATATGAAATACTTGTTAGAATAGGAATAACACACTCCTAGCGTGGGGTTATGCAGGGTTTTACAACTCATAGCTCATTAGACACATTCAGGCTTTGCCTTCGTGTTACTAATATTGCTATTCATTGTAAAACCCTGCATAACCCCATGCTAGTCGTGTGTTATTCCTTCACTACACCTTTAAAGCAGCATTCCTGGATATCCCCAGACCTACTAAAACCTGCATAAACTCTTCATTTGGCTTCAACCCTTCTGAGGAATCTGTAAAATAAGAGGTGAAGAATACGATTACAAGTACATGTATCACTTCTTTCTGTGAAGTCTGACAATCCACTTACAGGTGGAGGTAATTCCTTTAAATCCCTAAAGTACACCTTCAATAACATTTCACTGAAAAGTGATTTCCTTCCTGCACCCTCAACCATTCTTTCAAGTACCAACATCCTGCACATTACAGTTTCTGAGATACAGACCGGACAAGATTTTTTCCATGCGGGGTGAAAACTGCTGTTATATACTATATAACAGGAGTACTTGTTGCCAATTTTCTGCTCTGGTATGTTCATTTCTCTAAATTTTAACTAGAAATAGGACGCCCTGTTGAAAGTAGCTGCGACATATGAATAGAAACAGGATAGCATAGAAGAACACACATTATCATGTGTAATGTCCACCCCATGAACCTTTTGCCCAAATTGTACAGTAGTCTTACAAGACCCTGTTTCATTTGTAAAATATATCAATGATGGTTAGATATTTATTAGTATACATGTAAATTATTTCAGCTTCATGCCTTTTTGCATTGGTTGGGTCGAAAATTTCGATGAAATCGTTCTATCTTGCACGGTTAAGGAGATAGAAGCAAATTTCTGTTTTTCAATTTTTGGCAAAAATTCGAAAATACAAAATGGCCGCCATTTTTGGGGAGAGGAAAATTTTTTGAAAATTGCCAAGAGTACATTTCTCAGATACCCTGTGGGTCGAAAATTTTCGACGAAATCGCTCTATCTCGCACGGTTAAGGAGATAGAAGCAAATTTGTGTTTTTCCTTTTTTTGGCAAAAATTCGAAAATACAAAATGGCCGCCATTTTAGGGGAGGGGAAAATTTTTTGGAAATTGCCAAGAGTACATTGCTCAGATACCCTGTGGGTCGAAAATTTCGACGAAATCGCTCTATCTCGCACGGTTAAGGAGATAGAAGCAAATTTGTGTTTTGCCATTTTTGGCAAAAATTTGAAAATTCAAAATGGCCGCCATTTTTGGGGAGAGGAAAATTTTTTGAAAATTGCCAAGAGTACATTGCTCAGATACCCTGAGGATGGAAAATTTCGACGAAATCGCTCTATCTCGCACGGTTAAGGAGATAGAAGCAAATTTGTGTTTTTCCATTTTTGGCAAAAATTCGAAAATACAAAATGGCCGCCATTTTTGGGGAGAGGAAAATTTTTGAAAATTGCCAAGAGTACATTTCTCAGATACCCTGTGGGTCGAAAATTTTCGACGAAATCGCTCTATCTCGCACGGTTAAGGAGATAGAAGCAAATTTGTGTTTTTCCATTTTTTGGCAAAAATTCGAAAATAAAAAATGGCCGCCATTTTAGGGGAGGGGAAATTTTTTTGGAAATTGCCAAGAGTACATTTATGAGACACGCTGTGGGTCGAAAATTTCGACGAAATCGCTCTATCTTGCACGGTTAAGGAGATACTAGCAAATTTGTGTTTTTCCATTTTTGGCTAAGTAGCTATTACTCAGTCAGTTACATAGCTATTCATCACTAAAAGCAATCCCAAGCAAGCTATCGACCCAAGTAATGCTCCTACTACATTTGGTAAAGATATGTCAAATATTTTTCCTTAAAATGCCCGGAAACAAAAGAAGTACACAAAAGTAGCTAAGTAGTTATTACTCAGTTAGCTATAGACCTATCTTCACCAAAAGCAATCCCATGCAAGCTATTAACCCAATAAACACCCATACCAAATTTGGTAAAGATAGGATAAATACTTTTCCTTCAAATGAGCAGAAACCAAGCGTCCGGACGGCGGAATAAGCAAAAATAATATGTCCACCCCCAGTGGGGTGGACATAATCAGTACACACGTACTCTTTAAAGCCCTGACACTGACCTTGTGCTGCAGTTCCTGCTATTTCCCCATCATTGGCTCCACTCATCTACAAGTAGAAATACACTGCTTATTATCATACTGGGAACAGATAATACATGTTAATGAGCTATTGTTTACAATCTGGTCTTGTCTCAATCCTGCTTATAGAAAACATTGTCAAGGTGGGTTTGAAGCTGGCGGGCTACTACCTTTGAAGAATCTGAGAAATAAAATTGAGAAAATCAAGGATAAGAAAAGTGGGCCAAGGGAACATGATTTACTTGGAAAGATTATAATGATTTTGGTAACTTGGTCCTCACTGATGGTGGAGAAAGTGGAAAAGGTGGGGGGAAGAAGTTGCAGAGCAAAGGATACAGAGAAAGTTGAGCGGATTTTTCAATTTTGTCTGTGATAAAACAACAAATCTATCAGCCAGAAGCCGAGGGGGTTTATAGATGGGAGCAACTTGGCTGGTAATCCATGTAACACATCACACAGGACTAGCTATAATTTTTGTGGGTTGTGATGATTTTCTTGTATTTTTGTTCTAAGGAATTCTGCTTTCAGTCACATGCAGATTCGATCATACGGATGAACTTTCTGCATGTATTGTGATCTATTAAAGGTGGGTTTATTTTCTCGCCAAATGCGTTCATCCAAAGCTTGATTACTTTAGCCACTATTATGCTTTCGTTTACCCATCCTGGGATGTACTTTGCCTTGATGTGTTTGGTGTGACGTGCAGCAGAAAGTTAAAATAAATATTTACTGGAACAAATATTCGATTAAAATTCACTTAATTTACAACAAAATTGTAATTTCCAAAAATATCAACATTCATGAAAACGAAGCTAATATAATATCAATCAAAAATAAACAATAAATAGTTGGAGTCACCACAATAACATTGAAAAATCTAAGAAGCAAATTTTAGATGTCGTGTCCAAACTTTAATCTGACTCAGCAAATTTTTAATGTGAAGTGAGAAACTTCATTAAAAATAGAAGCAAATGAGTTGGAACATGTTTGGAGGGCCCTTTCAAAACCTTTTATGGTAACTTAATTTATCATGAATACAATTGCAAAAATTACAGCTTTTTTGTCATTATCTTTTAATAATAAGTTGGGAGAAAATTTGGATTTTTTCCAATATGTTGAAACTAATATTGTAAATTGACTGCCCAGTTAATAATATTCATATCTGCATATTTTTTATGAGAGATGTGATTTATTTCGGTAGTTGAAACAATTACTTTTGCTCGTGTTGCAAAATATTTTTCTAAAAATGTTTTAAGTGTTTCAGATAAAGGTAAATTAAAACAAATTTAAAGAGCTGTATCCCCAGGTTCCTTTTTAACCACATATAGTCTGTCAGACAAGCTGACACAGGATCATACATACACACACACAAGCCCTTATATAATCTCATTAAGATGAGCACAAACATATAGGAACATAATGTTATGGAGGTCTGAATTAACACTTGTTTTCCGATGCAATAAATATTATAAAACTAAATTATACAGGAATATCATACATTTTTATTTAATTGTGAACGTCTTTATACTTCCTTACCTCATACAGACATATAAATTGTGATGCTAAAATTAAGATAATCTTCTCTGTATAAACATAATTACATAAATATACATATAACAATATTTTAAGTGAGTAACAATACTATATAGTTCACACAAAAAATATAAAACAGAAAAATAGCATCAGAGATGCTCGTACCCCACAGCCTGGGGAAATAGTTTTCAACACCATGACATATAGAAGTAGTGAAACAGTACAACGACCGGAATACTTTCAGTGCATATGAAGATCCAAATAATGTTTAAGTAGAGAAAATAACATCTAAGGTAAAGAAAATGTATGTAAAGATAAAGTACTAAAACAAGACAATTCAATAGCAAGATGACAGCATTAATCAGTAAACTAAAAAATATGAAGCTGTAAAATTTATTAATTGGAGAATAGCTGTCAATGAAAATAGCATAATTATGTAAAAGTGCATATAATAATCAGTTGCAGCAATCCATATATCCTTGTCATAAGAGAAAGATGTCTCAAATATGGCAGCTGAACACACTTTGGGAGAGTAAAATGGTCACACCATGATGCACACATACATTTACATACACCCCCTAACCAATGTCCCGAACAAGTGTCAACCTTCTACACCTTATGGAATCCACGAAATAGCCCAGACAAGATTTTATAGGTCAAAGTCACTATGGCAAAGTCAAAGGTCAAATCAAACCTACACCTCCTAACCAATGTCCAAACAAAGTATCAACTTCCTACACCTTACCGTTTCTAAGATATAGCCTGGACAAGATTTTAAAGGTCAAGCTCACTACGGTGAGGTCAAGGGTCAAATCAAGGTCACACCATGCTGTTGCACACCTACAAGCCCCAACCAATGTCCCTGTCAAGTATCAACTTACTGCACCTTACAGTTTCTGAGATATTGCCAGGACAAGATTTTATAGGTCAAGGTCACTACGACAAGGTCAAATCAAGGTCACACCATGATGAGGCACACCTACACCTCCTAACCAATGTCCCTACCGAGTATCAACTTCCTACACCTTACCGTTTCCGAGATATACCCCAGACAAGATTTTATAGGTCAAGGTCACTACGGCAAGGTCAAAGGTTAAATCAAGGTCACACCATGACGTTGCACACCTACACCCCCTAACCAATGTCCCTACTATGCATCAACTTCCTACACCTTACGGTTTCCAAGATATAGCCCGGACAAGATTTGTAGGTCAAGGTCACTACGACAAGGTCAAAGGTTAAATCAAGGTCACACCATGATGTTGCACACCTACACCCCCTAAACAATGTCCCTACCAAGTATCAACGTCCAAGACCTTACGGTTTCCGAGATATAGCCTGGACAAGATTTTATAGGTCAAGGTCACTACAGAAAGGTCAAAGGTTAAATCAAGGTCATACCATGATGTTGCACACCTACACCCCTAAGTAATGTCTCTACCAAGTATCAACTTCCTACACCTTACGGATTCCGAGATATAACCCGGACAAGATTTTATAGGTCAAGGTCACTACGGCAAGGTCAAAGGTCAAATCAAGGTCAGACCATGACATTGCACACCTACACCTCCTAACCAATGTCCCTACCAAGTATCAACTTCCTACACCTTACAGTTTCTGAGATACAGCCCGGACAAACTTTTTCCCGCCGCCCGACCGCCCACCCATCCGGACACCATGGGTGAAAGCCTTGCATCTTGATGATTCATGAGCTTTAACTCTTATCTTTATCAGCTTATTTCATTTCTAAGTATTCCATTTGACAGCAATTTGAAACTGTTTTATAAAACTATAAACATTAGCTACAGCATCATGTAATCTTTTATAAAGCCAAAGTAGAAGGTCTTCTATCAAAGAAAAGTAGCATAACTTATAATTACAAGTAGTGCTGCAGCGAGTCGAGTGAAACTCGAGTACCAACTTGGTTTGCGATAAACGGGTAAAACTCGATTTTGATCATCACTGACTCGATATGTCACAAAACAAATACATCATTCCAAATTATTTCTATTTTTACTGCTTATTTTGAATAAACGTGCCCATTGATACATAATAGCTAGCATGCATAATCACCTTTTTTTGGTTGTTCTAGTTGTTGTTCACATTGTGACGTAAACAATACCCATACAGATACTAGTCATAGTAGGCATATTTCACAACCGTAATCCGTCGAATCTAGATTCGTCAGATCAACAGATTCGCTTGTGTTGTGACTTGAATCTGAATCTGGATTATGAATCCGCTGATCTACCTCTCGAGGTAGCTCAACGGATTCAGATTCCTTGGATTACCCATAATTCTTTTAAAAATAATGGCCGCAACATGAGGCAGGAAATTTTAACATTTGGCAAATTTTTATTATACTGAGATATTATAATATTATATTACTGCATTATAATTTATAATAATATATGATATTTATGTTTGTTTATGTTATGTTTTAAATTTGGATTCAGATCTACAGAAAATTGTATTTCACAAATCTAGCTAATCCAAAGAATCCAAATCTGAATCTAGATTCGACGGAATACGGTTGTGAAATACGCCTATTGTCCCCATATGACATAAATGAGCATGCATTACTTCATCTTGCAAATTCTATCACATGGTTGGTTGTTTTTTGTATATTTGTTTCAATTAATTTTAAAGAAATGCCAAACAAACAATAAAGGAAAAACATTTAGTGGACTTCAGCAGTGGAAAAGCTGCTGTTTGGAAATACTTTGGTTTTTGGAAGTGTGGAGAAACTGTTCACAAAGACAAAGCAGTGTGCCGGATCTGTAATGTTGAGCATGTTTATACTGGGAACACAACTACACTTAGAAACCACATGAAGGCCAAGCATCCTGATAAGTCCTTATCACATGAGAAGTCACACAACCTAGCATTACTACCTTGCTAACATCAAACCGTCAAAACTTGGGACCTTTACCATATGCAAAACAGCAGGAACTAAACCTGGCTGTCTGTGAGTTTTTAATAGAAGATGTGAAACCTATCTTAGTTGAGGGATGTGAAACCTATCACATTTGAGGGTAGTGGTTTCCGAAAAATGATTGAGAAGTTTGAGCCCAGGTAACATTAAAAAAATGTGAAAAAACACCATTAAAAATTAATAAAGGTCAAAGCTGGCATTTGACACTACATTCAGCAGGTTGGACATATTGGGATAGACCCTTAAATCACCACTTGTGGAAGTCAAACCCACACAGAGGTGATTAGGTGCCAAACATGCTAATGACTAGGAGACCGAAGAACTCTTAAAAATAAGTTGATGTTTGTAGGAGACCGAAGAACTCTTAAAAATAAGTTGATCAAACATCAAGTTCCTCACTTGTGTGTTAACCTACAAACCCTCCATTTTGCTCAGTTTCAATCTTTACAATGATGTTGCATACATCAAATAATCATATCTGCATAACTACTATTTATATGTGTTTTATATCATGCTTAGTACCTTATCAGTTATATTGCAACAGGTAGTTGGAAGGGCAGAGGAAAGCAGTACATACAATTGGTCAGTTGCAAGGTTCTGTAAACTGCAGAATCACAGCGAACAACAGCCAGCTTTTCCTCTTTAGGTCAGGCCGAGATTCAAACTCTGATCTGAGGGGTGGGAAGCGAGTGTTACCACTGCGCTACTGGCCCATTTACATCATTTTGAATGCCAATTACAATTTATGGCCACTTTTATTTGAAGAATTTCATTTTCAATTATTTTAGTTGATAAAAGTTTAGGTGGTACAAAGAGTTATGCACACCTAAAAATAATGTATTTATGTAGGTACCAAGTTGCTTCCCGTCGAACTATAATGGACAATCACCTTCGAGTAATGTACAAAGAAACTGCTGCAAAGCTGAAAGACCTTATTGGTGATCTGGAATCTTGCGCAATAACACATGATGGACATCGATTGCCGCAGACAGTTATAACTCACTAACTCTTCACTTTATTAACAGTGACTGGAATTTATGTAATGTTGTTTTGCAAACCAGAAAGGTAGTACGTCAGCATACAGCTGGTGCTATAAGAGATCAGTTAGCCAATGCAAAGCTAGAATGGGGTTTCCAAAGCCAACTGGGGTGACTGACAATGCCTCCAATGAGTTGAAAGCATTTAAGCTACTTGAGTGGTTACAGATATCATGAATGGGCCACAACATAAACTTAGCTGTTAAGTCAGCTTTATCTGTACCAGAAGTTAGTAAATTGATTGGTATGGGTAGACTGGGTTTTCCACCGCAGTTCTAATGCAAGCAGCTGCCTGTCTGACAAACAGAAACTTCTTTTTTCCAGATTCCAAAGGCCATAAACTCATCCTTGATTGAGACTAGGTGGAATTCCACCCTTGATATGCTAAAATAGCTTCTAGAGCAGACTGCTGCTGTGCATGCAGTGTTGTCAAACCCTCAGTTTAAGGGCAAAACTGACCTAAGGTTACTTTACACTACCAATGATCAAGTAAGTGTTGAATCAATTGTCAGGTTCCTAAAACCATTTAAAGATGCAACGGTTTCCCTCTCACGGGAAGATGACCCCCACACTTTCTGCAGTTTTACCTGTCCTGATCAAATTAGAAAAGCACCTTATGATCCAAGAAGATGATTCTTCTATGATGAAACACATGAAATCTAAGGCACTTGACAATTTAAACAAGAGAAGCCCCTGAGCATAGAAAAGCCCTGTCACTGGCCTCACTGCTTCATCCAAGGTTCAAAAAATTGAACTTTCTTTCTGAGGATGAAAAACAATTAGCTAACAAAAACTACAAGAAACTACAGATCAGACATTTAGTAAAGGGTTAATTTTACTGAACAGTTTGAAGAAAGTTTTTGGATAGATGTATGACTTGCATTTTGTTTATCTGTTAAATATATTTTCATTCATGTAAGAATTCAAATAATTTGGTGCTTTTTGAGTGATTTGACATGAACATAAATAAACACGATCTCAAATGTTTGTGTCTGATGAATACTTTTTCCAGAGAGATGTTTGTGTAAATTGTACTGACTTACACTATAATTATATTTGACATGTTTGCAAAGGCAATTTTTCATTTTTATTATATAGACTTTCCATTAATTTGGTTGTTTATTGTTGATTTTGATTTGTTCTGTGTTCAAAATTATTTGGACAATTCAGTAAACTTAAAATTATGCAGCCTTATATAATTAAGACTTCTCCCATTTTGATTTTCATTTGTATGGTCGAATTGTGGTTTGGATGTTTTGAATATTACCCATACATACAGATGTAGCAATACATGCTTTTATGTGGAATTGGGGCAAAATCTGTGGCTCACTTGATGTAATACCATCTGTGACCACCGGTGACAAACCATGCAAGAGCATTTTGAACATATTGGAGCCTGGTAGCATTACGGGATGACAATTTACAAAAGCAAATAATTTGATAACAGTTTCTATTGGCGGTTCTGAAAGTGATTATTTTCTGATCCGTCAGTGACTGTGTATTTAATCCATAAAAGTGCGTTTGAACTGCATGTTTAGTCGTCCATTACAGCCATCTATGAAAAGCTTATTTATTGTTAGTCTACAGTAACTTTTTCATTCCGATGGTCATAATTTAAAAAAATTACTTCTATTACAGGTAGGCGTGGCCAAAAAATAGCCACCAGTACCACCGGAATACGCCTAAATATAGGTCTGGGGTGGCGGGGTGGCCAAGTCGACCCTGGCCCAGTTGCCGGATACGCACATACTGGGCGATAATGCAATATATTATACGATACAAGAGAGTTGCTGTACAATTTCTTCAGTATAATCTCATAATATCGATACATAAATACAATGAATCCCACACACCACTGGGTATCGTATCTAGGTTAATTTTTAAAGGGTTTGTGCTTTCTGTTTCGTTTCGGTTTCTGAACAAAAGGTACTTTCTAGAGCCCTTTCTAGATACTACATGGGATACGTCCGGTGTAACGCAAGATAATGACTCCTGCTATATTTTGCACCCCCTTCTTTGAGCTTTAGGGGAGTAATTATCTTGCAAGCAATATTTTGCACCCCCAGGGCTGCAAGATAATCACCCCCTGTTAGATATTTACTCCCCTCTCTGTTAAAAGAGACAGTGGGGCAATGCACTAGTGTGTTTATTTAGTCAATTGGATAGTTGTCAATAAATGTATATCAGTAACAATGCCTAAGACTCTTTTGAGGTGTTTTGGGGTGACACTTTATATATTTTCATATGTATAAACAAAATGATCAACTTAATCACAAATTTTAAGTGTTTACATGCTAAGTTTTTAAATAGTCAATTACCCATATAACCTGGGAAAAAGTCACAATTTTAAGTGCATATCAGAGTGTTGTATCACCAAATTCATCAGATTGATTTCTATGATTTAATTACACTTTCATATTAATTTGCATTGACTTGTGAAAATATTGTTATTTTAATAATTCTTTGTTAAATTAAATAATAAGGTTCAACCATAAAACCACCATTATATAGGTTTGCGACCTTAAAGGTTTAATTTGTGTAAGTCTGAATAAAATAATATAATAAATGATGTGAATATTATTATTAATGTCAAAAGAAATCTCAAACAAAAAGGCACATTTTTGTATAAGATGTGATACAATAATTATTTTGTTAATCATGCAAGAATATAAAATCAACATAAATAAATAACAAGTAAATAGAATGCATGTGCTTTGCTTTGACCCATATCACCATTAAATAGAATACAAGTGTTCCACTGCAAGTTACTCCCCCAACACAATAGTAATCACCACTTAGGGGAGGGATTCCAAATCTTGCAAGGGGAGTCAAAATATTTCAACCCCCACTGCAATATTTTACCCCCCCCTAGTGACAAATATAGGGGAGTCATTATCTCACGCTACACCGGGTCATAATATTGTCTCCCTTTTAAATTTTTTCCAAACTTGAAGGAACTTAGTTTGGGTATGTGGTTCAAATGAAAAATTTGTGTGAAATAAAATTAATTTTAAAAGGAGTAATTTGCGAAAAAAAAAACTAAAAAAACCTAAAAATCTGGTTGCAACATTTAAAAAATGAACTCCAATAAACATCGGACATAAGTGTGACCCGGACACAATAGTAAAAAACTTGATAAAAATAATTACACCACCGATGTATAAATAATAAACAAGTTCTTTTGTTATGCACAGGTCCAACAGTGGTGAGGGTTGAATTACAAGATCAGTGAGAAACCCCTGCAAATACGAGAACCTGTGAGACTACATTAATGTCCAAAGAGACACCGTCCCTTTGTAAATGTGGAAACATAAATAATAATATAACAGATTGTCTAAACAGCCAAATATCACTCCTCCTGCTGCTCCTGCAAAGGTGGGGGAAAGTTGCTGAGACAGACATGATGTCAGCTAAGGCTGGTGGCTGCTTTGCACTGAGGGCCTTAACTGAAGATATATCATGCAACCAAAAAGTAGGTACAATCAAATGATAAGCTAAAGTACAAATATCAAGCAATCTTGTGAGGATAAAGTACTAGACTATTTTATGCAAAACAAGTAACTTAACAAAATAACATTTATAATTATGTTATTTTGTAAGCATTAACCTGGCAACTTTCCACAGAAGCCTTGGCCCTATTTGCAGTTTTTGTTCTTATACACATTAAGGACTGTTCTTCATCTTGCTTCAAAAGTTGCAGTTCCAACGACAACATAAACTCCAACAACAACCAACACCTCCTATTTACAAACATCCTCCTGGATGACCTGTAAACATATGGAAAATAACAGAATGTACACACAACATATCCAACATTCATACACAATCAAAGCAAGATTAGAAATGAATAGTGAATTATAGTTACATATATAGGAAATACACACTATAATTGCACAATATGCTTGGCAGAAACCACAAAACCCAAAGAATATTCTGACCCTTCTTTTGACTTCCAAGCCACATCCTTCAAGTAAAATTTGTAAATGTGGTGTGTGACTTCCAAAAATATGCATCTACTATCTGTTCAAGAGAGACTCCTCCCTTGAATGCCAAAGAAGCCGTCATTGAGCGTATGTCACGAGCCTTGACCTTGGAGTTGCAAGGTCAGAACCCTGATATGCTAGCATAATTGTTTTATCCACAAAGATATGGTAGCCCTTTGTATGTCACCTGAAAACCCATTTTTGAAGGAAAAAAACAACAAAAGATGTTTCCCTTTCGTAAGATCTTTAGTCTTATCAATGTAATATCTCAAAGATCTGACAGGACATAAAGTCACATCTTCAGTCAAGGAATGATCTAAAGTTGGTTTAAGAGAAGGAATAATGATTGATGAAGGAGCCACTGTGACCTCCTTCCAGCCAGTTTTATGCTTCAAGGATTTGAAGGTCCAAGCATGAACTGCACCCCTCCTTCTACCAGAGGCCAAAGTCATGAGGAAAACTGTTTTGAAAGTCAAAATTTTCAAAGTAGCATCCTTCAGTGGTGCAAAAGGTGGTTTTGTCAAAGCCAAAAGTACTAAGGATAAATCCCAAGAAGGTATACTCTCATCCTTCATTGGCCTATCCCTATGAAAATTGGCAATCAACCTGTTAAGTTCAAAATTGTGGCTGATCTCAATACCAGCAGCACCTAAGTGATCTGCAATAGCTGTCCTATTCCCTGCAATTGTAGTGGGTTTCAGATTCTTCCCATTGAACAGATAAGTAAAAAAATCTGCTATTGAGGAGAGAGAAGGTTGCTTGAAATCCACCTGATTCTCCTTGCACCATGATTCAAAAATGGTCCACCTTTATGGATGAAAATCTTTGAGGTGCCTTAATTCTCTCTGCCACTCACTCTGAGAAATTTTGAGGTGATTTGGTCTCGAATCCAGATGCCAAACATGAAGATCGAGATATTGTAGATTTTGATGAAACCTTTGACTGAATGGTTGTTTGAGAATGGGGAACTCAGTGCGCTGATTAAACAAAATCATTTTCGTATGAAAGTCAAAGGGTGTTCAAGGTCGGTAATCCAGGTTTGTGGGTGTGACCGGGAGGGAAGAAACTAAGTTGGGAAGCTAGAGCTGAAGAGGTGAGTTTTGAGGTGCTTCCTAAAAGATGCAACAGAAGGACTATTTCTTACATGGAAAGGGAAAGAGTTCCAAAGGACAGGGGCATAGTGACTGAAGGAATTAGAAAAGTGTTTAATTGATTTGTGAACTTTACGATCAAAAGTGGGGGTTTGAAGGAACTTGAGTTTGGGGGTACTTCGCCTTGTGTTTCTAGAAGAGGTGTATGGGTGGATTAATCCTCTTAGGTAAACTGGTTGACCCTGGTTGAGAATTTTATATGTAATAAGACCAATTTTAAATTGTACCCTGTATTTGACTGGTAGCCAATGAAGTTTTTTTTGGTTGAGGGGTAATGTGTGCGAATTTAGAGGAACGTGTGACAACCCTGCAGAGTGAGTTTTGGACTAGCTGCAATCTCCCTAACTCAAAATCAGTGAGCGATAAGAAGAGTGAATTGCAGTAGTCCAGCCTGCTGCTCACCAAAGCATTTGCTAACAGCACTGATGTATTCAGGTCTAGAAGCGGACGAACTTTGCAGAGGTCTCTCGCTTGTACTCTAGTGGACTTAATGACCTGTGACACGTGGTTTGAGAAATTGAAATTAGAGTCAAACACCACTCCGGGGTTGCTGACATTTTGTGCTGGTGAAACCTGATTTCCCAGAATATGGATAGGGAAGTGAGGGAGGAGTTGGTTACAATTTTTTGTGGTTGTGCGCAAATAAACTAAAGCTGAATGCCGATAAGACTGACTTCATTATATTTGGCTCCAAGTCTCAACAAGATAAGTTAAACCCATTCTTTCCAGTTAACATATTGGGTGAATCACTGATACCTTCAGATGCCGTTAAGAATTTGGGTGTCTGGTTTGACTCAGACTTTTCCTTCACCAAACATGTTAAAAGTGTATGTAAACTTTGTTTCATCCAGATGAGGGATCTTAGACAAATTCGACAGTACTTGACTCGTGATGCTGCTCTTATGGCTGCAAATGCACTTGTGGGGAGTAGACTTGACTACTGTAACTCCTTGTTTAGGGGTCTATCTGTTTCTAACCTACGCAAGCTACAATGCATTCAAAACAGTCTGGCCAGAATTGTTTGTAGAGCCACTTGTCTTTCTCATACCACTCCACTAAGAAAAGCCTTTCATTGGCTACCCATAAGGCACCGTTGCATCTTCAAGACTGCCTTGCTGGTGTACAAATACCTACATACTAACTGTCCAAAATATTTCAGCCCATTCCTCAAAGTTAGACAATGTGCCTATTATACTCGGTTGAGTCAATCTGATGGTATAATTCTACATGTTCCTCAATACCAACCATCTATTTACAAATCCACAAAGCAGTTTGGTTTAAGCTTTGCATATGATGCTCCCAAAATATGGAATGAACTCCCGGATGAGGTACGATCTGCCACTTCTATTGCTTCCATCAGAAAAAACTTAAGGCATACCTATTCTGCCAAGCTTATCCTCCTTAGTATTTTCCACCCCATATGGCATTCTCCGTGATGTCGACCATTGCTATGGATAAGGACAATGATTTTTTGTGACTATGCTTATGATGTTGCACCTTAGAGTCTGTCACTTTGGCAGAGATTAAGCGCTATAAAAGTTGAATTGGAATTGGAATTAGCTGGATGGCTACTACTCTTTCAAGTATCTTTGAGATAAAATTTAAATTTGAGACAGGCCTGTAGTTTTTAAAACCTTCTTTGTCTAAGGATGGTTTTTTGACGATAGGGGTAACATGGGCCTGCTTGAAAAAGTTTGGACACTTACCTTAATTACTGAGGTGATGGGGGTAATCAGAATATCCAGATAATCTAGAACAAGGAAAGTAGGCCAAGGGTCTAGGGAACATGATTTACTAGGAGAATTGGTAATAATTTTAGTAACTTGATCCTCTGTTACAGTCGAAAAAGTGGAGAACATGGGGGGAGGAGAGTCAGGGGTGATGTGTTGCAAATTGGCAGAAGCAGAGAATGTTGAGCGTATTTTTTCAATTTTTTTCAGTGAAGAATTCCATACACCTGTCAGCCAAAAGCTGAGGGTGCTTTATCGATGGGAGGATCTTGACTGGAAGTCTGTGTAACACATCGCCCAGGACACGCCATAATTTTTGTGGATTGTTGTGATTGTCCTGAATTTTCACTTTAAGGAATTGAGATTTGGCTTGCATGCAGATTCTATTATATTGATGGACTTTCTGCATGTACCGGGATCTATTGAAGGTGGATTTATCTCTTCGCCAAATGTGTTCAAATAAACGTTTGGTCTCTTTTGCCACAATTACAGTATCGTTAACCCATCCCGGGTTAGTAGTGGAGGTTTTGTGGAGAGATCTATCAGGTCCAAAACAACTCATCCCTGGCCACCCTGGGGCTACTACAATCATTTGGCAAGTATAAGTTCTCATTTTTTGAATCAGCTTTGGAATGAGAGCTATTGAACAGTAGGCATAACCGTCTAGTGCCTCCCACGAGATATTCAATGCATCTACTGCCATTGCATTTGGATCTGCGACTGGAGATACATACAGAGGTAATTTTTTGTTCATTTTGGTTGCAAACATGTCTACCATTGGTCTGTGCAAAATTTGGCAAATCATCTGAAAAATCTTGGGATGAAGAGACCACTCTGTTTGTATGATTTTGTCCCTGCATGAAAGGCTGTCTGCTATTACATATAGGCAGTCCTGAATGTGCCGAACCCTCAGCAAAATTGCCCTGGGGTTGCAGAATGCCATCAGGTGTGAAACCATTAGACACATTTCTAAGGAATGGGTCCCCCTTGCTTGTTGAGATAAGACACTACTGTGGCATTGTCTGAGGCCACCAGAACCCTCTTGTTCACTGGATGTATTTGAAAGGACCTTATTGCCAAAAACACTGCTTTCAATTCCAGAATGTTTATATGCAAATTTGCCTCTGTGACTGACCACATTCCACGGAGTGTCAGGTCTCCAAAATGTGCACCCCAACCCTTGACAGATGTATCTGTAAAAAAACAGGAGATTGTGTTCCTCTGCATGTAGAGGACAACCTATCAACACAGTTTTTGGATCTTTCCACCAGATCAGATGCCTTTTCAAAATCTCTGAACATGGAATTTTTTTGTCCAATGATTGGGGATATCCCCAATGAGTTTTCAGGTACCACTAGAAAGGCCTCATGTGTAACCTTCCCATTCAAATTGTCTTTTCCAGAGATGCCAGAATGCCTAAAACGACATCAGGATTCTGGGAGTTGTTGTCAAACTGTTGTTTAGACCTCCTATGGCTGTTGTCAAAATGTGGCATTTCTTTTCTGTGGGTGAGACTTCATCCTTGTTTAAGTCGAATCTGTACCCTAGGAAATCGAATTTTTGAGTTGGTGTTAACTCTGATTTTTTGAAGTTGATTACCCAACCTAATTCTTGAACAAACTTTAACTGCCTGTAAGATGGGTCCTCAGCAGGTTCTTCTTTTGTAGAAAATCTATGCTCTGAATAAGGAGATTGCGAACGTGCTAGTTTGTGATGCGTTCTTTGCTCTCCGTCTTCATTCAACACCCCATGATCATCTTGTGTCGTGGCAAAGACAGACCTTGTGATAGTTTTGTCAGCCCGACCTGAAGACTCAACTCCATAAACCTCATGAGAGGAAGAGCTTTCTGCAGATTTTGTTTCTAAAACTGCCAATCAACCATGCATAACTTCTAGACGTGCTAGCATAAGCTGTAAGGGGTCAGTGGATGAATTGGACACGGATGAAGAGTTGAACATAGTTGAAGGAAGGTTAGATGCAGACTTTTCTTTCGGGGTAGCTGTTACTGATGAGGGCTGAATATCATCAGTACCTAGAAGAGAACCCTCAACATCTTTTGAGATGGATTCTTTAGAACTCCTTTTCATACGCCTTGTTAGCTTTAAGTTTCTTCCTTTATTCTGAGGTGAATTGAAGGAAGACAATCCAGTCTTCTTCTTTGGAAGTTACACAAACGTCATCACCTTTATTCTTCTCTCTACAGGAGATACAGAAGCGATAATGATCCCAGTCAAAAGCTGTGTGACGACAATCTACAGTCACTGTGTGACAAGGGCACTATATGGTAAACTGTATCCAGGTTCTTATTGGTCCTACATATAGGTTCAGATGTATGGACCAGCTCAGTTTTTAAATGTGCACTACCAACACAAGGTCCATTTGTTGTTCAGCTCGCATGTAATAGAAGCTCAAAAATGAGTCGATGTGTGTGAACAGTCCGCAATTTCCTTCACACTTTACCCACATATTCTGTCTAATATTTTAATACACTTTCATGAAGCCTTTGTAAATAATGCACAATACAATCTTGATTCATACTATACTATTATCCAATTTCCAGAATGTAATTCAAATCATTTCAAGTTCAAAATCTTATGATGTACCACATTTGTGTCTAAGCTTGTCTTATACAGAATACAGAAATGTGTATCAGAAACTCATCACTTAATGATTCACCCAAACCCTTTTTCCAGATGGCCCAAGCTAAAACAGCTACATAGCCTTGTCAAGACACAAGTAAAACACATGATGAAATCCTCAGTTAACTGATATAATTAAGCACATGCATTATTTGATTAATAAAGATTTTTTTCATTATGAATCCCCACCAAAAATATCATAGTTTATTATTTTAGCCTTATTTACACAATTTTTACAAATTTCATAGATTTCTCACACATATTTATAACCTTTAAATTGTACTGTAATTTGTATCCTAGTGACGAAAGGCTACCCTGTTTCACACCATGGGGTGTTTTCCCATTTTCCTAGCACTGCCTCAAAATACTATCTGTGTGAAAAGATAAACATATCTGTACTGCATGATATAGGGGGTTCGACCTATTAATGACCCCTTGAGTTAAACTAAGAGAAACTAAATTTTACAGAATTTCCACAACTGTAGACTTAGGATTTCTGTACTCTTATACATGAAAAAGGTGTTTGTGGTACATTAAGGTAATATAAACCACTAGATTATTAATTAGTGAGATATACAACAAATTTAATTTAATACATTTTTTACAAAAACTTGACAATACATTTACAGAGCTATAAAATGGCTATTGTATGTGATAATAATGAGGTTCCCTTGTGAGAATATTATACCCATTTTTGACCTTCACAGGTCCAACCAATATGCGTGTACACTTTTATTTAAAAAGCTTTTGTGGCGAGTTGTTTTTCTCAAATAGGACCTTTTTTATTATTGGATTTTTTTCATTCAAAATCAGATGAGAAGTTAATAAAGAACACTTGTTATATATATTTACATTTTTCCTCTAGGATTTATCTATGGGACCTATCTGGGACCCTTATACCAGTAAATCATCCATAAAAGTCCATTCTGGGGCCCATATTAAACATTGTGATAATAAATGTTTTGTTTACCACTCTTTACGAAGTCCAAATCAACATGATGCCAAATGAATCTATTATTAAATCTGTTTTATTTTCCTTATTTTGTACTATTTAGGGAACATTAAGTATTTTTATATAAATGGGACCAATATGGGCCCCCTTTGGGCATTATGTGCCCATATATATCCTTTATAGGACCCATATTGCTATTTGCCCGCCTATAGCCCACATAGGCCCCATATGATCATGCTTGCTGGGAGATCTGCCACTGTCAAATTCCCAAAAACAAAAGTTGTTTATGATGCTTGCTCCCTGACGACCAAAATAAAAGTGAGGCTTATCGGGGTTCCTCCAGTGGAGGCTCATGCGCACTCATGTGTACATAGTGGTACAAATAAGAATATTTATTTTAAAAATATTCTCATTTGGTCATCCATATTTGCTCCCGCCAACACATAAGCATTAGTGAGGATAAGGTAAGGGTAATTTTCGCAATAAAAAAAACTAATTTCCCCCTCCTCCAATTTGGAAAACCACCTTCATAATGATTTTGTATTGTAAATGGTCTTTCTCAGCAGAAGGTACATTATAAAACCCGGAATTGGAATTGGAGTCAGAATTTTTTCCAGAATAGCACCTCTTACCGCACGTCCATGCTGATTGGCTCATGAAAGTATGGGGGTGGGGCTTAAAATGCTACACACCATTCATAAACCCCTGAGTATAGCAAACTATTTTAGGGTTATGTAATTTGGAAATTTAGAGTTTTGCATTATTCCATCTCATTTGAGAATATCAAATATATGTTATAAATGATAAAGTTTTTGCAATAATCCCTATTTTCAAATGTAGTCTCTTTAAAGAGCGAGTATTGTAATTATATCCACTATAATATATATTGGAATTTTTCCGGAATAGCACCTCTTACCGCACCTCCTTTCTGATTAGTTCTTTCTATTGCTACACTGTCATCAATAAAATGACACAAGATGCTATTAGCAGCATCATGATGACTAAATAGGTTGCTGTGCTCACTTTCTTATTGACTATCTGGCATTTTGCAAATTAGTCAGTGTTGCATGGTGATTTACAGAAGCAACTACCACAAAAACAATAAACATGGATAACATTTTTTTTTTATTGTTCAAAATGCAGAGTTTACAAAGACATTGGTTGCAATGACTACATAGATTTCAGTTTACATAACAATCTATACAAATAGGTTTTTCCATAACTCCCATCTTTTACCAAATATAATTTGCTGTGATTTAACATCAAAGAGCATTTTTTGCTCTGAAAATACTCTATATACTTCATTTTGAAGATTGAATATATTTAATCTTAGTTCTTTACGTGCACAACTGAAGATATATTTTTTTGTTAACAATATTACAAGATTTAAAGGCCAGTATTTATGGTCCATTTCATGAAATCCTAATAGTTTAATTGATTTTGAAAAGTTAATCGTTATTCCAGTTTTCATAAATATCCACTGCTTAATGTTGGACCACAGGTCCTGTACTTTATTGCACTCACAAAACAAGTGTATAATTGTTTCTGGGGAGCAGTGGCAGAATACACACAAATTATTATCAGTTAGTTTTAGCTTGTACAGATAATCCCTTGTTGGTAATATATCAAATAAAATCTTATATCGTAGCCAAATTATGGAATTGTCCAACACAGACTTACAACAAGCTTTAAATACAAGTTTCCATGTTTGCTCATTATCTGATTCACCTAACAACTCTCCCCATTTAATTCTACACAAAGGAACAGTGTTGGAATAGGCATTGTTGCTAAACATTTTATATAGAGTTTTACATCTACTATTTCCACTAAGACATTTCAAGTGAAAAGGATAAATGGATTGAGTGCTAGCAAAGGAACAATCTTTTTTGTTGGTTTCTATAAAGGTTTTAAGTAGTAATTTAATTCTGTAATAGTAAAAAGTATTGATAGTAATTTTAAATATTCTTTCAATATCTTTTAATTTTAGTATTTCGCCGTTTGAGAGTAGTAGATCACCAACAAACAGAATTCCTTTTTCTGCCCACATAGGGTAATATAGATTTTCAGATGAAATGTGTGTATTGTACCAGAGACAAGATCATACAATATCGCTGTTAGAATTAAGAGCTAGACTGTTTGTTAGGGAACTCCAATATTCAAATATCCTTTGCCAGAACGAATTTTGCACTTTTTGCTTTAAAATGATACCATAGTTACCACCAAATTTTGTTAGGTTATTTAAGTTTTTACAAGTTGATAAAAGCAGACTTCGCCATTGAGATTTCATTTGTATGAAAATTCTTTTGACCCAATTTGTTTTCAAGGCTTTCTCGAAATGATATATATTCACCATTGCTAATCCTCCATTGGAGAAATCCTGACAAATAGTTGTTCTTTTAATTTTATCGGGTTTATTATTCCACAAAAAGGAGTACAATAAAGAATTTACTTTGCTTAGGAAAGTTTCCGGTGTAGGCAGGGATGTCATTACATGTATACCTTTGGACAATACATTTGACTTGATAATACTAATTTTTCCAAATGGTGTTAATTTTCTATTTTTCCATTTATTAATTTCACCATTCATTTTTTCATAAAGTTTTGTATAATTGATTTCTTCCATTTTGTTTAAATCTGTCGAAAAATCCAATCCTAATAGAGTAAATTCCGTACTTCCCCAGTCTAACTTAACAGATACATTTAATTTTTCTTTAGACAGTCTTTTTTTGCCTATCCATATTACTTTTGTTTTTTCTTTATTCATTTTGAGGCCAGAATAATTTCCATAGATTTCAAGAATATTTAGTGCCGTCTGAAGAGAGGGTTGAGAACCATCCAAAATAAGTGTAGTATCATCTGCAAACTGCGTTAATTTAAACTCTATGCCATTAATTTTAAAGCCCCTTATATTCTGACTTTGGTTTACTAATAAAGATAATATTTCTGCAGCTAACAAGAAAAGATATGATGATATGGGGTCTCCTTGTCTGCAGCTTTGCCCTATTGTAATTTTGGGTGACAGTTTGCCACACTAGAGTACATATGCCTCTATATTGTTGTTAAACATCTTAATCCATTTTATGAAGCTCTGACTAAAGCCAAAGAATAGCAAGGTATTGTATAAAAAATTCCAGGATATCGAATCAAATGCCTTTTCAAAGTCAATGAGCATTAGCATACCTGCTATTTTTTTATTTTCTGCAATATGCATTAAATCATAAATTAGTCTAGTATTGTCACTAATCTGTCTACCAGATAGGAAGCCTGTTTGGGTGTTAGATATAATAGTATCTAGAGTGTTTCGTAGTCTATTCGCAATTACGCCGGACATGAGTTTATAAATAGAGCTTAATAGTGAAATTGGGCGCCAGTTTTTCAGAAGTTTTCGGTCCTTGTTCCCTTTAGGGAGGCATGTTATGATACATGTACGCATCGATTGAGACATAAGGCCTTTGTCATAACTTGCATTTATTGCATTATGAATAACATATTTTAATCTTCCCCAAAAGACTTTTAAGAATTCTGATGTTATACCATCAATTCCAGGCGTTTTGTTGTTCTTCATTTTTTTCAAAACATCAGATAATTCTTTTACATTTATTTTTTCACCCAGGTTTTCAGAACAATTCTTTTTTATTTGTGCATTCTCAAAAGTTGTAAATAGGTCTATATTTGCAAGTTGGTTGTCATTGTTCTTGAACAGTCTTTGATAGTATTGACCGACACATTTTAAAATTTCTTCCTGGTGCAATACCTGTGAGCCATTTTCTAACTGCACAGACCTGATAGTTTTTGCTAAGAAATTCTTCTTCTCCAAATTACAAAAATATTTGGAGGGTTTTTCACCCTCACTGAGCCACTGTATTCTCGATCTTACAAGTTCTCCTTTAAGTCTTGATTTTCTAATTTGTTCAAGTTCAACTTTTTTGTCCTCGAGTAGGTCTAAATGGGTGTCTAAAGAAGAAGTTCTTTCCAAGTGTTCAATATCTTGTATGAGTTCTTCTTCCTTTAAATTTGTTTTCTGTTTCAATCTTGAAGAAAATTTTATTGTTTCACCCCGGATATGCATAATAAGGAGTTCAAGAAATGTATCCCAGTCTATAGTAAGTGTAATGTTACCATAGTTACAGTAGTTTGCTACAAATTTGTTATTATAAACAGGTATGGCATATTTAATAACCTCTTCTTCTATAATCTTGTTTACTAGTGTTAAATATTCCTTGTCTTTTAAAAGGCTGTTGTTGAACTTCCATAAACCTTTTCCCCTGATAAATTTATTTAGAATTATTTCAAGTTCTATTATTGAATGATCAGAACGGTATCCTGCTTTTATATTACAAGATTTTATTATATTTGACATCTGATTAGATATAAGAAAATAATCAAGACGTGCTTGTTTTATTGGGTTTCTTTTTCGCCAAGTATACCTTCTGGTTTGAGGATAGTTTTGTCTAAATATATCAATTAGATCTTCGCTATCAATCATATTTTGCACAGCCGTACGTGCTTTAGGGTTGTTTATGTACAGATAGTTATAAGTATCAAGTTCAGGATTTAATACCATGTTAAAGTCCCCACAGACAATGGAATAATCGGCGCTGTTTTGTTCTAAGATATCCTGTATGTTTTGAAAGAAGTTTGGATTGTCACTGTTTGGGCCGTATATTGTGATAAGATTTAGAGACATTGTATCTAGCTTCAGCTTAATATACAAATAATTTCCATCTAAATCTTTATGGCAATTAAGTACTTTATATTCAAAATTGTTACCAATCAGTATTGCTACCCCACGTGCATTAGATTTTATCCCATGTATGAAACACTCTCCTCCCCACATTTCTCTAATATCTTGAATGTCCTTTTTAATTAAGTGTGTGTCCTGAAGACAAACAATGTGATAATTTTTATCTTTAAAAAATGAAATTACATCTCTTCTTTTTTCTTTACCTTGCAATCCCTGACAGTTTGCAGATGATACTTTAAGGCTATTTACTATTTGACTCATTTATGAATTGAGAAACCCCCCCCCCCCCCCCCCCCCCCACAGGCAAGAAGTGAACTACCAAATATAATAGAGTCATGTTGGGAAATTGGGAATAATAAGTTGTGCATACAATCTTGTAAAAACTTTTTACATTAAAATATTTGTGGACATAGATAGAGAGCACATTTAAAGTCATACAGTGTATATACAACATAAAGTCAGTAAACACAAACAAATACTCAACTCTGAACACAGAACCAGTTAAACAAAAAATTAGACAGAAAAGAAAAACAAAAACACGCATAGTTAAAAAAAAAGAGTTTGACATGGAGGTCTGTGAAGGAATGTTCACATTTTAAATATTCAATGGAGAATAATTTATTTTATTTTCCACAGAAAGTCTTATTATATGTTTGATCTTCCTTAAAAAATAAAAAATTAACAGGTACAAACCATGTAACATAAAAAAGACAGTCAGGGGTCCCCAAAAAAGTGGGTTGCACAGGCAGCAATAAGGTTAGCGACTGCTGTAATTAAATTTACAAACAAGGAAAGAAATGTTAGGTCACCCAGTTAGGTACCGTAAATTTGTTAGACATACTAAGAAATGTAAAACTTGTAATCTAGGTTACATAATTGTATCTATTCTATAAACAAACGAACGGATGGAATTACACTAATTTCGAAAGCAACTTATCTATGATGGTGATCTATATCCCTGCAAAGTTTGAATTTGATTGGACAAAGCATTTTTGAGTTAGAGTCCAGAATTGGAGATGTTAGCGGACAGACAAACGAACAGACGGATTTACACCAATTTCAAAAATAACTTCGCTATGATATGACTGTGATCTATCTCCCTGACAAGTTTAAATTCGACTGGACAAAATGTTTTCAAGTTATAGTCCGGAGACAGAAATGTTGATGGACAGACATGGACAAACCAAATGAATGGAATTTGACCAATTTAAAAAGCAACTTAGGAATGATGATGATCTATTTTCCTGTCAAGTTTGAATTTGATTGGACAAAGCTTTTTCGAGTTACAGTCCGGAAACGAAAATGTTGATGGACAGACAGAAAACTAGCAAACAAAGGGACAGAATTACACCAATTTCAAGAACAACCTAGCTATGATGGTGATCTATCTCCCTGTTGAGTTTGAATTCAATTGGACAAAGTATTTTCAAGTTAGAGTCCGAAAGCGAAAATATTGACGGATAGACAGACAGACGGACGTCAAACACATCAATCTAATATGCAGGTTACATGTAACCAAAAGTAGCTGGGAGTTCAATTTCTAGATATATATTACAACCATATTACAAAATTCAAAATAAAAACTTCAGTCTAAATAGATTATAGAAAAGTCTTTATAATAATTATGTAATAATTATTAGCTGTAAAAAGTTCTTCCAGTACCAATTACACTGTGTTTCTCGACGTAGCATTTCAAGAAATAAAGTTGATTACCAGAAGTATTATAATGTTTTTGTAACTGCTGTACAATGTTCCATTGTATTATCTTACATTCGCAAATCTCTATTAGAATTCATAAAGTATGTAACATAGGAAAATAGATTTGTTTAATAAAAACTGTTTGGTTATAAGATATTATCACACTAGTCCATAGGAAGAGCTTCATGAGCTACTTGTCTGATAATGTCGAATCTTTGTTTTCCTAAATTTTGTCCCCCGTGTTTGCGAGTTACTATCAATATTCCATCATTGATGCCTTTATCCTGTAAGAGTTCCATAAGTATCTGACTGGCACTCCACTCTCCATCGTCATCATGTCCCGACACTGTTTGACCATTTTCATCTAGGAATCTATACGCATAGATGATGTGATCACTTTTTGCAGTATCACCTTGGTAACATGATCTCAGTACTTGACTTGCCTCTATCTGTGTGTGTACTGAATGGTAATGACCTTGAAAGACACTATTTTTGACAGTTCGTGGAAGTGTATGTTCGATATGGTTGTAATCTATTGCATCACTCGTTGTTATGTGGTCCAAACAGTTTGACTCGAATTTACCTTTGATCAGTTGATTGTTCACGAAAAGTTTGTCCTTCACAAGTTTAATGTTGGCACTGGAGTTATTTTTCTGAGCTTCTTGTCTCATTTTGGTCATTAGAGGGATCTGTGCTGTGCGTCGCTCACGGACTGAGGCTGGTAACTGCTCACTGATGGCATATGGACTTGCTTTTAAATTTTTGGAGTAGGACATTGCTGTAATTTTCCCTTGCTGTGTCGTAAAAGAAACAATTATTGGCCTGGGTTTATTGCCCTTTTTGCCCATACGGTGAGCCACATCGATTCTGATATCAGCTTCAACATTGTTTTTGGAAAATATGAGAAGTTCAGGTACTTTCATCACAGTTGTTAGAAATAATTTAACTTCATCACCAACATTTTCGCCACTTTTTTCTGGTAGATTGTAAATCACCATGTTTTTCTTCAAGGCGTGGGTTTCCATGGACACTATTTTATCTTCTAGTACTGAGACTTTTGAGGCAAGTTTTGCAATGATACCATCTGACTGCTGGAGCTTTAATTGCAATTGTTTGTTTTCCAATTGTAAAGTACTCACATCAAGACTTGTTTTTATTTCCTGGGCCCTCATCATTCTGTACATGGAATCAATTTTTTTCTTCCATGGACATAGACTTTGCTTGATCCTCCAAAACTTCATCAAAATCTAGTGCATCAGCATTTGGTGGCTTTGAAGCTTCACGGGTAAAGTATGCATCCAAGCTCATTTTGGAGGACTTTGTAGGTTGCCTTATTGCTGGACTAGTTGCACTGCTATCAGATAAATCACTGTGATTTCTTTTACTCTGGCTTTTCATGGGTGAACAGTTTGTAACAAATAATACAATGCTCAAAGTATTAGTTTTTAGTTAATGTCAATCACTATGTTGACACAGTTTTATTTTTCTAAAGTGATATAAACATAACACTCCATAGACATGTGCACTTACTGATAATTTTTCACCTTTTTGTTAAGGGTCAAGGAAAGTTTTATTTATCCACACTCAATATATTAGATTTCGGGGTACGGATAAAAAGAACACATTTTAATTATCCAATGTGATGTAAACAAAACACCTAGATTTGTGCACTTCTTGACATTTTTCTACCGTTATTTAACCAGTCAAGGAAAGTTTTCATTGTCTATTTATAGATATACAAATGGGTCACCCAAGGCTTTGTACACTTGTTAATTTGGCTGAGCTATGGCAAATCTGTCACTATTGTTCTAATATTAGCCAGGTGACTTATCCTCAATTCTCCTAGGCTAAAGTACATGTGTACCCGTTATTTATGGGTATTGATATTATTCTAACTCTCTAATTATATGAAGAAAATGTTCAATTTATTCTTCAAATTATGATTAATTCACATTGTTTTCAGTCATGAAAGTATTCCACTATAGTCCATTCATATTTACACATAACTTGTTGAAAGTGATTCTGTGATTCCTTCAACAGTAACTTTATAAAATCACATTTTTGCACAGCCAAAAGAAACACATCTACCTCTACACAAACTTCTTACCTTCTAACATGGATAACATTGGTCTTTTGAGGATATATATTTTTTATAAAGGTGTCTTTGTGAACACTAATCTGCAAGGTGCTTACAGAGTATTTATTTGGGGTTTTATGTCGCTTTCAACACTACAGGTCATACCACGATGGGTAGTTGGAAGGGCTGAGGAAACCAGTACATACAGTTGGTCAAGGTTCTGTACTGTAAACTGCCGACCAACGGCAAGCAACTACCAGCTTTCCCACTTGAGGTTGGGCCAGGAACCAAACCGTGATCTCAGCGGTGGGAGTTTACAGAGTGAATTTTGGGATTATAATCAAATTGTCCACAGAAAAAAAAAAGAATTTTTCTTCATAAATAATTTTTTTTGCAAAGTGTTTAACAGAATGACATTTTGATTACACAAGAACTGTGTCTGGAAATACTGGGCATTTAAGACACGAGTGTTGTTTTATTGACAATTAGTTACTTGTGTGGATTATAACTATGTATTTTTCTCAGATAATCATGTCACTGTTGTGTTATGCATTTATTTGGGAATGTCACTTGTGACATGGATTTATTTAATTTGACATCCGTTCATTTACATGTAGTGTGTCTTTCGACACCGGATAGGGTAGTGAATTATTTAATCTATGTACATGTATAGGGTACTTAATTATTAAATCCATAGAGAGTAGTGATTTATTCCATTTATGTTGTGTTGCCATAGCATTGGATCAGAGGGTGATATCCTGTCTTTCGGTAAGAATCAAGTGGCTGGTCCCCACTGGGTAGGATTGTGGTTTGGGCAGTATACAGTTTGGGCATTATGACAAATGACAAGATATCCACATATGTATGTCCATTGTGTTAGTTGGTTTTGAAATTGTGTTTTTTAGATACCAAAATGCTTAGATTTATTATATCTTTTAGATAAAATATTTAAATAGATTTAGACAAAAACAAATCACCTAGGTTATATTTTCAAAATGCATTCCAAGTATCTTATCCTTTGTGAGAAGATATCCAAAATTGTACGGGTCCAAACGCAAGCAAAAATCTGCTTTGTTTGGCCATCATGTTTTTCTTCTTTCCCCAGCTAATTTGACCTGTCTTATTTGCTAGGGTGAGCATTTTATCCAGTTGATATCCTTGTGATTTGTCTCCAGATCTCCTGGGAGGAGTTTTTAAGAGTAATTAACCCCTACAGACCCCCTCCATATTGTAAAATTCCTCTAGTATTGCAAAACTTCTCCCCTAATTATTGCAGAAAAACCCTTAAATATTCCTTAATACTCTTTAATGTTGTTTTTCTAAACTGCATAGTTAGGTTTCTGTATTTAAACCCATGTAATTAACCACAACAAAGAGAACACGGGGCTGACACATGGATACAGAGTTATGGGATTAAGTTCTTGGAAATTAGCAATTTGAACTTTGGTTTGGACTTACCGAGAAATTCTATTTGTGTCATGAAGGAAAGTGTTGTAAATTTGGAGTTAAAGAAGTTGTATTAACATAACTTGTAACATTTTTATTATGTTGGGAATATTTATGAATATCTAAGACAGATGAAAAATGAAATTTGGATAAATGTATCGCCCCTTGAAAATTTGGAAATGTTGGATTAAGATCTGTAATCTATAAAGTTTGTTATTTAAAATAAACTGATTGGATACTATTTATTTCTTGTTGTTTATGAATAATATGGTCAAATATTTGGATATACACAACATCAGATAGACAATTATGACAGGCGAGTACTAATTAGTAATTATGTTACGGGCCGTTTCAGCTCCATGTGCCGTTTCGACCTGGCGCACTCAATATGTGTGCCGTTTCAACACTTGATAGATCTTCTATTTGTAAAATATGACTAGAAACCCAATCGTGGCCTCATATTTCCTAAAGTCTGTATGTGCCAAGTAAAATATTGCAATAAAACATCATTAGTAGTTGCAGTAAGAATAAAATATTTTTCTTGAGGGAGGTTTCAGTAACAATTATTTTCATTGGTTACTTAAATTAACATTAACATTGGTGGCTTTTGTTTGTAAAATATTATTACTAGAAAATCCATCGTGGCTTCATATTTTCTTAAGTCTTTGTGTGCACTGTGCAAGGACTAGCATTTGATATTTTATTCGTAAAATATTGCTAGATTTTCTATTTCCCCCATCGTGGCCACATAAATTAACCGTGGTGTTGAAACGGCGCAGTGAGCCGTTTCGACCCGGCGCCGGTGTCTAAACGGCCCGATACAATTATTTCTATTCAATTATTTTTATTTGGACATCATTTGGCATCCACAAATATTTCCATTATGAGATTAGTAGTCCTTACACGAGAATAAGATTGTTGTGACCAAGGAAAAATGGCCATAACACTAGTTAAATCATAGAGATCTCTGAAGACTTATGCCACTTTGGTGGAGGATTTGCCTTTGTTTCAGCTCTGACTGGAGTATGACAATGTTGTGTGGATTCTGGATAGCCTCCCTCCCTCTTCACCCTCTTGCTGTCAGATGTCGGTGCTGGCTTTTAAGTGCCTAGTTATTTTTCCTTTCTGTCCTGCCTGGAGTGACACCAGACCAGTAATGTGAACCCATAGTAAGAAGCACCTCGTCTTTTTCTTCCCTCCTTTCCTGCCTGGAGTGACACCGGACCAGCAATGTGAACCCATAGTTAAAAGATCCTCAGGCCGTAAAAACCATTCATCCCACTTCTAATGTCTCTAGAACCATCTATTGACATGCGCAGTGGGGTCAGTATCCACAGGTTAACGTTCCTCAGATGAGGTTACACTTAGGACACTAAAACACCAGATTTTTATATTCTTATCTTACACTGTAGTGTAGCAAACATTTCCTTTTGACTAGCAAAGACACTCAGATTTTGCAAATCACTCCTCAAATTATGAAAGGATCCTACCTAATGCTCTGTCCCTGCATCTAGCACACTCATGGCTGTCAAGCGTTGCCATAATATGTACACAATATCCAAGTTTTTGTCCTGGAGATACCATGATATTCCAACTGACTTCTGACCATACTATTGAGATATAACACTTTTACAACATCTAAAAAATGGAGACTTTCTCTTAAATCTCAAGCGTTTAACCACACCTCAAACAAAAAGAGGAAGTATCTTGTTCCATCTAGTGAGAGCTTGGGGCAATATGACAACCTAGACAGTCAACAGGACTGTACCGGTTCCCGCCATAGACCAGCAGAGGGCATTTTTTTCCAACTTGGCAAAACTAGCAGGGCACCAGACATATGCAATTTGACCACTAGGTAAAATGTATCCACGCAATAAAAAGGTACTTTATGAAGCATTTACTGTTTGTCATGGAAATACCATTAAAATCTGGTTGAAAATATATTCTGAATCGCACAACTGCACAGGAAAAAGTAAAAGTATTCCTAATAACAGGATATGGGTTCACAACAATAGAAAGCTATTAATTGGATCTTTGAGGTCAACAGTAGAAATTTTCAAGTTAAACTTTTGGGATATTTTCAATAAATTGGTTTATTATGTTTACACTTAGAGATCTGATCATAGCACTTGGAAGTCAAAACTGGACGTCTTAATGTATCAGGATGGACAATTTTGTAGAATTGTAAAAATCGTTTATGCCTAAAGATTTGGTCATGTGTTAATACCTATACTCCAGTGTATTCACACGCATCTTATTAAAACACTGACAAGAGTTTATTTTAAGCATTATGGATAATATTATGTAAAAGGTTTATATTTTGATAATACGTTGGGATGGGAAAACTCTTTGAAACAAACAATTACTGCAGAAATTTATTTTTACTTGCAACACACAAGTAGCACTTACCAAAGAAGTCATCAATACACAATTCATCAAGCAAAAGATTCTTTTTACACCAATGTACAATCAAAAAGCCAAAACAAAGTGTGTACAAACTACAATACACAAATCATTCAAATATTAAAGTACCACACTAAATCTAATGATAAATAACTGCAAAAAGAACATGTGCTTCTATACCACAAGATTCAAGAGAAAATTCATTGGGAAAACAAGGTCAATCATATACATTACTGTTTGATGAACTCTTTCCAGATTCCCACAGGACTACGGGGTTCATTTGGCTCATTTTTATAGAACACGTGTTACTTCCAATATTCCAATAGTTTGCCAACTTGTATAATCATTCAAAACTAAAGTCTGGGTGACAATGAACCATGTGTGTTTTTCAAGTTAGGTAATGCAAATAATTCATACGGTGTATTGTTTCATTTCACTGGTAATACTTCCACCAATCAGGTGCCACACACGTATCAAAGTGCGCCTAACCCTGGTCAATCCACAAACCGAAACTTTAACCTTGTTTGGTGGGATAAACCCTGAAAATATTGTCACCAGGTGGTTATTGTGGTCAAACTATCCATACATGTTAATCATGGTATCTAAGTGACTTGTTACAAAGTGTACAATGAGCTTTAATGAGCTCGTAGCAGTGAATCATCTGGGTTTGCACTGGACACACAGAAATAGGATCCAACTAAAATGCTTTCTAGTCTATTAGGAGTTATACAGGGATTAACAACAATAAAATGCTCAGTTCATTTTACAAGATATTTAACAAAATTTACACTATCTTTGTAGAAACAGTACATATAACAACACGAATGAGTAGCATATCTCTATGTAATTCTCTCCTAAAATTCACAGTTCTTTTGTTGACTAACATACAGAAAAATGTACATATTGGTTTGTATTTCTGTATAAAAGATAAAAAATCTGACACTGGGTATGCCCTTTACAATAGAGAGTGGAATCGAGTCCACCGTTGTATAAAACAAAGCACCGTTTACAACTACTGTACAGTGAGAAAAAAATACTATTCGCATTTAAACTGTGTATTATTCAGATTATATGTATGCAACAAAAAATAATAAAGCACGTTGTGGAATTAGATTCTCATTACCTAATCTATCATTTACAGGGATTTCCGAATTTTTACAAATTTTTGTACACACCGTGAATAATTACACCACTAGTTGATACAGATGGAAAAAAACCCACACACACAAGATTGTATTAGATTATTTACAGATTGGAAACATACACTGAATAAAAGTAGTTGTCAATGACTTCAAAGTAAATTACAGCTATACTTTACAGCGCATGTCCACCAGTGGCTTCTGTAACAAACACCCAAGGAAACCCTTCACTTAAATTATAAGACACTCTTAATTTTTGGACATTTGCTGTTTTATTGTAAGCTAACTTTAAAAGGGTGATCTGTCCAAAGCTTGGACTCTGCGAATTTTCATTGACAGCAACCTGTTAAATCACTGAGTAAATGAAGACTTGACCCAAGTGTGTGTTTGCTGCAAATCAGAACACAGGTCATGTCCCTTTCAATAACTTCACAGCTACAGCAAAACCCGTCCCTCCCTGTGGTGACTTTCATGGCACTCAATACAACGGGCTGATCAGACTCTATGTGGGATGAATGGCAGTGATTACAAATGCTTCTTATCTGTGGAATGTTTGTACTATTTACATTTAAAAAAAGTTTATATTACAAGCCGTTTAATACAAGATTCTGGTCGTCTGAACTTTTGTACAAAACACTATATTTACAATACACATTCTTCTACAAAATATTGAGATAGTGGCGACAGTCCCATAAATGTACGGAAATTCACAGGAAAAATAATAGTACATATAGCATTTGGGGAGATTTTCTGTACAAATGCTTAGATTATATAAAGCAGTATATATTAGTAAATACAAAAAGAAGATAACCAAGTCTCTTCTGGATGGATTCATCAATACCAACACGTTCTGGTCACCGGTCAGTGTCCACCAGGCTTTTTCAAAAAACATTTCTCATACTATTATTTTTTTTTGGTTAACGCCCGTATTAAAAATGTATACTTGAAATGCACCTTAAACACTCTATGTGCCACAGATTGTTACCAAGGTGTTTGATTTCTTTCTGAAGTCTGAGTAATGTTTCACAAAATCGGGCAATGCCTTTAATCGAAGACTAAAAGAAAAAAAAATATACGTGCCACACATTCTAAACTCAAAGACCTGTGTCCAGGTTCTCCAGGAAAACTCAAGCTCAACTCTGTTTCAAACAGTTTTACATTGTTTTACGCTTGGGTCCATTTTAAAGCTTGCCTTGAGGAATATTAACCTCAGAGTTTCTGCAGTCAAAGCTTTATAATATGACCAAACCACCCCCATAAGGTGGAATTTGACACCTTGGATTTGAAACTTTATTCAGTGTCAGAAATCTTTTATTTTTAAATGGAGAACAAGAACATGGAGTTTTGAATTTGATTCGTATGTCATGTATGTTGTAAAAAGCATGGCATTTTAAACTTGAAAACTGCTCATGTTAATACAAGACGTAAGGACAAGATTGGACAGTATAGCACAATAGAAATACTGGAGTGCTGTGCAAGAACCTAGTTGTTTACATCCGTTTCAAGGTCATAGGAGCACAGCCCCGAGGGAATGAACATGTTGCCAGGATTCTGAATTTAAAAGCACAGGACCAAGTGATTCAATGTCACACAACTCCACAAACACTGAGGTCACTGTAACAACTGCACCAGTAGTTCACTTATGATTTAGGTTGAACCCATGAGTTTGAGAATAGGTACAGAACCTGGACACTGTAAATAACTAGTGTAGAGAATGCTAGGAGGGAGGTGTTTGCTACAGAAGCCTTGCCATATAACGGCACCCCAACAGTCCACTGGTTTAAACAACGACAGAGCTTAAACATCCACCACAACCGTAACTCCGGCCCATACAAACAACCAACACTATACACATATCAGCAGATGGATCAGCTGTGTATACACACTTCATTACTTAAGATGTAGATTGAAGAACTTTGCCACTCCTTCAAATTTGACAAATACCAAAATACAAGAGGGAAAATTTATATGTTTCAGAAAAAAATGAACTGAAATGCCTCTAAAAATGTTCAGTTTTATCCATTTACCCAGTTACTTGCAAGTTAGTTTTGGGGTTAGGAATTTTTTGCTCTACAGTACCTAAAACTGAGCTTAAAAAAGGCTAAATATGGCTCCATTGAAAAAAAGAACAGGCAAATGTGAACAAAGTGACAGTTTAATGTCCAGTTCAAACAATGAGGGTATATTGGGGCAACCCCTCAGTATTGCCACAAGTGTGAGAGTCAGACCCACAGAGGAAAATGTGATTACATGCCAAACTTGCAAACCACTAGGGCCTCAATAATTGTGAACAGCAGGTGAACATTTTGTAAAAGTAGGCATGTAGTAAACAAGTCAATGTTTGGTCATCTTTCATCAGCTCATATCAATACTATTAACACCAAATTATGGACAACATTTTCAAAAGCTGAATTAAGTTTATGTAACAAAACCTCTGCTCAAACACTGGATTATATCACCGTCCTACAAGTTTGGAGGTGAAAACCCTGTAAGTACAGCTTCGAACTCTCTCATCAGTGGAAGTCAATCGGGAGTCCTTATCAGGATACCATATCACTAGAATTCAATCTGCAGTCCTCAACTGGGATTCAATCCAGAGTCCTTAGTAATTCAATCTTTAAAAGAGGATTTCAGTGTGGAGTCTGTACAGTGCCTTTTCCAATAAAATTGAATTCTATGTGGTTAAGTTCACAGTGCCTTAGATGCTGCATAACACAATGCGAAGAAACGTCCAGTACAGGACTTCACAACTAATGCTTACAGGTTTCAGTATGTTTCAAGCTATTTCCCACAATGCATGTACATTTCAGTTTCATTCTCTCAACATACGCCAACATAATGCTTTATAGTGCATCCCAGATTGATTATAATTTTAAACAGACATTATATAGACATCAAGTGTTTTCTCCCCCTCAAGTTTTAAACAATGGAATACATTCTGTACAGTAACAAACACGATCTGTACAGCAAAAAGCACTCAAAAGTGTATCAACAAGATGTAACAAACCCGACCACAGGCCTTGCACCCAAACTCACACAACAGTCCGAGTCACCTCATCTGAGGATTCAATAGGCGTAATCACTGCATTAACAGACACCTCATCTGATCTGAGGATCTGACGGGGCGTAATCACTGCATTAACAGATACCTCATCTGATCTGAGGATCTGACGGGGCGTAATCACTGCATTAACAGACACCTAATCTAATCTGAGGATCTGACGGGGCGTAATCACTGCATTAACAGACACCTCATCTGATCTGAGGATCTGACGGGGCGTAATCACTGCATTAACAGACACCTCATCTGATCTGAGGATCTGACGGGGCGTAATCACTGCATTAACAGATACCTCATCTGATCTGAGGATCTGACGGGGCGTAATCACTGCATTAACAGACACCTCATCTGATCTGAGGATCTGACGGGGCGTAATCACTGCATTAACAGACACCTCATCTGATCTGAGGATCTGACGGGGCGTAATCACTGCATTAACAGACACCTCATCTGATCTGAGGATCTGACGGGGCGTAATCACTGCATTAACAGACACCTCATCTGATCTGAGGATCTGACGGGGCCCAACACTGAATACAGTAGAAAACAGCACATATTTCCCTGTATTTACTGGGGTGAGTACATGTAAACTCACTGAATCCCAATACCTCGCCCTATATACTCCAATTGTCTCTTACACAGACCATATCAACAGATTTACAGTGTTGTATATGAAACCTTCTTCTAAATCTTTCCAAAGTCATATTGAGGTCAATACCCGGAATGAAATGCGAGTTTATTCAGCAAGGCCTGGACCGCTGTACAAAAACAAAACCCCCCTGAAGTTCAAAACCCGTCTATACAGCTTAAAACACTTTACACCATGCAACTGATTAGCTCTTACCGGGCTCTCAATGATAGGAAATCAACAGGGAGATATTTTACAATTTACACAAATAATTACTACATTACCGCAACTGGCCTTAGCTTTGTACAAAAAACTGTTTAAAATAGTCATTTGAATATTATTATTATGTACTATTTATCACTGGAAAAAAGGTATAAACAGCTGAAATTTACTAATACCATTCAAAAATATTCACAAACCGTTTTTATTTCTACATTTATTGGTTATATATATTTATATCTTTAATGTACATTCTGAACAAATATATATACTGCAAAAATGAATACAATTACTACTGAATACACCACTATACACACCAGAAATATAGAATATATACCCCACTGTACAAACTCCTACCTCTCTACTGTACACACAACAAAGAAAAACAAAAAAAAACATGGCGACCACGCCATTTCCCCAACAAATTATAAGAAGAAACAGCGGGGGAACCAAACATATTTACTACAAAATGGCACAAACAAAAGCAGCAACTTTCAATATGATTCAACTTGACAGTATATTAGCCACAATTCAGGTTTTTATGTCAGTTACGGTCATATTTCAGGCCTTCACTGTGTCCACTCAGGATGACCTGCTAGATTTGTACCATGACAACCAGGGCCAAGGGATGAAGTTCCCAAACTGGATATCAACTGGTGCACAGAAGCTCATTTAATTTTGTTGGTCATTTATAATTACACTGACTCTACCCCTGGTAAGGCAGATCTACACCTAGTAAAACTGACATCAGGAAGGAAATAATCAAGTGGAAACAGTTCTGTGATTGACTTACATAAAACTAGCAAAAACTTGCATGATTTTCATTTAAAATTTGCAGAAAATATCTTTTTGTTTCCGTGTAATACTCATACCACTATTCCCTGTGGACTTGGTGACTACACCTAATAAAGTAAACGGGAGGCTACAAGCTGCTCAAATGTTCTGCCACTATTCACAGAGATGACTGCAGTAGGTGTCAATACAAGCTCAATTTGCCTGATGAAAAGATTGTTTTTAAAAAATCTCAGATGCAAAATCCTTTTTTCAAACTTGTGTCGAAGGACATAATTGTGAGTGATGTTCTTGTATTTGTTGAGTCTATAGGAAGCAATGTTAAGGCTCCCCAACTACTTGTATGATTTATGGTAAATGTGTCGGACTAGTATTGTGTATTTTTCATACTTTGGATCTTACACATCTTCAGCCTCTGTCTTTCAGTTAGGGGAATGTCAGTAATTTGAGAGTTGAACTGTGTCTGTACTGTTGAATGGGTGATATAGTGCTTTGAGTCCTGTAGTATATGCAGATATTGCGCAGAGTGTAAATACAAAAAAAAACAACAAAAAACAACAACAACATTCGAACCCAATAACAAGCCTTTCAAAGCCTAACTATACATTTCTTGAAAGTTACATTTGGGGAAAAACTCCTTAACTTGGATATCATTGGTTTTTTTTGTGGCATGTATTTTATAATTATAAAAAACAACAGGCTGCTATTAACTGGGTTCATATTGTGTCAGCTGGAGAACTATTTTTAACGTTAATTATTTCAATCAAGCATTTTGCATTTGAACTTGGTGTATTTTTTAGGTAGAACTGAGCTGAAAGCATTGTCCTCCAGACTTTCTGCACAGCACTTAGTTAATCCACTGTCATGTTTTGGAATGAACGTTAAATCCCAGGGGGATTTAAAGCCCAGAGTGCATTCTGAATAATGCAATGAGTGGCCTTCCCTTTAAAACTACCATCCTTAGGACCAGTAAAAAGCATATAATGTTGAACGGTATAGGAGCACACCTAGGCAGTCATAAGAACACCGCAACACACAAATTGTACAGAACTAGCACACGATGAAAACTACAGAACTCTATATAATGACAACAGCCTCATTTCATGGAAAACAGTGCCAATCATTCTTTAAATATATGTATATATATATGTAAGATATAAAAGATGTAGAACAGCATTAAACAAACACCCAAACCAATTATGATATTAACGAGCAGCTACAACACAAATATGACCAATCATTTCATCAGGATTATTGCAATTAAAAAATAAACAAAAAGGTAAAGAAAACACCAGACAAAACTCTAACCATAAACAAAAACACACCAGTTATATCAATAACAACAACAAAAGGGGTTGTATAAAAACCTGGGGAGGGGCTTGTGTTGGTATCTTCTGATCAGGCAACGAGCTAACTGCTCTTTTTTTTGAAATATAACACTTTGAAAAATACGCTGTGGGTGATATACATCCAGCCCTGTCCCAGTCCACCCCACATAAACTGCGGATAAACACACGCTGGCCTCCACACAACATCCTCCGTCCATTCTGATTCACAAACGCAGCTCTCAACTCTGCTATAACTGACAATGTGGTCACTATGGTAACGCCCCGTTAGGAGGCATCCCGATAGGGCCGAGTTCTTGATTGGTCTTCATGTAGAACTTCTCGAGTTTGGCCAGGATATGTTTTCCATACGTGAACTTTCTGAGTGCTCCAACGTGGGGACGGATCTGTGAAGCAAAGGACAAGTACTTGTGTTAGCAAGCTTACACATGTATTCAGGACTACATTGTATAATGTCTGTTAATGAAAATGACAATTGGATCTCAGTGGATTCTCTTGTAGTTCAATCTATTTAAGAGTCTGGACTTATTTACATGTACAAATCAGAGGCACAGTAGTCTGTGGACTACACCATGACCAGGTCATATCAAAGTGGTTACCGTGTCACCACACACTGTACAGTACACGTGTACAAGTCACCGTGTCACCACACACTGTACAGTACACGTGTACAAGTCACCGTGTCACCACACACTGTACAGTACACGTGTACAAGTCACCGTGTCACCACACACTGTACAGTACATGTGTACAAGTCACAGTGTCACCACACACTGTACAGTACATGTGTACAATTCACTGTGTCACCACACTGTACAGTGCATGTGTACAAGTCACTGTGTCACCACACACTGTACAGTACATGTGTACAATTCACTGTGTCACCACACACTGTACAGTGCACGTGTACAATTCACTGTGTCACCACACACTGTACAGTACACGTGTACAAGTCACAGTGTCACCAAACACTGTACAGTACATGTGTACAAGTCACCGTGTCACCACACACTGTACAGTACACGTGTACAAGTCACTGTGTCACCACACACTGTACAGTACACGTGTACAAGTCACTGTGTTACCACACTGTACAGTACACGTGTACAAGTCCCTGTGTCACCACACACTGTACAGTACACGTGTACAAGTCACCGTGTCACGACACACAGTACAGTGCACGTGTACAAGTCACTGTGTCACCACACACTGTACAGTACAGGTGTACAAGTCACCGTGTCACCACACACTGTACAGTACATGTGTACAAGTCACCGTGTCACCACACACACTGTACAGTGCACGTGTACAAGTCACTGTGTCACCACACACTGTACAGTACAGGTGTACAAGTCACCGTGTCACCACACACTGTACAGTACACGTGTACAAGTCACTGTCACCACACACTGTACAGTACATGTGTACAAGTCACTGTGTCACCACACACTGTACAGTACACGTGTACAAGTCACTGTGTCACCACACACTGTACAGTACAGGTGTACAAGTCACCGTGTCACCACACACTGTACAGTACAGGTGTACAAGTCACTGTCACCACACACTGTACAGTACACGTGTACAAGTTCCTGTGTCACCACACACTGTACAGTACATGTGTACAATTCACTGTGTCACCACACACTGTACAGTACATGTGTACAAGTCACTGTGTCACCACACACTGTACAGTACAGGTGTACAAGTCACCGTGTCACCACACACTGTACAGTACACGTGTACAAGTCACTGTGTCACCACACACTGTACAGTGCACGTGTACAAGTCACCGTGTCACCACACACTGTACAGTACACGTGTACAAGTCACTGTGTCACCACACACTGTACAAGTCAGATCACTAGGCAGTTACAAGTTGGGAGGACCGATGCATGGATTTTTGTTATATTGTGTCAGAACATGTTAAGTAGTTAAAGAAGTGTAGGAAAGCAGTGCATACTATTCAGTCCCGATTCTGTGAGAACAAACATCAACCACTAGTAAGAAACTACCGACTTCAATTGTTTGGTCTCGTGCGATTACAGAGCATGCTAGCATATGTCATTAAATGAGTCCTGAAGAGGGAGTGCTTGTATCTGGTGATATAACTGAATACTTCACGAGATATATTTCAACAAGATTATAACACGGTCAAGCTGGTAAGTTTCTCACCTTGTGTAGGAGCAACTTTCTCTGAGGCGGATCTGCCACGTCAATCATCTTCTGAATCACATAGTTTGCAAACTGATCCTTCATCATGGTGAAGAGCAACCTGTGACAATACAGACACTCAATAAAAACTTCATGGGTTTCCACCAAATAGTACAGCACTCCTATAAAGGTCTCTGCAAAAACCTGCCTGTCATCTACCATTGACACATGTCAGAAAGGTTACCAGAAAGCACTACAGACAGTTGGATAATAATACATGAAGCAGTTTCAGGGAAGATAGAGTTCTTTGTATGAATAACTGGAAACCAGCCATTGTACCAGAAATGCAAGAAAATCAACGTGAAATCAAAAAACACTAAATTCATATTAGGTGAAATTCAATAAACATAATTTTTTTTTTTAGTGGTAGTAACCTTGTCAGTTGCATCAGTGGGTACTTACCCATCATTCATTGCACACACTTCCTCTATGAGGAATGCTCTCTCCTGACGGCCCGCATGAGCAATACACTTTTCCACCACATTGCTGAAAGACAACCAACAGTCCGATATTAGACGACAACTAGGGAGTGACTTGTCTGTGGCTGTATTTGAATGCACTGAACAGATCTTTTTGTTATTCCAATAATACTAGCAGCAATCTGTGCTGGACAGTTTGCTTGAGCAACACATACCCGTACCACAGTAGGCATTTATCACTTTTATTCAGGGTACAGGGATCAATATATATATATACATATCACAGGCCCCACTTTACTCAATATACCTTTACTACAAGGCCACCATTTTCCTGTATACATATTACAGGGCCCCTTTCCATTTTACCTCCTCGTTTCCACGCTTCTCCTGTTTTCTATACATTAACATAGTTTCCTATATTCATACCACGGGATGTCTTTCCCCTTGTTGATTAAACTCAAAGTTCTTATTACCGGGCTAATCCCTTTTCTATCCATATTAGAGGCCTCCTTCCTCTCTCAGCATCATACACTCCTTTTTTCCCTTTACTTTTGATACTCATATAACAGGGCACTCTTCCCGGACACTACTGCTAGACTGCCCTAGAACTGGTATACCTTTATTATTGGGCTCCTTTCCCTTTCATCCAAATCGTGAGACCCCTTCCTTGTACATATCTCTATGACAGGACCCTCTTCCAGGAGAGTATCACTGTCACTGGTCTTACCTTGCAAACTTGTGCTGACTGAGCGTGCACATCTTTCCCCTCACTATGGCAACCACTTTCGTCTTCTCCTCAGGTCTTCCATGCTCTAACACGTGCTGAATCACGTAGTTACCGTACTGGTCCTGTACTAGTCTCTCCGTCTGAGAAAAGAGCTCCTCAAGGATCGGGCCGATCTGCTCTGGTATACAGTGCTCCAACACGCGCTGGATCACCCGGCAACCATAAGGATGAGTCGATAATGAGAGCACCTGCAGACAACAAGTGGAAAACATGCTTAACCCATCTCTACTTGACTAAAATCAAAAATATACTATGCACAGGATACTGGACATTTAGTTACTGGCACAATACCCTGCTGAAGAACTTACATTGGGAATTATTTCAAGGAATTTTACCCTGTATTAGTGGGGTGTCACTTTTACACATCCATAGGTGTCAAAACAAAGATTATCAACACTTAAGTAGTATAGGTACCAAGTTATACCAACAGTTTTGGTAATGCAGTACTATTTTATCATTATTCCACTCCTAGCACTAAAATATTTGACATTTTGTTGGAAATTGCATGGTTTCACAACAGATGCCGGTTAGTATTTTAAAAGCGGAACAATGCTAAGTCTAGTGTTAATGGTCATCTGTCCTGTAAGTGTGTCTATGAGATAGTACATATGTCTCACCAGTTCTTTAAATGTATATGTCATGGTAGAAAGTCCAATTAGGTAGAATTTCAAATTCTACTGGTAGAAAGTCGAATTGGGAGTTTCTACCGGTAGAAAGTCCACATAAACTTGGTAGAAAGTCCAATTGGAGTTTCTACTGGTAGAAAGTCCAATCTAGGAGATTGCTCCGGGGTTCGAAATGTAATTTGTTAGATATTCCAATCTCGGAGATTTAGTTATTGCGCTGTGTACTATTTTACTGTAACACAGATTTAACATAATTAGACATGACAGAAACTGAAATTTTCAGTCTATTTCAAGAATTTTACAATAAGCACCAAATCCCATAACTATTTTTTAAGGGAAATCTGTGATATGGACATTGCTAACTGATGTAAGAGTTAAATCTTCTATAACAAGTGTTATATAAAGAACAGTTTTAGCCAATTAAACTTTGTCACTTTCTACATGGAAGTTAGTTAACCTATTAAGACCCTATGCTTCTGCAGCAGCATTTGTTTGTCAAAACTACCCATTTGGTCTCAGCACGTAAAGTTTGTAGTACTGTCACCTCATCCAATGTTTGAACATCTAGATTGGACTATCCACCAAGTTTATTCGATTTCAGACCCCAGGTCAATACCCAAATCTTCAAGATTGGACTTTCTACCATGACATATATACGAGTAAATCCAGGTGTTTTTTAATATTTACCGGTATACAGGTAGATGACTCACCTGTCCTTTAAATGCGTCTATGAGGAAGTCCAGGTTTTTGGGCTCTATACACTCAATACACTTCTGTACAACATGGTTTCCGTTTTGGTCTTTGACACATTTTAACACGTGACCATCCAGCTCTTTCACAATCTCAACCTGAAAGAACAAGTACCAATCAATGAACTAGCTTGTTGACTTTAAATATAGTTGAATACATTACCCTCAACCCACACGAGCCAGAGAATTATCATTTCTAACAGGAATAACTTGAAGAACGGTCTCTACTGACCTACCATTAACTTGACAGGAAACTTGACCAACACAGTTCCACTTGAAATGGTGGGACATTCCTGTAGAAACCCTTGATTTTGGATTAAAAATTTTCCTTTTTCACCTTGTATTTTAGTCAGCAAGATTTGACTTGCCTCAGGAAAAACACATGCATATCTACAGTGTTGTGGTCACCAACGCCTATACTTTCACCAGTTTAGCACCACATAAATCAAAACGGACAGACGCCAAGTTCAGGGCACTTCTAATTCAGGCACAACTGTGGAAATGACCACTGCTGTGCAGATGGTCCATACTGATGAGTTGACATACTGACCGTTGTACCTTAGGTGTGCCTGAATGCAGATACTGAGCACTACAGTCCAGAATAGTATTTTTGCATATTGTGGTGCTGTCTTCAAGGTACACTGACCTGCATTTCTGTGGGAATTGACTCCAGTGCCTTCTGTATCACCCTACACCCGTACATCTGTAGAGCTAGTGGCAGCACGTGGCCTCTGACTCGCTGGGCTAGTGTCTGTTTCTGTTCCGGTGCCCCGAATTCAAAGAATTTCTGGATGACGTAGTTTCCGAACACGTCTGTCATCAGGCTGTAGGCAGCCGACAGGATCTCATTGAACACCATCTGCTTCTCCGCGGGAGTGGCCCTCTCCAGCTTCTGCTGGATGAACCTAAAACACAAAACTGGTACATGCTAAACTACATACACACAATCATCTGAGGTAACTCTACTCAATCCCGTGAGAGGGGACAAAACTACTGGTACATGCAACACTACATAAACCCAATCATCTGAGGTAACTCTACTAATCCTGTGAGAAGGGCCACCATGGCAGTGGAAACACACTCGCTGCACATTGACTAACTGTATATACTGGTTTCCTCTGCCCGCTCACCTACCAATCACAATACAACCATTAAGGTAATACGTGTGACGTAAACCACCAAACAAACTAGACCTAGCACATCAGAGAACAGATGCAAATTGTATCCACCAGAAAGAAAACTCACCAAAGCCAGTGAACAATTGTTTAACCTTAAAGGGCCAAGGCCACATCTGCCCGCATCAGAAGATTCCCAGCCATGATTTCTTATTGGTTGGTTTCACATTCCAAGCCTCTAGCAGCAATAATAAGCCAGTTATAGGCACTTTTACGTTTGACTACCCTTATTTGACCTTGAAGGAGAGGCCCAAGCTCAAATCTGACTACATCACAAGATTCCCAGCCCATGACTTCCTAGAAGTTAGTTTCACATTGCAAACCTCTAGGACCAATAATAAGCAAGTTATAAGCACTTTTAAGTTTACCTATCCTCGTTTGACCATGAAGGAGGGCCCAAGGTCAAATCTGACCACATTTAGAAGATTCCCAGCTATGATTCCCTATTGGTTGGTTTGACATGCCAAACCTCTAGGACCAATAATAAGGGATATATAGACACTTTTAAAGTCGGCTAAGTGGGGTACTTTGGCACTCCGTGGATGGCCTTGAATTAAGAGCTTCAAGGTTGATGTCTGCAAGGTTGTAGAGGACATGTATATGTGTTATACATGTCACCTATGAAGAGATTCAACCTTCTATTTGTGAGACCCAGACAGTGGAAAAAGGCAGATAATTTTCAAAGAAATGCTCAGGGTAGCCATCTTGTTCTTCACAGTAAGGCTGATTTCAGTCCCACAGAAGCTCACCTCCGAATGAAGATATCTTGCAAATTTGGTGAAGCTAGGTGAAGTAGTTTTCTGCGGAGAGTGTGAACGTCGAAAATAACTCTGTGACAGCGTTGTGAACACTAAACCAAAGTATCCAGAAGATGCAATAATCCTATGAACATCCTCACACATTAATTACCAGGTAAGGTGTTTGTGCTTGATTATAATTAATTGGATCTATCTGGAATGTTTTGTTTTGGGTTGCTGCACCTGCGTTTTAACTATTACCACCTGAACTAAAGTTTAACTTACATTCACACCTGTACATTATTAATTCAATTCACCTGGATCCATGCTGATCCTGTGAGAACTCCACCACATGGTTGACCAGGTCTTTGAGCTGCGGGTTGGGGATGCGGTTGTTGCGGAAATCCTCCAGTAGTCTGCTGCGTCCAGTCACCTCCTTGGACAAAGTGGACGTGCTGTAAATACAGGAAATCCATGTTTCTTACCATGATTTAGGCTACAGTCCACCATTTTTACACTGACTTTAGTTCATTTATCCAATCTTTTGCAGAGTATCAACAAAATTTGTTTTATGTAGCATACTTTTTAAGTGTGACCCATGTTGAAATTAACATATTGTCTACAACCTCATGCAAAATCGCCGGTCTCACTTCTACAACCTCATGAAAAACCCTGGTATCACTTCTACAACCTCATGAAAAACCCCAGTCTCACTTCTACCTCATGAAAAACCCCGGTCTCACTTCTACAACCTCATGAAAAACCCCAGTCTCACTTCTACAACCTCATGAAAAACCCCGGTCTCATTTCTACAACAAGATGAAAAACCCTAGTCTCACTTCTATAACCCCATGAAAAACCCTGGTTTCACTTCTATAACCACATGAAAAACCCTAGTCTCACTTCTATAACCCCATGAAAAACCCTGGTTTCACTTGTATAACCTCATGAAAAACCCTGGTTTCACTTCTATAACCTCACAAAAAAGACTTCTATTGCAATGAGCTTCTCTTTTTCAAAAAAAATCAGAATACCCGATGCTGAACATTGAACATAAAGCCATTCGAACTGCTCACCTCTTTGGAGCAGCAAACAGCTTGGGGTTAAATAATGAAGTTCCAAACAGGCCATTAGCGGCAGCGGCTGCAGCAGGAAGACCTACTCCATTTCGGAACTTTGCCTCGGCACCAGGGGCCGCCGGGAACACGCGACCTGCCGCACCAATACCTGTGGGGAAAAACTAGTGATTAACGAACAAGATGTCCATTTTCATGAATGCTGAAACACCTCAATGTGACATGCACTTCCCTTCAATTCAAAGAGTTAATTGTTGGTGGAAAAAGCAGGGTTTATAGTATTGGTTTACAGGGTTGCCAATTGAAAACTTTAACTGCTGAATGAGATATAAAACTCAAACTTTGAGAAAGTCAAATTTAAATTGCAGAGAATGTGAAAGAACTTTATTCAAAAAGAAACAGTACATGTAAAGGATATTCAAGTGAAAACTACTTGCAAATAATCACTAAACTGAAACATGGAGAAAAGTGTGATATTATTGGTGCTGGGAATCGCCTCCAATTTTCATGGTCGATTATTTGGCTTTTTGTCTTGCTCAATTGTTGGTCATTAAATCATGAAACACTTTCTTGGATGAAGTATAGGTGAATCCAGTAAGAATAATGGTATTCCGAACCTTAGAATCTACCAAAAATACCTACTTCCAGTATATATGGCAGCAGATATAAACTCAAAATTCATGACAAATCGGTCAATTTCTTACATAAATATGCATAAACTATTTAAAAATACTTGGATATCGGGATACATTAGTGAAGGCAAGTTTTAAGCTTAATAATTGATTGTTAGAAAACGTCTGTGACTGACTGTGATTGTACAGAATACACTGACCAATAATCGAGCACCCGTCTAATCATCCACCCATTAGACAACTGGTCTCAATGCAACATATCCCTGGATGGGACAAGTTTTTAATTGCTACCTACATTTTATCTACGGACCCTGAAGGAAATTCCCTATAATTTGAATCTGATACAATCAAAAGATTCTATGCTTAAGTGATAAACTCATTCGTTTCTTCTTGATATCCAGACAAAAGTCAAAGCTAACAATGTGACAAAACTTGCAGTCCATGTGAAGGGGGTGGGATCAGGGATGACTGACAGCTGTCACTAACCTTGTAAATCATAGACTCCGCCAAAATTGGAGCCAGCCAAGGAAGGGGGTGGGGTGAGGGAGGCTGTGCTGGCTTGGACGAGGCCCATTGGACCAGCAGGAGAAGTGGACGCTTGACCCAGAGCATTGTAGTACTGTCGCTTGTAATCTGTGAATGAGCCTGTCAGTGAACCCCGCCTCTCTCCTGCAGAGAAAAATTTATAAATTATGTTAATACACCCTGCCTCTCTCCAGCAGAGAAAAATCCACAAATTATGTTAAGCTCTGACTCTTTCCTGTAGAGAAATAATCCATAAATTATTCAACAAGCCCCATCCTTCTGACCAAGCCAGCCAAACACAAACTATGATAACAATTCCTGTCTTTCATCTATAACAAAATGCATAGATTATGTTAGTAAGCCCTGCCTTTGTCCTGTCCTGTAAGCCCAGCTTTTTTTCTCAAGTCAAACTAGAAATAGCATGCACTGGCATGCGTAATGTCCACCCAAAGGGAAGCATGAGTTTTGCTCTAAAACTTGGACAAAATTGGCAAGATTAGATTGCTGAGATACCCTGTGGATCAAAAATTTCGACGAAATCACTCTATCTCGCACGGTTAAGGAGATAGAAGCAAATTTGTGCTTTTGCATTTTTGGTAAAAATTTGAAAATTCAAAATGGCCACTGTTTTTGGGGGAGGAAATTTTTTGAAAATTGCAAAGAGTAATTTGCCGAGATGCCCTGTGGGTCGAAAGTTTCGACGAAATCGATCTATCACGCACGGTTAAGGAGATAGAAGCAAATTTGTGTTTTTCCATTTTTGGCAAAAATTCAAAATGGTTGCCATTTTTTGGGGAGAGTAAAATTTTTTCAATATTGCCTGTAGTACATTCCTTAGATACCCTGTGGGCCGAAAATTTGACGAAATTGCTCTATCTCGCACCTTTAAGGAGATTAGAAGCAAATTTGTGTTTTTGCATTTTTGGTAAAAATGCGAAAAATTCGAAACGGCCATCATTTTTAAGGGGATGAAATTTTTTTTGAAAATTACAGAGTAGTTTGCTGAGATACCCTGTGGGTCAAAAATTTCGATGAAATCGCTCTATCTTGCACGGTTAAGGAGATAGAAGCAAATTTGTGTTTTTCCATTTTTGGCAAAAATTCGAAAATTCAAAATGCTCGCCATTTTTTGGGGAGAGTAAAATTTTTTGAAAACTGCCAAGAGTACATTGAATAGATACCCTACGGGTCAAAAATTTCGACAAAATCGCTCTATCTCGCACGGTTTAGGAAATAAGACATGTTTATGGTTTTTTGCTATGTAGCTATTAGAAAATTGCACAGCAAAAACAAAGCGTCCCAATGAGTATTAATGAGTTTGTAGAAATCACCATCTTCCTAGGTTTATTATGTTTTTCCATTATGACAAAATGCAAGGTTTCATAGACGAATCTGATTTGTTTATTTTTTTTCCCAGTTTTACGCAGAAATTCAAGATGGCTGCCAAAAGTGGCGGGAAAACAATTTTTGCGAAAGGTTGCCAGTAGACTCAAAATCGGTCTATCTCGCTCTGTTTCCGAGATTAGCGCAATTTTGTGTTTAACACAGAAATTCAAGATGGCCGCCAAAAGTGGCATGAAAGCATTTCTTTTTGTGAAATAATGCCATTAGACTCTACAGATACCCTGTGGGGTCAAAAATGTTGTCGAAATCGCTCTATCTCACTCCGTTTCCGAAATAAACACATTTTTGTATTTTAGGCAGAAATTCAAGATGGCCGCCAAAAGGGGCGGGAAAAAGACTTTTTGGGAAAAGTCGCCAGTAGACTCTGCAGATACCCTGCGGGTCAAAAATTTTGTCGAAATCGCTCTATCTCGCACCGTTTCCGAGATGCACATGTTTTTGCGTTTTATGCAGAAGTTCAAGATGGCCGCCAAAAGTGGAGGAAAAACAATTTTTGTGGAAAGTTACCAGTAGACTCTGCAAATACCATGCGGATCAAAAATTTCGTCAAAATTGCTTTATCCCGCTCCGTTTCCGAGATAAATGCGTTTTTGCATTTTCAGCGTTAAGAAAAATCGTGACGTTTAGTTAATCGTTACTAAGTTGGGCATTTTGTATTGGATCACTTCCAAAAGTTAATGATTTCCAGACATCTATATAATGAACCAACTTGTCAACTTTCATGTGAAGAGCTGAAACACTTTTTAAGTTATCATCCGGACAAGCACACCCTTTTGAAAAAGACGTTTTTGGTCATGTGACTTCTCTGATTGGTTGAAATGTCATGACACCATATTCAGAAATTTTTCCCAGGGCTACTGCATACTAGTGCTGCGCCGATTAGTGGTCCATTCGATGCATTGATCGATTACAGCATCACTTTCGATGCATCGATTAAAAAAAACGAAATTCGGAAAGCCGAAAAAGGGTTGAGGTCTAGTATGTTTCCAGTCGAATCAAACGAAAGAGGAAGTGATTTTCCGTAAAATAAATATGGAGCAGTTTTTGTCCCAAAATATCGCCTTAGAATTGTTGAAATGTACTAAAATATTATATGAAAGTGTGGATTAGTTATTTACTCTGTAAGTTTTGTATGGTTTTAATGTCTGCCGATGCATCGAATTATGCATCGATCCCATGTGGGCGATAATCGAGTAGTTTTTGCAGACCGAGTCGCAGCACTACTGCATACACCTACCAAATATGAAGAGAATCCGCCTCATGGATGCAAAGCTATTGCGAAAAGAAAATGCAGATCCGGCGGAGTCGCTTCTCCCATATACAAACAAGCGTCCCTCGCGGGACACTTAATGATAATGAAAACTCTACCCTGCAGAAATGTTATATTTTAACTGTAACTTAGTCCAGTACAGAACCCTTTTATACAAGAAATGACCCTTTGTCATAAGTTCTTGGCCAAGCAGTTGTACATTTCTGATCCGAGAACAGACAACTTGACCAAAGGTCAGTCGTATACTTTGGAAATGACACAAAAAGCCTTAGTTGCAGGATTATAACACGACTGGTGATCTGATGTGCTCATTTGGGTTAATAGTACAACACCAAAAGACCATCTTTGCTTGTAAAAAAAAGAGAACAGTAAAAAATGTGAAATCCACCAACAGGGACAGCCTATAAACCTGAATAAAAAACAAAATCCACAGAAATTCTGGTATGGGCCCAGATAATTTACCAAAAATTTCTTTAAAACTCATACATACAATGAGAGTGTAATAACAGTATGAGATTCCATAAACTGTGGTCAATTTCCAATACTGGGGTGAATTTCACTCATCTTACAGTACATACATTTACACACACTAAAAGCCGAGGTTTGAATTTCCAATACTGGGATGAATTTCACTAATTTTACTGTATACATCTACACACACTAAAAGCTGGGGTGTCTGTACAAAAACTATTTACAAACAGGGTGTATCCACTAAATTTCAAAAATGTTTCCATGACTTTTCCATGACCAAAGCTTTAAAATCAAGGACCTTTTACATGCTTCGTGGCATGAAAGAGACATGTACTGGGGCCACAAGCTCTCACTGAGGCCATGAGCTCCCTCCGGTTTTGCCTTTGAGAACCACTCACAAGGTTCCAGTCACAGTATAGGAAGATGTGGAAGACACCAAAATTTGATGTGATTACATAAACGTATCCTTGTACTGAAATGCTGGATGAAAAAAAGGAACAACGCCATTTCGCGAAAGGATGCCTTTTAATTTCCATGACTTTTTGTGAATTTTCCAAAACCTGGAGTCAATTTTCATGACTTTTCCAGGTTTACTATGACTGGATACGCCCTGTACAGAGTAGTTCATAATTGTACAAATAAAAAGGAATATGTTTAAATATACAAGAAGCCTACCCTCTGCTGCTCTCTGATTGGCTGAGGCTGCATCCTGCGACATGGGTACCGTGGCAACGGGTATTTGTTGTCCCTGATTGGTCATTATTTGAATAGGCCCTGTAGCACCTGCAGCCAAAAATGTTTGGGAAAGTGTGGGTTTAAATATATACAAGAAAGTGCAAAAACACAAAAGCAAGTTGAGGCTTCGAGATGATAAGTTTACAGGGTTTTGAAACACAAGGCAAAGCTGATGTGGAACTTAATGTCTCCATCGTATCTTTATTAACAGTTTCTAATCAATGATGCATATAAAGGACCTTTTCACAAAACTACCTTATTTACAATCTATGTTAACAAGTCAATTATCGACTGGGCTTTGAACTTTTGAACACAACAAATTTGAAAATTTTAATTACTTAAATGTAGCTTTTATAAGCTACAAGCTTACCATGTGGGACTGAATGCTTTACTGGTTGCCGCGAGGCACAGACGACCAACGCTCGAGAAAAACAAGCATGTAGTTGGTTCGGCCTCATAGGTTGTCGTGACGTCATCACTTCCTGTGTATCAGCCTCCTTTTCGTTGAGATTAAACCCATGTCCCCTCAGCTGTAATACAGCGGGGAGGTAGGGTGGGACTCTTCTCAGTCCCACATGGTAAGCTTGTAGCTTATAAAAGCTACATTTAAGTAATTAAAATTTTCAATTTTATTGCGCTACAATAGCTTACCATGTGGGACTGAATGCTGAATTCAACCGCCCGGTGGCGGGATTACAGCTGAGACTGGAAGGTCTGAATGTTGTTTTTCTCGAATTGAGAGTAATAAAAAATAGTTCCGAAAAATTTCCAGTCTGAGTCCCATTTACAGAGTCCCAATCCTGAAGGTCGGACTTGTAAAGAGCCAAAAACCTGATGAGAATATACAGTGTTGTACACTGTAGGGTGTTTGGAAGGAGGATTGTGTACCCGGAGTACATAGATAGGAAGAACCCCTAAGGGCTATGACGTCAGAAATGAGGTCAAGGTTCGAGAATTGTTATTGCAACCTTATTTATAAGACAACCTTATGGTCCCAAGAATTTAAAGTTAACGTAAATTTAATATGAGAGACCTTACCTGTAACACCCTGATGAGGTAGCTTATACCTAGACCTGGGGAGACTCCTGAAGGCTTAGCTGTAGCGGACGTGCCCCCCCCCCCTTTTCTTCCCGAAGGAGACATCACTGAGGAGAAGGGTCTAGGACCTGTTGAGCCGCTACTACTGGTCCCAGATACAAGTTGTTGTCGTTGTCCGACCAAGTAAGGTCTTTTAGATAAAAATTGGTAAACGTGTTGTGAGCTTTCCAGTGACACGCTTGCATGATCTGGTCCACCGATACCCCACCGTAAAAAGCCTTAGAGGCTGCGAAGGCCCTAATGTCATGCGCTTTAACTTGGACTAAGTCCAAGGCTTGCTGGTCTGCTTGCTTATAACAAAGTAGAATGGTTTGTTTCAACCATGAAGAGAGAGTAGCGGGTCTGATATCTGAGGTATGTCCTTTCTTGAAGGAGATGAAAAGAAGAGACCGGGACCCTCTCAGGTCCTTGGTTCGGTCCAGATAGTACCTCAGAGCCCGTACAGGACATAAGGTCCTGTCTTCTTTGAATTGTCTATCTACAATGGTAGTCAAGGCAGGAATAGTCACCGGAGACACACTTTGAGAACCTTCTCTTGCTAGCTGGTTTTTGGCTATAAAATCTGATGAAGGGAACAAGGCTACCTTTTCCCATTGGCCTAGATTAGATACTTTGTTTGCGACCCAGGCGTGGATTTCGCTGCGGCGCTTGCCGGAGGCCAGAGCTAGCAAGAAAGCAGTCTTGAGAGTGAGATGTTTGAGGTCTGTGTCTTTCATAGGCTCAAAGGGCGCTTTTGTGAGCTCATTGAGGACAACAGATAGGTTCCACTGAGGAAGGTTTCTGGAACTCTTGGGGCGATCCCTGTGAAAACTGGAGAGCAACCTGTGAAGGTCCTCATTATGGGCAATATGCTGGGCCGTAGGGCCCAGAGTGTCAACAATAGCTGTCCTGTAACCATCAATGGTAGAGGGGCGCCTGTTTAGGTCTTGGTACAGGTACATAAAGAAATCTGAGATTTGCTTCACAGATGGTGAGGAGAAATCCACCGAATTATCTCTGCACCATTTTTCAAATAGGGCCCACTTTGATTTGTAGATGTTCCTTGTTGAAGACCGCTGAGGTGCAGCAATTCTCTCTGCCACTTCCACAGAGAAGCCTTGTTCTTGGAGTTGTCCACTCCTAGAGACCAGGCGTGGAGGTTGAGGTGCTGCGGGGAGCTGTGGAACACGAAGTTGTGGGACTGCTTGAGGAGTGTTGTCGACACCGGGAGTTGCAGAGGGATCTCTGTTGAGAGCTGCACTAGGTCCCAAAACCAGGGCATCCCTGGCCAGCCTGGGGCTATTAGAATGATCAGGCAGGTGCACTGCCTGATTTTTTGGATCACCCTGTGAAGGAGAGCCGTTGGAGGGTAAGCATAAGCAGTGAGACCCGTCCAGTCTATGTTTAGAGCATCTATGTCCCAGGCCTGGGGGTCTGGGATAGGAGACACGTATAGAGGGAGTTTGTGGTTCAGATGAGTGGCAAAAAGGTCCACGTGGGGAGTGAACCACTTTAGGCAGATCTGTTTGAACACCTGTGGATGAAGTGACCATTCGGTCGACTGGACCTGGTTCGACCTGGAAAGTAGGTCGGCCATCACATTCAGGCACCCTGGAATGTGCCTGGCTTTCAAGGTTATGTGATAGTGGTGGCACCAGGTCATGAGTTTCCACAGGAGTGCGCACATCTCCGCCGAGTGTGTTCCCCCTTGTTTGTTTATGTAGGCTACCACAGTTGAGTTGTCCGTGGCAACTAGCACTGTTTGGTCCTGACACTGGTCTTTGAAGTGTCTGAGAGCCAGAGAGACAGCTTTTAATTCTAGGACGTTTATGTGAAGTCCTTTTTCCTGGGGAGACCACAGACCCTTGGTGGAACTTTGATCTAAGTGAGCGCCCCAACCTACGTTTGAGGCGTCGGTAAAGAGTTGGATACTGTGGTCTTTGGGATGAAGGTCTGCGCCTCTCATCACATTTGTAGGATTCTGCCACCAGTCCAGATGAGCAGAAATGACTTCTGTCCAGGGAAGGAGGCTGTCCAGCGACTGAGGAAATTTCCAGTGCTCTTTCAGGTGAAACTGAAACGGTCTCATGTGAAGGCGTCCCTCCGGGACCATCTTCTCCGTTGAGGCTAGCAACCCAATTAGAGACATCAAACATCTTGCAGTCAAAACATGTTTCGACTTGAGTCGTAGGATCAAATCCTGAAGTTTGAGCCATCTCTCTTGAGTGGGTTTTACAAGGGCTGAATCTAGGTGGTATTCGTAGCCCACGAACGAGAACACCTGAGTTGGTTTCAGTTCTGATTTCTCTTGGTTTATGATCCATCCCAAGGACTGGGTGAGATCTACCACTGCCCGAGTGTTCACTAATGCTTCCTCCTGGGACTGAGACCTGATCAGCCAGTCGTCCAGGTATTGGTGAAGTCTGAGTCCTCTGCTGAGGGCCATGAGTTTCACTTCTTTTACGACCATGGTGAATACCTGGGGGGCTGTGGCTAGTCCGAATGGGAGCGAGGTGAACTGGAACACCTGTGACCTGTGGCAAAATCTTAGGTACTTCCTTGAGTTTGGATGGATGGGGATGTGGAGGTAAGCGTCCGACAGATCTATTGACGCTACCCATTCCCCTGGAATCAGAGAAGTCCTGATGGACTCTGGCGTTTCCATTTTGAACTTTTCTACGTGTAGAAAAGTGTTGAGCCTGCTTAGGTCTATTACTGGCCTCCACCTTTGGTGAGGCTTGGGTACAAGAAACAGGCGACTGTAAAACCCGAGAGATTTTACATTTTCCACCCTTTCGATAGCGTTCTTTAACAGGAGAGACTGGATGCAATCGGCCAAGGCTTGGTCTTTTTGAGGGGCCTTGTACTCTGACACAATCAGAGGAAATCTTATCAAGTTTGGCCTTGAGAGGAATGGCAGAACGTAGCCATTGGTGATGATATTTAACACGTTGGCTGAGCAATTGTTTGCGTGCCAGTCTCTCCTGAAAGAACGGAGGCGACCTCCTACTGGTGGATTGATTGAGGCTTGATAGGAGTCATTGGGAAGAGGGGTTTCCACGCCCTTTTCCTCTGTTGTGGGGTCGAAAACGACCCCTGGAGCCTCTGAAGTTTGGTTTTCCTCTAGAAGAGGGAAACGAATAGTTGCTGCTTTGGGATGAATTGCCCCCAAAGGGGCGTTTCCTGTAGGAGCCTCTTCTCTTATTGTGGTGGGAACCACGAAAGGGCTTATTTTGGTAGGGTCCGAAACCCTGAGTATCTTTTGAGGTGCCTTTTTTGAGAAGGAAGTCCTCGCCTTCCTTCACTGACTGGGAGTTGAACAGGGAACGAGTCCAGAGAGAGGAATTCCTGAGCTCTTGACGTCTGGTTTCCCCTAATTGTGGCTGCAGATGGGACATTTCGGCTTCGCGTCTAAGCAAGCCGGAAGTTGCCATTGTGTAAAGTTCCCTTTGTAAAATATGGGCAAGGGATTTGCTCAGGCAGGTTATGGCCTTATGTTGAATAGTGAGGGTCTTCTCCCAGAGATCAAAGTAGTCATAGGCCTCATCATAACCACGTTTTACTGCTTTTTCAGGGTCGGCACCTTTCCTGACCTGGGACTTGACCTTCTTGAAGGTCTCTTTTAGTCCATAACGACACCTCCTCATGGTGGAGTTGCAGGAGGAGGATGTCTTGGCAAAAGTGGTCGTGAAATTCAACGTGGTTAAATTGTACCTTGCCTGTTGTTCTAAGTCCTTGAGGACAGAGAGTGGGACCTTGCCTAAAGGGGCCCCCGAAGGTTTAGGAGAAATACAGATCTTAGCAAAGTCTGCATTTAATTCTTGGAGTTTCTCCGAAAAGCAAGGTTGTCCAACCTTGTACCACTTAGAAGTGGAAGGGGGGGGCTTTGGGTATTTGCCCTCTGCCAGGTTTGCAGCCATAAGGTCATTGTTGAATTTGTCAAAGGCATCTCTTATACCAGAGTTGAGGGGCAACATAGCTGATGGACCCGTAGGTCTCAGCTCCTGGACGGCCACCTCGTCATCGATACCTATGATAGCAGTAGCAGGTCTGGGGACTGAGTCCCTCGGATCAGGTAATTTGAGGATACGTCGAAAAGTATCTACCTCCTCCGCATATTGATTTGGGATGTCAGCCAAAGCTACATCCCTATAGTAGGGCGGATCAAGGTCAATTTGAGGATGTTCCTGATCATCAGAGGCCATTCTCTGGGGCTTGGGAGACCTGTGTCTACGTCTAGGGGACTGATCCTCCCCTGACGATGAGGGCAAATATGTGGACCTTGATTTATGTTTAGACTTGTCAGAGTGCTTTTTTGGTCTAGGATATGAGGGGCGATCATGATCGGAATCAGATCCCGAACCTGAGATTGGAGCATGGCTAACCTTGTGAGAGGACGTCTTGGGACGAACAGACTGTGTATGTTCGGAAGAGCTAGGACGAACGTCCGAACCTTGCTCGGCCTGAAGGCGAGGAGGAAGAGAAGGGCCATATTCAATATCCATGGGTTCTGAAGCACTGACAGAGGTCTGAGGTTCGGTGCGAACAGCCGAAGAGGCGAGCTTATCAGCCAGCCCTTGTTGAGATTTTAGGAAATCGTCACGCATAGATTTAAGGGCATCATAGATGTTGGCTTGAAAAGCACCCAATTTCTGATCAAATTTGTGGTCCAGAGCCTTCTCTACCGAAGAATGGACTTTATGATGTAAGGCTGTACTGGGCGTGGGAGGAACAGTACGCCCTGGTGTAGTAAGAGGCAAAGGATCGAAAGATAAGGGTCTGGGACGTGGAGGTGAAGTAAACAAATGATCGGCCGCAGCCTCAAGCTCGGCTTGCGATCCAGAAAACGATTCAAAAGAATCGCCAAGAACCTCGTCCCGATCTTTGTCCGAAGCCTGTGAAGTGGGATGTTTTTTCTTGTATCGTCTTCTGTTAGCAATTTTAGTGGACTGTTCGTCTGTGAACGACGCACAGATTTGACAAGTACCAGCTTTTGTAACACACAGATCATCGCCCTTCCCAGCATCTCTGCAGGAGGGACAATAGCCATGACTGTCGAACGGCTGACAGAAATGATTGCATTTGCTGGATCTGGGTTTATCTTTAGAAGACTGGTGGGCAGTGGCCATGTTTTAATGCAATAAAATATGAAATACTCCGAACCGTAGATTCGAGCAGTACTAGTGTAGTGGCGAGCACACAACACGTGAAGAAAGAAGACGTTAAAACTGACAAAATAAAGCACCGGAAGTGCTGAAAATTGGGTATAAGATTCTATACTGCTAAATAAGGGAAAAGCCGAATTATGGACGAATGACAAACAATATATCCAGAGATATAATAGAAAACAGCTTTGAAGACTTAGCAGAGCATCCAATATGGCGGCGACCAACGAAAAGGAGGCTGATACACAGGAAGTGATGACGTCACGACAACCTATGAGGCCGAACCAACTACATGCTTGTTTTTCTCGAGCGTTGGTCGTCTGTGCCTCGCGGCAACCAGTAAAGCATTCAGTCCCACATGGTAAGCTATTGTAGCGCAATAAAATGTTACACTGACATCTTATTAGAAGGGTTTTACCCAAAGGATGAGGAGTCAAACAATAGAATTTTATTAGTCTAGAAAAACTGGTGAAGAAAATGTGAAACCTTCTCACAGAAATGTTAGTGTACACTTATTTACAGTGCTCAATACAAATGTACATAGTTCAACGTGTCCCAATTAGCCGTGAGGAAAAAGCACAGTTATCCATAAAATACAACAACAGGCAAACTGTGCATGGCGGACACAAGCTTGGGTGAGATCAGTGCGTGATATTTATTATCACGGAAAATGTCCAATCAAGCAATAGGAGGAAGACATTTAATAGGAAAGACATGCTCTGACTTGCTCCCATAAAATGTCACGGTTGTACACCAGGGTTGGTATTCACAAAGGCATCAAGCTCAAGTTGAGCCAAAATTTGATCAAGTTCACAGTTTTTTACACTAAACTTGAGCTGATTTTTGGCTCAACTTGAGCTTGATCCCTTTTGTGAATACGGCCAGATATAAATTCTACCGAAATAGTATTTCCGACAGTCTTAGAACTTATATAAAGTCATGATATGCTGACAAGTAGAGAACATTAAACAGTTCTCTGCAACATTTTGCTCTAGTTGTTAAAATATACTTTTCTTTTTTGATAATATTTTTTGCTTGTAATTTTGTTTACAACTGAATTTAACATGAAGTAGGTATGTGTTAGTGCTGGGAGATCACAGTGATTTGATCTGTCAATGTTCAAAATCACAGTAATAGGAACAAAGATCAATCATGGAGTCAAACTGTGAACCAGACAAAAAATATCCAATAAAAATAGCATCAGAGATGCCCGTACCCCACAGCCTGGGAAAATAGTTTTCAACACCATGAGATATAGAAGTAGTGAAACAGTACACAGATTGGGATACTTTCAAAGCAGTGTCAGTGTTCAAATAATGTTTAAGTAGAGAAAATAACATCTAAGAGAAAGAAAATGCATATAAAGATTAAGTATTAAAACAAGACAATTCAGTAAACTAAAAATTATGAAGCTTTAAGACTTCTCCCATTTTGATTTTCATTTGTATGGTCGATTTATTGGTTTGGATGTTTTGAATATTACCCATACATACAGATGTAGCAATACATGCTTTTATGTGGAATTGGGGCAAAACCTGGTTCTCACTTGATACAATACCATCTGTTACAATGAAAGTTGCAAAAGTAAAATGGTTAATGAATTCTAATATGACTTTAACAGTGCTTAATCTACACCAACAGACACCCAAAGGTGCAACAACCAAGATTCAAGTAAAAAGATATGAGAGGCAAATAGTATCAGATATCCTCCTAGAGACATAAAATAGCATCAGATATGCAAGATCAAAGGTCAAATCCAGGTCACACCATCACATTGCACACATATAACCCTTGACCAATGTCCCTACCAAATATCGACTTCCTACACCTTATGGTTTCCAAAATATAGCCCAGACAAGGCATTATAGGTCAAGGTCACTACAGCAAGGTTAAAGGTCAAATCAAGGTCACGCAATGACGTTGCACACCTACACCCCCTAACCAATGTCCCTACCAAGTATCAACTTCCTACACCTTACAGTTTCCAAGATATAGCCCGGACAAGATTTTATAGGTCAAGGTCACTAAGGCAAGGTCAAAGGTTAAATCAAGGTCAGACCATGACGTTGCACACCTACATCCCCTAACCAATATCCCTACCATGTATCAACTTTCTACACCTTATGGTTTCCGAGATATAGCCTGGACAAGATTTTCAAACTCAAGGTCACTACGGCAAGGTCAAATCAAGGTCAGACCATGACGTTGCACACCTACACCCCCTAACCAATGTCCCTACCAAGTATCAACTTCCTACACCTTACGGTTTCTGAGATACAGCCCGGACAAACTTTTTCCCGCCGCCCACCCACCTTAAGGGCTGTGGGGTAAAAACAAAGTAAATGACACAATTTACCACAAATAAACCAAAATATAACCTAAAAGCTTTTCAGAAAATGTCTACTTCACTCCATGCCATGTTTCATGAATCCTCACTTCTGACTGGCTGATTTTATGATCACCTTGGCAACAGTGGCAAAACTCCAAGGTGTGATTCTGACTGCTTTATAATATTGCATTTATGGCAGGTTTTGGGATTTTAATTGGTAAATGTACAAAATTTTTTTTTGGGACAAAAAGGCTACAAAGAATTGAAAGAAAAGAGTTTTGGAAGATATTGGTTGTATTAAAATATGGATCACTGTTTGGCAATGAGCCAGCGAGTGATAATACTGAAGGATGTAACATCGTCCTAGCATTTGGCTGGACTTAAAGAGAAATCTGAGAATAACAAGGCGTATATCCTCGCAACATGTTTTAACACGATAATCTGGAATAACAAGACGTATATCCTCGCAACATGTTTTAACACGATAATCTGGGAATAACAAGGCGTATATCCTCGCAACATGTTTTAACACGATAATCTGGGAATAACAAGGCGTATATCCTCGCAACATGTTTTAACACGATAATCTGGGAATAACAAGGCGTATATCCTCGCAACATGTTTTAACACGACAATAACAAGGCGTATATCCTCGCAACATGTTTTAACACGACAATCTGGGAATAACAAGGCGTATATCCTCGCAACATGTTTTAACACGATAATCTGGGAAAAACAAGGCGTATATCCTCGCAACATGTTTTAACACGATAATCTGGGAATAACAAGGTGTATATCCTCGCAACATGTTTTAACACGATAATCTGGGAATAACAAGGCGTATATCCTCGCAACATGTTTTAACATGATAATCTGGGAATAACAAGGCGTATATCCTCGCAACATGTTTTAACACGATAATCTGGGAAAAACAAGGCGTATATCCTCGCAACATGTTTTAACACGATAATCTGGGAATAACAAGGCGTATATCCTCGCAACATGTTTTAACACGATAATCTGGGAAAAACAAGGCGTATATCCTCGCAACATGTTTTAACATGATAATCTGGGAATAACAAGGTGTATATCATTGCAACATGTTTTAACACGATAATCTGGGAATAACAAGGCGTATATCCTCGCAACATGTTTTAACACGATAATCTGGGAAAAACAAGGCGTATATCCTCGCAACATGTTTTAACACGATAATCTGGGAATAACAAGGCGTATATCCTCGCAACATGTTTTAACACGATAATCTGGGAATAACAAGGCGTATATCCTCGCAACATGTTTTAACACGATAATCTGGGAATAACAAGGCGTATATCCTCGCAACATGTTTTAACACGATAATCTGGGAAAAACAAGGCGTATATCCTCGCAACATGTTTTAACACGATAATCTGGGAATAACAAGGCGTATATCCTCGCAACATGTTTTAACACGATAATCTGGGAATAACAAGGCGTATATCCTCGCAACATGTTTTAACACGATAATCTGGGAATAACAAGGCGTATATCCTTGCAACATGTTTTAACACGATAATCTGGGAAAAACAAGGCGTATATCCTCGCAACATGTTTTAACATGATAATCTGGGAATAACAAGGTGTATATCATTGCAACATGTTTTAACACGATAATCTGGGAATAACAAGGCGTATATCCTCGCAACATGTTTTAAGATGATATGGAGGATAAACTACTGTTTCAACTTTTCAAGACTTTTTGATTTAACTGGATTTGCATTAGCCTGTAGAGACCATAGTGAAGGCATTAAAGTCAAATACTGATACTTTATATGTGTACAGACTCACAATGCGTTGTGGTCAAACTTTCACAATAATGGCATTCTGCAACCTTACCACCAAAACGACTCTCATCGCACATCCTAGTAACATTTAGGTCACATGACCACCCACCTTGCTGACCAGGGTTCATCAAAATGGGAGCGGGGGAGATCAGGCGAAGAGGAGTGCCGATGCCACGGCTGTTTCCCATAATGAGCTGACCCGACTGGTCGTAATATGCAGGTGCCACCATTGGGTACTGAGGTGTGCCTCCTGTAAATATACACCAAACACAAAAAGTCATTGTTTTGCATACTTGTATGTGTATAATTACGTTGGGGAGTCATCATCTAAGTCAACCCACTTTTAACTGTGATTTTTTTTCTTTATAAAGGTTTTTTTTTTTTAAAACAAGAGGAGAGTGCCCGTGAACGGGCACTGTGTCAGCTGACTGAATGTTTTTGATTTGTGATGGTGATAATGAGAGGAAAGCATAATTATCAGGGAAAGGGCTGTACAGAAATACAGTAAATGGTAACTGAACAGCATGTTCGAAAGATATTCCGAAGCTGACAGAAAAAAAGGACAAAAAAGTTGTGCCCTGCAAATGGTATTATGAAATAAAGTAACAAGGTAATTGTTTAAGAGTAAAAAGTAGGTTAAAAATATTTAAAGAAATACTATAAATGCAATATCCTCGTTCGACCATGAAGAAGGGGTCCAAAGGTCAAATCTGACCATACCAAAAGATTCCCAGCCAAAGAATTTAGGATGGTTTACCATCCCAAACCTCTCGGACCAATAATAAGTGAGTCATAGGCACTTTTTAAGTTTGGCTTTCCTTGTTTGACCTTGACGGAGGGGTCCAAGGTCAAATCCGACCACACAAAAAAATTCCCAGCCCATGATTTCCTGTAGCTTGTTTACTATCCCAAACCTGTAGGACCAATAATAAGCGAGTTCTAAGCAATTGTAAGTTTGGCTATCCTCAATTGACCTTGAAGGAGGGGTCCCAGGTCAAATCTGACCACACCAAAAGAATCCCAGCCCATGATTTCCTATATGTTGGTTTACCATCCCAAACCTCCAAGACCAATAATACGCGAGTTATAAGCACTTTAAGTTTGGCTATCTTCGTTTGACCTGGAAGGAGGGGTCTAAGGTGAAATCTGACCACACCAAAAGATTCCCAGCCCATGATTTTCTATAGGTTGGTTTTCCATTCCAAACCTCTAGGACCAATAATAAGCGAGTTATAAGCACTTTTAAGTTTGGCTATCCTCATTTGACCTTGAAGGAGGGGTCCAAGGTGAAATCCGACCACACCAAAAAATTCCCAGCTCATGATTTTCTATAGGTTGGTTTTCATTCCAAACCTCTAGGACCAATAATAAGCGAGTTATAAGCACTTTTATGTTTGGCTATCCTCATTTGACCTTGAAGGAGGGTTCCAAGGTCAAATCGGACCATATTAACAGATTCCCAGCCCATGATTTCCTACAGGTTGGATACAATGATTTACTCAACAGTGAGAACCTGAAAGAAGCTATTGCTCAGCTATGCCATGACATAGAGGTCTGCAATTTCACTATGTTATAGCTGACCAAAACGTCTGTGAATAACATATTTAACAAAATACTCTAAATGTAATAGTTTTCAAGTTACTACTGATTTACTCAAGAGTGAGAACCTCAAAGTAACTATTACTCAGCTATGCAATGAGCTACATGTCTGAATTTTTGCTCTGTTATAGCTGACCTAAAAGTAGGTGAACAACATATTTAAGCAAAATACTGTAAATGCAATAGTTTTCAAGTTACAACTGATTTACTCAATAGTGAGAACCTGAAAATAGCTATTGCTCCGCTATGCCATGAGCTATAGGTCTGTAATTTCACTATGTTATAGCTAACCCAAAAGTAGGTGAACAATATATTTTAACAAAATACTCCAAATGCAATATTTTTCAAGTTATAGCCGATTTACTCAACAGTCAGTGCCTGAGAATAGCTATTGCTCAGTTGTGCCATGAGCTACAGGTCTGTAATTTCACTATGTTATAGCTGACCCAAAAGTAGCTAAATAACATATTTGCACAAATTTCTGTAAAGGCAATAGTTTTCCAATTACAACTGATTTACTCAACAGTGAGAACTTCAAAGTAGCTATTACTCAGCTATGCAATGAGCCACAGGTCTGGAACTTCACTATGTTATAGCTGACCCCAAAATAGGTGAATAACATATTGCAACAAAATACTCTAAATGCAATAGTTTCCAAGTTATAAGTGATTTACTCAACAGTGATAACCTAAAAGTAGCTATTACTCAGCTATGCCATGAGCTACAGGTCTGAAATTTTACTATGTTATAGCTGACCCAAAAGTAGCTGAACAACATATTTATACTAAATTCTCTAAATGCAATAGTTTTCAAATTATAAGTGATTTGCTCAACATTGAGAACTTCAAAGTAGCTATTACTCAGCTATGCAATGAGTCACAGGTCTGGAACTTCACTATGTTATAGCTGACCCCAAAATAGGTGAATAACATATTGAAACAAAATACTCTAAATGCAATAATTTCCAAGTTATAAGCGATTTACTCAACAGTGATAACCTCAAAGTAGCTATTACTCAGCTATGCCATGAGCTACAGGTCTGAAATTTTACTGTGTTATAGCTGACCCAAAAGTAGGTGAATAACATATTTAAGCAAAATACTGTACATGCAATAGCTTTCAAGTTACAACTGATTTACTCAATAGTGATGACCTAAAAGTAGCTATTACTCAGCTATACCATGAGCTACAGGTCTGAAATTTTACTATGTTATAGCTGACCCAAAAGTAGCTGAATAACATATTTATACTAAATTCTCTAAATGCAATAGTTTTGCAATTACAACTGATTTACTCAATAGTGAGAACCTCAAAGTAGTTATTACTCAGCTATGCAATGAGCTACAGGTCTGAAATTTTACTATGTTATAGCTGACCCAAAAGTAGGTGAACAACATATTTAAGCAAAATACTGTAAATGCAATAGTTTTCAAGTTACAACTGATTTACTCAATAGTGATGACCTAAAAGTAGCTATTACTCAGCTATGCCATGAGCTACAGGTCTGAAATTTTACTATGTTATAGCTGACCCAAAAGTAGCTGAATAACATATTTATACGAAATTCTGTAAATGCAATAGTTTTCCAATTACAACTGATTTACTCAATAGTGAGAACTTCAAAGTAGCTATTACTCAGCTGTGCCATGACCTACAGATCTGAAATTTCACTATGTTATAGCTGGCCCAAAAGTAGCTGAATAACATATTTATACGAAATTCTCTAAATGCAATAGGTTTTAAGTTACAAGTGATTTACTCAATAGTGAGAACTTCAAAGTAGCTATTACTCAGCTATGCAATGAGCCACAGATCTGAAACTTCACTATGTTATAGCTGATCCCAAAATAGGTGAATAACATATTGAAACAAAATACTGTAAATGCAATAGTTTCCAAGTTATAAGCGATTTACTCAACAGTGATAACCTAAAAGTAGCTATTACTCAGCTATGCCATGAGCTACAGGTCTGAAATTTTACTATGTTATAGCTGACCCAAAAGTAGCTGAATAACATATTTATACGAAATTCTCTAAATGCAATAGTTTTGAAGTTATAAGCGATTTACTCAACAGTGATAACCTAAAAGTAGCTATTACTCAGCTATGCCATGAGCTACAGGTCTAAAATTTTACTATGTTATAGCTGACCCAAAAGTAGCTGAATAACATATTTATACGAAATTCTCTAAATGCAATAGTTTTTAAGTTACAAGTGATTTTACTCATGATGGAAGTTACTGAAAAGCCCAAAAGTAGCTATTACTCACTTAGCTATTGAGACAGGCACCCAACTTACTCACCATATTGTAGCTATGAAAAAAGTAGCTGAATAACATATTTTAACAAAATGCTCTAAATGCAACACTTTTCAAGTTATAAATGATTTTGTGCATGAATTCATGAATTTTAATGCATTAAAAATTATTAAAAAAATTTATAAAAAAAAAAGTAAGACAGATCCAGGTCTCATACTCACACAAGAGAATCTACCTCTGGCCTAGTACATATATGCAAGATATGAGAGAAATCCCTGCAATAGTCACTGAGAAAATTGTGATTAAGTGTTGAAATTTTCACACTTTTGGTGGGGGTACCCCCCTTGTAATGTCTCTAGCAAACAGACGAACAGACAGATTTGGATGCCTTGAACAATTTTTCATCCTCGATAGATAAGGTATCTTTTAAAAAAAACAGCACGTCTCTAGGCCTTGTAGTTTTGGAGAAGAAGTTGTTCACGCGGACGCGTACGCCCACGCCGCAGAGTGACGACATAATGTCAGCTGACTGACAAGTCAGCTGACATAAAAACTGAATTGATATCTGAAATTTTACCTCCAGCAGGAGTGGAAAAGAATGAAAATATACCTAGTTTTGAAAAAGGTTGTCTACATTTATCTGCTACAGAGAACTTTACAGTTTATTACTGTAAACTTGGATGTCATTAGCATAATGCAGCTTCGCACGGACAATCAGGTCAACTTACCCGGCGTGTGCAAGGCTGCTGGCTGACCAGTAGGAGTGCCCAGTCCCTCTCCACTCTGAGAGGGGGTCAGCGACCTTGGTGTGTGACCTCTCAGTAACTGGCCCTGCTGTGCTGCAGCTGTTGCCCCACCCTGTGGTGTGTGTTGCCCCGACAACTGTGCACCCTGTTGCTGTAGCAACCCGGCAGGGTAGATACTCCACGGTGCTTGAACTCCATAATATGGGGGCAGGATGGCTGAAAGGATAGATAGGATAATAGAAAGGACAATTAACACATACACACGTCTGTATACTGAGGAGTAAAATCAAAGGTAGCAAGTAAATATCTCTACTTGACTGTAGCTTAAAACTTGGGACAAACTATACTTTACAAAAAAAGTGATATACGTTCAAAGAGGCGATATTAAAACATTTGAGGCTAAATGAGTAGGGAGCTATAGAGAGGAGCAGTGCAAGGACATGCTGGTAATGAGACCACTGAATGGAACAACTGAAGAAAACTTTACGACAGCCAAGTCAATTGTCAGTACATGAAATACTGGGACAACGCATTTGAAACATACAATAAATATGAAAAAAATCTAAGCTTTTCTGAAACTTATTTGCATATATAAAGCTTTTATAATTAATTGTTATATTTTGATTGTCTGCACTTGATGTTACTGGGTCTATTCCACTGGGTAAACACCAGAACAAAGTTCACTGATTATTCCTGGAATCCGACTGTTTCTGCCTTGGCCAGAAACTGACAGGCAATAAATGCTGCAATCTCATCCCTTTTAGTCAACTTTGTAAATCACAGGGTGTCACAATCAAAAAAGCCGAATTCGGGAGGCCGAAAAAGGGTTGAGTTCTAGTATGTTTCCAGTCAAAATCAAACAAAAGAGGAAGTGATTTTCCGTAAAATAAACATGGAGCAGTTTTTGTCCCAAAGAAATCGCCTTAGAATTGTTGGAATGTACAAAAATATTACATGAAAGTTTGGATTAGTTATTTACTCTGTAAATTTTGTATGATTTTAATGTCTGCCGATGCATGGAATGATGCACCAATCACATGTGGGCGATAATCGAGTGGTTTCTGCGGACCGAGTCGCAGCACTGGTCAGCATATAACGACCCACTTCATCATCCAATCAATCCATCGATGGAAAGTAAGTGCTATAGAAGTTGATATTACACTAAATTATATGCAACCAACAACAGAAGCCAGGGCCATGAAGGCTACCAGATTCCACAAATCTCAACTGCTGCGCATGTGTGGAAACAAGACAGACTTACTGCTTGCATGAAGCAACTTTATGCAGAATATTGCACGGGGACAAAAGGTTTGCCATCCCAAGTTATGTGGTGTGAAAGGGTTAAAGGCGGTGAACTTAAAATAGTACAAGCGTGTGTTTCGATGTACACAAGTCACAATAGCAAGACAAGCTATTTTGAAACTGTGTTTACAATTATTCTTTTCAATTCAGGAAGACAAAAATTTTGATACCAAAAGCTTTATTTTGTGACACATACGTTTCTTACTATTCTCTGAGGGGGCACATCGAAACACACTGCAAGAAGATTACGCAGCATTGCAACAAACATGCACATCTGACACGCCCACAATCACATTCCCCATCACAAAACAGTGACTTCAGTCTATCGCAATAAACTATCAATACAGGAATTCCACACAAAAAGCATGGCAACATTTCACTTGTACAGCACTGGGCTTATCCTATTTGGACTATTCTGAACTCTTTCAGTATATTTAAAACCCTCACAGATAAAACAGAGTCACAGAGAATGACTGCCATGTATAACTGAATGTTACTCTGCTTACTCTTACTTATCCAAACAAGAAATGCAAGATATATTGTAATTTACTCTTTTATCAAAGTTGCATATCTTTTTTTGAGTAAGTGTTTATCAAGTGTTTATTCAAGTCATTCAAAACAATCATATGCATTCCATTAGAAGACTGGGACTGAAGCCTATCAACTGGTCAGAATTCAACACGATGATAAGTGAATACACACTCTTCAACATACAAATTCAACAGCTTACTGCTTCTACCGTTTGTTTCCTTGTGATCAGTTTGTAATTAGTACAACTATTTCTTTGTGTTTGCCTGTAATTGGCATCATTTAATACTAATTTGGAAAGAAAGAGTATTAGTATAACTAAATGTGATTTGAGAATGGCTTATATTTGATTCACACAGCTATACAGACTACACAACTCCTGTCACCAGCTGCCCACATGGAAACACAGACTAACAGTACTAAACAAACATGCACGCACATGTCAACTTGAAGTTCATTTTTTAAAAATATCTTCACATAGCCAAAGTTCAAGTTTGGATGAAAAAAAAACTGTGGGTGTATTTGTGATAGCAACATATTTTACTGTAAGTGACTAGTAGTTACAGTGATCAAGACAAGCACTAGCTAATCAATCATTAGTACTTATACCTGTTGTATAACTCGTAAATAGTTATTGATAATATGTTAAAAAGCTGCGTCCAACTCTAATCTTCAATGAGCGACAACTAATTAAATACAAAGATCTACAAACACTTGAATACAGATGTATCACAGGTTAGCAATCCAGAGGTTTAACGTTTCAAAAATATGTCAAAATTTATCACGCCTTGTGCAATTTGCCAATGTGGGAAAGCCCCTTTAAATGTGTTTAATTATATTTAATTATATTAATTAAAATTAAAAGGAGCCTATTTTGCAACAAATTTTATAAATGGTCGCAACAACCACAGATTGGCTCCAAGTGTCTTATAAACTGAAAGTGAAACCAAATGGGTTGAACGTGCCATACTAGTGGTGTCATCATCTGGGTACATGAGGTCTCGATACTAAGGCTGTGACCGGGTGGTCGGTATTCGTGATTGGGGTCGATTTAGGGAGATCTCGAGTGTTTTCTGATCCACTCGATAGTCGTTAAATACTACAATATATTATATTATCGCCCACTAGCTCACGTTTTTTGGTAACAGAAAACATGACAACACTTCAAAACGTTAGGATACTTTGTACATAAGAGAGTTTCACATAATATTCCCCTTTTTATAACAATATAATAAGTTCTAAATACCTTTCACAACTATTTCAATGCAAAGAGATCGTTTCTATGCGAATACCGAATTGCGGGACGAATTTAGGTAGCTTGGTTACCGGGGTGGATTTTAACCACTCGTCGCAGCCTTACTCGATACCATGCCATACTGTAGGGATTTTTCCATTTCTTTACTGTGATTAATATAAACCGTGGTCTTATTTTTGATTATAATTTTATTCCTCTTCACAAAATGACATCTTTATTTCACAGACAGGTTTCATACGTCAAACCTGGTATATATTTATACTAAGGCTGTGATAGGTTACCCGGTTACCCGAAAACGGTCCGAATTCCTTATGAAACCGGTTACAAACTGGCGAAGCGGGTAACCGAAAATATATTAAATATAGCGTAAATCAATGAAATATTCAGCTAAACCTTAGTATTCTGTCAGATTTCTTTAATTACTGTTAGTTTTTGACGTAATTTTCCTTATTTATACAGATATTTAACCTTATTTTTCGTAACGTTTTGTTTACATCATCCGCCATGTTTGCTTCTCTGTCACTTCCACTGGGTGAGAACTAAAACACGGTTACCCGAATTCGGATCGATTCTTTCGAGGCGAATATCCGGTGTCGTTTTTCTAACGAAGTCACAGCCTTAATTTATACATCACTAATTTTTCAGAAACCTCATCTAGCACTGTTATGTATTTCAAAGCATTGTAGGTTTGTAAGAATGCACTGAACTCATGCTCGGACAGCCAACTGCTTCTGATCAAAATTAAACCATGCACCTTTTGCACGAATCAATGAAACAAATGATCAAGTTAGGGGGTCCATGAGAACAGATTAGCAGAGATATAAATTCCAATTCTACATTGGACTTTTATAGCACTTAATCTTCACTTCAGTAAGCGGACTGTAAGGCACAAGTATATGTTACAGGTTAGCGTAAGACAGCATGCTGTTAGGTGTGAGAAATATGACATTTTGAGGCTGAGTGTGAGAACTGCCTGGGCTGTGGGCGACCCCTTACACACATTCATTTCATACGCCATCCAATGGCCAGAGAACTCGGATTCCATGAGGACTTTCCCGGGTCGAGTGTACAGCACAGCCTGGCGTCACACATCATTAGCTGTAACTACTAAGTCATGGTGTGAACATTAAGCCAGTATTCAAGTTTTCATTGAGGTAGAAATCATGAAATTAAGGAGCACTCGGACCAGTTCTGAAAATCTAAACCGGTTTCCGTGGCTTTGAAACTGAAAGCTGGGTTTTCGTATGCTTACAATAGATATGCTGAAAAATTTACCAACAGCATACACAAGATATAATTAAAATCTTTGTCTTCGCAAGATATTTTGAAGTTTGTAAAATTCATTTACAATGAATATAGAGCAAAAATATCACGTATTTCCTCAAATTTACATGTTATTTTTTTTATTTATTATTTTTTATTTATTTATTTATTTGCTTTGACCAAAAGAAAGCCTAATGTCAATAATCAATACTTAAATATTCTTTGCAGATTTCATCATTTCTAGCTAAACAAAACAAAATGCGGCATATCAGTTCATCATTCTCACCACTAGAAATTCATAAAGACACTTATTGAAGAACCAGCTTTTGAAAACACCATAACATTTAGGTTTGTTAACAGCCGATATACTGTGAACGCAATAACTGAATTCAAAATGCAGAAGAACCTCAATTATTCTAACCGAATTGGAGACATACAATCGGGTTGGATAATCAAGGGGTTCGGACAGATGAAGGAAACCGAAATTCATCGTCTATCGGTTACCAAGTGGGTGATAATTGAAGGAAGAACATTTTTAGCTTTAAATGTACGTGTGGGTGGTCACTGATGAAGCAGTTTTATATATTTATGTAATTTAATATTACTGACCGTCTAATTTCAACTTATTTGCTTCATTTCTATGGATATTGTTACTTTTGTTTAATATTATGCGGATCTACAGCCGTCAACTCTATCATTGTAGTTTTTCTTGGTGAAGCATAGATAAACTTTTGAGTATTTCTGATACGGCCGTCAACTCGATTATTTTAGTTTTTCTTGGTGAAGCATAGATAAACTTTTGAGTATTTCTGATACAGCCGTCTATCATTTTAGTTTTTCTTGGTGAAGCATAGATAAACTTTTGAGTATTTCTGATACAGCCGTCTATCATTTTAGTTTTTCTTGGTGAAGCATAGATAGACTTTTGAGTATTTCTGATACGGCCGTCAATTCTATCATTTTAGTTTTTCTTGATGAAGCATAGATAGACTTTTGAGCATTTGATAATTGATAGCCATAAGAATACTGTAACTGATGTTTCCATATCAGTTCTGAAATGGTAAAAAAAACTAAAGCATGTATAGGTCAGAGTGGGATTTGACATCAATCTTCAAGCACTCTGCTTAATTTCATAAGAAGCCTTCTTTGAATAAAAGGCCTTAAAGGAGTTGTATATTTCCTAGCTTATTAGTGGAGGTTAATTGAAATAGCTAGTGGTAAAAATTGAAAGCATTCTCTTGTTTTTGTTTTAACACATAGTTTTGTGAGAGATATAGGTTTGAAATGTAGCAGTGTAATGCAAGCAATGTGAAACTCACCACCAGTGTTTGACAATGTATGCCCCCCCACCCCGACTTTAAAACAACAACCAAAAGCCCCCAAATCCCCATGCAACCCACATCCCCAACTTGTCATTAGAATTTCTCACAATTCATTGTAAAAATAGGCAGACTTTCTCAGTGGCAAGTTTCACATTGTATAAACGTGGACGTACTTTGTGAGGAGATTGGCACTCCACCGACGAATTGGTCCTGTGCATTGAGCACATACTGGGCTGGCAGGCTGGCCTGACTGACCGCGCCCAGAGCCCCTGAAGTACACAAGTACACACATACTGAGCTACAGCCACAGATACATAATACTTAATCTTAACATACTGAATCACAGAAAATATGCCAAGAGTCCCTGAAGTACACACATTCTCACACCTATAGCCACGAATACATTATGCTAATTATCAACATTCTAAATTACAGGAATTATCGTCAATCACATTCCCAGAAGTAAACTAGAAACAAAATCAAAAATAAGACCCACAAACCTCTGTATTCTGAAACACCCACTATTCACAGAAAACCCGCCCAGACATCCACCATAGAAAACATCCCATTCAAAGCACGCCCAGATGCCCACCTATCATAGAAAATTCCCTACAGAAAGCACGCTCCGACACCCGAAAATCATAGAAAATACCCCAGAAAGCACGCCCAGACACCCACCAATCAGAGAAACTACCCCACAGAAAGCACGCCCAGACATTGACCAATCATAGAAAATACCCCACAAAAAGCACGCCCAGACATTGACCAATCATAGAAAATACCCCACAGAAAGCATGTCCTGACACCCACCAATCATAGAAAATACCCCACAGAAAGCACGCCCAGACACCCACCAATCATAGAAAATACCCCACACAAAGCACGCCCTGACACCCACCAATCATAGAAAATACCCCAGAAAGCACACCCAGACACCCACCAATCACAGAAAATACCCCACAGAAAGCACGCCCTGACACCCATCAATCATAGAAAATACCCCACAGAAAGCATGCCCTGACACCCATCAATCATAGAAAATACCCCACAGAAAGCACGCCCAGACACCCACCAATCATAGAAAATACCCCACAGAAAGCACATCCTGACACCCACCTATCTTAGAAAATACCCCACAGAAAGCACGCCCTGACACCCATCAATCATAGAAAATACCCCACAGAAAGCACGCCCTGACACCCATCAATCATAGAAAATACCCCACAGAAAGCATGCCCTGACACCCATCAATCATAGAAAATACCCCACAGAAAGCACGCCCAGACACCCACCAATCATAGAAAATACCCCACAGAAAGCACGCCCAGACACCCATCAATCTGAGAAAATACCCCACAGAAAGCACACTCTGACACCCGAAATATCCCATAGAAAGCATGCCCAGACACCCACCAATCTTAGAAAATACCCCACAGAAAGCACGCCCTGACACCCATCAATCATAGAAAATACCACAGAAAGCACGGCGACACCCACCAATCATAGAAAATACCCCACAGAAAGCACATCCTGAAATCCACCAATCATAGAAAATACACCACAGAAAGCACGCCCTGACACCCACCAATCATAGAAAATACCCCAGAAAGCACGCCCAGACACCCACCAATCATAGAAAATACCCCACAGAAAGCACGCCCTGACACCCACCAATCATAGAAAATACCCCAGAAAGCACGCCCAGACACCCACCAATCATAGAAAATACCCCACAGAAAGCACGCCCTGACACCCACCAATCATAGAAAATACCCCACAGAAATCACGCCCTGACACCCACCAATCATAGAAAATACCCCAGAAAGCACGCCCAGATGCCCACCAATCTTAGAAAATATCCCATATAAAGCAGGCCCGACACCCTCCAATAATAGAAAATACCCCACAGAAAGGACGCCCTGATACCCATCAATCATAGAAAATACCCCACAGAAAGCACGCCCTGACACCCACCAATCTTAGAAAATACCCCACAGAAAGCAGATCCCGACACCCACCAATCATAGAAAATACCCCACAGAAAGCACATCCTGACACCTACCAATCATAGAAAATACCCCACAGAAAGCACGCCCTGACACCCACCAATCTTAGAAAATACCCCACAGAAAGCACATCTGGATGGAAAATGATATTTTAATACAGATGTGTAAAAGAAATTGACATTTTCATAAGGAAATTGCTACGAGTAAAACATATGTAAAATCCATGGCCACCAAAGTACTTCCTCGTATGTAAAATATCAACCCAAAAGAACAACCTTCTGCAACAGATTACAATTACACCAGTGACCATGAAAACTCATTTTTGAAAAGATACATTTGTACACGGCTACTTATTACTTCAAAACATTCCTCAAACTGTAAAGGACTGTACCACAAATCAGAACCCACCAAAACCATACTCTCAACACGATTTAACGAGTAACCAAGCAACACTGAATGATTGACATGCAATTATACCAGCTGAATTTGAAACATGGAGACTATACAAAAATTTACACAAATTCACCACTTTTGAACAATACCACACTGACAAGAACCCAGGGACCAAGCCTTGAAATGTTGATTTTAATTAATAGTGTCGATACCCGCAAGGAATGGTTTATATAAATTAACAGAATACTGTACCATATAAAACAGGGTAAAATTTGGTTGGCCTTATTGTGAACTTCAAAGGCTAATTTTGAGTTTAATAATCATCATGTCTGGTTGCAAATGCAACTGAAGGGTGAATTTGAGTACACAAAATAAATAGCATTGTGACAATACATTGTACAATAATAAGACAAAGAATACTGAAGAACGACCATGACCAGCCACCAGTAACTAAGGCAACCAGAATACAAGATAGAACTGTAAACGCTGTGCTCACTGATCTCACCAGCACAATATCATCACACTGCAATTTTAGGAATAATGACTACAATGTTATAACACTGCCACAAAAAATCTTCAAAAATATGAGCAGAGACAATATTGGTAGAATGTGCTCTCTATCTCATCAAAAGCTTTTCAACTTTATTGTGGTTTATTCTCCAGTTAAAAAGCCTTACCATCTTGTGTTTGAACATTGTCAGACTTCATGATGCCAAATATAACTAGAGGATCGCTCGCAAAAAAAAAAGATAATGTTTTTGCATAGCAAAAACAAAGCGTCCCGAAAAGGATATAAAGGTGAGTGCTAAAGTATTAAGAAAATGCTTCGTTTCTAGCCTTATACTGTTGTGGCAACCAAAGTCAGCGCAGTCTGCTCTATCTAGCACGGTTTTCAAGATATAAGCATTTTTGTGTTTTGCAAAAAATAAAAAAATTTAAAATGTCCGCTATATTTGGCGAGACAAAAATATTTTGAAAATTGGCATGGCTACTCTGCAGAGATACCCAGCAGGTCCAAAATTTTGTTGAGTTCACTCCATATAGCACGGTTTTCGAGATATAAGCATTTTTGTGTTTTGCAAAAACTTTGAAAATTCAAAATGGCCACCATTTTTGGGGAGACAAAATTTTTTGTCAAGACCACTGCCGTGGTATGTATCTCCCGCCGAGCATTAAAGCAGAAGAAATAGCTTTTCCGAGATATTCACAATTTTGCATTTTCGTGTGTGAAAGGTCTTCCAAAAGTAGGTGAATGAGTTATTTGAGAAAAATTGGCTATCTGCAATACTATTAAGAGATAATTCACATTTACTCATTTTGAGTAGGTGAATAATTATCTATGGGTCTGAAACTTCACCAAGTGAAAGCTCTCCCAAAAGTAGGTGAAGTTATTTGAGAAAAATTGGCTATCTGCAATACTTTTAGAGATAATTCGCATTTACTCATTTTGAGTAGGTGAGTAATTAGCTATGGGTCTGAAACTTCACCATGTGAAAGCTCTCCCACAAGTAGATGAATGAGTATTTGAGAAAAATTGGGTATCCGCAATACTTTTACAGATAATTAGCATTTACTCATTTTGAGTAGGTGAATAAATAGCTATGGGTCTGAAACTTCACAGAGTGAAAGCTCTCCCAAAAGTAGGTGAATGAGTTATTTGAGAAAAATTGGCTATCTACAATACTTTTAGAGATAATTCACATTTACTCATTTTGAGTAGGTGAATAATTAGCTATGGGTCTGAAACTTCACCAAGTGAAAGCTCTGCCAAAAGTAGGTGAATGAGTTATTTGAGAAAAATTGGCTATCTGCAATACTTTTAGAGATAATTCGCATTTACTCATTTTGAGTAGGTGAGTAATTTGCTATGGGTCTGAAACTTCACCAAGTGAAAGCTCTCCCAAAAGTAGGTGAATGAGTTATTTGAGAAAAATTGGCTATCTGCAATACTTTTAGAGATAATTCGCATTTACTCATTTTGAGTAAGTGAGTAATTAGCTATGGGTCTGAAACTTCACCAAGTGAAAGCTCTCCCAAAAGTAGGTGAATGAGTTATTTGAGAAAAATTGGCTATCTGCAATACTTTTAGAGATAATTCGCATTTACTCATTTTGAGTAGGTGAGTAATTAGCTATGGGTCTGAAACTTCACCAAGTGAAAGCTCTCCCAAAAGTAGGTGAATGAGTTATTTGAGAAAAATTGGCTATCTGCAATACTTTTAGAGATAATTCACATTTACTCATTTTCAGTAGGTGAGTAATTAGCTACGGGTCTGAAACTTCACCAAGTGAAAGCTCTGCCAAAAGTAGGTGAATGAGTTATTTGAGAAAAATTGGCTATCTGCAATACTTTTAGAGATAATTCGCATTTACTCATTTTGAGTAGGTGAGTAATTAGCTATGGGTCTGAAACTTCACAGAGTGAAAGCTCTCCCAAAAGTAGGTGAATGAGTTATTTGAGAAAAATTGGCTATCTGCAATACTTTTAGAGATAATTCGCATTTACTCATTTTGAGTAGGTGAGTAATTAGCTATGGGTCTGAAACTTCACCATGTGAAAGCTCTCCCAAAAGTAGGTGAATGAGTTATTTGAGAAAAATTGGCTATCTGCAATACTTTTAGAGATAATTCGCATTTACTCATTTTGAGTAGGTGAGTAATTAGCTATGGGTCTGAAACTTCACCAAGTGAAAGCTCTCCCAAAAGTAGGTGAACGATTAATTTGAGAAAAATTGGCTATCTGCAATACTTTTAGAGATAATTCGCATTTACTCATTTTGAGTAGGTGAGTAATTAGCTATGGGTCTGAAACTTCACCAAGTGAAAGCTCTCCCAAAAGTAGGTGAATGAGTTATTTGAGAAAAATTGGCTAACTGCAATACTTTTACAGATAATTCGCATTTACTCATTTTGAATAGGTGAGTAATAAGCTATGGGTCTGAAACTTCACCAAGTGAAAGCTCTCCCAAAAGTAGGTGAATGATTAATTTGAGAAAAACTGGCTATCTGCAATACTTTTAGAGATAATTCGCATTTACTCATTTTGAGTAGGTGAGTAATTAGCTATGGGTCTGAAACTTCACCAAGTGAAGGCTCTCCCAAAAGTAGGTGAATGAGTTATTTGAGAAAAATTGGCTATCTGCAATACTTTTAGAGATAATTCGCATTTACTCATTTTGAGTAGGTGAGTAATTAGCTATGGGTCTGAAACTTCACCAAGTGAAAGCTCTCCCAAAAGTAGGTGAATGAGTTATTTGAGAAAAATTGGCTATCTGCAATACTTTTAGAGATAATTCACATTTACTCATTTTCAGTAGGTGAGTAATTAGCTATGGGTCTGAAACTTCACCAAGTGAAAGCTCTGCCAAAAGTAGGTGAATGAGTTATTTGAGAAAAATTGGCTATCTGCAATACTTTTAGAGATAATTCGCATTTACTCATTTTGAGTAGGTGAGTAATTAGCTATGGGTCTGAAACTTCACAGAGTGAAAGCTCTCCCAAAAGTAGGTGAATGAGTTATTTGAGAAAAATTGGCTATCTGCAATACTTTTAGAGATAATTCGCATTTACTCATTTTGAGTAAGTGAGTAATTAGCTATGGGTCTGAAACTTCACCAAGTGAAAGCTCTCCCAAAAGTAGGTGAATGAGTTATTTGAGAAAAATTGGCTATCTGCAATACTTTTAGAGATAATTCGCATTTACTCATTTTGAGTAGGTGAGTAATTAGCTATGGGTCTGAAACTTCACCATGTGAAAGCTCTCCCAAAAGTAGGTGAATGAGTTATTTGAGAAAAATTGGCTATCTGCAATACTTTTAGAGATAATTCGCATTTACTCATTTTGAGTAAGTGAGTAATTAGCTATGGGTCTGAAACTTCACCAAGTGAAAGCTCTCCCAAAAGTAGGTGAATGAGTTATTTGAGAAAAATTGGCTATCTGCAATACTTTTAGAGATAATTCGCATTTACTCATTTTGAGTAGGTGAGTAATTAGCTATGGGTCTGAAACTTCACCATGTGAAAGCTCTCCCAAAAGTAGGTGAATGAGTTATTTGAGAAAAATTGGCTATCTGCAATACTTTTAGAGATAATTCGCATTTACTCATTTTGAGTAGGTGAGTAATTGGCTATGGGTCTGAAACTTCACCATGTGAAAGCTCTTCCAAAAGTAGGTGAATGAGTTACTTGAGAAAAATTGGCCATCTGCAATACTTTTAGAGGTAATTCACATTTACTCTTTTTGAGTAGGTGAGCAATTAGCTATGGGTCTGAAACTTCACCAAGTGAAAGCTCTTTGGGATAGCTGCTCTGCAGAGATGCCCTGAAGATAAAAAATTTCGTCGAAATCGCTCTATGTAGCACGGTTTTCGAAATATTAGCATTTTTGTGTTTTGCAATTTTTGCGCAAAAATTCGAAAATTCAAAATGGCCGCCATTTTTGGCAAGACAAAATTTTTTTGAAAATTGGCATGGCTACTCTCCAGAGATACCCAGTGGGTCAAAAATTTTGTCGAAATCGCTCTATCTAGCACGGTTTTCGAGATATAAGCATTTTGGTGTTTTGCAATTTTGCGAAAAATTCGAAAATTCAAAATGGCCGCCATTTTTTGCGAGAAATTTTTTGTTTGAAAATTGGCATGGCTACTCTGCAGAGATACCCTGTGGGTCAAAAATTTCGTCGAAATCGCTCTATCTAGCAGGGTTTTTGAGATATAAGCATTTTTATGTTTTGCAATTTTTGCGAAAAATTCGAAAATTCAAAATGGCCGCCATTTTTGGCGAGACAAATTTTTTTGAAAATTGGCATGGCTACTCTGCAAATATACCCTGCGGGTCAAAAATTTCGTCGAAATCGCTCTATCTAGCAGGGTTTTCGAGATATAAGCATTTTTATGTTTTGCAATTTTTGCGAAAAATTCGAAAATTCAAAATGGCCGCCATTTTTGGCGAGACAAAATTTTTTTCAAAATTGGGATAACTACTCTGCAGAGATACCCTGCGGGTCAAAAATTTCGTCGAAATTGCTCTATCTAGCACGGTTTTCGAGATATAAGCATTTTTGTGTTTTGCAATTTTTGCGAAAATTTCGAAAATTCAAAATGGCCGCCATTTTTGGCGAGACAAAAATTTTTTGAAAATTGGGAAAAGTACTCCGCAGAGATATCCTGCGGGTCAAAAATTTTGTCGAAATTGCTCTATCTAGCACGGTTTTTGAGATATAAGCATTTTTGTGTTTTGCAATTTTTGCGAAAATTTCGAAAATTCAAAATGGCCGCCATTTTGGGCGAGACAAAATTTTTTTGAAAATTGGGAAAACTACTCCGCAGAGATACCCTGCGGGTCAAAAATTTCGTCGAAATCGCTCTATCTAGCACGGTTTTCGAGATATAAGCATTTTTGTGTTTTCCTTATTTGGAAAATTCGTAATGATTAATTAATCATTAATTACTCGGCCATTTCTTGACCAATCAATGCCAAAATCTAATGATTTCCAGATTTTAATAGAATGAATGTATTTGCCAAGTTTCAGGTGAATTGATAAAATTCCTTTCAAGTTATCATCCGGACAAGCTTCCCCATCGAAAAAAGACATTTTTGGTCATGTGACCTCTCTGATTGGTTGAAATGTCACTGCAGCATATTCAAAAAAATTCCCCAAGGCTACTGCCTAAACCTGCCAAATTTGAAAAGAATCCGCCTAACGGTTACAGAGTTATAAGGAAAACAAAATGCGGAGCCGGCGGAGCCGGCGGAGCTGGAAGCTCTCCCATACACAAACAAGCGTCCCTTGCGGGACGCTTAACTAATTGTGATGATATTGTAATTTTTACTCAGAGATATTGTCAGGAAACTTTGACATGATGACTACTGACTAGTGCTGAATATTACAACCAGTTTTTATGGTTGATTAATCCTCTATTTTGCCGATTGATAATCTAAACACAATTGATTATTTTGCTACACTGATGTTCATTCCAGCCCCAAACAATTGCCAGGATGAAGTGAATCCAGAAACGTTTCTGCTGGTTTTTGGGTTTCCGACATTTACCATCTACCAAAAATGTTCACTTCCTAAACATGGCGGTAAATAAAATGAAACAAGGCCACTGCCTCCCGCCTTAGAATCAGTAATAATGCAGAACTAAAGGAGACATAAGGCCTTTGTAGTAACATAACCCCACTTGACGTTGAAAAAGGGCTCAAAGGTGAAAGTCAGCAGTTGGAAAAGTCTCAGGCCATGACTTCCTTTAAGTCGTTTTCACATTTGGAACCCCTAGTAGCAATGAGAAGAGAGATATAAGGCCTTTTGAATAGGATAATTCCTTTTAACATTAAACATGTGATATGACGGCCATTTTGTTTTCGAAACTAGGCCAACTTACTATCAGGCAAACTTTCCTAGCTTTATATATTTTGTGCAAATTTGATTTAACCTAGCTGCGATATTTCAAGTTTTAGAGCATCTTAATGATTTTGAAATAATAGGCTATGGTGGCCAATTTGTTTTTCAAAATAAGGCCAAAATTTTTCTCAGACAAAACATTTGCAGGCCAGGACTTTTCATGGTCTATTTTCACATTCTAAAGCCATAGCACCAATAAAAAGTGTGATGACCCAATTTAACCTTGTAGCAGGGGTCAAAGGTCAAATTCAACACCTGGAAAAGATTCCTTGGCCATGACTTCCTAGAAGTTGTTTTCACATTCCGAATCTCTAGGAGCAATTTTAGGGGAGATAGAAGGCCTTTTTAATAGGATAACCCCGTTTGACATAAAACATGCCATATGGGAGCCATTTTGTTTTTTGAACTAGGCCAAAATTACTATCAGGCTAGCTTTTCTAAACATATAGCTTTTGTGCAAATTTGATGAAACTAGCTGGAATATTTTAAGATTTAGAGCACCTTTATGATTTTCAAACAATTAGCTATGGCGGCCATTTTGTTTTTGAAAATGAGGCTAAAATTTTGCACAGACAGGTTTTCATAGCCATAAACATTCCCTGTAAATTTGGTGAAGATATCTTTATAAATGAATGAGATATTAAGGTTTAAGTAAAAACGTGACGATCGGACAGACTCACACACGTACAGAAGGCGTTTTATAATCTCCCGACCATGGCCTTTGGCGGGTGATAATAAAAAACTTGACAACCCATCAATTTATTGAATAAATAATGCACAAGACTTTTGAAAAGCATATAGATATTTAATTATATATAGAAAGGTCGAGCAATTGATTGGTAAACCTTATTCATGATCAATGACCGAAGGTGATGAAAGATCATTTAACCAACCATAAGTCATATTGTTCCAGCACTAATCGTAACATCTCTGTACAAGTAGTTTACAACCTTAAATAATCTTCAACTTTGAATAAATTTTCTTTCTAAATTTAAAACCATCTTATTCAATATTAGTGTAGACTGAACAACTTGTGATTTTTTTTACTCGAATACTTTTAATAATTACTCCGGAACTTGCAGACAGAGTTACCACGGTGACACAATAGACTGGTCAGGGTTAACAGTCTTTTCTAATTATAAAAAAGGATCTACTGTATTGGAATAATGTGTAATTTCTCTCAGTGGATGTATTTAGAAGTGCCTGTTTTACTTTCAATTGTGTACTACACCACAACAACGTGCTTTGTACAGTTAGGTCTGCTATGAGAAGCCGTTTTAGTATTGAGTATATGCATTCTAAACCTAGATTTTAGGGCTGTTCATAAAAGACAAATGTAATCAAATCTGGCGAATAATTTCACCTGTTGTTCACCTATCTACCTGACAGGCTAATATTACAGGTCTGTGGACTAGTGGTCACACTGACTTGGTACTCACCTAGTTGCTGTGCCTGCTGTTGTTGCTGTGCCGCTAGGTACTGCTGCTGTGTAAGGAACGCCACTGGGCGCTGCTGTTGCTGCTGCTGCAACTGAAAAGATACAATGGAATGATGTCATATTATTTTTTTTCCCCAATTGCAAGAACATGTAACATTTACATTTTATACATAATACTATTGGGTTTCAAATTTTGACTGATATAAAGTTTGAAATACCATCTCCCTCATTTACTAGTACTATTTAAACGAATTCATAATTGGTGCAAGGATTTTCAAGGATATTAAAAATTTGATATGGGACTGCATCCTTAGCATTGCAGCTGTATTGTCATACCTGTAATTCTCTCACCTGATACTCTCACACCTGTAATTCAACTCTCACCATTACACCTGTGATTCTCCCCACTGTCACCATTACACCTACAATTCTCTCACCTGTCACTATTACACCTATAATTCTCTCACCTGTCACTATTACACCTATAATTCTCTCACCTGTCACTATTACACCTATAATTTTCTTACCTGTCACCATTACATCTATAATTCTCTCACCTGTCACTATTACACCTATAATTCTCTTACCTGTCCATAATCTACACTGAAGTTTGGAGAATCCATGGACTGCATGCCAGCCAGCTGAGAACTGTAGTCCACTTGGAACGGATCAATGCCCAGCTGGGGTTCAAACTGGGGTGCTTCAAGATGCAGCTGAGGGTTTGTGGTCAAGCTGACCACTTCGTCTGGACGTGGTTGTAACTGTGGCTCAGCTGGCTGACCGCCAGCTACCTCAGCTTCCGTGGGCGAGTTCTGGCGGCTTCCGGGTGCTCTGTAAAATATGTAAGGAAATGGGTAATTCTTGGGTCAAGTTTGGTTTCACATAACCTAAACTCAAAAGCTGGGCTTTTAATGGTTTGAACTAGTGGTGGGACCATTTACAGAAATCAAAACCAGTTACCGAGGCTTTTAAATAAATGAAATCTGGTATTTCGTATGCTTGTTAGTGTGCAGTAAAATTGTTCACAAGGCGTACATGAGGTAGAACTTGAAACTGGAAATGGCTTTCGCCAGACATTATTAAGTATGTAAACATGATTTTTTCTCAATATAAAGTAACAATGTGACATATTTCACAAAATATGTATATTTTTGTCGTTTTGATGAAGTATTGGCCATTAGATGGCCTAAAATGATGACGTTTTCAATAACCGGTTCCCAAATATTCTTGCGAATTTTGTTTTTTTATACCAAAAACTAGGGGCGAGTCGGTAGTGGCGGTATACCGGTATTGAGACATGTTTACTGAAATACTGAGACCGCTTTTAACAACCGGAATCTCGAATGTCAGCTTATATATTTATTGAGAAAAGTAAAATATTAAATTCCAAACTGGAATCTGAAGAAATTATGAACTGTTGCCTCATATTTCATGAGATTTTGATGCATTTATAGCAATTTCGATGAGAAAAACTGCCATGTTTTGGATTACGGAAAATCACTTCCTGTTTGTAGGTCTATTCGATTGGAGAAATGCTGAAACTCATTTTCGGTATCCCGGAATCGGGACGGTTTTGCATTGGCGGAATCCCGGACTAGAAAATCTGGTACTGTCACACCCCTACCAAAAACGAACGAAAAACCGCATACCAGTTTATCGTTCACACCACTAGTTTGAACCATACTTCAGAATTTAGAAGTCACACTGGAATTTTTTCCTGGTGCTGAAATAGAGAACCTGAGTGATAATGAACTATGAATGTGAAACTGTGATAATGAACAGATTCCTAGTAGTGCTGGTATTGTTTATTGATATTGAAATATTTATCGATTCACGCTAAGTTTCCCGATATCAATAATGTAGAGTGCCATATCAATATCGAAATATACTACTTAGCAGGTACAAATATGGGGTTTTTCATTAAAATAAAGGACAATATTTGAAGAATACATTAGTTTTCATATAATTTTGTCAACTTTCACTTACCGCTAAACCGGAAACGCCATATTTGTTTACGTTTCGGGAAATACTAAACCTCGCGAAAGAGTTTGGAAGGTCTCTCCCAGGAAAGCATCTAATACCCCGATATTTCAATATCGATCGATACGAAAGGCAAAAATATGGTTTGATATCGATGTGCATATTATCATTCGATACCAGCACTAATTCCTAGTACTGGTGAAACAATACACTCGTGATCTGAAATATACACTCAGGAGAGTTGTAATTCCTTTCTACAAGGGACAGATTAGTAAAACCGCTGTCTTAGAATGGAGAGCATTCTACTAAAAACTTTGATGTGATTTTTTACACCTACCACTTTGCTTGTCAACACATGCAATGGAAGGAAACCTTTACAATATCGGAAACGTCCCCTAAATCTGCAGAAATTGCACACTTTTATCCCATATTTTTGTACATTTGCAACCATTTACAGTAATTTCATTGGGCGTTGTAGTGAGTTTGTAAATGTTCTAAAACCTGATAAACTGACCTTAAATGAGTATTATGTGTAATTTGAACTGTAGATTCAGTATGATGTACAATGTTGGCGTCCTTTTATTTTCTCCGGTAAGGATTTACCACCAACTAATACACAAACTCAAACCACTGATGCGCAACCCAATAGTTCTAGATTTTTCAACTAACTGCTGAGGTTTATGTTAAAACACCCTGATTACCACCATATACTCAACATTTGTAAAATTTACAAATGATAACACTCTCTGATTAAAGATGATTGCTGCCTTGCATAACTACCCAGTGCTCACTTCTTCTATTCCTTAAGATTTAGTAAACTTAAGATGTTGAGGTTAACTGTGTACACAAAATATTTATTTCAAACGTGAAAGATTCTAAAAATTTTACTAAGCAGTAAATCTAAACTCTGGTGCTATTTCAGAATGTTACAGTAATGACATAAAACCGTTTGTTTATTTTTCGAATTACTGCATCCACTGGGAGAAAATAAGTAACTATAAAAAAAGACATAAAACTTAAAACTAAAAGCTGTTCTCCCTTAGGTCTGCCTGCTGTATTTATGAGCAAATCAATTCAGCTGCAACAGATGGCTCACTTTAAGATGCATGTGACTCAAATGTACGACATATACTCAGTGTGTACATTACTTTCACTACAGCAGAGATCTACTGTGCTCAAACTCAAATCACCGAGATACACAGCAAGCAGTCAACAATAGCATAGTTCATTATCTGAATACTCAAATTTACTGATGTGATCAACTCTAAGATTACTTAGGGGCCACGGTGGCAGAGTGGTAACACTCTCGCCTCCCACCTGAGGCCGGAGTTCGGTTCCCGGCACGGTCTCAAGTGGGAAAGCCGGTAGTTGCTTGCCGTTGGTTGGCAGTTTACAGTACAGAACCCTAACGAACTGTATGTACTGGTTTCCTCTGACCTTCCAACTGCCCTTTGAGATATGACCTGTATAGTGTTGAAAGTGACGTAAAACCCAAAATAAATAAATAAACTAGGGTGAAGTGGTTGGCATCTGCCAACCACAGAGTCGAATCTTAGGCCAGCAGTGGGTGTTGAAATGATTTACGTGCAACTCGCCGTCATAGGAAGTCGCTAACTGAAACTCGCTGACACAACTCGCTGACAAGAAATATATATACGTGTGTATCTTATTTGCATGTTTCACTTTAAAATATTGCTAGGAAATGCTAGGGGAAATCCGTGACCTCATATCTTCTCATGAATATTAATGACCTGGCTGCTATGGCCGTGAGTTCTCGAGTTTAAAGCATTTGATATTCGTCAAGACGGCCGTTTTATAAAATATTCCAAGGAAATGCCAGGGGAAATCTGTGACCTCACATCTTCTCATGAATATTAATGACTTGGGTGCTATGGCTGCGAGTTTTCAAGTTTAAAGTATTTTTATTGCAAGGAAATGCCGGGGGAAACCTTACGATTTATATTTCCATCTGTATAACCAAAATATACGGACAGACTTCCGTGTGTACAAACCTGCCGTATCTAATTTGCATATTGTCAGCGAGTTGTGTCAGTGAGTTAGTGTCAGCGACTTCCCGTGTCAGCGAGTTGCACGTACACCGTTGAAATCTATAAACTTGGTATTATCGCCTGCAAGACAGAGTGAGGTGCGGTGACAATAAAATATTGCTGGATTATATATTTGTAAAATGTTGTTAGAAACCCCATCGTAGCCTCACGTTTTCATCACTCTGTGGGTGTACAACTACCAGCATTTGATATTTTATTTGTTTTAAATATTGCGAGAAGACAGAGTGAGGTGCGGCGACAGTAAAATATTGCTGGATTATATATTTGTAAAATATTGTTAGAAACACCATTGTAGCCTCACGTTTTCATCACTCTGTGGGTGTACAACTACCAGCATTTGATATTTTATTGTTTTAAATATTGCCAGAAGACAGTGTGAGGTGCGGTGACAGTAAAATATTGCTGGATTATATATTTGTAAAATGTCAGAAACCCCATCGTAGCCTCACGTTTTCATCACTCTGTGGGTGTACAACTACCAGCATTTGATATTTTATTTGTTTTAAATATTGCGAGAAGACAGAGTGAGGTGCGTGACAGTAAAATATTGCTGGATTATATATTTGTAAAATGTCAGAAACCCCATCGTAGCCTCACATTTTCATCACTCTGTGTGTGTACAACTACCAGCATTTGCTATTTTGTTTTAAATATTGCGAGAAGACAGAGTGAGGTGAGGTGACAGTAAAATATTGCTGGATTATATATTTGTAAAATATTGTTAGAAACACCATTGTAGCCTCACGTTTTCATCACTCTGTGTGTGTACAACTACCAGCATTTGATATTTTATTTGTTTTAAATATTGCGAGAAGACAGAGTGAGGTGCGTGACAGTAAAATATTGCTGGATTATATATTTCTAAAATGTTGTTAGAAACCCCATCGTAGCCTCACGTTTAGAAACCCCATCATGAATTAACTTCTAGGACATACAAAAGCGCCTTCTAGTGGTTGAATGTAGAACTACGGAGTTTGAATATTTTCATTGTCTCTGCCAGAGGTGTCCTCGATTTTGATTGGCTAAACAAAAAATGTATAGTACTACCGTGACGTCAGTTCATTCATAAATTTCTTTGCGGTTTATTTGTTTGACAAATAATTGAGTACAGGTAGATGGGCAGACAGCAATTTTACATTAACAGTGACTGCGTGATAAACCCTGCAGACGAATAAATTAATTGGGGTTTAAGGTCTAGAAACCAGCAGACGAAACCGTTAAAAAAGACTCGTTCGAGTAGGCCATAACAATGGGTAAAACAATAGTTTCTAGGACATCCGGGACCTTACAGATAGCCAGACGTAGTGCTAGACAAGCTTTTAACTTTATAAAATATAACTAAATAAAAGTACTAAAAATCTTCAAAATGGCAGAGTGTATACTATACACCTTAATCTACCGATATGTGAACAAATATTATGCAGAATTTGATATTTAAGGGCTTAATCGGCCAATTTAAAATCGCGGCCACAACCCAGTACATAACTCGAATCAAAGATTCGACTAATAAAAATCTAAGATTACTTCAGCAATACACTATACTGATTTTTATATTTTATGAACCTTGTTCAATACTGTCATCTTCATTTGCAATACAATTTTCTGTGTCATTCAGGGAGTTTTCCTATTTTTTTTAAACTTCTGTTTTCTAAAAAACAAACAACCAAACTCTCCATATGGATTCACATTTTCAAGTTGTCCTGGAAGATACAATTCTGAAATTTATCGTTTGCATTGTCAATTTTAATAGACAAAAATCTGTAATAAAGATGGACAAAACATCCCATTCAACAGCCAGGATCATATTGGGATAGGTCCTCAACACTCTTACTTGTGGGACACTGGCATATGCCAAAGGTCAAAGTATGGGTTTTATGTCACGTTCAACAGCCAGGGTCATCCTGGGATAGGTCCCTCAGCACTGTCACTTGTGAGGCATTAGCATATACCAAGGGTCAAAGTTGGGGTTTTGTGTCATGTTCAACAGCCAGAGTTATTCTAGAACAGGTCCACAGCATTGTCACTTCTGGTAATAGAGACGGAACCACATTAACTGATCTTTGGTGAAACAGAACACTATAGTGGTCGGACCGGTTCTGAAAATAAAAACCGGTTTTCGGGGCTTTGAAACCGAATGAAATCCGGGATTTCAAAAGTTTACAGAGATATGATAAAAAGTTTTACGCGAGCGTAGTAGCGTACATGAGCTACATTCTCAAGAGAAAATATGTATTCGTGAGATATTTTGAAGTTTGTAAAGTTCATTTACCATGAATATAAACTAAAACTGTAAGAGGTTTCCTTAAATGTATATGTTCTTTATTGTTTTGATGAATTATTAACCAGTAGAAAGCCTAATATAATGATTTTTTTCAATTACCGGTACTTAAATATCCTTTGCGAATTTCGTCATTTCTACATAAAAGAAACGAAATGCGGTTTACCGTTCACACCACTAGAAAACTATGATTTGGTTTGCTATTTTGAGCATAAACAAGAAGGGACTATATGGTTACTGCTAATCCTGACGCAAGGTCTGTACAGTTACTGTGACCGTCCCAACTAAATATCCACAGCAACAGGTGGTTTTCTGTACACATATTGTTTTCTCTATCACTCACAGATGACAAAGACTTGAAGTCACTCACTCAAACATTCAAGGTCATATATTAATACCAGTGCTGCATTAATGTTTGTAGAAGTTTGCCCCAATTCGAAGTTTGGTTGAAACACCTGACATTCGGACTCCACAAACCGTTTAGAAATCACCAAGATCACACCACATCCCAATGGATCCTATTTTTGCCCATCTTTATAAAACTTATGTTTTATTGAGAATATAGTGAAATTAATGTAAAATATCTCTGGATTTTATATTTTCTCTATATTTTCAACAAAGTGACAAGATTTTATGTTTGATTTCTGTGTTTTTCCTGGTTTTGAAAAAGAATCAGTTTGATGATCAAACTACATCAAAGGTCGCTAGCTGCTTGGAATACCAATTATCGAACCCAAAATTTTAAACAATTTCACAGCGCTTATAAATTCTGATATTCAGATACAACTCAAGTCAAAGGTCAATTATAAAGGTAAATAAAGTTCAAAGTCCATTACTAACACTACCACAGTTTTACTCAATTAGGAATACTGAAAAAGACCAAGGTCTATCATAAACACTAATGAAGTGATGTATCTAAAGTTCAGGGTGAAACATTAATATGAGGCAGACAAAGTTGTGGTCTTATCAATATGAACCCATTATCCTACTGCTTTATGTGAAACTGTTAAATAACTGACAGGTCATTGGAGGCTCTCTTCCACTGAACTTTCTATTACATGGAGTTCCTGGTCTGGCAGACTTTCTTTATAAATGCTGCAACAATGTTTACAGAAGTTGTATAGTTCACTCCTTGACTGCCCCATAAGTTTCGTTTATACATGTGTTTTTTGGTGGTCATATTTTTAACAAAGTGACAAGATTTGATGATAGATTTCTGCAGTTTTACTGGTTTCGAAAACTGGTTCAGTGATTATAAACTAGATCGAAGTCCACTAGCTGGCAGAGATACCAAATATTAAACCAAAATTCTGAACAATTTCACAGTGCTATTCTTTACTGACCCCATTAATTTAACAAGGTCAAAACATTAATATTTAGCAGGCTTTAACACAATGCCTACCACAACCACTGAAACACAGTTTAGCGATATCCCTATCAGCTGACCTGGGAGAAACCTACCCCTCTTTCTGTATGGTGTAAATCCATCTAAGAAGCTGTGCTTCCTTTTGATCAAAGTCCTCTGAGTGGTTCTGTACCAACAGAGTGTCGTACATGATAGTGACTCACTATGTCCTGGATCTGTGCAACTGATTATTGTACAGATGTCAACTGATCGCCCTGGATATGTGCTGTTTTACTGCAAATGTCAAATTGACATTTTAATGAATTCTCCAGATTTTCCTTTTACCTAGTAGACATATAGTATGCAAAGGGCTCTTTCCTGGGAAAATCCTTTTTGAAGTTGGAACTCTGGGTGAAGTATATTTTGGTCCATCATCGGGGGTCGTGTCAAATGTATATTATACAGAGGTTTAAGGTCATTAACGCTCTGCTTTATCAGACATAGAAAGGTCAAACAGTTCCACTGGTCCAATATTTAGTCCAAATGTTCCGAGGAATTCTGTTTTCATCCAGATTCAGGAGTGCAGGGGGACATCCCCAATCCAAGGTACACTACACAGAGTTCAGGACATGGATTGATTGCCCAGCTTTTAAAATTTTTACCTTTAAGAAAACTTACATGAATTTTTCTATGTTCACTGAACCTTTCTTTTGTTTGTTTTTCCCCCAAAGAAAAAGTAAGATGGTCCAATGGCATCCATGACAACTGGATATCAGGCAAATCACTGTTCAGTGGGCAGTAATATGGTATAATCATCAGTTTGGGCACACCAGCACACTGCAGGAGTACTGTGAGCATGCACTAACGTACAGAACTCCACCCAGACTGGATGTAAAACTTGTAACAGTATCCCTTCACTAGTGACTCCTAGTAAAACCTGCACTCCCGACTACTGTATATGTGTGTGATATAAAATAAGACTGGTGAAACTCATAATGGTGTGTCCAATTGGCCACACAAGACACCCTGCTTATTAATAAGAGTTATGAGAAAGTTTCTTAAACTTGCTAATTTTGTTGTTTAATATTGTCTAGTGCTGACTGCATGCAATCTGTCAATTTAGCCTCTGTTAAATTTTTGGTGAGTATCCCCACTGGTGAATCTCACAAATATCGGCACTTTTGTTATTTCTTACTGTAAGTGTAAGAACTTTGTGTACGCTTCTTCAACTGTGATACACACCCACACAGAGACCCTAAAAATCAGTTTCAAGCAGTTTTATGACAAACTGTGTGCACCAGTTGGCTCAGTTATTACACTTTGTCCCCTTATTTCCTTGTCATCAGAACTGTACCATGTACCTTTTCTCTGTTGATACAAATTTGACAAATCCTACCACATACAAAATGCATGCATATCAACTTCTTCAACTTTGTGTCAGTAATCATTTCTTCCTTGTGTAACTTTTTTCCAGATAGACAGTACATACAGAAATACAAAGCAATGTGTAATCCAACTCTCTTTACTAATGATTAAAACTAAGTTGTGGACTATTTTTTTTATTACAAGACTCAGAATTCCTGCATGTGTCTGATTTATTCCTGTCTGTTTCTCTATATAATTCTCCAGTGGATTTCCACAAACTTTTTTTCCCTCCAGGACTTCTGTGTGCAGAGATCATAATACACGTCCCATTTTTACAGATTTTTATAGTGACTGGCCTTTCCTTTACATATTTGTCCCCGCCATACTGTTCGAGTGTGTACACATGGGTACACATACACACACATCCATTTATCTTTTGCAAAGTTTCTAATCTACAAACATATGTTTGTGTGCTTCCCTATTCTAGTCTGCTGCACTGCCATAAATCTCTGCCCCTCAGTGGTCCCCCTCCCCTTCTCTCCCACTTTTATCCTATGTATACAGAGTAGCAAAGATTAAATATGCTGCACTTTGATATATTTGCCATTGGTTAATTTCTTATCTTTCTTCTAAGTTTGAGATGTTTGATACAATTTTAGATTTTCTATAATCTTTGAATACAGATTCTAGTCTGATTGCTGTAGTATCACAGTATTGTAGATTTCACATTTCTTATACTACATGCATCAACACAGGTTCGCACACTTTATACAGTACACATTCATTCCTATTTTGAAATGTCTTCAGACAGATACTTTTATTAGCGTATCAGTAAGCTTTGTTACTTGTGAGAATCTGTCCTCACACATCTACACATATTGTTCCACCTTTTGAATATATATCATTTTTTTTTCCTTCTGTCCGATATGACAACATTATAGAACCAATCATTCATGCTTCTTTCAAACATAACTCTTTAAATGAAGAGGAAAAAGACCTTCTTTAAGTGCTACCCCCTCTATACTGGAGTAGTGTGCAGCCACAAAGGCACATGTGCAGTCTATTTTCCACTGAAACATGCACCCTTCTTGAACCGGCACTTCAATTCTACCTTTCTTCCTTCATCACAAACTGACAATGAAGTCACTTTTATTTCATGTCTTCAAAATGGGGTTGAAATCGTTAATCTTTCTCTTCCATTCAGTGACATTTTGAACAAAAGAGGAAGAGCCTTCCATATGATGCTAAAGGTGTACACACATATACTGGTGTCTGATGACATTTTCTAATGCTGACAGCCAAAGCTAAATCATTCTTTCTTTTATATTTCAAAGAGAAATGCATCTCTTTTGTCAGATCTATGAGTGATAGGCAGAAGTTGGAACAGGTATATATATCTGTCAAAATACACCACAATATGGTGTAATTATGAAGAAAACCTAGACAAAGTTTTTATCATTAGTAGTGAGCTTTCTGTCCTATCTCTGAATAATGTTTGAATTCTAAGAGCACCAGCCCGTATCACACTTAAAAATAGACTCCTCTACTGCTTTTGGACAGAGTCATATCTCAAAATGAATCAACTCCTACATTCACAATTTTACAATGTCTGTTTGGATTGGGGAGATAAGAAACACTAGTACATCAGTTATTAAACAAAAATTCGTTAAACATTGATTCATTATAATTCGTTATATTTAATATTAAGTTGTAAATTTAATAAGTAAATCAATTTTTATAGGTCAATACCTTACCCAGTAACGGACAATATTGCTGGCCGGCCTTGACAAATATCACAAAAAGACGACCTGTGTCTCCACCAGCAGGACAAGTTAGGTTGCCACTAGTGGTGGCATCAGTTACAGCAATCAAAACCGGTTACCGGGGCTTTGAAACGAACGAAATCCGGAATTTCGTATGCTTGTTAGTGGCAGTGATTATTTCTTGCGGGACGTACATGAGCCAGAACTTGCAACTGGAAATGGCTTTCGCGAGATATTAAAACGTATGTAAACATGACTTTGGCTCAATATAAAGTAAAAATGTGATATATTTAACAAAATATAGTGGTGGCATCGATTACAGAAATCAAAACCGGTTAGCGCGGCTTTGAAACGAAACGAAATCCGGTATTTCGTACGCTTGTTCTGTGCATTGAAAAATTATTCTCTCCTGCATGATCTGATAAAATGCGGTGACCTAGATATCCTGGGTCTAGTTGAGACTCATATTAGACCAAATGATACTGATGGCCTCCTGAGTTCTCTTACACCGACTGATTACAATTTCATCCGAAAAACAAGGTGTACTGGTCGGGGAGAAGGTGTTGGTTTTCTGTGTAGAAAAACCTTTTCTCCCAGTATTGTCTCTTCATCTCTTCACCAGTCTTCGGGTCATTTGAAACTATCATACTTTCATTCAAGTCTGACTACAATAGCTTTGTTGCTGCTTGTGTGTACCGTCCTCCTGGCTCATGTACTACTCAGTTTCTGGAAGATTTTTTGGCTCTTTCTGGCTTTCTATCTTCGACTGGTTCCCGTTTCATCATTTGTGGCGATGTAAATGTCCATCTGGATGTTGAGTGTGGTGATAGGTCCAGGTTTAACGACATCCTACAGTGTTGTGGTTTGGTTCAAAGTGTCCGTGGCCCGACTCATTTATTGGGTCACACTCTGGATGTTCTGATATCTCCCTGCGACTCAGACTTTGTCCGCAATGTCAGTGTTGGAGATTTCATTTCTGACCATGCTGCCATAAGATGCCAACTGGATTTCTCTCACCCATCTACCAGCATCAACAAATGGGTCTCTTATCGTCGGTACCACAGGATTGACATCGACCAGTTCAGAAATGACCTTAAAAATATACCGTTTGAACGGTCTCCTGAAGGTACTGCTGCAGAACTTTATGTTCAGTACATAACTGGTGTTACTCGGGTACTTGACAAGCATGCTCCTATTATTTTACGCAAGGCTAAACAGCAGTCTGATGAGTGGTTGTCTGATTCGTATCGCATGGCTCGATCTCTTAGGCGGCAATTTGAATGAAGGTGGCGAAAACATAAGTCAGAGTTGAATGGATCAAGACTCCGCAGGCAAATTGCCTGGTGTAATCGACTGGCCAATAAAGACAAGGGTTCATACTATACAAATCTCATAACTGCAAATAGTCGTGACCCCAAGAAGCTATGGCAGTCATTGAGGAAGGTCTTGCATCGCACTTCTGAGACTGTCCTGCCTGCTCATAGCTCAGATAAAAGCCTCGCGGACATGTTTGCTTCTTTTTTCTCCAATAAAATAAGCAAAATCAGGGACACTTTCTCTACTTCTGGCTCTTTCAATGATGCACCGGATTCGTTGCCTCCTGCTTTCAATGCCTTTATGCCTGTCACTGAAGATGAGGTCTATAAGTGTATTAGTGAATCCCCCACTAAATCTTGCTCACTAGACCCTATACCAACATTCCTCCTTAAGGATTGTCTTGATATCCTCCTCTCTTCTATTACCAAGTTGGTAAATCATTCTCTCATTGAAGGATCTTTCCCAAATTCTTTCAAAAAGGTGGTTGTCACCCCCCTCATAAAAAAGGCTTTCCTTCCCAGAGACGACCTTAAGAATTATCGCCCAGTGCCCGGTCTTTGTTTCCTGTCAAAGTTGGTTGAGCGAGTCATTGCTAGGCAGCTAACGTCACACATTAATAACAACAAACTGCACAATCCTCATCAGTCAACATATAAGCCAGGACATTCCACGGAAACTGCTTTATTGTCTATAAAAAACGAGGTTCATCTCTCTCTGGCACGCGGTGAACCCACAGCTCTAGTACTTCTTGACTTATCAGCCGCATTTGACACTATAGACCATAATATTCTCCTTGGTTACCTTAAATCCTGGTTTGGTCTTGGTGGAACAGTTCTAAGGTGGTTTGCTTCCTACTTAAGAAATCGTTGCCAGGCCCTTAAGATAGGCTCCACACTATCTGAATTAAGCAATCTCATCTATGGAGTTCCGCAAGGTTCTGTTCTGGGTCCGTTACTGTTTTCACTCTATACAACACCACTTAGTAAAATTATTCGCCTCCACCCGCATATTAAATTGCATTTTTATGCGGATGATACTCAGTTATACATCCATCTCTCCCACAAGAATGCTTCTTCAGCTCTCGCCAAGCTTAATGCCTGCCTTCATGATGTCCAAGAGTGGATATCTCTCAGCAAATTGAAGCTCAACCCTGGAAAAACTGAGTTTATTGTCTTAGGTTCCAAGGCTCAACGTCAGAAGATTTCCTCTCACTTTCCTGTTAGCATTCTTGGTAGCCTTCTTCATCCAGTTGATTCTGTCAGAAATCTAGGTGTGTGGTTTGATGCAGATTTTTCATTCTCTGAGCATATCAAGAGGACTTGCAAAGCATGCTTCCTTCAGATGCGTGACCTCCGTAGAATTAGAAAGTATCTCACTCCTGAAGTGGCAGTCCTTGCTGCAAAGGCCTTGGTTAGTAGTCGTCTGGACTATTGTAACTCTCTGTTCAGAGGTTTGTCCGGATTCAATCAGTACAAATTGCAAAGTATTCAGAATACCCTGGTTCGTATTGTTACAAATCATGGAAAGTATGCTCATGTTACACCCATTCTACAGAAACTCAACTGGTTGCCTGTTAGGTACCGTTGCATTTTCAAAACTGCAACACTTGTGTATAAATTTTTGCATAGTGGTTCTCCTTCTTATTTCGAACCGTTCTTGTCTTTTAGTAGCTGTCCCTATAGTACTAGACATATTCACCCAGTTCGTCAATACCTTACAGTTCCTCCTTTCCATTCATCAGTCTTCAAGTCAGCCAAACATTTCGGCCATAGTTTTGCCTTTGATGCTCCTAAGATCTGGAATGACCTCCCTCAAGATGTTCGCGGTGCAACATCAGTTGCCTCCTTCAGAAAGAAGCTTAAAACATACCTGTTTGCAAAAGCCTACCCACCATAGCCTCCCTCGTCACATCTGTGTCTCCTTGGTACGACCTGGCTATGTCCCTTGATTAATGCTAACTGCCTTGCTTTATGTTTAGATGCGCCTTAGAGTCCATCAGTGATGGAGATTAAGCGCTATAAAAGTCCACATTAGATTAGATTAGTGTACATGAGCGATAACTTGTAAATGGAAGTGGCTTTCGCGAGATGTTTTTATGTACACAAAAATGATTTTTCCTCAATATAAGGTAAAAATGTCACATATTTTACAAAATATGTACATGTTTTGTCGTTTTGATGAAGTATCAGCCATTAGAAAGCCTAACGTCTTCAAAAACCGGTTCCCAAATATTCTTTGCGGATTTCGTTTTTTCTACCAAAACGAACCGATATTCCGCATTCCGGTAAACCGTTAACAACACTAACAAAATATATGTATATTTTTGGTCGTTTTGATGAAGTATCAGTCATTAGAAAGCCTAAAATAATAACTTCTTCAATAACCGGTTCCCAAATATTCTTTGCGGATTTTGTTTTTTTTTACCAAAACGAAACGAAATACCGCATACAGGAAAACCGTTAACAACACTAGTTGCCACCATTCACAAGGTGACGTACAGTTCTTTCTTCCTGGCTAGAGAATGTGAGGTCTCAGAGGGACATTAGCTGGTCCCATTGATTGGTGGGATGCTGGTGAACTGGTTACCAGAACCTTGTTCCCCCCACCCTTGACCTCGAGTTATTTGTCCAGAGTTGGATCCAGGGCAGGAATAACACTGGGGCAACACTATCTGGGCCCTCTTTGGTCAGCTGAGAAAGATGGGCGAGGGGTACAGACACACCTTGGACCTAGTCTGTCTTGTGTCTGATGTTTTTCTTGAGCCAAGCATGGATCTCACTCCTGCACTTGCTGAGCTGAGGCTCTAGGAGCCAGGCATGGAAATTTAGGTTGGACATATTCTTGTACGGAATCTGAATGGCTGGGTCAGCAGTTTGGGCAGACACAGGGGGATCTGGCTTGACATAGCTACCAGGTCCCAGAACCTGGGCATGTTGGGCCACACTGGAGCAATCGGAATGATCCTCCTGCACATGCAGTCCCTTAGTTTCGCCATCACAAAATGTCTACTGGCGGGAAGGCATATGGGACCAGATCTGCAACCGCTATCGGCCGGCCTGGAATGTGTCAGGCCTTGAGGTCACCTATTCCTTGAGTGCCAGGTCAGGATTCACCACTATAAGGCACACAGCGGGAGAGACCTCATGCTTCCTTCCTTGTTTATGTGGGCAACAACTGTGGTGTTGTCTGTTGCTATGAGTACAATCTTGACAGAGGTCTTGGAAATCTCTTAGGGCCAGATATTAGGCCAGAAAGACCGCCTTTGTTTCTGGGAGCCACCATTTTAAGTGGGGGCGGAGAGATCTTGGAATGGGGATTACCTCTTCTATGGATTTTGGCATCCTCCATAGAGTTTTCTCGTACCAAGAAATCGGCCTCATGTCAAAAAAAACTTTTGAGGGACACATGTTGTCTGACCTGACAGTAAGGGAGGGTGAGAAACTTCGAATTTTTAAGTTTAAGGTCCGCCAAAGTGGGTCTGACCTTGCTCTCCCTGAGGTCGATCTAATAACCTATGAAATCAAATGTTTTGGTACCAGTTCTGACATCTCCATGTTAACTACCTAACTGAATTCCTGGCACACAGCTACTAGGGTCTGAGTATGACGGAGAAAAGTTTAGTGGGATGTGACCCTGACCAACCATTTGTCTATGTACTGGTGGATTCTTATACCTCAGTTTTCAGCCATCAGTTTGACTTCCTTGACTATTACTGTGAATTCCATTGGAGCAGTGGAAAGGCCAAATGGTAGAGCTGTCGTAAGAGAAACATGTCTCAAATATGGCAGGTCAACACATTTTGGCAGAGCCAAAGGTCACACCATGATGCACACCTACACCCCTAAGCAGTGTCCCTTCTACACCTTACAGAATTCAAGAGCCCGGACAAGACTTTAAAACTCATGATTAATACAACAAGGTCAAAGGTCAAATCAGATCATACCATGATGTTGCACATCTACAACTCCAAACCATGATAATACACACCTATGGCCCCTGACCAATGTCCCTACCAAGTATCAACTTCGCACACCTTATGGTTTCCAAGATATAGCCCAGACAAGATTTTATAGGTCAAGGTCACTACAGCAAGGTCAAAGGTCAAATCAAGGTCACTCCATGATGTTGCACACCTACACCCCCTAACCAATATCTCTACCAAGTATCAACTTCCTACACCTTACAGTTTCCGAGATATAGCCCGGACAAGATTTTATAGGTCAAGGTCATACGGAAAGGTCAAAGGTCAAATCAAGGTCACACCATGACGTTGCACAACTACACCCCCTAACCAATGTCCCTACCAAGTATCAACTTCCTATACCTTACGGTTTCCGAGATATAGCCCGGACAAGATTTTCAAACTCAAGGTCACTAGGGCAAGATCAAAGGTCAAATCAAGGTCAGACCATGACGTTGCAATTATACTGATTTTAACACTAGTTGGGTTCAAACCTGAGGTTTTTTAGACACTAAAAGGTTTCAGTCATTAAGTCTGACTTTTCACATTGGTAAACACAAATCCAGCTCAAACTTCAACTTCAGCCTTGAAAGCACACATGGTTAAAGGTAGTAGGTCCATCAAAATCATCCAGAGCAAACATTTCATATAAAATTGCTTGATGATAATGATGGCAGGATTGAACAGGTAGCTACTTAATCCTACAGAGCAAACGTCACACTAAATCAGAAGAGAATACATTTCACGGTAAATACCACAAAGATGTCTGCATTGAAATCACTACCAAACAGCATACAAAGTTGCATGAAGGCTTGTCAATATTCCCTCAGCACTCAAAGCCTTGGTCAATGTTTGTCTTTTCTCTATTCAAGATACATTGATTATGCAGAGATATATCTCAATACTGTCACCCAGCTTTGCACACACAGAATATATCTCATTATATCTGGATCCAAACTACAAAAAGACCAATGTTCTGAGAAGTCATTGTAAAGCTGATCTCCACTGTGTCAATAGAGCGTGTAGACAATACACATAATGAATCAGCAGAGGATGAATAGGCTGTTTATCCAGTATCAGTGGAGCTTTAATTAAAATGCACAGAATATTTGAACTGAACTCTGTCTCTATATGTTTTTTTTAAATCTTTTTTGAGAAACTACCAGATCTAAGAGGTATCTAATTCTGATAGTATCATCAGTAACTCTAAGCAGTGACTTTACACCAGGTAACTAATCTTGATATTATAACTACTAACTCTTAAGCAGGGACTTTATGCCAGGCACCAAATCCCTTTCTACAACTCAGGTCATCTTTAGTCTTGAATGATGTCATCCGACTGTGATATAATCAGAAAGTACTTGAAAATTCATGAATACAAAAATCTATGTCTAGGTAATATTGTATGCTTAAAACAGCACTAAATGAATACTGAGCAGTAATACATTCTTTACAACACTGATAAAACACCTTTTTCAGTAACTAGTAGCGATATCTTGTGATACTATGGTAAACTTTCATGTGTTGGTGACTTCTGCATTCTCAGTGCATCTTGTATATCCAGTTTGATTATGACTCATTCACTTGTACTTTTGCATCTTTGTACATCTACACCCTTACACAAGTCCAAATCCACTCAACTGTACTATTGACCTGTGTACGTATACACCCTTACAGCAACCCATTTACCTGTCCATTTTCACGTGTACATACACCCTACACCAATCCACGCACTGTACCAATTGCACCTGTGTACACATACACCTTTACACCAACCCATTCACCGGCACATTTACACCTGTCTGCATCTGAAGCCTTACACCAACACCCACCTGTACTTTTACACCTGCCTTCATATATACCCTGACACCATGTCATTCAACTGTAATTTGTACCTGTGTACATTTACACCCAAACACCCATTCAGCTCTACTTTTGCACCTGTGTACATATATGCCTTCACACAGACCCACTCACCTGCATTGTCATACTTTTCTACTCGCCTGTAATTTACACCTACATTCTGCAACACCTGTCTGCTCACCTACATGTCACACCTATATTCTGTCTCACTTGTCTACACGACTGTACTCGACACATGTACATATTTGTGTACTCACCTACATACACACCTCAGTTGTACGTACACACACTCATACCTGCCCACTCACCTGTACTTGTCGTCTTCTAATCCATTCTGCAGCACCTGTATACTCTGCCCCTCCTTGTTGCCGTCTATCTCCGCTGCCTTGTCTGTGGACACTGGTACCTGCTGCTGTTCTATGCCACCGGCCTGGAGAAAAACACACACTTCAAATTAGATTGGAAAGAACCCAACTACAAAGCTTATTCACATTTACGATGGCATGGGTATTTTAGACAACATAAGACTATTTGTTGTATTTCTAAAAATAACACTTGTAGTTCCTTCTCTATCCCTGACCCTGAAAACAAGGTTAACTTCAACAGACTGACCTAGTATGTTTAACACAGGAAGATAATTGCTTTCAAAAGTAAACTGCATTGGCAGACATTTTAAACTTTTCACTAATTAATTTAAAACAAAAGTTGTAAAACTTTTGCAAAAGCCTTAGCAAGTTACTTGGCTATAAAGTTGAAGGTTCTACCATATAAATTACTTTAGATTTAGCCAAGAAAACAAATAAAACTTATCCTGAAATGTCAAAAACACAATCTTGATTCTCCATAAATATGATGTTGGAGTGCTTTGAACATTAATCCACTGTTGCCCTTTCATCATAAGTTTTGCAGACTTTAGGCTTTTCCTATGATTTGATTTGGCATAAATATACTCCTCAGGTAATTTCACTTATTGTAAGGCACAAATATATCATTTGAAAAAATAGCATCAGAGATGCCCCGTACCCCACAGCCTGGGGATATAATTTTCAACACTATGAAATATAGAAGTAGTGAAACAGTACAAAGATCTCTATACTTTCAGGGCAGTGTCAGTTACATAAATCTCCAAATAATGTTTTATTAACTAAAAAACGTAACCAGTTCTATAGGTTGTTTCAATACACAAGCACTCGACCCTGAGAATTGGGATCGAATTTTCATGAAATTCGCCTCACTCGTCGGGTGTCGACTGCTCGGTCGCACCCCCATTTAGGACATCTCCTGAATATTTCATCAAAATCCGTCCATAAATTTTCGAGTTATCTTGTTCACAAACTCAAACTCACAAACCCAGACGAAAACATAACCTCCTTGGCGGTAATAAGGGAAATTCAGAACACGTGGTTTAATGGGGTTTATTTTGTATATTGGATTGTACAGACAGGGTTGGAGAAAAGATTCTACTGAAACTAATTTTTACAGAATATTATCTGGAATCTCACTTACAGGTGGTCCATCAGTTTAATAAAACACATCACTTATTGTCGGTGACCAAGACTGGGACCATTAATTCAGTTATCAATACTCGCACAATTTGAGTAAAAGTATGTTCATCCCAATCCTATCCAATGTGCATGTCTTTATTGTCTTATATCATTATATCAGGTGTTACTTTGTTGTGGCTATTTGATGTCAAATATGTCACCTTCACTCCTTGTCTGATGTAGCAGTATATTCTGAATTTACCATGTGCCCAAACTCATTTTATGACAATAAAAAAGCCTCCCAAAATATATTGTCCAAACATGAAAAAAAGTGTATGTATCCATTTACATGGAATTGTTTTCACCCCGGTAGGGCACACATAGAACACTAAGTTTGTGACTTTTCACCTTAACTTCTTGATAGATTATTTACTTGGCTTAAACAATCCTCATCATCAAGGTGATGCTTACCTTTGATTCAGTGTATAGTTCAGGAACATTTTGCTGGTCCTGAGTTTTCAAATCAAGTTCATGTGACTGGATTCATAAATAACAATGACTACAGCTATTACACTTAGAGACTTAATATTTGCGCAAATGTCAGAGTATACTAAGGCATTAAAGTATTATCTGTGAGCACATTCTTGCCAAAACCAATGGATATAGAAAACCTTGTCACAAGGCAAATCTTAAGGTGCCATTAAACCACTGACCTAGGAATTTCTGACAAACCATCCAAATTAACTAAATAGTAAATATCAGTGAAAATCTTACATTACGGACCCAATATCCTGGCTCCATTATACATTCAATAGATTAGGCAATACTGCACATAATAAAGACAAACTTAAAAGTTAAACTTTAATTTATTGAAATCTGTGCTCACGTTTTCTCAAAATTTTTCAGATTTTATTAACTTGTGATGTACTGTCAAAAAGGCAGTAAATGAACATTTTGTACTTGTGAAATAACACCAGTTTTTCAAGATGTGGAATTGTACTTGGTAATTATTATTTTATACGACTGTTGTAATTACTATTATTTGCATCACTACAAAATGATAATGCCATTACCACTAACTGCTGGGCCTGTTTTCACCAGGTTGCTGTCATTACTACATAAGAGATCCTATCTCCACCATCCTACTCATTCCCGTTATAGCCTGTACTGAGGCTTGTACTTACTGATGCACTGCATCATTGTTTATGCAAAAAAATGGCACTTTTAATATTAATTGAGAAACATTAATTATTCTGCCTTGAAACAACAAATGTGACCTTAGACTGATATTTAAAATGTTGGGATGAAGCACTGAAAACCATATTTCATACTATAACATGTTAATTTAGCAGAGTATCAAAATTTGTGCTTTTGCAGGTTTATCAGGGAAGAGGGGAGCTTACAATGCACAAAGAGTTTCAGCATATCTGAAATCAGCAAGTGTCGACGCAAAATTCCAATTTAACTAGTGGTAAAGACAGCAAACCTGATAGTTGGTTTCTATTCGATTCATATGAACGTAAATGAAATCCGGTGACAGAAGTCCAAGAACCGGTTCCTGAAATGTCACATATTTCACATCAAACGTACAAAATATTGCACAAAAACACTTAAAAATATTTACTTGTGTAATATTTTGCCAATATACAGTGAAATAATATCCAAAATGTCACATTTTATAAAAAAATAAACCACACTTTAGTTGAAGTAATTGTTCATGTACATGTGCACAAGATTTTACAGTATGACGGATGACCACAGGTTGGTGTATACTAATTCGAACGAATCCGGTTTTCGCCGAGATTTTGTTTTCAGGGCCTGGTTTCCATATTTAATTTCGATCGTAACACTAACTTTAACCAATTGTTAAACTGGTTTGATGGAGTGCATTTAATGGCCTTAACTGACCATACTTAACTACCAATGGACAAGGTCCTCTCAAAACAGACTCTTGCTCATCCCATCACATGTTGCCATGATGCAGATTCGAACCCAAGATTACAACTGAGAGCCAGGATATGTTAACTTGTCAATTACTCAGGCCTCCAGATGCTCAAATGATGACAATATTGCCAGCAAGGGGAAAAGGCTAATGACACAGTTGCCAGCTGCTGCAGTGTGTGTAAGCTGTTTAATTGACCCGGTTGATAAGGCAGTGAAGACTGGCCATTATTTGGACCATATCTCATCAGCACTGGTGCATATCATAGCATCTCTAAAAGCTGTCACTTAATGTTTTCAGTATACTGGGATGAGGGACCCATCACACACACTGGGGGAGGGGGGCTCCACTGAGCAGTGCTTGGTAACTGGAAATGACTGACAGTTACTACGACCTACTACTAGGCAGGTTTTACCTGTCAATAGCTCTGGGTGTGAGTCTAAGAAAAACTAGAAAATCTGGGAGAACTATATACCAGTTGAGAGACAGGCATGAATAAAAGTATAAATCGTGTAATTAAAAAAGGCCTCCTGTGTTCAAATGTCACATAAAATAAGACTGTTTGATGAAGGGCGAGAGCTGTATATTAGTATTCAATCATTTATGAGGTTAGACTTGAATAAATGTGAATTTGCTGACAATTTGAAATATTTTACAAGTTAAACTCTGTTAACTTTGACTCCCCCTTTGATAGTGTCTCCTGAGAATGCTGTTTTCAGTTAAAATTGCTGGTTACCTGTGATTCCTTGTTTAGCAAAATTATGAGTCCATTATATATACAACCCTTTTATTGGGCCACATCAATACGGTGTTGATTTAGACAACCCCTCTTTTCCAAGTTTTTTCCCTTCTCACCGCGCACTTGAAGCCTCATTTATTAGAGGTTTTTCCGGTGGCCCATTCTGCTGAGGTATGTGAGGGGCAGCTAGCAGACAATCACTTCCACCCCGGCATGCTTTTGTCTGCCACACAATGATTAGATGCTCCAAATGTTTGAGCTTTCAAGATTGATTTATTTGTGAATTACGTCACTGTGAACACATTAACGTCACATTATCAAGTGCAGTTGACAAGATGGAGGAAAGCAGTGTATACTATTTGGTCACCATTCTGTAACTTATACTTCAAGTTAGGGCCGAGTTTTGGTCCTAATGAATTGGAATTCTAATCTCAAGAGTTAGGAATGTGATGCCACTGGACTACCAGGTCCTCTTTTAGGTGATCACCTTCAACACAATCTTAAAATTGTCTGAATAGCTTCGCGAGTAATACAGTACTGCGTGGATTGACCAGATTCTTTTAATATAGACAACTGATCCAAGGTAAAATTTACAGGCAAACTTTTCTCAAATATAAACCCTGACTGGGATGAAAACCCTGGCTACTTGAGAGAACACGCATGGAAGTGTACTGCAAGTAATTAAAGGTGCAGTGATTCTTGTGAAAAAGTATTGTATTGAACACAAACCACAAAGACTATCAATTACTGTTGTGAATGAACATCTACTGGCAGGACTCAAGGACTGCATTGAAAAGGATCACTTGTGACTCAATACATATTGCACCATCAATACAGTTATTGAACTTAATTGTTCAAAACTTTAAATCTCCAGAACTGGAGAATGAGGAATGTGAGCACTGGGGAAACCAGCTTCAAATGTTTTACAATGTTAAATGAGGCTTTCTTTTTCATAAATTCAGTGACTTTTCTTACAATTTGAGGCCATTCACAATCTTGCAATCTTGTTTTTGTTGAACGGAGCTAGACCTGGTGAAATTTCACATTTTGGTGTGCTCAGTGAGGAAGACTGGAACAGATTGAAATTTTTGTACCCGAGCAGCCTGTTACCATTACTCTGCTCACTCAAGAGTGATCGTTTTAACATATAAATTGTCAGGATTCATATTAAATTTCATATAAAAGTTGCAGGAAATAATCTTTTTGGAAAATTTAGCAATGGCTCCCGTACTCCTAAGAACTTTACTCTTTAGCAGTTTCAGAACTGACCCAAGCTGAATAGAATTTTGACTGAACAGATTTAGAGTCCAGTGTTAATGGGCAGCAACATGTCTCTGTGGACCGGCCACACACCTTTCTTTTATCTTTTCTGAAATGTACATTAGATTAAAATCATTTCAAAGGAGAGTTTCAAAGCAAGAGAATTTAGCTGGTGTGAGACAAAAGGTAAATCATAGTTAATCAATAGTTTGATCTGTGCCTTGAGTTTCTTATGTTTGTAATTTATGCCTATTTGAATATAAAGCATTGTGAAGTGTATTGTAGAAGTATGGAGGTTGTCAAAATGAATTGTTTGGCTGCGGGCACAGATGGAGGAATTGGGCTGGAGATCATGTGTGTGGGAATGATGGCACATGTGAGCAGAGAAATCAATGGACTGCAACACAAACACTATACAGGGGACTACTGACAGCCAGCCACCGGACACAAAGTAATGCAGAGAACAGGTTCCAAACATACACACAAGTAGCAAATAGGAAACTTCCCACTGAGGACAGAACACCACCTCAAGAATATCCTCAGGATACAATGCTTGAAAAATTATTATCCAATAAAATAAAAATAAAATAAAAGTTATCTAATATGCCAAATTTTTAACATTATGGGCCAATTTCCACTTTTCCAGTCATTATACCAATATATATGGTATCTGACAATAAATAACCACAAATCAGAGAAATTCCACAATAATAAAACCCGGAAGTGTGCAAACAACCCAAAACTCTGCAGTGGGCAGGTTTTGTGTGTACATTTTCTGGAGGAACAAGGTACAGCTAAAATATAGTGTGGTATAAAGGTCCTTAAGAAATAATAATTGAAATGAAATGTACCCCTAACTACAACCTGCCTTAATAATGGAAATAAAGCACTCAGACTTGTACTTTATATGCGCTATAAAGGACCTCACTTCCGGAAAAATGGATGAGTGCTACTGCTCTTCTTGCCCATCCTTTATAGCGCATATAAAGTATGAACCTGGGGATTTTTTCTCCAAATAAAGAAAATAAAAGGACTTTCCCCAGTGGTAAGTTTCAAAGTTCAAACTCTAATATAATACAACAATATCCTTCCCATTAAAACCAGGTACAACTGTAACAGTACTGTGATCATTGCTTGGTTAATAATTTACTAGTATACACATTTATACAATCAAGTTACAGTTACCATGGTAACAAATATCAACATCGAAGCTCATCACCATATTTATAATATCTATAAAGTTTATAAACACTTTCCACACCAATATTTTACACATTTTAACATTCATTCCACCTCAAACCCACACCAAGTATTGCATTCTGACAACTGGATACATGTCAGTTGACTATTTTCATTTCATATCTTATACTGGGAATCTCAGAATCCAATACACACTTGTCAAAAACTACCCATTATGATCAACCATTTCATGAAGGTGCAAGTATACGAATATGTTTTGTGATATTTAATAATATTTCATTAACTGTAAGGACTAAAATATAATTTCGACAAAGTATTTTTATTTTGAAGGATTTGTCAGCTTTGATCGGATCATCAGGTGTCATCAGCATACAGCAGACCTCTGACTGGTGCTGCAATAACTTAATTGTTTTCTCGAACGATTTGATCATTTCTACCACCACATTTTGTGGAAAGCAGGCTTGTGTCTGTGTATACAGAATTGAATCGATGTGGGCCTTTATACTTATTCTACTTATACCCGTAATTCTACTCGGAACCCGAAGTCAAGGAATACCCCGCTTCATACAAATCATGAGTTTAAGTGAACAGGCTACCTTTCTGGTGAATGAGTCTACCTGTTCTACTTATACCCCTCATTGTACTCAAAAACAATCACAGATCACTTAGCTTCACACAAATCATACTAGTTTGGGTGAACTGGCTACCTTTCCAGTGAGGTTCTGCAGAATGAGCTGTACTGCTGTGGTTCTGATCACGGATGACTGTACTCTCTGCTTAATGGTGTGCAGTGCACATTTACCCCCTCCTCCACCCCGTCTCTTGTCAAACTCTGCGGGTTTGCCAGCCAATCCTTGGATTTTGACCATCTTCTGGCCTAAGCAGCCAGCTAGCCTGTCAGCCTAGGCTTAGCCTTACCTTGTGTGCGAAAACAACGCACACACCCTCTCCGACTGTCTTCAAACCCACCACAAGGGTCTGTTTGCTGCTGTCGTCGTACAGCAAGTAAATGATTAGTGTTATATATGCAGTACAAGTTAGCAACGGGTGGTGGTTTTGGTGGTGGGCTGTTGTAGATCTGCAACTGTACAGACAGAGAATATATTTACAAACATTGGTACATGCGTGTCCTCTGTGTGTTTTCTGTTTTTTAGAGTTATATACAGTTATAGATGATATTACAATATTATCACAGACAAGAAGAGTTGGTAGGCTATGTACAGTATATATTATATATTATGTACACAGAAGGTTTCAGGATGAGATGAAGCCTGTGCAGGTGGATAGAGAATTGTCAGCAGGTAACTCCAACTGAATTACAACACTAAGAACTTCACAGGAATATATTAATCTCCCTTTTTATTTATTTCAATTGACAGTCGTTTTAAACACAATTTGGCAAGTGACTGTCTCTGTGTGTTATTTATACAATATTTTACAGTCATCTGGCATTTAACAAGATAACTTCAGTTTATCCTTTGATCCAATGTTGTTGTGAGTTACTGCTCGTCTTTTTTTCCATTCCTCCTCTCCTCTTTCTATCTCTGGAGACACGGGGTTATTAATCTCGTGGGGAGCTGAGAACTCATTGGGTATCAGCTGATATTGACATCCACCAAACCATGTGAGCTGAAGCCCCCGTCTTAAGACAAACAAGACGTGTTCTATCCTCTTCACAGTTTTTTGCCCAGTCCACTGGCTCCGGGGGCTTTTGTTAGTCCAGCCACCAAATCTTACACAATCCACTACTTTACACCACTTCACACAGATCAATAGCTGCTTGCACCACTTTCCAATACATCAACTTTACTAACTATCCTTTTCTTCTTGAAAACTTTTTTTATTTATTCTCATTACATTCCGAGTATTTTACCATAATGTCAAACTTTTTCTTGATTATACTTGGTACAATATGTCAGTACGCTCTATCCAGCTCAGACTCACATAAAGAATAGCAATCCTTTTCTATTTTCAGTGTGTCACTCCTGGTCAGACCTGAGTTGCCATGTAAACCTTCTTTTAGCTATAAGTTCAATAAAACACCATTGAATTTCTCATTAGGGCTTACCACAGAATACATACAATTAAAACGCAGCCATTCAGTGGGCTGAGGTCCCCTTGTTACATTAAATGCACATATATGCTCCACTCTGTACTACACAGTCCAGTGATTCTGTGGCCTCTGAATGGACAAGTCCAGTTGAGAGCAAGTGGTCAAAGTGACAATAAGTCATTCACCAGAAGATGATCCTCTTAAATAGATCTCAATAACTTCACCAAATGAGTACAAGTTCATTTTATATTGATTCACTGTCCACTCTCTGTAATTAATCAGTACTTTTTGTTTTCCCTGATTTGTAAATGTAAGCAAAACCTGTCAACAGATAAAAAACATGTAAAACAGGTGACATCATCTCAAAAAGTAACTCTTGTGTTACAAAAAACTATAGACTTATGAAAAGTTTTCTACAACAAACAACCTTTTGAAATAATATCACCCAAAAGTTAAAATTATACACACAAAAAAAATAGCAGAATTAAACCTATCCTGTTGGGGAACACCTATAAGTAAGCAGATCATATAAAAAACCTCTGGTTCCTTGTTACAAATATCCTTTCAGTTAGAAGTGCGCTGAAGATCAAACACATACTGACACTTAATATAGATGGGAGTCCTTCCATATCACTACATGTACTGACATCAGTTTAGTTACGAGTCTTGCAGTTATTCCATTAAACACAATACTCACAGCCATAGAGCAATGAGCCTGTCAGATTAATTAGACCTTCACAACGCTGACATTAAACTTTACAAGTTCACAAAGCAAACCAAGCCGTGCCTAAATAAACACTTGCTCCTTTTCTTACTGGCTAAGTTAATCAATTTTTGTGATACTTCCTTAAATGCTCCACCTAACTTATGCATAATTAATCAAGCTGAGAAGATCACAGCATTCTGCTCGCATTGAATGATTTCCATGAAAAAGCATCCAATTTATCAGACATTTCACCAGATCTACACATATTTACACTAATTACTTATACAGAAAAAAAACCCTTTTGTTCCCAATAAAATCAAACCAACAGGGGAACATTTACATACGTCGTTTACTCACTTATACAGCCAAGTTTGCAGCACTTTTGCCTCACAAACATTCCTTAAGTCAATACCAGTACATGTGTTTACAGGGAGTCCTCCTTTCTCTAAAACAAGTCCTTTCTCTGTCAGATTCTCACTTGTAAGTCAAACCTCCCAGCCACAGGATGTTTAAGTACTCCTTTTTTTAAAAAAAATAAAAACAAAAAACTTGTCCTTCTTGAAGAGACACAATTTTTCAGACAATCACTTTTGTATATTCTGTCACTATATAATTTTGCCTTATCCAAATACGGGCGTCAAGACTGTAATATTAGTTCAATATGGTTCAATATATTAAATCAGTGTGATAATGTATTAGAAATTTCACTATATTCCAACATGTATCTTCAAGCATCTAATGCACACCAACACGTTGAGTTTGTCCATTTAATGTCTCCCTCATCAACCATTTAAAACACCACCACTATTCTCACCCAATCCTTTCAACCTCTCCGTCCAAATATGGGCGAAAGCTCAGATGGTATCTATGTGACAACAGGTTTTTGTATATTATCTGCGTACATACATAAATGTGTATGTGTGTGTAGTGAGAAGTTTCAACAATGTGACCACCAGCACTTTTACCCAAAAGTGTGCAAACATTAATCTCTTGCCACCACTTATAATCAGCAAATCATTATGCCTGGTTCAATATACTGCATAGATAAAAGTTTGAACATTCTCCTGTTTGTCTTTTTGTCAAGTTTAGTCTCTGTCTGAACTGATCCCCCCCCCCCATAATATCTATTAACTATCTATTGCCCCTGGTTTCAAAACTCCTCGTCAAGCACCAAACTTTGGCCATCATCCACTTTACACAAATCCTGATTAGCTGATCACAAACAACATCTCAAAAGCAGCACTGATTAAGTTCCCACTAGAGGACTTTGCTACTTGAAAAATACCGCATTCCTCCCAATTCTACGCCAGACACGTAAAAATAAAACAATAAGTTTTGTATACCTTTCACAATTATTTTAATGCAGACATAGTTTACAGAAACCATCACTGTTTATATAGAAGAATTGTTTTAGAATAAATGTTGATTTGAATATAAACAGCTTTTATCAATACTGTATAATTGTACACATTTGTGAGGCAAGTATGTACTTCAAAACTGAGAATAAGCTAAAGGTACAAGAATAATACATCTGTCCACCACCATAAGAGAAATATGCACACACGGATAATAAATTACATTAAAATCATATACAGGAATGAGAGCTTTAAAATCAAGTATTTTATTGAAAGCAGTTTAAGATTAACCCTTACTGAAAAACAGACCTTAAACTATCAAAGAAATATGGTCTATAACACTAATACGGAATTACAAGACAAATTTGGTTAGCTCAGCTACCCAGGTGTCTGTTAACAACTCCATGTAGCCTTAAAGTTTTATGATCGGAAGAAGGTTTATATTATTTAAATCCAATGTTTTGAATATTAATTGTGTGTGTGTGTAATACTTTATATATACACTTTTGTTATTAAATACAAGGCTTTTTGGGGACCAGGTCTTGGACATCTGTAACCCGACTTTGTTTACATTTACAGGAATCATATAGAAGCTAAATATCCAGTTTGCTGTGTTTATCACCACTTTATATGAAGGCAGACTTGTGTACCCATTTTTTAAAAACATAACTTGACTTCTTTTCACAGATGGTTCACCTTTTACTTTCATTGAATTTTTTAGATCGACCATTATTACAGATACCCACGATGTCCACCCACCATCATATATTTCTGATGGGATTTTCATAAAAATTTGTTTGCCCTTCAGATAAGACATTTTCTTGAGTTGTTCATCCATTCACACTTATGAACTTATTTGGACTTTTAATTGGCTATCATTTGGTGTGGTTTGGTAAATCAGTCATTATTATATCAGCCTGCATTTCTACACATTTCAAAGGTAAACAGTTTCACCCTTGTGGGTGCTAAAACCTTATCTACTAAGAGCTCAAAAGGAGATATATGAAGAGCTTTTGTATCACATCTGTATTGTTGTACATATAGTTACATATTCAAAACAAACACTGATCCACTGAAATAAACAAATACACAAGCACAATAAGCCATGTTTTTTGCCTGTCTTATTCAAATAATATACAAAAGCCTTATCAAAATTATCTATATTCTATATCAAAAACTATAATTCAACTAGATGAACTAGTCTCAAAGATGTTTATACAATATTCATAATAAACAAACTTGAAAATTTTAATTACTTAAATGTAGTGGGGGGACGATTAGACCGACGTTCGATCAATCGTTGGTGTCATGGTACTATCGCGTTCGGTCACTGACAACTTCTAGAAATCGATTAAATCTCACCCTTCTTTATGTGTGTCAATATCCACATATTTTTTTATATTTTGGCCAGTTTCCAATATTTTCCTTTAATAAATTAAGAGACTTCTCACGAATTTTGAGTTTGTTTACAGCTACCGCCATATTTACCGGAAGTGGGTTCTTTTGGTAGCTTCTATATGCCGAAACGCCGTTATTCTTACCGGATTGAAATACAGTTTATCCCGGAAAGTGTTTCAGGACAGTGGAGTAAAACAATCGATTATGGGTCGATCATCGGTCGGAAAAATGGACGAATAATCGACCAGTAAAAATTTTTTTGAGGCGATTCCACTCACTACTTAAATGTAGCTTTTTGTCAGCTACAAGCTTACTAAGTGGGACTGAATGCTGAATCCAACCGCGCAGTGGCGAGATTATAGCTGAGACTGGAAGATATGTCATTTTTTTCTTAGATATGTCAATTTTTCTTAGATTTTGAAGTAATATATTAGAATGAATGTTAGAAATACCAGTCTGAGTCTCGTTTACAGTGCCCCAATCCCGAAGACCGGGCCTGTAAAGAGCCAAAAACATGAATAGAATGGATGACAGTGCTAAAACTGTCGAGATGTTTTCAGTGTAGGAGAGAAGTGCAGCCATGCCCACTTTAGAGGTCTAAAAACCAGCCCAATGGTTGGAATTCTCATAAATTTTTGCCACCGAATATGTTTGTTTATTTGGGGTTTTACATCGCTTTCAACACTGTATAGGTCATATCACGACGGGTAGTTGGAAGGCAGAGGAAACCAGTACATACAATTCGTTAGAGTTCTGTACTGTAAACTGCCGACCAAGGGCAAGCAACTACCAGCTTTCCCACTTGAGGCCTTGCTGGGGATCGAACCCCGGCCTCAGAGGTGGGAGGCAAGAGTGTTACCACTCTGCCACCATGGCCCCAGCCACCGAATATGAGATTAATGACAACTTGATAAGTCCTCAATACATATATTCTTGATAAACTAAAAATTTAAAAAATGACCTTACCCGTAGCATCTTGAGAGATAAACCTATACCTAGACCCTGGGATTAGACTCCTGAAAACTTGGTTGTAGCGGATGTGCCCCCCCCCCCCCCCCCCCCCCCCCTTTCTTTCCGAGGATACCTGGTCTGAGGGGAAGGATCTAGGACTTGTTGTGCCGCCACCACTGGTCCCAGATACTAGTGCTGTTATCGTTAGCGATTTCTGTAGATCGGCACTCGCCTATTAGATGCGAGTTGAACTCGAGTAAATGACACAAATATAAATAAAATAACAATGTCCAAATATTGTCATCAAGGGATCCAGATTACGTCTTTCGTACCATTTTATTGCAAGGAAATATATTTTATTGTCGGTTAAATTGTGCAGATATGTATGAGCACTTTATGAAACATCCACGTAAATAAGGGAAATAAAAAAACGACCATTGCTCATTGATTTCTTTATGGTTAGATAAATTGCAAAAGTGCTGGTTTTATAACAACATTAGTAGTTTAGTACATTATAATTTATTTCTTAAAACTCGAGTTTAAATTGCGTAAATCGATGTGTTCCCTAAATATCGCCCACCGAGTTACGACTCAAGTTTCGATCAACTCGTTGTAGCACTACCAGATGCATATTGTTATCGTTGTCTGACCAAGTAAGGTCTTTCAGGTAAAAATTTGTAAATGTGTGGTGAGCTTTCCAGTGACAGGCTTGCATGATTTTGGTCCACCGATACCCCACCGTAAAAGGCCTTAAGAGGCCACCAAGGCCCGAATGTCATGCGCTTTAACTTGGACCAAATCCAAGGCTTGTTGGTCTGCTTGTTTATAATAAAGTATAATGGTTTGTTTCACGCAAGAAGAGAGAGTAGAGGGTCTGATGTCTGAGGTATGTCCTTTCTTAAAGGAGATGAAAAGGAGGGATTGAGACCCTCTCAGGTCTTTGGTTCGATCCAAATAGTACCTCAGGGCCCGCACCGGACACAAGGTCCTGTCTTCTTTGAATGGTCTATCTACAATGGTAGTCAAAGCAGGAATAGTCACTGGAGACACAATTTGAGAACCTTCTCTTGCTAGTTGGTTTTTGGCTATGAAGTCAGAAGAAGGAAAGAACCTTTTCCCATTGGCCTAGATTAGACACTTTGTTTGCAACCCAGGATTTCACTGCGGCGCTTGCCGGAGGCCAAAGCTAGCAAGACAGTAGTTTTGGGAGTAAGATGTTTGAGGTCGGTGTCTTTCATAGGCTCAAAAGGTGCTTTTGTGACCTCATTGAGAACAGAAAGGTTCCAACTTTTGGGACGATCCCTGTGAAAACTGGAGAGTAAACTGTGAAGGTCTGAACTTTGTGCAATATGGTGCCCCGCTGGGCCCAAAGTGTCAACAATGGCCATCCTGTAACCATCCATGGTCGAGGGGCGCCTGTCTAGATCTTGGGACAGGTACATGAAAAAATCTGAGATTTGTTTCACAGATGGAGTGGAGAAATCCACCGAATTTTCTCTGCACCATTTCTCAAATAGGGCCCACTTTGACTTATAGACGGTCCTTGTTGATGACCTCTGAGGGGCAACAATTCTCTCTGCCACCTCCACAGAGAAGCCTTATTCTTGGAGCTGTCCATTCCTAGGCACCAGGAGGTTGAGATGTTGTGGATTGCTGTGAAATACATAATTGTGGGACTGTTTGAGAAGAGTCGTTGACACCGGAAGTTGCAGTGGGATCTCTGTTGAGAGCTGCACTAGGTCCCAAAACCAGGGTATCCCTGGCCAGCCTGGGGCTATTACGATGATCAGGCAATGGCATTGCCTGATTTTTGGATCACCTTGTGAAGGAGAGCCATTGGAGGGTACGCATAGGCAGTGAGACCCATCCAGTTTATGTTCAGAGCATCTATGTCCCAAGCCTTTGGGTCTGGGACAGGAGATACGTACAGTGGAAGTTTGTGGTTCAGGTGAGTGGCAAATAGATCTACATGAGGAGTGAACCACTTTTGACAGATCTGTTTAAACACCTGCGGATGCAGTGACCATTCTGTTGACTGTACTTAGTTCGACCTGGATAGAAGGTCGGCCATCACATTCAGACACCCTGGAATGTGTCTGGCTTTTAATGTTATGTGATAGTGATGGCACCAGGTCATGATCTTCCACAGGAGAGTGCACATCTCTGCTGAGTGAGTTCCTCCTTGTTTGTTTATGTAGGCTTCCACTGTTGAGTTGTCCGTTGCAACTAGCACTGTTTGGTTCTGGCACTGGTTCTTGAAGCTTCGAAGGGCCAGGGAGACCGCCTTCAATTCTAGAACGTTTATGTGTAGCCTTTTTTCCCGGTCTGACCACAGACCCTTTGTAGAACTTTGATCTAAGTGAGCGCCACAACCTTCGTTTGAGGCGTCTGTAAAGAGTTGGATACTGTGGTCTTTGGGATGAAGGTCTGCACCTCTCATCACATTGAGGGATTTTGCCACCAGTCTAAGTGTGCTGCAATGGCTTCTGTCCAAGGAAGGAGGCTGTCCAGCGACTGAGGATATCTCTAGTGCTCCTTGAGGTGAAACTGAAAGGGCCTCATGAGAAGGCATCCCTCCGGGACCATTTTCTCCGTTGAGGCAAGCAACCCAATTAGCAACATCAAACATCTTGAAGTCAAGACATGTCTTGACTTGAGTCTTAGGATCAAATCCTAAAGTTTGAGCCATCTCTCTTGAGTGGATTTTACAAGGTCTGAATCTAGATGGTATTCGTAGCCCACGAACAAAAACACCTGAGTAGGTTTCAGTTCTGATTTTTTCCTGATTTATTATCCAACCCAAGGACTGGGTTAGGTCTACCACTGCCTGAGTGTTCACTTGGGCTTCCTCCTGAGACTGGGACCTGATCAGCCAGTCGTCCAGGTATTGGTGAAGTCAAAGTCCTCTGGAGAGGGCCATTAGCTTCACTTCCTTTACAATCATTGTAAAGACCTGGGGGGCTGTGGCTAGTCCGAATGGGAGGCAGGTGAACTGGAACTCCTGGGACCTGTAGCAAAACCTTGAGTTGGGATGGATGGGGATGTGAAGGTAAGTGTCTGATGGGTCTATCGACATTACCCATTCCCCTGGAATCAGGGAGGTCCTGATGGACTCTGGAGTTTCCATTTTAAATTTTTCTACCTGTAGAAAAGTGTTGAGCCTGCTTAAGTCTATGACTCGCCTCCACCTTTGGTGAGGCTTGGGTACTAGGAACAGGAGACTAAAACCCTAAAACATTTTCCACCCTTTCAATTGCGTTCTTTAACAGAAGAGACTGGATACAAGAGGCCAGAGCTTGGTCTTTTTGACGGGCCTTGTACTCTGACAGGATCAGGGGGAATCTGACCAAATTTGGTTTTGAAAGGAATGGCTGTACGTAGCCATTGGTGATAATGTTTAACACCTGGATGAACATTTGTGTGTTTGCCAGTCTCTTCTGAAAGAACGGAGGCGACCTCCTACTGGTGGACTGAGGGAGGCTTTTAAGGAGTCATTGGGAAGAGGGGTTTCCACGCCCTCGCCCCCTGTTGTGGGGTCGAAAACGACCCCTGGAGCCTCTGAAGTTTGGTTTCCCCCTACCTGAGGAAAACGATTGGTTACTGCTTTGTGAGGAGTTGCCCCCATAGGGGCGTTTCCTGTAGGAGCCTCTTTTCTTGTTGTGGGGACCACGAAAGGGCTTACAGGGTCCAAAACCTGCCTTTTTGAGGAGGAAGTTTTCACCTTCCTTCACAAGTTGAGACTTGAACAAGGAGGAGTCCCAAAAGGACGAGTTCCTGAGTTCTTGGCATCTCGTTTCCCCTAAATGTGGTTGCAAAAGGGTCATTTCGGCATCACGCCTAAGTAAGCCAGTGTTACCAATAGAATATAGTTCCTTCTGGAGTATATGGGCTATGGATTTGCTGAGGCATGTGAGAGCCCTGTGTTGGATAAGAACGGTCTTATTCCAAAAGTCTAAGTACTCACCGGCTTGTTCATATCCTAGTGGTAAAGACGGCAAACCAGATAGTTGGTTTCTATTCGATTCATATAAACGTAAATGAAATCCGGTAACAAAAGTTCAAGAACCGGTTCCTGAAATGTCACATATTTCACCTCAAACGTTTAAAATATTGCACAAAAACGCTTAAAAACATTTACTTGTGTAACATTTTGCCAATATACAGTGAAATAATATCCAAAATGTCACATTTTATCCAAAAATAAACTGTTGAAATAATTGTTCATGTACACATGCAGAAGATTTTACAGTGTGACTACAGTTTGGTGTATACTAATTCAAACGGGACCCGGTTTCCATATTTACTTTCGATCGTAACACTATCATATCCACACTTTGCTGCTTTCTCAGGATTGGCACCTTTCTGGATCTGAGTCTTAACCTTCTTGAAGGTGGACTTTATGCTATGTTGACACTCTTCAAGAGAAGCATTGCAAGAAGATGAAGTCTTGGCAAAGGCAGCAGTAAAGTTGAGCATGGAAATATTTTGCCTAGCTTGGTGTTCCAATTCCTTAAGAATTGGTAGGTGAACCTTGGCCATAGGAGCCCCAGGGGGGTAGGTAGGAGTAACGCAGATTTTTGCAAAATCTGTATTCAACTCCTGAATTTTATCCTCATAACAGGGCTGTCCCACCTTGTACCACTTTGTAGTAGTGAGTGGAATCGCCTCAATTTTCGTGGTCGATTATTCGTCCAATTTTCCGACCGATGATCGACCCATAATCGACTTTTTTACTCCACTGTAAGAAAATATATCATGAAACACTTTCCGGGATGAACTATTTGTCAATCCGGTAAGAATAACGGTGTTTTCGACATTTAGAACCTTCCAAAAGCACTCACTTCCGGTAAATATGGCGGTAGACATAAACAAACCAAAATTCGTGATAAATCTCATTATTTATCAAAGGAAAGTTAAGGAAATTGCTAAAAATATAAAACAAGAGGAGAGTGCCCGTGAACGGGCACTGTGTCAGCTGACTGAGTGTTTTTGATTTGTGAAGGTGATTAGAGGACAGAATAATTATCAGGAAAAGGGCTGTACAGAAATACAGTAAATGGTAACTGAACAGCAAGTTCGAAAGAAATTCTGAAGCTGACAGAAGAAAAGGATAAAAAAGTTGTGCCCTGTAAATGGTATTATGAAGGAAAATAACAAGGTAATTGTTTAAGTGTAAAAAATAGGTTAAAACATATTTAAAGAAATACTACAAATGCAATATCCTCGTTCGACCTTGAAGAAGGGGTCCAAGGTCAAATCTAACCACACAAATACATTCCCAGCCCATGATTTCCTATGGTTTACCATTCCAAACCTCTAGGACCAATTATAAATGAGTTATAAGCACTTTTAAGCTTGGCTGTCCTCATTTGACCTTGAAGGAGGGGTCCAAAGGTCAAATCTGACCATACCAAAAGATTCCGAGCCAATGATTTCCTATGGGATGGTTTACCATCCCAAATCTCTGTCACCAATAATAAGCGAGTTGTAGGCACTTTCAATTTTCGCTATCCTCATTTGACCTTGAAGGAGGGTTCCAAGGTCAAATCGGACCATATCAACAGATTCACAGCCCATGATTTCCTGTCTGTTTACCATCCCAAACCTCTGGGACCAATAATAAGCGAGTTATAAGCACTTTTAAGTTTGGCTATCCTTGTTTGACCTTGAAGGAGGGGTCATTCAAGGTCAAATCTGACCACACCAAAAGATTTCCACCCCATGATTTCCTACAGGTTGGTTTATCATCCCAAACCTCTAGGATCAATAATAAGGGAGATATAAGCACTTTTCATGACTGACAAAAAACACCTGTGGCGGCCATCTTGTTTCTCAAAATGAGGCCAAAAATATTCCCAGACAACATTTTATGGTTATTAATATATACTCAGAGCAGTAATGGTGAAATCTCTCTACACACTGCGGCTATCCAGTGGATACAATGATTTACTCAACAGTTAGAAACTGAAAGTAGCTATTGCTCAGCTATGCCATGACATGACATAGAGGTCTGCAATTTCACTATGTTATAGCTGACCAAAAATTCTGTGAATAACATATTAACAAATTACTCTAAATGTAATAGTTTTCAAGTTACAACTGATTTACTCAACAGTGAGAACCTCGAAGGAACTATTACTCAGCTATGCAATGAGCTACATATCTGAAATTTTACTATGTTATAGCTAACCCAAAAGTAGGTGAACAACATATTTAAGCAAACTACTGTAAATGCAATAGTTTTCAAGCTACAACTGATTTACTCAATAGTGAGAACCTGAAAATAGCTATTGCTCCGCTATGCCATGAGCTATAGGTCTGTAATTTCACTATGTTATAGCTGACCCAAAAGTAGGTGAACAATATATTTTAACAAAATACTCCAAATGCAATATTTTTCAAGTTATAGCTGATTTACTCAACAGTCAGTACCTGAGAATAGCTATTGCTCAGTTGTGCCATGAGCTATAGGTCTATAATTTCACTATGTTATAGCTGACCCAAAAGTAGCTGAATAACATATTTGCACAAATTTCTGTAAATGCAATAGTTTTCCAATTATAACTGATTTACTCAACAGTGAGAACTTCAAAGTAGCTATTACCCAGCTATGAAATGAGCCACAGGTCTGAAACTTCACTATGTTATAGCTGACCCCAAAATAGGTGAATAACATATTGAAACAAAATACTCTAAATGCAATAGTTTTCAAGTTATAAGTGATTTACTCAACAGTGATAACCTAAAAGTAGCTATTACTCAGCTATGCCATGAGCTACAGGTCTGAAATTTTACTATGTTATAGCTGGCCCAAAAGTAGCTGAATAACATATTTATACGAAATTCTCTAAATGCAATAGTTTTTAAGTTACGAGTGATTTTACTCATGATGGAAGTTACTGAAAAGCCCAAAAGTAGCTATTACTCACTTAGCTATTGAGACAGACATCCAACTTACTCACCATATTGTAGCTATGAAAAAAGTAGCTGAATAACATATTTTAACAAAATGCTCTAAATGCAACACTTTTCAAGTTATAAGTGATTTACTCAACAGTGATAACCTAAAAGTAGCTATTACTCAGCTATGCCATGAGCTACAGGTCTGAAATTTTACTATGTTATAGCTGACCCAAAAGTAGCTGAATAACATATTTATACGAAATTCTCTAAATGCAATAGTTTTCAAGTTATAAGTGATTTACTCAACAGTGATAACCTAAAAGTAGCTATTACTCAGCTATGCCATGAGCTACAGGTCTGAAATTTCACTATGTTATAGCTGGCCCAAAAGTAGCTGAATAATATATTTATACAAAATTCTCTAAATGCAATAGTTTTTAGTTACAAGTGATTTTACTCATAATGGAAGTTACTGAAAAGCCCAAAAGTAGCTATTACTCACTTAGCTATTGAGACAGACACCCAACTTACTCACCATATTGTAGCTATGAAAAAAGTAGCTGAACAACATATTTTCACAAAATGCTGTAAATGCAACACTTTTGAAGTTATAAGTGATTTAGTCCATGATTTCATGAATTTTAATGCATTAAAAATTATTAAAAAAAATTTATTAAAAAAAAACTAAGACAGATCCAGGTCTCATACTCACACAAGAGAATCTACTTCTGGCCTAGTACATATATGCAAGATATGAGAGAAATCCCTGCAATAGTCACTGAGAAAATTGTGATAAAAAGTTGAAATTTTCACACTTTTGGTGGGGGTACCCCCCTTGTAATGTCTCTAGCAAACAGACGAACAGACAGATTTGCATGCCTTGAACAATTTTTCATCCTCGATAGATAAGGTATCTTTAAAAAAAAACAGCATGTCTCTAGGCCTTGTAGTTTTGGAGAAGAAGTTGTTCACGCGTACGCCCACGCCGCAGAGTGATGACATAATGTCAGCTGACTGACAAGTCAGCTGACATAAAAACATGTGTATATTGAGACACATAAGGAAGGGTAAGATTTAATCAATTTTTAGAAGTTGTCAGTGACCGAACGCGATTGTACCATAACGCCGACGATTAATCGAACGTTGGTCTAATCGTCCCTTCACTACTTTGTAGTGGAAGGAGGATGTTTGATGTATTTACCCTCAGGTAAATTAGCAGCCTGAAAATCATGTTCAAACTTATCAAAGGCATCTTTGATAACTGAGCTGAGTGGTAGCATCAAGGAAGGACCTCTAGGTCAGAGCTCTTGATGGCCTTTTTCATCATCCAGACCCATAACTGAAGTTGAGGACCTAGGCATAGATTCCCTGGGGGTCAGGGAGAGAAAAAATGCACCTGAAGGTGTCCACCTCTTCAGCATACTGGGAGGGAACATCAGACAGAGCTACTTCCCTATAATAAGGGGGGTCTGGATCATGTTGAGGTTGGTCTTGGTCAGAGAGAGCCCCAGAGGGCTGAGCCCTAGAGGGCTTTGAAGACCTGTGTCTGGATGCAGAAAACCGATCCTCCTCTGAGGAAGATGACACATATCTGGACCTACTTTTATGTCTACTCTTATCAGCATGTTTTTTAGGTTTAGTAGATGGAATCCAAGGTTAATTGGATTAATCATTGAATTTATCTGAGGCAGACCTGGGTTCAACCTCATGCCTACTGTGAGAGTGACAGTGTTTTTTAGGTTTATCCGAGACCTTCATAGAAGGTTCCTCGGATGCATTAGCATTATAAGGATCAGATCCGAGATGTAGAGGAAGTGCTGGACCATAGTCCACATCCATATCCTCTGTCTGAAGGGTAGTTCTAGGTCTCAGAGGGGGTAGGTCCAGATTAACAACAGCACTACATGACGTACCAGGTTTAGAAGCTGAAACCGAGGTCTGATCCACATCTCTTTTTTGGTAGTCAATTCCTCTCGGAGTGACTGAAAAGCTTCCAACATAGATGCCTGGAACGAAACCATTTGCTACTGTAAATGGATATTAAGTGAGTTATCCAGGGATTTCTCTAAATTTGATTCTATTTTCTGCTGTAAAGTAGTACCTGGGGTGGGTGGGACAGTCTTTGCTGGCGTTTTGAGTAGGGCAGGGTCGGTAGCAGATTTTTCATTTCGGTATCCCGCCAGTGTAAATCCGTACCGATTCTGGGATACCGAAAGAAGAAATTGTGTTCTAGCATATCCCCAATCGAATAGGCCTCCAACCGGAAGTAAGTTTCGCGAAAAGAAAACATTGCAGTTCTGAAAGAAATCACTATAAAAGTGCTGAAATATATAAAAATAAGGGATAAAAGTTTGTAATTTCTTCAGATTTGAGGTTTGTTTCTAATACTTTACGTTTTCTCACAATATTATATGCTGACTTTCGAAATACCGGCTGTAAAGTGTCACAACGGTGTTGAAGTGAATTGGTCTCGATACCGAGATACCGGTGTTACCGACCCTGCCCTAGTTTTGAGAGACAATGAACTGAAGCGTAGGGGTTGTGGATGCAGGATGATGTAAACAAGTTATCAGCAGCACTCTCAAGGTCTGCATTGGAACAAGTAAATGAATCCACGTCATCCCCTAGTAGATCTAATTCATCGTCTTTTGAAATAACAGTGAGGCACTTCTATTTTTTAATATACCGCTTTCTCTGTGAGATCTTTGACATTTGTTCTTCAGTAAAAGAACCACATATTTGGCAAGGATTTTCAAAAGTGACACAGGGGTCATCACCCTTGTCAGATTCCCTACAGGTAGGGCAGTAGTTGTATGTGTGTCGAATGGAAAGCAGAAGTGCCTGCACTTGCTAGATCTCTGTTTGACTTTATTTGTTTGGTGGGAAGACATTTTAAACGCAATAAAAATACATACTAAAAACCCTGAACCGAGGAAAACTCAAAACACACAAATATAATGTGTTTTTTTTTTGTTTGTTTTTTTTTTTATTTGGGGTTTTTACGTCGCTTTCAACACTGTACAAGTCATATCACGACGGGGGCAAATATAATGAAAAATACTTATCCTGTCAAAACAGAACTTTCACATGTAATGTACTGAGAAATAGATGAAAATATCTGTGTAAATGACAGACGCTACAAATCACGCGGCCAACGAGAAAGTACAACAAAAGGTCAGAGTTCACCACGAGATGACAACTTGAGGCTACGGCCAACTATTAATGTCTATTTTTCTTAGACGTTGGCCTGATGCCTTGCGGCCATCCGAGAACAGCATTCAGTCCCACATGGTAAGCTATTGTAGCGCAATAAAAACACATCATGCATAGTTAAACACATAGTAAAGCAGTGGTCATATCTCAGATATTTCTATTGCTAAAGACGCCAAACCAGTTACTTTCTATTCAATAAATGTATAATATGATTTTAGATGATGTAGAAGATTTTACTCTTTGGTGCATACTAGTGTTACGATCGAATGTAAATATGGAAACCGGGTCCCGAAAACAAAAATTCGGCGGAAACCGGATTCGTTCGAATTAGTATACACCAAGCTGTAGTCAAGCTGTAAAACTTTCTGTGTGTGTACATGAACAATAATTTCAACTAAAATGTGGTTTATTTGATGATAAAACAGACGTTTTGGATAATATTTTTCAGTGTATATTGGCAAAATATTACAGAAGTTAATATTTTTAAACATTTCTGTGCAATATTTTATATGTTTTGATATGAAATATGTGACAGTTCGGGAACCGGTTCTTGGAATTTGTCACCGGATTTCGTTTACTCTTTTATAAATCAAATAGAAACCAACTATCCGGTTTGCCGTCTTTATCACTAGTGCATACTAATTCAAATGAATCTAGTTTTCATCAATTTTTTTCGTTTGGGACCTGGTTTCTAAAATTCCTTTGGATTGTAACACTAGATATTTCATCAAATTTCTAGAGATATTTAGAAAAAAATAATATTTTCAAAACATATCAGCCCTAGTTTTTCTGTAGTTCTACCACAACCAAATAGCAATAGGTTTGCACCACCAGCTACAATTAATATTAAGGGGCAAGACAACCAGTTTGCACCACCAGCTACAATAAATATTAAGGGGCAAGACAACCAGTTTGCACCATCAGCTACAACTAGACCAAGGACGCATCTGTGGCCAGATGCTGGATGTATCCTCCGACAAAGGCCAACTAAGATAGTTTGGAAGATAAACAGCATTTTTCGTTAAAAAGCAAGCTGAAAGCACTTTTAAGTTTGGCTAACCTTATTTGACCCTGTAGCAGGGGCCCAGGGTGAAGTCTGACCACATCGAAAGATTCGCAGCCCATGATTTCCTATAAGTCGTTTTCACATTGCAAACCTCTAGGACCAATAATAAGCAGGAGGGGCCCAAGGTCAAATCTGACCACATGAAAAGATTTGCAGCCCATGACTTCCTATAAGTTGTTTTCATATTAATGAGTTATTTGAGAAATACTGGCTATCTGCAATACTTCTAGAGATAATTCGCATTTACTCATTTTGAGTAGGTGAGTAATTACCTACGGGTCTGAAAATTCACCAAGTGAAAGCTCTCCCAAAAGTACATGAATGAGTTATTTGATAAGAATTGGATATCTGCAATACTTTTAGAGATAATTAGCATTTACTCATTTTGAGTAGGTGAATAATTAGCTACAGGTCTGAAACTTCACCAAGTGAAAGGTCTCCCAGAAGTAGGTGAAGGAGTTATTTGACAAAAATTGGCTATCGGGAATACTTTTAGAGATAATTTGCATTTACTCATTTTCAGTAGGTGAGTAATTACCTACGGGTCTGAAACTTCACCAAGTGAAAGCTCTCCCAAAAGTAGGCAAATGAGTTATTTGAGAAAAATTGGCTATCTACAATACTTTTAGAGATAATTTGCATTTACTCATTTTGAGTAGGTGAGTAATTACCTACGGGTCTGAAAATTCACCAAGTGAAAGCTCTCCCAAAAGAGATGAATGAGTTATTTGATAAGAATTGGATATCTGCAATACTTTTAGAGATAATTAGCATTTACTCATTTTGAGTAGGTGAATAATTAGCTACAGGTCTGAAACTTCACCAAGTGAAAAGTCTCCCAAAAGTAGGCGAAGGAGTTATTTGACAAATATTGGCTATCGGGAATACTTTTAGAGATAATTTGCATTTACTCATTTTCAGTAGGTGAGTAATTACCGGTACCTACGGGTCTGAAACTTCAAGTGAAAGCTCTCCCAAAAGTAGGTGAAGGAGTTATTTGAGAAAAAATGGCTATCTGCAATACTTTTAGAGATAATTCACATTTACTCATTTTGAGTAGGTGAGTAATTACCTACAGGTCTGGAACTTCAGCATGTGAAAGCTCTCCCAAAAGTAGGTGAATGAGTTATTTAAGAAAAATTTGCTATCTGCAATACTTTTACAGAAAATGCAGAATTACTCATTTTTAGTAGGCGAGTAATTTAGCCACAGGCCTAATTTAGACATAAGGCCTACCAATAGAATACTGTGGTGCACCCTCTAATATACCTTGCAAACTTGAGAAGGCTAGCTATAATATTTTTTTTCGTTAGAGCGGTAATGGTGAAATCTCTCTACACACTGCGGCTATCCAGTGGATACAATGATTTACTCAACAGTGAGAACCTGAAAGTAGATATTGGTAAACTATGCCATGACATAGAGGTATGCAATTTCACTGTTATAGCTGACCAAAAATTATGTGAATAACATATTTAAACAAAATACTGTAAATGTAATAGTTTTCACGTTATAACTGATTTACTCAACAGTGATAACCTCAAAGTAGCTATTACTCAGCTATACAATGAGCTACATGTCTGGATTTTTTCTATGTTATAGCTGACCCAAAATTAGGTGAACAACATATTTAAGCAAAATACTGTAAATGCAATAGTTTTCAAGTTACAACTGATTTACTCAATAGTGAGAACTTGAAAATAGCTATTGCTCAGCTATGCCATGAGCTCTAAGTCTGTAATTTCTCGATGTTATAGCTGACCCAAAAGTAGGTGAACAACATATTTTAACAAAATACTCCAAATGCAATATTTTTCAAGTTACAAGTCAAGAAGTCTGAAAATAGCTATTGCTCAGTTGTGCCATGAGCTACAGGTCTGTAATTTCACTATGTTATAGCTGACCCAAAAGTAGCTGAATAACATATTTACACAAATTTCTGTAAATGCAATAGTTTTCCAATTACAACTGATTTAGTCAACAGTGTGAACTTCAAAGTAGCTATTACTCAGCTATGCAATGAGCCACAGGTCTGGAACTTCACTATGTTATAGCTGACTCCGAAATAGGTGAATAACATATTGAAACAAAATACTCCAAATGTAATACTTTTGAAGTTATAAGTAATTTACTCAATAGTGATAACCTAAAAGTAGCTATTACTCAGCTATGCCATGAGCTACAGGTCTGAAATTTTACTATGTTATAGCTGACCCAAAAGTAGCTGAATAACATATTTATACAAAATTGTGTAAATGCAATAGTTTTCAAGTTACAAGTGATTTTACTCACGATGGAAGTTACTGAAAAGCCCAAAAGTAGCTATTACTCATTTAGCTATTGAGACAGACACCCAAGTTACTCACCATGTTGTAGCTATGAAAAAAGTATCTGAATAACATATTTTAACAAAATGCTCTAAATGCAACACTTTTCAAGTTATAAGTGATTTAGTGCATGATTTCATGACTTTTAATGCATTTTAGACATTTTTGTCTACCACAGGCCTAATTTAGACATAAAGACTACCAAAAAGATAGGGTGGCGAGTCCTCTAGCATACCAAGCCACCTGCCAAATATGAAAGAAATCCGGAAAGAATGTGGACTGTAGGTCGCTAACAAGCAATATTCCACATTTTCGACATTTTTGTCTACCACAGGCCTAATTTAGACATAAAGCCTACCAAAAAGATAGGGTGGCGAGTCCTCTACCATATCAAGCCACCTGCCAAATATGAAAGAAATCCAGAAAGAAATGTGGACTGTAGGTCGCTAACAAGAAATCTCTGCGGACGAGGGCGCGGATGACGACGATGATGAATCCATAGTATCCCCGCTTCGCGTCGGGGATACAATTAAGGGGCAAGACAACCAGTTTGCACCACCAGCTACAATAAATATTAAGGAGCAAGACAACCAGTTTGCACCACCAGCTACAATAAATAATAAGGAGCAAGACAACCAGTTTGCACCACCAGCTACAATAAATATTAAGGGGCAAGACAAACAGTTTGCACCACCAGCTACAATTAATATTAAGGGGCAAGACAACCAGTTTGCACCACCAGCTACAATAAATATTAAGGGGCAAGACAACCAGTTTGCACCACCAGCTACAATAATATCAAATATCAAGAGACAAGACAACTGATTTGCACCATTGCAAACTACTACATTTCTAAGATCCATAAAAATGTCAGTTTTTTTTCAGAAACATTGGTTAGCTTTCAATATAAAACTGATTATTAAATGACTGATTAACAAGCCTCCAAGAATAATGCAGGATTGGGCCTCTTGCTGATTATGGAGGGAAAAATAATAGTTTATCTGTATAATAGAATATCATCACAACAATACACTCAGATTTAACAAAAGTCTGCCAGATGTACACATTGCAATAATTCTATATACCATTTAAGACATAACAGCATAAAATCTGTATTCACCAAGAATATTACAGTTGCTATTCAAACAATCCTGGCATTTGCAGTATGCTAGTTTTCCAAATTATCTGAACTTTTAACATCCCTATTCCACATCATAAGAGTCAATCGGGCGCAACTGACATTTTCACAAAAACTGACATTATTCAGCTACCAGGCTGACCTATAGAGTGTATTGCCAGTTCTGTACATCTTTGTTCTGGATAAACAGAAATGGCCGATTTTCTGAAACCCACAAAATGCTTCAATGATTTCAGAATGTTATCGTATTGGGGGCAAAATATCACCCCCAAAGGTTAAGGTCTGTCTTTGTAATACTGTTCTCACCATTTCTCTTTGCATCATGACTGATGTGTGTACGTCACAACATTCTACATATCCAGATGGGCAGGACACAGTTATCAGTATTTTGGTCATAGTAAAAAGTTCAAATTTGAAAATTTTAATTACTAGCTTACCATGTGGGACTTGATGCTGTTCTCGGGTTGCCACACCCGGGGCCAACGTCTTAGAAAAAAAGATCGTTCTTGTTAGCCACCGGATATACTGGTAGTTGTCGTCACGTGATAACTTCTGACCAATCGCCCTACTTTCTTGTTGAAATTTTTTATTAAACCTACCCCTCAGCTGTAAACAGCGGGGAGGCAGGGTGGGACTCTCCTAAGTCCCACATGGTAAGCTTGTAGCTTATAAAAGCTACATTTAAGTAATTAAAATTTTCAATTTTATTACGCTACAATAGCTTACCATGTGGGACTTAATGCTGAATACAACCGCCCGGTGGTGGGATTACAGCTAAGACTGGAATATATGTAATTTTTTCTAAGATTTGAATTAATATATACAGAATAGTGCCAGAAATACCAGTCTGAGTCCCTTTTACAGAGCCCCGATCCCGAAGATCGGGCCTGTAACGAGCCAAAAAACCTAAGTAAAAAGGGACAGTGCTAAAACTGTCCAGATGTTTGGTAGTAGGACGGAAGTGCAGCTGTGCTCACTTCGAGGTCTAAGGGTCCCTAGTAGACCTTCACGTGTGACTGACCAACCCAGTGGTTGGGCATCTCATGAAATTTTTAACCTGAAATATGAGATTAACGACAACTGAATAAGTCCTTAATAGAAATTACCTGATAATTAAAAAATAAAATGACCTTACCCGTAACATCTTGAAGGTAAAGGAATACCTAGATCCTGGGAGAGACTCCTGAAGACTTGGTTGTAGCGGATGTGCCCCCCCCCCCCCCCCCCCCCCCTCCCTTTTTTTTTTCTTTCCGAGGACAACTGGTCTGAGGGGAAGGATCTAGGACTTGTGCCGCTGCCACGGGTCCCAGATACATATTGTTGTCGGTGTCCGACCAAGTAAGGTCTTTTAGGTAAAAATTTGTGAATGTGTTGTGAGCTTTCCAGTGACAGGCTTGCATGATTTGGTCCACCGATACTCCACCGTAAAAGACCTTAGAGGCCGCGAAGGCCCGGATGTCATGCGCTTTGACTTGGACCAAGTCCAAGGCTTGTTGATCTGCTTGTTTGTAACAAAGTAGGATGGTTTGTTTCAACCATGAAGAGAGTGTAGCGGGTCTGATGTCTGAGGTATGTCCTTTCTTAAAGGAGATGAAAAGGAGAGAACGAGACCCTCTCAGGTCTTTAGTTCGGTCCAAATAAAACCTCAGGGCCCGCACGGGACACAGGGTCCTGTCTTCTTTAAACTGTCTATCTACAATGGTAGTCAAAGCAGGGATAGTCACTGGTGACACACTTTGAGAACTTTCTCTTGCTAGTTTGTTTTTATCTATGAAATCAGAAGAAGGGAACAAGGCCACCTTTTCCCATTGGCCTAAATTAGATACTTTGTTCGCGACCCAGGCATGGATTTCGCTGCGGCGCTTGCCGGAGGCCAAGGCTAGCAAGAAAGCAGTTTTGAGAGTAAGATGTTTGAGGTCTGAGTCTTTCATGGGCTCAAATGGTGCTATGGTGAGCTCGTTAAGGACAACAGAAAGGTTCCACTTGGGTAAATTTCTGGAACTTTTAGGACGATCCCTGTGAAAACTGGAGAGTAACCTATGAAGGTCTGCATTGTGTGCAATGTGTTGGGCCATTGGGCCCAAAGTGTCAACGATTGCAGTCCTGTAACCATCAATGGTCGAGGGGCGCCTGTTTAAGTCTTGGTACAGGTACATGAAAAAATCTGAGATTTGTTTCACAGATGGAGTGGAGAAATCCACCGAATTTTCTCTGCACCATTTTTCAAATAGGGCCCACTTTGACCTGTAGATGGTCCTTGTTGATGACCGCTGAGGGGCAGCAATTCTCTCTGCCACCTCCACAGAGAAGCCTTGTTCTTGGAATTGTCCGCTCCTAGACACCAGGTTCAGCTGTTGTGGATTGTTGTGGAACACATACTTGTGGGACTGTTTGAGTTGGGTCATTGACACTGGGAGTTGTAGTGGGATCTCTGTTGAGAGCTGCACTAGGTCCCAAAACCAGGGCATCCCTGGCCAGCCTGGGGCTATCACGATGATCAGGCAATGGCATTGCTTGATCTTTTGGATCACCTTGTGAAGGAGAGCCGTAGGAGGGTAGGCGTAGGCCGTGAGGTTGGTCCAGTTTATGTTCAGAGCATCTATGTTCCAGGCCCTTGGGTCTGGGATAGGAGACACATATAGAGGGAGTTTGTGATTCAGGTGAGTGGCGAATAAGTCTACATGAGGGGTGAACCACTTCCGGCAGATTTGCTTGAAGACCTGAGGGTGCAGAGACCATTCTGTTGACTGCACTTGGTTGGACCTGGATAGGAGGTCGGCCATCACATTCAGACACCCTGGAATGTGCCTGGCTTTCAATGTTATATGGTAGTGATGGCACCAGGTCATGATTTTCCACAGGAGAGCGCACATCTCTGCTGAGTGAGTTCCCCCCTGCTTGTTGATGTAGGCTACCACTGTTGAGTTGTCCGTCGCAACTAACACTGTTTGATTCTGGCACTGGTCCTTGAAGTCTCGAAGGGCCAGGGAGACCGCCTTCAATTCTAGGACATTTATGTGTAGCCTTTTTTCCTGCTCTGACCACAGACCTTTTGTAGAATTTTGATCTAAGTGAGCGCCCCAACCTTCGTTTGAGGCGTCGGTAAAGAGTTGGATACTGTGGTCCTTGGGATGAAGGTCTGCGCCTTTCATCACATTTGAGGGGTTTTGCCACCAATCTAGGTGGGCTACAATGGCTTCTGTCCAAGGAAGGAGGTTGTCCAGCGACTGAGGATATCTCCAGTGCTCCTTGAGATGAAACTGAAAGGGCCTCATGTGAAGGCGTCCCTCCGGGACCATTTTCTCCGTTGAGGCTAGCAACCCAATTAGAGACATCAAACATCTTGCAGTCAAAACACGTTTTGACTTGAGTCGTAGGATCAAATCCTGAAGTTTGAGCCATCTCTCGTGAGTGGGTCTTACAAGGGCTGAATCTAGGTGGTATTCGTAGCCCACGAACGAAAACACCTGAGTAGGTTTCAGTTCTGATTTTTCTTGGTTGATTATCCAACCCAAGGATTGGGTTAGGTCTACCACTGCCTGTGTGTCCCTTTGAGATTCCTCCTGAGACTGGGACCTGATCAGCCAGTCGTCCAGGTATTGGTGAATTCTGAGTCCTCTTGAGAGGGCCATTAGTTTCACTTCCTTTACGATCATCGTAAAGACCTGGGGGGCTGTGGCCAGTCCGAAAGGTAGGGAGGTGAACTGGAACACCTGGGCCTTGTAGCAAAACCTTAGGTACTTCCTTGAGTTTGGATGGATGGGGATGTGAAGGTATGCGTCTGACAGGTCTATCGACGATACCCACTCCCCTGGGACCAGGGCAGTCCTGATGGACTCCGGGGTTTCCATTTTGAACTTTTCTACATGTAGAAAAGTGTTGAGCCTGCTTAAGTCTATGACTGGCCTCCACCTTTGGTGAGGCTTGGGTACTAGGAACAGGCGACTGTAAAACCCGAGAGATTTTACGTTTTCCACCCTTTCGATGGCGTTCTTTGACAAGAGAGACTGGATACAAGTGGCCAAGGCTTGGTCTTTTTGTTGGGCCTTGTACTCTGATAGAATCAGAGGAAATCTGATCAAGTTTGGCTTTGAACGGAATGGCAGAACGTAGCCATTGGTGATAATGTTTAACACGTTTTGAGAACATTTGTTTATTAGCCAGTCTCTCTTGAAAGAACGGAGGCGACTTCCTACTGGTGGACTGAGTGAGGCTTTGGAGGAGTCATTGAGAAGGGGGGTTTCCACGCCCCCTTCCCCTATTGTGGGGTCGAAAACGACCCCTGGAGCCTCTGAAGTTGGATTTTCCTCTTCCCGAGGGAAAGGATTGGTTACTGCTTTGAGAGGTATTGCCCCCATAGGGGTGTTTCCTGTAGGAGCCTCTTTTCTTGTGGGGGCCACGAAAGGGCTTATTCTGGTAGGGTGCGAAACCCTGAGAATCTTTTGAGGTGCCTTTTTTGAGAAGGAAGTCCTCATCTTCCTTTACAAGTTGAGACTCAAACAAGGAGGAGTCCCAGAAGGACGAGTTCCTAAGTTCTTGGCGTCTCGTTTCCCCTAGCTGGGGATGTAATTTGAAAAATTTTGTTGTAATTTTAATTTTTATTAGATAAATACTTACCATTTCCTGACCATTGCTATATGTTGGTGCCATCCAACTCACTGGCCAACGTTGAGAAACGTTTTAAGAAACCTTAAGAGGCCAGTGAGTGAGTGTGAACTAGCATGTCCCCCTAGTGGTCATGTGACCACGCTAGTAAACAACCTTCATTATTTTTGTTGCAGAAAATACTCCCCTAGTACTGAATCTGCGGGGAGGTAGGGGGGGACTATCCTGGTCAGGAAATGGTAAGTATTTATCTAATAAAAATTAAAATTACAACAAAATTTTTCAATTTTATTGCGAAAAATACACTTACCATTTCCTGACCATTGCTGAATGCAGCCTTCATGGAAGGAGGGCAGTACTAGAATATAAAGACCCAGTACACCACTCTGCACAGCTATCATACACAGCAGGAAGAGGCAGAGGAACTGTTGAGCACTACAAAACAACACAGCCTTGTTGTTGTTGTTGTTGTTGTAGGAAGGAAGTAATCATTACAGAGACTCACTACCTAGCCTACAACTAAAACATTATGAGAAGTTACATTGAAATTTACATGCATACAACAACATATAAACTTCCAACAGTCACCACATACCATACAGATCCCCTAAATCATAGTATGTAGTTGAAGATCTCACAAATTGACAGTTATTGCCACAGTTGAATGCTGTATCTAGACAAACATCCAACAGCCACACAGGTGACACAAATATTGGAAGTGTCATCAGCATATTGTGTAATTCCAAGTCTGTATGAAGTCAACAAATCTGCATAATATAAAAACAGATAGTATGACAGACATACAGCTGCAAATGCATACTAAAGTATCAATATAAGTATCAGGCATATACTTATAAGATAACAAACTGTAGGACACAATATCAAAGTCTGACCACAAGCAAACCAAGCAGGTGAGACTGAAAAATGGTAAAAAAGTTATGGTTTCCAGTAACATGCATCTAAAAATTCATATACAGAAACACTAACCTAAAACCTGAAGATTCTTGCTTCGACTCGCTGCTGTTGAGTCAGAATTTGAAATCTCCTCAGTCAAAATGATAGTCTGCCTACAGCAAGATGAGATAGTTGACCTGAAAATATCTGCTGTAAAGCCTTCGTAACTAGGCACAGACAAGACATAATAATTCCTCATTGAATCCTTTGTCCCAAGTAAAAGTATTTCAAAACCTCACAAGACAAAGAGATCTATCTATCACGAGTCCCAGTGATTGAGAGCTGGCATATCGACCGGCTTAACTGAAGTAGGCCCATCCGAAGCCAACTGATTCTTGGCTAATAAATGGCCAGAGGCACTTGTGAGCAATACTCACTTAAAGTAAGGGAAGACAATGCTAACGAGAATTACCCTTCTTCCTTTGCCTAATGCCAAAGTCAAAAGAAAGACCGTCTTGAAAGTTAATAACCTCCAAGAAATCTTCCCCAAAGGCTCAAAAGACTGTCGGGTGAGACCAAACAAGACCAGAGACAAAAGGTAAAGAAGGCTTAACCTATTGGCTACTGGATTGTCTCTATAGAAATATGTCAACAATCTATACAGCTGAAGAGTTCTAGAGACTTATTCCCCTTCAAGGAAAGCAATCTACCATTGTTATTCTGTAACCAGCAATAGTAGATGGCTTAAGATTCTTTTCCTTAAAGAAATAATTAAGGAAATTTGCTACATCTACAAAAGTAGTATCTGAGAAGTTCACCACAAAGAAGCCTCAGATGGAGGTTTGTGCATAGATCTACCAGGTCCCACAACCAAGAACATCCACCATGACCATCATGATTCAATCATGATGAATCGCACCTGCAGGTGGGCATCTTCTAAATTACCTGAAGAATCCTTGGCTATCCTGGTGCAACCATGATGATTCTGCACCTGTAGGTGATCATCTTGAATCACCTGAGGAATGAGAGCCACTGGAACAAACACAAAGCTGTCCAGATCCTCCCAAGAAATAAGTAATGCATCTGTTCCCCAAGCCCCACAGTCTAAGAAAGGAAACACATACACTGGAAGCTTAAGATTCAGGTTGCTGGATACCAATGGCAGAATGATTGAACTCACCTACAAGGGAATCCATGAAAAGGAACCTTTGTGGAAACAGATCCACCAGATCCCAAAAATAAGATATCCCTAGCCACTCTGATGCAATCCAGATGATTCTGCACCTAAATCTTGGAGTAGCCCTTCTTAATAGCTACAAAAAGAATTTTCTTGCCTTTCCTGAGATCTTTGACTTATCAAGATAACCTCTCAAGGATCTCACTGAACAAAGAAACTTATCTGGCAGCAAAGCATAATCTAAAGAAGGTTTCAAGCAGGAATGACTACAGGTTGAAAATCAAAGGAGCCTTAAAAGCCAAATGATTCACCTGCATCACCTGAAGAATCAAGGTCACAGGACCAAACAAACTGTCCAGTCCATCCCAAGAAAAGTTGAAAAAGACAAGCTTGTGGTTCAAACTAGTTGCAAAACAAATCCATCATTGGTGATTGTAATCAAAGACAGATTTGATTGAACACCTGAATCAGAATAGAAGATTCAAAAGTCATCCAAAAACACATTCAATTTGAATCATCTTGACTCTCATGAACAAAGAATTTGTTGGAATATTGTATACCCTGGGAAGTGATATGCCTGAATCTGAACCCATGGCATTCGTCCAAAGAATGATTCTTCAGATAAGGAAACACATTCCTGAAAGCGGGTACCTCCCTACCTGTTCAGATAGGAAACCACTGAAGAAATATCTGGGGAAATCAACAGATTCAGAATCCGAATCAGACCTCCAAATGATTCTAAAGGTAGTAGCCCTGTTAATGTGGAGTCTCGACCCCTCATGATACAACAGACCACTGGCTGTTTGATGCCATAATTGTGCATCCCAACCCTTAAAGAAAGCATCTAATAACAGAAGGAGATTGTGCTCCTTCTGATGAAGCAATGGAAGCTCCTGCAAATTGAAAAGTCGTTCCACCACTGAAGATGGAACCTGAAAACAGAAAAACTGGTACATTATCTGTGTATTATGTGTGGTATCTGTGGTACATTAGCAGATAGCCTTGGGGTTACCTGATAAACAAATAACCCAATGGCACTGTTTTCTCCTATGAAGCCATACCGCCACCAAAGAAATGGCTTCCTTAGAAACCATTAGCCGGAGAAGATGCTTTGCTATGAGTAAAGAAGTACCCTAAGGTGTAATCTGCAACCCAAACTAAAAATCCTGGTGTATTAGCCAAGAAGTTTTTTTTTTTTTTTTATTATTTTATTTTATAAGCTGGTGAAACCCAATGCCTTCTACTGCAGCCATCAGGTTCAGTATCCGTTGATGCCATAGTAAAGACGAAAATAAACCATTTTCAAGCGCAAGCAATGAAATGGTCTGTACTGGTAAAGAATGATGTGTTCTTATAGATCCCACATTCTCACCATGGACTAACATAGCAAACAGGCAGTGAACCGATGTGAATTGTCATCAACAGGGAAGTGAAGATAAGAATTGCGTGAATCCGGCTACGAAAGAATGCAACTGTAAGGAAACGAGTAGGCACACCCATTTACTTACTAGTAACAATTAATTGCGAAAATCCCAACTATGCGAAATTAAGGTACATGTAAAGGTTTATTACCTGACCTCAATTATTAGTGGTAGCCATCTCTTCCCAGCTTATCACAACCAATAAAGTGTAAAATTGTAGCGATATCACCATCTCACTGGTGTTATCGCCCTTTTGTCGATCATTCCATACACAGCTTTATGCAAACTGATGTCTGCCGCATTTTATTCATTTATTCTTAACACCCATGTCCACAAACTGCTTTAGGAACATGAATAAGCAATCCCTCATGGTACTGTTGCCTCTGAAAGGTAAAGAATGGTTGAAGATTATCCTCTTACTATGTTGAGATGTAAGGTGTAGTATATCTGCACTAGTGGACAACCACTACTCCTAAAGATTACTCCTAACCCCTCTAAATCTTCAGAGGAAAGTTTTGTAACAGAGTTGGAGGATAAAGTATCATAATGGGCAGAAAAGTGCCCTGGGCACTAATCCCCTTTCTAGCCATGTGTAGGAGTTTGCTCCTTCCCAAACAGAAGAAACACTATACACCTGAGATCACAAAATGAAGTTTTCCTGGACATCTGATCAAAAGTTCAGCAGGAGAAAACCTCATTAAGAGTGAAAAATGCACTTTTAATTCTACCAAACTCATCTAAGAGATAAGATAGAGAAAAGTACGACTTGTAACACTCCTGTTGAATAACAAGTTGGAGAACTGATCCCAGCACTGCCCAACAAAAAATTCCTGATCACTGAGGACTGTAATTGCAAAAAACTCTGCACACAGCCCAAGGCAAAAAAGAAACTCTGTGAGCTCCTGTTAATCCTTAGCTCCTTGAAGACGTCCTGCCAGAGGTCCTGCTAGACCACTTCAAAAAATTATCCAGGCCTTAACAAGCTCTCTGTAGCAGAAACCAGAGAACCTGTATTCCTGAATAATAAATTGACAATGGTTACAAGTTCATATGTACCGGTGACGGTTTCAGACCAGCTGAAAAACCGGTAAAAAAAAAAAACACAGAACAAAAGCCAATTACTGAGATGAATCACAGCTCCGGGAAACTGACAAACCGATTTCTGACCTTTTGGGAGGTATGGAAACTCGATTGTCTTCGGATGACGTCATGCAGGTATTTTCCTCCGTGAAAAGTTCCGACTGAACCTCACCGGAGGAAATGCACGGTGAAAAAGATCAAATCTGCATCCGGAACTTGCCCACGATGTAGTAACCAAGAAAAACAATGATGTCTGCCACCACGGGGAATTCCAACCGGTGACCTATTCGGTAGAGCATGATGTGGTGAGATCTTTGCTACCAAACGCCTGGCTATACGAACCCGACGTGTGATAAGCTTTGTGACAATCGAATTGTCTCCATCGTTTCCTTCGTCGCCTAGCAACATGTAAACTGTCCCTGCCGGAGCTAGTATGACTGCCGACAGTTTCAGTGTTAATAAAAGAAGTAAATCTTCAAAAATTGCATAAAAAAGAACTCCCATATGATGTAATGCGAGAGTTATGAAGAAAAAACAGGCATTCTGAGCAGCAGAAGATCTTCATCCAGCGACAAACTTCCCTGTCGCCATTTTACAAAAAGTGGTAAACAATCCATGAAGAAATGTCTACAAAAGCACTTTTCCTCTGTGCTTTTCCTCTTAATTTGTCCTGAGAAGACATTGTCAATACAGACGTCTTATAACAGAACTCAAAAAGTCCAAATACTAAATAAAAATCCGAAAAGAAAATAAGCATCCACACTCTAGGATGGCCAACAAAAATAATGAAGGTTGTTTACTAGCGTGGTCACATGACCACTAGGGGGACATGCTAGTTCACACTCACTCACTGGCCTCTTAAGGTTTCTTAAAACGTTTCTCAACGTTGGCCAGTGAGTTGGATGGCACCAACATATAGCAATGGTCAGGAAATGGTAAGTGTATTTTTCGCAATAAAAAGAGTCATTTCGGCTTCGCGCCTAAGCAAGCCGGTATTAGCCATGGAATATAATTCCCTCTGGAGAAAATGGGCTAGCGATTTGCTGAGACAGGTAAGAGCTCTATGTTGAACAAGAACCGTCTTGTTCCAAAAATCCCAGTACTCAGCAACTTCCTCATATCCGCGCTTTGCTGCTTTCTCAGGATTGGCACCTTTTTGGATCTGAGATTTTATCTTCTTGACAGTTGACTTAATGCTATGTTGGCACTTTTCCAAGGAAGCATTGCAAGAAGAAGAGGTTTTGGCAAAAGCAGCGGTGAAATTGAGGGTTGAAATATTTTGTCTAGCCTGATGTTCCAGCTCCTTAAGAACTGGCAGAGGGACTTTGGCTACTGGTGCCCCAGGAGGTCTAGGATTAATACAGATCTTAGCAAAGTCTGTATTCAACTCCTGGATTTTGTCTTGAAAAGTGGGCTGTCCAACCTTATACCACTTAGAAGTGGATGGAGGAGGCTTGACATATTTTCCCTCAGCTAAATTGGCAGCTTTGAAATCATGTTGAAATTTATCAAAGCCGTCCTTGATAACTGAGCTAAGTGGTAGGATAGAGGAAGGACCTCTAGGTCTGAGCTCTTGACGGCCTTTTTCGTCATCCAGACCCAACACTGAAGTTGAAGACCTAGGCATAGAGTCCCTGGGGTCAGGGAGAGAAAGAATGCGCCTGAAGGTGTCTACCTCTTTAGAGTATTGGGAGGGAATGTCAGACAGGGCTACTTCCCTATAATAAGGGGGGTCTGGATCATGTTGTGGGAGGTCTTGATCAGAAGCTGCGCCTGAGGGCTGAGCCCTAGAGGGCTTAGAAGACCTGTGTCTGGCAACAGAGGAGTGATCTTCCTCTGAAGATTACACATATCTGGACCTAGATTTATGCTTGCTCTTGTCAGAGTGTTTCTTAGGTCTAGGATGGATCCGAGGTTCGTCGGAATCCTCATCCAGTTGATCCGAGGCAGAGCTCGGTGCTACTGTTTGTCTGTGGCTTTGTTTTTTTGTGCGAGTACGAGGAATCCTTCGGTATAGCCTCAGAAGGGGCAACGTACTGATCCGAGGTAGATTGGTTAAGTACTAGTCGAGGAGGGAGTGCTGGACCAACGTCCACATCCATTGCCTCGGACTGAGCATTAGTACTAGACCTCGGAGGGGGTAGGTCCAGATGAGCAGCAATGTTGCTGGATGGACCAGCTTTTGAAGCATGAGGCGAGGGATCAACCTCGGCTGGCTTTTTAATTGCCAACTCCTCTCGGAGTGATTGAAATGCTTCTAACATGGATGCCTGGAAGGAACCCATTTGCTGCTGAATATGTATATTTAAGGAATCACCCAGGGATTTCTCTAAATTTCTTTGAATTTTGTTTTGCAAAACAGTACCTGGGGTGGGTGGGACAGCTTTAGCTGGGGTTTTCAATGATAAAGAACTGAAGGCGAGAGGTTGAGGACGGGGGGGTGAGGTAAAGAGGTTATCGGCAGCACTCTCAAGGTCTGCATTAGAACCAGTAAAAGAGTCCCCATCGCCTTCACCCAAGAGATCTAGTTCATCTTTAGAACTAGTTTCCGCTTTTTGCTTTTTTAAGTACCGCTTCCTGTTTTGAATTTTTTGCAATTGTTCATCAGTGAGAGACGTGCAAATATGGCAGGGTGCTTCAAAAGTGACACAGGGGTCATCTCCCTTGCCAGCCTCCCTACAGGTAGGGCAGTAATTATGATTATCAAAACTGAAGCAAAAATGACGGCATTTCTGAGCTCTCGGTTTGTCTTTGTTTCCTTGATGGAGAGACATTTTAACGCAATAAAAAGGCGTACAATTGGAATTGCCTGAACCGAGAAAACTCAAAACACGCGGATTGTAAGGAAAATACTTAAGTTGTGAAATTAATAATTTTACAGGATAATCTATGAAATATATGAAAAGAAATATCCAAATATTAGCCTCCAACAATATGTAAAGACTGAGAAATAAATGAAAATGTCTGTATATTTACAAACTGCTACCAGTCAATCGTGGCCAACGAGAAAGTAGGGCGATTGGTCAGAAGTTATCATGTGACGACAACTACCAGTATATCCGGTGGCTAACAAGAACGATCTTTTTTTCTAAGACGTTGGCCCCGGGTGTGGCAACCCGAGAACAGCATTAAGTCCCACATGGTAAGCTATTGTAGCGTAATAAAAGTCCTAAATTAGGATTGTAAAAATCAGAAATGATGCGTGAAAATAAGATAAAAAGCAATCTGTTTGGCCTCAGTAGTCAGAGAAATCAATGAACTGTTTCCTAAAATGCCAAGAACAACAGGGTCAGAAATGGCCCAAAAGGCGGGTTGTGCAGTAGTGCTGGTATTGTTTATCGATATTGAAATATTTATCGATTCACGCTAAATGTGCCGATATCAATAATGTAGAGTGCCATATCAATATCGAAATATACTACTTAACAGGTACAAATATGGGGTTTTCATTCAAATAAAGGAAAATATTTGAAGAATACATTGGTTTTCATATTATTTTTGTAAACTTTCACTTACCACTAAAGCGGAAATGCCATATTTGTTTACGTTTCGGGAAATACTAAACCTCGCGAAACGAAAGAGTTTGGAAGGTCTCCCAAAGGAAAGCATCTCATGCCCTGATATTTCAATATCGATCAATACGGAAGGCAAAAATATGGTTTGATATCGATATGCATATTATTATTCGATACCAACACTATTGTGCAGGCAGCAATAGGGTTAGCGACTGCTGTAATTACATTTAGAAACAAGAAATTTTAGGTTACCCAGTTAAGGTGAATGTGTTAGACGTGATAAGAAATATAAAACTTGTAATCTAGGTTACATAATTGTATCTATGCTATAAACGGACAAACAAACAGATGGAATTACACCAATTTCGAAAGCCACTTAGCTATGATGGTGATCTACTTCCCTGTCAAGTTTGAATTCGATTGGACAAAGCATTTTCGAGGCAGAGTCCGGAAACGAAAATGTGGACGGACAGACAGACGGACATCGGACACATCAATCTAATAGGTGGGTTGGTTACATGCAACCCGTCTAAAAACTGTCGTCATTGATTCTTGCTATCTCAGGAACTGATAGGTATATAAATGTTTTCATATCCTACACCCTTGTAAAAATCACAAGATTAGGTCTTTGTCACTCTGGTTAAAAGCAGATTAAGGCAAACAAAGTCCTATAAACTAAGAACCTTGTCAGCAGAAAACAAACCATTCATTTGCCTGGATCTTGGACCAAACTTAATATAAATATATGAAATATGAAATATACAAATAAAATTCATTGCCACTTATGGCTCCCAAACCTTGCTAGAGCTAGAAAAAAAAACATTGTGTACTTTTTAAATGGATCAAAGCCCATCTATAGGGATACATAGTGATGACTGCTTTACTGGCCTACCTTTGAATCTGAGGTATAGAAGCTTATGTCCATTGTCTCACCATACATACTCTCATAGGACACCATATCGAGAACCATCTCACTTCCTCACAACCATACCATTACACAAGCAAGTGGGTACTTGTAATACAACTTAAATGAGCACTAAAATGCCATTAATAGCTACCAGGTTACAACATATTACAAGAGTTTATCATATTATAGGAACATAACAAAAGAAAAGAAAACTGGGGAAAGTCAGTAAGCAAATCCCTTTGAGGAATCCCTTGGTTGTACATATGTTCTAACACAAATGCAAACATTGGCCAATACTATACTTTTACCAGGCGATTACACCCTAATACTTGAAGGGGACTCTTGTGTGACAATAGACTGCACTGTGTATATAAACACCAGTCAAGCCTCAATAGATATTCATATGAACGGAAAGAACGAAAGGTCTCTGATTTAACAAACAGAACTGCGCAAGCTTGTTCACAATAACGGAACAAAACAATAACTGGAATGACTGCAAGTAAAGTTTTAAACAAGAACAGTCAATAAGATAATAGCATTGAAGTTTTACAATTAAAATTTTTACAAAAAAAAAAAAAAAATACTACATTGATAACATCTACTGAGCCATTTTTCAAAACAGTCTGCCTTTTTTTCAAGTCACTGACCATCCCATTATAGATATATTTTAAAGTACCTAGTAACAGTATTTAGGTTGAATGCAAGTCACTGATCCGACGTACTGGGGTTCAATGTTGCTTTCAACATCTTGTTCTGGTCAGTTTCAGTGATTGGAGAGAGTTGTGTATACCAGCACTGTTCACAATTGGACGTTTTGTGACAGGAACAGTGATCTGCCACTGAGCTTTTATATCCTTGTGGGTAAAAAAATAACACCACTGCCATAGTGGTTACCACTTGCTGGATATTAAGCAAACGTGTGTCTATAGTGTGATATTGAAACAGGGGTCACCTCATCATACTGAACTGTAACATGTACAGCAATTTCCCATTCAAACACAATGATGACCATTTTGCTTTTCAAAATTATGCCACAGAAAGTAGCTTTCATATCCATAATCGATAGGACCAGCAATAATTCATATCCATAATCGATAGGACCAGCAATAATGAAGGTATAAGGAGTTTTTAGCAATTTTTGTGAAGTCTGACCCTTATGCCCCTTTCTCATTATGGGGTATGTCCCGTGGTTGGAAGTTTTACTTCACCACTGACTCGCCAGTTTGCAAACGGACATGAGGCAGTGTGCCAAGGACAGGGACATTTCACCAAATGCAGCCTTCTGCGGGGGGATACCGCATGCAGTTTGAAAGAGGTATTAATTGCATATCAGCAAGTTGCTGTCAATTCAAACCAGGAAACGGATTTGAAAAGACAACCTGAGACATGAGTCAAGTATTTCCAACCATTTAAACACCAATACCAGACCCAACAAAACTTTCCTTAGTTTTGGGCCTGTTATGATATGCTTCAGCAAGTATTCGAAAAATAAGAATGTAACGGATGGACAACTGACTGTGAACCATTTTGTGTGAAAATGCATTTTTGTACTATCACCATTTAGCCAAAACCAGAACATATACTGTACCAACTACTCAATAAATCATGAATAACCTAGTACTCTAGATCTGATTAATACAATTGTTTAAACTCAAATACAGGATATGACTTACAATTTCATGGTGACAATTTACTAAGCTTACACAAATTAGGCCCCTACTTATAACAATGTATCTGTGACAAGAGGCTCTGTGCACATTTGTGTACAAACTCATAGACACCAGTCACAAATCATCCAGCTTGTTACAACAGGCCCTAAAACCCCTTCAAATTATGCTTGTCATACCTGGGTGCATTTACTTGAGAAACAAAACTTCACAAAAAGAGTGATATATTGCAAGCCACATACAACTTGTATAATAAAATATAAAGAAATAAAGAGAAATAGGCACGGCTTTGATTGGAAGTCTTTTGTAGACTGATAAAACTGTCGGAGATATTTGAAAGAAGACAAATATAAGCCAGTGAAAGATATTAAAAGGACATATATAAATGATGGTAGAGTACTGTACTCAGGCCCTTCTGATATTGTGTACACTCTTCATACAGCCCTCATCTTGGACTTATTCAAACAATCATTCAGCAAATGTTAACACACGATAGAGTTCAATAATCTATATACACAGCAGACACTGAAATATATCCTAAGTACACAAAGCATATAAATTCACTTTTATCACCAACTTAATTAGTCATGTAATATGAAAATCACATTCAATCTGTCAAAAGGTGATCATTTATGTTTATACTAATACACATTATAGGGTCCAGGTTTCAATTTATTTTCCAATAACTAGACCTAGCGCTTCGGACAACCAATCCAAACTGTGTGCACCAGAAAGATAACTCACCAAAGCCAGTGAACCATCAGTTGACCTTGAAGGAGGAGCCAAAGATCAAATCTGAACACATCAGAAGATTCAAAGCCCATGATTTCCTATAAGTTGGTTTCACATTCATTCCAAATCTCTAGGACCAATAATAAGGTGAACAATATATTTAAGCAAAATACTGTAAATGCAAGAGTTTTCAAGTTACAACTGATTTACTCAAAAGTGAGAACCTGAAAATAGCTATTGCTCAGCTATGCCATGAGCTATAGATCTGTAATTTCACTATGTTATAGCTGACCCAAAAGTAGCTGAACAACATATTTTAACAAATACTCCAAATGCAATATTTTTCAAGTTACAACTGATTTACTCAACAGTCAGTACCTGAAAATAGCTACTGCTCAGCTGTGCCATGAGCTACAGGTCCGTAATTTCACTATGTTATAGCTAACCCAAAAGTAGGTGAACAACATATTTCAACAAAATACTGTAAATGCAATAGTTTTCAAGTTATAACTGATTTACTCAACAGTAAGAACCTGAAAATAGCTATTGCTCAGCTATGTAATGAGCTACAGGTCTGCAATTTCACTACATTATAGCTGACCAAAAATTAGGCGAATAACATATTTAAACAAATACTCTAAATGCAATAGTTTTCAAGTCAGAACTGATTTACCGAACAGTGATAACCTAAAAGTAGCTATTACTCAGCTATGCACTGAGCTACAGGTCTGAAATTTTACTATGATGTAGCTGACCCAAAATAACAGTAGAACCTCGATTATCCGAATCCCATGGGAGACATACAATCCGGTCCGATAATCGAGGGGTTCGGATAGATGAAGGAAACCGAAATTCACTGTCTATAGGTTACCGAGTGGGCGATAATTGAAGAAATGTCGTTTTTATGCAATAAACATTGACATTGGTGGTCGTTAATAATATAATTTAATATATTTGTGTCATATAATAAAAAGTGTACCTTCAATTGTCGTTTATTTGGTCCATATCCATGGATATTATTATTTTTATTTAAAATATTATGCGGACGTCAGCTGGTTGTGTTCGGTTGGTACCTGCATTGTCGACATTTTAATTTTAGCTGAACATCGTCCCGCATTTTGTCAATTGAAAAAACTCCGGGAGATTATTTATTGTAAAAACCCAAGTGAACACGCCTTCAGTGATACGTGTGTTTGATTGGTAATTCATTGTTGACATATTTTCTTTTCTACATGTTATCAGTGTGTGAACCTACTCCTGGAGAATATAAATCTGCGAAACACAATCGAACACACTTTCATTGATTAGTGCATTATCAAAGAAGTTGTTTAGCGGGGTCGTGTAATTGAATTAATCCCTCCCCTGTTGTAACAATGGTGATAAAGATGAAAGAAGTTGGGCGGTTCTGTGAATGGTACGTTTTATAAAGCACTGGAATTCATCGTTTTCCAGACTGTGTAAAATCCTGTATTATCGCTCATGCTAGACGGTGCAATATATTTAGGGAGACAAGGTTTCGGTTCGGTTAATCCGGAGATTCGGATAATAGAAGGCCGGATAATGGAGGTTCTACTGTGGCTGAACAACATATTTATACACAATTCTGTATATGCAATAGTTTTCAAGTTATAGGTGATTTTACTCATTGGAGGTACTGAAAAATCAGAAAGTAGCTATTACTCACTTAGCTATAGGGATAGCTATGAAAAAAGTAGTTGAATAACATATTTTAACAAAATGCTCTAACTGCAACACTTTTCAAGTTATAAGTGTTTTAGTGCATGATTTCATGAATTTTATTGCATTAAAAATTATTTTAAAAATTAAGACAGATCCAGGTCTAACTAGAGGATCGCTCGCAAAAAAAAAAGATAATGTTTTTGCATAGCAAAAACAAAGCGTCCCGAAAAGGATATAAAGGTGAGTGCTAAAGTATTAAGAAAATGCTTCGTTTCTAGCCTTATACTATTGTGGCAAACAAAGTCAGCGCAGTCTGCTCTATCTAGCACGGTTTTCAAGATATAAGCATTTTTGTGTTTTGCAAAAAATAAAAAAATTAAAAATGTCCGCTATATTTGGCGAGACAAAAATATTTTGAAAATTGGCATGGCTACTCTGCAGAGATACCCAGCAGGTCCAAAATTTTGTTGAGTTCGCTCCATATAGCACGGTTTTTGAGATATAAGCATTTTTGTGTTTTGCAAAAACTTTGAAAATTCAAAATGGCCACCATTTTTGGGGAGACAAAAAGTTTTTGTCAAGACCACTGCCGTGGTGTGTATCTCCCGCCGAGCATTAAAGTTGAAGAAATAGCTTTTCCGAGATATTCACAATTTTTCATTTTCGTGTGTGAAAGGTCTTCCAAAAGTAGGTGAATGAGTTATTTGAGAAAAATTGGCTATCTGCAATACTATTAAGAGATAATTCACATTTGCTCATTTTGAGTAGGTGAATAATTATCTATGGGTGTGAAACTTCACCAAGTGAAAGCTCTCCCAAAAGTAGGTGAATGAGTTATTTGAGAAAAATTGGCTATCTGCAATACTTTTAGAGATAATTCGCATTTACTCATTTTGAGTAGGCGAGTAATTAGCTATGGGTCTGAAACTTCACCATGTGAAAGCTCTCTCACAAGTAGATGAATGAGTATTTGATAAAAATTGGGTATCCGCAATACTTTTACAGATAATTAGCATTTACTCATTTTGAGTAGGTGAATAATTAGCTATGGGTCTGAAACTTCACAGAGTGAAAGCTCTCCCCAAAGTAGGTGAGTTATTTGAGAAAAATTGGTTATTTCTGCAATACTTTTAGAGATAATTCACATTTACTCATTTTGAGTAGGTGAATAATTAGCTATGGGTCTGAAACTTCACCAAGTGAAAGCTCTGCCAAAAGTAGGTGAATGAGTTATTTGAGAAAAATTGGCTATCTGCAATACTTTTAGAGATAATTCGCATTTACTCATTTTGAGTAGGTGAGTAATTAGCTATGGGTCTGAAACTTCACCAAGTGAAAGCTCTCCCAAAAGTAGGTGAATGAGTTATTTGAGAAAAATTGGCTATCTGCAATACTTTTAGAGATAATTCGCATTTACTCATTTTGAGTAGGTGAGTAATTAGCTATAGGTCTGAAACTTCACCAAGTGAAAGCTCTCCCAAAAGTAGGTGAATGAGTTATTTGAGAAAAATTGGCTATCTGCAATACTTTTACAGATAATTCGCATTTACTCATTTTGAGTAGGTGAGTAATTAGCTATGGGTCTGAAACTTCACCAAGTCAAAGCTCTCCCAAAAGTAGGTGAATGATTAATTTGAGAAAAATTGGCTATCTGCAATACTTTTAGAGATAATTCGCATTTACTCATTTTGAGTAGGTGAGTAATTAGCTATGGGTCTGAAACTTCACCAAGTGAAAGCTCTCCCAAAAGTAGGTGAATGAGTTATTTGAGAAGAATTGGCTATCTGCAATACTTTTACAGATAATTCGCATTTACTCATTTTGAGTAGGTGAGTAATTAGCTATGGGTCTGAAACTTCACCAAGTGAAAGCTCTCCCAAAAGTAGGTGAATGAGTTATTTGAGAAAAATTGGCTATCTGCAATACTTTTAGAGATAATTCGCATTTACTCATTTTGAGTAGGTGAGTACTTAGCTATGGGTCTGAAACTTCACCAAGTGAAAGCTCTCCCAAAAGTATGTGAATGAGTTATTTGAGAAAAATTGGCTATCTGCAATACTTTTAGAGATAATTCACATTTACTCATTTTCAGTAGGTGAGTAATTAGCTATGGGTCTGAAACTTCACCAAGTGAAAGCTCTGCCAAAAGTAGGTGAATGAGTTATTTGAGAAAAATTGGCTATCTGCAATACTTTTAGAGATAATTCGCATTTACTCATTTTGAGTAGGTGAGTAATTAGCTATGGGTCTGAAACTTCACCATGTGAAAGCTCTCCCACAAGTAGATGAATGAGTTATTTGATAAAAATTGGGTATCCGCAATACTTTTACAGATAATTAGCATTTACTCATTTTGAGTAGGTAAATAATTAGCTATGGGTCTGAAACTTCACCATGTGAAAGCTCTCCCAAAAGTAGGTGAATGAGTTATTTGAGAAAAATTGGCTATCTGCAATACTTTTAAGAAATAATTCGCATTTACTCATGTTGAGTAGGTGAGTAATCATCTACGGGTCTGAAACTTCACCATGTGAAAGCTCTCCCAAAAGTACATGAATGAGTTATTTGATAAAAACTGGGTATCCGCAATAGTTTTTGAGATAATTAGCATTTACTCATTTTGAATAGGTGAGTAATTAGCTACGGGTCTGAAACTTCACCATGTGAAAGCTCTTCCAAAAGTAGGTGAATGAGTTATTTGAGAAAAATTGGCCATCTGCAATACTTTTAGAGGTAATTCGCATTTACTCTTTTTGAGTAGGTGAGCAATTAGCTATGGGTCTGAAACTTCACCAAGTGAAAGCTCTTTGGGATAGCTGCTCTGCAGAGATACCCTGAAGATAAAAAATTTCGTCGAAATCGCTCTATGTAGCACGGTTTTCGAAATATTAGCATTTTTGTGTTTTGCAATTTTTGCGCAAAAATTCGAAAATTCAAAATGGCCGCCATTTTTGGCAAGACAAATTTTTTTGGAAAATTGGCATGGCTACTCTGCAGAGATACCCTGTGGGTCAAAAATTTCGTCGAAATCGCTCTATCTAGCACGGTTTTCGAGATGTAAACATTTTTGTGTTTTGCAATTTTGCGAAAAATTCGAAAATTCAAAATGGCCGCCATTTTTTGCGAGAAATTTTTTGTTTGAAAATTGACATGGCTACTCTGCAGAGATACCCTGCGAGTCAAAAATTTCGTCAAAATCGCTCTATCTAGCAGGGTTTTTGAGATATAAGCATTTTTATGTTTTGCAATTTTTGCGAAAAATTCGAAAATTCAAAATGGCCGCCATTTTTGGCGAGACAAAATTTTTTTGAAAATTGGCATGGCTACTCTGTAGATACACCCTGTGGGTCAAAAATTTCGTCGAAATCGCTCTATCTAGCACGGTTTTCGAGATATAAGCATTTTTGTGTTTTGCAATTTTTGCGAAAAATTCGAAAATTCAAAATGGCCACCATTTTTGGCGAGACAAAAATTTTTTCAAAATTGGGATAACTACTCTGCAGAGATACCCTGCGAGTCAAAAATTTCGTCGAAATCGCTCTATCTAGCACGGTTTTCAAGATATAAGCATTTTTGTGTTTTGCAATTTTTGCGAAAATTTCGAAAATTCAAAATGGCCGCCATTTTTGGCGAGACAAAATTTTTTTGAAAATTGGGAAACGTACTCTGCAGAGATATCCTGCGGGTCAAAAATTTTGTCGAAATTGCTCTATCTAGCACGGTTTTTGAGATACCGAAATCTTCCGCGTAACCGCACAGGGGCGATAATACGGGAAAATCCCAACAGTTGGGGATGGGCGGTTACGCGAAGTAAATACGGAAAATAAAATATATTTTATCAACCTACCTGTGTTAATCCATATAGTTATTACACTTTTATCAGTCTTTACTCCGTTTATTTGGACTTGTTTCCATTTTGGTTCACCTGCAATTATTTACCTTCAATAATTTAACCGTCATTTTTTCACCTGTAATATACTAGACTGGTACCCTAAATTTGATCTTTGATGAAAATGCTGCAGTCAGACCCGTTTTTTACAAGTATGATTTCTCACTTCTTGGAAACCAAAAAATAAGCATTTTAAAAGGGAAGTTGTACATCTCATTAAAATTTTCCACCAGCATGGCATATTTTCACTTTATTATACACTAACATCCAAGTTTGTGAACAAACAAAAAAAAAAAACTGACAAATTTTAAAAATCAAACATATGTCCCAAAGCCATTGTGATTGTCTTAAAAATGTTTTTTTGGTGTGAAAATGAAATTCATCTTAATTACTTCAAAATTTACTTTAAAAGTTAGTCATCAGTAAGATCTGACTCAGAAAAGCCTGAGAATTCACTATCTGTGTCAGAATCGGACATGAATAGGAGTTGGGCTGCCTCATCTTGTAGGTCTTCCAGTCTACCAGCTTCATAAATAGCATCCATCATGTTGTCAGATAACAAGGCATCCTCGGTCCCGTCTAACTTGTTGCTGATGCCACAATACTTGAAGGATTTTTTTACAGTTTCCTCCTTAACTGCTCTCCAAGCTTTTGACACCCAGTTTATGACATCTTGACGAGTAGCCATTTTTAAATTATTTTGGGGAGTCCTAATGTCCTGTTCTCTCCAAGCCTTCCACTCTTTTCGAAGGGCAGTCTTGAATGGCAGGTTCCAGGCAACATCCGCAGGTTGGGCAATTGGGGTACATCCGCCAGGCACAAACACAACATCTGTGTCTCTCTGTGACAATTCCTCCACTGTAGCAGGCATGGTGTGTATCCTTGCCCTGTCTAATATAATCAGGCGCCTGACATCATCCACATTCTGGCCCCAAACTCTATTCACCCAATGCTGCATTTTGTCCCCAGTCATCCACCCATTCAGGCTGGCTGTAACCATGACATTATCGGGTATCCGGAGATTGGCAAAAACCCTTGGAGGAATAGTGGCATTTCTTTCCTTGAAACATATATATGCTGGTTTCTTGTCCCCTGTTGCCAATCCACAAAGTGCCACTGTAAAACCTCTCTTTGATCCACCTGTAGTGGCAATCCTCACTGATCTTTCATTTTTCAGACTATTGGTTGCTGTTGGGGCCATATCAAAACGACACATTGTTTGGTCCATATTTCCAATGTTGTATAAGGTATAATCATTTTGCCTTCGTTTGGTCTTGATCAGCTCCAAAAATTCTTTAATTTTTTCCCCATAGTCCGCAGGTATTTTCTGTGCCTCACTAGTACCTCTCAGAATAGCAACATTGTTCCTTTTTTTCCAGCGACTTAACCACCCATCACTAGCTTTGAAATTTGCCAGCTTGCCGTCAATGTCATCCATATCATTAGCAATCTCTAGCGCTTTTTCTTTTAGGCAGATATTGGAAACAGCCATACCCCTAGCCCTTTGGTCAATCAGGTACTCTAGCACTCCTTCTTCCACATCCCTACTTATAATCTCCCCACCACAGTTAATTCTTCGTTTTTTTGCATCAGATCCATGACTATGAGCCCTCAACTCATCTTCTTTGTTTATCCATTCTCTTATCCTTTTCCTATCAACTTTAAAATATCCAGCTGTTTTCCTGATAGATTTACCATTATCCCTGTACCATTTAATTGCTTCTAGTTTATATTTAACTGTATAGGAATTTTGTTTAGGCATTTTTTCTCTAAAATTATTAAGCAACACAGAACAGATAACAGACGCTATGTACAGACGCCACGAAAAACGTGTGACGAAATTCATGGTTATTTCCGGTTAATTTATCGATTTCTACTTTTGATCAATACATAATACAGGGTAAACGAACCGTAACTTATGAGAAAAAACGGTGAAAGATTGTCTGTTTAAACAACATAAAACATCATAATCACCAAAAATGCTGTATATCTTGTAAGTTTTTCAAAAATAGTGGGTGAAAAGACAAATATTAAGGAATTTGGGGGATGGGCGGTTACGTGAAAATGGGCCGTTGTGCGGAAGATTTCGGTATAAGCATTTTTGTGTTTTGCAATTTTTGCGAAAATTTCGAAAATTCAAAATGGCCGCCATTTTGGGCGAGAAAAAGTTTTTTTGAAAATTGGGAAAACTACTCCGCAGAGATACCCTGTGGGTCAAAAATTTCGTCGAAATCGCTCTATCTAGCACGGTTTTCGAGATATAAGCATTTTTGTGTTTTCCTTATTTGGAAAATTCGTAATGATTAATTAATCATTAATTACTCGGCCATTTCTTGACCAATCAATGCCAAAATCTAATGATTTCCAGATTTTAATAGAATGAATGTATTTGCCAAGTTTCAGGTGAATTGATAAAATTCCTTTCAAGTTATCATCCGGACAAGCTTCCCCATCGAAAAAAGACATTTTTGGTCATGTGACCTCTCTGATTGGTTGAAATGGCACTGCAGCATATTCAAAAAAATTCCCCAAGGCTACTGCCTAAACCTGCCAAATTTGAAAAGAATCCGCCTCACGGTTACAGAGTTATAAGGAAAACAAAATGCGGAGCCGGCGGAGCCTGAAGCTCTCCCATACACAAACAAGCGTCCCTTGCGGGACGCTTAATTCTCACACAAGGTAATCTACTAGTGGCCTAGTACTTATATGCAAGATACAAGAAAAATCCCTGCAATAGTAAATGAGAAAATTGTGATAAAGGGTTGAAATTTTCACACTTTGGGTGGGGGTACCTGACTTGTAATGACTCTGGGAAACAGACGATCGAACAGATCTGTATGGCCTGAACAATTTTTATCCTCGATAGTTAAGGTATCTTTTAAAAAAACAGCATGTCTCTGAGTCTTGTAGTTTAGGAGGAGAAGTTGTTCACGCAGAGTGACGACATAAAAAGGTCAAAATGGCCTTGGTGAGGTACTTTGGCGGTCTGTGGATGACCTTCAATGAAGAGCCTCAAGGTCAAATTTCTGCATACTTACAGAGGACATATACCTGTATTGCATTTACCAGCCATAGGATGATCCAACTTTCTGTATATGCGAAATGGGCCAAAATGTGAAAAAATGGCCAAAATCTGACCTTTAAGAGGTCACCAGTGACCTTGAAATTGAAGGTCAAGGTAACAAAACAATAGCATTCGTGGCATTGCCCATATATACCCACATACCAGAAAGGAACAACACCATTTCGCAAAAGGATGCCTTTTTAATCTCCATGACTTTTTATGAATTTTCCAAAACCTAGAGTCACTTTCCATGACTTTTCTAGGCCTGGAAAAAAAATAATGAAATTCCATGACTTTTCCAGGTTTTCCATGACTGGACACACCCTGTAAGTAAAACCTCAAATTTGACCTTTAGAAGGCTGTAACTGGTCTCCTAGTGGAAGCTAAAGCTATTGCTCAACTAAGCAATGAGCTACAGGTCTGCAGATTTACTGTTATGGCTGACCTAAAAGTAGACGGATGACATTTTTACAAAACCCTTTAATGCAATAGTTTTCAAATTACAAGTGTTTTACTCAACACTAAGAACCTCAAAGCAGCTATTGTTCCGAAATGCAATGAGCTACAAGTCTACAATTTTACTATGTTATAGCTGACCCAAAAGTAGGTGAACAACATATGGGGAAAGGAATAGGCTAAATGCAGCACTTTTGAAGATATTAGACATTTACTCCTTAAATAATCTAGCTGAAATTACAAAAATAGCTAATATTCGCTCATATAGTGAAATAGAGTTCCGAAGTACATACAATCTTTTAGCTACAGAGAAAGTATTTGAACAACATATTTTAATAAAATACTGCAAATGCAATAGTTTTAGAGTTAGATGCCATTTACTCCCAATTAGCTACAAATTTTGAAGCTAACAAATTCTGAAGGGCATCAAAAATCCATCAGGACAAGTAATTTATGAAAAATGTGTAAATGCAGCAGTTTTAAGAAAAGTCTGTGTTACACATTAATGAACTATAACCATATACAAATATGAACTGGTATGTGGTTTTTGAAGATTTAGCGGGACAAAATTCCGATACATTCATAGAATATAATAAAATACTGTGAAATATTTTTTGTCGTTGAAAATTTTGGTAAACTTGCATTAAAATAATGAATATGTCAGGAATACTTTTCTGGTGTACTGTTAAAACTTTCTTGAATACACCAATTAGACAAACACACAGACTCCAGAAATACACTAATGAGAGACGCATTAAACACTGGGTTACTTTCGAAAACTATGTATCATTTTAGAATGGCAAATACTCTGCCATTGCTCTGAGGAAAGTTCCTGGTCATAATTAAAATGCTCCGATATAGGTTTCTCAGAATGAGAAAACTTCAGAGAATCACAATGCACCCATCAAGTTGTTAATATGGCTCCTTGTGACTCTTTAGCAGGTTTCACATTATTCAAGCATGCTGAGCAGAAAATCCAACTTGGAATCACCAGCATACATCACTTACAATTTTTTTTTACTTTTTTCCCCCCAAGGCAATCACAATGCGCCCATGGATTAATTTTTCACTGATATGGTCCACTCTAGTAAAAACCAGTGATTTGCAGATATTTTCAGAAACCTGACCACAAATGAGCACAACTAAGTCATGTGAATTCAAGTTTATTCTTAAACTAGTAATGGTAAAAAACATAGGATGATTTAACTTTCTGTATTTGAGAACTGGGCCAAAATGTGAAAAAATGGCCAAAATGTGAACTTTCAGTGACCTTGAAATTGAAGGTCTGGGTCACAAAACAATAGCATTAATGGCATTACCCATATATACCCACATACCAAATTTGAAAGGTCTAAAATATTTTTTTGAGATATCGCATCCAAAAGGAAATCTCTGACTCATGGGATCCCGATTTGTTCGAGCTCTAGATCTTCAGATAACTAAGATGACTGGTGACGCTATCTCTCAAAACACAAAAACATGGAGTTTGTGATTCTCTGACATATCAACAGGAACTGTCTTCCAATATACTTTTACAAAAGACAAGGAGTAATGAAATCACAGTTTTACAGTAAAACATTAACCACATAAACGTGTATAAAGCAGTAAAGAACTAGAAATAGGCCGCCCTGTTGATAGTAGATGCGAATAGAAACAGGATAGCATAGAAGAACACACATTATCATGTGTAATGTCCACCCATGAACCTTTTGCCCAAATTGTACAGTAGTCTTACAAGACCCTGTTTCATTTGTAAAATATATCAATGATGCTTAAATATTTGTTAGTGTAGATGTAAATTATTTCAGCTTCATGCCTTTTTGCATTGGTTGGGTTGAAAATTTTGACGAAATCACTCTATCTTGCACGGTTAAGAAGATAGAAGCAAATTCCTGTTTTTCTATTTTTGGCAAAAATTTGAAAATTCAAAATGGCCGCCATTTTTGGGAAAAGGAAATTTTTTTGAAAATTGCCAAGAGTACATTTCTTAGATACCCTATGGGTCGAAAATTTCAACAAAATAACTCTATTTTGCACGGTTAAGGCCAGTTTGTGTTTTTCCATTTTAAGCAAAAATTCGAAAATTCAAAATGGCTGCCATTTTTGGGGAGGGGAAATTTTTTTGAAAATTGCAAAGATTACATTCCTTAGATACCCTGTGGGTTGAAAAATTTTGACGAAATCGCTCTATCTCGCATGGTTAAGGAGATAGAAGCAAATTTGTGTTTTGCCATTTTTGGCAAAAATTTGAAAATTCAAAATGGCCGCCATTTTTGGGGAGGGGAAAATTTTTGGAAGATTGCAAAGATTGCATTCCTTAGATACCCTGTAGGTCGAAAATTTCGACGATATCACTCTATCTCGCACGGTTAAGGAGATAGAAGCAAATTTGTGTTTTGCCATTTTTGGCAAAAATTCGAAAATTCAAAATGGCCGCCATTTTTGGGGAGGGGAAAATTTTTGGAAAATTGCAAATATTACATTCCTTAGATACCCTGTGGGTTGAAAATTTCGACGAAATCGCTCTATCTCACACGGTTAAGGAGATAGAAGGAAATTTGTGTTTTGCCATTTTTGGCAAAAATTCGAAAATTCAAAATGGCCGCCATTTTTGGGGAGGGGAAAATTTTTTGAAAATTGCAAGAGTACACTCCTCAGATACCCTGTGGGTCGAAAATTTTGCCGAAATCGCTCTATCTCGCACGGTTAAGGAGATAGAAGCAAATTAGTGTTTTGCCATTTTTGGCAAAAATTCGAAAATTCAAAATGGCCGCCATTTTTGGGGAGGGGAAAATTTTTTGAAAATTGCAAAGAGTACACTCCTCAGATACCCTGTGGGTCGAAAATTTTGACGAAATCGCTCTATCTCGCACGGTTAAGGAGATAGAAGCAAATTTGTGTTTTGCCATTTTTGGCAAAAATTCGAAAATTTAAAATGGCCGCCATTTTTAGGGAGGGGAAAATTTTTTGAAAATTGCAAATATTACATTCCTTAGATACCCTGTGGGTCGAAAATTTCAACGAAATCGCTCTATCTCGCACGGTTAAGGAGATAGAAGCAAATTTGTGTTTTGCCATTTTTGGCAAAAATTCGAAAATTCAAAATGGCCGCCATTTTTGGGGAGGGGAAAATTTTTTGAAAATTGCAAAGATTGCATTCCTTAGATACCCTGTGGGTCGAAAATTTCGACAAAATCGCTCTATCTCGCACGCTTAAGGAGATAGAAGCAAATTTGTGTTTTGCCATTTTTGGCAAAAATTCGAAAATTCAAAATGGCCGCCATTTTTGGGGAGGGGAAAATTTTTTAAAAATTACCAAGAGTACAATGCTCAGATACCCTGTGGGTCGAAAATTTCGACGAAATCGCTCTATCTGGCACGGTTAAGGAGATAGAAGCAAATTTGTGTTTTGCCATTTTTGGCAAAAATTCGAAAATTCAAAATGGCCGCCATTTTTGGGGAGGGGAAAATTTTTTGAAGATTGCAAAGATTGCATTCCTTAGATACCCTGTAGGTCGAAAATTTCGACGATATCACTCTATCTCGCACGGTTAAGGAGATAGAAGCAAATTTGTGTTTTGCCATTTTTGGCAAAAATTCGAAAATTCAAAATGGCCGCCATTTTTGGGGAGGGGAAAATTTTTGGAAGATTGCAAATATTACATTGCTTAGATACCCTGTGGGTTGAAAATTTCGACGAAATCGCTCTATCTCGCACGGTTAAGGAGATAGAAGGAAATTTGTGTTTTGCCATTTTTGGCAAAAATTCGAAAATTCAAAATGGCCGCCATTTTTGGGGAGGGGAAAATTTTTGGAAAATTGCAAATATTACATTCCTTAGATACCCTGTGGGTCGAAAATTTTGCCGAAATCGCTCTATCTCGCACGGTTAAGGAGATAGAAGCAAATTAGTGTTTTGCCATTTTTGGCAAAAATTCGAAAATTCAAAATGGCCGCCATTTATGGGGAGGGGAAAATTTTTTTAAAATTGCAAAGAGTACACTCCTCAGATACCCTGTGGGTCGAAAATTTTGACGAAATCGCTCTATCTCGCACGGTTAAGGAGATAGAAGCAAATTTGTGTTTTGCCATTTTTGGCAAAAATTCGAAAATTTAAAATGGCCGCCATTTTTAGGGAGGGGAAAATTTTTTGAAAATTGCAAATATTACATTCCTTAGATACCCTGTGGGTCGAAAATTTCGACGAAATCGCTCTATCTCGCACGGTTAAGGAGATAGAAGCAAATTTGTGTTTTGCCATTTTTGGCAAAAATTCGAAAATTCAAAATGGCCGCCATTTTTAGGGAGGGGAAAATTTTTTGAAAATTGCAAAGAGTACACTCCTTAGATACCCTGTGGGTTGAAAATTTCGACGAAATCGCTCTATCTCGCACGGTTAAGGAGATAGAGGGAAATTTGTGTTTTGCCATTTTTGGCAAAAATTCGAAAATTCAAAATGGCCGCCATTTTTGGGGAGGGGAAAATTTTTTGAAAATTGCAAAGAGTACACTCCTCAGATACCCTGTGGGTCGAAAATTTCGACGAAATCGCTCTATCTCGCACGGTTAAGGAGATAGAGGGAAATTTGTGTTTTGCCATTTTTGGCAAAAATTCGAAAATTCAAAATGGCCGCCATTTTTGGGGAGGGGAAAATTTTTTGAAAATTGCAAAGAGTACACTCCTCAGATACCCTGTGGGTCGAAAATTTTGCCGAAATCGCTCTATCTCGCACGGTTAAGGAGATAGAAGCAAATTAGTGTTTTGCCATTTTTGGCAAAAATTCGAAAATTCAAAATGGCCGCCATTTTTGGGGAGGGGAAAATTTTTTGAAAATTGCAAAGAGTACACTCCTCAGATACCCTGTGGGTCGAAAATTTTGACGAAATCGCTCTATCTCGCACGGTTAAGGAGATAGAAGCAAATTTGTGTTTTGCCATTTTTGGCAAAAATTCGAAAATTCAAAATGGCCGCCATTTTTGGGGAGGGGAAAATTTTTTGAATATTGCAAAGAGTACACTCCTCAGATACCCTGTGGGTCGAAAATTTTGACGAAATCGCTCTATCTCGCACGGTTAAGGAGATAGAAGCAAATTTGTGTTTTGCCATTTTTGGCAAAAATTCGAAAATTTAAAATGGCCGCCATTTTTAGGGAGGGGAAAATTTTTTGAAAATTGCAAATATTACATTCCTTAGATACCCTGTGGGTCGAAAATTTCGACGAAATCGCTCTATCTCGCACGGTTAAGGAGATAGAAGCAAATTTGTGTTTTGCCATTTTTGGCAAAAATTCGAAAATTCAAAATGGCCGCCATTTTTGGGGAGGGGAAAATTTTTTGAAAATTGCAAAGAGTACACTCCTTAGATACCCTGTGGGTGGAAAATTTCGACGAAATCGCTCTATCTCACACGGTTAAAGAGATAGAGGGAAATTTGTGTTTTGCCATTTTTGGCAAAAATTCGAAAATTCAAAATGGCCGCCATTTTTGGGGAGGGGAAAATTTTTTGAAAATTGCAAAGAGTACACTCCTCAGATACCCTGTGGGTCGAAAATTTTGCCGAAATCGCTCTATCTCGCACGGTTAAGGAGATAGAAGCAAATTAGTGTTTTGCCATTTTTGGCAAAAATTCGAAAATTCAAAATGGCCGCCATTTTTGGGGAGGGGAAAATTTTTTGAAAATTGCAAAGAGTACACTCCTCAGATACCCTGCGGGTCGAAAATTTTGCCGAAATCGCTCTATCTTGCACGGTTAAGGAGATACAAGCAAATTACTCAAAAGTAGTACTGAAAATACACAATGAAGTACCTAAATGGCTATTACTCATGTACTGACAAAGCTATCAGTCCCAAATGCAATACCAAGCGAGCTATGGACATAACAATCTTGTATTCAAAATTGTAGTAAAATATCTTTAATTATTTTGGCTTAAATGCACGGAAACCAATGGGTACTGAAAATAGCTGTACTTAAGTATTACTCAGTAAGCAAAAGAGGTACAACAGCCAAAAGCAATCCCAAGCAAGCTACTGACCCAATAAGCCTGCATACCAAATTTGGTGACAATAGCTCTAATACTTTTCCTTTAAATGAGCGGAAACCATGCGTGACGCCGGACATCGGACGCCGGACGCCGGACATCGGACATCGGACGGCGAAAAAAGCAAAAATAATATATCCACCCCCCAGGGGGGTGGACATAACAAATCTCCATAATACAGAAGACACTTGAGGATAATGCACCTAGCTGGAAGAGTGGAATGGGTTCATACAACTAGACAAGGACGCATCTGTGGCCAGATGCTGGATGTATCCACCGACAAAGGCCAACTAACATAGTTTAGAAGATAAACAGCATTTTTCGTTAATAAGCAAGCTGAAAGCACTTTTAAGTTTGGCTACCCTTATTTGACCCTGTAGCAGGGGCCCAAGGTGAAGTCTGACCACATCAAAAGATTCGCAGCCCATGATTTCCTATAAGTTGTTTTCACATTGCAAACCTCTAGGACCAATAATAAGCAGGAGGGGCCCAAGGTCAAATCTGACCACATGAAAAGATTTGCAGCCCATGACTTCCTATAAGTTGTTTTCATATTAATGAGTTATTTGAGAAATATTGGCTATCTGCAATACTTCTAGAGATAATTTGCATTTACTCAGTTATTTGATAAGAATTGGATATCTGCAATACTTTTAGAGATAATTAGCATTTACTCATTTTGAGTAGGTGAATAATTAGCTACAGGTCTGAAACTTCACCAAGTGAAAGGTCTCCCAAAAGTAGGTGAAGGAGTTATTTGACAAAAATTGGCTATCTGGAATACTTTTAGAGATAATTTGCATTTACTCATTTTCAGTAGGTGAGTAATTACCTACAGGTCTGAAACTTCACCAAGTGAAAGCTCTCCCAAAAGTAGGTGAAGGAGTTATTTGACAAAAATTGGCTATCTGGAATACTTTTAGAGATAATTTGCATTTACTCATTTTCAGTAGGTGAGTAATTACCTACAGGTCTGAAACTTTACCAAGTGAAAGCTCTCCCAAAAGTAGGTGAAGGAGTTATTTGACAAAAATTGGCTATCTGCAATACTTTTAGAGATAATTTGCATTTACTCATTTTGAGTAGGTGAGTAATTACCTACGGGTCTGAAACTTCACCAAGTGAAAGCTCTCCCAAAAGTAGGTGAATGAGTTATTTGACAAAAATTGGCTATCTGCAATACTTTTAGAGATAATTTGCATTTACTCATTTTGAGTAGGTGAGTAATTACCTACAGGTCTGAAACTTCACCAAGTGAAAGCTCTCCCAAAAGTAGGTGAATCAGTTATTTGAGAAAAATTGGCTATCTGTAATACTTTTAGAGATAATTCGCATTTACTCATTTTGAGTAGGTGAGTAATTACCTACAGGTCTGGAACTTCAGCATGTGGAAGCTCTCCCAAAAGTAGGTGAATGAGTTATTTAAGAAAAATTTGCTATCTGCAATACTTTTAGAGAAAATGCAGAATTACTCATTTTTAGTAGGCAAGTAATTTAGCCACAGGCCTAATTTAGACATAAAGCCTACCAATAGAATACTGTGGTGCACCCTCTAATATACCTTGCAAACTTGAGAAGGCTAGCTATAATATTTTTTTCGTTAGAGCGGTAATGGTGAAATCTCTCTACACACTGCGGCTATCCAGTGGATACAATGACTTACTCAACAGTGAGAACCTGAAAGTAGATATTGGTAAGCTATGCCATGACATAGAGTTCTGCAATTTCACTCTGTTATAGCTGACCAAAAATTATGTGAATAACATATTTAAACAAAATACTGTAAACGTAATAGTTTTCACGTTATAACTGATTTACTCAACAGTGATAACCTCAAAGTAGCTATTACTCAGCTATGCAATGAGCTACATGTCTGAATTTTTTCTATGTTATAGCTGACCCAAAATTAGGTGAACAACATATTTAAGCAAAATACTGTAAATGCAATAGTTTTCAAGTTACAACTGATTTACTCAATAGTGAGAACCTGAAAATAGCTATTGCTCAGCTATGCCATGAGCTATAAGTCTGTAATTTCACGATGTTATAGCTGACCCAAAAGTAGGTGAACAACATATTTAACAAAATACTCCAAATGCAATATTTTTCAAGTTACAAGTCATTTACTCAACAGTCAGTACCTGAAAATAGCTATTGCTCAGTTGTGCCATGAGCTACAGGTCTGTAATTTCACTATGTTATAGCTGACCCAAAAGTAGCTGAATAACATATTTACACAAATTTCTGTAAATGCAATAGTTTTCCAACTACAACTGATTTACTCAACAGTGTGAACTTCAAAGTAGCTATTACTCAGCTATGCAATGAGCCACAGGTCTGGAACTTCACTATGTTATAGCTGACTCCGAAATAGGTGAATAACATATTGAAACAAAATACTCTAAATGTAATACTTTTGAAGTTATAAGTAATTTACTCAACAGTGATAACCTAAAAGTAGCTATTACTCAGCTATGCCATGAGCTACAGGTCTGAAATTTTACTATGTTATAGCTGACCCAAAAGTAGCTGAATAACATATTTATACAAAATTGTGTAAATGCAATAGTTTTCAAGTTACAAGTGATTTTACTCATGATGGAAGTTACTGAAAAGCCCAAAAGTAGCTATTACTCACTTAGCTATTGAGACAGACACCCAAGTTACTCACCCAAGTTGTAGCTATGAAAAAAGTATCTGAATAACATATTTTAACAAAATGCTCTAAATGCAACACTTTTCAAGTTATAAGTGATTTAGTGCATGATTTCATGACTTTCAATGCATTTTAGACATTTTTGTCTACCACAGGCCTAATTTAGACATAAAGCCTACCAAAAAGATAGGGTGGCGAGTCCTCTAGCATATCAAGCCACCTGCCAAATATGAAAGAAATCTGGAAAGAAATGTGGACTGTAGGTCGCTAACAAGCAATATTCCACATTTTAGACATTTTTGTCTACCACAGGCCTAATTTAGACATAAAGCCTACCAAAAAGATAGGGTGGCGAGTCCTCTACCATATCAAGCCACCTACCAAATATGAAAGAAATCCGGAAAGAAATGTGGACTGTAGGTCGCTAACGAGCAATATTCCACATTTTAGACATTTTTGTCTACCACAGGCCTAATTTAGACATAAAGCCTACCAAAAAGATAGGGTGGCGAGTCCTCTAGCATACCAAGCCACGTGCCAAATATGAAAGAAATCTGGAAAGAATTGTGGACTGTAGGTCGCTAACAAGCAATATTCCACATTTTAGACATTTTTGTCTACCACAGGCCTAATTTAGACATAAAGCCTACCAAAAAGATAGGGTGGCGAGTCCTCTACCATATCAAGCCACCTGCCAAATATGAAAGAAATCCGGACTGTAGGTCGCTAACAAGAAATCTCTGCGGACGCGGACGAGGGCGCGGACGACAACGATGATGAATCCATAGTATCCCCGCTTCGCGTCAGGGATACAATTTGCAAATTTAATAGGTAAATTAAATTTTTATAAGTTAATACCCTATCCAATGGACAATAGCTTATCCGGTCGGCGCGGACCGGCCCGCCAAACGTCAGAAAAAGACGTCCTGTGTCTCCACCGGCTAGGCCGGCCCAGTGCTGTGCACTCGCCAGATGGCGTGTAGTACTTCCTTCCTGTCTAGACAGAGTGACGTCATAGCATCTTTTTCGTTGTCTAAACATATATAGACCCCTAGTAAAGTGAAAGCGGGGTCAGGTGGGAGGGTCTTGTGTGTCCATTGGATAGGGTATTAACTTATAAAAATTTAATTTACCTATTAAATTTGCAATTTTATTGCGTTAATACATCCTATCCAATGGACAATAGCTGAATAACTACCGCTTGGATGGCGGGTGCGTTACTAGGGACTAAAGAAGTTGAATTCATGTTAGAAATAATGACCATTTCTTCTTTCCTTACAGCCCGGGTAGACCTTGAAGTCAGATACCCTTAAGGCTGTGGTCGAGTATCATCATCCGGTTATCCGGAAGGAACCGTCAGAGTCGACCTTGCGCCCCCCCCCCCCCTTTTTAACAGACCTGCTCTGAGGTAGGGGAAGAGAGGGATGAGTTCAGTCCCATAAAATCACCTCTCCCGAAGGAAGTACTTGAGAGATTTTTTTTTTTTTTTTTTTTTTTTATAATTGTTGCTTAACTATATGTGCAATATATACAATACATCTCCTTATTTATAAATGCACAGATCTCCTCTAAGTCCTCGGCTGCTGGTGGATCTGCTGAGCAGCCACCACAGGGCCAAGATGGTATAGCTCTGAATCGGCCCAAGCCACATCCTTCAGGTAAAATTGAGTGAAGGTGTTATGAGACTTCCAGTGGCAGGCTGATAAGATCTGTTCCAAGGAAACTCCCGACTGGAAGGCCTTGGAGGCAGCAAAGTCCCTGACATCATGAGCTTTAACTTGATGTAGGGTGTGGGCCTGTTGATCAGAGAGCTCATAGCATAGGATCACAGTCTGTTTGATCCATGAGGAGATAGTGGCAGGAGAAATGTCTTTGTCGAAGCCTTTCTTGAAGGAGACAAAGACTAATTCAGCACGGTCTGAAGTCCTGTCCAAATAGTAGCGCAAGGCTCTGACTGGACAAAGGGATCTGTCAGCTTTGAGGGACTTATCCAGAGTAGGGGCCAGGGCTGGTATGACCACTGGGGCTACACTCTCTGGACCCTCCTTGGCCAGCTGATTCTTGGAGAGAAAGCTGGGAGATGGGAACAGGGATACCTTCGACCAATCGGCTTGGTGTCTGATGTTCCTGTTTTGCCATGCATGGATCTCACTCCTTCTTTTACCAGAGCCCAGGGCCAAAAGGAAGACAGTTTTGAAGGTCAGATGCTTCAGTGATGCTTCCTTAAGGGGTTCGAAAGGAGCCTTTGTCAGCTGGTGTAGTACCAGGGAAAGGTTCCAGGAGGGTACTCCCCTCCGCCCCTTGGGTCTATCTCTGTGGAAACTTTCCAAGAGACGAGTGAGATTATCATCTTTGCTGATATTGACTGTTGTATTACCTAGTTTATCAGCAATGGCAGATCTGTATCCATCAATGGTGCTGGGCTGCAACTTCTTGTCCTCAAAGAGGTACATTAGGAAGTCAGCCACCGACTTTACAGGTGATGACCTGAAGTCCACCTGATTAGTGATGCACCACTTTGTAAAGATGGTCCACTTTGCCTCATAGACCGATCTAGTCGACTTTCTTTGAGGAGCCTCAATTCTTGCTGCCACTGCCTCAGAGAAGCCCTGTTCCTTGATTTTTGTGGCTCTAGGAGCCAGGCATGGAGGTTCAGAGTTGTCAGATTTCTGTGAGGGATCTGATTGAAGGGCTGTGTCAGCAAATTTGGCAGGTTGGGCAGGCAGAGAGGGACCTGACTGGACATGGCCACCAGGTCCCAAAACCAAGGCATGTTGGGCCACCCCGGGGCAATCAGGATGAGTCTCTTGCAAGGGGAGTCCAGAAGCTTCTCCACTACTTTGCCCAATATGGCGGTCGGTGGGAAGGCGTATGCATCCAGATCCCCCCATGGCAGAGTAAGTGCATCCACTGCTATAGCCAGGGAGTCCGGTACTGGAGAGACAAACTGGGGTAACTTGTGGTTGAACCTCGTGGCAAACAGATCCACCTGAGGCCGGTGCCATTGGTTGCATATCTGTTGGAAAATCTCCGGGAGGAGAGACCACTCTGTTTGAATGGTCTGACCTAGTCTGGATAGTTTGTCGGCTATCACATTCAAACGGCCTGGGATGTGTCGGGCTTTTAGAGTTACTTGTCGCTGGGAACACCAGGTCAAGATTCTCCAAAGTAGGGCACAAAGTGGGCCCGACCTCATCCCTCCTTCCTTGTTTATGTAAGCGACCACTGTAGTATTGTCGGTTGCTATCAGAACTATCTTGTCTACGCAGAGATTTTGGAACTCTTTTAAGGCCAGAAACACAGCCTTGAGTTCCAGATAGTTTATGTGCAGGTTGCTTTCCGGAACCGACCAGGACCCTCTTGCAGTGAATTCGTTTACGTGAGCACTAGAGCTGTAATCATCAGTGATTTCTGTAGATCGACGCTCGCTTGTTAGATGCGAGTTGAACTCGAGTAAATGACACAAATATAAATAAAATAATAATGTCCAAATATTGTCATCAAGGGATCCGCCATTAACGTATTTAGTACCATTTTATTGCAAGGAAATATATTCTGTTGCCGACAGGTATGTATGAGCACATTATGGAACATCCACGTAAATAAGGAAATAAAAAAAACGACCATTGCTCATTAAATTTTTTGTCTTTATGGTTAGATAAACTGTAAAAGTGCTGGTTTTATAACAAGACTAGTATATCATAATTTATTTCTTAAAAACTCGAGTTTAATTTACGTAAATCGATGTGGTCCCAAATATCGCCCACCGAGTTACGACTCGAGTTTCAGTCAACTCGTTACAGCACTAGTGAGCACCCCACCCTTCTTTTGATGCGTCTGTAAAAATTTGCAGAGCATGTCTTACTGGGTGTAATGGTTGACCTTTAAGCACATTGTCTTCGTCTAGCCACCATTGTAAGTGAGGATGTAGGGCCCGCGGTAGAGGAATAATCTTCTCTAGAGATTCTGGTACCCTCCAGTTGTTTTTGAGATGCCACTGTATGGGTCTCATGTGTAGTCGGCCGAGGTGAACCTGTTTTTCTGTGGCTGTTAGCAGACCTATCAGGGACATGAACTGCCGGACCGGACAGGCCGGTAGCAGCAAGAGTGCGTGTATCTTGTCCTGAAGGCTTTTCCACCGGTCCGGAGTCGGTCTGACCCGGCCGGAACGGAGGTCGAACTGGTAACCTACGAAGTCGAAGACCTGTTTGGGTTCCAGTTCTGATTTCTCCAGATTTACCAGCCAACCTAAGGTCTGGCACATCCTCACCAGGATTTGGGTATGTCGGAGACAAATGTGCTGGGATCTGGCTCTCACCAACCAGTCGTCTAGGTATTGGTGGATCCTTATACCCCTTTGCATGGCCATCAGTTTGACTTCCTTCACTAACACAGTGAACTCCATGGGCGCTGTGGACAGACCAAAGGGCAGTGCCCTGAACTGATAAGTCCGGCCCTGAACATGAAATCTTAGATATTTTCTGGATTGTTCCTGTATTGGTATGTGGAAGTAGGCGTCCTTGAAATCTACTGAGGTAACCCATTCTCCTTGCTGGAGAGATGTTCGGATGGTCTCCGGCATTTCCATTTTGAATGTCTCCACCTTGAGGAAGAGATTTAGGTTGCTTAGGTCCAGGATTGGCCGCCATTTGTTGTTGGGTTTGGGGACGAGAAAGAGTCGGTTGAAAAACCCTAGAGACTTTTGATTTCGAACCCTTTCCACTGCATTTTTGTCTATAAGCTGATGTAATGCCTCCAGCAGGTAGCTGTTCCTGTGGGGATTGACATAACGGCTTATGACTGAAGGAGACCGTGTGAGTTGGGGGCGGATCCGAAAGGGGAGGGTGTAACCCTCTTTCAGGATTTGAACTATTTTCGGACCGGCCCCCAGATCCAGCCAAGTTTTCCAAAAGATTTGTAGCCTGGCCCCTACAGGTTGATCGTTTACAACATTTTGGGCAGTTTTTACAGGTTGGACACAAGACAATTGAGTGACACAAGAAACAGGTTTCACATATTTTAATTTGTGACACACTTTTGATTGACACTCTGCCCACCCGGGACTTAACTCTTTCTTTTGGGAGTGCCCGGGTGCAGAAGGTACATCCATTGCAACATGACAATTTACAGAGTTTAATGTCTTTTCTTGTGCTAGAGTCTTGCTCCCGGCCAGCAGTCCCGCCTGTAAACTGTTTACAAAGTAATTGTCATTTATAGGACTGCTGGCCCTTGGCTGGACGCGAGGAGTAGTAAGAGGCCTTGCCTTTCTGTTTCTTGCCCTGACCCTTATTGCCAATGTTCTTCCATGCAGGACGGTCTGGTTTCCTGTAGTCCGAACGCTTTTCTGGCCGTTCGTATGGGTGGAAGCGACCTTTCTTTCCTGACTGACCTTGGGTTTTACTCTCAAAATTGGCAATGTCTTGCTCGGCCTGTTTCAATGCGGCATCTGGGAACAGGGTTGAGATATGGAGAGGTCCAGTCCGTAAGGCACCCAGGGTGTCTGGCTTTATACCCATTTTAAGATGAGAGAGGTAGGCATCTCTTCTGATGAGTGTCATATTGGCCACCGTCACAAATACAATATCTGACAAATGTTCAAGGGTTTTCGCCATGGACTGTGTTATGCTAGAATTAAAGTTCATGAGAAACTGTAATTCGTCGGCAGCATGAGAAAGCTTCCCTGAGGATTTCCCTTTGGTTAGTTCGGCTTTGATAGCTTTGAGTTCGGACTGCATGTTGTCCTGTACCCTGTATAGACACCGGTTGAAGCCAGCCGCTTGGTTGCAAATAATAGAGGCTTCGCGGGCTGACTTCTCCCACTTTCTTAAATTGTCCTGGGAGATCTGGCGTGAAGCAGGTGGGGTTGATGCAATGCCAGCTGCCTTTGCGATGCGACTATAAGAGCTATTAACTTTGGATGCGTCAGTGCTCCAGGTCTGAACAGTTTTCCCCGTTTCCTGATCACTCTTCTGTGGATTAGGAACAAAGTTATACCACTTGGCCTGGGACTTTGGGGGTCGGACAAACTGGTCCTTGAGGAGACCTCCAGCCTCCAAACTACGTGATGGGTATCCCTCTGTAAGTGTGAGGTTGAGCTTCCCCATCTTGTTGCATAGCCACTCATCCGTGGGCATTGTGACCGAAACCTTTCCTGTGGGCTGGGCTTTAGGGCCAGCAAACGGATTATCCTCCGACTTGGAAGCGGCAGTGTCAATTTCTGGGATGTGGTTCCACCCCATGAACGATCTGATCCCACTCATCGTTTCTCTGTAATTCTGTTCCTCTGAGAGGGTCAGATCTGGGTCATTAACAGAGGCTTCGTGATCCTGGTCAGAGAGCTCTCCCTCTTCAACAAATATGTCCACAGGCGGACGGTCAGACAGGTCGGAGTCGGTATCTGTGGAAGACACACTGGTTTTCCTTGCCGGTATTGAAGATGCTCTGCTGGGTACCTGTTGTGACAATGGGGAGTCGGTACCAGCCACATCTGAACGCCGGTCGGTGGGAACCTTTGCCCTTGACGATTTCCTGGTCGACTTGGATACAGTCTGACAAACACCAGGCAAATCTGAAGATAGCTGAGGGGCAGCTGAAGGTTGTGGTTGGTCGGTATCCGGTCTCTGAGAGACGAGGTCGGTAGCCGACAACTCTGTATCTTGAGGTCTGATAAAAGGTTTGGATGATATAGCCGAACCTGAAGGAGGTGAGTGTGCTGGGGTGACTTTCACTGTAGCAAAGGTCGGTTCTCTATCCAAGGATTTGGCTAACAAAAGCGCCTCTAGTCTGTTAAACCGATCAGACCATTTCTGGTCTAACTCATCGATCCTTGTGTCCGGTGAGGATCTGTGAGACTTGGGAAGCGACTTAGAGGCTTTGTCAGAAGCCGGCTTGGAATCTTTTGAAGAATGAGCTTTAGTCTTTTCAGAAGGATTAGGTTTCTTCTTCTTTTCAGAACTGGCACCCGGGGACTGCAAAATCCCCTGGTCGTCCACAGCTCCCACTACTGTCACAGAGGACAGGTCTATGAGAGAGGAACTGGTAGAGTCCTGTTTAGGCGTATCCACAGATTTCTTAAGGTCTCTTTTCTCCTTCTTTAATCTGTACGAGGGAGTGGACAACTGTAAACGTTGTTCCTCAGACAAAATGTTACAAGAGTTACAATCCTTCTTGGCAACGCACGGATCTGACCCCTTACCCTTTTCTCTGCAACGTGCGCAGAAACAATGGCTGTCGAAGCTAGCCATGATGTGACCACAACTTCCATGCTTCTGTGAAGGGGAAGACATGACGATCCGTAACCAAAAACCAAGTCAAAATGATCTATACACACTCTTGAACACAATGATAAAATTTAAAAGCACACTCTGAAGAATAACTTTAATAAATCTCAAAATATATTTCAACTCAGAAATTTCGTGTACACAACACATGCGTCAAACGAAAAAGATGCTATGACGTCACTCTGTCTAGACAGGAAGGAAGTACTACACGCCATCTGGCGAGTGCACAGCACTGGGCCGGCCTAGCCGGTGGAGACACAGGACGTCTTTTTCTGACGTTTGGCGGGCCGGTCCGCGCCGACCGGATAAGCTATTGTCCATTGGATAGGATGTATTAACGCAATAAAATATACTTTACAGAATAAAGTCAATTGTAACTTCATTCACTATAATGACGCAAGTGCCGTTCTTTATCTCACCCTAAACAAAGAGAGCAGGTGCTCACAAATTGTTTTAAAAGGACAAACAATCTACACAAATCTTACCATTTTAAAAAATAGACAAACATCCCAGTAATTTAAAATTCTTTTAAGCAGGTTTCCTTCATAAACATGATGAAAACTTTTATGTTGGATACGATATTTAAAAGATGTGGATATGTTCAGAATTTAATATCAAAGTTTGGACAAGCCTCAACTCCACAAGCAGCACTTTCACTTACTTCAGATTTCGAGCTTATTTCAAATATTTGCAGCATATGTTTACAGTTATAAATGAAATGGTGATATTGATCTGTATCTTTGCACTTCAATATCGGCAACCCTGTCGCAAGAGAAAAAGAAATTAAATACAGCGTCCCAATGGGCATTGGCCAAAATGATGATCTGCTCTGTTAATATGTTTCTCATTCTTGCAAAATTCATTTCAACCTGCCTGCAAAAACTGACAGGAAAATGCTTTCTTGAAAGAGTACCAGATGACTGCACATACCCTGTGGGCCAAGAAATCTTGCACCATTTTCAAAGATAAATGCATTTTTTTGTGTTTTACGCAGACTTTTAAGAAGGCCGCCAAATATGATGGGAAAACGATTTCTGGCAATAAGTACCAGGGGACTGTGCGTAAACCCTGGCAGCCAAAAATTACTTCAAAATCGCCTTGCACTGTTTCAAGGATAAATATACTTTTGCGTTTTATGCGAAAATTCAAGATGGCCACCAAAGATGGGGGGAAACCATTTTTTTAGCAAAAAGTGGCAGATGATTGTACTTATACCATACGGGCCATCATTGTTAACGAGTCGGCCATTTTGTCACTTGTAGAAGTTAAAGATTTTAGACAGTTACATGACAAACCTACTTGCCAAATTTCATGTGAATAGGTTAAACGCTTGTTGTCATCCGGACAAGCACACCCCTTTAAAAACATGTTTTCTGTCACGTGCCTTCTCTGACTGGTCAAAATGTCATGACACCATATTCCGAAAGTTTTCCCAGGGCTACTTCAAACATACCAAATTTGAAGAGAATCCCAGTGTTTGCCGAGTTATAATCAAAAGAAAATGCAGGAAAAGGCAGAAAGACCAGAGCTTGCTGTAAAGTATCATCTTGGTGTTATGACCCTGTCCTTTGATCAGGCCCTACGCAGATAAGAATGTCACAAATATCTGGTCATTATTTTCAGTAATCTCAACCACAAATCATAAATCACTGCAAATAACACTGTTGATTTCTTTGTTTCCAGGGTATGATACAGATCTTTCCCAATACAATCACCAACACTGATAAAATACAAAAATAGCCAGCCTCGGCAGGCAAGAACCAAAGCCCGTAAGTTTGTCACTTGCTAAATATTCCCAGGCCATGCTTTCTTACCAGTAGTTTTCAAATTTCACAGCCTTAGCAGTTGTCAAGATTCACAGGTCATGATTTCCAAAAAGTTGTTTTCACATCTGGAAGCCCTAGAACTATTAACAAGGGATATTCAAGAGCTCTGTAGTATGACCTTGAAGCAAGGGTCAGAGATCAAATCTGACACTTGAAAAAGATTTGCAGGTAATGATCTCCTATTTGTATTTTCTCATTCCAAACCCCTAGGACCAAACATAAGGGCAATTTTAGGCCTTTTTGATATGATGACCCCCCACCCCCCATTTACATTAAAGATACAATGTGGCAGCCATTTTGTTGTTTTCAAAACAAGGCCAAAATTACTTTCAGGAAAGTTTCCTTATCCATTTACATTTTGAACAAATCTGAGGAACCAAGTTGCAATATATTAAGCTTTAGAATATATTAATGATTTGGGAATAATTGGCTGTGGCGGCCATGTTGTTTTTTTAAAATGATGACAAAATGTTTCAGACATGTTTTCACAGCCATAAACATTCTCTTCAAATTTGGTGAAGACATCTTCAGGTTTCTGTAAAAATGAGACCAACGCACACATGCACACACAAATGTATGAAAATTTAAAAATTCTTAAAAGTGTTGTTATTGCAACAGTTGTTGCGGGATACCCCCAAAAACTAATCAGCTCTAGATCCTCTTGGAGTAAACATATCCTGAAAGTTTTGGTGAAAATCTGTGCAGGGGTTTAGGCTGTGGAACATCCACAAGGTTTATGCCCGCTTTGACGGCACAGGGGACTATAACCACAGCCTTTATGGGCTGGGGTAAAAAGTAGCATCAGAGATGCCTGTACCCCACAGCCTGGACGTCGCAGGGGACGGCTATAGCCACAGCCTTTATGGGCTGGGGGTAAAAAGTAGCATCGGAGATGCCTGTACCACACAGCCTTTTTGGTCTGGGGTAAAAAAGTAGCATTGGAGATGCCTGTACCCCACAGCCTGGACGTCGCAGGGGATGGCTATAACCACAGCCTTTATGGGCTGGGGTTAAAAAGTAGCATCAGAGATGTCTGTACCCCACAGCCTGGGAAGTCATGTTTTGATACCATGAGATATAGAAGAAGTGAAACAGAAAAAGATCAGGAAAATTTCAGAGCAAAAAGTATTAATTATTTAAAGATCCAAATAATGTTTAAGCAGAAAGAAAATGTATATAAAGGTATAGAAAGATGACAGCATTAATCAGAATACTAAAATTTATGAAGCGGTAACATTTATTAAAAAACACTCTAACTGCAATACTTTTTTTAGTTACAATAGCTTTACTCAACAGTCAGAATTTCAAAGTAGCTATTACTCAGCTATCCAAGGTGCAACAGGTCTGAAACTTTACTATGTCATAGCTTACCAAAAAGTAGATGGACAACATATTTGAAAAGATTTCCCAAACTGCAATACTTTTGAAGATATTTGACATTTACTTCTTCTGTTATTTAGCCACAAATGAGAAAATAGCTATTACTCACTTATGGCATGCAACAGAACCCCAAACTATGTACCATCTTATAGCTAAGAACAAAGTAGCTGAACAACACATTTTACGAAAACACTCCAAGTGCAATAGTTTTGGAGTTACAATGGCTTTACTCAACAGTCAGAATTTCAAAGTAGCTATTACTCAGCTATCCAAGGTGCAACAGGTCTGAAACTTTACTATGTCATAGCTTACCAAAAAGTAGATGGACAACATATTTGAAAAGATTTCCCTAACTTCAATACTTTTGAAGATATTTGACATTTACTTCTTCTGTTATTTAGCTACAAATGAGAAAACAGGTATTACTCACTTATGGCATGCAATGGGACCCCAAACTATGTACCATCTTATAGCTAAGGACAAAGTAGCTGAACAACATATTTGAAGAAAAAGTTGTTACTGCAATAGTTTTTGAGTTATGAGCCCTTTACTCAAAGTAGCTAAGATTGCTATTACTCACTTATCTTTAGGCCTAAGTCAATAAAACCAAAAAAAAATTTCAAGGGCATGAAAATTCATTGGGACAATTAATTTACCAAAAATCTGTAGCTGTAGTAGTTTTGGAGAAATCTGTGTGACTAACTAACGCACACACGCACGCACACACAGACATCATTTCATAATCTCCCTCCCGGGCTAAAGCTGTCAATGGAAATAGCACAATTAAGCAAAGTACATGTAACAGCAATTCATATATCTTTTGTGATAAGAGAAATAAGTCTCAAATATGACAGGTGATCACACTCTGACAGAGGCAAGGCTTAAAGGTCAAACCACAATATAGCATACCTACAACCCCTAACCAATGTCCTTGACAAGTATCAACTTCCTACAGCTTAGGGTTTCCGTGATATATCCTGGAAAAGATTTTAAAGGTCAAGGTTTCTACAGCAAAGTTCAAATCACGGTCAGACCACGATGTTGCACATCTACACATCTCAATCAGTGTCCCAACCAAGTATCAACTTCCTACACCTTACAGTTTCTTAGATATAGCTCCGACAAGACTTTTGCGGTCAAACTCACCACAGCAAACTCAAGGGTCAAAATCAACGTCACACCATGAAGTTGCTTTACCTACAACCCCTAACAAATGTACCTAAAAAGTATTAATTTCCTACACCTTACACTTTTCAAGATATAGCCCAGACAAAATTTTAAAGGTCAAGGCAACTATGTAAAGTCAAAAGTCAAATCAAGGTCACACCATAACATTGCACAGTTACACCCCCTAACCAATGTCCCTACCACATATCAACTTCCCACACCTTACAGTTTCCGAGATATAATAGCCTGGACAAGATTTTCAAACTCAAAGTTAATACGGCAAGGTCAGAGGTCAAATCAAGGAGACACCATGATATTGCACACCTACAACCCCAAATATTTCCCTACCAACTATCAACCAAATATGAAGAAATTGCACACTTTCATCTCATATTTTTGGGAATTTGGGGACTTTTATTGCGATTTTGTTGACAGGAAACATCCATGTTTGATTGGGGTGTACTAAAACGAGTCCCAGAATCAGCACGGTTTTGCATTAGCTTTTGATACCGACCCATCCCTACTTCCTACACCTTACATTTTCTGAGATACAGCCCAGACAAAGTGTTTCCCGCCGCCTGCCCACCAACCCACCCATCCGGATGCCATGGATGAAAACAAAACCCACACAGCCCTTAAAGGTTGTGGGTTAAAAACGTACCTTCCTTGCAAAGGTTAAGAGTCATATTCGATTGGTCTATTATTACAGCTGTGGTTCATTAAGAGCACAGCCTGGCTACTCACTGGGACTTGGACCAGTCTCCTGTTGTTGACTGGGGAGCCTCCCAAGACATACTCCGCCATGTTCACACCCAGTGCTCCCGTCTCCGAGGACCTTGGTGACAAAACTGATGCCTGGTCACCAGGGAAACTGCCAGGACGACGCAAGTGAGGCATGGCAGCCCCGGGGTGCAAGGCTCCAGCATCCACTGAAAAGGAAGGCCAGAAGAATGTTGAAATTCTGACTGAAACTGTTCTATGTCAAGATAGTGGACAAATATCACACAGTAACCCACTATACACTTAGTTTAACATTTACATACATTCCCTTCCAATCAAAAGCTCTGTGTGTAAAGATGTACGGTTTATTTGATGCACAAACATTATTACACTTATATATTAGTGTCATAACTCAACAGTTTTCCAAGACCAAGAAATGTCTGTACAAGATACACTGGGGTCAACGAAGTCCAATTTTATCCCATAGAAAGTCAAAAGGTGAGATACAGAACTATATTTACAGGTTTCAGTTGTTTTAATATAATATCAGGGACAAGTCAGTGGCACACAAGTATTTCAATATCAAAGTCATCTAACTCAAATACCATGCAACACTTTACATCCAGCATTTCTATTGCCAGCATTTAAACTTAAGGAAAAACCTAAAGTATTAAAAGCTCCAAATCTGAAGAAATTATAAACTTTTATCCCATATTTCCAAAAGAGAAAGATCCGTGAAAGTGTATAGATCAGTAGGCCATTACCACAACATGCCTTAGTCACCCTCAGTTGCTGTGTACTATATTAGGTTGGTACTAATCACAGGCTGCCCTCCTGGTGTATGTTCCACTCCCACAAGACACAAGTGGTAATACTGTTCGCATTGCCTCAATATAACCAGGCTGTGGAATCAGATGTAAAACTAGACTAAGGACGCATCTGTGGCCAGATGCTGGATGTATCCACCGACAAAGGCCAACCAACATAGTTTAGAAGATAAACAGCATTTTTCGTTAATAAGCAAGCTGAAAGCACTTTTAAGTTTGGCTACCCTTATTTGACCCTGTAGCAGGGGCCCATGGTGAAGTCTGACCACATCAAAAGATTCGCAGCCCATGATTTCCTATAAGTCGTTTTCACATTGCAAACCTCTAGGACCAATAATAAGCAGGAGGGGCCCACGGTGAAATCTGACCACATGAAAAGATTTGCAGCCCATGACTTCCTATAAGTTGTTTTCATATTAATGAGTTATTTGAGAAATACTGGCTATCTGCAATAATTCTAGAGATAATTCGAATTTACCCATTTTCAGTTGGTGAGTAATTACCTACGGGTCTGGAACTTCACCATGTGAAAGCTCTCCCAAAAGTAGATGAATGACTTATTTGATAAGAATTGGATATCTGCAATACTTTTAGAGATAATTAGCATTTACTCATTTTGAGTAGGTGAATAATTAGCTACAGGTCTGAAACTTCACCAAGTGAAAGGTTTCCCAAAAGTAGGTAAAGGAGTTATTTGACAACAAGACCACTGCCGCGGTATGTATCTCCCGCCGAGTACCGCAGGGGAAGAAATACTACATTGAAATTTTTCCCTTTTGCATAGGACACTGTTGTACCATCCTGCAGGTCGAAAATTCGCTTGAAACCGCTCTATCTGTTATGCTTTTCGAGATATTGACACTTTTCCATTTTCAGCAAAAATCCAAGATGGCCGCCGAAAGTGGCGAAAATTGAAATTTTCCCCCTTTGACCAGGAGACTCTTGTACCACCCTGCAGGTCAAAAATTTGCTCAAAATCGCTCTATCTCTTACGGTTTTCGAGATATTGACACTTTTCTATTTTCCGCAAAAATCCAAAAAGGCCGCCAAAAGTGGCGAAAATTGATATTTTACCCCTTTACACAGGACATTCTTGTACTACCTTGCAGGTCAAAAGTTCGCTCGAAATTGCTCTATCTCTTATGGTTTTCGAGATATTCACACTTTTTCATTTTTTTCCGCTAAAATCCAAGAAGGCCGCCAAAAGTGGCGAAAACTGAAATCTTTCCCCTTTGCATAGGACACTTTTGTACTACCCTGAAGGTCTAAATGCAATAGTTTTCAAGTTACAAGTGATTTCACTCATGATGGAAGTTAGTGAAAAATCCAAAAGTAGCTATTACTCACTTATCTATTGAGATAGACACCCAAGTTACTCACCATGTTGTTGCTGTGGGAAAAAGTAGGTGAATAACATATTTTAACAAAATGCTCTAAATACAATACTTTTCAAGTTATAATCGATTTAGTGCATGATTTCATTAATTTTAATGCATTAAAAATTATTTTAATAATTCATAAAAAAACTTTAGCATGTGAAATATCTCCAAAATGTAGGTGAATGAGTTATTTGAGAAATACTTTTTGTGATAATAGGCAATTACTCATTTTGAGTAGTTGAGTAATTAGATATGGATCCGAAAATTCACTAATTGAAAGTTCTCCCAAAATATAGGTGAAGTGAGTTATTTGAAAAATACTGGCTATCTGCAATACTTTTAGAGATAATTCGCATTTACTCATTTTGAGTAGGTGAGTAATTACCTACAGGTTTGGAACTTCACCATGTGAAAGCTCTTCCAAAAGTAGATGAATGAGTTATTTGATAAAAATTGGGTACCCACAATACTTTTAGAGATAATTAGCATTTACTCATTTTGAGTAGGTGAGTAATTACCTACGAGTCTGAAACTTCACCATGTGAAAGCTCTTTCAAAAGTAGATGAATCAGTTATTTGAGAAAAATTGGCTATCGGCAATACTTTTAGAGATAATTCTCATTTACTCATTTTGAGTGGGTGAGTAATTAGCTATGGGTCTGAAACTTCACCATGTGACAGCTCTTCCAAAAGTAGATGAATGAGTTATTTGAGAAAAATTGACTATCTGCAATACTTTCAGAGATAATTCGCATTTACTCATTTTGAGTAGGTGAGTAATTAGCTACAGGTCTGAAACTTCACCAAGTGAAAGCTCTCCTAAAAGTACATGAATGAGTTATTTGAGAAAAATTGGCTATCTGCAATACTTTTAGAGATAATTCGCAGTTACTCATTTTGAGTAGGTGAGTAATTAGCTACAGGTCTGAAACTTCACCATGTGAAAGCTCTCCCAAAAGTAGGTGAATGAGTTATTTGAGAAAAATTGGCTATATGCAATACTCTTAGAGATAATTCGCAGTTACTCATTTTGAGTAGGCGAGTAAGTAGCTATGGGTCTGAAACTTCACAATGTGAAAGCTCTTCCAAAAGTAGATGAATGAGTTATTTGATAAAAATTGGCTATCTGCAATACTTTTAGAGATAATTAGTATTTACTCATTTTGAGCGGGTGAGAAATTAGCTATAGGTCTGAAACTTCACCAAGTGAAAGCTCTCCCAAAAGTAGATGAATGAGTTATTTGAGAAAAATTGGCTATCTCCTATACTTTTAGAGATAATTCGCATTTACTCATTTTGAGTAGGTGAGTATTTACCTACAGGTCTGAAACTTCACCATGTGAAAGCTCTTCCAAAAGTAGATGAATGAGTTATTTGAGAAAAATTGGCTATCTGCAATACTTTTAGAGATAATTTGCATTTACTCATTTTGAGTAGGTGAGTAATTAGCTACGGGCATGAAACTTCACCAAGTGAAAGCTCTCCCAAAAGTAGATGAATGACTTATTTGAGAAAAATTGGGTATCTGCAATTCTTTTAGAGATAATTCGAATTTACTCATTTTGAGTAGGTGAGTAATTACCTACGGGTCTGAAACTTCACCATTTGAAAGCTCTCTCAAAAGTAGATGAATGAGTTATTTGAGAAAAATTGGCTATCTGCAATACTTTTAGAGATAATTAGCATTTACTCATTTTGAGTAGGTGAGTAATTAGCTACGGGTCTGAAACTTCACCAAGTGAAAGCTCTCCCAAAAGTAGGTGAATGAGTTATTTGAGAAAAATTGGCTATCTGCAATACTTTTAGAGATAATTAGCATTTACTCATTTTGAGTAGGTGAGTAATTAGCTACGGGTCTGAAACTTCACCAAGTGAAAGCTCTTCCAAAAGTAGGTGAATGAGTTATTTGAGAAAAATTGGCTATCTGCAATACTTTTAGAGAGAATTCGCATTTACTCATTTTGAGTAGGTGAGTAATTAGCTATGGGTCTAAAACTTCACCATGCGAAAGCTCTTCCAAAAGTAGATGAATGAGTTATTTGAGAAAAATTGGCTATCTGCAATACTTTTACAGATAATTAGCATTTACTCATTTTGAGTAGGTGAGTAATTAGCTACAGGTCTGAAACTTCACCAAGTGAAAGCTCTCCCAAAAGTAGATGAATGAGTTATTTGAGAAAAAATTGGCTATCTGCAATACTTTTAGAGATAATTCACATTTACTCATTTTGAGTAGGCGGGTAATTAGCTATGGGTCTGAAACTTCACCATGTGAAAGCTCTTCCAAAAGTAAATGAATGAGTTATTTGAGAAAAATTGGCTATCTGCAATACTTTTCGAGATATTTAGCATTTACTCATTTTGAGTAGGTGAGAAATTAGCTACAGGTCTGACACTTCACCAAGTGAAAGCTCTCCCAAAAGTAGGTGAATGAGTTATTTGAGAAAAATTGGCTATCTTGTATACTTTTAGAGATAATTCGCATTTACTCATTTTGAGTAGGTGAGAAATTAGCTAGGGGTCTGAAACCTCACTAAGTGAAAGCTCTTCCAAAAGTATATGAATGAGTTATTTGAGAAAAATTGGCTATCTGCAATACTTTTAGACATAATTAGCATTTACTCATTTTGAGTAGGCGAGTAAGTAGCTATGGGTCTGAAACTTCACAATGTGAAAGCTCTTCCAAAAGTAGGTGAATGAGTTATTTGAGAAAAATTGGCTATCTCCAATACTTTTAGAGAAAATTTGCATTTACTCATTTTGAGTAGGTGAGTAATTAGCTATGGGTCTGAAACTTCACCATGTGAAAGCTCTTCCAAAAGTAGATGAATGAGTTATTTGAGAAAAATTGGCTATCGGCAATACTTTTAGAGATAATTAGCATTTACTCATTTTGAGTAGGTGAGTAATTAGCTACGGGTCTGAAACTTCACCAAGTGAAAGCTCTCCCAAAAGTAGGTGAATGAGTTATTTGAGAAAAATTGGCTATCTGCAATACTTTTAGAGAGAATTCGCATTTACTCATTTTGAGTAGGTGAGTAATTAGCTATGGGTCTGAAACTTCACCATGTGAAAGCTCTTCCAAAAGTAGATGAATGAGTTATTTGAGAAAAATTGGCTATCTGCAATACTTTTAGAGATAATTAGCATTTACTCATTTTGAGTAGGTGAGTAATTAGCTACGGGTCTGAAACTTCACCAAGTGAAAGCTCTCCCAAAAGTAGGTGAATGAGTTATTTGAGAAAAATTGGCTATCTGCAATACTTTTAGAGAGAATTCGCATTTACTCATTTTGAGTAGGTGAGTAATTAGCTATGGGTCTGAAACTTCACAATGTGAAAGCTCTTCCAAAAGTAGGTGAATGAGTTATTTGAGAAAAATTGGCTATCTGCAATACTTTTAGAGAAAATTCGCATTTACTCATTTTGAGTAGGTGAGTAATTAGCTATGGGTCTGAAACTTCACCATGTGAAAGCTCTTCCAAAAGTAGATGAATGAGTTATTTGAGAGAAATTGGGTATCTGTAATACTTTTAGAGATAATTAGCATTTACTCATTTTGAGTAGGTGAGTAATTAGCTACAGGTCTGAAACTTCACCAAGTGAAAGCTCTCCCAAAAGTAGGTGAATGAGTTATTTGAGAGAAATTGGCTATCTTCTATACTTTTAGAGATAATTCGCATTTACTCATTTTGAGTAGGTGAGAAATTAGCTAGGGGTCCGAAACCTCACTAAGTGAAAGCTCTTCCAAAAGTATATGAATGAGTTATTTGAGAAAAATTGGCTATCTGCAATACTTTTAGACATAATTAGCATTTACTCATTTTGAGTAGGTGAGTAACTAGCTACGCATCTGAAACTTAACCAAGTGAAAGCTCTCCCAAAAGTAGGTGAATGAGTTATTTGAGAAAAAATGGCTACCTGCAATACTTTTAGAGATAATTCGCATTTACTCATTTTGAGGTGGTGAGTAAGCAGGCCAAAGTTCACCAAACCATTTTCCCCTTAGCATAGGATACTCTAGTACTACCCTGTGGTTCAAAAATTTGCTCGAAATTTCTCTATCTCTTACAGTTTGAGAGATATTTCTGATTTTTCACATTTTCACTAAAAGTAGCAATAAAGTAGCCATTACTCACTTGTACATTGAGCAACAGTTGTGAAACTTAAATATGTTACAGTTCACAAAAAAGTACATGAACAACATATTTGAGAGAAATTGTGTAGCTGCAATACTTTTGAAGATATAAGCCATTTACTCATTATGGTTATCATTAAAAATTGAAAAAGTAGCTATTACTCAGTTAGCTATGGAGATACACTTCCAAATTACTGACCATGTTGTAGCTGTGGAGAAAGTAGCTGAACATCATATTGGAACAAAATTGTGTAGCTGCAATACTTTTGAAGATATAAGCCATTTACTCATTGACAGTTAAAAGTCATATAATTATATTAGGTAAAAGCGCTATTACTCACTCAAAAGTAGGCCAAAGTTCACCAAACCTTTCCCCCCTTAGCAATAGGATACTCTAGTACTACCCTGTCGGTCAAAAATTTGCTCGAAATTGCTCTATATCTTACGGTTTGAGAGATATTTCTGATTTTTCACATTTTCACTAAAAGTAGCAATAAAGTAGCCATTACTCACTTGTACATCGAGCAACAGTTGTGAAACTTAAATATGTTACAGTTCACAAAAAAGTACATGAACAACATATTTGAGAGAAATTGTTGTAGCTGTTGAGAAAGTAGCTGAACATCATATTGGAACAAAATTGTGTAGCTGCAATACTTATGAAGATATAAGCCATTTACTCATTGACAGTTATAAGTCATATAATTATATTAGGTAAAAGCTCTATTACTCACTCAAAAGTAGGCCAAAGTTCACCAAACTTTTTTCCCCCTTAGCAATAGGATACTCTAGTACTACCCTGTGGGTCAAAAATTTGCTCGAAATTGCTCTATATCTTACAGTTTGAGAGATATTTCTGATTTTTCACATTTTCACTAAAAGTAGCAATAAAGTAGCCATTACTCACTTGTACATTGAGCAACAGTTGTGAAACTTAAATATGTTACAGTTCACAAAAAAGTACATGGACAACATATTTGAGAGAAATTGTGTAGCTGCAATACTTTTGAAGATATAAGCCATTTATTCATTATGGTTATCATTAAAAATTGAAAAAGTAGCTATTACTCACTTAGCTATAGAGATACACTTCCAAACTACTGGCCATGTTGTAGCAGTGGAGAAAGTAGCTGAACAACATATTGGAACAAAATTGTGTAGCTGCAATACTTTTGAAGATATAAGCCATTTACTCATTATGGTTATCATTAAAAACTGAAAAAGTAGCTATTACTCACTTAGCTACGGAGATACACTTCCAAACTACTGACCATGTTGTAGCAGAGGAGAAAGTAGCCGAACAACATATTGGAACAAAATTGTGTAGCTGCAATACTTTTGAAGATATAAGCCATTTACTCATTATGGTTATCATTAAAAATTGAAAAAGTAGCTATTACTCACTTAGCTATGGAGATACACTTGCAAACTACTGACCATGTTGTAGCTGTGGAGAAAGTAGCTGAACAACATATTGGAACAAAATTGTGTAGCTGCATTACTTATGAAGATATAAGCCATTTACTCATGATGGTTATAATTAAAAATTGACAAAGTAGCTATTACTCACTTAGCTATGGAGATACACTTCCAAACTACTGACCATGTTGTAGCTGTGGAGAAAGTAGCTGAACAACATATTAGAACAAAATACTGTAAATGCAATAGTTTCAGAGTTATAAGCCATATAATTATATTAGCTAAAATAGCTATTACTCACTCAAAAGTAGGCCAAAGTTCACCAAACCCCAAAAATATTGAAGAGCAAAAACATTCATTAGGACTTGTGATTTACCAAAAATGTGTAACTGTAGTAGTTTCAGAGAAAACTGCGTGACACACGCACGCACGCACGCACGTACACATGGTGCAAATTATGATCTCCCTCCGGCAAGCCGGGCGGGAGATAAAAATTGGCTATCTGCAATACTTTTAGAGATAATTTGCATTTACTCATTTTCAGTAGGTGAGTAATTACCTACGGGTCTGAAACTTCACCAAGTGAAAGCTCTCCCAAAAGTAGGTGAAGGAGTTATTTGAGAAAAATTGGCTATCTGCAATACTTTTAGAGATAATTTGCATTTACTCATTTTGAGTAGGTGAGTAATTACCTACAGGTCTGAAACTTCACCATGTGAAAGCTCTCCCAAAAGTAGATGAATGAGTTATTTGATAAGAATTGGATATCTGCAATACTTTTAGAGATAATTAGCATTTACTCATTTTGAGTAGGTGAATAATTAGCTACAGGTCTGAAACTTCACCAAGTGAAAGGTCTCCCAAAAGTAGGTGAAGGAGTTATTTGACAAAAATTGGTTATCTGCAATACTTTTAGAGATAATTTGCATTTACTCATTTTCAGTAGGTGAGTAATTACCTACGTGTCTGAAACTTCACCAAGTGAAAGCTCTCCCAAAAGTAGGTGAAGGAGTTATTTGACAAAAATTGGCTATCTGCAATACTTTTAGAGATAATTTGCATTTACTCATTTTGAGTAGGTGAGTAATTACCTGCGGGTCTGAAACTTCACTAAGTGAAAGCTCTCCCAAAAGTAGGTGAATGAGTTATTTGACAAAAATTGGCTATCTGCAATACTTTTAGAGATAATTTGCATTTACTCATTTTGAGTAGGTGAGTAATTACCTACAGGTCTGAAACTTCACCATGTGAAAGCTCTCCCAAAAGTAGATGAATGAGTTATTTGATAAGAATTGGATATCTGCAATACTTTTAGAGATAATTAGCATTTACTCATTTTGAGTAGGTGAATAATTAGCTACAGGTCTGAAACTTCACCAAGTGAAAGGTCTCCCAAAAGTAGGTGAAGGAGTTATTTGACAAAAATTGGTTATCTGCAATACTTTTAGAGATAATTTGCATTTACTCATTTTCAGTAGGTGAGTAATTACCTACGTGTCTGAAACTTCACCAAGTGAAAGCTCTCCCAAAAGTAGGTGAAGGAGTTATTTGACAAAAATTGGCTATCTGCAATACTTTTAGAGATAATTTGCATTTACTCATTTTCAGTAGGTGAGTAATTACCTACGGGTCTGAAACTTCACCAAGTGAAAGCTCTCCCAAAAGTAGGTGAATGAGTTATTTGAAAGAAATTGGCTATCTACAATACTTTTAGAGATAATTTGCATTTACTCATTTTGAGTAGGTGAGTAATTACCTACAGGTCTGGAACTTCAGCATGTGAAAGCTCTCCCAAAAGTAGGTGAATGAGTTATTTAAGAAAAATTTGCTATCTGCAATACTTTTAGAGAAAATGCAGAATTACTCATTTTTAGTAGGCAAGTAATTTAGCCACAGGCCTAATTTAGACATAAAGCCTACCAATAGAATACTGTGGTGCACCCTCTAATATACCTTGCAAACTAGAGAAGGCTAGCTATAATATTTTTTTTCGTTAGAGCGGTAATGGTGAAATCTCTCTACACACTGCGGCTATCCAGTGGATACAATGATTTACTCAACAGTGAGAACCTGAAAGTAGATATTGGTAAGCTATGCCATGACATAGAGGTCTGCAATTTCACTCTGTTATAGCTGACCAAAAATTATGTGAATAACATATTTAAACAAAATACTGTAAATGTAATAGTTTTCACGTTATAACTGATTTACTCAACAGTGATAACCTCAAAGTAGCTATTACTCAGCTATGCAATGAGCTACATGTCTGAATTTTTTCTATGTTATAGCTGACCCAAACTTAGGTGAACAACATATTTAAGCAAAATACTGTAAATGCAATAGTTTTCAAGTTACAACTGATTTACTCAATAGTGAGAACCTGAAAATAGCTATTGCTCAGCTATGCCATGAGCTATAAGTCTGTAATTTCACGATGTTATAGCTGACCCAAAAGTAGGTGAACAACATATTTTAACAAAATACTCCAAATGCAATATTTTTCAAGTTACAAGTCATTTACTCAACAGTCAGTACCTGAAAATAGCTATTGCTCAGTTGTGCCATGAGCTACAGGTCTGTAATTTCACTATGTTATAGCTGACCCAAAAGTAGCTGAATAACATATTTACACAAATTTCTGTAAATGCAATAGTTTTCCAATTACAACTGATTTACTCAACAGTGTGAACTTCAAAGTAGCTATTACTTAGCTATGCAATGAGCCACAGGTCTGAAACTTCACTATGTTATAGCTGACTCCCAAATAGGTGAATAACATATTGAAAGAAAATACTCTAAATGTAATACTTTTGAAGTTATAAGTAATTTACTCAACAGTGATAACCTAAAAGTAGCTATTACTCAGCTATGCCATGAGCTACAGGTCTGAAATTTTACTATGTTATAGCTGACCCAAAAGTAGCTGAATAACATATTTATACAAAATTGTGTAAATGCAATAGTTTTCAAGTTACAAGTGATTTTACTCATGATGGAAGTTACTGAAAAGCCCAAAAGTAGCTATTACTCACTTAGCTACTGAGACAGACACCCAAGTTACTCACCATGTTGTAGCTATGAAAAAAGTAGCTGAATAACATATTTTAACAAAATGCTCTAAATGCAACACTTTTCAAGTTATAAGTGATTTAGTGCATGATTTCATGACTTTTAATGCATTTTAGACATTTTTGTCTACCACAGGCCTAATTTAGACATAAAGCCTACCAAAAAGATAGGGTGGCGAGTCCTCTAGCATACCAAGCCACCTGCCAAATATGAAAGAAATCTGGAAAGAAATGTGGACTGTAGGTCGCTAACAAGCAATATTCCACATTTTAGACATTTTTGTCTACCACAGGCCTAATTTAGACATAAAGCCTACCAAAAAGATAGGGTGGCGAGTCCTCTACCATATCAAGCCACCTGCCAAATATGAAAGAAATCTGGAAAGAAATGTGGACTGTAGGTCGCTAACAAGAAATCTCTGCGGACGCGGACGACAACGATGATGAATCCATAGTATCCCCGCTTCGCGTCGGGGATACAATTATAACTTTGACCCTTACATCATTCCTCAGCAGTAAAGAAGTTTAAACACATTTCCTACCAACAAAACCCATTTTGGAAAGTGACTTGTAGGAAGAGGAACTTGCGCCAGCTCCAAAAGGAAAGGGTGGGGATTGACGTGCCATGGTTTTCTGAATAATTCATGGTTCAGCAAGGAATGGATGGGGACAGACTAAGCCTAGGCTTTCCTGAATAATTCTTGAAGAGTTGGCAAGGAATGGACAAGGACAGCCCATACCTCATTTCCTGAACGATTCTTAAGAGAGTCAGCAAGGAATGGACAGGGATAGACTACGCCTAGGCTTACCTGAACAATTCTTGAGGAGTCAGCGAGGAATGGATGGGGACAGACTATGCCTATGTTATCCTTGATGATTCATGAAGAGTCAGCAAGGAATGGATGGGGATAGACTATGCCTAGGCTTACCTGAACAATTCTTGAGGAGTCAGCAAGAAATGGATAGGGACAGACTATGCCTATGTTATCCTTAATGATTCATGAAGAGTCAGCAAGGAATGGATGGGGACAGACTATGCCTATGTTATCCTTAATGATTCATGAAGAGTCAGCAAGGAATGGATGGGGACAGACTATGCTTATGTTATCCTTAATGATTCATGAAGAGCCAGCAAGAAATGGATGCAGACAGACTATGCCTAGGCTTACTTGAACAATTCTTGAGGAGTCAGCAAGAAATGGATGGGGACAGACTATGCCTATGTTATCCTTAATGATTCATGAAGAGTCAGCAAGGAATGGATGGGGACAGACTATGCCTATTTTATCCTTAATGATTCATGAAGAGTCAGCAAGGAATGGATGGGGACAGGCTATACCTAGGTTATCCTTAATGATTCATGAAGAGTCAGCAAGGAATGGACAGAGATAGACTATGCTTATGTTTTCCTGAACGATTCTTAAGAGACTCAGCAAGGAATGGACAATGATAAGCCATGTCTATGTTTTCTGAACTTCTTCAAGAGTTGGCAACGAATGGACAGAGATAGACTATGCCTATGCTTTGCTGAACGATTCTTAAAGAGGCAGACATTTTTGAAATCACTTCAACAGCTGGGGTCATACCAGTGCAAGCCGTCAGTATTTAACTGCAGAGGGTCATCAAATATGATTCATGATGTAAAATTGTAAATATTATTTTAATGTACCAAACACACTTTTGTGTACCACACTGCGAGTGCTGGATGCAGTTGTTAATATATACACTATACTGTTGTCTACACACTAGTGCTGTAACGAGTTGACCGAAACTGGAGTCGTAACTCGGTGGGCGATACTTGGGACTACATCGATTTACGTAATTTAAACTCGAGTTTTTAAGAAATAAATTATGATATACTAGTCTTGTTATAAAACCAGCACTTTTACAATTTAACCATAAAGACAAAAAATTCAATGAGCAATGGCCGTTTTTTAATTTCCTTATTTACGTGGATGTTCCATAATGTGCTCATACATACCTGTACAATTTAACCGGCAACAGAATATATTTCCTTGCAATAAAATGGTACTAAATACGTCAAGGGCGGATCCCTTGATGACAATATTTGGACATTATTATTTTATTTATATTTGTGTCAGAAATCACTGTTGATTACAGCTCTACTACACACCATATTATTTTCAATGTTTTGTTTGCACTTGCCAGGTGTCTACCTACCATACTGTTTAGCCATGTGAGGTGGAGGTGCATGGTTTGGGTTCCAACCATCTTCACGAGACCAGGGACCTGGAGGAAATGAGGCCCGATTGGCAGCTGCATCACCTGCTGCTTTCTCATCCTCCCAAATCTTCTTGGGGCCAACCATCTGCAGAAACACAAATGTACAGCTCACACAGGCACCAGTCCTGTATCATCAATACCACTTAATCTAAGTTACAACCTGTTGCTGATTTAAGGCACATGCTGAATTGAGGCAGGAAGCACTTTTCTCCATACTTCCCTCATCCACTGTTGGCATATTTGAACGCAGATTTAGATATTGTAACTGCTGCCAAATATTCAATTTATGAACTCATTTTCATTTGCCACTCTCTCAAAATGAAATTCTTCTGTTGCCTTAAGCAGAAATACATCTTTTTAATTTACAAACCTACAAGAAGTTTAATTTACAAACCTACAAGAAGAAAATCTCCCAAGAGGTATATGCTTATAGCAAAGGTTCTCATATTTTATCACTTCAAAGTTAGCACATATCAGAGTAATGGCAGTTTTAACAGAACCTGAGAAACCAATTCTGACTTTCAAAGCATCATTAGACCCGAAACACTTCAAATGTCAGCATTCATATCAGCTAGTACAGCGGGATTACTTGATGTAAATCCCTAATAAGTAGACTCCAGTGTCTGTTATGGAAGCTTTCACATGTTTTTCTTATACATGACACAATTTTTTTTTTTTTTTCAGATTTCTTTAGCTTCAAATAAATTCTGCCAAGCAGAACTATCCGTTGATTTTTAAATAACCTCACTATACCCATTTTATTCTGGAATTTTAAGAGTGCTTCAACTCTGCAACTAAGCACACTTCATGGTGCAAACTCAAAAGCTGTATTACCAAATTCGTCAATCCATGGGCACAGTAATAGTCAATACCACAGAGACACCAGCTGAATAACATTCTCTTTGTGCAAGCCTGATTTTTAACCATGAGATAAACAAGCAATCAGTGCCCGTGAACAGGCTCTGTGTCAGCTGACTATGTGTTTTGAGTTTTAGAGTAGAAATGAAAGAAGTTTTCGAGTTACAAGTGATTTACTCAACAGAGAGAATCTCAAAGCAGGTTTCGCGAAGTACAACGGACTACATGACATCCAAAAAATGGAGTCCCAATCATTTTTTTCTGAGTCCAGTGTTTGTGTTAGGTTTATAAAATGATCGGTACCTTGTACCTTATGGCACATCAAAAATGGGGTACCATTGTGTGAAAATGGGGTGCAAAATAATATTTTTTCTCCCTTATTCCTGGTTATATTTAAAAATATAGAAGCACTGTTTAATTTCCTTTCTACTGATAAATAATATGTATCTTTAAAAGCTGAACTTCAGTCAACAAACTTCATTTTAGTGCAATTTGAGTGAAATTTTTTGTATGATTATTTTATTTAAGCTACAAATATGGTATTTATACTGTTTGAAAGAAAAATATTTGTACTTTTTGTTGCTTTTTGTTTGATAAAAATTCATTGGGTAGTTACAGAGATATAGTTCTTTTGTTACATTCCCTGTTGAATATTTGTTACAGCTTTTATTTTCCGAGGGACTTTCCGGGGTTAAATATCAAGAGTTTCCGAGATTTAGTATAGTTCGTCTCCCATGAAAGTTCACCGTCTTGGCTTGTTTCGATTGTTTCCATGCAGAGATCAGGCTTTCTTTCGATATATAACGTTTTGAGTAGACTGTACGACACCAGCACTGACTGACTGTTTTGGAAGACTCGTCGAGCATGAAATCTCGCTTAACAATGGTAGGCGTAAACAACTTGCCAGGAAATCGCTCGAAACCATTTAATTTTAAAATATAAGCTTATTTCAGTGTTATATATATTGCGTGCATATCTACGCTTCCTGCCAACCAAAATTTGCTTCTAAAGCAGAAATATTTTCTTATAAAAATCGCGCACTGACAACCGAAATTCGCGTCCAAATCTGAAATACTGCATGTTTAACATACTCGGACGGCGTAATCGCGAACCCTGTCAAAGTAGATTTTGCTCAGCTATGCAATGAGTTAAAGGGCTGCAGTTTTACTGTGGAGTAGGTTAATAACACATTTATAGAAAATACTATAAATGCAATAGTTATCAAGTTACAATTGATTTACTCAACAGTGATAACCTCAAAGTGGCTATTACACAGCTATGTAATGACCTACAAGTCTGAAATTTTACTATATTATAGCTTACCCAAAAGTAGATGAACGATATATTTAAACAAAATACTGTAAATGCAATAGTTTTCAAGTTACAACTGATTTACTCAACAGTGAGAACCTGAAAATAGCTGTTGCTCAGCTATGCCATGAGCTATAGGTCTGTAATTTCTCTATGTTATAGCTGACCCAAAAGTAGGTGAACAACATATTTAAACAAAATACTCTAAATGCAATAGTTTTCAAGTTACAACTGACTTACTCAACAGTGAGAACCTGAAAATAGTTATTACTCAGCTATGCAATGAGCTACAGGTCTGAAATTTTACTATGTTGTAGCTGACCCAAAAGTAACTGAATAACATATTTACACAAAATTCTGTATATACAATAGTTTTCACGTTATAGGTGATTTTACTTATTACGGGAGGTACTGAAAAGTCAAAGTAGCTACTACTCACTTACTATTGGGATAGATACTAAATTTACTCACCATGTTGTAGCTATGGAAAAAGTAGCTGAATAACATATTTTGACAAAATGCTCTAAATGTGATATTTTTCGAGTTATAAGTGATTTAGTGCATGATTTCATGAATTTTAATGCATTAAAAATTATTTTAAAAAATTAATTTAAAAAAACTTAAGATAGATCCAGGTCTTATACTCACACAAGGTAATCTACTAGTGGCCTAGTACATATACACAAGATATGAGAAAAATCCCTGCAATAGTGAATGAGAAAATTGTGATAAAGTTTTGAAATTTTCACACTTTGGATGGGAATACCGGACTTGTAATGGCTCTGGAGAACAGACGAACGAACAGATCTGCATGCCTTGGAACAATTTTTCATCCTCGATAGTTAAGGTATCTTTTAAAACAAACAGCATGTCTCTGGGTCTTGTAGTTTAGGAGAAGTTGTTCACGCGGACGCAGATGCGTATGCCCACGCCGCACAGTGACGACATAATGTCAGCTGACATGAAAAATTAATAGCACCAGTGAAGCTAATACCCCATAGACTGGGGAAATAGCACTGAACACCATGCGATACAGACATGTACATGTGTAGGAGAAATACTATTCATAGAACAGAAATGTATGTAAAGACAAAGTATCAAAAAAGACAATTTAATAGCATGGTGACAGGACTAATCTGTAAACTAAAAGTTATGAAGCTATAAAATTTATCAATTGTTCTATTTATTGAAGTATCATTGTCAATAGAGATACCAAAATTGGGCAAAAGACAAGAACATGTAATATTCAGTTACAGAATTCTATATAGGTCTGTAATAGGTTATATGTCTCAAATGAGGCAGCCAGAAAACATTCTGGCAGGTTAGAGCTTACAACAAGGTTAAAGGACATATCAATATCATCCAGGTCATACCATGGTGTACATCTACATCATCCAACCCATATACCTACCATGTAACAACTTTATACACATTACAATTTCTGAGATACAGCCAAGATGGACTTTAAAGACCAAGGACCCCGTGGCAAAGTCAAAGGTCAAATCAAGGTCATATTACGACATTGCATACCTACACCTCCAACTAATCTTCCTGCAAAGTATGAACTTCCTACAACTTAAAATTTCCAAGATCAAACTTGGACATGATTTTAAAGGCTGGGTCACTATAGCAAAATTAAAGGTCAAATAAAGGTTAGACCATGAGACTGCAAACCTACATTTCCCAACCAATTTCCCCACCAAACATTAGGGGTGTTAGCAAGAAGTGGACACTTGCTACACTAGGAAAACTTCAGCAAAAGATATTCTCCCATTTTCAAAGGTTAAGTGCTCGCATATAGATAAAATACACTATTTAAGTTGTGTTTTTATGTAGTACAACATTAACAAGAGAGCTTACTTGCATTAAATTGTGTAATGCTCCATTTTTAAAATTCACTTTGTTACATGGTGACATCAGTCAATTCCATCAACTCTTGGATTTTATCATTATACTTTTATTGTTTACGGGAGTTACCATATTGGATGTTGTTTCCTGTTGATATACATAACATCATGAGGGCTCAATGTGGTGCAGAAAATTTCATTCACGAGGAATTGACCTCAATTATCTGGTCTCGATGCCGCAAACAAAACAGTGAGTGATATCACGGTGCCATCGTTTCACAGATTAAACCTACATTTGCTTTCTAAATAGATGTGCATTGACAACTAATACTGAAATAAATAGATTTTATGTTTCATTTGTGCTAACAGTTGTTAAAATGTCGAATATTTGAAGTAGGGGTGTGACGAGTACAAATAATTCGGGTCGAATGCTCGCAGATAAAAACTCGACTCAACATCGAGCCCTTGTGAAGTTTAGTATCCACCTCAACAGGAAACGACATCCAATATTAGTGGTGTGAACGGTAAACTGGTATGCTGCATTTTGTTTCGCTTAGGTAGAAATGATGAAATCCGCACAGAATATTAAGTATCAGTTATTGAAAATGTGATCATATTAGGCTTTCTACTGGTTTATATTTCGTCAAAACAATAAAGAGCATATACATTTGAGGAAAAAAATTACACTTTTTTGATTTATATTCATGGCAAATGAAGTTTACAAAGTTCAAAATATCTTGCGAATACATATTTCCTATTGATAATAAAGCTCATGTACACTCGCATAAAACTTTTTATTATATATCTGTACACTTTCGAAATCCCGGATTTCATTCGGTTTCAAAGCCCCGAAAACCGGTTTTTATTTTCATAACCGGTCTGACCACTATCGAATATGGCAGCTTCCATAAATGAAAAAAATATAAAGATAAAAGCTGTGAATCACTTGAATTAGTTACTATCAGCACATAATATCAATACTATCGTGTTAAAAATGGTGGATTATGCGATTTAATGTAAGTAAGGTGTGTTATCTATGTTTTATTAACTAGATAAAAAATGTAACCGGTTCTATAGGTTATTATGTATACACAAGCAATCGACCCTGAGAATTGGGATCGAATTTTCATGAAATTTGCCTCGCTCGGCGAGCGTCAACTGCTTGGTCGCACCCTAATTTGAAGCAATAAAAAGTAAACAAAGCTTACATTTTTTCACTTCCTGTAGGAAGTGGAAAGAGTCATCACCATAGTTACGTCACAAACCAAAACAAAACTGCATAAAAGTAGAAATTAGATGAATATTATACCATATTTTTATGAAATCCCTTCGAAAATAAGCTAAAGTTAATGGTTGAATATGTTTATGAGATGCATCGCGGATGATCATTAATCCTTGATTATCGTCCATTTGTATCCACCAGAAAGACAACTCACCAAAGCCAGTGAACCATCGTTGACCTTGAAGGAGGGGCCAAAGGTCAAATTTAACAACATCAGATGATTCCCAGCCCATGATTTCCTCAGTTGGTTTCACATTGCAAACCTCTAGGATCAATAAGTGAGTTATACGCACCTTTAGGTTTGGCCGTCCTTGTTTGATGTTGATTTATTTATTTATTTGGGGTTTTACGTCGCTTTCAACACTGTACAGGTCATATCACGACGGGTAGTTGGAAGGGCAGAGGAAGCCAGTACATACAGTTTGTTAGGGTTCTGTACTGTAAACGGACGACCAACGGCAAGCAACTACCAGCTTTCCCACATGAAACCGTGCGGGGATCGAACCCCGGCCTCAGAGGAGGGAGGCGAGAGTGTTACCACTCTGCCACCGTGGCCCCTTTGTTTGATGTTGAAGGAAGGGGTTTCCTATATGTTGGTTCACCATCCCAAACCTCTAGGACCAATAATAAGTGAGTTATAAACACTTTTAACTCTGGCTATCCTCGTTTGACCTTGAATGAGGGCCCAAGGTCAAATCCTACCACACCAGATGATTCCCAGTCCAAGGCTGTGACGGGTGGTTAAAATCCATCCTGGTACCCGAGCTACCCAAATTCATCTCGCAGTTCTGTATTCATGTGTTTTAGTATGCACGTTTTTTCCTCTCCATAACCAAAACGGTGGTTTCCGGAAATGATGTGTTAGCATTAAAATAGTGGTGAAAGGTCATCAAAACTTATTATATTGTTATAAAATAGCATCAGAGATGCCCGTACCCCACAGCCTTGGGAAATATTTTCAACACCATGAGATATAGAAGCACTGTACCAGTACAAACTTCAGGATACTTTCAGAGCACTGTCAGTTATATAAAGGTCCAAACAATGTTTAAATGGAGAAATAATGTTTAAAAGAAAGATAATGCGTATAAAGATGAAGTATTAAAACAAGATAATTCAATGACAAGATGACAGCATTAATCAGTAAACTAAAATTCAACACTCTTTATATACATCTGCATTTCCGAATTATGGTTTAGATGGTTTAAATATTACCATGCATACAGAAGTGGTAATACATTTAATGAATGCTTATGTGTGGTGTTGGAGTAAAATCTGCGGCTCACTTGATGAAGTTCTATCTCTTACAATGGGAAGTTATGAAAGTAAACTTCTTAATAAATTCTAATATGACTTTTGCTTAATCTGCATCAAAAGACAGACCCAAAGGTGCAACAAGATTTTAAAGGTCAAGGTCACTAGGTCGGCAAGGTAAAAGGTCAAATTAAGGTCACACCATGATAATACACACCTATAGCCAATAACCAATGTCCCTACCAAGTATCAACTTCCTACACCTTACGGTTTCCGAGATACAGCTCTGACGATTTTATAGGTCAAGGTCACTATGGCAAGGTCAAAGGTCAAATCAAGGTCACACCATGATGTTGCACACCTACACCCCCTAGTCAATGTCTCTACCAAATATCAACTTCCTGCACCTAACAGTTTCCGAGATAAAGCCCAGACAATATTTTATAGGTCAAGGTCACTACAGCAAGGTTAAAGGTCAAATCAAGGTCAGACCATGACGTTGCACACCTACACCCCCATAACCAATATCCCTACCAAGTATCAACTTCCTACACCTTACGGTTTCTGAGATATAGCCTGGACAAGATTTTATAGGTCAAGGCTAGAGCTGTAATCATCAGTGATTTCTGTAGATCGACGCTCGCTTGTTAGATGCGAGTTGAACTCGAGTTGAACTCGAGTAAATGACACACATATAAATAAAATAATAATGTCCAAATATTGTCATCAAGGGATCCGCCATTAACGTATTTAATACCATTTTATTGCAAGGAAATATATTCTGTTGCCGACAGGTATGTATGAGCACATTATGGAACATCCACGTAAATAAGGAAAAAAAAAACAACCGACCATTGCTCATTAAATCTTTTGTCTTTATGGTTAGATAAACTGTAAAAGTGCTGCTTTTATATCAAGACTAGTATATCATAATTTATTTCTTAAAAACTCGAGTTTAAATTACATAAATCGATGTGGTCCCAAATATCGCCCACCGAGTTACGACTCGAGTTTCGGTCAACTCGTTACAGCACTAGTCAAGGCCACTACGGCAAGGTCACAGGTCAAATCAAGGTCACACCATGACGTTGCACACCTACACCCCTAACCAATATCCGTACCACGTATCAACTTCCTACACCTTACGGTTTCTGAGATATAGCCCGGACCACATTTTATAGGTCAAGGTCACTACGGCAAGGTCAAAGGTCAAATCAAGTTCAGACTACGACGTTGCACAACTACACCCCCTAACCAATGTCCCTACCAAGTATCAACTTCCTACACCTTACAGTTTCCGAGATATAGCCCGGACAAGATTTTCAAACTCAAGGTCACTACAGCAAGGTCAAAGGTCAAATCAAGGTCAGACCATGACGTTGCACAGCTACACCCCCTAACCAATGTCCCTACCAAGTATCAACTTCCTACACCTTACGGTTTCTGAGATACAGCCCGGACAAACTATTTCCCGCCGCCCGCCCACCCGCCCGCCCGACCATCCGGACACCATGGGTGAAAACAATACCCCAACAGCCATTAAGGGCTATGGGGTAAAAATGAGGAGTATCATATAAAATTTCCCAATATACAAAGAATTCTGCCATTTTGCCGTGTTGTCATTCTTTGTCGTCCTAATATATTATAGTAGTTAACGATGATCAGGTGGACCAGAAAGCACTCGAGATCTTCCCAAATCGACTCCACTCGCGAATACCGACCACCCGGTCGCAGCCTTACTTTTAAGTTTGGCTATGATCGTTTGACCTTGAAGGGGCAGCGCATGGTCAAATCTGACCACACCAGAAGATTCCCAGTCCATGATTTCCCATAGGCTGGTTTACCATCGCAAACCTCTAGGACCGCTATGTGGGTTACTTTGGCACTCCGTGAATGACCTTGAATAAAGAGCTTCAAGGTCAAATGTCTGCAAGATTGTAGAGGACATGTATATCTGTTATCCATATCACCTATGAAGAGATTCAACCAGTAAAAAAATTTTCAAAGAAATGCCTGCGGTGGCCATCTTGTTTTTCAGAATGAGGCTAATTTCAGTCCCAGAGAAGCTTACCCCCCAATGAAGATATCCTACAAATTTGGTGAACCTTGCTGGTGCAGTTTTCCTCTGAGAGCATTAATGCTGAAAATCTCTCTAAACGTGGCGGCGGCGTAGCAAACACTAAACCAACTTATCAACACTAACACTGTTAGGTTTACGTTTATTTGATATAATGCCACTTCCCACACTTTAAGTAGTTAATTCTATTTGGTCAAGATCCTGCACTGTAAACTGCCGAGAATAAGTCAACTACCAACTTTCCCACTTAGGTCTGGGGTTTGAACCGAAGACATCAGATGTGGGAGATGAGTGCTACTTACTACACCACCGAGCCACACCCCGCCTTCACTGAAAAGAAACTGTAAGCTCTGTGCAGAGCCTATTTAACAGAGGTTTGCACGGTTATCTGGAAGTATTTTTCCGGTCCCGAGATGTGACTATATGGCACACTGTTACACTTTCACAACAAAAATACTTGCACATAAATACCAGAATTTTACAAAAATAAGAAGAAACATCAACAAAGTTTGAAGATAAATTGTTCCAACGACACCAAAACTATTTACAAATCTAAAACAAGCAATCAGTGCCCGTGAACAGGCTCTGTGTCAGTTGACTGTGTGTTTTGACTTTCAATGTAGAAGAAAACGACTCAAAAGTTGTGCCCTGCAAATGGTATTTACAAGTAACAAGTGAAAACAGAAAGGTAGCTATTGCTCAGCTATGCCATGAGCTACAGGTCTATAATTGTATCCACCGGATGCATCCAGTTTTCGCGGGGGTACGCCACCGCCGCAGTGTGTAGATGATTTCTCGTTACCCCTCTGAAGCCAAAAGTATTAGCAGTAGAGGCCTTAAATTTGCAGGATAGGTTCAATGGTACAAAAGCTTGCCGAGTTTTTTTGGCCTCATTTCCAAAAACAAGATGGCCGCCATGGCCGTTTCATTCAAATTTTTAGGGACTTTTGCTGCCCCAGTATATCAAAGGGCATGCAATGTACACTTTCCAAATTTGCAGGATATGTTCATCATGGTGAAAGCTTCCTTGGGAATTATTCTGGATATCTGGACAAAAACAAGATGGCCGCCGTGGGTGTTTCTTTAACCATTTTTTTTTTACAAAAATACAAAAAGTGTAAATATCTCGAAAACCGTAAGAGATAGAGCAATTTTGAGTGAATTTTTGACCCACAGGGTAGTACAGGAGTATTTGGTTGCAATATGAAAAATTTCAAATTTTACAACTTTTGGCGGGCATCCTGAATTTTTGCGGAAAATGAAAAATGACAAATATCTCTGAAACTGTCAAAGATAGAGCGATTTCGAGCGAATTTTGGACCCGCAGGGTAGTAGAAGAGTATTCTGTTGAAACATGAAAGTTTTCAATTTTTACAACTTTTGGCGGCCATCTTGAATTTTTGCAGATAATTAAAAATTGCAAATATCTCTGAAACCGTCAGAGATAGAGCGATTTCGAGCGAATTTTGGACCCGAGGGGTAGTAGAAGAGTATTCTGTTGAAACATGAAAAGTTTAATCAAATAACGCATTCATCTACTTTTGGGAGAGCTTTCACATGGTGAAGTTCCGGACCCGTTGGTAATCACTCACCTACTCAAAATGAGTAAATGCGAATTATCTCTAAAAGTATTGCAGATACCCAATTTTTATCAAATTACTCATCTACTTTTGAAAGAGCTTTTACTAGTGTTGGGAATCGCCTCCATTTTTCATGGTCGATTATTCGCCCATCTTTCCGACTGATGATCAACCCATAATCGAGTATTTTACTCCATTGTTGTTTGTTATTTAAGAAACACTTTCCGGGATAAAGTATAGGTCAATCCGGTAAGAATAACAGTGTTCCTACATTTAAAATCTACCGAAAGCACCCACTTCCTGTAAATATGGCGGTAGACATAAACAAACTCGAAATGCATGACAAATCTGTTGATTTATTAAGTAAAAATTTGTAAAATATATGGAAAATTAAGGCTGCAACGATTCTTCGGTTACTCGGAAACGAAACGATTCAGTTCAATACTCGAGGCAAGAAAAGTGAACCGGGTCTTCGAAAACAACTAAACGTAGAAGTAAAATCTACTACAAAATTCAATTTTTTTCTTTAAATATATTAATATATTTATATATTTTACTAATATAAGGCACTTTAATTTCAGTATTTTATTTTTTAAGTATTTGCAAACTTTAGTTCTTTGTGTAACAACGTTTTATAAGACGGCATTTTATTCTAACGTATTTCGAAGACACCTCAAATCAAGCAATATAACGATGGTTAAAGTTTCTTATATTTTGCATTATGCGTCTTTTCCCCAAAATTCAATAAATTATCAAAATTCTTTACTGTTGTGTGGTTTGTAACCATTTAATAAGGCATGGTATGTCAAAATATGAAGCAGTTTATTTCGTGGGCGATAATCAAGCGATTAACCGAGTCCGAGTTGATTCTTATAAAACGAGGAATCGAGGCGCATTTTCGGGCTCGCTTGCAGCCCTATGGAAAATATGTGGATATTGAGATGAATCAGGAAAGGCAAGATATTAGCTGAATATTCGATCATTAGAAAACGTTAATGACCGACCGCGATTTTACACTGTCACCGACGATTAATCGAGCACATGTCTAATCGTCCACCCACTAGCTTTTACATGAAGTTTCAGACCCATAGCTAATTACTCACCTACTCAAAATGAGTAAATACGAATTATCTATAGCAGTATTGCAGATAGCCAGTATTTCTCAAATAACTCCTTCACCTACATTTTAGAGAGCTTTCAATTAGTGAATTTTCAGATCTGTAGCCAATTACTCACCTACTCAAAATGAGTAAATGCCTATTATCACTGAAAGTATTGCAGATAGCCAGTATTTCTCAAATAACTCATTCACCTACATTTTGGAGAGCTTTCACATGCCAAAGTTTTTTTATGAATTGTTTTAAATAATTTTTAATGCATTAAAATTAATGAAATCATGCACTAAATCAATTATAACTTGAAAAGTATTGCATTTAGAGCACTTTGTTAAAGTATGTTTTTCAGCTACTTTTTCCATAGCTACAACATGGTGAGTAACTTGGGTGTTCACCTCAATAGCTAAGTGAGTAATAGCTACTTTTGGATTTTTCACTTACTTCCACCATGAGTAAAATCACTTGTAACTTGAAAACTATTGCGTTTACAGAATTTTGTGCCAATATGTTATTCATCTACTTTTGGGTCAGCTATTACATAATAAAATTTCAGACCTGTAGCTCATGGCATGGCTGAGTAATAGCTACTTTTAGGTTATCACTGTTGAGTAAATCACTTATAACTTGAAAACTGTTGCATTTAGATTATTTAGTTTCAAAATGTTATTCACCTATTTTGAGGCAGCTATAACATAGTAAAATTCCAGACCTGTGGCTCATTGCATAGCTGAGTAATAGCTACTTTGAGGTTCTTACTTAACACTAAATCATTTATAACTTGAAAAGTATTGCATTTAGAGCATTTTGTTAAAATATGTTATTCAGCTACTTTTTTCCATAGCTACAACATGGTGAGTAACTTGAGTGTCTATCTCAATAGCTAAGTGAGTAATAGCTATTTTCGGACTTTTCACTAACTTCCATCATGAGTAAAATCACTTGTAACTTTAAAACTTTTGCATTTAGAGAATTTTGTGCAAATCTGTTATTCACCTACTTTTGGGTCAGCTATAACATAGTAAAATTTCAGACCTCTAGCTCATGGCATAGCTGAGTAATAGCTATTTTGCCTTTGCCGGTGGATACATCTTGCATATGGCCACAGATGCGTCCTTGGTCTAGTTTCACTATGTTATAGCTAACCCATAAGTATGTGAACAACATATTTAAACAAAATACTCTCAATGCAATAGTTTTCAAGTTACAAGTGATTTACTCAACAGTGAGAACCTGAAAATAGCTATTACTCAGCTATGCCATGATCTACAGATCTGCAATTTTATTATGTTATAGCTGACCCAAAAGTAGGTGAACAACATATTTATAGAAAATATTTTAAATGCAATGGTGTTCAAGTTACAACTGATTTACTCAATAGTGACAACCTGAGAATAGCTATTACTCAGTTGTGCAATGAGCTACATCTCTGCAATTTTACTATGTTATAGCTAAATCAAAAGTCGATAAATAAGATACATGTATTATAAACAAAATACTCTAAATGCAATAGTTTCCAGTTACAACTGATTTACTCAACAGTGAGAACCTGAAAGTAGCTATTACTTGGCTATGCAAGGAGCTACAGGTCTGCAATTTCACTATGTTATAGCTGACCTGTTACACACTGTACTGTACTATTCATACCGTGTGGGGTGTTTTGTAACCCCGCACACTAAAACTGCTTGATAAAATTTCAATACATTCAATTTTATTTATCATATTTCATGAATTTGTTACTCTTTTACCACTATTTCACAAAACAAGACAAACAACTTCATGTATGAGATGTGTACAAAAGAATATATATATAAATGACCCCACTGAAATAGACTATTTTGTACAAATTATTATCTAATAAAATATTGAAGAAACTTATTTTTTTCTTGCCAAATTGAAGTGTGGCTGAAATACAAATAATAGGTAGCAGTGTAGAAGGTGGGAAAATGTAGAATGTGGGAAAGGTTCAAATCAAAGGTGGGCTGGGGGTATGTGGGGAGGTGGATATGGATAGGGAAAAATATTTTAGCATTGTCACAGAAATTTAATCAAAACATTCCTGTACAATGTATAAATAACGTACAAATTGATGCACAAGTTCTTTCTAATGTCCAACATGATACATGATGGTAAAGCCATGCTCTTTTTTTTTGTCATTTAAGAAAAAAGTTTTCAAAAGTAAATTTATAATTTGATGTGTTATTAAGATAACAACTGGTCTTAACATGGTTATATTTTGGTGTCTAATGTATTGCAGTAAAATAAATGCTTAGTCTTAACACAGTTATTTTTGTTTACCAGTAGGTATATAAGAACATGTAATTAATGTAAAGAAACCTTTGTCAGTTCTGTAACCTCAAGAACATTCCATTCTTGTATATAAGCATTGTACACCTGGTTACAGATGAACATAGTATATACAGAAGGCTAACGGGAGTATTAGAACTACTATCAACTGGATATATACTTTTTGTGTACGTTATACTTTGTGACTGAACTGTTACTCGAGTGAACTGAATACAGTGTCTGGATAGATTTGCTGTACTTTGGATACCTGGATGCCACATAGTGTGTGATTCTACCAGAGTGGATTTATTGCATTTTGGACATTGTCCATATCTTGAAGCGGATAGTACAGTTGTGAGGACAGATTACTGGATACATTGGGCAAACTTTACTGTCAGTTACAGTGGCCAAGTCAGATTGGTTTCATTATTGTATGTGGCCAAGTCAGATTGGTTTCATTATTGTATCATTGTATGTACTGTTTAAAGCATACTAGTTGACTGTAATCTTTATTTTTAATTACTGTTAAATAAGGCTGCCGTGAGTACGCAAATCTGCACTCGAGTAATCGCTGGGAAGAACTCGAATCGCTACTCTTTTCTCGCGAGTAATACCCGTGTCAAATTAAAGCAACTGGCTGTGTAAAAATCTTTTTTTATTAATATTTGCATATATAAATCAAATATCTTGCAGAATATACACAGTTTTCTTACCGTTTACAGCCACACAGGTGATTATTCAGTACTTATCAGTACTTTTCTACCTGTACTGTGTTGTCAAGGAGATAAAATCAGAACGAGGTCACTACATGATCAATAAAGTCACAATGAAGAAACTTCAAGAAAGTGTTTTGCAGTTGTTTTTTGTGTGTACTAGTGTCCTTTTATGACAATAGAAAGGTATTTTTGTTTTATCAATGTTAAATATGCTGATAATTTGTAGAAAGAATAAAACTAGAGCATCGCTCACAAAAAAAAAGATAATGTTTTTGCTATTGCATAGCAAAAACAAAGCGTCCCGAAAAGGCTATAAAGGTGAGTGCTAAAGTATTAAGAAAATGCTTCGTTTCTAGCCTTATACTGTTGTGGCAACCAAAGTCAGCGCAGTCTGCTCTATCTAGCACGGTTTTCAAGATATAAGCATTTTTGTGTTTTGCAAAAAATAAAAAAATTAAAAATGTCCGCTATATTTGGCGAGACAAAAATATTTTGAAAATTGGCATGGCTACTCTGCAGAGATACCCAGCAGGTCCAAAATTTTGTTGAGTTAGCTCCATAGAGCACGGTTTTCGAGATATAAGCATTTTTTTATTTTGCAAAAACTTTGAAAATTCAAAATAGCCACCATTTTTGGGGAGACAAAAATTTTTGTCAAGACCACTGCCGCGGTGTGTATCTCCCGCCGAGCATTAAAGCAGAAGAAATAGCTTTTCCGAGATATTCACAATTTTTCATTTTCGTGTGTGAAAGCTCTTCCAAAAGTAGGTGAATGAGTTATTTGAGAAAAATTGGCTATCTGCAATACTATTAAGAGATAATTCACATTTACTCATTTTGAGTAGGTGAATAATTATCTATGGGTCTGAAACTTTACCAAGTGAAAGCTCTCCCAAAAGTAGGTGAATGAGTTATTTGAGAAAAATTGGCTATCTGCAGTACTTTGAGAGATAATTCGCATTTACTCATTTTGAGTAGGTGAGTAATTAGCTATGGGTCTGAAACTTCACCATGTGAAAGCTCTCCCACAAGTAGATGAATGAGTATTTGATAAAAATTGGGTATCCGCAATACTTTTACAGATAATTAGCATTTACTCATTTTGAGTAGGTGAATAAATAGCTATGGGTGTGAAACTTCACAGAGTGAAAGCTCTCCCAAAAGTAGGTGAATGAGTTATTTGAGAAAAATTGGCTATCTGCAATACTTTTAGAGATAATTCACATTTACTCATTTTGAGTAGGTAAATAATTAGCTATGGGTCTGAAACTTCACCAAATGAAAGCTCTGCCAAAAGTAGGTGAATGAGTTATTTGAGAAAAATTGGCTATCTGCAATACTTTTAGAGATAATTCGCATTTACTCATTTTGAGTAGGTGAGTAATTAGCTATGGGTCTGAAACTTCACCAAGTGAAAGCTCTCCCAAAAGTAGGTGAATGAGTTATTTGAGAAAAATTGGCTATCTGCAATACTTTTAGAGATAATTCGCATTTACTCATTTTGAGTAGGTAAGTAATTAGCTATGGGTCTGAAACTTCAAGTGAAAGCTCTCCCAGTAGGTGAATGATTTATTTGAGAAAAATTGGCTATCTGCAATACTTTTAGAGATAATTCGCATTTACTCATTTTGAGTAGGTGAGTAATTAGCTATGGGTCTGAAACTTCACAGAGTGAAAGCTCTCCCAAAAGTAGGTGAATGAGTTATTTGAGAAAAATTGGCTATCTGCAATACTTTTAGAGATAATTCGCATTTACTCATTTTGAGTAGGTGAGTAATTAGCTATGGGTCTGAAACTTCACCAAGTGAGAGCTCTCCCAAAAGTAGGTGAATGAGTTATTTGACAAAAATTGGCTATCTGCAATACTTTTAGGGATAATTCGCATTTACTCATTTTGAGTAGGTGAGTAATTAGCTATGGGTCTGAAACTTCACAGAGTGAAAGCTCTCCCAAAAGTAGGTGAAGGAGTTATTTGAGAAAAATTGGCTATCTGCAATACTGAGATAATTCGCATTTACTCATTTTGAGTAGGTGAGTAATTAGCTATGGGTCTGAAACTTCACCAAGTGAAAGCTCTCCCAAAAGTAGGTGAATGATTAATTTGACAAAAATTGGCTATCTGCAATACTTTTAGAGATAATTCACATTTACTCATTTTGAGTAGGTGAGTAATTAGCTATGGGTCTGAAACTTCACCAAGTGAAAGCTCTCCCAAAAGTAGGTGAATGAGTTATTTGAGAAAAATTGGCTGTCTGCAATACTTTTAGAGATAATTCGCATTTACTCATTTTGAGTAGGTGAGTAATTAGCTATGGGTCTGAAACTTCACCAAGTGAAAGCTCTCCCAAAAGTAGGTGAATGATTTATTTGAGAAAAATTGGCTATCTGCAATACTTTTAGAGATAATTCGCATTTACTCATTTTGAGTAGGTGAGTAATTAGCTATGGGTCTGAAACTTCACCATATGAAAGCTCTTCCAAAAGTAGATGAATGAGTTATTTGATAAAAATTGGGTATCCGCATTCCGCAATACTTTTACAGATAATTAGCATTTACTCATTTTGAGTAGGTAAATAATTAGCTATGGGTCTGAAACTTCACCAAGTGAAAGCTCTCCCAAAAGTAGGTGAATGAGTTATTTGAGAAAAATTGGCTATCTGCAATACTTTTAGAGATAATTCGCATTTACTCATTTTGAGTAGGTGAGTAATTAGCTATGGGTCTGAAACTTCACCATGTGAAAGCTCTCCCACAAGTAGATGAATGAGTTATTTGATAAAAATTGGGTATCTGCAATAGTTTTTGAGATAATTAGCATTTACTCATTTTGAGTAGGTGAGTAATTAGCTACGGGTCTGAAACTTCACCAAGTGAAAGCTCTTCCAAAAGTAGGTGAATGAGTTATTTGAGAAAAATTGGCCATCTGCAATACTTTTAGAGGTAATTCACATTTACTCTTTTTGAGTAGGTGAGCAATTAGCTATGGGTCTGAAACTTCACCAAGTGAAAGCTCTTTGGGATAGCTGCTCTGCAGAGATACCCTGAAGATAAAAAATTACGTCGAAATCGCTCTATGTAGCACGGTTTTCGAAATATTAGCATTTTTGTGTTTTGCAATTTTTGCGCAAAAATTCGAAAATTCAAAATGGCCGCCATTTTTGGCAAGACAAAATTTTTTTGAAAATTGGGATGGCTACTCTGCAGAGATACCCTGTGGGTCAAAAATTTCGTCGAAATCACTCTATCTACCACGGTTTTCGAGATATAAACATTTTTGTGTTTTGCAATTTTGCGAAAAATTCGAAAATTCAAAATGGCCGCCATTTTTTGCGAGAAATTTTTTGTTTGAAAATTGGCATGGCTACTCTGCAGAGATACCTACGGGTCAAAAATTTCGTCGAAATCGCTCTATCTAGCAGGGTTTTCGAGATATAAGCATTTTTATGTTTTGCAATTTTTGCGAAAAATTCGAAAATTCAAAATGGCCGCCATTTTTGGCGAGACAAAATTTTTTTGAAAATTGGCATGGCTATTCTGCAGATATACCCTGTGGATCAAAAATTTCGTCGAAATCGCTCTATCTTGCAGGGTTTTCGAGATATAAGCATTTTTATGTTTTGCAATTTTTTGCGAAAAATTCGAAAATTCAAAATGGCCGCCATTTTTGGCGAGCCGAATTTTTTTTTCAAAATTGGGATAACTATTCTGCAGAGATACCCGGTGGGTCAAAAATTTCGTCGAAATTGCTCTATCTAGCACGGTTTTCGAGATATAAGCATTTTTGTGCTTTGCAATTTTTACGAAAATTTCGAAAATTTAAAATGGCCGCCATTTTTGGCGAGATAAAAATTTTTTGAAAATTGGGAAAAGTACTCCGCAGAGATATCCTGTGGAACAAAAATTTTGCCGAAATTGCTCTATCTAGCACGGTTTTTGAGATATAAGCATTTTTGTGTTTTGCAATTTTTGCGAAAATTTCGAAAATTCAAAATGGCCGCCATTTTAGACGAGACAAATTTTTTTTGAAAATTGGGAAAACTACTCCGCAGAGATACCCTGCGAGTCAAAAATTTCGTCGAAATTGCTCTATCTAGCACGGTTTTCGAGATATAAGCATTTTTGTGTTTTCCTTATTTGGAAAATTCGTAATGATTAATTAATCATTAATTACTCGGCCATTTCTTGACCAATCAATGCCAAAATCTAATGATTTCCAGATTTTAATAGAATGAATGTATTTGCCAAGTTTCAGGTGAATTGATAAAATTCCTTTCAAGTTATCATCCGGACAAGCTTCCCCATCGAAAAAAGACATTTTTTGGTCATGTGACCTCTCTGATTGGTTGAAATGTCACTGCAGCATATTCAAAAAAATTCCCCAAGGCTACTGCCTAAACCTGCCAAATTTGAAAAGAATCCGCCTAACGGTTACAGAGTTATAAGGAAAACAAAATGCGGAGCCGGCGGAGCCTGAAGCTCTCCCATACACAAACAAGCGTCCCTTGTGGGACGCTTAATTATTGCGAGTAGACGAGTACTGAATTTAAACTTGAGTACCGTGCCAACTCTCGTCGTAGATTAATACTTGGTTACTCGCGGTAGCCCTATTGTTAAATAAATTTGTTAAGTTAAACTTTTTGTCTTTTCCTGTTGCAACTTAAAGGCAACTGGTAATTGCTACTGCGCTTGCCCGTGACCCAAAAGTAGATGAATAATATATTTACACAAAATTCTCTAAATGCAATAGTTTTCGAGTTACAAGTGATTTTACTAACTAAGGAAGGTACTGAAAAGTCAGAAAGTAGCCATTACTCACTTAGCTATTCAGATAGATACCCAAGTTACTCACCATGTGTAACTATGGAAAAAGTAGCTGAAAAACATCTTTTAACAAAATGCTCTACATGCAATACTTTTCAAGTTACAGGTGATTTAATGCCCGATTTCCCGAATTGTTACTTAAAAATTCATAAAAACTAATTTAAAAAGATCCAGGCCTGATACTCACACAAGATAATCTACTGGTGGCCCAGCATATATATGCAAGAGAGAAATCCCTGCAATAGTCAATGAAAAAACTAGACCTATCCTCCTTTGACCTTGCAGGAGGGGTCCAAGGTCAAATCTGACCACATCAGAAGATTCGCAGCACCTGATTTCCTATAGGTTGGTTTCACATTGCAAACCTCTTGGACCAATAAGAAGGGAGATATAAGCACTTTTAAGTTTGGCTGTCCTCATTTGACCTCCCAGAACATGATTTCCTATGTTGGTTTACTATCCCAAACATCTAGGACCAATAATAAGCGAGTTATAAGCACTTTTTAGTTTGGCTGTCCTCACACTTGACCTTGAAGGAGGGGCCCAAGGTCAAATCCGACCATGACAGAAGATTCCCCGCCCAAGATTTCCTGTATGTTGGTTTACCATCCCAAACCACTAGGATCAATAATAAGCGAGTTATAAGCACTTTTAAATTTGGTTGTCCTCGTTGGACCTTGAATGAGGGGCCCAAGGTCAAATACGACCACACCAGAAGATTCCCAGCCCATGATTTCCTATAGGTTGGTTTACCATCCCAAACCTCTAGGACCAATAATAAGCGAGTTATAAGCACTTTTAAGTTTGGCTGTAATCATTTGACTTTGAAAGAGGTGCCCAAGGTCAAATCCGACCATACTAGAAGATTCCCAGTGCATGATTTCCTATATGTTGGTTACCATCCCAAACATCTAGGACCAATAATAAGCGAGTTATAAGCACTTTTAAGTTTCGCTGTCCTCATTTGACCTTGAAGGAGGGGCCCAAGGTCAAATCCGACCACGCCAGAAGATTCCCAGCGCATGATTTCCTATATGCTGGTTTACCATCCCAAACCTCTAGGACCAATAATAAGCGAGTTATAAGCACTTTTAATTTTGGCTGTCCTCGTTTGACCTTGAATGAGGGGTCCAAGGTCAAATATGACCTCACCAGAAGATTCGCAGCACATGATTTCCTATAGGTTGGCTTCACATTGCAAACCTCTAGGACCAATAATAAGGGAGATATAGGCACTTTTAAAGTCCGCTATGTGGGTTACTTCGGCACTCCGTGGATGACCTTGAATTAGGAGCTTCAAGGTCAAATGTGTGCAAGGTTGTAGAGGACATGTATATGTGTCATACATATCACCTATGAAGAGATTCAACTTTCTACCTATGAGGAACAGCCAGTAGAAAAATGTAGATTATTTTCAAAGAAATGCCCGTGGCGGCCATCTTGTTTTTCAGAATGAGGCTATTTTCCTTCCCAGAGAAGCTTACCCCCCAATGAAGATATCCTGCAAATTTGGTGAACCTAGCTGCTGTTGTTTTCCTCTTAGAGCGTTAACGCCGAAAATCTCTCTACGCGCGGCGCGGCGGTGGCGGCGGCGTAGCGGACGCTAAACCAAAGTATCCACCGGATGCTTCCGGTGGATACAATTACATACCGTAAATGACCTATTTAGCGCATCTGTCCTTGTACTCGCACCCTACCTCTTTTTCCCAGCAATATCGTCAGTGACAGTGCATAATATCCACATATTTTTTTCATATATTGTACGTATTTTTACTTAATAAATTGAAATTTTTGTCATGACTTTCGCATACCGACATATTTACAGGAAGTGGGTATTTTTAGTAGACTCTAAATGTCGAAACACCGTTATTCTTACCGGATTGACCTATACTTGATCCCAGAAAGTGTTTCATGATGGGTGCGCTAAAAGGGGAATTTTTTTCCAAAAAATGTTGACAGAAATAGTCTTTCCTTAGTGCACTGTGCGCTAAATAGGTCATTTACGGTATTTTGAAAAAAAAAATGTCACATTTTTACATTTTATTAAGCAAAAATAGCGTCAGAGATGCCCGTACCCCACAGCCTAGGGAAATATTTTCAACACCATGAGATACAGAAGTACTGTACCAGTACAAACTTCAGGATACTTTCAGAGCACTGTCAGTTATATAAAGGTCCAAACAATGTTTAAATGGAGAAATAATGTTTAAAAGAAAGATAATGCATATAAAGATGAAGTACTAAAACAAGATAATTCAATAACAAGATAACAGCATTAATCAGCAAACTAAAATTCAACACTCTTTATCTACACCTGTATGGCCCAATTATGGTTTAGATGGTTTGAATATTATCATGCATACAGAAGTGGTAATACATTTAATGAATGCTTATGTGTGGTGTTGGAGCAAAATCTGTGGCTCACTTGATGAAATTCTATCTCTTACAATGGGAAGTTATGAAAGTAAAATTCTTAATAAATTCTAATATGACTTTAACAGTGCTAAATCTGCATCAAAAAAACAGACTCAAAGGTGCAACAAGATTTTATAGGTCAAGGTCACTACAGCAAGGTCAAAGGTCAAATCAAGGTCAGATCATGACGTTGCACAACTACACCCCCTAACCAATGTCCCTACCAAGTATCAACTTCCTACACCTTGCGGTTTCCGAGATATAGCCCGGACAAGATTTTCTAACTCAAGGTCACTACGGCAAGGTCAAAGGTCAAATCCTTGTCAGACCATGACATTGCACACCTACACCCCCTAACCAATATCCCTACCAAGTATCAACTTCCTACACCTTACGGTTTCTGAGATATAGCCCGGACAAGATTTTATAGGTCAAGGTCACTACGACAAGTTCAAAGGACAAATCAAGGTCAGACCATGACGTTGCACACCTATACCCCCTAACCAATATCCCTACCAAGTATCAACTTCCTACACCTTACAGTTTCTGAGATATAGCCCGGACAAGATTTTATAGGAAAGCCATTTCCAGTTTCAAGTTCTGCCTCATGTACACTCTGCAGATAATTTTACTGCACATTATAAGGCATACAAAATTCCGGATTTCATTCGTTTCAAAGCCCTGGTAACCTGTTTTGATTTCTGCAAACGGTCCCACCACTAAAGTCAACCGACATAAAAAATCTATAAAATCATGGTCAATGGTTAAATATTCATGTTTTTAAATTTCCCATTAAGAAGAATATATGAAATATAGAAGTGGTGAGAAAGTACAAAGAGCTGGATACTTTCAGAGCAGTGACAGTTACATAAAACTTCAAATAATGTTTAAGTGGAGAAAATAACATCTAAAAGAATGAAAATGTATGTAAAGACTAGACTTATGCAGCTCACTTTATTGCTACCCGGCGGTGTATACCCGAACATAGCAAACATGTAGAAGCAATAATAAAAGACATAGAGGCTGAAGATTCCTGAAGTTATAAGCATTTTTAAGTTTGGCTGTCGTTTGACCTTGAAGGAGGGGTCCAAGGTCAAATGTGACCATATCAAAAGATTCCCCACCCATGATTTCCTATAAGCTGGTTTCACAATGCAAACCTCTCCGATCAATGATAAGCGAGTTATAGGCACTTTTAAATTTGGTTGTCCTCGTTTAACCTTGAAGGAGGGGCTCAAGGTCAAATTTGACCACATAGAAAGATTCCCAGCCCATGATTTCCTATAGGTTGGTTTCATTGCAAACCTCTAGGACCAATAATAAGCGAGTTATAAGCACTTTTAAATTTGGCTATCCTCATTTGACCTTGAAGGAGGGGCCCAAGGTCAAATTTGACCACATTAGAAGATTCCCAGTCCATGATTTCCTATAAGTTGGTTTCACATTGCAAACCTCTAGGACCAATAATAAGTGAGTTATAAGCACTTTTTAAGTTTGGCTATCCTTGTTCGACCTTGAAGGAGGCGCCCAAGGTAAATTCCAACCACACTAAAACATTCTCAGCCCATGATTTAATATACCGTATTTATTGTAATAAACGCCCCGGGGCGATGCATTTTTCCAAAGGGGGGGCGACTATTACAGATAAATAAAATCATATCTCGAGTCCAGTGGCAATGGGCGATAATGAACACTTGCTGCCTTGATCTCGCTTGCTGGCATGTATAATGGCGAGACAGCTTAAAATATTTAAAACAAACCTTAAATCTGAAGAAATTATGTAGTTTTATCTCCTATTATTGCAGATTTCAATGCGTCTGTGACCAAAACTGCCATGTTTTGTTTTTATTTTCTTTATTTCTCGTAAGCGATATTCGCTTGGGAAGTACTAAAATGCACCATTTTTCGGAATCCCGGAATCGCAAAAGTGTTGGCTGTTGAGAGGGATGTAAAACCCCGAAATATGAACTTTGCAAAGGTAGAGAAGAGGGGGGGGGGGGCGATTAATAGGGAGGGGGCGTTTATTACAAAAAATACGGTAGCTTGGTTTACCATTCCAAACCTCTAGAACCAATAATAAGGGAGTTATAAGCATTACTAACTTTGATTATCCTCGTTTGATCTTGAAGAGGGGACCCAAGGTCAATTCACCACACCATAAGATTCCCATCCCATTATTTCCTATAGGTTGGTTTACCATCCCATACTTCTAGGACCAATAATAAGCGACTTATAAGCACTTTTAAGATTGGTTATCCTTGTTTGACCTTGAAGGAGGGCCCCAAGGTCAAATCCGTCCACACCAGGTTCCCAGACCATGCTTTCCTATAGGTTGGTTTACCATCCCAAACCTCTAGGACCAATAATAAGAGTGTTACAAGCACTTTTAAGTTTGGCTATCCTCGTTTGACCTTGAAGGAGGGCCCTAAGATCAAATCCAACCAGACCACAAGATTTCCAGCCCATGATTTCCCATAGGTTGGTTTACCATCCCAAACCTCTAGGACCAATAATAAGCAAGTTATAAGCACTTTTAAGTTTGGGTATACTCATTTGACCTTGTAGGAGGGGCTCAAGGTCAAATCCGATCACACCAAAAGATTCCCAGCCCATGATTTCCTATAGGTTGGTTTACCATCCCAAAGCTCTAGGACCAATAATCAGGGGCCAGTTACACATAGCCGAATATGCCACGGATAAAGCCCACAGTTCCATATCTGGTAACTGATAGCGATGCACAAGGGATGGCGGTGGGTCATGTCAAAGATTTACGGAACTGGCAAGGATCTGCTATGGACCACCAGTGTTCATTTTACTACGCGTTTCCGCGTCTTTTGTCACTATACTGGGGCGAAAAGACGCGTACACGTTATGGTCCCGAGTCGCGGTGACGCATATATCTTGCATTATCGCCCGCGTTTTCGCTGTAAATATTGGGAAAGTTAGACGAATTTTGTTTCAAAATCAAAGCCCAATTCCTACATGTTTCCTTGCTTCTAAATGCCTTAATTTGATTGGTCGAGCGGAAACGGCACTGTCCAATCATACTTCGTTTAACAAAAATTTGGTATTTATCAATGGAAAACACGTTTATAGTAAGTGATGTAAACTCAGCAGTGGTTGTAAATTTCCACTTTTTTCATAGTTTTGTTAAATATATATAGAAATAAATATCTATTGCACAACAAGATTTTATTATCCAGTTTTTAATATTTTCACTTTTTAAAGTATAGTTTTGCATAATGCAATCTTACAAGTGACTTCAAAGACAATTGTTAACAAGTAACAACAAACATTTTAAACTACTTGTGGGACAAACTTTTAAAAAAATTGCATCTATGTTAATAACAAATTTTCGACTAGAAAAAAGTTAAATAATAATTTAACTTAAACTTTGTATGGTATGTTATTGCTTTAAAAGCAGTTTGCTTTTTTTTTCAAAAAGTGGCAAATTTATATCCATTTACATAAATAAATGTCCAGAGTTTTTTTGTATGAAATAAAAACAACTCCCTGAGTGAACCTATGTCAAGGTGAGTTAAATTTTTTTCTAGCTTTAGATAGTGCAGGGTTGGACCATATTTATTGAAACAAAAAAAAAATGAAAAAAAAAAATCAGTAAAAAATACTTTAATTATTGCAAATCATGTACATCATAGGAAATCTTGTACATCATGCTGACTAAAAATATGTCTTGAATTGAAATAAAGTTTTTTTCACAGTGAGTAGAGTTGAATTTGATTTAGTATTGCAAATTCATTAAGAAGATAGACTAATAGTACTTTTTTTCTCCTATTTAAGTCAATTTGCTCAACTGTAAGGTTAATTTTGGTCATTTGACTCATCGCATTTAGTAAATGTCTCACCAAAATTGAGTAAAGGAGTCATTTGACTCAAGTAGCTCCAACTCTAGAATGAACACTGACCACTACAGACAGGTTTGCGGATGAAAAGACTGCACCAAGGATTGGTCTTATGACTGTTTTTTAGTCCACAAACCTAGTCTGTGTCAATCTGTAGCAGATCTGGTTAGATCTGGCAATGTTTTTATGGATATTTATTGCCGGGGAAGCGTCAAGGATGTTAAGAAATGCCACAAGGACATCTAGGACGGGTTCATGGACAATAAGGACACTCACGGATGAGCTACGGTTACCAGGGTCTGTATAGACTTTACGACAAATCAAACAGGTTTAATTTTTCTTTGGCATGGCACTACAGATCGCAGCATGCCACTACCGATCTCACAAGGAGATTGCGGATGATCGTACGGATGGAAAAGATGATCCGTAAATCACTCAACATTTTCCATATTAGGAATCCTGCTGCGATCTGGCGGTACATCCGTGAATGTGTAACTGGGGTCTAAGCGAGTTATAAGCACTTTTAAGTTTGGCTATATTCGTTTGCCCTTGAAGGAGGGGCCCAAGGTCAAATCCAACCACACCAGAAGATTCCCAGCCTATGATTCCTATGAGTTGGTTTCACACTGCAAACCTCTAGGCCCAATGAGGGAGATATAGGCACTTTTAAAGTCTGCTATGTGGGGTACTTTAGCACTCCATGGATGACCTTGAATAAGGTCAAATGTCTGCAAGGTTGTTGAGGACATGTATGTCTGTTATACGTATCCCTATGAAGAGATTCAACCTTCTACCCATGAGTAACAGCCAGTAGAAAAATGTAGATAATTTTCAAAGAAATGACTGCAGCGGCCATCTTGTTTTTCAGAAGGCTAATTTCAGTTCCAGAGAAGCTTACCCCCCAATGAAGATATCCTGCAAATTTGGTGAATCTAGGTGGTGTAGTTTTCCTCTGAGAGCATTAATGCCGAAAATATCTCTACATGCGGTGGCGGCGGCAGTGTAGCGAATGCTAAACAAAGTATCCACCGGATGCCTCTGGTGCATACAATAAGCAAGTTATAAGCACTTTGAAGTTTGGCTATCCTCACTTGGCATTGAAAGAGGGGCCAAGGCCAAATCTGACATCAGGAGATTCCCAGCCCATGATTTGTTATAAGTTGAGAAGCTAACCTCCCAATGAAGATATCCTGCAAATTTGGTGAAGCTAGCTGGTATAGTTTCCACTGAGAGTCTTAACTTTGACAATCTCTCTATCCGCAGTGGCCATACAGCGAATGCAAAACCAAACTACCTACCGGATACATCCGGTGGATACAATAGCAACACATTCGATTAAAATGCTGTACCAACTGAAACTAACACTTCTGTTTTAGTTTAGTCATTAACAAAAAGATGTTTTAAATTTCTTAATCTAGGAAACTTCCTTGAAAAAAGCTATTTTTTTTTTTTTGTCAACAAAGGAATCTGAAAGCCTGGAATGCTAAAGCAAGAATGTTGAAAGTCACAAGAGTCATGGTATTGTCCATGACCTTTACTGAAGATATTACACGTTACTGAAGTAAATATATGTCAAATGGTTAATCTAATTCGGGCAAGACAGGCCCCAGGGAACCTGAAAACAGGTGGAATATGAATAACACACTAATTAATCCTATAACCCTGATATAAAACTTCTATTCAAGCAAAAATGGATCAATTTATTCTGAAGAAATCCATCACCCTCAATTAAAACTACAGACTTGGATGTTCTATCCAGAATTTTTGTAAATTTCAACAGATAGATGCAGAGTAGATATGATCAGTAGCTCCAGTGTCTTGGTATCAACTGAAATAATAGAAATTTTAAAACTGCCACCTTGCTTGTCCAAATATATAATGGAAGGAAAACTTACAATATTGGAAAATCCAAATGTGAAGATATGGCTTTTTGTCTCATATCTTTAAACATTTGGGGACTTTCATTGCGATTTTGTTTTGAGGAAACTGCCATGCTTTGGTTCATAAGTTCCACTTTCTGTCAGTGGCTGATTCCGAGATTCTGAAAAAAAATGTGTTTTAGTACACCCCAATCAAATAGGCACCGACAGGAAGTGCAACTCGTAAAATCAAAACATCATGGTTTCTTTGCAATAAAAGTTCCTAATACCAAGACACCAGGGCCACCAACTTGTTTTGTTTAGATCTACTGCATCATTAGAAGAAAGAGGCAACTAATGGATACTAATGTTATGAAATAGTTTGACCTATCTCACCCCAATTGTACAAGTAAAATAAAGTACACATAATGTCACCTTTAGAAGTAAACTCAAATTTACACTAGTGGGTAAATCGTTTATCGATATTGCTGATATTTATTATTTTGGAACTGGACTCCGGATATCGAGATCTAAACACGTATTTCAATATCGCCATTTTCAGTAAAACTGTAAACTTACACTGTTAATATTCGAAATAAAGCAAAAAACTGAAGACATTGTATGCTTTTATCTCACATTTTTGAAGTTTTCAATGCGTTTTTGATGAAAACTACATTGTTTTGTTTCGATTCATTTCGCTTCCTGTTAGCGGTTCGGGAAACACTAAAATAAAACGTTTTCGGTTTCCAGAATTCTGACTATTTGGTAAACAATATGAACCCCCCGATATTGCCCGATATTGAAATATTTTTACATTCAATATCGATACCCACAAAGCGAAACGATTTACCCCCTAATTTACACACAAATATATACAAAACAGCCATCTATAAAAAGTCCTCTACAGAAGTATACATTCACAAACTATATTATGGTAATGTAGGTGAACTATGTGCTAGTAGTGCAAACAGTAAACGGACATAAAGTTTTTTGTTGTTTTGACATTAACAATGAAATCTGCAAAAAATATTTGGGAACCAGTTTTTGAAAATGTCATTATTTAAGGCTTTTTAACTGTTGATGCTTCAACAAAACGATAAAGAAATTGCATCAGGATGCCCGTGCCCTACAACCCTGGTAAACAGCACTTCACACCATTAGATATAGAACTTAAGTTACAATTTGCAAAGCTACTGCAGCAATAAGTTATATATATATAAAACACTAAAGAGAAAATGTATGTAAAGTCAACAAGATGTAACAAAAGTACATAAAATAATCCGTTGCAGAAATCTATACATGTTTGTGAGAGGAAAAATATGTCTTAAATATGACAGTAGAAACATTCTGGCATGGACAAAGGTCATGTGTATGGACGTCTACATTTTTCACCAAGACGAATACTAAAACAAACGAAATATCCCGGATACTGTTTCATTTAAACCGGGTTTCATCTAAGCAAAAGACAGCACCATTAGCTCCCGGGGAGCCTTGACCTCCACAGGATTCTTACAAAATCTTCAGAATCATTCTGGTGGGTTGTTTTTCTGGGGTTTTTTTCCTGTTTTCACACTTTAACACATTAATGCCAGCAAGTTTACAACTGAATATATTGACAATGTTTCCTGGTTCAGTGTTATACACATACAACCATATTAATACTGATTCTAGTAGAGTACAATTTTGTCAGATTTTCACAACAGGAAAAGCAGAAATGATCGTAACATCGACTTATTGCATTTAAAATAAAATTATAGTGAAGAGACCTCTGTAGAAGACCAAGTGTGGAAAAAACAGAAGTGTATTTTACAGTAATATACAAGCAAACATCAAGCATTAGAGAAAAGGCAGTATTAAACGCAGTGAAAGTCTAGGAATATATACATGTGTGGTTACTGGTTACAACTTTATCTCACCTCTCCTCCACTTTGTTCATGGAATGTTATGTTCTGAAATTCTCGCTCCAAATCGTTGACATTTCTGCCCTGTAGCATGTTGTAAACAAACAGGGGGGTGATAAAAGGGGACACACGAACAAGGTAAAAAAACCTAGCTTTGTCGATGCACACACAAAAAAACAGAATTGTACACAAATACACCCAACTGTTTTCATTCAAATTCCCACAATACACACATATTTCATTTTAACATATGAACTCTGACCTTGTATAAACCTATATATCCCTTTGAAAGTAAACAAGCATTCTGACGCATGCATTTATCTCCCGCCGTATAAATTAGATGTACTAAAGATAGTGGAATATAAATTTTCTTGTGAGATGGAGGCACATGTAGAAGTGACAAGTTTAATGTTTGATTGCAATACTTTGAAAGACAAAAGGCATTTACTCATTTTAGTAGCTATTACTTTGCCATCCAAAGAGCTACAGTTCTACCACTTCATTATGCAGATCAACTCAAAGTAGGGAAGCACGTCTTTAGAAGAAATTGCCTATCTGTATTACTTTTAGAGATACAAGACATTTACTTATTTTAGTGGCTATTACTCTGCCATCTAAAGAGCTACAGTTCTGCAACTTCACTATGTGGTAGATCACTCAAAAGTAGGTGAATGACTTATTTAGAAGAAATTGCCCACCTGTAATACTTTTAGAGACTAGACCAAGGATGCATCTGTAGCCAGATGCAAAATGTATCCACCGGCAAAGGCAAAAGTAGCTATTACTCAGCTATGGCACAAGCTAGAGGTCTGAAATTTTAGTATGTTATAGCTGACCGAAAAGTAGGTGAATAACATATTTGCACAAAATTCTCTAAATGCAATAGTTTTCAAGTTACAAGTGATTTTACTCATGATGGAAGTTAGTGAAAAGTCCAAAAGTAGCTATTACTCACTTAGCTATTCAGATAGACACCCAAGTTACTCACCATGTTGTTGCTATGGAAAAAGTAGGTGAATGACATATTTTAACAAAATGCTCTAAATGCAATACTTTTCAAGTTATAAATGATTTAGTGTTGAGTAAGAACTTCAAAGTAGCTATTACTCCGCTATGCAATGAGCCACAGGTCTGGAATTTTACTATGTTATAGCTGCCTCAAAATAGGTGAATAACATACTGAAACTAAATAATGTAAATGCAAATGTTTTCAAGTTATAAGTGATTTACCCAACAGTGATAACCTAAAAGTAGTTATTATTCGGCTATGCCATGAGCTACAGGTCTAAAATTTTACTATGTTATAGCTGACCCAAAAGTAGCTGGATAACATATTTGCACAAAGTGCTCTAAATGCAGTACTTTTCAAGTTATAATTGATTTAGTGCATGATTTAATTAATTTTAATGTATTAAAATTTATTTAAAAAATTCATAAATAAACTTAAGCATGTGAAACTTCTCCAAAATGTAGGTGAATGAGTTATTTGAGAAATACTGGCTATCTGCAATACTTTTAGTGATAATAGGCATTTACTCATTTTGAGTAGGTGAGTAATTAGCTACAGGTCTGAAACTTCACCAAGTGAAAGCTGTCACAAAAGTAGGTGAATGAGTTATTTGAGAAAAATTGGCTATCTGCAAAACTTTTAGAGATATTTAGCATTTACTCATTTTGAGTAGGTGAGTAATTATCTACGGGTCTGGAACTTCACCATGTGAAGGCTATCCGCAATACTTCTAGGGATAATTAGCATTTACTCATTTTGAGTAGGTGAATAATTAGCTACGGGTCTGAAACTTCACCAAGTGATGGCTCTCCCAATAGTAGATGAATGAGTTATTTGAGAAAAATTGGCTATCTGCAATACTTTTAAGAGATATTTAGCATTTACTCATTTTGAGCAGGTGAGTAATTAGCTATGGGTCTGAAACTTCACCAAGTGAAAGCTCTCCTAAAAGTAGGTGAATGAGTTATTTGACAAAAAATGGCTATCTGCAATACTTTTAGAGATAATTAGCATTTACTCATTTTGAGTAGGTGAGTAATTAGCTATGGGTCTAAAATTTCACCATGTGAAAGCTCTCCCAAAAGTAGGTGAATGAGTTATCTGAGAAAATTGGCTATCTGCAATACTTTTAGAGATAATTCGTATTTACTCATTTTGAGTAGGTGAGTAATTAGCTACGGATCTGAAACTTGACCATGTGAAAACTCTTCCGAAAGTACGTGAAGGAGTTATTTGAGAAAAATTGTCTACCTGCAATACTTTTAGAGATAATTAGCATTTACTCATTTTCAGCAGGTGAATAATTAGCTACGGGTCTGAAACTTTACCAAGTGAAAGCTCTCCCAAAAGTAGATGAATGAGTTATTTGAGAAAAATTGGCTACCTGCAATACTTTTAGAGATAATTAGCATTTACTCATTTTCCGCAGGTGAATAATTAGCTACGGGTCTGAAACTTCACCAAGTGAAAGCTCTCTCAAAAGTAGGTGAATGAGTTATTTGAGAAAAATTGGCTATCTGCAATACTTTTAGAGATGATTCGCATTTACTCATTTTGAGCAGGCGAGTAATTAGCTACAGGTCTGAAACTTCACCAAGTGAAAGCTCTTCCAAAAGTAGGTGAATGAGTTATTTGAGAAAAATTGGCTATCTGCAATACTTTTACAGATAATTTGCATTTACTCATTTTGAGTAGGTGAATAATTAGCTACAGGTCTGAAACTTCACCAAGTGAAAGCTCTCTCAAAAGTAGGTGAATGAGTTATTTGAGAAAAATTGGCTATCTGCAATACTTTTAGAGATAATTAGCATTTACTCATTTTGAGTAATTAGCTACAGGTCTGAAACTTGACCATGTGAAAGCTCTTCCAAAAGTAGGTGAATGAGTTGAGAAAAATTGGCTATCTGCAATACTTTTAGAGATAATTCGCATTTACTCATTTTGAGTAGGTGAGTAATTAGCTAAGGGTCTGAAACTTCAAGTGAAAGCTCTCAATTAGCTACAAATGAGAAAATAGCTATTACTCACTTATGGCATGCAATAGAACCCCAAACTATGTACCATCTTATAGCTAAGGACAAAGTAGCTGAACAACATATTTTAGGAAAACACTCTAACTGCAATAGTTTTGGAGTTACAATGGCTTTACTCAACCGTCGGAATTTGAAAGTAGCTATTACTCAGCTATCAAAGGTTCAACAGGTCTGAAACTTTACTATGTGATAGCTTACCAAAAAGTAGATGGACAACATATTTGAAAAGATTTCACTAACTTTAATACTTTTGAAGATATTTGACATTTACTTCTTTTGTTATTTAGCTACAAATGAGAAAATAGCTATTACTCACTTATGGCATGCAATAGAACCCCAAACTATGTACCATCTTATAGCTAAGGACAAAGTAGCTGAACAACATATTTTAGGAAAACACTCTAACTGCAATAGTTTTGGAGATACAATGGCTTTACTCAACAGTCGGAATTTGAAAGTAGCTATGACTCAGCTATTAAAGGTTCAACAGGTCTGAAACTTTACTATGTAATAGCTTACCAAAAAGTAGATGGACAACATATTTGAAAAGATTTCCCTAACTTTAATACTTTTGAAGATATTTGACATTTACTTCTTTTGTTATTTAGCTACAAATGAGAAAATAGCTATTACTCACTTATGGCATGCAATAGAACCCCAAACTATGTACCATCTTATAGCTAAGGACAAAGTAGCTGAACAACATATTTTAGGAAAACACTCTAACTGCAATAGTTTTGGAGTTACAATGGCTTTACTCAACCGTCGGAATTTCAAAGTAGCTATTACTCAGCTATCAAAGGTTCAACAGGTCTGAAACTTTACTATGTGATAGCTTACCAAAAAGTAGATGGACAACATATTTGAAAAGATTTCACTAACTTTAATACTTTTGAAGATATTTGACATTTACTTCTTTTGTTATTTAGCTACAAATGAGAAAATAGCTATTACTCACTTATGGCATGCAATAGAACCCCAAACTATGTACCATCTTATAGCTAAGGACAAAGTAGCTGAACAACATTTTTTAGGAAAACACTCTAACTGCAATAGTTTTGGAGATACAATGGCTTTACTCAACAGTCGGAATTTGAAAGTAGCTATTACTCAGCTATCCACGGTGCAACAGGTCTGAAACTTTACTATGTGATAGCTTACCCAAAAGTAGATGAATAACATATTTGAAAAGATTTCTGTAACTCTAATACTTATGAAGATATTTGGCATTTACTTCTTTTGTTATTTAGCTACAAATGAGAAAATAGCTATTACTCACTTATGGCATGCAATAGAACCCCAAACTATGTACCATCTTATAGCTAAGGACAAAGTAGCTGAACAACATATTTTAGGAAAACACTCTAACTGCAATAGTTTTGGAGATACAATGGCTTTACTCAACAGTCGGAATTTGAAAGTAGCTATTACTCAGCTATCCACGGTGCAACAGGTCTGAAACTTTATTATGTGATAGCTTACCCAAAAGTAGATGAATAACATATTTGAAAAGATTTCTGTAACTCTAATACTTTTGTAGATACTTGGCATTTACTTCTTTTGTTATTTAGCTACAAATGAGAAAATAGCTATTACTCACTTATGGCATGCAATAGAACCCCAAACTATGTACCATCTTATAGCTAAGGACAAAGTAGCTGAACAACATATTTTAGGAAAACACTCTAACTGCAATAGTTTTGGAGTTACAATGGCTTTACTCAACAGTCAGAATTTCAAAGTAGCTATTACTCAGCTATCCAAGGTGCAACAGGTCTGAAACTTTACTATGTGATAGCTTACCAAAAAGTAGATGAACAACATATTTGAAAAGATTTCTGTAACTCTAATACTTTTGAAGATATTTGACATTTACTCCTTTTGTTATTTAGCTACAAATGAGAAAATAGCTATTACTCACTTATGGCATGCAATGGGACCCCAAACTATGTACCATCTTATAGCTAAGGACAAAGTAGCTGAACAACATATTTGAAGAAAAAGTTGTAACTGCAATAGTTTTTGAGTTATGAGCCCTTTACTCCAAGTAGCTAAGATAGCTATTACTCCGTTATCTTTAGGCCTAAGTCCATAAAACCCAAAAAATTTTCGAGGGCGTGAAAATTCATTGGGACAATTAATTTACAAAAAATCTGTAGCTGTAGTAGTTTTGGAGGAATCTGCGTGACTAACTAACGCACGCACACACGCACGCATGCACACACAGGCATCATTTCATAATCTCCCTCCCGGGCTAAAGCCCGGCGGGAGATAATAACTGTGAAATGAATACAATATATTTAAATCTGATAATTAATTATATAAAATTGTTGTTTGTGGGGAACCAGGTCAGAACCATGTTTAAAATATTTCCCTTTAACTAAACAGGTTCATTTAAATCTAAATTCAATTATACTACACAGTGTTTCCGTTTACGCACAAACGTGCGTAAATTTACGTCGACATCAAGCGATTTACGCACATAATATTTAACTGAGCGTCAGACTGACGCAGAAGTATTTGTAAAAAGAAATACTGATATTTCGTCAATATATGCAGCAATTCTTTATTTATTCCAATTTCAAAACAAAAATGGCCGATTTCCTGTTTGTTTACCTGTCAATGCGCATGCGTGGGATCAAAAGGTCGAGAGGTGAAGAGTTCACGAGGTCACGCATGCGCATTCGCGTTAGTCAAGAAAGGACTCGAGATTTATTTTTTAATGAAAGATAGATGCACATGCAATAAAAACAGCACTGAAGATAAGCTATATATTTTAAAATTTCATGTGAGATGAGAGCTACGCAGATCCATCTTCGACGGCCAGTGTTATAATGTACCCGTGCAAATCTTATTCGAAACGTTACATATCGAAAGAAAAGGTGATCTGTGCCAGGACACCATTGGAAACAACGTTTCCGAACGATGACAAATATACCTTGTGCAGGGGGGATACGTTCTACTAAATCTCGGAAATTCTTGAATATTTAACCCCGGAAAAATATTACCTCTGAAATTCAAAAATATTTACAGGGGTTGTAGCAAAATCACTGTAACTTTGGAACCACTCAATGGATTTTTGTCAAATAAAAAGCAACTTAAACTACAATAATTTGTCTTTCAAACAGTATAGATATCATATTTGTAGTGTAAATAAAATAATTTTTTAGAAACTATCAACATATACTATATTCAGTAGTTCATTAGTGCTTCTGTTCATTTTTGCTACCTTAAAAATCATCCAAAAATAAGAGGAAAAATTCAAATATATTTTTTGACTGTTTTCTTTACCCTGATATACCTTCAGATATTTTTATGAATGTACAACAATGTACAGTGTACTATAATTTATTTTCAAAGTCATAAATAAATTTAAATCTGATTTATTGCTTTTTAGTAACTGGGTGTATCTAAACATTGTTTTTTGAGGAAAATCTGGCAGAATATCACTTGTACCCCATATTCGATGGCCCATGGGTACATGGTACCCCACATTTCGTAACTCTAACACACACACTGTCTTTTTAAGGTATTTTAGGTATTGTTTGTCCATTATTTTTCTAACCGGCAGTTTAAGTAGAAGGGGGTCAAGCCTAACTGACCCTCAAAAATTTTGATTGACCCCCGGTTTTCAAAGGAGGGGGTCAACTGACCTCCAGAAAAAAGAGGCTCAGGAAACACTGCTACAATTGCATCAAATTCACTGAGGGGGGAACAGCACACAAGTTCTGTTTACTTTTTCTCTGGTACTTATAAAAGTAGTTTAATTTCTGTTGAAATTAGGGATGGGTCGGTATGAAAAATATGTACATCGGGTGGTCGCCAATACAAAACCGTACCAATTCCGGTGTAAAAGGAAATCCTCCCCCCCCTGAAAATCCCCCCCCCCCCCCCCCCCCCCCCCCCCCCCCCCCCCCCCAGATGTCACACTTCATATCCTGCCACAAACAAGTAGAGTGGCACTTTGCTTTGCATCCAGTACAGATCTTCATTATTCGTGAGTCTGGTTTTCTACACTTGCAATTAAAATCAATGGTAAACGTTTTCTCTGTAAGGAATGATACCTTTTGGCTACTTGGAAACTCTTCCATCTTCCTATTTTCGAAGCATCTCCTTAAGTGTTCACGCATGTGAGACTGTTCATACGTTACACTACTTGGGCACTTTCCTGTCAGAATAGATGCTGCAAAAGCGATGGCGTACAGCCCACATGAAGAGCCATTTGATTGGCGTTGGACTTTTGGCATCTTTATGGTAATTTTTGTTTCGTGTGTATCTAGCAATTGGCCAATCACTTCTGCTGTATCAGGATGCACAAATCTGTAAAGACTGTCAAATATATTGACCTGTGATGCTTCACATCCTATGGTGGACAGTAATACCCAATGATTGCTATTGGCATTGTATATCTGGAGAAAATCCCTATTCATTCTTTTGAATCGGCTGTAAGATGACAAGCATGTATCCTGCAAACCACCACACTTTGGGTTAAGATTCTGAAGAAGGGTTTGTGCAGCATTAATCTCACGGTCTGTGAGCCAATATCTAGGTCTCAACATGTCTTCAAGATTTTTATCTGGCACCATCGGAGCACACACCTTCTTTTGGGGCAGGATTTGTTCCTCATCTACGGTTTCTTCTACAGGATCTTCTCGCCGGAAATATGGCTTCAGCCTGTTCCCATTCACAGATTTCTTAAACACTTTGGTTTCTTTCTGTAACCTGTAGACTCCTGCTCGAATCACATCAACAATTTCATAGGGCCCTGTGTAACGGCTCGCCAATTTTCCTCCACATCTGTTTTTGTCTTTAACTTCTTCAAGTAGAACTTCATCACCAATGCTGAAATTATTTGGGTTGCAACGCTTGTTGTAACTACGTTTTTGAACTTCTTGCGCTTTTGAGATATTTGCAGCAGCTTTTTCTTTCACTCTTTCCATGGTGTCACCTTTCTCCTTCAGATCTGTAGCTGTGTCAGTGGTGCCTGGCTCAGAACAACTAATTGCAGACTGGCAATCCTCTTTCAGAACTTCAATTTCCTTGTCTGGATTGACAGTGGTGTCATTTTTAGTGGTGTCAGTGGAGTAGGAGTCACCCATTGCAGCATGGCGTACCTTTTCCATGGCTTCAATTTTCTCTTCAACACTCGTCTCTTTAGGTTCATCCTCCACCATCAGATCAACAGGTAATTTTGGATGTCGGTTGTACAGCAGAAAAAAGGGTGAAAATCCAGTAGAGGCATGTTTGGAGGTTCGGTAAGCAAACAAAACACTCTGTAGTATGTCTGCCCACTCTTCTTGGTTGTCGAGGTACTTGAGCAGCATATTTTGTGTTGTCTGGTTTTGCCTTTCTGTCAGTCCATTACACTGGGGATGTAAGCTGTGGTCATACGCTGCTCGACACCAGTAAGTCTGTGCAGGTCACTTGATACTTTGTTGACAAATTCACGACCCTGATCATTTATTTGGATGTCAAAGCAACCATGTCTGCAGATGACTTGATAGATGAAGTGAACTCCTTCTTTTGGTCTCTAGACATTCCCTCAGGATACTTTTGATTAGCCACATAATTGAAAACAAGAATTGTATCTTCCTTAAATTTGACAAACTTGTCTGTGTTAGAAACCAAATTTTGTTTCCCTTACTCAGAACTTGTGAAATTGTCCTTTTCAGCATCCATTTTACATAGTACTCCAATAAGTAAAATGATATAATTTTGGTCATTTTCCCCTGGTATTTATACACAAAAATCTGGAAGAAATTGCAATTATACACCATAAATATTTCAAACAGTTAGCTTTGTTCTTTAAAGTAGCTATAGGTGGATTAGGTTTCAAAGGCCTGAACAGGTAGGAGATTATGGGCAAGACAGTTGAAGCAACTTTGATGCAATAAACAAAAGCATCCCTGGTTTTGTTGTTTTGTTTTAAGCAGCCTGAACAGGAGTAGAAATCAAAGACCAGAGTAGGTAGCACATTATGTGAAGTACTTTTAACAGTGTAGGGGCAATTGCACTTGTAATCCTTCCAAAGTGAAGTCAGGATAACTGTTACACTTTGATCAATTCATTGGAGAATGTAAAGCATACAATAAACAAGGAGGGGCATGAGGGGGCTTTAATTTTAAAAAAATTTACACTGACAGTGTGTTTTTATTTTTTGCCAAAATTCCCTGGGATTTGAAGAACTTATAGTTTCTATTTTTGCAATAATATTTTTGTTATATTGCCTCTCATAATATCAGAGTCTTTTGTCAAATGTTTTTCTTGCAGTTAAAAATTTCATTCTTAATGATTTTTTATGTTGTAAATTACTTGTTAAACATCAAGCTGACCTTTCCTTATGACACATATCTTTCCATAAGCTAGTTAATTCACTATTCCAAAATGGTTTATAACTTTTAAAATTTTTATGTAACATCTTTCCTTGAGATTTATAATTTATATATTTATCCATTTCTGCAATAGTACATTGACAAAATTCAGAATACACAAGATCTAGCTGACATTCATTGTTGGTTTTCAGTTTTTTAATACAAAATTTGTGTAGTTACAGTATGGTGGGGGGAGGATTTCCTAGAAGATCTGTTACGAAATCCTCCCTCCCGGGGTGGGTTATTTCCTGGTGGGGGGGTCATATTCCTAGGAGTTCCTCCCCCCGGGGTGGAGGATTTCCTAGGAAATTTACCCCCCGGGGGAGGATATCCTAGAACATCCTCCCCCCAGGGGGGAGGATTTCCGGGGGGGAGGATTTAGTGGTACACCGGGACTCCGCGTTTTAGTACATCCCAAACAAACTTGGAAGTTTCCTCTTCACGATATTGCAATTAAAGTGGCCAAATGCACAAAATATGAGATAAAAGCTTGTAATTTCTTCATATTTCTTGTTTGCTCCTAACATTTGAAGTTTTCCTTCAATTATATGTGTTGACAAGCGAGATTGAGGTTGTAAGTTGACGTGGCACTTCTGCTCAACGTTTCACTATTTATATAAAAGTCTGCAAATGGACGAAAATATGGGGATAAAAGCTTATAATTTCTTCAGATTTGGTGTATGTTTCTAATATTTAATCCTCCTTCCATCAGGGTCCGCGATTACGCCATCCGAGTATATTAAACACGCGGTATTTCAGATTTGGACACAAATTTTGGTTGTCAGTGCGTCCATCGGGACGCGATTTTTATTAAAAAATATTTCTGCTTTAGAAGCGAATTTTGGTTGGCAGGAAGCGTAGATATGCAAGCAATATATATAACACTGAAGATAAGCTTTATATTTTAAAATTAATTGGTTTCGAGTAGGGGTGTTGCGGTAGCGATTTTTTCCTTCCGGTTTCACGTCTGGCACTTCCCGGTCGGTTACCGGTTAACCGTCTCTTATTCAACAAAACATAAGAACCAAATAGTTTCCATACTTTAATCAAGAATTCTGCTAACATGACACAGATGTGTCCTCGATTCTGATTCGCTAATCGACAAACTATGTGGTTTGCTTTGAATTATCGCTCATTATGGTTGTTGTTTTACAGTAAAAAGCAAAGAAAAGCGGATGACATTTATTTTGTGTGTGAGGTTAGTAAAATTACTTTACATTGACCTTTAAGCGGAAAACCGGTAGCTGAATTTATGACGGTTTGCAGTGATTTATTTACCGTACCGACGATACCGGTACTACCGCAACACCCCTAGTTTCGAGCGATTTCCTGGCAAGCTGTTTACGTCCACCATTGTAAAGCGAGATTTCATGCGTGACAAGATGCTTCTAAAACAGCCAGTGAGTGCTGGTGTCGTACACTAGCAAATCTACTCAAAACGTTATATATCAAAAGAAAGCCTGATCTCTGCACGGAAACAGTCAAAACAACAAGCCAGAACGGTGAATTTCGTGGGAGACAAGCTGTTATACTAAATCCCGGAAACTCTTGATATTTAACCCCGGAAAGTTGCCCGGAAATAAAAGCTGTAACATTCGAAAATATTTACAGGGGATGTAACAAAAAAAAAAACTAGAGGATCGCTCGCAAAAAAAAAAGATAATGTTTTTGCATAGCAAAAACAAAGCGTCCCGAAAAGGATATAAAGGTGAGTGCTAAAGTATTAAGAAAATGCTTCGTTTCTAGCCTTATCCTGTTGTGGCAACCAAAGTCAGCGCAGTCTGCTCTATCTAGCACAGTTTTCAAGATATAAGCATTTTTGTGTTTTGCAAAAAATTAAAAAATTAAAAATGTCCGCTATATTTGGCGAGACAAAAATATTTTGAAAATTGGCATGGCTACTCTGCAGAGATACTCAGCAGGTCCAAAATTTTGTTGAGTTCGCTCCATAGAGCACGGTTTTCGAGATATAAGCATTTTTGTGTTTTGCAAAAACTTTGAAAATTCAAAATGGCCACCATTTTTGGGGAGACAAAAATTTTTGTCAAGACCACTGCCGTGGTGTGTATCTCCCGCCGAGCATTAAAGCAGAAGAAATAGCTTTTCCGAGATATTCACAATTTTTCATTTTCATGTGTGAAAGGTCTTCCAAAAGTAGGTGAATGAGTTATTTGACAAAAATTGGCTATCTGCAATACTATTAAGAGATAATTCACATTTACTCATTTTGAGTAGGTGAATAATTATCTATGGGTCTGAAACTTCAAGTGAAAGCTCTCCCAAAAGTAGGTGAATGAGTTATTTGTGAAAAATTGGCTATCTGCAATACTTTTAGAGATAATTCGCATTTACTCATTTTGAGTAGGTGAGTAATTAGCTATGGGTCTGAAACTTCACTATGTGAAAGCTCTCCCACAAGTAGATGAATGAGTATTTGATAAAAATTGGGTATCCGCAATACTTTTACAGATAATTAGCATTTACTCATTTTGAGTAGGTGAATAAATAGCTATGGGTCTAAAACTTCACCAAGTGAAAGCTCTGCCAAAAGTAGGTGAATGAGTTATTTGAGAAAAATTGGCTATCTGCAATACTTTTAGAGATAATTCACATTTACTCATTTTGAGTAGGTGAATAATTAGCTATGGGTCTGAAACTTCACCAAGTGAAAGCTCTGCCAAAAGTAGGTGAATGAGTTATTTGAGAAAAATTGGCTATCTGCAATACTTTTAGAGATAATTAGCATTTACTCATTTTGAGTAGACGAGTAATTAGCTATGGGTCTGAAACTTCACCAAGTGAAAGCTCTCCCAAAAGTAGGTGAAAGATTAATTTGAGAAAAATTGGCTATCTGCAATACTTTTAGAGATAATTCGCATTTACTCATTTTGAGTAGGCGAGTAATTAGCTATGGGTCTGAAACTTCACCATGTGAAAGCTCTCCCACACGTAGATGAATGAGTTATTTGATAAAAATTGGGTATCCGCAATACTTTTACAGATAATTAGCATTTACTCATTCTGAGTAGGTAAATAATTAGCTATGGGTCTGAAACTTCACCATGTGAAAGCTCTCCCAAAAGTAGGTGAATGAGTTATTTGAGAAAAATTGGCTATCTGCAATAGTTTTAGAGATAATTCGCATTTACTCATTTTGAGTAGGTGAGTAATTGGCTATGGGTCTGAAACTTCACCATGTGAAAGCTCTTCCAAAAGTAGGTGAATGAGTTATTTGAGAAAAATTGGCCATCTGCAATACTTTTAGAGATAATTCGCATTTACTCTTTTTGAGTAGGTGAGCAATTAGCTATGGGTCTGAAACTTCACCAAGTGAAAGCTCTTTGGGATAGCTGCTCTGCAGAGATACCCTGAAGATAAAAAATTTCGTCGAAATCGCTCTATGTAGCACGGTTTTCGAAATATTAGCATTTTTGTGTTTTGCAATTTTTGCGCAAAAATTCAAAATGGCCGCCATTTTTGGCAAGACAAAATTTTTTTGAAAATTGGCATGGCTACTCTGCAGAGATACCCTGTGGGTCAAAAATTTCGTCGAAATCGCTCTATCTAGCACGGTTTTCGAGATATAAGCATTTTTGTGTTTTGCAATTTTGCGAAAAATTCGAAAATTCAAAATGGCCGCCATTTTTTGCGAGAAATTTTTTGTTTGAAAATTGGCATGGCTACCCTGCAGAGATACCCTGCGGGCCAAAAATTTTGTCGAAATCGCTCTATCTAGCAGGGTTTTTGAGATATAAGCATTTTTGTGTTTTGCAATTTTTGCGAAAAATTCGAAAATTCAAAATGGCCGCCATTTTTGGCGAGACAAAATTTTTTTGAAAGTTGGCATGGCTACTCTGCAGATATACCCTGTGGGTCAAAAATTTCGTCGAAATCGCTCTATCTAGCACGGTTTTCGAGATATAAGCATTTTTATGTTTTGCAATTTTTGCGAAAAATTCGAAAATTCAAAATGGCCGCCATTTTTGGCGAGACAAAAATTTTTTCAAAATTGGGATAACTACTCTGCAGAGATACCCTGTGGGTCAAAAATTTCGTCGAAATCGCTCTACCTGGCACGGTTTTCGAGATATAAGCATTTTTGTGTTTTGCAATTTTTGCGAAAATTTCGAAAATTCAAAATGGCCGCCATTTTTGGCGAGACAAAATTTTTTTCAAAATTGGGAAAAGTACTCCGCAGAGATACCCTGTGGGTCAAAAATTGTCGAAATTGCTCTATCTAGCACGGTGTTTTGCAATTTTTGCGAAAATTTCGAAAATTCAAAATGGCTGCCATTTTGGGCGAGACAAAAATTTTTTGAAAATTGGGAAAACTACTCCGCAGAGATACCCTGCGGGTCAAAAATTTTGTCGAAATCGCTCTATCTAGCACAGTTTTCGAGTAGGGCTGCAAGCGAGCCCGAAAATGCGCCTCGATTCCTCGTTTTATAAGAATCGACTCGGACTCGGTTAATTGCTTGATTATCGCCCACGAAATAAACTGCTTCATATTTTGACATACCATGCCTTATTAAATGGTTAGAAACCACACAACAGTAAAGAATTTTGATAATTTATTGAATTTTAGTGAAAAGACGCATTTATAATGCAAAATATAGAAACTTTAACCATCTTTATATTGCGAGATTTGAGGCGTCTTCGAAATACGTTAGAATAAAATGCCGTCTTATAAAACGTTGTTACACAAAGAACTAAAGTTTGCAAATAGTTAAAATATAAAATACTGAAATGGAAATGCCTTATATTAGTAAAAGATATAAATATAGTAATATATTTAAAGAAAAAAAATTGAATTTTGTAGTAGATTTTACTTCTACGTTTAGTTGTTTTCGAAGACCCGGTTCACTTTTCTTGCCTCGAGTATTGAACTGAATCGTTTCGTTTCCGAGTAACCGAAGAATCGTTGCAGCCTTATTTTCGAGATATAAGCATTTTTGTGTTTTCCTTATTTGGAAAATTCGTAATGATTAATTAATCATTAATTACTCGGCCATTTCTTGACCAATCAATGCCAAAATCTAATGATTTCCAGATTTTAATAGAATGAATGTATTTGCCAAGTTTCAGGTGAATTGATAAAATTCCTTTCAAGTTATCATCCGGCCAAGCTTCCCCATCGAAAAAAGACATTTTTGGTCATGTGACCTCTCTGATTGGTTGAAATGTCACTGCAGCATATTCAAAAAAATTCCGCAAGGCTACTGCCTAAACCTGCCAAATTTGAAAAGAATCCGCCTAACGGTTACAGAGTTATAAGGAAAACAAAATGCGGAGCCGCCGGAGCCGGCGGAGCCAGATGCTCTCCCATACACAAACAAGCGTCCCTTGCGGGACGCTTAACTATATCTCTGGAACTACCCAATGAATTTTTGTCTTTCAAACAGTATCAATGCCATGTTTGTAGCTTAAATAAAATAATCATACAAAATAAATATCATTCTAATTGCACTAAAATTAAGTTTGTTGACAGGGGTTCAGCTTTTTAAAATATTTTTAAAATGTATTTATGGACAGATGCATATTATTTATCAGTATAAAGGAAACTGGATAGTGTTTTTATATATTTAAATGTATCCGAAATGTGGGAGAAAAATTATTACTTGCACCTAATTTTCACACAGTGGTACCCCTTTTTTGATGTGCCATAAGGTACAAGGTAACCGTCGTTTCATAACCCTAACGCAAACACTGGACTCAGAAAAAAATGATTGGGACTCGTTTTTCGGAGGACATGTAGTCCGTTGGACTCCATAGTTTAGAGGTACTTCGCGAACCCTGTTCCATTATATGTCCTAACAAGCATTCTGACGCATGCATTTATCTCCCGCCATATAAATTAGATGTCCTAAAGATAGTGGAATATAAATTTTCCTGCGAGATGGAGGCACATGTAGAAGTGACAAGTTTAATGTTTGATTGCAATACTTTTAAAGACAAAAGGCATTTACTCATTTTAGTAGCTATTACTTTGCCATCCAAAGAGCTACAGTTCTGCCACTTCATTATGCAGATCAACTCAAAGTAGGGAAGCACGTCTTTAGAAGAAATAGCCTATCTGTACTACTTTTAGAGATACAAGACATTTACTAATTTTAGTGGCTATTACTCTGCCATCTAAAGAGCTACAGTTCTGCAACTTCACTATGTGGTAGATCACCCAAAAGTAGGTGAATGACTTATTTAGAAGAAATTGCCCACCTGTAATACTTTTAGAGACTAGACCAAGGATGCATCTGTGGCCAGATGCAAAATGTATCCACCGGCAAAGGCAAAAGTAGCTATTACTCAGCTATGGCACGAGCTAGAGGTCTGAAATTTTAGTATGTTATAGCTGACCCAAAAGTAGGTGAATAACATATTTGCACAAAATTCTCTAAATGGAATAGTTTTCAAGTCACAAGTGATTTTACTCATGATGGAAGTTAGTGAAAAGCCCAAAAGTAGCTATTACTCACTTAGCTATTCAGACAGACACCCAAGTTACTCACCATGTTGTTGCTATGGAAAAAGTAGGTGAATGACATATTTTAACAAAATGCTCTAAATGTAATACTTTTCCAGTTATAAGTGATTTACTCAACAGTGATAACCTAAATGTAGCTATTACTCAGCTATGCCATGAGCTACAGGTCTGAAATTTTTAAAGCTGAAACGATTATTCGTACTAGTCGATTAGTAGGTTATCAAAGCACTAGTCGACGCCAATGTTATGAGGTCGGTTAATTGTTTTCCTTACATATCACCATATAGCGGATTTTACGCAATCGTTGGAACTATGAGTATCTCGAGTTAAGACCTTAAAACGTATCAAATTAAAGCATTTTATATGCATTTTATTTTTAAAATATCAAAATATTACATTATTGGCCAGTTATCCAATAATCTGGTGAATTCTTTGCTTTTAAGCATCTCGCGATCCGCCATTTTGTTTGTTTACATCGGGAACCATCCGGAACACACGTTTTCGGTATTTCTCATACATGCTAAACGTCAGAAACAATTAATCGATTAGTCGACGGTTAATGCAAGCGACTACCCGGCTACCAAAATTTGCTAATCGTTTCAGCCTTAGAAATTTTACTATGTTATAGCTGACCCAAAAGTAGCTGCATAACATATTTGCACAAAGTGCTCTAAATGCAGTACTTTTCAAGTTATAATCGATTTAGTGCATGATTTAATTAATTTTAATGTATTAAAATTTATTTTAAAAATTCATAAAAAAACTTAAGCATGTGAAACTTCTCCAAAATGTAGGTGAATGAGTTATTTGAGAAATACTGGCTATCTGCAATACTTTTAGTGATAATAGGCATTTATTTATTTTGAGTAGGTGAGTAATTAGCTACAGGTCTGAAACTTCACCAAGTGAAAGCTGTCCCAAAAGTAGGTGAATGACTTATTTGAGAAAAATTGGCTATCTGCAATACTTTTAGAGATAATTAGCATTTACTCATTTTGAGTAGGTGAGTAATTACCTACGGGTCTGGAACTTCACCATGTGAAGGCTATCCGCAATACTTCTAGGGATAATTAGCATTTACTCATTTTGAATAGGTGAATAATTAGCTACGGGTCTGAAACTTCACCAAGTGATGGCTCTCCCAATAGTAGATGAATGAGTTATTTGAGAAAAATTGGCTATCTGCAATACTTTTAGAGATATTTAGCATTTACTCATTTTGAGCAGGTGAGTAATTAGCTATGGGGCTGAAACCTCACCATGTGAAAGCTCTCCCAAAAGTAGGTGAATGAGTTATTTGAGAAAAATTGGCTATCTGCAATACTTTTAGAGATAATTAGCATTTACTCATTTTGAGCTGGTGAGTAATTAGCTATGGGTCTGAAACTTCACCAAGTGAAAGCTCTCCTAAAAGTAGGTGAATGAGTTATTTGACAAAAAATGGCTATCTGCAATCCTTTTAGAGATAATTAGCATTTACTCATTTTGAGTAGGTGAGTAATTAGCTACAGGTCTGAAACTTCACCAAGTGAAAGCTCTCCCAAAAGTAGGTGAATGAGTTATATGAGAAAACTTGGCTATCCGCAATACTTATAGAGATAATTAGCATTTACTCATTTTGAGTAGGTGAACAATTAGCTACAGGTCTGAAACTTCACCAAGTGAAAGCTCTCCCAATAGTAGGTGAATGAGTTATTTGAGAAAAATTGGCTATCTGCAATACTTTTAGAGATAATTAGCATTTACTCATTTTGAGTAGGTGAGTAATTAGCTATGGGTCTGAAATTTCACCGTGTGAAAGCTCTCCCAAAAGTAGGTGAATGAGTTATCTGAGAAAATTGGCTATCTGCAATACTTTTAGAGATAATTCGTATTTACTCATTTTGAGTAGGTGAGTAATTAGCTACGGATCTGAAACTTGACCATGTGAAAGCTCTTCCAAAAGTATGTGAAGGAGTAATTTGAGAAAAATTGGCTACCTGCAATACTTTTAGAGATAATTAGCATTTACTCATTTTCAGCAGGTGAATAATTAGCTACAGGTCTGAAACTTTACCAAGTGAAAGCTCTCCCAAAAGTAGATGAACGAGTTATTTGAGAAAAGTTGTGTATCTGCAATAATTTTAGAGATAATTAGCATTTACTCATTTTGAGTAGGTGAGTAATTAGCTATGGGTCTGAAACTTCACCATGTGAAAGCTCTCCCACAAGTAGATGAATGAGTTATTTGAGAAAAATTGGCTATCTGCAATACTTTTAGAGATAATTAGCATTTACTCATTTTGAGTAGGTGAGTAATTACCTACGGGTCTGGAACTTCACCATGTGAAGGCTATCCGCAATACTTCTAGGGATAATTAGCATTTACTCATTTTGAGTAGGTGAATAATTAGCTACGGGTCTGAAACTTCACCAAGTGATGGCTCTCCCAATAGTAGATGAATGAGTTATTTGAGAAAAATTGGCTATCTGCAATACTTTTAGAGATATTTAGCATTTACTCATTTTGAGCAGGTGAGTAATTAGCTATGGGGCTGAAACCTCACCATGTGAAAGCTCTCCCAAAAGTAGGTGAATGAGTTATTTGAGAAAAATTGGCTATCTGCAATACTTTTAGAGATAATTAGCATTTACTCATTTTGAGCTGGTGAGTAATTAGCTATGGGTCTGAAACTTCACCAAGTGAAAGCTCTCCTAAAAGTAGGTGAATGAGTTATTTGACAAAAAATGGCTATCTGCAATCCTTTTAGAGATAATTAGCATTTACTCATTTTGAGTAGGTGAGTAATTAGCTACAGGTCTGAAACTTCACCAAGTGAAAGCTCTCCCAAAAGTAGGTGAATGAGTTATATGAGAAAACTTGGCTATCCGCAATACTTATAGAGATAATTAGCATTTACTCATTTTGAGTAGGTGAACAATTAGCTACAGGTCTGAAACTTCACCAAGTGAAAGCTCTCCCAATAGTAGGTGAATGAGTTATTTGAGAAAAATTGGCTATCTGCAATACTTTTAGAGATAATTAGCATTTACTCATTTTGAGTAGGTGAGTAATTAGCTATGGGTCTGAAATTTCACCGTGTGAAAGCTCTCCCAAAAGTAGGTGAATGAGTTATCTGAGAAAATTGGCTATCTGCAATACTTTTAGAGATAATTCGTATTTACTCATTTTGAGTAGGTGAGTAATTAGCTACGGATCTGAAACTTGACCATGTGAAAGCTCTTCCAAAAGTATGTGAAGGAGTAATTTGAGAAAAATTGGCTACCTGCAATACTTTTAGAGATAATTAGCATTTACTCATTTTCAGCAGGTGAATAATTAGCTACAGGTCTGAAACTTTACCAAGTGAAAGCTCTCCCAAAAGTAGATGAACGAGTTATTTGAGAAAAGTTGTGTATCTGCAATAATTTTAGAGATAATTAGCATTTACTCATTTTGAGTAGGTGAGTAATTAGCTATGGATCTGAAACTTCACCATGTGAAAGCTCTTCCAAAAGTACCTGAAGGAGTTATTTGAGAAAAATTGGCTATCTGCAATACTTTTAGAGATAATTAGCATTTACTCATTTTGAGTAGGTGAGTAATTAGCTATGGGTCTGAAATTTCACCGTGTGAAAGCTCTCCCAAAAGTAGGTGAATGAGTTATCTGAGAAAATTGGCTATCTGCAATACTTTTAGAGATAATTCGTATTTACTCATTTTGAGTAGGTGAGTAATTAGCTATGGATCTGAAACTTCACCATGTGAAAGCTCTTCCAAAAGTACCTGAAGGAGTTATTTGAGAAAAATTGGCTACCTGCAATACTTTTAGAGATAATTAGCATTTACTCATTTTCAGCAGGTGAATAATTAGCTACGGGTCTGAAACTTCACGAAGTGAAAGCTCTTTCAAAAGTAGGTGAATGAGTTATTTGAGAAAAATTGGCTATCTGCAATACTTTGAGAGATAATTAGCATTTACTCATTTTGAGTAGGTGAATAATTAGCTACAGGTCTGAAACTTCACCAAGTGAAAGCTCTCTCAAAAGTAGGTGAATGAGTTATTTGAGAAAAATTGGCTATCTGCAATACTTTTAGAGATGATTCGCATTTACTCATTTTGAGCAGGGGAGTAATTAGCTACGGGTCTGAAACTTCACCAAGTGAAAGCTCTCTCAAAAGTAGGTGAATGAGTTATTTGAGAAAAATTGGCTATCTGCAATACTTTTAGAGATAATTCGCATTTACTCATTTTGAGTAGGTGAGTAATTAGCTACGGGTCTGAAACTTGACAAAGTGAAAGCTCTCCCAAAAGTAGGTGAATGAGTTATTTGAGAAAAATTGGCTATCTGCAATACTTTTAGAGATAATTAGCATTTACTCATTTTGAGTAATTAGCTACGGGTCTGAAACTTGACCATGTGAAAGCTCTTCCAAAAGTAGGTGAATGAGTTGAGAAAAATTGGCTATCTGCAATACTTTTAGAGATAATTCGCATTTACTCATTTTGAGTAGGTCAGTAATTAGCTAAGGGTCTGAAACTTCACCAAGTGAAAGCTCTCAATTAGCTACAAATGAGAAAATAGCTATTACTCACTTATGGCACGCAATGGAACCCCAAACTATGTACCATCTTATAGCTAAGGACAAAGTAGCTGAACAACATATTTTAGGAAAACACTCTAACTGCAATAGTTTTGGAGATACAATGGCTTTACTCAACAGTCGGAATTTGAAAGTAGCTATTACTCAGCTATCAAAGGTTCAACAGGTCTGAAACTTTACTATGTGGTAGCTTACCAAAAAGTAGATGGACAACATATTTGAAAAGATTTCCCTAACTTTAATACTTTTGAAGATATTTGACATTTACTTCTTTTGTTATTTAGCTACAAATGAGAAAATAGCTATTACTCACTTATGGCATGCAATAGAACCCCAAACTATGTACCATCTTATAGCTAAGGACAAAGTAGCTGAACAACATATTTTAGGAAAACACTCTAACTGCAATAGTTTTGGAGATACAATGGCTTTACTCAACAGTCGGAATTTGAAAGTAGCTATTACTCAGCTATCCACGGTGCAACAGGTCTGAAACTTTATTATGTGATAGCTTACCCAAAAGTAGATGAATAACATATTTGAAAAGATTTCTGTAACTGTAATACTTTTGAAGATACTTGGCATTTACTTCTTTTGTTATTTAGCTACAAATGAGAAAATAGCTATTACTCACTTATGGCATGCAATAGAACCCCAAACTATGTACCATCTTATAGCTAAGGACAAAGTAGCTGAACAACATATTTTAGGAAAACACTCTAACTGCAATAGTTTTGGAGTTACAATGGCTTTACTCAACAGTCAGAATTTCAAAGTAGCTATTACTCAGCTATCCAAGGTGCAACAGGTCTGAAACTTTACTATGTGATAGCTTACCAAAAAGTAGATGAACAACATATTTGAAAAGATTTCTGTAACTCTAATACTTTTGAAGATATTTGACATTTACTCCTTTTGTTATTTAGCTACAAATGAGAAAATAGCTATTACTCACTTATGGCATGCAATGGGACCCCAAACTATGTACCATCTTATAGCTAAGGACAAAGTAGCTGAACAACATATTTGAAGAAAAAGTTGTAACTGCAATAGTTTTTGAGTTATGAGCCCTTTACTCCAAGTAGCTAAGATAGCTATTACTCAGTTATCTTTAGGCCTAAGTCCATAAAACCAAAAAAATTTTCGAGGGCGTGAAAATTCATTGGGACAATTAATTTACAAAAAATCTGTAGCTGTAGTAGTTTTGAGAGGAATCTGTGTGACTAACTAACGCACGCACACACAGGCATCATTTCATAATCTCCCTCCCGGGCTTTAGCCCGGCGGGAGATAACAAGCGAAGTGGCGGTTGTAAAATCTCATCACAGTATTTCAGTAAAATACTCTCAATACCGGGCCTACCGACCCATCCCTAGTTGCAATGTGTTTGAGGTTTGGACATCTTTTGGCATAACTTGACTAGACCAAATATACATTTGTGGAAAACTTTTACTAAAATTGGTGAGACTGGTTCAAGTTGGGCGTTTGGTGCCAGATTTGGTAAAATGCATCTATTAATCACAGATTGATTGGTAGCTGTTGTATTTTGAAAAGTAATTTGCCCAAATAATTGCTAAAAGTGGCAAGTACGGACACAATTGTAACATTAACAATGCGTGTCATTGAAAGACAAAGGTCAAAATTGAGGTTTTACACTTCTTTCGATAGGTAAGGTCACATCACAAAATAGTGCCTTCAAATCATTAAAAAGAACATACACATAGAATTTTACCTTGAAAATTTTGCATAAGCTGCAAAAGACATAGATGTTTATGACATTTGGTTAGGAGTGTAGTATACCAGTGGATAATAGAAATCATAATGCTGATCATATAAGAGAGCCTCAAAAAGAAAGCCCCTATGAAGTCCACATAACAAGCAAAATATAATGTTACATGTGAAACCATAACCAGACAAAATAAACAATAAAATGGAAGCAGGTCTTCTAAGATTTGATTTTAACAGGATGAAATTGAGGACGTTTACATTTCCATTTGAAAATGCATAAAAAATAAGCACTTGCAAGAGTGATCATTAAGTCGATCACAGAGTACCACCAATTTCAAATGGGTAAATAAAATTATAAAACTATATTATTTATTGCTCAACTTGGGTAACATTTTTAGCTCTTATAACAGAATTATAAAAATATAACTGGTTGAATTCATTGCAAGGATACCTAAATTGCAAAATATATTTTAGCAAAGTGTACTCGTTTGTAAGGAGTGGGACGGTATCAAAAATGTGTACATCAGGCCACCAATCCAAAACCATACCGATTCTGGGACTTCGCATTTTAGTACACCCCAATCAAACGTGGACGTGTCTCCTCAACAAAATCACAACAAAAGTCCCTAAATGCGCAAAATATGAGATAAACTTGTGTAATTTCTTAAAATTTGTAAATTTGTTTCGAACATTTTTAGATTTCTTTATATGTCTGTATCAGCGAGTTTGAGGTTATTAAGGTGTCGTAACCACAACAATGCAGTTCTGCTCAATGTAATCACTACTCGGTACAAAAGTCTGTACATACACAAATATGGGATAAAAGCTTATAATTTATCAAGATTTGAGTTATATTTCTAACATTTTAAGTTTTCCTTCAATTATATGTATCGACAAGCAAAGTGCTGGCTTTCAAAACTTGAGGGTTTATTTATTCGGTAGTTATTTGGGGTTTTACATCGCTTTCAACACTCTACGGGTCATATCACAAGTTCACAATGGATAGTTTTGAGGGCAGAGGAAACCAGTAAATACAGTTGGTCAAGGTTCTGTACAACTGCAGACAATCGATAAACAAATACCAACTGTCCCACGTAAGGTCCGCCAATCTCAGTGCTGGGAGGCGAGTGTTAGCACTGCGCCACCGTGGCCCCCTAAAATCTTGCCACAGTATTCCAAGGAAATGGTCTCGACACTGAGTCATCGGGCTTACCGACCCATCCCTACTGGTTTGTCTTATGGTTATGTACATTAAAGGTGCCAAGGTCAACCAATTGACTTAAGGGGCACGTCAACATTATATTAATCTATATCAATATATTTGTGCAACTTGCCTGTTCTAACACACTGTCATCTCCAACAGCCCAGCGTTTCTGCTGATACTGTTGATGTACGTTGGTTTGAGGTCTCTGGAAGAAATATCCAACATTGGCGTCATCCTGAGATCGCACCCCTTGTGGGGGTCCTGCCGATGGTTGTCTTGCGCCTGACATTTCGGGTCCGTTAGTTAACATGACTTGATTGTTTGCTTGCCAGGAAGCTTCCTGCATCATCAAAGCTGTCATGGAGCGGTCATTATCTATCACACTGGAAATAGAAGAACTCACATAGAGACTTGCCCGTCCATGTCATTACAAAACAAAGACATCTTATCGTCCGACATTATTTCCCCATTCCTCCATATTGGATGGCGGGAGATACAATAGGGCTTAGTTTATTTTGGCAATATCTTTTTACTCAAAAACTGTCGCGCAAAAATTAAAGTATCAAGTAAAACGTAAATTTTTCCACTTTTTAATGAAGCTGGTGTAATAAACGAAACTTCACGTACCTTCTTTGATGTTATCAGATACGTTTACAAATATTACAGGAAGTTGTAGATCAAATGGTGGACATGTTGATATGAAATGCATTGTGGGAAACAGGTGCCATATCGCAGTTTGTAAGAAACACGTGCTTATAGTAAACAAATGCAAATGAGTGACAAGAATATCGTTGTTGTTGTATTTTTTTATTATTATTTTGGGGTGTGTTTGTTTTCGATTTTTCTCTTCGCTCATTTTTTGTTTGTGTTTTTATTTTTCAAAATTTCAAGGTTGTGTGCACCATCACAACTTTCCAACAGAACCAAAAGAACAAATAGATCTACAGACAGCTTTTGAAAACCTTTGAAAAAATTGCTTATTTTTATTTATTTATTTTTTTTTTTTTGCCATTGGTTCTTCTGCTTGACCTTTTGTGAATGCATATGTTTATCGACTTCCTGGCTCATGTCCTTTTGCATTATTTGAATAATGTTTCAATCTCTTTGTGTACCAGTCCTCAGTTTAGGCCCTTATTTTTTATGTGTGGTGATTTCAATATTCTTGTGGACACAATGATAGTGTTAGAGTCATGTTTAGAGTCATGCAATAGTGATCAGCATGTGCACACACCAACCCACATTCATGGACACAATCTTCCTCACCTTGTCCTCGCTCAAACCGAGCGTAGTGTGATTTCTAATGTTCGCATTGGTGGGTTCATTTTGGGTCATGCCCTGGTGCACTGAAAATGTCTGACAAATATTAATTTGTCAATAATTTGTTAAAGTGTTGCTTAGAACAATAAACTTCCACATTGACAAATTTAAATGTGTAATTTTATTGTTGGACAAATTAAATGACAAACTTATGACAAGAAAATAGCCCTGACAGTGCAATTAAATTGTCGTTTTAGGCACATGTTACTGGTCACATTCTTGTAAAATTTATTTTTAAATGCACTTATTGGCTTGTCATAAGTTTTCAGTTAATTTGACCAACAAATTATGAATATTTGACCATCATTCAACAAGAAAATGGCATTTGAATTTGTCATTGTGGAAACTTATTGTTTTAGGCACCATTTTGACAAATTAATAATTTTCATTGTGCAGGGTGCACATTTCCCAACTTTTACAAAATTTAAGTGCCGCTGGTTGGCTTTCTGACTCTTACTTGAAGGCTAAACCTGTCAGACACTAGTTCAAACAGATCTGGTGCTAAGACAAGTCTCCATAAAATCAGGTTAGACTCCACAGATTGTACTGTGCAAATCACGAATCACCAGTTACAAATCGAACTATTATAGAAATCTCATCAGTGACAAATGCTTATGATTCAAAGAAATTATGACAGGTCTTAAACTCTGTATTACACTCCATTCCTGAAAATGTACTTCACATGACTCTCAGATAGGTCTTGCCAACCATTTTGTTACTTATTTCTCAGGTAAAATAAGTAAGATCAGGGACTTTTTTTCTGACAGTGACTCCTTCTCTCTTCCTGCTTCTCTGATTTACCTAAATATTTGATTTCTTTAATTTTGTTTTTGATGATGAAGTTTGGAAAATCATCAAATCACTAACAAAATCTTGCTTGCTATCTCTGACTTAGGCTGATTGAGCATGTTGTGGCCTCTCAGTTAAATGATTATATCATTTTCAATGGACCTGATTTAGATCCCCAGCACAGTCTCAAGTGGGAAAGCTGGTAGTGCTTGCCGTTGGTTGGCAGTTTACAGTACAGAACCCTAGCGAACTCTATGTACTGGTTTCCTCTGCCCTTCCAACTACCCGTCGTGATATGACCTGTACAGTGTTGAAAGCGATGTAAAACCCAAAATAAATAAATGGACCTGATAAAGTCAGTCAGCCTATAAGCATGATCACTTGACAGAAACTCCAGTGCTGTCAATTAAGAATAAAGTGCATCTTCCCATACAGATGAAGCTACTATTTCACATCATTAATCATTGAGTTCCTGGTATGGTGTTGAAGGTGTGGTTCTGTATGGATTGGTTCCAGTTGTACTTCTGTGACTGCTATCAGTACATCAAGATTGGTAATGTTTTATCTCATGCCAAAAAGCTAATGTATGGTTTGCCCCAGGGCACTGTCCTGGGGCCAGTCCTGTTTTCATTATACACTAATGCACTCACCTATCATGTGTTATGGTCCTGGCCAAGTGCAGAAGCAATCATCGATTGCTTTTAAGTTGCAACAGGTAAAGACAAAAAGTTTTACTTAACAAAATTATTTAACAATTCAAACAATGATAACATTAAATTGAAATGCGCTTAATAGTGTGTACATTAAAACAGTAACACAATAATGAAGCAAATCTGACCTAACCACAGTTCTATCGGCATAGTTAACAGTTAAGTTTGTCCACTTTATCCAGCAATTTGCCCTGTGATCCATTTGGCATCCACCAACACACAATGTCTATATGCTGTAATCGACTCAGTGTCCACTAGCACAAAATATCTATCCAGATGTTCAGGGTGTGTGCACAACTATGGTGTCCACTCCAAGATATGCACAATATCCAAAATACACCAAATCTACTTTCTGGTAGATCCACACACTATATCCAGATCACTCCAATGAGTTCACCACAAAATGTAAATAATACAAACATTTTATATCCACTTTACACAGTTCAACATACATATAGCACACACACTCAAAACACTAATAGACACTCAGGACTTAAAACATCACACCAGAAACAAGCACTATTGTACACCATTACCCAAGCTTTTTACCCTTAAAATATTAAACTAAAATATACCTAAAAAAGCCAGTTAAATATAACCCATTCTAAATAATCGAACACTGCATGGCATGGCTTAGGAAAATGCTCAATTAGACTCTTGGAGTAAAGCTATTATCCCCAGCATTTTGAAAAAATAAACTGTCCCACAGATGATCATTATGGATTATCAAAGAATCATTGGATGATCCTAAGTAGTATATATCGAGTGTATATCGAGTCGAGTTTCCCATCAATCATGTCACTTTTTGACAGCTGTGCAGCTGCCTGGGGCAGATGGTAGATGGATGGCTAGATAGGGGAGGGTCGATACTAGCTCTATACAGGTTATTGGACTCTATACAGGTTCTTGAGACTGGCTTAATGGGGACTTTTGTTTTACTTTGATAGTTTATAGCTATTACTCAGCTGAATCATCACACAGCTGTGCTGTTTAATGGGCAGCTCTTTGTCTGATTTTAATGGGTTTGGCTTTTGTCTGCTAGCCATGTGATAAATGGGGCTTTGTCTGCTAGCCAAGCTTTTCAATGGGGCTTTGTCTGCTACCCATACTAGATCAATATTACTTCTGAAAAAAAATGAATCATCACACCAGCTGTGGGTTTTTAATGGGACTTTAATGGGGCTTTGTCTGCTAGCCAAGTTTTTAATGGGGCTTTGTCTTCTAGCCTACTGCATCATATTACTACTGAAAAATAAATCATCACGCACAGCTGTGTTGTTTAATGGGGCTTTGTCTGCTAAAACTTTTTTAATGAGTCTTTGTCCGCTAGAAATGTTTAATGGGCTTTGTCTACTGAGACTGTTTCATGGGACTTTGTCTACTGAGACTGTTTTATGGGGCTTTGTCTGCTAGCCAAGGTGTAATGGGGCTTTGTCTGCTAGCCAAGGTTTAATGGGGCTTTGTCTGCTAGCCCACACCCTTTGAGATGGTTGAGACTGATGAATCATCCTAGGGCTACTAGATGATCAATATTACTTGTAAAAAAAAAGAATCATCAAACAGCGCTCCTGTTTAATGGGGCTTTGTCTGCTAGCTCTGTTTTTTTTATTAATGGGCAGTTGTTTATGCAGTTTTCTCTAATGAAGACAAACCTTCTCACTAATGGAGAGGAGGAAATAGCTATAACTTTTTTAAAAATGAAATAAAATTTAGACCTTATTGTAATGCTCTCCCAACCATCATGCTAAACACAGCTAGCCACATTGGAGGTCTATTGAAAATCTCCATTCCCAATTAAAATTAACGTGAAATTTCAGACCCCAGGGTAAGCACTCGAACGCAATTCCTCATATACATTCTCAGTATCACTTGTTTAGTGATATGGCTTTATGAAAACAAAACAATTGCTCTCTATCGTATCTCTCACTTATTATACTGAATCTTTAATGTTATGGCTATTAGGGTTAGGGCTTTGGGTTTAGAGATGAAAAATCTTAATTGAACAAACTCCTAGATAAAGTAAATCTCATTTGCATGCAAATCCCAATTTTCTTTACATCACAAAGACCATTAAATCAGATAATGCACTAGATAAAAAAACATTTAATATCAAATCTGAATCTACTCTCCTTTGTTACTTTATTTCCTTTGTATGGTTTCCAGCCAATCTGTTACCCTCTCACCTGTTCCCTTTTATATTTCCCACATCTGCATCTTTGACAGAAGCCCCATTGTTCTATTATTAAAAATGTGTCACTTATTTTATCATAATTTTTACATAAATATTATAGCCCTCACAAAGACCTCCCCAACCCCCCCTCAAACCCACCCTTTCGTATTTCTCACCTCTATCTCATTATGTCACTGTCATTAGGAGCTCATACGTTAACTGACAAATACCTGTCTAGCACAAAGACTGCCTTAATTTTATTTTCCTATATTTAAACTTTCTCCTTTCACTCACATCTGTCTAATAACTCTTGTTTTATGTAACACGGGCTATTTATACTGGTAATGAAATGCTGAGCTTGCTTTTGTTTATAAAATTTTTCTCTGACATAAGGATCCTGACACTTTTTTCAACACATTTACTAAAAATGCTGATAAGACTAAATCTTTTCTATAGTAATTATAAACTCCCCAGTCGCTATATAAACCCCTGGGAAATCTGTTTTTGTGAAAAATTAAATGCTTATCACTCTTGCAGAATTCTGCAAAAATTATTTTGATATAAAAAAGAATTGTTAGAAATGTCTCAATCAGGATTAACTCTTAGGGATCTATTTCTACAGGTGGGAGATATGAACCTTCAGCACCCAGATTATTTTTTAGAGATGGCACTCAATACCTTTCATATTAAAAATTGTACATGCCTAGGGGTGTCATTGTTTTATGTCTCATGCTTCATCTGGCATTATCCATCCTATACTCACAGGATTCTTCTTACAGCCTTTAGAGCCTACAAGAACAAACTTATTAAATCCTATTTAGGATGGAGAAAGAGGATGAAAACATATTCGACTCAGGCTCAGCAAATGCGAAGAATTATGCTTAATAGAATGGTTTCAGGTCAGAGAATGAGTAGACAGGTTATGAGACAGATGGGTATTGAAATCAATGATTCAGACTCTGAAGACGAAGGCATTCACTCTGTCTAGAACTCATTAATCATCTGAAATCTTCAACAAAATCAATAATAATTGCAAGACACTCCCCTATATAAACTGGAAAATCTTCAACATATTACAATATCTCCTTATTTTTCATATCTGAATACCCTGTACCATGGAGTGTAGATGTTATTTGTGTGGTTCTAACCTTCTGAATCAGAAAAATCTACTTCATCACCAGATGTATTGTCACCAAGTAACAGATAAGATACAAGAGAAATGCAGGATATGTGATCGACAATTCCATGATAACCAGGCCTTGTGTTTACATCTTCAAAAATGTGGAAAATATATCTGTAGGAGCTGTGATCTTCCATTTCTTACAACAGAGGCCCTCAACTTTCATGTGGAGACATTTCATAAGAAATCTACAGCTGCTAAATCTTACAGATGTGGCATTTGTAAATGCAATTTTGAGGGTAGGAGGGCCCTGTACACGCATAGAATGAGACAACATGGAGGCAACAATGATGACCATGTCCTACCAGCCTTTATTGTAGATAATGATGACGAAAATTTACTTGAGATTTACGTTACAAACATAGATCACATACAGGCTAACCATCAAGAGACTGAACTAAAGAATATCTACAATTTTCCAACCAATAATCTGCATGGGGGTTACAGGGAGATTCGAACCCAGGTGAGGGAAATCTATCAGAACCTACACAATGCCTTCAGGATTAATCTCGCCTTTGGAACCATTTTATTTAACAATGAAACAAGGGAATACAGATATTTTGTTCCACATTACAACAGTAAGATTCTTCAATATCCTTTTCGAATTTCGAATATGAATAGTATTCGTTTTTTGATGAATAAGTTAGCTGGAATCGATATAATTACACAAGCAAGATCAGATAGACCCTCTACTGCCTGGAGCCTCGCCTTCATAACTAATGTGCAGTATGTAGTTTTTAAAACAGAGTTTCCATTGGGAAATGCTGAAGACCTGCCAGATTACATCAAACAGAATAGGAATCTGAAGACAATGTATATAGACAAATGGACGGGCAAACCATATACAGACAATTTATGTTTCTTTAGATGTCTTCGACAACATTTTAATGGTAACAAAGATTTCCTCGAATATTTTCATGTATGGATGAATTTTAAAAAATCAGAAAAATTAGGAAATTCTACTGGACAATTTACTGGTGTGACTATGGATGAGATGATGGATCTAGAAAGATGTTTTAATGTAAAAATTTTGATATATTCTCTGTCACCAGATGGAGTTGTCTGTAATCTGTATAAATCTGTAAATAATTATGATAGTAAGATGTATCTTAATGTACATGAAAACCACCTTAGTTATATTGTAGATATAAATAAATTCGCCAAAAAATTTCAATGTGAGAAGTGTCTTAAGTTGTTCACAAGAGAGTGGAACATGCAAAGACACTACAAAGTATGCTATGATAGAACTATCTACCATTTTCCAGGTGGCTTCCATAAGTCACCCTTAACCATATTCGAAAAACTCGAATCTCTAGGAATACATACCTCTGAGCAATCTAGATATTATAAACTCTTTGCAGTGTGGGATATGGAGGCAATGCTTCAAAAAACAAACCACAGCACCACGAGTAAATTGAACTGGATATCCAAACATGTTCCCATTAGTGTGAGTGTAGCTTCTAACATAACCAATTTTGAATCACCGAGGTGTTTTATCAATCCGGATCCGACAATTTTGATTCAAAATATGATGGAATATCTCAGACTGATTAGTATAGCCGCTCGTAAACAAATCTCCTGCAAATATTTTCATGTTTTATATGAACTGGATGAGCTCATTCAGAAATATAAAGAGGATGGGGAGCAGGCGGATTCGGATTTCGAATCAGAGGACTGGGAAGAGGAACTTGAGTCGGACAAATCTGATTCAGAATCCAATATTGTCTTTACTCCAAGTAAAAAGATTCTGTCACATTTCATAACCAATATTCAACAAGTTAAGAAAGAGTTTCTTACTTACATTACCCAACTACCTGTTATTGGATTTAATTCAGGTAGATACGATCTGAATTTAATTAAGACTGATATTCTCAAGTATATAAGTTTAAATTACACAGAAAATGAAATCTTCACCATCAAAAAAGAAAACAGCTATCTCACCATAGGTACTCCACATATGAAATTTTTAGATATTTCTAATTATTTAGCAGCTGGATGTTCCTATGAGAAGTTTCTTAAAGCCTATGGTTGTGACATTCCAAAAGGTGTTTTTCCTTATGAATGGTTTGATTCTCTTGAAAAATTAGACTGCACCTGCTTACCGGAAATGAAAGATTTCTATTCTACAATGAAGATGTCTAACCCATTACAATCTGAGTCTGAGTATGAAGAGCTTAGAAATCTTTGGAATAAGAATGGTATGAGGACTTTCAGGGATTATTTAATACATTACAATAATCTAGATACTGGACCCTTCTGTGAAGCCCTCACTACTTTCATAGATCTTTATGTATCGGAAGGGATAGATATTTTTAAAGATTACATCACCTTGCCTGGTGTAGCCAGAAAAATGATCTATACCTCCTCAGAGTAATTTTGCACTCTTCAATTCAGATAACGCAGACCTATACTATACATTTAAACAAAATATTGTGGGAGGTCCTAGCATAATTTTTACCAGATATCAAGAAAAAGGGGTAACAAAAATTAAAAATGTAGAAAATAACTTATGTGAGAGCGTGGTGGGTTATGACTGTAATGGCCTCTATTCCTATGCTATCAAGCAGCTAATGCCAAGCGGTGTGTATGTAAGAAGATTCCCTGAAAACCATTTTAGACCAGAGGTTAATGAAAGGTACATAGATTCATACGTTTGGTTAGATTATCTCAGCTGTAAAGAGGGAATAAAAATTCGACATAAATTAAATAATCAAAAAGAGGTGAGAATAGGGAACTTTAGGGTAGATGGTTTTTGTTATCAAAATAAAACAGTTTATGAATTTAACGGATGTTATTACCACGGTTGTAAATTTAACTGCTTTATAGTTAAAAATTTAAAAAACAAAACCTGATCAGAAAGACTGAAAAAAGTGCAACAGAGGGATAAAGCTAGAAAGAACTACATAATTTCACAGGGTTATAAATTTGTGGCTATTCAGCAATGTCAATTTATCTCCAAAATAAAACCCAAATGCCTCCGATTTTATGAACATTACCTTCCTTCTTACTACAGGAAAAATAAGGGGGATTTAACACACTCAAAGATCTTAACAGATGTTAAAAATGGAAGATTGTTTGGTGCATTAGAGGTAGATATCCAGGTGGAGGAGGGGCATGAAGATTTCTTTCAAGAATATCCCCCTTTTTTGCTACTTGCGAGGTACCAATGGAGGTAATAGGTTCACATATGCTCTCCTATTGTAACGCCAATGACATTCAATTTAAAAGTAAAAGACTTCTGATCAGTGGGCTTAAGGCTCGCAAAATTTTACTTGCCACCCCCCTTTTGCAGTGGTATCTGAAAAATAAATGTCAAGTCTCAAAAATCTATCAGATAATCGAATTTCAACCCAAACCCTCATTCACTTCATTCATAGATAAGGTGACCCATCACAGGATTCAGGGTGAATTAGAGGCAGATAAAGCAATTATAGGGGACACCTTCAAATTGATAAGTAATTCCAGTTATGGTTCCTTTCTCATGAATAAAACTAAACATTCTAATGTGAGATATCTAGTGGATAAGAATAAAGTCCGAAAAATAATAAACTCTTGCATTTTTAAAGATATGCAGGATATTAATGGAGTTTTTGAGGTAGAGACCTATAAGTCTAGAATTGTGATGGATAACCCTATACAAATTGGTTTTTTTATTTTACAATATGCGAAGTTAAGAATGTTGGAATTTTATTATGACTGCTTACTGAAATACCTTAGACCCCAGTCATTTGAATTAACGGAAACTGACACCGATAGTCTGTATATTAGGGGAAGATACCGACAGAAATATCATAAGGAAATTTTTGGGTCCTGTTCTGATGAGGTGAATGCACTCTGGTTTCCAAGACGCTGCTGCTCCCACCATATCACCATAGATAAGAAAATCCCAGGGATTTTTAAGAAAGAATTCTCTGGATTTCGAATGTTATCACTCTGTTCAAAATCCTATATCATAGAGGATCAGGATGGTAAACAGAAAATATCTTCTAAAGGTATTTCTAAAAAAAATTTAACTGATGCTATGGCTAAATTTTCTCACACTCTAAGCACTGGAGAGACAAGTTTCTCCACCAATTTAGGATTTAGAATGAGGGATGCTAATATGTTTACCTATTCACAAACTAAAATAGGATTCAATTATTTTTATTGTAAGAGAGAGGTGCAAGATGATGGGATCACAACCAGACCTTTAAATATAACCCTCTCACCATGGGAAAGAGAATCCCTGGTCGTATCAGAGGTACAGGATCCCTTATCTAATCTGTACTATTTTCACATGAGAGTAGACGCATTGTCTTATCATTCAATTGAACAAATGTTTTATCACCTTTTAGCCAAACATTACAAAAATATTACACTTTGTCATAAGATTTTGCTGGAAACAGATCCCCTTAATGTATACAATCATCTTGACAAAACATTTATCTCAAAAACTAGAAATGAAGAAATTAAGAAAGATATTATGAACCTATGTGTCTCTGAAAAGTTTAGGCATTGTCAAAATTTTCGAGATCGACTAGAATCTGTTAATGGTAAGGCTATTTATTATAAGCAGGCTAATTACAGTAGAGAGGATGAGACCTATTGGGGTGTCAGTAACCCCAGTAAACTTATTTCTGTGCTTCCCCCTAATTCTCTAGCCGGGAATAACATCATGGGTGAATTACTTATGGATTGCTGTCGAAAATTTTCTACTGAAATCTCCATTCCCAATTAAAATTAACAGGAAATTTCGAACCAGAAGGTAAGGACCCCAACGCATTGCCTCTGAATTCCTGTCACTTTTTGCTGCGACAGTACAGACTGAGGAACTCTGTTGAAAATCTCCATTCCCAATTAAAAATAACAGGAAATTTCGAACCCGAAGGTAAGCACCCGAACGCATTGGCTCTGAATAGTTGTCAGCGTTTTGTGATAGTACTGACTGAGGAACTCTGTTGAGCAGGACACAGATGATTCAAGTGTGCAAATATTTTTTTGAAGAAATAACAGAGAAAATATATTTTAATGTAATACCTTTATTGCTTATAGTGAATCGTTACTTTACAAAGTTATTTTTAAAAAAACTAATGATCATCTCCTCGTTACTCTTTAGGTTTACTGAAAAATCTGATAAAATACTTTGCATGGTTCTTCCTCTGCTACTGTGATAGCTATAATACAAACAAAATAATCCACATGTATCTGTCTGATAATTTTGCACTCTCTTATTATTGTATTTGTATGATAATGCATTACTGAATAAATTATTAACTATGTCTCTCTTTGGTTGTTTTCCTGCTGAATCGAAGTGTTCCACAACCTCATTATTCACCCGATGCAATACCACCCAATGGCTTCCCTTGTCAGTGGAGTAATCCCGATTAACAATAACTAGGGAGGGAATGGGTATTTTTTTAGGGATAAGGTCTAGGGAATATACCCCATAGAATTGTTCTCGAATTTTTTCATCCAACCTCATATACCTTGCAATTTCGTAGCTATCCATCACCCAACATTTACCATTCTAGCTTGATCTATCTTTAATATTTCAGGGAATTTTGCGTAGACAATAATATTTATAGTTTCTGGAAGGGCAGTCCCAAATCTTAGACTTAATCTCACATGTCCACTTCCGGAAGTTGTCATCACCTGACCAGATAGGAAACTCTGTATGTCGAATTGGTACATTGCATATCCCTTGGGATAATCTGAAAGTTGAATAATCAGACCATTTTTCCGATCAGAATCGTTTGGTACCAGACTTAGATAAGAGGCTACATAATCTTTTTCATTGAAATTGGGTTTAAAGGGTCTATTTGGTACAGGCTGTCCATCCACACTCAATTCCATATAGTTGAGATCCATATTTTGAAAGTTAAACGGATTTTTAGTGTAATCTCCAGAACAGGCAGCATTTGAAACTAAGCCAACCACAATCTTGCTGGGAACTTTACCATGGAAGATATTATCAATCATAAATGTGTGAGATCCTTTTGCAATACTGAAGCTTTTAATATCACTTCTCCAGAAGGGATAGAGTGCAGGACTTGTTTTCAAAGCCTCATTATGAGCGACTAACATATCTGGATTCAAAGAGATATAACAAACTTTTAAAATAGCCTCTGTGATTTTTAACCTCAAATTTTTTTTCCCATCTCTCATTAATCTGAACTCATTGAAGGATTGAAAAAACTTCAAGGAAACCGCCACTCCATTTATTATAGCCCTGGGTTGATCTATTCCAAAGTCTGTATAAAGTAAACCCTCCACACTAGCCGTTCCTCCACTTCTAGTTGGCCTGCCTCTCTCTGTAAAGCCTGGATTACCCCCTGTGTAGGTGATAGCCTCCATGGCTCCTGGTTGATCTTTATGAAACAATGCTGCCTCACCCTCTGATTGAACCATGTTGTTGTTGGTTGATAGAAGAAAATCAATCATTGCCTTATACGGATAATTAGCACCCACATCTGAGGATACTACTTTTTGATTTAATGCAATATCAACCTGTCTAAAAATTGAATGGAGGGTCAAGTTTATAGGCGCCACCTGGTGAGTAGGGGTTGGAGGTTGACCAGCTGATGGTGGCTTATTATGAATAGGAACCCCCTTCTCATCTGTAATGATGTATTTTACATGTAACCTGGTTTTAGCTAAATTGATATAATCTACTGAGGTCCCTGGGATATTAAATTCTATTACACTGCTATCTGTGATAGCGGCAATTGGATTGAACTCCACCCAATATTCTTTCTGAATCGTCTTATCTATGGGTGGCGGCTGGAAGATGGTTAAAGGTGTTTGAATTATATCCATAATGAGTGAGAATTGAATTTTTTCTTCTTACTCTTTACTTTCACCCCCTTCTGGACAGATGATGATGATCTCCTAGTGCTGCTACCTTTCCTAGTTTTATTTTTATTCTTGGAAGAAATTTTTCTTGAGGATTTCTTTGTAATCTTACTCTTTCTAGTCTTCCCACCAGTTTGACCTTTGTGGGTTCCAACCATGCTATTTATACCCTTTTTAAATTTTATCTCACTCTTGGCCTGCTCCACTGCTGCCTCTGTAGGTGTAACTAATGTAACCTCCACCGGTTTGTCATTAACCCTATCTGTTTCTGAATTTTTAGGATTTAATTCATAAAAATTTGGGTTATATGCCACTCTTCCCTCAATACATTTCTTGCAAAAGTTTAAATATTTATCCATTTTCTTTTTTAAGGTGTAATGTGAGCTGTATCTCCCCCTTTAATGCTAGAGCATTGTTAAAGGAGCTATCTTTTATATAGATTTTGATTCGACCTAAATTCGACTGCCTCACCCCCAAATAAAACCTGTCTGGAAATAATTGGCTTCTTTTATTGTTTGGCATTACCATTCTTAAAATTGGTTCTAAGGAATCTCTAACAAAACTATAATCGCAGATATCTGAAAAAACCATGAGGGTCTCTGATATTTTTTCATTTAAAAAAATATCGCAGAGCGCCACTTTCCAATTTCCCCTCAATTCCACTCTCTCAGGAAGTTCCACAGTGAAGTTATAACCCTTGTTACCAGGATGAAACCTTAAGGAATCCTTCGAACTTAAGAAAATGTAAAAGTCTCCCTCTGTCATTCTCCCTCTTTTTCATTCAATTATGAAAGCTTTAATACAAACACAGGGCAGCATTGGCTATTTATAGATCTTCCATAGCTGTCTCTGGTATCCAGGAATTAAATTTGCTTGGCCATCCTTTCCATTTTATCAGCATCTCTGATATCCCCTTTCTTTTCCTTTTTTTAAGAATTTTTTCTATTTTGTAGACCATATTTTCATCCAAAAATGCTAGTTGTAATTCAGGCTCATAAAAATATGACATTATGACCTCATTTTGATAATCTTTTAGTTGATACATTGGGATATCTTGGTTTAGTTTTCTATCAATGACTGTAAAAATCTCACCAGACCATTTTTCAGCATATTCTCGATCGAAACTGTTCTTTAGATAACTTATTTTAACCCTATCACTGACCTTATACTTAAATTTCACCCTTTTAGGGTTAGGTCTGGTCTTCTTCATGCTTTTGTCTTTCTTAATACCCTTAGTTTTGAGGCCGTATTGATAAGACCATATATCATACTGGTTTGAACTCTGAGCCTTTGTGGGGGTCATCTTAATAGATCTATGGCTGGCATTGTTGTAACTAGCCGTAAAGTTTTGTAAATTATCTACCCATCTGAAGGATTCTCTAGCTGTTAAATATTTGAATATCTTGAGTTTAATTGTTTTTATTACTCTCTCTGCGTAATTAGCCTTAGTTTCATAATAAGTAAATATCTGATCCACCTTTGAGGTTCTCAAAAATTTGGTCACCTCTGAATTTTTATATTCACTACCTTGATCACTTCTTATTTTCTGTGGTTTCACCCCTGATTCCTCAAAAATATTAGACATGACTTGCTTCATTTCCTTTCCTGTGAGAGTATACATTGGTCTGGTATAGAGATAACGAGTAAATATATCGATAAAAACCACAAAATAGCCATAATTATCATTCGATTTTCTGTATTTCACCATATTAGCAGTATCTGTATCCTATTGATAATTTTTGGAGAAGGAAAGGACCTTGGGTCTCTTGAAATGTCTCCTGACAGGATGATGTGAAGTATAGGCCTCCTGTTTAGCTAGCCACTGTTTAATAGTTCTCCTTGAAATCTTGTATTGACCATTTTTTTTCAAAAATTGGTACAATTTTTCAAACCCACTGAAGGAGGCGGGACTACTGGGGTTATAATATGCCACATCAATATCTCCACATCAGGAGAGATTTTTATTCCAGAATTTAATCCATGCTGGTTTGCGCTCTCTGATAGACTCCCTGTCTCCTCCCCTCTGTTTTGTAGTCGATCCTCCTTGCTGTTTAACCCTTCCTCCATTGGAATTATTTGGGGTTTTTTGACCGCCAGTCATTCGCTTAGCTACACTACTCTCAGGCAATCCTGGTGGGGGTGACATATATAGGCTCTCATTGCTTCCAGTCTCAGCCTTGGACGATGTTACAGCATTATTCAATTGCTCAGATTCCTCATCAGCTGTATTGCTTTTATACGAGCCTTGTTTTTCAATTTCGAGATATTTTTTAAATTTCAAAAATTGTTCATGAGGTACCATTACAAATTTATTCATTATAAAATTTGGTTGATATATTTCCTTATGCTATATAATAATTCTGAAAAAATCTTCAGTAATTGAAGCCGCCCTCTAACCCTTCTTAATCAACCCAGAATATTTTTCAAATTTTGCCTTGATCTTTTTACTGAGTGGCAGACGAAAAATATTGAAGAAAATCTCTGCAATGGCTTTTATTTGTGACTGATTAGCCTCTGAAAAGATATACTTGTTTAAATTTTTATTGTTATCCAATATAACCTTTAGAAAATGCTTTGCTCTAAGGAGATTAGAAGACAGACTGATCAGTAGTCTTTAATCTAGCAAGTATTTATAGCTATTTATATACGGTTAGGTACTCATCAGGAAAAATATGGGTACGTAACCAGGAGGTCTTATCTCTGGTAGGAGATAGATCTATCAGCAAGTAACTGAAAGATTCTGCAGTGGCGTCGTCATAGGCCAGACAGACCTTATCACACATTCCTAACTGATTTCCTAAGATTTTTATTTGATTGATATCCCTAGGATTTTTAAATAAAATAAAATAATGTGTATTCAGGGTAATGTCTCTACTATATTTTCCCGAATGGTAGAGATTTTGTAAAATCAAAAAGACGATTTCTGTGATGTGATTCTCTACTAAATAGATTGGTATTAGAGGGGCTATTCGCTGCTGACATTTGTAAATCATCAATAATAATCAGATTATGCTTAGAGTCGGTAATTTGCTTTATTCGAGCCTCATCTGGAACTCCTTGAATAAATTCTAAATTTTCAATTATTTTGTTGTCAAAGGATTTCTGTCATACCCCATAAAAGTAGTACACCTTCTCCACAGGAACCTCAAACATAGCATTTAAATTCTCCAATAACTTAAAGACAAAGTTTGTCTTTCCAGAGCCCGTAGGACCTGCAATCATTGCAGTAGTGGGTGAAAAAAATCTGAACATTGTTATCTCTATCTTATCTCGTGAGTCACATAGTAAACAATCAGAAAGCTGGTTAGTCTCCTTTCTATTTATATTATTTTCACTTGCCAAGATTACAATCGCCAGTAGTAAGGGGGGTAGTATAGTCACACAAATAGTCACACAATCTACGTGGTCCCTGTGTGGGGTTGTATAGATTTTTGTGACCAGCAGTCACGGCCCATCTGTGTGAGGAGGGGGGGATATGGGGTAGTTAGGGGGTTTACTTAATGCAGGGTGTGTTAATTATCTGTGAAAATGAGGTTGAAATGAAATACATTTATTGGAAGGAAGTACATAAAATATTCATAGCATCACCAACAAATAAACAACATTTAAAGCTACATTAAATAAAATCATGCAAACAGCTAAAGGTAAAATAAAACTAGCAAACAAGGACCTTTAAAAAACTAGTAAACAACTGGAATATTTAAGCATCTACATATTTATAGCAACAAATAAGGGACATTTAAAACAACAAATTATCATAAATATGAAACATCCAAAAAAGTTAAGACATTTAATCCCATACAAATTTGTAAGGATATTTAAAAACGAAATAGTCATGAAAGGTAAAATGATTATATGGTCCATTAACCGCTAAATGACTATAGTGTTTGCTACTTTTCATATTTTCAAAAATAAAAGCATCATAAAAATTCCTGGATTTCCATTGGGGTGACTATAATTCCAACAATCCGATTGGCGTGACTATAAATCAGCGTCAGGGGTCATTTAAACATCTACAAATTAAAGCTAACCAAAAAAGTACACACAAGTAATGGTCAAGCTTTTTTCCCACAATTTTTCCCCAGTTAAAGGGACCCAGTTTCACATTGGCACAGCAGCCTTTCATTAGACGCAACATATAATTCAAACCCAATCCCTTTAATTTAAACCAACCCCTGTACATTATTACCTTTATTTTTAAGTAATTACCTTATTTTAAAGTTTTCTCGGCGACTGTTATTCAATAGTACTGGAATAAGTAAGAATCCCTCTAATATACCAAAGTCCCAAAAATTTAAATATCATATACTAGAGTCCAATGGAAAGGCTATTATCCCCTATCATTTGAAAAGCATGTGACTATTCTCACAGATGGTCATTCCACAATACAAAATGGGTTTAATGATCTGGAAAAAAGTGTGGGGTAATAAATGTATAATTTTCAAATGCTCATAACTTTTTGAGGAATAGTCCGATTTTAAAAATTCAAAAAGGACCTCGATCCATATCTCCAGACGAAAATTTTGATACCTAATACTATAACCCCGAATAATAAATGCACAATATTTCGAAATCCAGCACATTAAAAAAAGTCCCATTGTAAAAGCCTATTATCACCTATTGACAATGCCATTCGCACAGCTGGTGTCTTTAATCATTAAAAAGGTCTTTTTAAGGAATTATAATGTAGAATTTTCAAATACTCATAACTTTTTGAGGAATAGTCCGATTTTAAAAATTAAAAAAGCGTCTTAATCAGTGAGTCCAGACAAACGTGTTGATATGAAACACGCTCCTGTTAAACCATTGATAAAAATTTGAAAAAAATATTCATTAATTATGTTAAGAGACACATAATTTGCATTTTTCAAACGGCCCCAACTCTGCGAGGGATAGTCGGATTTTAAAAATTCGAAAAGCATCTTAATCAGTGAGTCCCGGCGAACGTTTTGATATCAAACTTAACCTTATATGAGAAATAACGGGAAATTTTAACTATGCCAAAGCGTTCATTATGATATAACACAATGTGCGCACATTTAACGTATGTGACCCTCACAATCCGCATATGTAACACATGTAACACAATGTGCACCGCACATGTAACACAATGTGCGCACATGTGACCCTCACAAACCGCACATGTAACACAATGTGCACCGCACATGTAACACAATGTGCACCGCACATGTAACACAATGTGCGCACATGTAACACAATGTGCGCACATGTGACCCTCACAAACCGCACATGTAACACAATGTGCGCACATGTAACACAATGTGCGCACATGTGACCCTCACAAACCGCACATGTAACACAATGTGCGCACATGTGACCCTCACAAACCGCACATGTAACACAATGTGCGCACATGTGACCCTCACAAACTGCACATGTAGCACAATGTGCACCGCACATGTAACACAATGTGCGCACGTGTGACCCACACAAACCGCACATGTAACACAATGTGCACCGCACATGTAACACAATGTGCGCACATGTAACACAATGTGCGCACATGTAACACAATGTGCGCACGTGTGACCCTCACAAACCGCACATGTAACACAATGTGCACCGCACATGTAACACAATGTGCGCACATGTGACCCACACAAACCGCACATGTAACACAATGTACACCGCACAAACTGCACATGTAACACAATGTGCACCGCACATGTAACACAATGTGCACCGCACATGTAACACAATGTGCACCGCACATGTAACACAATGTGCGCACATGTGACCCTCACAAACCGCACATGTAACACAATGTGCACCACACATGTAACACAATGTGCGCACATGTGACCCACACAAACCGCACATGTAACACAATGTACACCGCACAAACTGCACGTGTAACACAATGTGCGCACATGTAACGCGTGTGACCCACACAAACCGCACACGTAACATAATGTGCACCGCACATGAGGCTCATCAAACGTAATCCATCTCAGGGTTTCCTGGTCCCCCCTTCCTCGGAAGGTATTATTCGCTCAAAGACGAGGGTATCGTCTCGGGACCCCAACCGAGACTCATTGTTGCCAGGATTCAATCACTTGACCATCTTTTAGCACTCTCACATTTATTAGGTCGTTACCGAATCTGGCTTGACCGTACTGTAATCCAGCCATCGCACACTCTTTGGCATCCGCGTATTTCTTCTTGCTGGGTAATTTTTCCAAGTATTCTATCGTATACGTATACTTTGCGATACTAGGGTGATATCTGACATGCTCCATTATTTTGTTTTTATTTTTTAAAATTTTTTTATATTTTTTATTCATTAAAAATTCGGATGTTCGATAAAATCGACGCAGGAACTGTCTAATTGTAAGGGGTCTTGTAACTTTCTACAGAGCTTTCATCCTGTGCATGCGGATCGGATTCCCCATCCGTTTCATAGCTGTCATCCTGTGCATGCTGATCGGATTCCCCATCCGTTTCATAGCTGTCATCCTGTGCATGCTGATCGGATTCCCCATCCGTTTCAGAGCTTTCTTCCTCTGTATGCGAATCGGATTCATCATCTGTACTATCATCATCGTTTTCTTCTTCGCTGTCAATAAGTTCATCGAACAAAGATGAGTTTCGACGAAGAACTATTTTCAAAGCCTGAACGAATATGTAATGTTTTTCATTCATTAAGGTCTGGATCTCTTCCATCACTTCCTGGTGTATCGTACTCCTTTTCAAATGATGCACAGTTGTCAAAATATCGGCATAACTTTTCATAATACCCTTTCTATACTTCCAAAATAAGTCTTCTGTGGCCTTTTGTCTCGATTCTACTTCGGAATAACCCTCTTTCTCGTAGGATTCAACCTTTTCGGAGTATTGGTCATCGTACTTTCTATACACTCTTTGCACTATGTTATCCCATCCAGATTCATCGGGTTCATCTGTATTTTCATCGCACAGTCTTTTCATAGGGGGCTCATCATTTTCGGGACACCCTCTTTTAACGTGTTTCTGTAGGTCCATTGTAGATGCAAAAATAATACCGCAATCGATGCAAGACCATTGGCTTTTATCCATTTTATATATATCTTCAACTCTCTTTTTCACACTGTTTCCCTGCTGACTGTCAGATGTTAAGTGATGCATCTTACGCTTTCCAACCCCTTTTATAATATTAGTCCTAAGCCTGTCTTCATCGGCTGTATCTTGTTTGAGGTCGACTAGTAAATAGCCGTAGGGCTCCTTGGTAGCATAATGAAATGCATCTAAAAACGACTGAGAATTATTCGGGTACATCTGCCTTGCCAAATGCGCCACCTGTTGCTGGTCGCGCGGATTTTTAAAAAGTACAATATATTGCGTATTTAAGTTTATGGTTCTGTTTTCTTTGCCATGGTGGTACAAATTTTGTAGCAAGCAAATGACGCTCAAGTTACAATGGTGAGAGCCTTCGGTATACATTTCGCATACGTCTACATTTTTTGTGGTATCTTTCATAAGGTCATCGTAAATGTACAAGGTAGGCTGACCATCGGGAGTCCGCTGTTCGATACCCTGCACGAATTCTATATGAGGAACATTTTCTTGTAAATCAGTGTAAGCAGGCTGCCATCTTTTGTAAAACCATAAGATCTTTTCAGGAGGAGGTGTTATCATTGATTCAGCCTGTTGCAGTAAATGTTTCATCCAGGTTGTTTTTCCGCAAGAGGTCGGTCCTGCCAATAACATTGTAAATGGGTGCCTAAACACAAAGGCATTCTCCTGTTTTGACGATACTTTCAAACGCGGAAGATAAATTTGTCTCAATCCGTGTAATGCTTCGGATGATAAAAACTTTTCTTGCGGTGTCTCGGGTGTTACAATGGGCACGTGTGTGACATCGGGTGCTATGTGTGCCACATTAGGGTTTATATTTGAGACGCGTGTAACATTTGGCATTGCGTGTGCAAGATCAGCCGACGATGGATTTACAATTCTTTTCTCATTCCAACCCGACATTGCACCCCTTTTGTGCTGTGTAAACATATGTCTCCTGAATGAATAAGGTGTAGCAAAACCCTTTGAGCACTTTTCGCATGTTTTATTCATGGTGACTCTTCAGTGTCTAGGAATAAAACGTCTTCATCTAAATGTAACTGCCATCTTTTATAAATTTGCCCACTCGATGCATAGGATTTTTAGTTAAATTTATTACCCAACAAACAATGTATTTGACCTAAATACCCGGATTTGTAAAAGGCCTTAGCCAAACCATAGCCTTAACTTTTGTACCTTAACGAAAGCAAGTGGCTAGGTGGCTCAAAAATATTTGAAAAGTTTATAAAAGACCGTAGAAACAAACAAATCCGAGGTGCGTAGTATAAGATTGAATATTCTCGATCAAAAACTTTAAACCTTACTAACTGAGCCATATAGAGTGTATCTTGTATCTAAGGAAAAAATATGTGGATACCCAAAGGTTACCATCCGTTTAAATTAATCAGCCCGGTGCAACAGCAAACCGAAATGGCTGAAATGTTGGTCAAAAGGAAGAGAGCCATGGAAAAACAGGCTCAGAAAAAAGGAATAGGAAAACCGACGGAAAAAAAGAAGAAAAGTATAAGAAAAATGGTGAAGAAAAAGAAGACCGGTAATAACTATGTAACTAAAAAGTCTGGGAGTAAAAATACATCAGTCAGGAGAGTTAAAAAGTCTACAAGAGGTCGAAGGATGGTGCGAACGGATATATTTTCGTGATGGAGTACAATAAGGCAGTTACTGCGTCGATTTTATCGAACATCCGAATTTTTAATGAATAAAAAATATAAAAAAATTTTAAAAATTAAAAAAATAAAAACAAAATCAAAAAAAAAAAGATGGAGCATGTCAGATATCACCCTAGTATCGCAAAGTATACGTATACGATAGAATACTTGGAAAAATTACCCAGCAAGAAGAAATACGCGGATGCCAAAGAGTGTGCGATGGCTGGATTACAGTACGGTCAAGCCAGATTCGGTAACGACCTAATAAATGTGAGAGTGCTAAAAGATGGTCAAGTGATTGAATCCTGGCAACAATGAGTCTCGGTTGGGGTCCCGAGACGATACCCTTGTCTGCGAACAAATAATACCTTCCGAGGAAGGGGGGACCAGGAAACCCTGGAAAAAAACTAATATTTACAGAGTACACATATTTTATTGAACATTTCACATAAAACATAGAGAAATTGAAAGTTTATAGGGTCTCTCGGAACAGCAGTTTGTAGTCTTCGGGAATAGTCTCTAACACTGGTAGGGTAGTTTCCTCCAATGGCGCATATTCGACTTCTTGTAGTCCTAAAATCTTGAAAACTTTCTCGACGTTTTCTGCCACGTTACTTAAAGAGATCAAATGCAAGTAATTTTGTTCCGCGTCTTCTTCTAAACAGCTATGGTCCCTCTGTCCCGGCATGTCGTATTGACAACCATAGCAGTGCTCTCTAACGAGATCCGACGCTGCCTTTTGGGTCATATAGGCTCTAACGAGTCTGACGAGTTTCTGTTTGTCCGGGGCAGGAGCCTTTTTCTCAGTTATAGTGTAGGGCCACCCTTCCTGTTCGGCGTACTGCTTCAGAGACGTCTTGGAGAAGAACGATTTAGGAGATCCGTGCTCAGCGCTGTAAAGGTACTTGGTTATGGTAGGTTCAGGAGGAATGTTTTCTTTATCCGCCGGTGAGAAAATCTCGAGGGCTTTCTCTTGAAACTCTTTCCATTGGATTTCATCCAAATTGATGTACAGATTATTCCTCTTAAAGCAGACGTACATCTTGCCGTAAAAGGGAAGCGTCTCCAGGTTAGATTCTTTGGTAAGTTCGAACTTGAAATTTTGTTCATTCTTCAGAGCCTCGGTTATGCGATGGAATTGTTTTGAAAGCTTCTTCCAGACGTTACTGGAAAAGCAAATGTAACGGTTGTTTTTGCTGAGACGCACGAAAGTAGTCTCGTTGAACTTGCTCTTTTCTGCTGTCAATTCCATGTTTGCTGCCCGAATGCTACATTGCGATGTATTTATAGAGATGCTCATCAATTTTATAATCGAATGCCTGCTTCTGATTGGTGTGACGCTAAATCCAGCATTTTGACCATAATTCATGCAATTTGATTGGCGTGACAATAAGACAGGGTGCTTCGCTTGGTGGGACCATAATTGCTGCAATTTGATTGGTTGGAAGAAAAATTGTGTGTATGTGTTTCTATATTCTAGAATTTTTTAAAATAGTCCGTGTCCCTTTGTAGGACATAATCCGTTGATGTCGGTGAACTTGTCGGGAACTGTCATCAGAAGGTAATGGCATCCTTTACTGTGCTTCAGGTGCTCTTCGTAAGCTTTTATGATGCTTTTATTTTGAAAATATGAAAAGTAGCAAACACTAGAGTCATTCAGCGGTTAATGGACTATATAATCCTTTTACCTTTCATGACTATTTCATTTTTAAATGTCCTTACAAATTTTTACGGGTTTAAATGTCTTAACTATTTTGGATGTTTCATATTTATGATAAATTTGTAGTTTTAAATGTCCCTTATTTGTTGCTATAAATATGTAGATGCTTAAATATACAAAAGTTGTTTACTAGTTTTTAAAGGTTCTTGGATGTTTGCTGTTTTTTTTATTTTACCTTTAGCTGTTTACATGATTTTATTTAATGTAGCTTTAAATGTTGTTTATTTGTTGGTGATGCTATGAATATTTTATGTACTTCCTTCCAATAAATGTATTTCATTTCAACCTCATTTTCACAGATAATTAACACACCCTGCATTAAGTAAAACCCCCAACTCCCCCATATCCCCCCTCCTCACACGGATGGGCCGTGACTGCTGGTCACAAAAATCTATACAACCCCACACAGGGACCACGTAGATTGTGTGACTATTTGTGTGACTATACTACCCCCCTTACTACTATCGCCTGCTTGCCAGTTACCTCAATACCTGCCAGATATCCTAGACAAAAGATTTTTTGTATTATTTTCAGGTATTGTTGTGGCATAGAGTACATACAAATCAGAAAATGCAGGCTCAAATATTTATACTCTTAGGCTTTTTACCCGGATTAATATATTCTAAAGCTTGTTTCCAGAGAATGTGTAACTGTGAGAATGATATGGCTGTTTGTATAGATGTTGTATGGGTGGAATTTACCTATAATCCAAAAATCCGTATTTTATATCTGAAACAGTTGGAATATCTAGATATCCATCTAGTCTTGAAAAATTTTCCCTCTTTAGAATATTGGGTAATGATGGATATGATGTACTTCAACTGCAGTTGGATTAAAGAAATTCCATTGCAAATTAAAGTATCCACTAATATGTGCACAGACAACGTCCAGAAAGGTGAGTTTATTAACCTATGCAGATGAAAATGTAATCTAATAGTCAGAGAAAAAATGCCTTTGGGGTGCTTAGACTCGGGTTCGAAATTTCCTGCTATTTTTTAATAGGGAATGGAGATTTTTAACAGATTTCCTCAGTCTGTACATTCACAGCTTACTCTCATCGCCTCCAAAGAAGCACAGAGGATAGCAATGCCTCATTAATATGTTTATGAGGTGCTTACCTACGGGTTCGAAATTTCCTGTTAATTTTAATTGGGAATGGAGATTTTCAACAGACCTCTACAGCAATTTTTTCCCTTTTTTTATTAGCTACAACAGAGAGTGAGATATGGGAGGATACCCAGTCCTTATTGTCATCAACAGGTCTCTGGGATTCAACTACCTCTGCCCAGTATTCGTCAAATAATTCTGACCATAATATGACCAAAAATAGAGATTACAGTAGCACTCATATCCAAAGGTACTACTGGATATTAATCTCGATCAGTACCGCATGCATTATGGTTGTATTACTATTTGCATGGATTTTGGGAAGAAAATTATTATGCTGTAAGCTTCAAAGAAATTCGGGAAATGAGACAAATGCTGTCGAAATGGAGGATGTGAGACATACTGCTGATGAGGAGACTGAGACCAATCCAAAAAGGTAGGAAATTTGTTATGAAATAGTGAAATTATTATTTTTTATTTTGTGACGTCACATTGCATGAACATATAATTTGTGACGTATTTTTTAGCTAGTGACAATCTATGACGTTTCTCAGACCTTGTTTACATGTCTATTTTCTTCATCATGGCTTATTTAGTAGAGATTTTATTTATTGTATCTTTATATCAGTCAAGTATAGATTGCTATCATGTTGAATGTAACTTTTATAAGGATACGTCGCATTTACATATTGTGGGATTGAGATCATTTGAAGACTTTAAAAATTACGGGATCAAATGTGGTGATTACGACGTCGTTACTCTAGTATACGAAGACTGTTATCTGGGACAAATCACACTTCCTCTTAGGAATATTATCCTAAGTTACCCAAATTTGAGGACTCTGTATTGGCGGTGTAAAGGATATTGTGTACATCAAGATACCAGAATCACTGTAGTCGGATGCAGTTCGGGTAAGAGCTAGGAATCATATACTCTATTGTATTAAGGATCTATGTGATCCTAAGATTTCATAAAGTCTAAAATATTTATGCATTGCTGCATACTGAGTTATCAGATTTCACCTACATTTTTCATATAAAAATATTTGTCGGATGTCATGATAACCACACTCTGTTGAAAATCTCCATTCCCAATTAAAATTAACGGGAAATTTCGAACCCCAGAGTAAGCACACGAATGCAATCTGTCGCCTCATATAGCTTTAGTTATGGGTTTATGCGTTACAGCATATCCACTTAACAGATTTCACCTTACAGTTTTATACATAAAAATATTTGTATGTAAATCACACAATTTACAGATTTTTATATTTCTTTTATTTTTTATGTTTAGACCACAGAGAGGAGTCAGACAAATGCAACCGGAGGAGATCTGAGGTGAATGCCCAGGATGATTATGACAATGATTGTGAGCATCATGATGATGAGAATTATGATGATGAGCAGGATAACGACCAGAATGACCTATATGCCCTTCTGGTTATACCTTTTTTTGGAATTATTGGTGGTATTATGGTGTATGTTATTCGACGTTTTAAGGATAGACTGCTAATTATAATTCTGGATACAATTTTTAATTGCACTGGGGGTAGAGAAAGAGTTGAAACTAGCACATCAGAGACTGATAGCACGAGTGCTGATACGACTTATGTGAAAGAAAGGTTACAAGTTCCACAGGTTACATCAGAGACTTCCAGTTCCATTTTTCCCCTCAGCTCATTCTCTGCCGACACCTGGGACGACAGGATTGTGACAGACGCTAAAAAAATTTTTGATCACTGGATGGAGGAGAGGAAAAATGTAACCGAGGTGTCTACACAGGTTAGTGATTCAGACATTGAGATGCAGATAGAAATGAAGGATATATCAATAATGAGGTCTAGTGATGAGGTACATAGATCTGACCATGAAGTGGAAACAGCAGAGACCAGCTTCATACAGACTAGGTCTGGTCGTACATACAAAAAAAATTTTGTATAAAAAAAGAATGGAGAAAAAACTTTTAGACTTACATTTATAGATTGAGACCTCATGGACCTTAGTTTCAGTTATTTTGTAATTTTCAATTTTTTTTTTTTTTTTTTTCAAGTAATTATTGGAATTATGATCATATGATAGATTTGTTGGTTATTAATTTAGAATATTACTGTCGTCCATAATATGTTGTAATTGTGTTTCCATGAATGTTTGTTGACATTTCTTATCAGAGAATTTTTTGGAAGAATATTATATATTTAATTCTTTTTAATTGTACTAATTATCATCCTTTGATTATTATTATGTCTCTCTGATATATACATATATGTAATTTTCTTGTGAGAATAGTTCATAAAGAATAATATATGTGATAATTTTCCATCTTTTATTGTCAAATAACCATATAACCCTTTCAAACAATATACATAAGAATTTCAATAAAAAATCCTATACAGGTATCATGGCGTAGAGCATATTAATGATATCTTTAACAGAGGATTCTACATAGAATGACTTTAAAAAATAAAAAAATTCAGCGTCACACAATGAAAAGTAATAATTCAGTCACATTGAATGGAATTGAAGGTGTAACAGAAAAATATTTTTTTAAAAATCTTTTGAGAAAAATAGACTGGTCATACATCCAATTTATTATGTTAACATTTACACAAACCATAGCAGACTTCTCCATTGCAATGACTGGTGTCGCTGATTGATTGCAAAGAAAAAGCTAAATAAATACCAGTACTTTGTAAATGGAGACATATGATGAGCTCATATTGTCGAAATTCTTTTGAAATGGTTTATTTTATTAAAATAAAAATAGGTTAAGACACCTCCTTTAACAAGATAAATTATGACCTAGCACGCTGAACAATTCTTTTGAGAGATGACTGTACAGAGCGTTTTTCTGATTACACAGAAGATCTCATACAGAGTAAAAACCATAAATCAGCTTGATTGTACAGTCACCACACAAAAGGCGTGTCATGTACACTTGTTTAAATATTGCAGACAGACAAAGACCCATTAAACAACACAGCTGTGCGATGATTCATTTTTCAGTAGTGTAGGCTAGAAGACAAAGCCCCATTAAAAACTTGGCTAGCAGACAAAGCCCCATTAACCATTTGTAGCAGAGAAAGATCCCATTAAAACAGTTCTAACCCCATTAAAACAAGTCCCATTAAGCAGACAAAGAGCCTCTGCCATTAAAACAGGCTTGGGTTAGGAGACAAAGCCCCATCAGCAGACAAAGCCCCATTAAACAACACAGCTGTGCGTGATGATTCATTTTTCAGTAGTAATATGATTCAGTAGGCTAGAAGACAAAGCCCCATTAAAAACTTGGCTAGCAGACAAAGCCCCATTAAAGTCCCATTAAAAACCCACAGCTGGTGTGATGATTCATTTTTTTTCAGAAGTAATATTGATCTAGTATGGGTAGCAGACAAAGCCCCATTGAAAAGCTTGGCTAGCAGACAAAGCCCCATTTATCACATGGCTAGCAGACAAAAGCCAAACCCATTAAAATCAGACAAAGAGCTGCCCATTAAACAGCACAGCTGTGTGATGATTCAGCTGAGTAATAGCTATAAACTATCAAAGTAAAACAAAAGTCCCCATTAAGCCAGTCTCAAGAACCTGTATAGAGTCCAATAACCTGTATAGAGCTAGTATCGACCCTCCCCTATCTAGCCATTCATCTACCATCTGCCCCAGGCAGCTGCACAGCTGTCAAAAAGTGACATGATTGATGGGAAACTCGACTCAATATACACTCGATATATAATTGTCATACACTGGATTATAATGTATAATTTTCAAACGGTCATAACTCTGCGAGGGATAGTCAGATTTTAAAAATTCAAACAGCGTCTTCATCCATGACTTCTGACGAACGTTTTGATGCCACACATGCTTGTGTTAAAGCATTAATAAAGAATTTAGAAAATATTCATGATCTATGTTAAGATTACACACATAACATAAATGACACCAGGATACTGCACTTGTAACACATGTGAAAACTTGTGGTAGTTGCTTAGCGTTGGTCGGCAGTTTACAGTACAGAACCCTGACAAACTGGATGTACTCATTTCCTCTTCCCTTCCAACTAGCCATCGTGACATGACCTGTACAGTGTTGAAAGCGACAAAAACCCCAAATAAAAAAATAAATATTCTTCTTGCTTGGCAATTTTTCCACGTATTCAATCCTATAATTTATTTGTTGTTTTATGTCGCATTCAACAGCCAGGGTCATATGGCGACGAGTAGTTTACAGGTGGAGGAAACTAGTGCATTCTGCACGGTAAACCACCGGGCATTGGCAAGTAACTACCAACTTTTCAACATGAAGCGGCCTCAGAGGTTGGAGGCAAGAACTCTAACCGCTACACCACCGAGCCCCCTCCGTTTAATCCTATAAGTATACTTTGCAATACTGGGGTGATATCTTGCATGCTCCATTGTTGCAGATGTATCCAATTTTCCTGTGTCCCCACAATAATCTTTCAAATGGCAATGATTGGTACTCGAGGTTTCTGCAATATTCACCAGATTTCACTGACACCCCAAATCGCTGTAAATCACTCGATGCGTCAACTTTGCCATCTGGTCAGGCTCTGATCTCTGATTAACACTCTCCCCCTTGTATATCTTGAATCAGACATCTCTCACTTGACTGTTTATAGATCTTCTCGTATATTGGTAGATTACATGGTAATCCCACGGCTAATCCGAGAAGCGAAACTTGAATGATCGTTAAAAAGAAAGGCAATAAGAAAACTTTGTTACCATCTTTTATTTCAATAGTCCATAGAGAATCTCTTGGGCTATTCACATAGATATGGCTACTCTACCCTCTAACTCTCTACAGTTGAAACGCCTATTTCCAATCCAATTTAACATTGCAAGATTAGGCCAGTCATCTAAATTCATTATTTGGGATAAGCTGCTGTTAATATCCAGCATATCTATATGCCATATATCCAACCTATTAAAGCTTCAATTGTTTTACAGGATATTAAACTCAGAGACTCATAGCATCCACAAATGCTGGTTCACCCCAAGGTTTGCAATAAAACCTAGGTATCCAATGTATATATAGATGTATATACAGTAGTTATTGGGATATTCTTTCATTTCTGTGCATCATCTGTATCTGGGTTCTTTACACATCAGGGTCTAGTAAGCTTCAGAAAAATCTCCATTTGTATAGTTTAGGGTGATGGAATGGACATGGAATGGACACTCCATCTACCATAACCTCTGTGAAATTTAATTGGTAATTTTTAAAATTGTATACTCCCGTGATACACATCATTGGCAGACCACCCCTAACTTCCCCTTTCTATATTGCAAGCTTTCAAATCCGACTTCTAAAATGGGTACATGGTGCATTGCTTTTTACATTGGTTATTTATATTCTGTAATCATCTTGACACGACATCTAATTCTTGGTTAATTACTCTCTGCAAATATTTACATTCTCTATACTCTGGCTATTTACAGCTTGTACAGGTGCATATACTTGAGTGCACTAGTAAAAGATTTTTACACTAGGTAAGCATTGGTGTGAACCTTGTCATGGGTCACAGAGTGATCGATTTTGTTAGAAAACAGATCACAAGACCACCTAGTGGCTCATATATTTACTACTATTTATTTTTGGGCTCATATTAGAATAAGAAGAGAACAAGTGTGTTCTGAGTGTGCAACAAACATGATTAATGAACCAGTTTAAATAAACTGATTTGTGCCAATTGGCTGGATTGCCCCAATATTCCACATCCACCATTTTTCTCTCATTGTGTATGTTGAGAGTCTATGGTATGGTACTTTAAAGAACACCATTCCTGCATGAAAAATTTCATGCCCTTAGCACCATGACCCATTTCTGTGAAGTACTCAGAGACTTGGATGATTGTGCTATCCCTGGGGTTTGACTATGAAAGTATTGTGTGTCATGGGATGCTAATTACTTTAAGTCTTTTTTCCTTAGGTTATTACTGGACTATCTTAACACCAGTAGCTATACCAGGAGGTTCATGATTCCATATGAAATTGTTTATATTGGGAATGGGAAGTCATTTCCTCTGTTTTCATCTGATTGTTATTAATGTACAATTTTGAAACTGCACTAAGTAATGTGCTGTGACTGACACTTCTGAGACCACAGAAAATAAAAACAGATGTCTTTTCAGTCACAGCTAAAGTTTACTATTGAAACCTTAATAAAGTGGTCTGATAGTGTTATAATATGCAGATTCAGGTAAGTGGGTTGATGATCAAAAGTTCAGTTTAGGTTGCCATATTAATCTATATAGTTTATTAGATTTGAACCCTCAGTTCCTCATGTGCGGAAAGTGAGAGTGTTGGCTTGCTCAAATTGCCATTTATATTGTTATTTGGATCAATTCTTTATATGTAGCCTTTTAGGGCAAGAGACACATTAGGTTATAATTGAAGAAATGATCATTATCTCCATGACAAATATACAAGTTGGAATATATGGCCATGCACTTTGAGTTATTGTTAGTTAGATAATATATTCCAACACGAAGTGTATTACCTACTTTTCCAAGATGGAAAGTCAGATGCAATTAATTCTAAGGTGGGATTATTACTACTACACGTATCTTTCCAAATTGTAGGTAATTGAAACTATGTATCTAATACTAATTTTCTGAACATGCAATCAGCAAAGAGAGTAAATAACACCACACATCCTATATAAATCGAGATAAAATGTCTTTTGGAGCAAATGCGTCAATCCCAGAAGGAATGAGACCTGCGTATTTTGTATTACAGAAAAAATGTCTCATAATTATACTACTGTTTGTATATGTCATGATAGAAAGTCCAATCTGGTAGAATTTGAAAGTAGAAAGTCCAATTGGAGTTTCTACCGGTCTACCAAGATAAACTTTTTTTTTTTGTTTTAATAGTTTTTATTTCTGCATATTATAAATGTACATATCATTTAATACAAAGCCGCCATGAACAGGCAATAAATGATTTGATCTAAATTACATTTATAGTATACGTACTGGTATCTCTTTTCGCATTGTCAACAGTTTAAACTGTGCATGAACATGTTTTTACAGGGTTAACAATTTTTGTCAGACCTAGTGTAAATTACAAGGAACAATTAGTAGTAGAAAATTATAGACAGGTCGAACCAAGTGTAAGATTTTCCCTTTTCAAACAGAGGGTACCACTTTGTCCATATTTTAAGGAAGGCACCTTCTTTACCAGTTAGAGTTGCAAAATATTTTTCCTCCTCATAAGCTTTACTCAATCTATATTTAAGTAATTGTAAATTCAGGACACCCTTGTTTTGACTTGTATCTAGTATATATTTTTTGGTTACCAACATAATTACGTTTAGTGGAGTTCTGTTGTTATCCTTATTAAAGTAGCCCAAAATAATTTCCATTTTTAAAAAATGAATGATTAATCCTATTTTTTGTTGTATCAAATTTTTAATTTCCCTCCAAAAATCTTGCACTCTATTGCATTCTACAAACATATGGAGAATTGATTCTTTTCTATTACAATGATTACATAGTTCATTATCTGATATTTTTAATTTATACAGGTAAGACTTTGTGTTCAAAATTCTATATAGTAGCTTCATTTGGAACCATATCAGATAATTGTTATTCACAGTTTTATGACATATATTGAATATAAGTCTCCATGTGTCTGCATCGATATTTATTTCTAGATCTATTTCCCAGTGGGTTTTCATCTTATTTTTATTTTCATTATTTTGCTAAGGATAGCATTAAACCCACTGGCACCCTTTTTGTTTTTCCACAGTGGGATGAGATAAAATGGGACAAAAGGTCTCTGGGCCTCTATGTTATGAGATGATAGAGACTTATGTTTTTTTTTATCATGTCTTTAACATTTCTTTGGACTCTAAGAAAATGTAGCGGGTAGCGGGTACCAGTAGAAAGTCCAATTGGAGTTTCTACCAAGTTTATCTTTCTACCGGTAGAAACTCCAATTGGACTTTCTACCTGTAGAATTTGAAATTCTACTATATTGGACTTTTTACCATGACATATACATCTACAATAAGCTTTTTCAAATGACATAATCTGAATTGTAATTTAATTACAGAAATAAAAACACTCTTAGTCACTAAAAATTACTCCGTTTTAATCACTAGTCATCACCACACACAATTCTAATTTAGGTCTGCATGGACCAGATTATATTTGAAAGGGCATCTGCATGCTCTTGCAGTTTAATACAGGAACTGATATTGTAAAGTCGAGTCTATTGCAATTTATACCAAGGATGAATGTGACTTAATTTTTCTGTTGTATATCTAAAAAAACTGCAGGGATATATTTTTACTATGCAGGTTTATTGAATTGCTTGTTTTCCTTATTTCTTGGGGTGGGTTATTTTCCAGGCTACACAATGAGCAGGAGGATTTTTTTCAGCCCACCAATCTGCCCCTGGACTGGTTTCCTAAAGGGTTTTAGACTTAGTCTAGACTAAGGCTTCGTCAGGGATTTAAATCAGAGCCTTTCGTCACAGATAAATCTCAGATTTAAATGGATTTCACTTAGTTACGTCCAACTTTGTCATATAAACAATGATCTGTGTCATGCGACCCTTTATTTTAAGTCATATATTCTACTGGTGACATATTATCTTTATTTTATTCATTTCTCCTTTGGAAAAATGCTGTTTTGCAATAGAAAACCTTGTACTAAATAAGAACATTGAAAGACTGATATCGAGCATCCTTTTTGTTTATTCTTTACTTTCAGGCACTTCAACTTCTGATGTGGAGAAAAATTTGTGGTGGCCATACGAGTGTTTGTTTGCAAAAATAAAGCCCACTTCCATCTAGACTTAACTATAGTCCCAAGACTTAGTCAAAGCTTAGAAATGTCAGTTTTGTGAATCTGCTAAGAATAAAACCACAGAATTAACCTGAGTTTAGAATAAAAGTCTTAACTTAAGGTCTAAGTCTAGGCTGAGTCCTTTTGTGTAACTGGTTCATTTTTTAAAAATTTTGCTGGGAGTTTCTTCAGAGAAAAAGTATACATACTTTGGAGCTCAGTAGTGATACTGAAATGTTGGGTACGAGTTGTTGGTCACAAGCTGCTGTGGTCACGAGATGCTCGTATCCCGATACGATTTTATCTTACACCTTCCCGATCCCATGACAGTCTAGGTTTAACATTCACCACTATTTGTAAACAAACCTAAAACCAAACCAAACTTGTCTTGACATACGGATACAAATAATCTTCAACTCTTCCTCAGTATGGCTGGAACACAGCGTGTACAAGCTTACCTAGAGAGGCATAAGATTGGAATATTATTTGAGGTATCAGAAATAACATGCTGATCACAGGGGGAATTGGTCAACTCGGACCTCAGCAAACTCTGCCCGGGCAACTTGGACTGCTCTACTGTACAGTAGTGCTACTGCTTCCCTGCATAAGTTGGCCACAGTCATAAGTTGGCCGCGGCTCATCTACAGGCTCGAGAAAGACAAATAGGTTATTGTACACCAATGAAAACTGTTGCATATAATAAGTTTAACAATAATACATGGTTTCAGGGCGGTGGTACTAAAAAGCGTATGGGGTGTATGGGGGCGTATGGAAGTGAATGGAAGCGTAGGGGAGCATATGGAGGCGTATGGAATGGTGAAAAAAGTATGGAACTGGTATAAAAGGTGTATGGAACTGGTAAACAACCTTTAACCATTCTATTTTTCACAATTTGTTATCATGTGTTGTTTAAATGCAATTCAGATTTATCAGTCAGTGGGTGTCATCAGTAGTTTATGCATTATATTATATGGTTTAATTTGGTGGAATGATTTCACCAAACAGTTCTGGTCACAACACTCAGCATGGTCAATTTTTTTCTGAGCGCGCATGCTTGCTAAATAAAGCTCAAAGTTTTAATGTTGATATTTAATTTGATCCATATTTTGATAATTGTCTGAATCTAATACTATCAAACAGTACATCGGATATACATGTTTTTGATATATTCAGTCGTATGATCACTTTAACTCAAGGTTTATATATAGCCTCATTTTCAGACAGACATTTATGTAACAAGACAACAAAGTTATGAAATTTCAATGGTTAAGGGGTAGTTACACTTGCATGTCCCATTTATAGCACTCCAATATGCTTTTTTTATACTCCATATCCCTCCATACACTCCCATACGCCTCCATACACTCCCATACGCCCCCATACACTCTTTAGTGCCACCCGTTTCAGGGTGTAGTAGGCCACTATGTTAAAGCCCAGTGAAGCTGTGGTGAGGGCGGCCAACTTATGACTTTGGCCAACTTATGCAGGGAAGCAGTAGAAATGGTGTTCAGTGTCATAATTTCGCACTTAAAATCTAGGAAATACTTACAATCTAAGTTAGAAATGGTCTAGAATATGGCCCCTGAACACAAAATGTCGTAACCGGTCGTCCGTCAGGTTAGACTGAGTTTCTGTCCCATCGCCAATTGCTATTGATATACTTGTCGCCGTGGTCAGTAACAACTCTTAGGTGAGGATCTTGACTAGGGCGAGGAAGGGAAACAGCAAGAATTCTTAACTAGTTTTATTTACTTACACGGTGGAACAGCAGAAAAATACAATGATCCAGTACTTGAAACCAGGGAAGAAACACCTGTCAAATAACATAAATACTTTATCACAAATGCAATAAAACTGTTCAGTGACAAAATAAATAATGGGAATAAATTAACCAATAAATGGTCCGAATAAAGATTTAAATTAAATAATAAATTATAAATCACTACATGCTAACAAATAAACCATCTCCACTTCAGCCATTACAAAATAATAATGGGCAACTACATATCAAGCACCGGTTACAGATTAAAATAAGCATGACTAAATTAACACATTATTATAACAGTTTCAAGCAACTACAAACCAATCAGTTAGATTATTGTTACATGATTATCCAAGTCACTTTAAACCACCAAAGATAATATTAACATGGAGATTGCACCATATGTACCATAAATTCATAAATCATGAATTACAAGACAACCTAAGCAACAAAGTGACATACAAAGCGACACAGATGGATAATCACACAACACAACACTAACCTGTCACCCCATCCACACAGTTACAACCAACTTCAAATCATCCGACAAGAACATAAATCAACCTTCACTGCTTAAATTCATGACTTTCTTTGACCAAAAAGCCCGCGGTCATCTGACCTTTAACCTTTCAAACTATATTTCACTGCTGACCGTTCCGATCGCTAAGTGGCTATGTACACTATTAAGGTCGTACAACAATAAAATTTCCGCCCGATTCCCGAAAACGCTACGTACACAACTCACTGCCACATACTGATGGACACAATGGCGAGGGAAGAGCTCACACGTACTTGTTTTCTGTGTAAATTTTGAACGGCATATTTGTACACATAACTTCTCAAGTATAAAGTGTCATTTACATTCTTTGAGCTATGTTTATGTGCCGTTCACTAATATTCCCCAGAGGTCATGGAATTCCCCTTGCATTTCCTTGCAATATTTTATAAAATAGAAGCATGGACAATAATCAAATACTTTAAACTACAGAATTCATGGTCATGGCACCCAAGACCTAATATAATATATTTTATAAGATATTGCAGGAAATGCTAGGGGAATTCCGTGACCTCATATCTTCTCAAGAATATTAATGACTTGGGAGCTATGGCTCTGAGTTCTCAAGTTTGAAGTATTTGATCTTCATCTATGCTTCCATTTTATGAAATATTAAAGTGAGTAAAGTGCAAGAGTGTTTTATGAAATTTATAAGCTTAATTGGAGTTTTGTTCATGGTATCATCGTTTACAGTTTTTTTACTATGAATGTATTGGTATAACATAATCATAAATCAGGTTGACCTAGTTAGAGTAATGTGCAAGATTATAAGCCTAATTCGAGTACTGTTCATGGAAAATGTTTGTGGATAAACACACCCACGTAGATCTAAACGAATAAGTAAAATAACATATTGTCTTTGGTGACACATGTCATACTTATTTTTTTATAAAAATATACATAATGATCTACAGAATTGGCATTTTATACCAATTTTTATATTATGTTTTGGCGAAAATGGGAGATTTTTTAACCTGAACATTACTTTTGGACTCGATTTAGAAATTGAATTAAAAGTAAAATAAATCGCTCTCATTCAAATTTTTATCATCAAAAGAGATTGGAAAAAGCATGATACACTGTTTTCTATTTTTATTTATAAAAATTAGTTATGTTTTGTCCAACAAATCAGGATAAGTACACCAGAAATTGAGGGTTTTTAAATGATGTTTTTCAATTAATTAATTGGCATTGATAAAAAGTATTTAAGTATTTAATATACACAACAATTTTTATACCACTCTTAAGGGTATTTATTGTAGCTGGTAACAGTTTTATTGGATGAAAATTGTTTATTATCGCATTTTATATATCAGTATGATATTTAATCCATTTTAAAGATAAATTATTGTAGTCTATTTCAATTTTTTTCTAAATAATTATTCAAAATGAGTAGTGTATGTTCATGCAAGAATTTTCTCAGTTGATTGTGAACTTTCTCATCAGTCAGCCTCTTATGAGAAAGTTCACCCAATTATTTTCGAAACACAATATAGCATTTACTATTATTGTGTAAGGCATATCATCACAAAATTTATTGTGAACAACACTTTTAAAGTGACTAATACACTTCAGTGTGATTTTTCTGTTTTTATCTATGAGTGTGGTGCCTGAAAGTGCCAGTCACTTGACTGTTTACTGCTGGTTCTAGGCTCGATATGCAGCCTGATAGCCTAGGCCTGGGATCTGCTGACAACTCCAATACCCAGAGATAAATCTTAGATGAAACCTTAAGTTTCCTAAATGAAGCATACTTCTGGCTTGATAATACAGTGTAAAACCAAGGGAACTAGATTATTCCAAACAGCAATGACTGTGGCTAGACATTCCCTGAAAAACTAAACATGGTTCCAAAAAAGATTACCAAATCTTAGAGATATGCTTACTAAAGCCACATTTTCATACCTATTCAGGATTCTGAGACTTGGAAAATAATGCCCACTCACTGCACTCGATTGGGCAAATACACTTACTGCCCCATTATCAAGAAAATTGATAATGTCACCTGCAAGATCACTGGTAAAAATACAATACAGTTAACTTACCTAATAAACTTCCTTGTGAACTTAGTAATGCCGTATATTTAATCACATGCATAAAATGTGATCAATGTTATTTAGGTGACAAAGGCAGACTATTTAGTATATAAATCTATGATCATTAACTCTCTGTCACTAAACCTATGGATTCCAGGATCACCCCAGTTTCCAAACATTTAACTGGAAAGGGATATTCTGTCAGGAATATGCAGTTCCCAATCATAGGTGGTATTCTCCCAAGTACAACACTCCGAAACAGGTTCACAAGAGAAGTTTTGAATGGTGGTGGATGTGTAATATTGGAGCAACCCAATTTATCTAATTGTGTGTGCATTCTGGCTTCATTTCACACTCATGAGCCCCCTTTTACACCCATGTTTTAATGTCACAGACACGATTGATATATTAATAATGATGCCCGTGAATTTAATATATCTATCCTACCTTTAAAAAATATATTTCAACTTATTTAAGAAATATTCAAACACATGTCTATCAATCGTGCCATTTTGAATATTTAATGAGGGGCGTGTTTTAGCAAATATTAGGTGGAGTTGGAAATAAAAAAAATGAACTGAGTTTTTTTTGTCTCAACAATTACTTTACCAGTTGGGGTTACATTTTTAAACTAACATAACAACAATCATAATACATAAATGGTGTTTGGCAATATTTTAGAATACTTCTTTTGTCAACGATTAATTCACCTGTTGGGGTTAGATTTCTAAACAAATGTAACATTCATAACCACTGAATGGAGTTTAGCAAAAGTCTGAATTGGAAGTCTATTTACAATCATTTGTGAGCAATTAGTGGGCGTTAATGGCATGGCATTTACTCAATCATGATTGCTAGAAGGTGTTAAGCAATTGACTGAAGTGACAGTCCAATTACCAGTTTTGACTGCAATCAGTTTGGTGATTAATAACATGTCAACTAGCTTGAGTTTTATTACACATTTTTTTTCCATATTCCCGATTGTAAACAGGATTGCCACACAAGTGCACTCAGAACTCCAAAAAGGCTTATTGGTCACAGTTTTAATAATTTGGCCATAATTTGTACAATACTACCTTCTAAAACCATCTCCATGTATATCATATAATTCAGGACTTATTTCATGCAAATTTAACTCTTACAATGTATAATGGTACCTTAGTACCATCCATAATCTATCAAGGATGAAAAATTGTTCAAAGTATGGAGATCTGTTGGTCTTTTCCCCAGAGCCATTACAAGTGAGGTACCCCACCCAAAGTGTGAAAATTTCAACACTTTATCACAATTTTCTCATTTACTATTGCATGGATTTCTCTCTTATGCTGCATATATGTACTAGGCCACAAATAGATTCCCTTGTGTGAGTATCATGCCTAGATCTTTCTTAATTATTTTTTATGCATTTTTAAAATAATTTTAAATGCATTAAAATTCATGAAATCATGCACTAAATCACTTATAACTTGAGAAGTATTGCATTAAGAGCATTTTGTTAAAATATGTTATTCAGCTACTTTTCTATAGATATAACATGGTGAGTTTTATATTATTTTGAAGGATATAAACATTTTGCACAAATTGCCCATATCAATGTCATTACAGAATATTTTTGTTTTTTTTATGATCATACATTTTGTGATTTTTGTATATTGAGCAGCTACTGAACTTAGACTTTTCAAACTCTTAAGTCTTTATTTTATTTTCAAACAAAATCTTCCTTGCCAGCATTTTTTTTGTCCATATGAAGTGAAGCTTTAACTGCTTGTAAATCTGTCAAAGTGTCAATACATTCTAAATTTTCACAATTAAAACATCATTGGAAAGGTTATTGTATATAGACTTTAACAATGACTTTTTATGTATATTATTGTGTGAAAGTTATTTCAATTCAAAGTTACTGAAGCAACCAACAGATAACTTGAAATCTAGGTCAGCAGATCTGCGATACATAATCTTTAAATATGTTTAAGTCGAGGAAACATAAATATTTCAACATTTTGGTGGATATTTTGTTCATACTTGTACCTCAGTGATGCATAAAGTGTTTTATAGGTGTTGAAAACTTGATAACTTAATGTACATTTATGTTATGATATGATCTGTTGATATCTTTAATTAAGTAGCTTGATTACTGGTGCAGCTAACAGGCTTGTATGGTGATTCATTGGGTCTTTGTAATATTAAAAATATATTAATATATTTCCTGACAATTGATTACGGATCAAATATTTCATGGATCCTCCATTTAATGCATTGCAGATCTGAGTGTTATTACTGCCTGACTGGTGTACAAGTTCCTACAAAGTGGTTATCCAAAATACTTTGTACCTGTCCTTAAGCCTAGACATAGTGTTTATTACCCCACAGCCCTTAAGGGCTGTTGGGGTATTGTTTTCACCCATGTTGTCCAGATGGGCGGGCGCCGGGCAGGTGGCCAGTGGGAAAAAGTTTGTCTGGGCTGCATCTCAGTAAACATAAGGTGCTGGAAGTTGTTACTTGGTAGGGACATTGGTTATAGGTTGTAGGTGTGCAGTGTCAGGGTGTGACCTTGATTTGACCTTGCTGTAGGGTTGCAAGCGAGTCCGAAAATGCGCCTCGGTTCCTCATTTTGGAAGAATCGACTCAGACTTCGTTAATTACTTGATTATCGCCCATGAAATAAACATCATATTTAGAAATATTACACCTTATAAAATTATTAAAATGTATACAACAAGAAATAATCTTGATAATTCATTGAATTTCGTAAAAAAGACGCATTTATAATGCAAAATACAGGAAACTTTAAACTTTAATGTTTAGAGGCGTCTTTGAAATACGTTATATTAAAATGCAGTCTTATAAAAACATTGTTACACAAACAATTAACGTTTGCAAATGCTTAAAATATAAAAAATTAAAACGGAAGCACCATATATTAGTAAAATATATATTATATAAATATATTCATATATCTTAAGAAAAAAATTTAATTTTGTAGTTGACTACATCTATGTTTAGTTGTTTTCGGAGACCCGGGCCGGTATTCATAAAACTTGCTGAGACCAAATTTTGTCTCAAGTTTTAAGTTTTGGTCTCAAGTCTGAGACCATTTTTGGTCTCAGACTTGTTAGCTATTCACAAAACAGTTGAGACCAAATTTAGTCTCAGATTTGGTCTCAAACTTAAGACTGGTACACAGTTGTCTAAAATATTTTGTTCAAAGTCTCAAGCATCTTAACTGAGATTCATATTTTTATTTTAGCAACAAAGAAGTGGATCATGTGACATGCAAAATAAGAAACAATTGACACAATTTTCTATTTATTTTTTATTTTAACAGACAGTATAATTTTTGTTAAAAATTAAAACACAAAACGAATATTGATCTTTAAAAAATGTTGGATATATTTGCAAGTTTATGATTTGTTTACATTGGGAAGACTTGAGACTAGTCTGAGCTGAGAACCTATTTGTGAATAACAAGTTGAGACTTGGTCTCAGCTGAGACCAAATCTCAAAGCTGAGACTATTTTTTGTCTCAGAGTTAAGATCTCTTTATGAATACGTCCCCTGGTTCACTTTTCTTGCCCCGAGTATTAAACTGAATTGTTTTGTTTCCAAGTAACCGAAGAATCGTTGCAGCCCTGGTAGTGACCTTGACCTTTAAAATCTTAGCCGGGCTATATCTCGGAAACTGTAAGATGTAGGAAGTTAATACTTGGTAGGGACATTGTTGGGAATTGTAAGTGTCCAGTGTCATGATGTGACCTTGATTTGACTTTTAATCTTACCTTTGTGACCTTGACCTTTAAATTTTTGTCCGGGCAATATCTCTGAAACCATTTAGTGTGGGAGGTTGATGCTTGGTAGGGACATTACCTAGAGGTTGTAGGTGTGACATATCATGCTGCAATCTTGATTTGAGCTTTGACCTTGTCATAGTGACCATGAGTTTTAAAATCTTGATCAGGCTATTTCTTGGATTCTGTAAGATGTATAATGTTGACACTTAGATGGGACATTGGTGTAAGTACTTTGGCTCTGCCAAAACGTGTTCACCTGCCATATTTGAGACATGTTTCCTTATGACAAAAACATATGGATTGCTGCAACTGCATATTATATGAACCTTTACATAATTGTGCTATTTCCATTGACAGCTGTTATTCACTTAATAAAATTTTACAGCTACATAATTTTTAGTATACTGATTAATGCTGTCATCTATTGAATTGTCTTGTTTTCACACTTTAGCTTTACATACATTTTCTTTCTCTTAGAAGTTATTTTATCTATTTATTTGGACCGTTTATGGTGCCTTTGTACTGTTTCACTTCTTCTATATCTCATGGTGTAGAAAACTATTTCCCCAGGCTGTGGGGTACGGGCATCTCTGATGCTATTTTAATACACTTAAAAGCAAGGTGATGGTGTGTCTGCCACTTCAGTATATAAGTCTACTAAGCATTTTGGCCTCAGCATTGCTTATGATGCTCCGAAGATTTTTCAATAATTTGCCTGATGATGTATGTTCAGCCATTTCTCTCCACTCATTCAGAATACATATATATGTATATGCTGCATTTTTCAGGAACTGATGGGAAAAGTGATTGCTGACCAGCCTGATGAGCCAGTCCATTACCTGATTCGTGCTCTAGAGAGAAAGAGTAACAGACAGGTCAGTTACAGCCTTTTTTAGCATTTTATTACAGATCTGAATGATTTCAGTTGGTGTAGGTTGTATTATAATACAGTTGTATAGGTGTAGGAAGCCGGTGTGTGTCAGATTCTATAAAACACCAGGTATTGGCGAGTTATAACTTACCCTCATTAGGACAGGACCAAGCTTTAAAAACCCATTTGCTTAGAAATACAAGGTTATTCTGTACTTACCACAAAGTCCCACTTGTATTAAAAACCGGGGACTTAAGCAATGACAGCTTAGTTTGGACACATTTTAAAGATTTTTTTTTCACTTTTATTTTTGGTTTTGCAGTATTTTGTACCAGATGCATTGCTGAATGGTGATTTATTAGTACAAAATTGGGAACTGGTATTGTTGAATAATTGCAGTATTTGGTGAGAGTTTTGCTTTCAAATTGTTACTTGTATTTTACCAAGTCAAAATTACTTCTTTCTCCCTGTTAATAAAATTGTATCTTCTATTGACATAGAAATTAATATTTAAGATAGTCAATGAGGTCACTCTTGATATATGTAAAGAGAAACAAGATTCATGTAAATTCAATTATTTACCTAAAACAGTGAACTTTGCCATTTCTTCATCTGCAGTAGTTTATACCATGAAATACACTTCCTTTCAGAGTCAAGTGCTGAGGAGGAGCACAGATGGAGGTGAGTTAGCTGTGACTTAAGTCATACTCAAGCTCTCCCGCCCTCAGTAACGTATGACCCTATCCATGACATTTTGTTCTCTATTAATGCAAGTCAAGTACTTCTTGCTCTCACAAGAGAAAGTCAGGTAATGACTGCTATTAATAGAAGTTATGTTTACCATGACCCTGTGAGTATATGTGATCCCATTGACTGGGATCATAAGTAATACATAGTCTTTGTAAACCTTTTTCTCCATGCAAATGAGTTGGGGGTTCAATGTCCCTTGTAGAGTACCACATTTAATCCAGGTTCTTTGTAGAAATTTTGTAAACTAAGAATTTAAAGTAAAATAACACATATGGTTCAGAGAGAGTAAGTGATGTATAAATGTTATCAGATGGAGACTTTGGAGCTAAATTATATTAATGTTTATTTTGGTGTAAAGTTTAAAAACAACACTGATGTTGTCACAACCTGTTTCAGAGAAAATGGCCGTCCCAAAGGAGAGAACAAGTTACGACAAGCCGTGGCAGTCAAACAGCAAGAAGATGAAAGGCCGGGACAGCTCTGCAGAACGAGCGAGTGAGTTAAACAGACAGACTGGATAATAGACAACATCGTGTCTTGTTTCTGGGATAGTGTTCTATTCATACTTTTCCTGAAAATATCGACCTATGTACCCTGGTTTTAGGACAGGTTTCCAAAGTATGACCTTGTGTCACTTTCATGAAGTACAGCTCATTGTTTTGGATTAACTTAAAAATCCTCATCGGGGGCACGTACTTGTTTTCTTGTCATTTTCATTTTCTTTTGCCCTGTGTGTGAGTGGGAAAATATTTTGAGTTTCTTTGATTCAGTCTCAGAGAAAACTTCAGGTCATCGTAAGCAACTGGTCAAAACACTCGGTCATCATGGTTGACAAAACAAAACTCCTTGTGCCAGTGGACTTTTGACATGTACAGGCTGCCACTTAATGCCCAGGGAAGGCGTGCAGAAAAAGGGCTTAGCCATGTATTGACCTTTACCTTTTGTAGAAAATTTCAGCAGAGTTAAGCCTAACAACTAGCTCAGAGTCTCAGACATTTGGTAAGTATGGCCCCAGGTCAGAATGACTTAAGAGTTGATTGGACTATGAATGCCCAAATGGCGGCCATTTGGTTTTAGCAAATGTTTGAGGACCTTATACTCACTTTTATTATCTCCCGCCCAGCTTTAGCCCGGGAGGGAGATTATGAAATGATGCCTGTATGTGCGTGCGTGCATTAGTGTGTCACGCAGATTTCTCCAAAACTACTACAGCCACAGATTTTTGGTAAATTAATTGTCCCAATGAATTTTCACGCCCTTGAAAAATTTTTTGATTTTATGGACTTAGGCCTAAAGATAAGTGAGTAATAGAAATTTTAGCTACTTTGAGTAAAGGATTCGTAACTCAAAAACTATTGCAGTTACAGCTTTTTCTTCAAATATGTTGTTCAGCTACTTTGTCCTTAGCTATAAGATGGTACATAGTTTGGGGTCCAATTGCATGCCATAAGCGTTATCTCGGAAATGGAGCGAGATAGAGCGATTTTGACGAAATTTTTCACTCGTAGGTTATCTGTAGAGTCTACTGGCTTTTTTTGCAAAACAACATTTTCCCCTCCACTTTTGGCGGCCATCTTGAATTTCTGCGTTAAGTGAAATATGGGTTTATCTTGGAAACAGAGCGAGATAGAGCGATTTCGACGAAATTTTTTACCCACAGGGTATCTGCAGAATCTACTGGCGACTTTTCCCAAAAATCATTTTCCCGCCACTTTTGGCGGTCATTTTGAATTTCTGCATTAAACACAAAAAAGCATTTATCTCAGAAACAGAACAAGATAGAGTAATTTCGACAAAATTTTTTCAAGCTATCTTGAATTTTTGCATAAAACGCAAAAAATAGAAGAAGAAGAAAGAAAAATAATTCTCATTGGGACGCAAACATTAAAGTGTCTCTTGCTTATTGTCACTTCTACATGTACCTCCATCTCATAAGAAAATCTATCTTCCACTATCTTTAGCACGTCTAATTTATACGGCGGGAGATAATTGCATGCATCAGAATGCTTGTTTGAAGTGAAATTCTCAACACACTTCCAGTAAAAAGGGCTTTATCTCTGGTGATATGATCTGTGCCATTTGTTGACAAAGTTGTAGTTGGTGTTTGAAGAGCAGTTCAACAGCCATGGTTATATTGACAGTCATCTTTTTCTCGCTGGGCGGGATATAATCATCATCATAATGCCACAGTTTGTTACATGCAACATGATACCAAGTAGATTTTCAAAAGTATTAAATTACAGGTAAAAAATCCACCCAGTCCAAACCTGATTGGAATAACAGCACTAAAACAGAAGTGGAGTCCTTTGATGACCTCTGGGACACAAGAGAAGGGTCGAGGTCAAAAGGTCAGAGGTCGTCCTCCCCCAGCAGGAAGCATGCAGTGTCGTGGGGAGACGGGGAGGTGAGTGTGGTACTGAGTGTGATTGAGAAGACCTGTGCTCAGTGGAATTGTACTTTGTACTAAAAGACATAATGTATCCCATTCACTAGTGTACACAAATTCCAGCATTCATAAACCAATGCTTTATCATGTGGTGACAATTGTTCAGGATGGCTGGTTTTAATTCATTTGACCGTAGAGTTTATAAATCAAACAAACACTTTTGTAATTCTTTCAGTCACTATGCCCCAGTTCTTTGGAACTCTTTCCGCTTCCAAATAAGAAATAGCCCCTCTGTTACATCATTCAGGAAACACCTTAAAACCCACCTCTTCAACTCCAGTTTCCCAACTTACTCTCCTTCCCTTTTGGTCACACCCATAACTCTGGATCACTGACCTTGACCACCCCTCGACTGTCCTTATGATAATGAATTTTGTTAACTAGCACACTGAGTTCCCCTTGATGGGGAAGATATTGCGTCTGCAAAGCAGTAGATTATATTGTATATTTGATTGTATTTACCAAAATACACCTGAATATAGGTCTCAAATACAAATATATGGTAGTTAAAAAGGCCAATACAAAGATACATTATTACCTGTATATAAATACAAACATCAACCCTGGGCCTAGAAGTAAATATCAAAGTTTAGCCTATTCACAGTATTTAACTCTGAAACTGTGAGGACCATTGGGGTAATATTTCAACTGGGAAATTATTAGTATGTTCTTTTCACATTTGGTGAAATTCAAGGTCTTAACATGAGATTTATAATGTGTATAAAACCTGTAAAAACCCTACCAAGTGTACCAGTTTTTACTGTTTTACACTAGTTTAACTGAAAAGGGAATGGTATCACCTACAGTGACCTTCACCTCGTCTGTCTAAACTGTTATACATTGTGAAAGTAATTATTGTGACTATAGAACTTCTCATGTTCTTTACTGCTGGTCTGTGTCTTGTGTGGGGTGTGCATGTGTGTACGTGTCTCACTGTTTCCTCTTCAGTGAAGGACTGTGGGACCTTTTACTTTGATAATTTTAGCTTAGTTTGTTATCTACTGTATATTTTTGCTGCTTTTACAGATCTGGTTTGTTTTTTTTAGGCGGGTTGCATGTAACCCGCCTATTAGATTGATGTGTCCGATGTCTGTCCATCTGTCCATCGACATTTTCGTTTCTGGACTCTAACTCGAAAACACTTTGTCCAATCGAATTCAAACTAATGGAGATAGATCACCATCATAGCCAGGTTGCTTTTGAAATTGGTGTAATTCCGTCCATTTGTTTGTCTGTCTGTCAGCATTTTCGTTTCCGGACTCTAACTCGAAAACGCTTTGTCCAGTCGAATTCAAACTTGACAGGAAGAAAGACCACCATCATAGCTAAGTTACTTTCGAAATTGGTGTGATTCCGTCCGTTCTCTAAAAATTATGAACATATTTTGGTATGTTCATGACCACTATCACCACCTTCTTCTGCATACATCTACCATACATCGATCCTGTAGATATGGTAATACTATGTCTTACTTTAATTAATTATCTTCTGTGATTAGATGCCATGCAATATTATATTATGGTACATTAATGCTCTACACTTACTTAGTTTTAGTCCTATACATGTATTTAGTATAGCATAGATACAATAATGTAACCTAGATTACAAGTTTTACATTTCTTAGCACGTCTAACACATTTACCTTAACTGGGTGACCTAACATTTCTTTCCTTGTTTCTAAATTTAATTACAGCAGTCGCTAACCTTATTGCTGCCTGCGCAACCCGCCTTTTGGGGCATTTCTGACCCTCTTGTTTAGATCTTTAAATTATGTAGATATTTTTACATAGGTTTAAGATATTATGTGTATTTTTAATCATAACATTTATAGGGAATAAATAAGTTGAGCAAAATATATTAGCATTGTGTGGGTACTGCTGCTACATGTAATTACCAAATGTTAAATATTTAAAATGGTGGCTGATACCGGACCCTTTTCTACAGAGAAAAGTGATCAGAAAACACACTGATTATTTGTGATTTCTTTTGTTTTCTCTGAAGATATTTTTAGAGTTTCAAGGCCCAACTAGTTTCATAACCCATTAATCTATTAAATTTTTGGTGCATTTGTTTGAATAGAACTGTTTAATTGTATTTAGAGTATCTAAGTCTTTTTTCTTTGAATGATAACGTAGTAATTGTGAAATATGAACCTAAAGTATTTATATACTGAATGCATTTAACACAAACATCTAGTATATTGTACACTGATGTTATACAGTTAACTTTTATGATGTCTGTTATAATTCACAAGAGAATCAACCATCGGCCAATTCTCTCCAAAGATACTTATATAGGCATATAACTAGCAGTTAAGTGAATAAACTGCCAAAATGCTTTAATAACCCACCAATGTATCCAAATTATGGGTGTGTTTGTTTGAATAATTAGCAGTCATCTGTCTAGGTGTGGGTATATGTGTAATGATGATACATTCTCTGCAGGAGGAGCTGTATTCTAGCTATGGTTATAGTGGACCACATAGACATCAAGAGATTGACCCACTCGATGGAGAGTTTTCTGTTTCCAAGGAAACCACACCACAGCGTGAGCAACCAAAGTAAGTTAATATTGTTCCCACTGAGTTGAAACATCAAGGTGGATATCAGACTGTATCAATCAATATTAAAATATTCCTTATTATTGTAAAAAATATTATTTTACCATGAATATATCAGAGAATTCTACTTAATAGCACTTGAAATATATTTTCTGTTATTGGCTGATATGTTTACCAATGTCTTATTATTTTGTGTAACATGTTCAAAATCATGTCTGCAACATGAAAATTTAACTCCAAATAAATCATACAAAATATACATGAATGATGTTATTGTGGTTATTGATTACAGAAGCTTTTGGACACTTTTTATTGTGCAAGTCTTCGGTTAGATCTGAAACACTTGAGATATTTTCATTTCTTGCCTGCTCTGAGGGAAACACTATGGCATAACAGTCCATTGCTAAACTTCGGAACCATAGATAGTGTACACAATAACGAAACGTAATGACAAAGCACCTGTATGATTGATTTGGTCAAAGACAACCAATAGAATTACTAAAAGTGTTGCATGTTTTTCGAGAGATGACCTGAATGTGAATGTTCAAAGTGATAAAATGTTAAAATATGCAGGCAGTTTTACATTATCATCCACTAGTTTGCTTCAATAACAAGTAAAGGAAGTTCGTATTCACCAAAGGTATGCAAAACATTGGCCATTAAATATATTCACAGTGAGGGGCACCAGTAAATTACAAATTGTTAACTTGAGGTGTCTCCGCCATTTCTGTCTGCACAGATTATATTGCAATAAAAAGATCAGAATTTCTGTAAAAATACCTTTGTAATCATATATGTTTCATGTTTGTAGTTACATAGAAAAATATAAAGAAAAATTTAAGAAAAAGTAAAGAAAAATCTAAACTTGTTGATGAATTTTTTTTCACCAGTTGTCAGAAGTAAGTATGGAATAGAATCAATAGAATAGCAGTTATATGAGGCAAGATTGATATCAACCCTCTAATGCACTGCAGCGGTGCCAAGGAACGCAACAAACTGTTGCCCTAGTGTGTATTTCTCCCTATTTCCAGAACATAGTCTTGAGTAGATAATGTGACACAAGAAATGGGTGTGTGGGTATTATCACATCTGTATCTGATGGCAGCAGAAACTCCACACCCACAGAACCTTAATGAAAAAAACTCCTCACAAATTCACACAATATCTACATGTGATACTTTTGTGAAACTTCATTATTACTGGTGAATACTGCAATGAGATGTCAGTGTACACCTGTTATATCTTAAAGGACCATAAAAATTATCTGTACTTATCGATTCTCTACAGAAAACGCCAAAATTTAAATTAAATCAGGGTTGGGGCAAACATACTATGTATTTAAGTACCTTTGTTATTAAATATTCAATATACTGCTACGTAAAATGAGACCCCACTTATCAGAGTTCTATTTCAGGGTGTTTGACGGTAGATCAAAGTTTCTTTTCCAAATCATTGAAAATGTGAGGCTGACTGCTTTGGACAAAGAAAGAAATAAAAATACTCGTGTTTACCAGTAGAGGCATGTAAAGGTTACCTGAAAGTCAGTCAAGTCTTGCACCTTTGACATGCTGTATACAGGGAGAAGAGTTTGTTAATATGTCAAATATCACCTTTATGTCTTTGATTCAAAGCTTTTGGAATGTATTGTGAGACAATAGAAAACATAGTGACCGATTCCTAAAGCCCCATCAAAGTGAACCCCTCCCCATTGTTTGCTGTGTGTCTAGTTGGTTAATCCCAAGTTATGGTGACCAGGAGAAAAAGGGACTTTGGAATGGGTACAGTCTATTTAGACTGGGAGTTAAGTTGACTTTGAAATGGGTACAATCTATTTAGACTGGGAGTAAAGATGACTTTGAAAGGGATACAATGTGTCTAGTTTGCTTTCTGTTTTCGCTGATTTATGGGTTTGCTGAATTTTTTTGTGAGAAACAAATGTTTGATTTCTTTAAATTTGCAAATTGTAGACTGATTGCTGTGCCCAAGGGGAAAAATCAACAAAAAGACTCAGAAAAACACAAGCAGGAACTTCAACGTCTGGTGCTAAACAGGAAGTCAGCAGAGGATTCTGGGATTGAGGATGACCGTGACCTTCAGATGGATGAGGATGCTGTGGAGCTGATGGGTGAGTGTCTGAATACACTGGCATTCTGGAGCTGAAGGGGACCTTGGAATGGATACTGTCACAGTTTAATCAGACTGGGAATAATGGTGACCTTGAAATGGATAAAATCTCTTTAGACTTCTAGTAACGGTGACCTTGGGATGGATACAGTCTATTTAGACTGGGAGTAAAAGGGACTTTGGAATGGATACAATATATTTAGACTGTGAGTAAAGATGACTTTGGAATGGATACAGTGTATTTAGACTGGGAGTGAAGATGACCTTGAAATGGATACAATCTATTTAGACTGGGAGTGAAGATGACCTTGAAATGGATACAATATGTTTAGACTGTGAGTAAAGATGACCTTGGAATGGATACAGTCTATTTAGACTGTGAGTAAAGATGACCTTGAAATGGATACAATCTATTTAGACTGGGAGTGAAGATGACCTTGAAATGGATACAATCTGTTTAGACTGGGAGTAAAGATGACCTTGGAATGGATACAGTCTATTTAGACTGTGAGTAAAGATGACCTTGAAATGGATACAATCTATTTAGACTGGGAGTGAAGATGACCTTGAAATGGATACAATCTGTTTAGACTGGGAGTGAAGATGATGTAAATATTTGATTTTTGGGGATAACATTCACTGGTAAAGTTGTAATTGTTTGCAAAAGTCAGAACTTGACATAGCAAATGTGATTGTGAGATATTATAAAGTTAATGAATTCCTTTTTTATCCCACATAAAGTCAAAATATGAAATGTTTATCCACATTAAAAGGTCTTCCATTGTTGAAACATCAGCCGCATTAAGGTGTAAAATTTAAACATTTCAAGAATTGGTTCTTCAATGTGTAAAGTGGATTTCACTCATTTTTATGACAACCAAGCAAAAAGTAGAATACCCGTATTTTGTTAACACTATTTGAACTGAGTATACAAATGAGCATATCTTTGACTTTCTGGCATTTAGTCAATTCTGTTGTTTTCAGTTAAGCTGTGCTTGAATTAAGAGTTGCCGAATTCCAATCAGAGTGTTAAGATCACATTAAGAACCTCTACGAATCTAACAAAACGATACATAAGATGGGAAAAACCCCAGAACAACTACTGACTTTGCTGTACAGTTGATTAGCTTTGGAAGCCAGCTTTGTTTTGATAGTGACCTCAGAGCACCAGTTTCCAATAGGGCTGCAACGATTCTTCGGTTACTCGGAAACGAAGTGATTCAGTTTAGTACTCTAGTCAAGAAAAGTGAACCGGGTATTCGAAAACAACTAAACACAGATGTAAAACCTACTACAAAATCAATTTTTTCTATAAATATATAAGTATAGTTATATATTTTCCTAATATAATGTGTTTTTGTTTCAGTTTTTCCTATTTTAAGCATTTGAAAACTTTAATTGTTTGGCAATGTTTTTATAAGACGCCATTTTAATATAACGTATTTCGAAGACGCCTCAAATCTCGCAATATAAAAGTGGTTAAACTCTCCTGTATGTTGCATTTTAATGAGTCTTTTTACCAAAATTCAATGAATTTTCAAAATTATTTCCTGTTGTGTGCCCTTTAACCATTTTATAAGGTATAATATGTCAAAATATGACAAAGTTTATTTTGTGAGCAATAATCAAGCGATTAATCGAGTCCGAGTTGGTTCTTCCAAAACGAGCAATCGAGGCACATTTTTGGGCTCGCTTGCAGCCCTAGTTTCCAATGAATTTTTTTCACTTAAAGGTTTCATATTGTTGTTGATGCTGTTTTTCAGAGAATTTGGATGATTTGCGCAGCGAGGGAGTGACCAGTGTCAAGTCTGGAGGAGGGGTCACTGTGAGAAGTGTAAGTCTTTGTATGATTGTCCAAAAGGTGGGGGGGTCACTGTCAGGAGTATAAGTCTTACTCTGTGTTACTCTCCTACAGGAGAGGGGTCACTATCAGGAGTGTAAGTCCTACTATGTATTACTGTCCAAAAGCTTGGGGGGGTCACTGTCAGGAGTGTAAGTCTTAATCTGTGTTACTGTCTACCAGGAGTATGGGGGGGTCACTGTCAGAAGTGTAAGTCTTACTCTGTGGTAGGGCTGGGACGGGTGCTCAAAAACAGCCCCGAGCACTTACACCCTGACAACCGACCCAAAGTCGAGTAATCACAAGATTTAGTGTCTACCGTCTTCTGTAAACGAATGGTGTCTTCACAAGATTTAGTATCTACCGTCTTCTGTAAACGAATGGTGACGAAACTTTTGAAGAAAAATGTCTTCTATTTAACCAGGTATTATAAAATGTGTAGTAAATTATATGTTTTTAAGGCATAACCATAACTTTAATTAATATTATGTTGTGGAAATGCAGAAATGTAGCATATTTTACACAAACGTGTCATTTCGTGGGCGATAATACAATACACTGTGAGTAATTGAGTAGTTAAAATGGACTCGAGCCCTAGCAAAGACCGACTCGTTTATCAAGGCTCGAGTATCCGTTCATAGTACTGTCCAGCAGGAGCTAGGTCACTGTCAAAAGTGAAAGTCTTCCTCTGTATTCCATTTTAACCTCTCTCAGTAGGCCTGTGTGCTGTAATTGTATCCCCGGACGAAAGTTGGGGACACTTAGGATTCAGTACGGTCATGCCGCCGTAGAGATTTCCTTTTGGACGCGATAACTTAAAAAGTGTTTTAGTTAGACCTTTTAAATTTGGTATGTGGGTATATATGCGCAATGCCACGAACACTATTGTTTTGTGAATTTGACCTTCAATTTCAAGGTCACTGGTGGCCTCTTAAAGGTCAGATTTTGGCCATTTTTCCACATTTTGGCCCAGTTCTCATATACAGAAAGTTAGGTCATCCTATGGCTGGTATATATAATACATATATATATATCATAATATATGTCCTCTATAAGCATGCAGAAATTTGACCTTGAAGCTCTTCATTGAAGGCCATCCACGGGTCATCCAAAGTGGCCTTTTTGGAGATATTTTCACACTTATTGCTGACTACATTGCATAGAAACTATTGAAATAGCTTTGGAGGTTGAGTACATGATGGAGCAGCAGTATCCAGACTTACTGGTTACATAGGATTGTTGGTTACAGAGAAAAATCTGATTCCACAGTTATGGACAGGAAGAAGGCTGTTGTTTCATAGAAGCCTACCCCTGCTGAGATCTAGTCTAATTCGGCCAGTTCTGCCAGCTCCTATGAGTTTTTGCAGAACTGTGGAGCCACCAGGAACCAGTTACAGAGGATTGCTTCACCTATAGCCAGTTAGGCCCTGGTACTGGGCAGGTCCACTGGACTGGCTAATAGACCAGCAGAAGCCTTTTAAGTGTTCAAGTGGCCGTCTCAGACCAACCAGTTGCTGCCCGAGGAAATTGGTTACAGAAAAATTCTTGTACCAGTCATTGGTCTCGTTGAGATGACTGTCTCAACCTACAAGACCTGTCAGCCAGCCTACTGTCAGGGGGAACACTCTGCAAGGGGAACCTGGTCCCTTCCAGAAGCAAGTTACACATAAAGTATCTGGAACCAATGTGGTCTTTTGGTCTTAAAGGAGTTCCAAGACCTCTGCTTGAATGTTATTGCTACCATAGCTACAGACAACACCATGGTGGTTGCCTATTTAAGGAGGGGGGAGTAAGTCGGGCCCTCTTTGTGCCCTACTATGGAGAATCCTTACCTGGTGCTCCAGGAAACAGGCTCAAGCCCGACTATTGACGTCATCATCTAGAAGTTTGCTGTCTGGATACCGAGAACAAAATAGTGGGCGATATCGTGGTATTTATCACTAAGTTAACATCTACATTTCAACTTGATATTTTTAATTCAAAACATTATAAACCCTTTACATTCTCCAAAATAACATAGATTTTTACTTTATTAAGGGTAAAATCCAAGGATCTTCACTTTAGAATCAACTGAGATCCATTTCCAGCTACGAGTTCAGGCTCATGTACACCCACATATTTAATTTTTCATTAATGTGGTAACTAAACCTCAGAAATCAGGTTATGAATGCAAAGCTCAATATTGTGTGCAGACTTGAACCATCGGCGATATGATGATATCACGGTACACGATGACGTCCCTAAGCCCGACACATTCCCGCTTCAACCATGTCCCATCCAGGATACACTGCGTCAAGAGGGACACTGTGCTCTCAAGCCTTCTAGACCCAAATTACATTGTTGTGAAAACCTCACACAAACAGGCCACAGTCAAACACAAGGTCAAAAACAAGGGAGACATCCCAAACTCATGCCGGTGTTTGCACTGGCTTCAAAACTCCACACGACCAACACAAAACGTCAGCCTTCTACTGATAGAGTTGGACTTTGTATACCTAAACAGTGTATGGTGAACAAAAGCAGCGTGGACAGTTCAAGTCCCACTAAATCTAAAAATGCTCGCTCTGGAAGTTCTTACTGCACCAATTGTTTCAAAGATTATGACATAAACTGTAAAAAAGACAATGCTCTAAAATACATGTAATTCCTTAACAGACCCCCCCCCCCCCCCCTCCATGTGAAATAGAAGTATGAGAAACAAGTATAAGGTCAATAGATGTTTTCTTGAGTGGATGGAGCAAATCAATGCATAATTGTGCTGCTTTCTATCCAGATGTGATGTAAATCCTGATATACTATGTTTGATTTTTCAGTGCCTTGTACTCGGTTTTTCGACATTTTGACATCAAACAGATCTGTGGTGGTGAGAAGACCATACTTCATCACTTTGTCACCCTAGATATGTAACAGGATTGCTTGTTTTGTGTTTTGCAGACTGCTCGTCAAACAGGAAGTGCAGAACCCACGGTGAGAGTCAGCATATGTGCTCGCTGTGCAAAGTACGTGTGAAGTTGACTGAGTTTTGTGTTATAGGAATAAAAGACATATTCGAGTGCTTTATGATGGTTTTAAACTATCGAGCGGCTGTATTAAAGGCGCAAAGCCCGAACAGTAAATCTTACGCAAAATTCAAAACAAATCCAACGCCATGTTGGCTGTAACATCAATGAAACATACATAGCGATATCTAAGGTAAAAAATAAGTATTTTTGTCACTTTATTTTCATAGAATTTGTTACGAAATTTTTAGAGACTGTCAATGTAGATGCTTTCACTGTGTTGTAAGCTTTAAAATGATATGCTATTTATTAAAATCAAGCAAGAAATTACAATTTTATGAATATTTTACCACGAATCATTTGTTTACATTTGTACGCGAAGGGATGATATACGTAGAATTCAACAGCGTTACTTTATTTACCGTTCTGTATTCACGATTTCTGAATTGCGCAAAAGACATGTCCAAGGTCACTGCGCATCCTACCATTTTAGAATACGTGACACAAGTCTTAACGGCTTGTTTTGGTGAATAAAGAACAAGACTCCAGGCAGATTAGTATCTGTTTTACTGTGAGGCGTAATTTGCTATCAAAGTAAAAATTTCATGACTTAAAGACATCTTATAGTCTATTTTAAAGCCAATTACGAGATATTTGGTAACTTAATTGTAACTTCCTGCCACCACACTTTAATAAATAGTTCTGATGGCTGTTCTGTTGTCTAAACAAGCCCACATGTGCAAGAAATCCATCTGATACTAAGACCTTAACTCAAGTGGTAACTTTTCATATAAATTTAATAAAGCTCTAGGAAAGTGTATACATACATATTATTTAATTTCAGATTGAAAAATTATCATTCACCATATTATACTGTAGTTCATTCAGACATGTAATGGAATAAATGATAGCATTAAAAAGTGCGACTGGCTGATGAGGTTTAAGATAATTTTTAAGTCAAATTATGTTAGATTAAATGAAAACTTTCCTTCTGTGATTATAGCTTGGTTCATATCTGCTCAATTAAATTATTATGTACTTATTTACTCTGACTTAACTATCTACTTTGTCATGCTAATTTAATAATTTGTTGTTTCTCAAATTTGTCGAAAGAACACTGAAAATGTTCGGGTTTACTGGTAGAAGTGAGAACAGTCTAGATAAGCACTGTGTTCTTTTCATTTATTTCTGCAATAATAAATTATTGATGCCATCATACTAGAACTTATTACCGTATTGTAATACAATATACGTGTTATGTAAAAGTTAACATTTTGAACCAGTTGCAACCTATACAAGTAGTTTGTACAAGTTGAAATTTGTACAGGCTTTTTTGTATGAGGTGCTACTTGTACAAAAACTCAGCTTCTACATAACATTATAAGTAACATACCCAGTAAGCCTATTAATTGTAAAATCTCTACAAGTTTAAGTGTAAAGTACAGTGGACCACACACACCATGCTCTCTGAGAGAGATCATTATCTGGAGAACTAGCTTTCGTGACATGATGACTCAAGACCTGATAATATCTTGGATGTAAATACTGTAGCAGTTTGTCTCAGTAAATATCTGCTTGTTGTTTCTGACAGGGTGATGTCAGGTGAGGCGAGTGAAAGACCAAGATACAGGGAGTTGGACGACTCCGATACTGAGACCAACAGGAACTACAGCCGACCCCAGTCAGGTAACACTCAGTACTGACCCCTAACCCTGACCAAACCCAGTCAGGTAACATTCAGTAGCAAACCCTAACCCTAATCAACCCCAGTCAGGTAACACTCAGTACTGACTCCAGTCAGGTAACACTCAGTACTGACCCAAGTCAGGTAACACTCAGTACTGACCCCAGTCAGGTAACACTCAGTACTGACCCCAGTCAGGTAACACTCGGTACTGACTCCAGTCAGGTAACACTCGGTACTGACTCCAGTCAGGTAACACTCAGTACTGACCCCAGTCAGGTAACACTCAGTACTGACCCCAGTCAGGTAACACTGAGTATTCACTCCAGTCAGGTAACACTCAGTACTGACCCCAGTCAGGTAACACTCAGTACTGACTCCAGTCAGGTAACACTCAGTACTGACCCCAGTCAGGTAACACTCAGTACTGACCCCAGTCAGGTAACACTCAGTACTGACCCCAGTCAGGTAACACTCAGTACTGACCCTAGTCAGGTAACACTCAGTACTGACTCCAGTCAGGTAACACTCAGTACTGACCCCAGTCAGGTAACACTCAGTACTGACCCAAGTCAGGTAACACTCAGTATTCACTCCAGTCAGGTAACACTCAGTACTAACTCCAGTCAGGTAACACTCAGTACTGACCCCAGTCAGGTAACACTCAGTACTGACCCCAGTCAGGTAACACTCAGTACTGACCCCAGTCAGGTAACACTCAGTACTGACCCCAGTCAGGTAACACTCAGTACTGACCCCAGTCAGGTAACACTCAGTACTGACTCCAGTCAGGTAACACTCAGTACTGACCCCAGTCAGGTAACACTGAGTATTCACTCCAGTCAGGTAAGACTCAGTATTGACTCCAGTCAGGTAACACTTAGAAAGTGAGAAGACCCAGTTATTTCACTTTCGTTTAATATCACTAGAAAATGGTATGTTTTGCACTGAAGTAATCACCCTGACTTCACTCCTTATCAAGGAAGTATTTTAATGATAAATAGGCAATAATAGGTTGTTTTTAATAGGAAAACATAAGCAGATATGCAGGGAATGTAGAAAGTCAGTCAGATTAATGCCTTCACCCATCCCCCCCTCTCCCTCCCCCTCATTGTATTGGTCATAATGGGTACTTTGGTCACTGGCTAAGAAACTATAAGGATTTGAGCATTTCTTTGAAACAACTCATGGAGCTACTTTTCATTTTCTGTCTCGTGCCAAACTTTGAACCTCTATATGCAGTACTTACTTTTTGCAGGATTTTTACTCATTTTCAAATTCATTAAACAGAACCTTTGCCTTCATATATTTCTTATAGCTGCATTAAAATTGACTGTTACATAATTTCATCATAATTTATCAAAAACAACATGCATTTGGTAGTCGATTGATGATTCTAATTGTGCCCTAATGACATTAATGAGGGCTGATATTTTTGTGTTCTATCTGCTGTGAGGTTTTCAATGTCCTAAGTGTAGGACTTTGCTAGGTTAAAGGACTGTCCCTTTTTAGACACAGTCATTCATACAAGTCCTTTGTTATTATTTTCACTTTTGTGTAAGGTTTTTATTGGTTCTGAAATTCAGCAATGGCTTGGTTCATCAGAAATCAAAATTTCCTCCAATTGAAAAGTTTTAGAACTAACTTTATACGTGCCATATTCAATTCTAATTGGAATTTTATAATCTCCTGTGAACAAAAGTGGACTCTTAAGGTGCAATAGCAGAAGACAGTCAACCAATTCCAGTATCCAGGGTTAGAAAAGAGGCCAGTCTCTTGATGTCTAATGTGGTCCACTATAACCATAGCTAGAATACAGCTTCTCCTGCAGAGAATATATCATCATTACACATATACCCAAAACTGACACCTAGACAGATGACTGCTAATTATTCAAACAAACACACCCATAATTTGGATACATTGGTGGGTTATTAAAGCATTTTGGCAGTTTATTCACTTAACTGCTAGTTATATGCCTATATAAGTATCTTTGGAGAGAATTGGCCGATGGTTGATTCTCTTGTGAATTATAACAGACATCATAAAAGTTAACTGTATAACATCAGTGTACAATTTACTAGATGTTTGTGTTAAATGCATTCAGTATATAAATACTTTAGGTTCATATTTGGCAATTGCTACGTTATCAAAGAAAAAAATTTAGATACGGTACTCTAAATACAATTAAACAGTTCTATTCAAACAAATGCACCAAATATTTAATAGATTAATGGGTGATGAAACTAGTTGGGCATTGAAACTCTAAAAGTATCTTCAGAGAAAACAAAAGAAATCACAAATAATCAGTGTGTTTTTTTACCACTTTTCTCTGGAGAAAAGAGTCCGGTATCAGCCACCATTTTGAATATTTAACGTTGATAATTTCATGTAGCAGCAGTACCGACACAATGCTAATATATTTTGCTGCACATATGTATGCCCAAAACTGACACCTAGAAAGACTCCTAATTATTCAAACAACCACGCCCATAATTTGGATAGTTTGGTGGGGTATATAGGTATTTGGGCCCTGGTGTTGAGTGCTTTGTGACAGCATTTTGTCAATTTCTATTGTAATTCATTTAAAACTAACATCTACTGGGATACCGAACTGTATAGCATAGAAAAGTGTGTAATATGTCTTGATACTTTTCTAAAGATTTTAGAACTGAAAGTATGCAGGATTAGAAAGATTCATAGAAAGGTTTATATGTCAGTGAGAAATATGCCCAACAAACTGCATCTGACTGATGCAGAGAGCTGGATGTTCTCTAAACTGTGTCTGGGGTCAATATAAATACTATTTATAACTTCATCATATGCTAGAATACAATGAGAAGAATCAACCTTTAGCTTTAATTATTGAATGCAAAGTATTTAACAGTCTTTAACAGTCTTTGTCACTTTTTAGGAAAAGTATAAAATAATTGGTGAAATGCTGTCCACTTTTCGACAGCCTTAATTTTTTTGCCATAGGACAAGTTCTGTGGATGCATTTGTACTTATCACAAAATATATTTTAAGATGCCATTATGATTTTACAGTTTGATGAACCTCTTTAATCATTAGGGAAATTAATGTTAAATATCTATATATGTAAGGAAAACCACACAAAAACCTAACACTAGGTACAGACATGTGACTGAATACGAATATTTAAGTATTTGATTAATTTTAGCTGTATTTTAATATTTTTTCCAGTTATCCGATTTGCTGCTTCGTACTCAATTTCTGAAGGAATTCAGACCATTTTCGAGTGACCTGTTACACCGTTAATCCAGACTGAAATAACTAGTTGTTTCAGCTTTGTTAAATTATATCTCCCTTATAACTGAATTTAATAAACTGGGTATTTAAAGAGTTTTTTAAAACTATAAAGTATGCAGTGATCAATCATTATCCTTACCACAGTACATCTTTTAATGGTGTTTACAGTAGAAATTAAGATTTATAGTTTGTACTCAGTTGGCAATATAACGGGATATAATCAGTCAAAATGGACATTTATTCATCAAAGAAGTACAATTTCTCAGGTTTTAACTCAACAACTCAGTTTTTTATGGTCACATAATGTGAAATAACTACCCAAGGTTATGGGAAGGTACATGGAGGTATTTCATCAGTTCCCCTCTTTGGATATTTGGCAGTAGAATTACTAATATAACAATTACCAGTGATTCCTGTCAAATCTGGGGATACCATAGGTATACTAGTACTTCTCAAGGATGCCCAGATTACAGCGTCCTCTGTGTAACTTTCACACATTGTATGATCAAAGTAAAAGCTGTTGGAAAGATTGTAAAATTAAAAAAAAAAAACACCTAAAGTCTGTGAATTGTAAATGCTGTATGACTTGTGTTATTTTCATCTCTAGCCGTTCGGTTCAGTCCGGATACTGCACAAGGAAGTGATGAGGAGTTTGAGAGTGTTTCCCAGGTAACAGGCCCAGTAAGTACACTTGTATGGAATCCTCTAGAGATCCTGATGATTTGGCTGGATAATGATATATAATAGTGTTCATATCATATATCAATATTTAAATATTTATCAATAATGGTTCTATCTTTCAATACTAAGCTTAAAGTGTCATATTTTAATATCATTGGCATGAAGTTACTGAGCTACTTTCTCAAGAAATTTCTGTAATTTAAAACTAATAGTCACGAAAATCTTAAATTACAGCAGACATGATTGATTTTAAGAAATAATATCATGTTTCACAGCAGTATTGTATAGTTTGTGAAAATTATGTTTTTTCATTTAAAACAAGGCCACTGCCGCAGTGGTTATCTCCCGCCTTAGAATCAGTAATAATGGAGAACTAAAGTAGACATAAGGCCTTTGTAGTAATGCCTATGTTTCACCAAAGGATTAAGCCCCGATTCGTCCTGGGACCCTTAATCCTTGAGAGTCTGTGAAAAAAAAACATGAATAATGGGTGGGGCAATAGAATCGGGAATCCAGGTCTGGGATTGTTCTCAGGAAGTCTCAGACCTCCTGAGACTACTAGAGATCGTTCCCAGACTAAAAGGGGATTATGGCAAGATTGTGATATGATTCAATACCGATCCTGTCTGGGATATACCCACTGGGTCTCAGACGGGCTTGAGACTTCCTCAGACTTCCTGGGACTAATAACAGATTTCCTCAGACAGCTATGGCTGATTTTTCTTTTTTCTTTTGCATGGTGGGTAGGGACTAGATCTGGGATTAAGTCCAGACCTCCCGGGATTAAAACAAAGCCGACCTGGCATTAACAGTCCCAGGAAGTCTCAGACAACATAAGATTGTGTAAATGTGGGTCTGAGGAGGTCTCAGGAAGTCTGAGACTGGAATATTTGTGGGTAGTGGTGACAATTGATCGGTTACAGTCGTGAAAAATATGAAACATGTTTGATTTTTAAACTGACCCCAAAAGATCCAAACAGACTCAAGAAGGCTGTCTGGGACTCTATATTTTTTGGAAACAGATCCCCAAAAAGCCTTAATCGGGAGCTTTAGTCTTGTGGTGGAACAGAGGCATAAGATAACCCCACTTGACACTGAAGAAGGGGTCAAAGGTAAACGTCAGCAATTGGAAAAGAGTCTCAGGCCTTGACTTCCTTTAAGTTGTTTTCACATTTGGAACCCCTAGTAGCAATGATAAGGGAGATATAAGGCCTTTTTTAATAGGATAATCCCATTTAACATGTGATATGACGGCCATTTTGTTTTCGAAACTAGGCCAAATCATGCTAACTTTCCTAGCCATATATATTTTACGCATATTTGATGAACCTAGCTGCAATGTTTCAAGTTTTAGAGCATATTGATGATTTTTAAATAATTGGCTATAGCGGCCAGTTTGTCTTTCAAAATAAGGCCAAAATTTTTCTCCAGCAAAACATTTGAAGACCAGGACATTTGTGGGTCTGTCCATATTCTGAAGCCATAGCACCAATAATAAGGGTGAAATAAGGACATTTTAGTGTGATGACCTGATTTAACCTTGGGGCAGGGGTCAAAGGACAAATTCAACACCTGGAAAAGATTCCCAGGCCATGACTTCATACAAGTTGTTTTCACATTCTGAACCTCTAAGAGCAATATTAGGGGAGATATAAGGCCTTTTTAATAGAATAACCCTGTTTGACATTAAACATGTGATATGGCGGCCATTTTCCTTTTAGAACTAGGTCAAAATTACTATCAGGCTAGCTTTTCTAGCCATATATCTTCTGCGCAAATATGATGAAGCTAGCTTGTATAGTTTTAAATTTAGAACAACTTTATGATTTTTAAACAGTTGGCTATGGCGGCCATTTTGTTTTTCAAAATGAGGCCAAAATTTTGCAGAGACAGGTTTTTGTAGCCATAAACATTCCCTGCAAATTTGATGAAGATATCATTCATTGTTTCTAACAACAATTCTTTGATCAAGTAGCCAATACTACATTAAAGTTATAAATCTACCAGAAAATGGCAAATATTATACATTTTGGTTTACCTTTTAAAATTGTATAGTTACAACCAGTGAACATCAAAGTTTATTTCACATATTTACTGAAAATCAAACCGGTAAACTTGTGAAATAACACAGGTCATAAATCAGTAAATATGCATATTTACTGAAAATTTTCGGGAATATATATACGCGTATTTACTGAAATTTTCAGTAAATACGTGTATTTACTGATTTCGCATATTTACTGTAATATATATGGAATAATATTATAATAATCTCAACACATTGGCAAATTAAGGATAAGTTTAGCTTTAATGTGATGTATTTTCCAGTGTGAAATGATGAATTGCTGCTGAAGCTTGTTTTTGATGGTTAAAAGTTCTTTGTACCATAGAGTTGACACAAAATGTGAAGAAATGGTTAAAAAAACTTGTTGAGTTTCTGGCAGTCAGTCTGCAACCAGATATGTTTTTGTAATAACATCTTCAGATCCCATTGTCCACAACGCGATCAGTTTCAGAAGTGACTAGCTAATGGAATTACTGACTTGGATCATATTTTGAAGATTACTGCTTTGTAGTATAACTATAGCAGATACCGGTAACTTGATCAAATTTGATGTAGGTCTAATATTTCAAAACCCAGCTTGTTAAAGATTTTGGCCCATTTCGCTAAACAAGATGGCTACCAACACCGCCATTTTCAATACAGTCATATAAAGAAAAACCATGATCTTCACACTGGTTTAAAAAAAAAAATTTCTAGTTCAGAGTTTAATAACTAATACCATTTTCACAACAATAGTCTCTATGGATTATTGTTTGAGTTACAGCAACCCTGTTTTTGTGTTTTCAGAGACATCCAGTTTGGCAGGATGATTCTGATGGTGAGTCCTGTTTTGAGTGATAATCACCTCGTGATGTTGCTTATCATAACACATACTTATGTAGCACTTGTAACGTGGTGTCTCTAAGCACTGAAATATTAAAACTGAGAAAATCATTTGAGAGAGAGAGAGAGAGTGAGGGTGGATTATGCCTGTCTGAAAAGATGAGTTTTTATATGTCTTCTGAAATCTGACACTTTGTGGTGTAACCAAATAATCTGGAGAGGCTTATTCCATTGGGCTTTTTAAAGGGCTGATAATACTGTTTCTGCACCAAGTCTGTACCAGAGTCAGGCCACAAACAAATCGCTATATACATTTGCAAAAAGGAAAAGTCTTGAACTGCAATCATAATTGCCCAAAGTTTGTACTTACTGTTAGCTTCCTTTGTTTGCCAGTTTAATCTGAGTGCTGAATTTATGTCAAAATAAAAAGTATCTGCATGTTTTTAGATGAATCTGTCACACCAAGAAAAGGCAAGCACATGTTTGCTTCAAGCACTGTACCTGCCAAAGGCAGGCACATGTACAGGTGAGTACAGAGACATTGTGGGTAAACATCGACACATGTACAGGTGAGTACAGGTGCATTGTGGGTAAAACTAGACACATGTACAGGTACTAGGTGAATACAGGGGCGTTGTGGGTAAACATAGACACATGTACAGGTGAGTACAGGGGCATTGTGGGTAAACGTAGACACATGTACAGTTGAGTACAAGGGCATTGTGGGTAAACATAGACACATGTACAGGTGAGTACAGAGGCATTGTGGGTGAACATATATACATGTACAGTTGAATACAGGGGCATTGTGGGTAAACGTAGACACATGTACAGTTGAGTACAGGGGCATTGTGGGTAAACATAGACACATGTACAGGTGAGTACAGGGTATTGTGGGTAAACGTAGACACATGTACAGTTGAGTACAGGGGCATTGTTGGTAAACATGGACACATGTACAGTTGAGTACAGGGGCATTGTGGGTAAACGTAGACACATGTACAGGTGAGTACAGGGTATTGTGGGTAAACGTAGACACATGTACAGTTGAGTACAGGGGCATTGTTGGTAAACATGGACACATGTACAGTTGATTAAAGGGCCATTGTGGGTAACATGGACACATGTACAGTTGAGTACAGGGGCATTGTGGGTAACATGGACACATGTACAGTTGAGTACAGGGGCATTGTGGGTAAACATAGACACATGTACAGTTGAGTACAGAGGCATTGTGGGTAAACGTAGACACATGTACAGTTGGGTACAGAGGCATTGTGGGTAAACGTAGACACATGTACAGTTGAGTACAGGGGCATTGTGGGTAAACATAGACACATGTACAGTTGAGTACAAGGGTATTGTTTGCTCTGCTGTTTCTACATAGAAATTATGTTATCATTGAGCAAAAAAGTCAATTTTTTTAATAAATTTGTGTGAAGTATATTTGTAACTTATGTTGGTGTCAATACAAATTTGAATCAAAAGAAATACAGCAAACACAAAAAAAAACAACAACTAGAAATCAGGATTTTGTGTTCATGTTGTGCCAGGTTACAGCACGGAGTGGTGCTGTGTGTATCCAGATGGTTACGGGTATAAACAGTCGTGAAAAATATCACGGGTGCAAACGGGGGTAAAATATCACAGCTATAAATAGGGGTAAAATATACCTGGTGTGATATTAGCTGATGAGAAGGTCATTAAGTCTTACCAGTGGTAACATACAAGATGCAGTGAAAGCCTGGTGTGATATTAGTCTAGTGAGAGGGACGTAAAGCCTTACCATTGATCTGGCCAATCTTGATCTTGAACCTTGGCCAATTGTATGTATTTGTTTCTTCTACCCTTCCAACTACCCATCATAATCCATTTAAATGTACTAGATGAGACGTGAAACACCAAATAAATAAATAAATTTACCAAGGTTACATGTAAATGGGTCAAACATACACTTTTTTATTCCAAAGCAAACATGTCAAATGACTCAAATACCTAATAGTAAGATAAGTACAGCAGTCAGTTTGTTGTTAAGTTGATTCAATAAGAAATAGAAGGGTTGATATAATTTATTTTATACCGTGCTGGTGGCTTGGAATCTAGCTCATCAAGCATGTGAGAGATATTGAAGACCTGTCTCAGAAATACTTGTAGTTGTTCAGATGAACCTGATAATCCAATTTTAACTGTTACAGCCCCCAGTCTTCAGACCAGACCACTCTGAAGCAAACCGCAGTCAAAGTGGCCCAGTCTACAGACTTCACACAGTCGACTGCCAGCAGGGCGCCGGGTAACCTGAAAGGACACAGCTCATTCAATAAGACGTGGAGTCCAGAACTAGACTTGTCAGAGGTGAGTGGCAGCAGGAACTAAATCATTTTGAGCTTCCTACATAGCAAGATATGGGTAGTGCTGGGAGATTGCCATGATTTTACCTGTCAATGTTCCAATTGGAATAATGTGAACAAAGATCGATCATTATTAAATGAAATTAAGGTAAAATTGACACAAATCACCACAAATAGAAGCAAAATATCACCTCAACACTTTTCACAAATATCTCCCTCACTGCATACCATGCTCCCTTGTTACTGGCTGACATTATGATTACCTTGACAATGGTTGAAAACCAAAGGTGTTCTCTGTTCACTTTTTATTTTTGCATTTATGGCTAGGTTTGTTATTTTAACTGGTGAATGTAAAATATTTTCACAAAGTACGATTTTTAATGTGACAAAAGTACTCCAAAGAAACGAGTTTAGCAGAGATCGGTTGTATTTAAATTTTCCCCATCGTTGCTCGGCAATGAGCTAGGAGGAGGCACTGCTATATTGGTGTCTGCTGGATGTACACGGTGCGGCTTTGCAATATAGTACACTATGAGTAAAATGTTAACTTCATAAATATGTCGTCTGTACACTAATAGACATTTGACCCTGACGCTATTCATTCAAGGTCAGCCACCAGTAGTGCTGTAACGAGTTGACCGAAACTCGAGTCGTAACTCGGTGGGCGATATTTGGGACCACATCGATTTACGTAATTTAAACTCGAGTTTTTAAGAAATAAATTATGATATACTAGTCTTGTTATAAAACCAGCACTTTTACAATTTATCTAACCATAAAGACAAAAAATTCAATGAGCAATGGCTGTTTTTTTATTTCCTTATTTACGTGGATGTTCCATAATGTGCTCATACATACCTGTACAATTTAACCGGCAACAGAATATATTTCCTTGCAATAAAATGGTACTAAATACGTCAATGGCGGATCCCTTGATGACAATATTTGGACATTATTATTTTATTTATATTTGTGTCATTTACTCGAGTTCAACTCGAGTTCAACTCGCATCTAACAAGCGAGCGTCGATCTACAGAAATCACTGTTGATTACAGCTCTAGCCACCAGTACCAAAGTACTTAAAATTGTCTGTATCTTGCCTTTCATTGGTCCCGGAGGTTTGGAATCTCAAACTAGCCTATTTGAAATCATGTGCTGGGATTCTTTTTATCCGATCACCTTTGACCTTGGGTCCTCGTTTAAGTTCAAACAAAGGCGGCCAAACTTTAAAGTGCTTATTAATTTTGAAAAGAGTTGCGTCAGTCCCTGATACAGTACAGGGAGTGAAACTGGTGGTGGAATCCAGCCTCAGAACCTACAGGTGTAATGTATTAAAATGAGAATTATCTAAAACTAAACCAAGGAATTTCCTGGTAGCATTGCAAATGTAAACCAGAAGTCAGTAACCTATATGTATTTAAGAACCAGTTTAAAATTTGTCAAAAAGGATTGAATATGTCACATTTGGACTTCTTATGGGCCAGGGTAAAATTTGCGTTACAAAACATTGTATGAAGACATTTGATTAATTCACAGCTCATTTACTCATGCACTGTCTTGATACTTTCCAACCAGTCAGTAGACAGCCTTTCTTGGGTCTGGATGACATTTAAATTTCCTCTTAAATCAGGCAAAAAGGCAAATAAGCTCTAAAATTGATCAAATGATTTTTTTAGCTCTCTTTATCAAATTAAACCTTTCGTAGATTTATGAGCTAATTTGGCATCATTTTGCAAATTGTTGTAATGAAACACCATTTAGATCTAGTGCTAGCTGTGTGTAGTCGGAGTCCAATATATCACTGTGTGGTTGCTTGTCTAAGCCTCACTCTGCTTGCTTCTCTAAATACAAAATGCTTGACATCTGAAATGCTCTGGGCACTTTGTCTTACCATATTTTCTCTTTGTATTGTCACATGAAGAAATCTGAGCCAGCCAAAGAGGTCAGTATAGATACATATATGTGTAACCATAGTAACAGGCTGTACACACCAACAACGATACACGTCGATACAGTACATTGTAAGAAAGTTAAAGATACTTTGTAGAGACCAAAAACCATAAAATATGAGGTGATATTAAACTGTTTTAATTTTGAAGAATTTTCCAACTTTTATGAGATTGGTAGGTAATGTTGGCGTATAACATAAATCCCCAGTTAAAGTGGCCAGAACTTTCTTATTTGGTATTTTGAGGATTTTCTTAAGTTTAAAAAGGACTTGTGTCTGAGCATGTCCTATCATGTTGTGTTGTTTTGGTGTGTACGGTGTGCCTTGACTCACCCTAACAGCCACTATTTTAACCAAACTAACTGTTCCATTCTTGTTGCACATCTATGATAACAATTGATACTGTTTTCGTGAGGGCCGTCATAAGTAACTAGGCACTAACTGAGCTTACTTGTCGGAATACCGAGTGGAAACTAGCTAATCAGCTGTCAACTCAGAAAGTATATCCCTTTTTATTTAATACCTGGGTAGATTCTGGCGGACAGTCAGGTTATACCCCACTCTCCAATATTTTACCTCTGGGTAGATTCAGCATGTCAATGGTGACTTTTCATTTACAGAAAATTCTATAAAACTAAAAGATCCAATATCCACAGGATTTGATTGTAAATATGACTTACTTCCTTCTCAACCTTCAAAACTATAATATGTATCCCTCGTTGTGTCCTCATAGACGTATTATGTTGGATATTTTTTCTGGTGTTTGCTGTCCGACATGTCACATCACACTTCATGGGAAGAAAACTATTTTGACATGTCTCATACATTTATACATACAATTGGCATTGAGTATTAGATTGAATTGTGATGATATTCTTTCACTGAGTGCAAGTTTCACATAACAATGTGTTTTCTTCTGTTCTGTCCTGTTTGTTGTCATTGTTACATTCACCGTGGCTAAACCTTCAAATTTTACCCCATTTTGTTTCTGCTCATTCAAATAGAAATTATATTTGCCAACTCCTGCTATGGTTCCAGTTAAATGATTATGGATCTCAGATTTTACCCCACAGCCCTTAAGGGCTGTCAGGGTATTTTTTCACCCATGGTGTCTGGATGGGCATTTGGGCGCTCGAGTGGGCGGCAGGGAAAAAGTTGTCCAGGCTGTATCTCAGAAACGGTAAGGTGTAGGAAGTTGATACTTGGTAGAGACATTGGTTAGGAGGTGTAGGTGTGCAATGTCATATTGTGACCTTGATTTGACCTTGACCTTGCCGCAGTGACCTGGAGTTAGAAAATCTTGACTGGGCTATATCTCGGAAACTATAAGGTGAAGGAAGTTGATACTTGGTATGAACATTGGTTAGGGAGTGTAAGTGTGCAACATCATTGTGTGACCGTGATTTGACCTTTGACCTTGCCGCAGTGACCTTGACCCATAAAATCTTGTCCAGGCTATATATTTTGGCAACCGTAAGGTGTAAGAAGTTGATACTTGGTAGGGACATTGATAAGGGGGTGTAGGTGTGCAACGTTATGGTGTGATCTTGATTTGACCTTGGACCTTGCCGTAGTGACCTTGACCTATAAAATCTTGTCCAGGCTATATCTTGGAAACCGTATGGTGTAGGAAGTTGATACTTGGTAGGGACATTAGTTGGGGGTAGTAGGTGTGCTACGTCATGGTGTGACCTTGATTTGACCTTTGACATTGTCATAGTGACCATGAGTTTTAAAATTGTGTTTGGGATACTTCTCGGATTCCATAAGGTGTAGAAGGTTGACACTTGGTAGGGACATTGGTTAGGGGGTGCAGCTGTGCATCATGGGGTGGCCTTTAACTTTGGCTCTGCCAAAGTGTGTTCACTTGCCATATTTGAGACATCTTTCTCTTATGACAAAGATATATGGATTATTGCTGCAACTGATTATTATATGCACTTTTACTCCAAACTTGTACATAATTGTGCTTTTTCCATTGACAGCTATTCTCCAATTAATAAATTTTATAGCTTCATGATTTTGAGTTTACTGATAAATATTGTCATCTTGTTATTGAATTGTCTTGTTTCAATACTTTATCTTTACATACATTTTCTTTCTCTTAGATGTTATTTTCTCTACTTAAACATTATTTTGAGCTTTATTTTACTGACACTGGTCTGAAAGTATCCAGATCTCTGTACTGTTTCACTACTTCTGTATCTCATAGTGTTGAAAACTATTTCCCCAGGCTGTGGGGTACGGGCATCTCTGATACTATTTTCTGTATTATGAGCTTAGTCTGTCTTTAGATGGAGATTAGACACTGTAAAAGTAACATTAGAATTCTCAGGTAAGTGTTTATGGAGGTTTGGATTTACCAGTTACACTTTCCCCACAACATGCATAGGATGGACATTGCACAGGATAATGTGTTTTTTCTATGTATCGAGTTGTGACCACTTTAAATAGTGCATCCTATAAAACTGAAGTGATATTCAAGCTAGTAGCAATATTTGCATCTGATTTGCATATTTAAAAATTTGTTTTGAAATATTATCCTGAAAAGGTTTGCAAACCTGCTAAACCACTCTGTACAATATTTAGCTGAAAACACAAGAAAAAAATCAAGACAATATGAGCTGTAGTACTTAACTGTAATGATTAGGTTAGGTATGTACTGTTAGGTGTCCCAACATACAGTACAGAACCCAGATATGATAAAACAAGCATTATCTGTGTCTCCATAAATGATGTTAAATTAATGTAATATTTATGATTTTATTAAATACTTCTGTCTCAGTGACAGACATGGTTCAGAAAAGGTATCTGAATAAATCTTGCAAGATAAATCATACAGAATGAATAAGACCACAAGTTTGTACATCATCTTTCAAACTGGCTCCACTACCCAACTTGAGCTTGGTCCCAGTGAGAGGGAGTCGACTGCCTTACAGGCAGAAATCACTTGAGAGAGCCCCACAATAACAGTGTGATTTCTGCTTTTATTGAACAGAACATTTAGCTTACTTATACCCCTCTATAGAAGGTGATGGGTTAGAGTGCTCGCCTTCAACCTTTGAGGGTGCCAGTTCGAATCTCAGCCCGGGCACTTTATGTTGGAAAGTTGGTAGTTACTTGCTGATGCCCGGTGGTTTCCAGTGCAGAATTATGACCAACCAGTATGCACTGGTTTCCTCCACCCGTAAACTACCCTTTGCAATATGACCCTGGCTGTTGAACATGATGTAAAACAAAAAAAATAAATCTAAAAATAAATTTATAGAAGGTGATGGCTCGATTGTGTTTCAGTGTAACACGTTAGTGTAGTGGCAACATAAGATGAGTGGAGGTAAAGGGTAACACACAACAACACACGTTTATATTACTGTCGTCCTACTGCCATCCTACTGTTATATACGGCTTGTAATATCCTCACGTATATCAGTTCTATTAATACCTAGGCTTCTAGGGATTCCCCTGTAGCTCAGCTGGTTAAAGAGCTTTATTTGTCTGTTTAATCAGAAGGCTACGGGATTGACTCCTGACAGAACCAATCAGTGGCCGTGCTCAATACATCAAATCTCGGAAGGTGTCCTAGGTGTTTTGCTGCTGAGCAAAACTTCTAACTGCGGGTTATACTGCCTGTAATGTGAAAGGTTGGCATGGAATGTGATGTAGTGTGAGGTGACATCAGAGTACCACTTATTGTTGGGTTGCACCCATTGGTTTGCCTTCACATGACCATGTCTCCCCTGGTCCCATTGTGCTGTGTATTGATTTCCTTCTTGCTGTTGGACTCTCCCTTGTCTGATAATCATCACAGTGTACTTGAATAAAATCAAGTCATAATTGCTTTTTTTCCCAAACTAATATTGTGTCAGTCTTTTACTTTCTTATACTGTTACAGTGGATCTACAAAATACATCAGAGGTTGGAAGTAACTGGGGTGTAAAAATCATGAAACAAGATTGGAGTCTTACATGATTGTGCTAACAAAAAAAGACATTCTCTATTACCTGTTTTCCTGATTGTGTTTGTAAATCTTTCCATTGATGTGTGTACTAAAACAATGTTGTCTTTTCGCAAAATAATCGATAGTCAGATATTCTTTCTATGACAGAAGAGGTGAAACATGTCTGTTGATATAGTTATTGTTGAGTATGTAACATCATAATTTGTACATTATGAACCTCCTTTGTCTTAACGTGCGTGTCCAAGAGTGAGATTTTGTTTGGATTACAGAAGGTTCATAAAATGGAAGGTGCAGTTTATTGATAATCAGCAGGAAATAATGTAATACTATATATTCAGATAAAAAGAGTTTCTACTGAAGAAAGTAAAGCATGCCTTAAAAACTCTACAGGTTTTAGTGCAGTTTCTGCTGATGTTTGAAATATTCACTCCTCTCTTTTTTTCTTTATGTTAACCATCTTTTCATTAATCACACAGCCACTTTCTTTTCAGATGCCTAAGAAGTAAATGAGATCTGTTTCTGCACTGTTTTCTGAGACATCTGTTTTAATTGCATGTTGAAGATTGGTATATTACCATTATTTATGTGTGTATCTCGATGTTATCCAATTAATGACACAGGGTTTCTGTTTTACATACCTGTTATTCATTTTGATTGTAATGCTAAGTCAATCATATGTCAACATTGTGTTAGTATACAGGATATAATTAATTATCTATTAGTATTGCTTAACTCATAGGATAGGGTAGCTGGTAAAATATCTGTTTTGTTTCTAAGACCAGTTTTGGAGATGAGCTCCCTCATTGTCCCCGAACCAAGAAAATTGGTTTTTGCCAATCGTGGACATGCTGAAAGCCTATCTTGACTGGGACTGGTCCCTAACTTGTTTGGAAACTATAGGAAGGAAGGGCACTGTAAGTGGTACTTTATGATACTTTAGGCACAGGGGAGAATGCTTTGCTATGCTTCATGAAAGAGAAGTATTGTGTGTGTGTGGGGGGGGGGGGGGGGAGGCCTCAGTACATGGTCGGGTTTGGGAGCAATCCATATCCATCAGTGAGTGAAGCTGAAGCAGTTTTCTATCTACTGAGGGCCTACATAGGCCATCCAGGGACGCATAGATGTCCAGGGTAGTATGAGTACCAGACTTTGAAGGGTTAATACAAAAAATTATACAAATTTCAGGAGCAAAGCTTGCAGGCCACATTAGATTTGCCAAAAACAACTCTGCTGGACTATTCCTGGACCATCTGCTAAAGTGGAACTTCCGTTTAAAGCTTGCTGTCTCTGTGTTTTGAATGATGGACAGAAAAGGTCAACCAATCATATCTCAGCTTCCTGTGATTGTCAGGACTTGTTAGCCAATCATTTCTGTGCTTTGATTTATAGGATATATCAGCTTATTATAACTCTGGTGTTTGATTGACAGGACGTGTCAGCCAAACATATGTCAGGTGTTTGATTTAAAGAAGATGTCAACCAGTCATATGTTTGCTTTGTTTGATTGACAGGATGAAGGCACTACAAGGACGGCCCACTCTCTGACAACTGGGGGAGGCTGGAAAGTACCCAACTATGATGAGGACAATGCAAGCAGTTTCTATGGTAAAAATGGCTACTTTTTACTCTTTTTCTGATATTCCGTAAGTACTTGATTCTCACCTCTGTGGTCATGTGTTCAAACCCACTCTATGACAACATTTGGAATGTGCAGACCTTATACTAGAATCACATTGACAAGATTTGGCACCAAAAATCTGCCGTCACTCTCGGGGATGAAGGTATCCATATTTTTCTAATTTTACCACAAGTGCAATGAAGATGATGACAGTTTTAACAATACAGAATGTCTCACTGCTGTTGGTGAGACTGTAACACAGTTATTGCTGTAGTGTATTTCTGGCTGAAAAACCCAGCTCAAACACCTCAGAAAACTGATTTTTTTTATAGACATAGTTTTGATGGAGGTACATCAGTGCATCAGAAAAATGTGAACAGAGTGTAGGCTGTTGACACAACATGAAATCCTAGACTTTTGATTTGCAAAGTTTATATTGATGTGGTTGATAAATATGCCAATTTGGTAGGATTATCTGCGACACTTTGTACAAAAATGTCACAGGTAAATATGAGACATGGGACCTTGAGAAAGGTCAGTTGAGTTCATGTCAGTAGTAAACTAGATGGTAATTGTAGACAATACTGTGATAGTGGTGGGGAGACAATTAGAACCCAAAACAAGTAAGGGGCCTTTTCAGTACATATCACACCAATACTTGTACTGTTAACATTGCTTTCTGTGTTTCAGGGTCCCCTGGTAACAAAGGAAGGAAGGATTTTTCAGGCCCTTACTAATACCATGGGTCCATGTGTTACACATAGAACAGCCAGCATTCTCTGGTTAATGTAGCAAGAATATGTGGAACAGCATTCAAGAACACTGACTGTTGTCTTAAATTTGTGACCATCAGTAATAATAATTATCTCGTCTGTTAGTGAATCGTAATATTTGACAGAGTTTTATAAATTATATGTAGTAGTTTCTGTAAAATTACATTTTTCTGCAACATGTATGTGTGTGTGATACATTGAACAGCATACAATATGGCTGATTGTTGTGCTTAACTTTCTGATTTGCAGTCATCAGTGATAGTGTAAGAGTGCATGTCAGTAAATGAGAAAGACCAAGTAAAAGTGATAGTGGTTTATCAGAAAATGAATTTTAATCATTACTGTAGGCAATAATTTAGTTGTAGTGAATAGATTTAAATAAAGAATATGTCTGGCAGTGTAGTATGCATGGGTCTCAAACTTAAACTGATGAGTTTGGACTAAATGTTAAAGATTTACAGTTGGTAAAGGTGATGTGTTTTGTGTACTCTCTGCCATTCTCGCGTAACTGTTGGTTCCTTCACACTCTATTTCTGTGATTTAATGCATATTATCAACATTCCATACATTAGTCCATATTACCAACATTATGTATATTTATCTCCACAGTGTATTAAAACAATGTTTTCTGTTTTATGACAGTTTTGGTACAGAACAGATTTATTAAAATTCAATCAATGTTTTGTATTTCATGCTGTAGGTCTTTGTCTTGCAATTCATGTAATCTAGTCACGTATTCCGTCCTGATGATTTTGGTGACTGTTTTCAATGTTTACAATAGTTTAATTCAGTTGTTGTGTAGCTTAATTTTTTCAAATCGATCAACTAAATCATTTTATTGTCATTCCAATTATTATATTTTTGTAGTGTTGTTTGTACTAGAGAATCAAATTTATAATAAATACCATAAATAAGTGATCCTGTTGTCAGTCTGTTACAACAAGTCATCCTGGTCACAGGCTACTTTGTACAGTTGACTTGTTGAGCAAGTCATTCTGTTGTCAGCCTGTGTTGTACAGTTGACTTGTTGAGCAAGTCATTCTGTTGTCAGCCTGTGTTGTACAGTTGACTTGTTGAACAAGTCATTCTGTTGTCAGCGTGTGTTGTACAGTTGACTTGTTGAACAAGTCATTCTGTTGTCAGCCTGTGTTGTACAGTTGACTTGTTGAACAAGTCATTCTCTTGTCAGCCTGTGTTGTACAGTTGACTTGTTGAGCAAGTCATTCTCTTGTCAGCCTGTGTTGTACAGTTGACTTTTTGAGCAAGTCATTCTGTTGTCAGCCTGTGTTGTACAGTTGACTTGTTGAGCAAGTCATTCTCTTGTCAGCCTGTGTTGTACAGTTGACTTGTTGAGCAAGTCATTCTGTTGTCAGCCTGTGTTGTACAGTTGACTTGTTGAACAAGTCATTCTGGTGGGAGCCTTGTGTAGCTGACTTCTGTTACTTCTTCTCGCCACCTTTCACAGATAACAGATTTACTTCACTGCATAAACTACCTGATGGACAATTATCTATACTATCCTCCTCTCCATACATTAGAAAAGTGTTTTTTTCACTCACTAGGTATCATGACCTTCTTCCTTCTTGGCTATAGAACATGAGATCATAGCATCTTTTTCATTTGGCGCAGATGCAGCCAAGACAACTTTCAAAACCTGTTGAGATTCAAACTTATTTTTTAAAATCCTTCATTTTATTGCGCTACAATAGCCGACCATGTGGAACTGAATTCTATCTTGGGAGGCCGCAGGCATCCGGCCATTGTCCAAGAAAAATAGACGTTTAGTGTTGACCGATTCCCATGCTGTATGTGATCCCTGTAGTGTACTTCCACCAATCTTCCTTCTTTTCTTATTGGCCGTGTGACTAGGAAACATTTCAATATCGCTCATTGTTATTTTACTGTTTTCTCAGGATATACATATTCTTGGATGTTTCTATTCAGGCATCTCCTTTATTTATTGTCAAAGCATATTCTGTAAAGTTTTGAACATTCAGGATAAGAATTTTTTTAAGTTTAATTTGTTGTGAGAGTTCGGGTTCGTACTGCTCGGATTTATTGCTGTAAAAATGTCCTCCCACTAAGCAAGTTCTAACAAGCCCAGATCATTAAAGTGTCACCACTTTTGTCTTCCATTTGACTAACATAACTACTGTCCATCTTGCAGAGAAGCTGGTAAAGGGATGGCCCCTGTGTTATTAATGAAAAGCCATGCAATACTGGCAGCTCATTTACTGAAGAACAGCTTCTCAAGATTGAAAATAGGCGTAGATATGTTCAGAAACAAAAAGTGACAGATACATCTAAAGATGAACTTGTCTTGTTGGGTCACAGGCAGACCTTGAGGTACTGCAGAGGATTCTTATTCAGCAGAGAGCTCTAGCCTGCCTAAGTAAGTCTTTAGCCCATAATCTCCAGAGGGAGTTGTATACCATGGGTAACACTGGCCTGCTAAGACACGAGGCTGAGATGACCCTTCTTGAACTGGAAACTGGACTGACAAAAAAACAAATGTTCAAACAACGTGTTAAACATTGTCACCAATGGTTATATTCTACCATTCATCTTGAGACCAAAACTAGCCAGAGCTCCCCTGATTCATTCATGATACAAAGCCCTTCAAAAAGATCAAACTCTGGTCGCTTGTATCCAGTCTCTTCTGTCAAAGAACGCAATAGAAAGGGTGGAAAATGTAAAATCTCTCAGGTTTTACAGTTGCCTGTTTCTAGTCCCCAAGCCTCACCAAAGGTGGAGGCCAGTGTTAAGTCTAAGCAGGCTCAGCACCTTCCTACTTGTACAAAGGTTTAAAATGGAAACTCCATAGTCCAGCAGGGTCTCTCTGATTCCAGGGGAATGGGTGTCATTGACAGACACCTATCTTAACATCCAAAACTCAAGGAAATACCTCAGGTTTTGCCACACACAATTCACAGGTGTTCAGATCACCTCTCTTCCTTTTGGCCTAGCCACACCCCCATAGGTCTTTACAATGATTGTGAAGGAAGTGAAGCTGATGGCCCTGACAAGGTGAATCAGGCTTCACCAGTACCTGGACGACTGGCTCATCAGGGCCCAGTCTCAGAAAGAAGCATAAGTGAACGCTCAGACTGTGGTAGACCTGAGGGATGCCTTCACATGATGTCCTTTCAGTTTCAACTCAAGGAGCACTGGAGATATCCTCAGTCGTTGGAAACCCTCCTTCCTTGGTCAGAGACCATTTCAGCTAACCTAGAGTGGTGGCAAAATCCTGCAAATGTGATGAAGGGTGCAGACCTTCATCCCAAAGACCACAGTATCCAACTCTTTACCGATGCCTCAAATGAAGGCTGAGGCGCTCACTTAGAGCAAGTCTCTACAAAGGGTCTGTGGTCAGACAGGGAAAAAAGGCTACATATAAATGTTCTAGAGTTGAAGGCAGATTCTCTGTCAAAACCAGTGTTGGTTGCTACGGACAACTCAACAGTAGTAGCCTATATATACAAACAAGGAGAAACCCACTCAGCAGAGATATGCACTTTCCTGTGGAAGATTATGACATGGTGCTATCATTATCAGATAACCCTAAGAGCCAGACACATTCCAGGGTGTCTGAATGTGATGGCTGACCTTCTGTCCAGGTCAAACCTAGTCCAGTTAACAGAATGGTCACTGCATCCACAGATCTGTCAGAGGTGATTCACTCGTCATGTAGATCTATTTGCCACTCATCTGAACCACAAAGTTTCATTATATGTCCCCAGTTCCAGACCAAAATGCATAGATGCTCTTAACATAAACTGGTCGGGTCTCAGTGCTTATGCTTACCCTCCCACGGCCCTCCTTCACAAGATTATCTAAAAAATAGCATCAGAGATGCCCGTACCCCACAGCCTAGGGAAATATTTTCAACACCATGAGATACTGAAGTACTGCATCAGTACAAACTTCAGGATACTTTCAGAGCACTGTCAGTTATATAAAGGTCCAAACAATGCTTAAATGGAGATTTTATTGCGTTAATATATCTTACCTAGTGGACAGATGCATTTGTCCGGCGCGCTGCCGGTCCCGCCAAACGTTAGAGAAAAACGCCTCGAGCTGGGCTCTGGCCCGGACCGGTAGTGTCCTGTTTACTCGCCAGGTGGCTGTATAGCCTCCCTGCCAGTGCACTGCGCGCACGCGCGCATGCGTACTTCCTCCTTTTGTTTGGCGCGAAGACGAGAGGTCGTCTGTTTTTTGGAGAAACTTTTATTTTATTTTATATCTGTTACAGGATATATTTTGATAAATTCTTTGTGTAGAAGTGTTGTTTAATAACTATGGATTCACCAGGACAAAGGCGGGGATCGTGCGGCCATAAGATGGCTGGATTTGATATGCATGAGAAGTGTGCTCATTGTCGAGACAAAGGTATGGGTAAAGATCCCTGCATTGTGGGAGGTGCGATATGCAAGATTTGTGACAATTTTACAGCAATTCAGCATGAGATGCTGGCCACTCCACAGTATCAAATTCGCAAGGACAAGAAAGCAGGTTTGCTAGTATCACCACGAGATGTAACTGTGCTGTCTCCAGTTAATTCTTCTCAACAGCCAGCTAGTACTGCGCATGCTCAGCAGACGATTTCTGAAGATGAAAGTGCGCATGCGCAGGACCTCCCTGGGGGTAGCGATAATGTGAGTTCTTCAGATTTTGTTTCCAAAAAAGATTTTGACAAATTAAGTGACCAGTTAGACGAGAAATTCTCTCGCTTTGAAGCACTCTTATCAAGAGGCAATATATTTGCTACCCCCAAAGTACCGGTTCAGGTTTCAAACCCACCGGTTTCTGATCAGCCATTCATAGATCCTGCCTCTGCCCGAACCACCGGTCCGGTGCGGTTTCCGGCAGTACAGGCTAGTACAGGATCAGATGGCAAGAAAGATTCAAAGAAGAAGCACAAGTCTTCTCATCATAAATCTTCCAAAGGAAAACCGGTTCCGGTTGAGGAAAATACCGGTCCGGTACAGAAAAAGCCCTCTGACACTGCACTTCAACAACCTAAACCGGTACCGGTTGGGGAGATGACCGGTCCGGTCAGGGCATACCAAACTGACACTTTTGTACCCAAGGAACCGGTTCCGGTTGTGGATGGATCTTTTACCGGTCCGGAACCGGTTGCACCGGCTGGGGAGCCGTTTATGAGAAACCTTGCTTCTGCTGGTGGCTCAGATGATATGTCCAATGTTGAACACCCCTTAACAGATGTCTTGCCTGTGGCTTCAGATGAACCACTCTTTGGGGATCATACATCAACAGATGTTGTGGATAGGGATCATACATCACCAGATGTTTTGGATAGCGAGGATGGTGAACTTTCTGAATCAGACACTGATAAACCAGAAAAAAATGAAGAAATGAGTTACAGGGAAACGGTTTGTTCCATCAGGGCCTTTATGGGCTGGAACTTTATCCCAGACTTTGAGTTTGAGTACAGTGACCCGGATAAGTTCAACAATCCGTGGCGTGGAAAAAATCCTAAAACAAGTTCAAAGGTGTCAGTAGCCATGCCAGCAGACGATTGGCTCTGTCAGAAGCTGGAGAGGATTAATCTGACTGTAGCTGAGGGTTACCCTTCCCGAAGTCAAGAAGCAGGTGGTTTGCGTACTGACCAATTCATACACACCCCTAAACCACAGGATAAATGGTATCCCATGCATAAGTTAAAGACAGATGGTCCCCAGCGACCAGGTAGAAAGCTGTTCAACTGGCATGGTTCTGAGGCGAAACTAAATGCTCAATTCTCAAGAATTGTCAAACCAGCTGCATATCTCGCAACAGGTCCCGTGTCTCGTCCCATATCGCAAGAAGTACTACGCAGATGGGAAAGGTGCGCCCGAGAGGGTACTTACACAGTGAACCATGCAGCTGGTTTCAGCAGATGCACTAGCGAGATTCAAGATCAGATGGCACATCACATAACTTTCCTACAGACTCATCTCAGTAAGGGCAAGTCAGCTAAGGAGGTGTCTGAAGCACTTAAGGAGTTAAGGGATTTATGTGCTTTCCACCAGAATGTATCCGTCTCTCTTGGGACAGCTCTACAGCACCTGGCTGATAGCCTTTTTGTGCAGCTGGGGAACTTCATTCTGATGCGTCGGGACTCTTATTTAGATCATGTTCGTCCCGGTATGAAGATGGACACTTGGAATGAACTGAGAAATGCTGCTCTTTTTGGATATGGGTTATTTCCCGACGCGGCCTTGAATGTCGCGGAACAAGATATCAACAAGTTTGAGACACAACATGTGTCGGTCCAGTCTCGAGTTGGTCCCCAGCACCAACAGAAGACCAAGTATCGCTATAAACCGTATGAGAAGAAGGAGGCTAAGACCATGGTTCAGCCGTCATCTGCTCCTCAACAACCTTGGCGACAGTTTGGGTCATGAGGTCGTGGCCGTGGGCGTGGTTCTACTAACCACCGTTTTTCCAAGTATGCCCGGGGTGGCAAAAATTATAAATGACAATCATTGTACAAACCCACGCAACCAAATAATTCCAAAAATAGTGGGTCAAAACATCAGCTCTCAAAACATTTCAAAGACTGTATACTCAAGAACTGCTGTAATTCCTGTTCCTATTGTTGTCGGTCCCGGGCAGCCGCAAAAGAAAGGCCTAAGTCCTGATCTTTGTCAGACAGAAATAAAACATGTCAAAAGTGCTTCTTTTGTCTCTCCTTGTCGTTCTGTCCCTCATGTACCAAATGTCCACAGTGTTGCAGAAAATCCTCCTGTAGGATGCAGGTTGCACAGGTTTTGGGAAACGTGGCTCAGCCTGGGTTCAACTCCTCGGGTAGTCTCCATCTTGAAGGACGGTTACAACCTCCCTTTCAAGATGAGGCCCCCATTGACCAGGTGTCCTCTGATAATCAGCGGATACGCCAACCCTCGCAGAAACAAGTTTTTGAAGGAGGCGTTGCAGTCCCTGATTACAAAACAGGCCCTAGAAAAAGTAGTGGTTCGGGCTTCTCTGGCCTTTTACAACCGGCTGTTCATAGTTCCCAAACCAAACAACAAATGGCGTCCAATCTTGGATTTGAGCAAACTCAATCTTTTCCTCCACTCGGAAACCTTCAAAATGGAAACTCCGGAGACCATCCGGCTATCCCTTCAAAAAGGCGAATGGGTCACATCGCTGGATTTCAGCGATGCCTATTTCCACATTCCCATCAACCCAAGGTCGAGGAAGTATCTCCGGTTTCACCTGCACGGTCAAACCTTCCAGTTCAGGGCTCTGCCGTTCGGCCTAGCGACGGCTCCTTTGGAATTCACAAAGGTGGTGAAGGAGGTGAAATTGATGGCCCAATCCAGGGGTATAAGGATCCACCAGTACCTAGACGACTGGTTGCTTCGAGCTCCCTGTCGGGAGACTTGTGTGAACCAAACACGGACCCTGATGGCTCTGTGTCAGCAGTTGGGATGGTTAGTCAATTTGCAAAAGTCGGAACTTGTTCCCCAACAGGAGTTCAACTTTGTTGGTTATCATTTCGACCTCTCCAGGGGTCTAGTGAAGCCGACTCAGGAGAGGTGGCAAACCCTAACTCAAAAAATAAAGATGCTAATGAACAGAGGCCATTGTTCGGTCCGAGAGTTCATGTCTCTCATAGGTTTGTTGACAGCCACAGAGAAACAGGTGGTTTCGGGGCGCCTTCACATGAGACCGATTCAGTGGCACTTGAAGAATCACTGGCACGTGCCAGAGGTCCTAGAGAAGGAGATTCCTCTTCCCAGATCTCTATACCCTCATCTGCAGTGGTGGCTGGACGAAAACAATGTGCTCAGCGGCCAACCTCTTCATCCTCTGCAACATGCTCTGCAGTTGTTTACCGACGCCTCAAACGAAGGTTGGGGCGCGCACTTAGGAGACCACACGGCAAAAGGAGTTTGGTCGGACTCAGAAAGCCAGTTGCACATAAACTTTCTCGAGCTAAAGGCGGTCCTTCTGGCCCTAAAGAAGTTCGAGCAACAGTGTTGGGGCCAGATCATTTTGATAGCAACGGACAACACAACGGTTGTCTCATACATCAACAAGGAGGGGGGTATGAGATCAGGCTCACTTTGTGCCCTCCACTGGAGACTGCTTTCCTGGTGCAATCGCAGACAGATAGTTCTAAGGGCCAGGCACATTCCGGGAAGGCTGAATGTGATAGCAGACAAATTGTCCAGGAGCACTCAGGTTATTCAGACAGAATGGTCCCTCCTGCAGGAAGTCTTCGACCACTTATGTGCCAGGTGGCACACTCCTCGAGTGGATCTCTTTGCAACAAGGTACAATCACAAACTACCCAAGTTTGTGTCCCCAGTACCCGATCCACAGGCATGGAGAGTAGATGCTCTCAGCCTGAATTGGGAGAATATGGATGCCTACGCGTTCCCTCCTGTGTCTCTTTTGGGCAAGGTGGTGTCCAAGATCCTAGATCAGGGAGTTCACAGGTTGGTCCTGATTGCTCCAGGGTGGCCCAACATGCCTTGGTTCTGGGATCTGGTCAGCATGTCTGTTCAGATTCCTCTCTCCCTTCCAAACGTGGAGAACCTGCTGACCCAACCGTTCAATCAGTGTCCCCACAGTGATCTCCTAGGGCTCAACCTCCACGCCTGGCTTCTAGAGCCTCTAGCATACAGGCACAAGGATTCTCTGATGAAGTGGCAACGAGAATTGAGGCTCCTCAAAGACAATCAACCAGAGCCATCTATGAATCGAAGTGGTCCATATTTGTCAAATGGTGCGAGTCACACAAGGTGGACTTCGGGTCACCTTCTTTAAATCAGGTAGCGGAATTTCTCCTATTCCTTTTCAAGGAGAAAAATCTTCAACCTAGCACCATAGATGGATATAGAACTGCTATAGCCGACAAAATCGGGTGTGACAAGGTTAATTTTGGTAAAGACGAAAACCTTACCTGCTTGCTAGACAGTTTCCATAGAGATAAACCCAAGGGTCTTCGAGGAGTCCCTAGCTGGAATCTGTCTCTGGTCTTGCATCAATTAACCCAGTCCCCCTTTGGACCCCTTCGAAAGGCGTCTCTGAAACATCTTACCTTCAAAACGGTGTTTCTCCTGGCTTTGGGCTCGGGCAAAAGAAGGAGTGAAATTCATGCCTGGGTACACAGGAACATTAGCCATCAGGAAGATTGGGCTAATGTTTCTTTATTCCCTTCTCCTTGTTTCTTGTCCAAGAATCAGTTGGCTAAAGAAGGGCCTTCTTCAGTAGCTCCGGTAATTATTCCGGCCTTGGCCCCTACGTTGGATAAGTCTCTCAAGAAGGATAGAACCTTATGTCCAGTTCGAGCTTTGCGTTATTACCTGGACAAGACCAAAGACCTCCGTTCCGGCAAACAGTTGGTCTTTGTGTCTTTCAAGAAGAACTTTAATAAGGACATCGCTCCTGCTACGATTTCTTCTTGGATTAAACAAACCATCTTGTTGTGCTATCAATTGTCCAATGAGGATGCACAACAATTGCATCAGGTCAGAGCCCATGATGTGCGGGCTTTTGCAGCTTCTAAGGCTTTTCAAGGAGGTGTGTCCTTGGACCAGATCCTCTCAGCCTGCCACTGGAAGTCGCACAATACCTTCACCCAATTTTATTTGAAGGATGTAGCATGGGCTGATGCTGACCTGTACCATTTAGGACCAGTGGTCGCAGCCCAGCACATACGCGAGTAACTGGTATCCTTGAAAGGATAACTTGTATATAGTGTAAAGCGTTTAGAAGGAGTAGTGGGTTGTTTTTAGTTGGCTCCTTCTTTTTTAGTTATCATGTTTTGAAACCCCAGCGCTCAGTTCTCAACCGGAAGGGCTGGTGTGGGTTATGAGTTATTTCTATTTTATCCTGTTCTGCTTCCTCCGGAATCCTTGGGACTGAACTCTTACCTCCTCTCTCCTATAGTCCTAGCCCAGGTGGCTCGGTAGACGGCGAAAAAGAGGGGGGGGGGGGGAACCAACTATGGTGTAGGGTATGGGAAGGACCCCTCTAACCCTTGGGCCAGAGGCCCAGAGTTCTGACAAGAGTCCCTGTTGAGTTTAGCTGCCCTCCATCCAATGGGTAGTTATTCTGCATCTGTCCACTAGGTAAGATATATTAACGCAATAAAATGGAAAATTTAATAAGTAAATTAAATTTTTATAAGTTAATATCTTACCTAGTGGACAGAGGGATTCCCACCCTGCCTTCCCTACAACAAACATTCCCAGGGGACTCAAACAGGGTGCAAACAAAAGGAGGAAGTACGCATGCGCGCGCACGCGCAGTGCACCGGCAGGGAGGCTATACAGCCACCTGGCGAGTAAACAGGACACTACCGGTCCGGGCCAGAGCCCAGCTCGAGGCGTTTTTCTCTAACGTTTGGCGGGACCGGCAGCGCGCCGGACAAATGCATCTGTCCACTAGGTAAGATATTAACTTATAAAAATTTAATTTACTTATTAAATTTTCCAAATAATGTTTAAAAGAAAGATCATGCATATAAAGATGAAGTATTAAAACAAGATAATTCAATAACAAGATGACAGCATTAATCAGCAAACTAAAATTCAACCCTCTTTATCTACATCTGCAAGGCCCGAATTATGGTTTAGATGGTTTGAATATTACCATGCATACAGAAGTGGTAATACATTTAATGAATGCTTATGTGTGGTGTTGGAGCAAAATCTGTGGCTCACTTGATGAAATTCTATCTCTTACAATGGGAAGTTATGAAAGTAAAATTCTTAATAAATTCTAATATGACTTTAATAGTGCTTAATCTGCATCAAAAGAGAGACCCAAAGGTGCAACAAGATTTTATAGGTCAAGGTCACTACGACAAGGTCAAAGGTCAAATTAAGGTGACACCATGATAATACACACCTATAGCCCCTAACCAATGTCCCTAGCAAGTATCAACTTCTTCAACCTTACGGTTTCCAAGATATAGCACGGACAAGATTTTATAGGTCAAGGTCACTACGCCAAGGTCAAAGGTCAAATCAAGGTCAGATCATGACGTTGCACAACTACATCCCCTAACCAATGTCCCTACCAAGTATCAACTTCCTACACCTTATGGATTCCGAGATATAGCCCGGACAAGATTTTTGAACTCAAGGTCACTACGGCAAGGTCAAAGGTCAAATCCTGGTCAGACCATGACATTGCACACCTAAACATCCTAACCAATGTCCCTACCAAGTACCACTTTCCTACACCTTACGGTTTCCGAGATATAGCCCGGACAACATTTTATAGGTCAAGGTCACTACGGCAAGGTCAAAGGTCAAATCAAGGTCAGACCATGACATTGCACACCCCTAACCAATATCCCTACCAAGTATCAACTTTCTACACCTTACGGTTTCCAAGATATAGCCCGGACAAGATTTTATAGGTTAAGGCCACTACGACAAGGTCAAAGGTCAAATCAAGGTCAGACCATGACACTGCACACCTACACCCCCTAGCAAATGTCCCTACCAAATATCAACTTCCTACACCTTACGGTTTCCGAGATATAGCCCGGACAAGATTTTATAGGTCAAGGCCACTACGGCAAGGTCAAAGGTCAAATCAAGGTCAGACCATGACGTTGCACACCTACACCCCCTCACCAATGTCCCTACCAAGTATCAACTTCCTACACGTTACGGTTTCTGAGACACAACCCGGACAAACTATTTCCCGCCGCCCGCCCGGACGCCCGCCCGCCCATCCGGACACCATGGGTGAAAACAATACCCTGACACCCCTTAAGGGCTGTGGGGTAAAAATCAGGCAATGCTCATCATCCTGATCATTGTAATAGCTCCAGGCTGGCCAGGGATGGCCTTGTTTTGGGACCTAGTGCAGCTCTCAACAGAGATCCCACTTCAGTTACCAGTGTCAACAACACTTCTCAAACAGTACCACAACTATGTGTTTCACAGCAATCCACAACATCTCAACCTCCACGCCTGGTGTCCAGGAGTGGAATTGCTGCCCCTCAAAGGTAATCAACAAGGACCATTAACAAGTCAAGTGGGCCCTATTTGAGAAATGTTGCAGAGAAAATTTGGTGGATTTCTCCACTCCATCTGTGAAACAAGTCTCAGACTTGTTCATGTACCTGTACCGAGATCTAAACAGGCACCTTTCGACCATTGATGGTTATAGGATGGCCATTGTTGACACCTTGGGCCCAGTGGGGCTCCATATCTCATAAAGCTCAGACGTTAACAGGTTACTCTCAGTTTTCACAGGGATCGTTCCAAAAGTTCCAGGAATCTTCCAAAATGGAACCTTTCTGTTGTAATTAATGAGCTCACAAAAGTATCCTTCGAACCTATGAAAGACGCAGACCTCAAACATCTTACTCTCAAAACTGCTTTCTTGCTAGCTTTGGCCTCTGGCAAGTGCCACAGCAAAATCCATGCCTGGGTTGCAAACAAAATATCTAATCTAGCCAATGGGAAAAAGGTGCCTTTTCTGTAGGCATATGGTTGGTAAGCATGTGCCAGTTAGTTTCACGATCTGGAAGGAGAGGTCTCCTCAGAGAAGAATGGACTCAATAAGCTCATTTCTCAACTCAATTGAGGACGTTGTTGGTGTTCAAAGCCATGAACTTCTGGAACTTGTAGTTTGTAACACTTGGTTTCCTACCCAAAGGTAAGAAATTTGAGGAAGATGACAAGCTTGTCTGTGAGTTTCATCACTGGTATACCAGAAAGGAACTGAAGCAGCATTCAACAATAAGTCCTCCAAACTGTGTGGGCAGTTTGGCTCATTGGAGGCTAATCAACACAGTGCTCAGCCATGTTGGTGAAGAAAAAGTGCCACAACTTGATTTAGCTCCAATTCCCAAATAAGCTGAAGTTTTGGAAAGTAATTCCGAAGCTGTAGAACCTGGTTTAGATGTTGTAGAAAACTTTGTGGATAATACTGCAGCAGTTGACACAAGACCCGCTACATTTCCTACAGAAGAACAGGTGGAAGAACTATTAGGCACAGCGACTGAAGAGTTTTTTTTTTCCAAAAAAATTGCTTTCATTCACATTTTTTTCCCATTACATTTGTGACATCCGGGGGGACGAGAGTGGCCAATCTCCCATCGGTGCCTTACAAAAATTGTCATATACGCAGTATGACTTATGCTGATTAAATGCAATTGTAATAACATTGAGTTAACAAATTTCGTTATAATTCACATATAGAGTTACCGACATTTTATGGATTGTTATCAGTAATGGATAGAAGTATCAGTAGTAATTTAATACAATAATAACAGATGAGCATATGGAAGTCTTGACTCTGGGGTTAAGTTAGGATTTTACCCAGACCTTTTCTACTACTCAATACCATCAAAAATATGTTTCAAAGGTTCCACCTTTCTATGAATTGGTCCGATTGTGAATTTATCAGGCTTAAAGCTTTTTGTTCCAAATAGATTTTTTGATTTCCTTTTGAAGGAAGACGATATTTAATTTATAGGCGTTTTTTGCGCACCAGAATATATATTTCCGAGTAATCATAAGTATTAGGTTTAAGGGCTAAAATTTGTGGTCATTTATTAAGTAGCCATGCAATTTCATTGTATCCCCGGCGCGAAGCGGGGATACTATGGATTCATCATCGTCGTCCGCGCCCTCATCCGCAGAGATTTCTTGTTAGCGACCTACAGTCCACATTTCTTTCCAGATTTCTTTCAAATTTGGCAGGTGGCTTCATATGGTAGAGGACTCACCACCCTATCTTTTTGGTAGGGTTTATGTCTAAATTAGGCCTGTGGTAGACAAAAATGTCTAAAATGTGGAATATTGCTTGTTAGCGACCTACAGTCCACATTTCTTTCCAGATTTCTTTCATATTTGGCAGGTGGCTTGGTATGGTAGAGCATTCGCACCCTATCTTTTTGGTAGGTTTTATGCCTAAATTAGGCCTGTGGTAGACAAAAATGTCTAAAACACAAATTTGCTTGTATCTCCTTAACCGTGCGAGATAGAGCGATTTCGTCGGAATTTTCGACCCACAGGGTATCTGAGTAATGTACTCTGGCCAATGTTCAAAAATTTTTCCCCTCCCAAAAATGGCAAAACACAAATTTCCTTCTATCTCCTTAACCGTGCGAGATAGAGCGATTTCGTCGAAATTTTCGATCCACAGGGTATCTGAAGAATGTACTCTTGGCAATTTTCAAAAAAATTTTCCCCTCCCCAAAAATGGCGGCCATTTTGAATTTTCGAATTTTTACCAAAAATGGCAAAACACAAATTTGCTTGTATCTCCTTAACCGTGTGAAATAGAGCTATTTCGTCGAAATTTTCGACCCACAGGGTATCTGAGGAATGTACTCTTGCTAATTTTCAAAAATTTTTCCCCTCCCCAAAAATGGCGGCCATTTTGATTTTTCGAATTTTTGCCAAAAATGGCAAAACACAAATTTCCTTCTATCTCCTTAACCGTGCGAGATAGAGCGATTTCGTCGAAATTTTCGACCCGCAGGGTATCTGAGGAATGTACTCTTAGCAATTTTCAAAAAAATCAGACCCATAGCTAATTACTCACCTACTCAAAATGAGTAAATTGAAAATTTTAATTACTTAAATGTAGCTTTTATAAGCTACAAGCTTACCATGTGGAACTGAATGCTTTACTGGTTGCCGCAAGGAACTACGACCAACGTCTAAGAAAAAAAGACATTTATTCTTGGCCGTAGCCTCAGGTTGTCGTCACGTGATCTGCCCCTTTATAAGCACTTTTCTCGTTGAGATTTTAAGCCCATACCCCTCAGCTGTAATACAGTGGGGAGGCAGGGTGGGACTCGCCTCAGTCCTACATGGTAAGCTTGTAGCTTATAAAAGCTACATTTAAGTAATTAAAATTTTCAATTTTATTGCGCTACAATAGCTTACCATGTGGGACTGAATGCTGAATCCAACTGTACGGAGGAGGGATTACAGCTGAGACTGGCAGATAAGTCTGTTTTTTCTTAGAATTTTGATAACAATAGTAGAATGAAAGATCGAAAGTACCAGTCTGAGTCCCGTCTACAGGGCCCCAATCCCGAAGACCGGGCCTGTAGAAGCCAAAAACCTGAATGAATGCATGACAGTGCTAAAAACTGTCAGGGTGTTTGACGAGAAGAAGGTGTGTACCCTAGATACACAGGCGGGGTCAGTCCCTAGGACGATCACGGAAGAACCTGAGCTTAAGGCTCGGGAACTGAGTAAAATGACAACCTTCAGGTCCTTAATAATGCACAATTAAAATGATTAAAGATTAGATAGACCTTACCGTATACACCCTGATGAGGTAGATGTATACCTAGACCCTGGGCTTAGACTCCTGAAGACTTGGTTGTAGCGGATGTGCCCCCCCTTCTTTTCTTTCCGAGGATGACTCGACTGAGGAGAAGGGTCTAGGACCTGCTGTGCCGCTACTACTAGTCCCGGATACAGATTGTTGTCATTGTCCGACCAAGTAAGGTCTTTTAGATATAAATTGGTAAAAGTGTTGTGAGCTTTCCAATGACAGGCTTGCATGATCTGGTCCACCGATACCCCACCGTAAAACGCCTTAGAGACTGCGAAGGCCTGAATGTCATGCGCCTTGACTTGGACTAAATCCAAGGCTTGTTGGTCTGCTTGTTTATAACAAAGTAGGATGGTTTGTTTCAAGCAAGAAGAGAGGGTAGCGGGTCTGATGTCTGAGGTATGTCCTTTCTTGAAGGAGATGAAAAGGAGGGACGGGGAACCTCTTAGGTCCTTGGTTCGGTCCAGATAGTACCTCAGGGCCCGCACCGGACACAGGGTCCTGTCTTCTTTGAATTGTCTATCCACAATGGTAGTCAAAGCAGGAATAGTCACCGGAGACACACTTTGAGAACTTTCTCTTGCTAGTTGGTTTTTGGCTATGAAGTCAGAAGAAGGGAACAAGGCGACCTTTTCCCATTGGCCTAGATTAGATACTTTGTTTGCGACCCAAGAATGGATTTCGCTGCGGCGCTTGCCAGAGGCCAAAGCTAGCAAGAAAGCAGTTTTGAGAGTGAGATGTTTGAGGTCTGTGTCTTTCTCAAAGGGTGTCTTTCTCAAAGGCTCAAAGGGTGCTTTTGTGGGCTCATTGAGAACAACAGAAAGGTTCCACTTGGGGAGATTTCTGGAACTTTTGGGGCGATCCCTGTGGAAACTGGAGAGCAACCTATGAAGGTCCTCATTATGAGCAATATGTTGGCCCGATGGGCCCAAGGAGTCAACAATGGGAGTCCTGTAACCATCAATGGTGGAGGGGCGCCTGTTTAGGTCTTGGTACAGATACATGAAGAAATCTGAGATTTGTTTCACAGATGGAGTGGAGAAATCCACCAAATTTTCTCTGCACCATTTTTCAAATAGGGCCCACTTTGATTTGTAGATGGTCCTTGTTGATGACCGCTGAGGTGCAGCAATTCTCTCTGCCACTTCCACAGAGAAGCCTTGTTCTTGGAGCTGTCCAATCCTAGACACCAGGCCTGGAGGTTGAGGTGCTGCGGGTTCCTGTGGAACACGTAATTGTGGGACTGCTTGAGGAGTGTTGTCGACACCGGGAGTTGTAGTGGGATCTCTGTTGAGAGCTGCACTAGGTCCCAAAACCAGGGCATCCCCGGCCAGCCTGGGGCTATTAGTATGATCAGACAATTGCATTGTCTGATTTTTTGGCTCACCCTGTGAAGGAGAGCCATTAGAGGGTAAGCATAGGCAGTGAGACCCGTCCAATCCATGTTTAGAGCATCTATGTCCCAGGCCTTCGGGTCTGGGATAGGAGACACGTACAGTGGAAGCTTGTGGTTCACATGAGTGGTAAACAGGTCCATGTGGGGAGTGAACCACTTTTGGGAGATCTGTTTGAACACCTGTGGATGTAGTGACCATTCGGTCGACTGTACCTGATTTGACCTGGAAAGTAGGTCGGCCATCACATTCAGGCACCCTGGAATGTGCCTGGCTTTCAATGTTATGTGAAAGTGATGACACCATGTCATGATCTTCCACAGGAGTGCACACATCTCCGCTGAGTGTGTTCCCCCTTGTTTGTTTATGTAAGCAACCACAGTTGAGTTGTCCGTTGCAACTAGCACTGTTTGGTCCTGACACTGGTCTTTGAAGTGTCTCAGGGACAGAAAGACAGCTTTCAATTCTAGGACGTTTATGTGAAGGCCTTTTTCCTGGGGAGACCACAGACTTTGTGTAGAACTTTGTTTTAAGTGAGCGCCCCAACCTTCGTTTGAGGCGTCTGTAAAGAGTTGGATATTGTGGTCTTTGGGATGAAGGTCTGAGCCTTTCATCACGTTTGCAGGGTTCTGCCACCAGTCTAGGTGTGCAGAGATGGCTTCTGTCCAAGAAAGGAGGCTGTCCAGTGGTTGAGGAAATTTCCAGTGCTCCTTGAGGTGAAACTGAAAGGGCCTCATGTGAAATCGTCCCTCCAGGACCATTTTCTCCGCTGAGTCTAGCAACCCAATTAGAGACATCAAACATCTTGCAGTCAAAACATGTTTTGACTTGAGTTGTAGGATAAAATCCTGAAGTTTGAGCATCTCTCTTGAGTGGGTTTTACAAGGGCTGAATCTAGGTGGTACTCATAACCCACAAACGAAAACACCTGAGTGGGATTCAGTTCTGATTTTTGTTGATTAATGATCCATCCCAAGGACTGGGTCAGATCTACCACTGCCTGAGTGTTCACTCGGGCTTCCTCCCAGGATTGAGACCTGATCAGCCAGTCGTCCAGGTATTGGTGGAGTCTGAGCCCTTTGGAGAGGGCCATGAGCTTCACCTCCTTTACGATCATGGTAAAGACCTGGGGGGGCCGTGGCCAGTCCGAAAGGTAGGGAGGTGAACTGGAACACCTGAGACCTGTGGCAAAATCTTAGGTATTTCCTTGAGTCAGGATGGATGGGGATGTGAAGGTAAGCGTCCGACAGATCTATCGACGCTACCCATTCCCCTAGAATCAGGGAGGTCCTGATGGACTCTGGAGTTTCCATCTTGAACTTCTCTACGTGTAAAAAAGTGTTGAGCCTGCTTAGGTCTATTACTGGCCTCCACATTTGGTGAGGCTTGGGTACTAGAAACAGGCGACTGTAAAACCACAGAGATTTTACATTTTCTACCCTTTCGATAGCGTTCTTTGACAGCAGAGACTGGATGCAATCGGCTAAGGCTTGGTCTTTTGGAAGGGCCTTGTATTCTGATATTATCATAGGAAATCTGACCAAGTTTGGTTTTGAGAGGAATGGCAGAAATTAGCCATTGGTGATAATGTTTAACACATTGGATGAACAATTGTTTGCTTGCCAGTCTCTGCTAAAAGAACAGAGGCGACTTCCTACTGGTGGACTGTTTGAGGCTTTGAAGGAGTCATTGGGGAGAGGGGTTTCCACGCCCTCTTCCCCTATTGTGGGGTCGAAAACAACCCATGGAGCCTCTGAAGTTTTGTTTTCCCCTGTTGGAAGAAAACGATTGGTTACTGCTTTGAGAGGAATTGCCCCCATAGGGGCGTTTCCTGTAGGAGCCTCTTTTCTTGTGGGGACCACGAAAGGGCTTATTCTGGTAGTGTCCGAAACCCTGAGAATCTTTTGAGGTGCCTTTTTTAAGAAGGAATTCCTTGCCTTCCTTTACCAACTGTGATTTAAACAGGGACGGCGGCCAGAAGGACGCATTCCTGAGTTCTTGGCGCCTGGTTTCTCCTAAGTGGGGTTGTAACAGAGTCATTTCGGCTTCGTGCCCAAACAAGCCAAGATTGCTCATTGAGTACAATTCTCTCTGGAGAATATGGGCCAGTGATTTACTAAGGCAAGTTAAGGCCCTGTGTTGGATTAGGACGGTCTTATTCCACAAATCCAAATATTCACAGGCTTCCTCATATCCACGTTTCGCTGCTTTTTCAGGGTCGGCACCTTTCCTGATCTGAGACTTGACCTTTTTGGAGGTCGCTTTCAAGCTATGCTGACACCTCTCCAGAGTGGCATTACAGGAAGAAGAGGTTTTGGCAAAAGTAGTAGCGAAATTGAGAGTGGAAATATTCTGTCTTGCCTGATGTTCCAATTCTTTAAGAATTGGCATAGGGACCTTGCCCATAGGAGCCCCAGGTGGTTTAGGAGAAATACAAATCTGTCTGTGTTCAGCTCTTGTATTTTGTCCTCAAAACAAGGCTGGCCTACCTTGTACCACTTGGCAGTGGAGGGAGGAGGTTTGATTTACTTACCCTCAGATAAATTTGCTGCCTGGAAGTCAAATCAAATTTATTAAAGGCATCCTTGATGACTGAATTGAGAGGCAACACGGAGGAACGACCTCTTGGCCTAAGTTCTTGCCTACCTTTCTCATCATCAAGGCCCATGACCGCTGTTGAAGATCTAGGTAAGGATTCCCTAGGATCTGGAAGTTTTAGGATGCGTCGGAACGTATCCACCTCCTTGGCATATTGAGATGGGATGTCAGACAAGGCTACTTCCCTGTAATAAGGAGGGTCAGGGTCATGTTGGGGGTGGTCCTAATCAGTGTAAGGCTTCCCAGAGGGCTTAGGGGACCTATGCCTACGTTCAGGGGACTGATCCTCCTCTGAAGATGATGGTAAAAATCTGGCCCTCGACTTGTGTTTTGATTTATCAGAGTGCTTTTTGGGCCTACTACGGGCCGGCTGAGGGTCAACAGAGTAGTCTGAGTAGTGGTCTGAGGCAGAGCTCGGATCCAAGACCTGATACCTAGAAGAGTGTGTAGGTTGTTTTGGTTTGGTCGAGGCCACCTTCGAGGGTTCCTCGCCAGAACTACGGACTTGCGCTGAGTCGTCTTCGAGGCGACTGGAATACGAGGCGAGGCGAGGAGGAAGATCTGGACCATACTCGACCTCAATAGACTCGAGTGCACTACTGGACTGTGAGGGTTTGGCTATATCTTTGGAGGGTGCGTTCGTTTTAGAAGCAGAAGAAGAGGTCTGATCTACCTCCCCTTGTTTTTGTGAAGATTTCTGAAAATCTTCACGAAGACTATTGAACGCCTCCAACATACTAGCCTGAAAAGCCCCCATTTTCTGATCCATTTGTATGTCAAGGCGAGAAGACAAAGATTTTTCGAGATTAGCTTACCTAAAGCCATACCTGGTGTAGGCGGGATAGTACGAGCTGGAGTTCGCAGTGATAACGCCTCGAATGAAAGAGGTTGAGGGCGAGGCGGGGATGTGAAGAGACGATTCGCAGCCACTTCTAACTCTGCATGCGAGCCTCCATAGGATTCTGAAGAATTGTCACCCAATAGCTCAGAATCTATGTCTTCTACTTTATTTTATCAGATTTCTTAGAGTAGCGTTTCCTGTGGGTGATTTTTGCTAGTTGTTCATCAGTAAAAGACGAGCAAATTGAAAATTTTATTTTAAATGTAGCTTTTATAAGCTACAATACTTACCTATTGAAACAGAGTGCTATTCCGTTGTTGACCGGAAGAGCTACCAACGGGCTGAAAGTTGGAAACTTTCCCAGCCGAATGCGGGGAGCGGGGTCCCCGGAGCCGGCTCACTCCACCGGAAGCACCGGTGTTGAGATGACCGGTTATGTGACGACTGCACAGCAGATCACGTGATTCTTCCTTCTTTTCGTTGGAACCATCCCCAAAGGTGAGGTATCTGTAAGCGGGGACGGATCGGGAGGGCCTCTATCTGTTTCAATAGGTAAGTATTGTAGCTTATAAAAGCTACATTTAAAATAAAATTTTCAATTTTATTGCGCTACAATGTACTTACCTATTGAAACAGAGTGCTGAATTCCAACATCTTGGATGGGGGGAAGACAGCTCACTGACTGGGTTCCGGTGGAAGAGCCTTGAGTGGTGAAGGAAGGAGACCCGACCCGAGCATCCGTGCCGGTATGTTGCAGGCCCCATCTTGGGGTTACTCTTCTGGATACCCGGGGAGAGGGCTAAGTGGTGGAGGAGACCAGAACTGTAGTCCCGTCAGGAGGCGCTCCATGGTGGCTGCAAGAGTGTACAAAGACAAAAATTAGATTGGAGGAAATAAAGTGGAATGGGTGTTAACGAAAAATTAACAATGATTCCAGGAGATAAAATGGAAGGAGAATTCCATGTAAAGTTAGGAAAAAGTACACCTCAGGAAAAAACAATATAATTTACCTTTTGTGTCGAGAAGTCACGCTCTACGCGGTCAGGGTTCTGACCGGCCCCATCTGCTGGATGTGTCGTCGGATGTCCCCCCCCTTCTTTTTGTAGGTGTCCTTGGTCAGCTAGGAGGGAGTCATCACTCGTTGTGCAGCCACAAAGGATCCTAAATGGTAAGAGAGATCCTTCTGGTTCTGACCCGAGAGGTCCTTTAGGTAGAATGAAGTGAATGTATTATGAGATTTCCAATGGCACGCTTGGAGAATCTGGTCCATTGAGACATCCCCGTAAAAGGCTTTGGAAGCCGCGAATGCTCTGACGTTATGGGCCCTAACCCCGAAAGAGTCCATGTCGGTGTCCCCCACTTTTGAGTAACAAAACTTTTTTTTTTTTATATTTTTATTTCTTTTTGACTTGTACAATTTAATAGTCTTTTTACAAGAAGTGCACATATACAATGATTAATTTCAATTGAAAGTAAAGAACAAAATTAAAACTTTTAGACAAAGAAATTGAACAAATGCTTAACATATTATTAACATTCACTGTACTGCTATTATTTTGATAACCATTTTTCCCTTTTGGCATCTGACAAAATATTAATTATATACATATCAATAAATCTAAGACCATAAAGAAGCCAAATTTTAACATACAGTTACAAAACAGATCAATATACATTATTTTATTTTAAATGTTTTATTTACTGTATGGTATGTTGTTAACATTTAGTGGTCATTAATAATTTTCTTAAAACAATGCTTTTTACATTTATGTATCAGACAAAATATCAATCCTCTAAATACCAACAAATAGGTTTTTCCAGGTGTGCCAAATTTTGTTAAATTTTTCTGTGGAGAAATTGATTTTAGCTAAGTGACTCTGTTCTACAAATTTGCATTTGATTTCTTTTTGCAGGTCAAAAATATTTAGTTGTATTTTCTTCCTTGAGCAACTAAAAATATAATAACGAGTGATTATTAACAAAAAATTGACAGGCCAAAAATTGTCATTTGATTCTGTATAGCCCAATATCATTGCAGTTTTATTAAAATCAATATGAATATCAAGAATATTAGAGATCCACTCTTTTAAATTATGCCATAGTTGCTGAACATGAGGACATTTGCAAAATATATGAGATATACTCTCAGATTCTGTTTTGCAAAAATAACATTTGTCACAATCAGTTAGTTTAATTTTGAATAGATACTCTTTTGTTCCCAAAATACTAAAAATAATTCTATACTGAAACCAACTATATTTGTTTTCCTGGATAGATTTAAAACATGCAGCAAAAACCTTTCTCCAGTCGTCATCTGGATTCTGTATGAGACCGTGCCATTTTACTACACAGTTAGGTGTACATTGCTCTTTATTCATAAGGGTTAAATAGAAATCTTTACAACCTTTTTCTGATCTCTTTAAAATATTCAGGTGTAGAGGTAAACTAGGTTGGGGGAATAAAAAAGAGTCATTTTTCTTGTATTTTGAAACAAATTTTTTAGCCAGTATTTTAATTCTGTGGTATTCCAAAAAATTAATATTCAAATTATACTTTAAGCCCAGCATTTCTAAAGTCATTACTGCCCCACTGGCATCAATAATATCCCCAACTTGTCTAATTCCTTGTCTTGACCATTTATCAAAATATAAAGGGTTATCTGAGAATTGATAATTGTACCAGAGGCATGAAGAGTTAATTTCTATGTTTGATTTAGGTTCTTGCACTCTACATAGTTGTTTCCAAGAATTTAATACCTCTAACCAGAATTCATTAGTAATCTGTCTTTTTTTGAAAAACCATTCACCCCATTCACCACCCAGTGTTGTAAAGTTATCTCATTTACCATAAAACCCATTGAAAAGTTCACTCCACTGTGAGTTGTCATTCATATTGTTGATTAACGTTCTAATCCAACTGACCTTTAAGCCTTTTACAAAGTTGTAGATATTGATCATCCTTAAACCTCCCTGCATGTAATTGGCACATATAACTTTTCGTTTAATTTTGTCTGACTTCTCGTCCCACAAAAAGTTATAGACAATTTCATTGATTTGATCCAAATACAGTTTTTTAGTTGGTATACTTGTGAACAAATGAACAAATTTTGACAAAATAGTTGACTTTATCAAAGATATTTTCCCAATGGGTGTGAGGTTTCTATACTGCCATTGCTTAAGAAATGATTTTATTTTTGTTATAGCTTTTAAATAATTTATTTTTGGAATGAGATCTAGACTTGTTGAGAAGTCAATTCCCAAAAGAGTGACAAAACTTGACAGTGCTTTTAATCCAAGAAGATATGGTGGAGCATAGAATGTCCTTGGAATGGCCATAACAAGGTTTTATCCTGTCTCAGTTCGGCAGTAAGTTTGAGATAGATTGAGAAGGCCCTAACGGGGCAGAGTAAAATGTCAGTATCTCTGTCATCTTGGGTAGTTTTGAGAGCGGGGATAACCACTGGAGAGATTGTTTGGGTCCCTTCTCTTGCTAGTTGGTTCTTAGCAATGAAGACGGGAGAGGGGGTGAGTTGGATTTGGTCCCAGTCGCCTAGGCAGAGAAGACCGTCCATGGTCCAGGCGTGGATTTCACTACGTCTTTTACCAGAAGCTAAGGCTAGTAGGAAAACTGTCTTCCACGTGGCGTATTTAAGGGAAGCCTCCTCCAGAGGTTCAAAGGGAGGCTGTTTGAGTTGGTGGAGAACTAAGGAGAGGTTCCAAGTGGGAATGCTTCTGGAGGCCTTAGGTTTATCCCTATGGAAGCTGGTAATGAGTCTGGCAATCTCGGGATTATTGCTGATGTCTAAGGGAGTATTTCCCAATGTGTCTGCGATTGCCGTCCTGTATCCCTCAATGGTGGAAGGGCGTCTATTTTTCTCATTGAAGAGGAAACACATAAAATTACAAATATCCTTTATAGAGGGAGCCCTGAAGTCCACCTGTTCGTGGGCGCACCATCTTTGAACAAGAGGAGAGTGCCCGTGAACGGGCACTGTGTCAGCTGACTGAATGTTTTTGATTTGTGATGGTGATAATGAGAGGAAAGCATAATTATCAGGGAAAAGGCTGTACAGAAATACAGTAAATGGTAACTGAACAGCATGTTTGAAAGATATTCCGAAGCTGACAGAAGAAAAGGACAAAAAAGTTGTGCCCTGCAAATGGTATTATGAAATAAAGTAACAAGGTAATTGTTTAAGTGTAAAAAGTAGGTTAAAAATATTTAAAGAAATACTATAAATGCAATATCCTCGTTCGACCATGAAGAAGGGATCCAAAGGTCAAATCTGACCATACCAAAAGATTCCCAGCCAAAGAATTTAGGATGGTTTACCATCCCAAACCTCTCAGACCAATAATAAGTGAGTCATAGGCACTTTTTAAGTTTGGCTATCCTTGTTTGACCTTGACGGAGGGGTCTAAGGTCAAATCCGACCACACAAAAAAATTCCCAGCCCATGATTTCCTGTAGCTTGTTTACCATCCCAAACCTGTAGGACCAATAATAAGCGAGTTATAAGCAATTGTAAGTTTGGCTATCCTCAATTGACCTTGAAGGGGGGGGTCCCAGGTCAAATCTGACCACACCAAAAGAATCCCAGCCCATGATTTCCTATATGTTGGTTTACCATCCCAAACCTCCAAGACCAATAATACGCGAGTTATAAGCACTTTAAGTTTGGCTATCTTCGTTTGACCTGGAAGGAGGGGTCTAAGGTGAAATCCGACCACACCAAAAGATTCCCAGCCCATGATTTTCTATAGGTTGGTTTTCCATTCCAAACCTCTAGGACCAATAATAAGCGAGTTATAAGCACTTTTAAGTTTGGCTATCCTCATTTGACCTTGAAGGAGGGGTCCAAGGTGAAATCCGACCACACCAAAAAATTCCCAGCTCATGATTTTCTATAGGTTGGTTTTCATTCCAAACCTCTAGGACCAATAATAAGCGAGTTATAAGCACTTTTATGTTTGGCTATCCTCATTTGACCTTGAAGGAGGGTTCCAAGGTCAAATCGGACCATATTAACAGATTCCCAGCCCATGATTTCCTACAGGTTGGATACAATGATTTACTCAACAGTGAGAACCTGAAAGAAGCTATTGCTCAGCTATGCCATGACATAGAGGTCTGCAATTTCACTATGTTATAGCTGACCAAAACGTCTGTGAATAACATATTTAACAAAATACTCTAAATGTAATAGTTTTCAAGTTACAACTGATTTACTCAAGAGTGAGAACCTCAAAGTAACTATTACTCAGCTATGCAATGAGCTACATGTCTGAATTTTTGCTCTGTTATAGCTGACCTAAAAGTAGGTGAACAACATATTTAAGCAAAATACTGTAAATGCAATAGTTTTCAAGTTACAACTGATTTACTCAATAGTGAGAACCTGAAAATAGCTATTGCTCCGCTATGCCATGAGCTATAGGTCTGTAATTTCACTATGTTATAGCTAACCCAAAAGTAGGTGAACAATATATTTTAACAAAATACTCCAAATGCAATATTTTTCAAGTTATAGCCGATTTACTCAACAGTCAGTGCCTGAGAATAGCTATTGCTCAGTTGTGCCATGAGCTACAGGTCTGTAATTTCACTATGTTATAGCTGACCCAAAAGTAGCTGAATAACATATTTGCACAAATTTCTGTAAAGGCAATAGTTTTCCAATTACAACTGATTTACTCAACAGTGAGAACTTCAAAGTAGCTATTACTCAGCTATGCAATGAGCCACAGGTCTGGAACTTCACTATGTTATAGCTGACCCCAAAATAGGTGAATAACATATTGCAACAAAATACTGTAAATGCAATAGTTTCCAAGTTATAAGTGATTTACTCAACAGTGATAACCTAAAAGTAGCTATTACTCAGCTATGCCATGAGCTACAGGTCTGAAATTTTACTATGTTATAGCTGACCCAAAAGTAGCTGAATAACATATTTATACTAAATTCTCTAAATGCAACAGTTTTCAAATTATAAGTGATTTACTCAACATTGAGAACTTCAAAGTAGCTATTACTCAGCTATGCAATGAGTCACAGGTCTGGAACTTCACTATGTTATAGCTGACCCCAAAATAGGTGAATAACATATTGAAACAAAATACTCTAAATGCAATAATTTCCAAGTTATAAGCGATTTACTCAACAGTGATAACCTCAAAGTAGCTATTACTCAGCTATGCCATGAGCTACAGGTCTGAAATTTTACTATGTTATAGCTGACCCAAAAGTAGCTGAACAACATATTTAAGCAAAATACTGTACATGCAATAGTTTTCAAGTTACAACTGATTTACTCAATAGTGATAACCTAAAAGTAGCTATTACTCAGCTATGCCATGAGCTACAGGTCTGAAATTTTACTATGTTATAGCTGACCCAAAAGTAGCTGAATAACATATTTATACTAAATTCTCTAAATGCAATAGTTTTGCAATTACAACTGATTTACTCAATAGTGAGAACCTCAAAGTAGTTATTATTCAGCTATGCAATGAGCTACAGGTCTGAAATTTCACTATGTTATAGCTGACCCAAAAGTAGGTGAACAACATATTTAAGCAAAATACTGTAAATGCAATAGTTTTCAAGTTACAACTGATTTACTCAATAGTGATGACCTAAAAGTAGCTATTACTCAGCTATGCCATGAGCTACAGGTCTGAAATTTTACTATGTTATAGCTGACCCAAAAGTAGCTGAATAACATATTTATACGAAATTCTCTAAATGCAATAGTTTTCCAATTACAACTGATTTACTCAATAGTGAGAACTTTAAAGTAGCTATTACTCAGCTATGCCATGACCTACAGATCTGAAATTTCACTATGTTATAGCTGGCCCAAAAGTAGCTGAATAACATATTTATACGAAATTCTCTAAATGCAATAGGTTTTAAGTTACAAGAGATTTACTCAATAGTGAGAACTTCAAAGTAGCTATTACTCAGCTATGCAATGAGCCACAGATCTGAAACTTCACTATGATATAGCTGATCCCAAAATAGGTGAATAACATATTGAAACAAAATACTGTAAATGGAATAGTTTCCAAGTTATAAGCGATTTACTCAACAGTGATAACCTAAAAGTAGCTATTACTCAGCTATGCCATGAGCTACAGGTCTGAAATTTTACTATATTATAGCTGACCCAAAAGTAGCTGAATAACATATTTATACGAAATTCTCTAAATGCAATAGTTTTGAAGTTATAAGCGATTTACTCAACAGTGATAACCTAAAAGTAGCTATTACTCAGCTATGCCATGAGCTACAGGTCTGAAATTTTACTATGTTATAGCTGACCCAAAAGTAGCTGAATAACATATTTATACGAAATTCTCTAAATGCAATAGTTTTTAAGTTACAAGTGATTTTACTCATGATGGAAGTTACTGAAAAGCCCAAAAGTAGCTATTACTCACTTAGCTATTGAGACAGGCACCCAACTTACTCACCATATTGTAGCTATGAAAAAAGTAGCTGAATAACATATTTTAACAAAATGCTCTAAATGCAACACTTTTCAAGTTATAAATGATTTTGTGCATGATTTCATGAATTTTAATGCATTAAAAATTATTAAAAAAATTTATTAAAAAAAAAGTAAGACAGATCCAGGTCTCATACTCACACAAGAGAATCTACCTCTGGCCTAGTACATATATGCAAGATATGAGAGAAATCCCTGCAATAGTCACTGAGAAAATTGTGATTAAGTGTTGAAATTTTCACACTTTTGGTGGGGGTACCCCCCTTGTAATGTCTCTAGCAAACAGACGAACAGACAGATTTGCATGCCTTGAACAATTTTTCATCCTCGATAGATAAGGTATCTTTTAAAAAAAACAGCACGTCTCTAGGCCTTGTAGTTTTGGAGGAGAAGTTGTTCACGCGGACGCGTACGCGTACGCCCACGCCGCAGAGTGACGACATAATGTCAGCTGACTGACAAGTCAGCTGACATAAAAACTGCCCATTTTGATGCATAGATGGCTCTACTAGAGCAATTCTATCTGCCACTTCTGCAGTGAAGCCCTGGTTCTGGAGGATTGTACTCCTAGAAACCAAACGTGAAGGTTGAGGGATTCTGGGTGAGCGTGGAATTGGTTGTTCAGTGGTTGTTTGAGCAGTGATCGGATTGGTGGGAGTTGTCTTGGGTGATCGAGTGACAGTTCCACCAGGTCCCAAAACCACGGTTTTGTTGGCCAGCCCGGGGCTATGAGAATGAGTCGGCATGACTGGGAGAGTAATTTTTGGACCACCCTGGGTAGGAGAGCTGTTGGAGGGAAGGCATACCCGACTATGTTCTTCCAGGAGATGTTCAGTGCATCCACCACCCATGCTTGAGGGTCTGGGATGGGTGAAACGTAAGTTGGGAGTTTTGTGTTTAGCCTGGTGGCAAACAGGTCTATTTGTGGGTGTTCCCAGAGTTGCGCAATCTGTTTGAAGATCTGGGGGGAAAGAGACCATTCTGTGTGCTGGATTTGGTTTCTCCTGGAGAGGCCATCCGCAATGACATTGAGTGACCCCGGTACGTGTCGCGCTCTGAGTAAGATCTGATGTTTGTTGCACCATGTGAGGACTTGCCACATGAGAGCACAGAGTTCTGGCGAGTGGGTCCCTCCTTGTTTGTTTATGTGGGCTACTACTGTTGTGTTGTCTGAGGCCACCAACACCTGTTTCTTGGTGCACTGATCTGAGAAGTGTTTGAGGGCTAGGATGACAGCTTTTAATTCCAGGACGTCTATGTGGAGCTGTTGCTCTGTGTGAGACCATTGGCCGCCTGCGGAGGCGTGATCTAAGTGTGCGCCCCAGCCTGCGTTTGATGCGTCTGTAAAGATCAGAACGTCATGGTCCCTGGGGTGTAAGAATTCTCCGCTTAATACGTGTTGTGGGTCTAACCACCATTCCGCGTGTTGTTTCATTGTCTGAGTCCAGGGAATGGGAGAATTCAGAGGCATTGGGAATTTCCAATGAGTCTTTAGATGCCATTGAAAATGTCTCATATGGATCCTGCCCAGTCTTACTGTCTTCTCTGCGGATGCTAGTAATCCAATGATGGACAAAAGAGTCTTTGCATTGATAACAGACTTCTTTGAGATCCTGTTGAAGCAGTTCTGAATTTTGGCCCATCTGTCTTCCGTGGGCCTGACAAGACCCTGATCTAATGAAAAATGGTACCCTATGAATTTGAACCTCTGTTGGGGTACTAGTTCCGACTTCTGGTGATTTACTATGAAGCCCAGTGATTGGATCAGGGAAAGGAGGTTGGCGGTATGTTCCTTTGATTCTGCCTGGGAAGGTGCTGTGATCAGCCAGTCATCCAGGTATTGGTGCAACCGGATGTCTTGTTTTAGTGCCAACAGTTTGACCTCCTTTACCAGGGACGTGAACACCAGTGGGGCTGTGGCTAGCCCGAACGGCAAGCTGGTGAATTGGTAAAAATTCCCTTGGTGGTGGAACCTCAGGAATTTCCTTGAATGTGGATGGATGGGAAGATGAAGGTAGGCATCCGAGAGGTCTATAGAGGTAACCCATTCCCCTTGCCTCAGTGATGCGCGAATGGATTCTGGGGTTTCCATTTTGAATTTTGAGACCGTGAGAAACTGATTTAGAGAACTGAGGTCTATCTCTATAGCGTTTTTTGCGAGAAGACTTTGACTTCGCTGTAACTGATGATGATGCATGGTGTCTTGGACAACTTTGGGTGTTCTCTGAAGGGTAGGCGATAGCCTAGTCTGAGGAGGTCTAAGTGGAAAGGATGAGCACCTTGTTTTTCCCATTTTTTTTATGAACCACTTTAGCCTGCCTCCCACTGGGAGGTCTTTTACGTTTTCTTGGATAGATACAGGAACCTTGACTAGTTGTGTACAAGGAGTCTTTACCGAGGGGTTGACGAACTCAGAGTCTTTGCCCTCTCTGGTAGGGACTTTGTATCCAGAGTCTTTGCCCTCTCTGTGTAGGGTCTGTTGAGGGGAAACTGTTTTTGTGGTTCGTATGAATTGTTTTCCCAGGGATGCCCGGAATGGGTTGAAAGAGGTTGTCCAGGATTGAGGGGGGAGGAGATTGAAGAGTGTCATTGTTGAGGGGGTTGTTGTTGTTGGTTTTGGTTATTGCCGGAGCTTTTGCCCCTGCCTCTACGATTTCCCCTGCCCCTGAGGCCGCCACGAAAACTACCTCTCTGCTGCTGTGGGTAGAACTGAGGAGGCATGATGTATTGAGGGGGAGGAGCTGGATAATATCCCCCTTGGTGATAAGCTCCCCTTCCTCTGCCTCTAGGTTTCCTTTTGCCTTTTCCATAAGGGTGAAACCTGGAGCTTTGCTGATTTCCTGCTTTGACTCCCAAGCCTATTAGATGTTGTTCGTAGTCTTGCATTAAGGAGCGTTCAAATAGGTCTTGGCCAAAGATGGGAGCTGCCCGCAGGTTTTTGAGACGATAGGCGTCTAGACTATTGTGGGCGTTTTTGAGGTATGCGTCTCGGCACATGAGTACTAGGTTGGTTAAAATGTGTAGGAACTTTTCCAGTAAGTGCTGGTAAGCAACTGCCATGCTTCTGCTGATATCCAGCATGAATTGCATTTGTGGGGTATCCTCTATTGTAGTATTGAGTAATTGTCTCTGAGATGCTGGTCTCTGGTCCTTGGGTCTGGTTCTGATGCCAGTAGGCCAAATATCTTTTCCCTCTGATCCCTTGCAGCTCTTAGGTTATTTAAGGTCAATTCACTGGCTGTAGAAAGGGTGGAGAGGAAGTTGGAGGTCGCAATGCATTCTCTGACCATGTATTCCAACTTGACCAGTTCTCTTTGGTTAATAGAGGCTGGGGGTAGGCCTTTATACCCAGGTCTAGCAATGTTTGAGAATGATTGGGGAACTACTTGTGGTTTTTGCTCAAAATTTTCTCCTGCCACCGGGTACCAGTTGCCTCTGTTTGGTGGATTTGGGACGAATTGACCGATATCCAGGGAAGTAGAAGATGAGGTACTAGGTTTGATTACTGAGTCCTGGTTTTGCAAAAGTTTTGCAATGTCGTCCATAAGAGGGAGTTTGAGTGAAGGCGGACGTGAGGACTGTTCCATACGGAACATGTTGGGATCCCTGCCAAGTCCTGATCCCAGTTTGTAGTCCTCTGCCTTGGCAGGGTCGTCAATGCCGAGGTACTGTCTGACTCGGTCCATGAAAGCGTGGAAATCCACTTTGGGTGGAGGGGCTAGATTCTCGGGTTCTGAGTCATCTACTTGGGATGATGACGAGTATGATGAGTCTCCAGTTACACCATAGTCTCCCTTCTCGAGTCTTTGGAGGGGGGACTCGGATTGAGTTTGAGGCTGGATAAGAGGAGGAGGTGTTGGAGACACTACCGCTTTTATGGTGGATGAGGCGATAGTAGAAGAGCCCTTGACCCCTTTTAATCCCTTTTTGATGGTAGATGCAGCCTGTGAAATGGAGGTATCCATTGGTTCCGGTGGAGGTGACTGAACCGGTGGTATAGGCTGTTGTGGAGCATCGACGACCTGACTGGGATGGGCCTGTGACGTTGCTTTTGATGCTTGGGTATCAGTTGGTGGTGAGAACTTCTTAAACATTTGTTCCATTGAGGAAGCTAGGAACTGTTGCAATCCGGACTGGAGTTGAGATGATAAGTCCTGGATTTGTTTTTGATTTTGTTGCGAGAGGTTCTCCATCATCTGCATATTTTGCTGTTCAAAATGTGCCTTGAGCATTTGAGTGCGTGGAGTAGGTGGAGGGACGAGCCTCCGCGGATCCGGAGCTGTGGCAAACATTGGATCCTGATTTACTGGCGCCAGAGTCTTGAAAAAGACTGCTGAGGAAGATGAGGTCGGCACTGTGTGAAAAGCCACGGACCTTGGCGGTGGAATAGATGGTTGAAGGAAAGAAAATCCACTTGAGGTCGTAGCCGGCTGGAGTGGAGACAGGCCGGTGGGAGCTGAAACTCCGGTCGGAGAAGTATAACCGGCGGCACCGGCCGGTGTATGTTGTACTTCATCTGTGTTGAGATCCAATATCGAATCATCAATTTCACCGGTGTCCGGCTCGTCTGCACTATTGTCCGGGTTGGCCGGTTGATTTTTGGCCGCACGCTTAGCACTTCTTTCCTGGAAAACAGTTCTCAAATGATTCCATTCGACCTCCGTAAGGAAGGAACAAGATGAACACGCCTCCAGAGGGGCACCTGAGGCACAGGGGTCTTCCCCTTTGCAGTGCATCCTGCAACTGTAACACCTCAGGTGTTTGTCAAATGAGGGCATCCAGTGCCCACATTTCCCTCTCTTCTGATAAGGAGGAGTGCCTACCATAATAATGTTAAAGTGTCACAAGAGTAACACTGAAAAGTCTCACAAATATATATCAAAAGTGTCTATGCACAACGGTGAGACAAATTAAAACTAACTTAGAGAATAAATCCTCTGATAACTGAATGAAAAACTGTCACAAAGTGAGAGCTGAAATAAAGCCTTCTAACAAGATGGCTACCAACGGAAAGAAGGAAGAATCACGTGATCTGCTGCGCAGTCGTCACATAACCGGTCATCTCAACACCGGTGCTTCCGGTGGAGTGAGCCGGCTCCGGGAACCCCGCTCCCCGCATTCGGCCGGGAAAGTTTCCAACTTTCAGCCCGTTGGTAGCTCTTCCGGTCAACAACGGAATAGCACTCTGTTTCAATAGGTAAGTACATTGTAGCGCAATAAAATAGTACAGGGAGACATTAGAGTGACACATGGATCGTCGCCTTTACCTGCCTCTCTGCAGGTAGGGCAGTAGTTGTGATGATCAAATGGGTGGCAGAAATGGTTACATTTGGCTGCACGAGGTTTGTCTTTGTTAGACTGGTGAGAAGACATGTTTGTAATGCAATAAAAAGAACGCGAGTAAATCCTTGACTAAAATACTCGCAGCAGAAAGCCAGTCGAGGCGAGCTCACAAAACTCAAAAGAAAGACAAATTACAAAAGCGGAAGTGCTGAAAATTGGCCAGAATGTGCTTTATACAATGATAAATGAAATGCATAAAAAGGGAGGTATAGCAATAAAACTGCACATAGATATAACTAGAAAGCGGCAGTAAATACTTCCCAAAGACTGTAAAATGGCGGCGACCAACGAGAAAAGTGCTTACAAAGGGGCAGATCATGTGACGACAACCTGAGGCTACGGCCAAGAATAAATGTCTTTTTTTCTTAGACGTTTGTCGTCGTTCCTTGTGGCAACCAGTAAAGCATTCAGTCCCACATGGTAAGGTATTGTAGCGCAATAAAATGTGAATTATCTCTAAAAGTATTGTAGATAGCCAATTTTTATCAAATAACTCATTCACCTACTTTTGGAAGAGCTTTCACCTGGTGAAGTTTCAGACCCGTAGCTAATTATTCACCTACTCAAAATGAGTAAATGCGAATTATCTCTAAAAGTATTGCAGATAGCCAAGTTTTATCAAATAACTCATTTACCTACTTTTGGGAGAGCTTTCACATGGTGAAGTTTCAGACCCATAGCTAATTACTCACCTACTCAAAATGAGTAAATGCTAATTATCTCCAAAGGTATTGCAGATAGCCAATTTTTCTCAAATAACTCATTCATCTACTTTTGGAAGAGCTTTCACATGGTGAAGTTCCAGACCCGTAGGTAATTACTCACCTACTCAAAATGAGTAAATGCAAATTATCTCTAAAAGTATTGCAAATAGCCAAATCTTCTCAAATAACTCATTCACCTACTTTTGGGAGAGCTTTCACTTGCTAAAGTTTTTTTATGAATTTTTAAAATAATTTTTAATGCATTAAAATTAATGAAATCATGCACTAAATCAATTATAACTTGAAAAGTATTGCGTTTAGAGCACTTTGTTAAAATATGATATTCAGCTATTTTTTTCATAGCTACAACATGGTCAGTAACTTGAGTGTCTATCTCAATAACTAAGTGAGTAATAGCTACTTTTGGATTTTTCACTAACTTCCATCATGAGTAAAATCACCTGTAACTTGAAAACTATTACATTTAGAGAATTTTTGTGCAAATATGTTATTCATCTACTTTTCGGTCAGCTATAACATAATAAAATTTCAGACCTGTAGCTCATGGCATAGCTAAGTAATAGCTACTTTTAGGTTATCACTGTTGAGTAAATCACTTATAACTTGAAAACTGTTGCATTTAGATTATTTAGTTTCAATATGTTAATCACCTATTTTGAGGCAGCTATAACATAGTAAAATTCCAGACCTGTGGCTCATTGCATAGCTGAGTAATAGCTACTTTTGAGGTTCTTACTCAACACTAAATCGTTTAGAACTTGAAAAGTATTGCATTTAGAGCATTTAGTTAAAATATGTTATTCAGCTTTTCAGTAACTTCCAACATGAGTAAAATAACTTGTAACTTGAAAACTATTGCATTTAGAGAATTTCGTATAAATATGTTATTCAGCTACTTTTGGGTCAGCTATAACATAGTAAAATTTCAGACCTCTACCTCGTGGCATAGCTGAGTAATAGATACTTTGCCTTTGCCGGTGGATACATTCTGCATCTGGCCACAGATGCGTCCTTAGTCTAGTTAAATTTGTTAGAACTAGGTTTACTCTAAGTTTATTATTAATCCATTGTTGAACATTATCCCATAGCTGTGTTACTTCTTTACATTTGTAAAATAGGTGTTCCAGGTTTTCATTGTACATTCTGCATAAAGAACATGCACTATCTGTATTTATTTTTAGTTTTTTCAAATAGCTTTTAGTTCCTAGGATGCCGTTTAGTATACAGTATTGAAACCAAGTTACATTATTGTCTCATACAGAATAAAAGCAAATTTTGTATATTAATTTCCATCTTTCTTTAATCGTTATATCTAAATTTTCTTTTTGAACAATATTTGTCCACATTATTTCACAAGTTGGATTATTATTTTGAACTTCTGTATTATTAAATATATTGTAATAACTCCTACAACCACCTTTTTGATTTAAAAAGTACATCTAAATTGGCCTTTCTAATGCGACTGAAGAGTTGATGGAAACTGCCGATTCTTCAATTCTGGATGAGCCAAAAACAGTTGAGAGACCTAGTGATGTGGGACGACCATACACATACGACATGTGGAAGACCAGGCGAGATGTGTTGTTCAACAGTAAGAGTTCATAGAGGTTACTGTTTGTGGATTCACACATGTACCTAGATAACTTGCAGAATGCCGGCAAGAGACAAGACTTGTGTGAAATCATGAAGCATGGGCTGATGCCAACATGTGAACGATGGCATTGTAACTGTGGCAGCCAGGATTTCAGGCCAGAGATATCAGAATTTAAAAGGAATCCTTGATATCACCACAACCAACGCTATGGAGTTATATAAATTAAAATAATGTGGACAATCAGAATGTGGACATTGCATCAGGAACAGTGTTAAACGCAGGGGCGTCATTGCCAGCAAGTTCTGCTGAACATTGAAATATGCAGAGTTGTTACTGCAGGTAAAGTTAGTTCCATTGGTGAACATTGTGATAGGCAGTCATTACTGCTAATGAAACCAATATTGAAACCTCAGGAGTATGACAAAGTCTCAACAGAAGAGGGAGGAATGTTGTATATTCCGGGAGATGTTTTCAGTAGTTCCCAGTTTTAGTAAGCGCCCATGCGCGGGAGTTGTACAGGAATTGGGGTTTAAAGTGACACTTCAGAGTGAGACTCGGAACTGTATACATGTGTTTGTGACAAACTTGCCAACCACTTTGCCACTCAGGACCTTCTTTAATTAAGGACTACAAAAATTTAGTGGTGTTGGGTGTTCCAGGGTCTATGTAGATTTATTTATTCGGGATTTAACATAGCTTTCAACACTACAGTTCATATCATGATGGGTAGTTTTATGGGCAAAGTATGTACTAGTACATACAGTTGGTCAAGGTTCTGTAAATTACTGACCATCAGTAAGAAACTAGCATCTTCACCACATAGGGTTCGGGGTTTTGACCTCAGAGGTGGGAGGCGAGTGTGTTACCACTGCACCACCAGGGTCTGTGTAAACTCTGACTGATCCTTGAATGGCTAGCCTCTAAGTCATTCATAACTTGCTTTTTTGGTCATGTGTTTGGATCTAAAATATTTTGTTGACCTAATTTTTGAACATGTGGTCCTGTTACGATTTGTTGATTGGTCGACACTTGATCGCTCTCTTTTCCAGAAATTGCTCTGTTGAAATTGGTTGAGAATTTGACCAAATAAAAAACACTTTTCAGGTTTCTGAATAACAGCATACTTGTGTACCTGAAAACTTCAGAATTATGATTTCTTATACTGTTGTTTCTCATTCTTAACTTTGTCATATTTGACTGCAAATGCTTTGAACCCGGTGTCAGAGCACCACCTGGTTTCAGTTACACACTCTTATAAGTACGCGGGAACCCCTTCGACGAAAAAATGCATTAAATCTAATAATTTTGAACATTTATCAAATTTTTAAAAATCAGTAATTCCACCATTGGAAAGCTACACTAATGCATATTCATATGGTCTTTATTTTGGGAAAATCAATGCAGGAATGCCAAAGTTATTTAGATTAAAGAACCTATTATCACAGAAATAGTAATCTATATACACTGGACGTTAATTGGGTAGTACTACTAAAAATTCTTATTTTAAAAATGACACGAGCCAAACTATGAGGATTACAAGGTCTTTTGGTATTAAAATGGTATTCAAAGTAATCATAATTTCACCACTTTACACCAAAATTTAAGGCTGCTTTGTATAATTGGTGATAATAAAGTATTTAATCTTTAAATGTTTAAAATGTTTAAATCTTACGAACATATATAAATTAAGGATGACAATACACAGCAAGTGACCAGTATATTGTATCTCTTTAATTAATAGTCTTTATGACATTGAATATTTCGATTCAATTAATTTTGTAAATTTATGCTATTTTCTATTTTCCCTTCCGGATCTGACCTACTTCCTAACTAGGTCACTTATGATGTATGACTAGACAGAAGAATTTCTGCATGAAACTGTGTTCAAAATGTTAATTTTGCACCAAAAAGCACTTTATTTTCTTTATTTGACACATACAGTGACATGAAATCGACACTTTATTTGGGCAAACTTGGCCATTAAAATCCATTACTATCCACAGGTACAGAAGAGCGCAGGGCCGATTGTAAACAAATTTCAAATAGGTGATATAGTATCTCAGCAAAGTGTGAACTATGTATTAGCAAACCATTTCCTTCAGAAATAAAAAGCAATGGTGGTAAGCTGTTTATTATTCTTCAACAAACAACTATAAGGCTATCCTTTAAACAGATTTAAAACTGCAGGAAATAATATTAAGTGTACTTTGAAGGCAGTTGAATTCATGAACTACTGTATATGTTACAGTCAATCTGTGAAACCAGTCATTACGCGTAATGACTGAAAGTTTCAGTCATTTCGCGTAATGACTGAAATGACCAGTCATTACGTGTAATGACTAAAATTTTCAGTCATTTCATGTAATGACTGAAATATATGGTTCATTTTTACACAGATTGACTGAATTAATTTCAGTCAATATGTGTAATTGATTTAGAATTGTTTTTCTTCACACCCTTTGCATTATTCAGAACCTTTGTACATTGTTCTCCTGCATTTTGAAAATTTTTGTGCTAGAGAACATTAAACTATTTTAATCAAATAAATAAGTTTGGAATTCTCACATGCTCCCTGAATTTATAGCCAGAATTTTCAAACCTAAATGCAGACTTGTGTAATAGACTCTATTGTCATTTTCAAAAATATTTTTAAAATATTGAATGGTTACATGTATCTTATTACATTTTAAATGTTATTTACAGTCTAAATTCATATTTGCAGTTTTAAAACTAAACTCATTGTCATAGAATGAAAATATCTCTTTGTTGTCAATGAAATTTATGTCTTTTTTGAAGACTAATTCTCATTTATTAATCATAATTTATAATACATTTTGCCTTTTATGTTATTAATTAAAGACTCAGTTCTATTGTGGCAGATTGTTAGGAAGCACGAAACCATGAAGCTTTTGAAGTGAATCTAGTCCACTCTTGTCCTAACTGCAATGTAACTCTTTCATCCTGGTTTGTTCTTCAGGCCTTGTTACTGTTGTTGGACCTCTCCACAGAAAGAGCCTGTTTATCAAAGATGGAGTTGACCTTTAATGTTCTAAAATAACTGGGACAACATGTTACACAGAACTTTAGATTTTAGTAAGAGTCTATAGATCGGGTCCCCGTTTGTTAGGAATGCTACCTATCCATTGGGTCCCCTGTCATATTCTACAAGGGAGTACATATATATGAAGGTCATTTTTATGACATGAATTAAAAGAAGTGAGGCTTAGTTAAAATAACTGCAGAAGAGTTTGATAATTTGATCATTTACCCATGTTATCAATCAGTAATCATGTCAGAATATGTTCAAATCTGAAGTGATAATTTCATTACCCCTCTTTAGTAATCACATGAGAATGCAATTTAAATTACTAAGTGAGGCCAGACAATTTCATTTTTAGTAAAGCAAGTATTTAAAACTATTTATCACAATTCAGCCATTACGCGCAATGACTGAACCTTATTTTCAGTCATTACGTGAAATCTGGTTTCACAGATTGACTGTAACATATACACCACTTCTCATCATAAAAACATGGAATACAGTAGAACCTCGATTACCTGGCGCTCTATCATCTGAATCTTCAGATTAACTGATCTGAAGCCTTGTCTCTGCACATGTATAATGCACTGTCCAGCACGACAATACAGGATTTTATACATTCTTGAAACCATTAATTCTAGTGCTTACAAAACATACTGTCCATAGAAATGCCTAATTTCTTTGATCTTTAATGTCATTGTTTTAATTGGGGAGGATTAATTCACCCCACTGAACAACTTCTTTGATAATGCACCACTCACTGAATGTGTGTTCGATTGGGTTTGCAATTTTAATCTTCAGGAGTAGGTTGATATACAACAGACTGACGTGTATTAAAAGAAAAACATCAACAATGCATTACCGACCAAACATACCTAATCACTGAAGGTGTGTTTGCTTGGGGTTTTACAGTAAATAATCTCACAGTTTTTTCAATGGACAAAATGCATGACGACGTTTATCAAAAAGAAACATCAATAATGAGTGTAGCAATCAAACACACCCAGCTCAAGGCCGTGTAATATTTTAAACAAAAATGACAATATCCATAGAAATGAAACAAATAAATCACAATTAGGGGAGTTATATTGTTTTACAAATATATTAAACTGCTTCATCAGTGACCACCCCTCAACATAGTGCCCACAACAATCATTTTTCAATTATCACCCACTTGGTAACCCATCATAGACATTGTATTTCAAGCAATTTTGGGTATCCGAACACCTCAATTATCCAGTCTGAATCTGTGTCCCCCAATGAGTTCGGATAATCAAGGTTCTACTGTATTTTTTGACCATTGTTTCATGTTTTACATAGATTTTTATTTTTAAAATAACACAAGCCTGATAAGGCAATCGCACTATTTTTCAAAAATTGTTTTCCAATCAATTTTTTTAACAGCCTTGTAAAAATATTCGTTTTTGCAAAATATTTTGACAGTAAGTTCGAACTTTTTTTATATTACTGAAAACCCAGTTATTTACCCACATAATAATATCCTCAAATACAACGTACAGCTGCAGAAATGTTACAAACAGACTGATGTGAAATCAACATCTCCACACTGTCAATGTGTCCAGTGTACATTACTGTTATCCCAAGATTCAATGGTTACAATGAATGTATACACTTATCTATTTACAATTTGCATTTTCCAAAGTGAAGGTAAACTGCTTGTACACTGAATTTAATATGCAAAAGAATGATTAAGAATTTGGCTTGGTTAACTTGTTTTTAAGCACAAGCCCTAGAAAGCCTCATGCTTCATGCCTAATCATTTTTGTTTTTGTCTCTGGACTTTCATGAGGGTTAGCGTACACGTCTACTGAAGTCACGCAGCAGTGGGTTACGTCAGTGAATGCCTCACATTGCGTGATTACACATACTTTGATATTGTTTCCACACCTGTATTTCCTATTTCCACCACAGGCTGAATGCCCAACTCTGAATTATTTGTGTTTTTTGCTATTTTTTATACCATCTACCGATATAGACACCAGTGGGTAGCAACCTGTACACATTAGTTCCTATTCTCACCACTAGATGGACACCTAAATGATTACTTACAATGTCCACCATTAAATGGAGTCTTTACCAAGTAATTTTGCTGTTTTTCTAATTCAGACTTCCCTCCCTGTACACTGTAAAGTTCAGATACTTGTATTTTTAGTTCTATATCCACCACAAGGTACACACATATATCTCTATATTTTGGGGGTTTTGCCATTTTTTTTTTTTCAATTTGCTCCCTTGAAGACTTTAGTTCCCCGTTTTACCACAAGGCGTATGACTCCTGTCTTTAATTTCAGTTTCTACCACCAGGTAGCGACCGTTGCCTTCCTCACCACTAGGTGGGGATCTCTACCTTCTCAGCCACCAGTGGTAGTATTTCTGGAGTTTTCATTCTCCAGTTCTGGATGTCTTTGGACACACTACACCAGAGTTCCCCGTGTCTTGGCTCGGAGTTCACACAACTCCTGAACACGGCTTGTTGCTGTTCTTCTGTGCCGTGTAGCTTCTCAAATCGGTAGAAATACGCCCACGCGTCCCCATAGTCCTTCTCAAGCTTCACAGTGCGGTGTAGCCACTCGCGCGCCTTGTTGACGCGGCGCTCTGACCAAAACAGTCTGCGTAGAAATAAAACAAAATAAGCATGATATTAAGCGACCAGTGTTCCATCGTGATAGGAGCTCTAACCAAAAGAAACTGCAGATAAAGAAATCATTAACAGGTGAAGTATGACACGACTAACTTGCAAATACATGAACAAGAATAGAAGGATATGATCGACATTTTACAATACGATAAAACTGTGGCAGTGTGTCAATATTCTTCACTTATAAAAACTGGTTCAGTCACATTGTTGTATGTAGTTATACTAACTTTGACAGTGGCAATTACTTACTTCGTTACAAGTATTTATGCAGATTGCTGGAAGTATTTCTTCATTTTGTTACAAGCATTTAGTCACTTCCTTTAAGTATTTACTCACTTACAATATTTACTCAAGTATCAGGTATCCATGTGCTTAATCTCCGAACTAGCAGATTCCAAGGCACCCCTTATGTATTTACTCACTCTGTTACAAGTATTTACTCACTCTGATGCATGTATTTACTCACCTCTGTTACGTGTATTTACTCACTCTGTCTTAAGTATTTACTCACTCTGATATGTGTATTTACACACTATGTTACAAGTATTTACTCACCCTGATACGTGTATTTACTCACTCTGTTATGTGTATTTAGTCACTCTGATACGTGTATTTACTCACTCTGATACGTGTATTTACTCACTCTGTTATAAGTATTTACTCACTCTGATATGTGTATTTACTCACTTTGAGGCTGCTAGTAGCACATGCTCGTCATGTTCACACTTTTTCAGCGCGTCCACACACTTGGTTTTTCTCTGTGGTCTCGCCTCCATGAATATCGCCTCCGCCCACAGAATGCCCTGACCCGGACACTCCTGCATGGCTGGAAATAAATACACGTAAAATGTTACGAACAGAATGATAACCCACATACTCGTACATCTGTGGAAGTAAATATATACAAAAAACACAAGAGGAGAGTGCCCGTGAACGGGCACTGTGTCAGCTGACTGAGTGTTTTTGATTTGTGAAGGTAATAATGAGAGGAAAGCATAATTATCAGGGAAAGTGCTGTACAGAAGTACAGTAAATGGTAATTGAACAGCATGTTCAAAGAAATTCTGAACCTGACAGAAGAAAAGGACCAAAAAGTTGTGCCCTGCAAATGGTTTTATGAAGGAAAGTAACAAGGTAACTGTTTAAGTTTAAAGAGTAGGTTAAAACATATTTAAAGAAATACTGCAAATGCAGTATCCTCGTCCGACCTTGAAGGGGTCCAAGGTCAAATCTGACCACACAAAAATATTCCCAGCCCATGATTTCCTATAGGTTGATTTACCATCCCAAACCTCTAGGACCAATAATAAGTGAGTTATAAGCACTTTTAAGTTTGGCTGTCCTTATCTGACCTTGAAGGAGGGGTCCAAAGGTCAAATCTGACCACACCAAAAGATTCCCAGCCCATGATTTCCTATAGGATGGTTTACCATCCCAAACTTCTAGAACCAATAATAAGCGAGTTATAAGCACTTTTAAGTTTGGCTATCCTCGTTTGACCTTGAAGGAGGGGTCAAAGGTCAAATATGACCACACCAAAAGATTCCCAGCCCATGATTTCCTACAGGTTGGTTTACCATCCCAAACCTCTAGGACCAATAATAAGGGAGATATAAGCTCTTTTCATGACTGACAAAGAAACACCAGTGGCGGCCATCTTGTTTTTCAAAATGAGCCCAAAAATATTCCCAGTCAAGATTTTATAATGAGGAACATATCCTGCGAATTTGAGATCTCTACTTATAATACCCTTTGCTCTAGAGGGCCAACAAAAGTCCTTTTTAAAGTCGAATAAACGTCCCTGGCGGCCATCTTGTTTTTCAAACCGAGGCCAAAAATATTCCCAGACAACATTTTATGGTTATTAATATATTCTGCAAACTTGAGAAGGCTAGCTATAATATTTTTTTCATTAGAGCAGTAATGGTTAAACCTCTCTACACACTGCGGCTATCCAGTGGATACAATGATTTACTCAATAGTGAGAACCTGAAAGTAGCTATTGCTCAGCTATGACATGACACAGAGGTCTGCAATTTCACTATGATATAACTGACCAAAAATTATGTGAAGAACATATTTAAACAAAATACTCTAAATGTAATAGTTTTCAAGTTACAACTGATTTACTCAACAGTGATAACCTCAAAGTAGCTATTACTCAGCTATGCAATGAGCTACATGTCTGAATTTTTACTATATTATAGCTGACCCAAAAGTAGGTGAACAACATATTTAAGCAAAATACTGTAAATGCAATAGTTTTCAAGTTACAACTGATTTACTCAATAGTGAGAACCTGAAAATAGCTATTGCTCAGCTATGCCATGAGCTATAAGTCTGTAATTTCACTATGTTATAGCTGACCCAAAAGTAGGTGAACCACATATTTTAACAAAATACTCCAAATGCAATATTTTTCAAGTTACAACTAATTTACTCAACAGTCAGTACCTGAAAATAGCTATTGCTCAGTTGTGCCATGAGCTACAGGTCTGTAATTTCACTATGTTATAGCTCACCCCAAAGTAGCTGAATAACATATTTACACAAATTTCTGTTAATGCAATAGTTTTCAAGTTATAAATGATTTACTCAACAGTGATAACCTCAAAGTAGCTATTACTCAGCTATGCCATGAGCTACAGGTCTGAAATTTTACTATGTTATGGCTAACCCCATAATAGGTGAATAACATATGAAACAAAATACTCTAAATGCAATAGTTTTCAAGTTACAACTGATTTACTCAACAGTCAGTACCTAAAAATAGCTATTGCTCAGTTGTGCAATGAGCTACAGGTCTGTAATTTCACTATGTTATAAGTGACCCAAAAGTAGCTGAATAACGTATTTACACAAATTTCTGTAAATGCAATAGTTTTCAAGTTATAAGTGATTTACTCAACAGTGATAACCTCACAATAGCTATTACTCAGCTATGCCATGAGCTACAGGTCTGAAATTTTACTATGTTATAGCTGACCCCAAAATAGGTGAATAACATATTGAAACAAAATACTCTAAATGCAATAGTTTTCAAGTTATAAGTGATTTACTCAACAGTGATAACCTAAAAGTAGCTATTACTCGGCTATGCCATGAGCTACATGTCTGAAATTTTACTATGTTATAGCTGACCCAAAAGTAGGTGAACAACATATTTAAGCAAAATACTCTAAATGCAATAGTTTTCAAGTTACAACCGATTTACTCAATAGTGAGAAACCTCAAAATAGCTATTGCTCAGCTATGCCATGAGCTATAGGTCTGTAATTTCACTATGTTATAGCTGACCCAAAAGTAGGTGAACCACATATTTTAACAAAATACTCCAAATGCAACATTTTTCAAGTTACAACTGATTTACTCAACAGTCAGTACCTGAAAATAGCTATTGCTCAGTTGTGCCATGAGGTACAGGTCTGTAATTTCACTATGTTATAGCTGACCCAAAAGTAGCTGAATAACATATTTACACAAATTTCTGTAAATGCAATAGTTTTCAAGTTATAAGTGATTTACTCAACAGTGATAACCTCAAAGTAGCTATTACTCAGCTATGCCATGAGCTACACATCTGAAATTTTACTATGTTATAGCTGACCCAAAATTAGGTGAACAACATATTTAAGCAAAATACTGTAAATGCAATAGTTTTCAAGTTACAACTGATTTACTCAATTGTAAGAACCTCAAAATAGCTATTGCTCAGCTATGCCATGAGCTATAGGTCTGTAATTTCACTATGTTATAGCTGACCCAAAAGTAGGTGAACAACATATTTTACCAAAATACTCCAAATGCAATATTTTTCAAGTTACAACTGATTTACTCAAAATACAGTACCTGAAAATAGCTATTGCTCAGTTGTGCCATGAGCTACAGGTCTGTAATTTCACTATGTTATAGCTCACCCAAAAGTAGCTGAATAACATATTTACACAAATTTCTGTAAATGCAATAGTTTTCAAGTTATAAGTGATTTACTCAACAGTGATAACCTCAAAGTAGCTATTACTTAGCTATGCCACGAGCTACAGATCTGAAATTTTACTATGTTATAGCTGACCCAAAAGTAGCTGAATAACATATTTATACGAAATTCTCTAAATGCAATAGTTTTCAAGTTACAAGTGATTTTACTCAAGATGGTAGTTACTGAAAAGCCCAAAAGTAGCTATTACTCACTTAGCTATTGAAACAGACACCCAAGTTACTCACCATGTTGTAGCTATGAAAAAAGTAGCTGAATAACATATTTTAACAAAATGCTCTAAATGCAACACTTTTCAAGTTATAAGTGATTTAGTGCATGATTTCATGAATTTTAATGCATTAAAAATTATTAAAAAAATTTATTAAAAAAAAAGTAAGACCGATCCAGGTCTCATACTCACACAAGAGAATCTACCTCTGGCCTAGTACATATATGCAAGATATGAGAGAAATCCCTGCAATAGTCACTGAGAAAATTGTGATAAAGTGTTGAAATTTTCAAACTTTTGGTGGGGGTACCTCCCTTGTAACGTCTCTAGCAAACAGACGAACAGACAGATTTTCATGCCTTAAACAATTTTTCATCCTCGATAGATAAGGTATCTTTTAAAAAAAACAGCATGTCTCTAAGCCTTGTAGTTTTGGAGAAGAAGTTGTTCACGCGGACGCGGACGCCCACGCCGCAGAGTGACGACATAATGTCAGCTGACTGACAAGTCAGCTGACATAACAATGCCTACTGAATGCCTTTACTCGGACACTTTTGTAGTGATGCATGTAAATATACACAAAATATCATTAAAATACATTCATTGTAAATATTTTCTCAAGTTACAATTGTACATAGTCTGAAATGGTAAAATATTATTGAAATAAAATAATATGCTTCCCATTCCCCTTTAACATGGTGATATGTTCCCCTTGTAGCCCTTCCACTTGTAAAATCCCAATCTATTTTTGGCCAACTGTGTCACGGCAATATCTTCAGTTGTTTTATTTGCCCCGCCCACTTCTACAATCACAATCTGGCCATCTGCACCACGGGGATACCTTCAATGTTACACGCTTTTGTTAGCCCTACCCACTTTTACGATGCCCGCCTGACATCTGTGTCATGGTGATACCTCTAGTCTTGTATACTTTTATTAGCCCCACCCCTGATACCAGCAGTCTTGTATACTTTTATCAGCCCCACCCCTGATACCAGCAGTCCTGTATACTTTTATTAGCCCCACCCCTGATACCAGCAGTCCTGTATACTTTTATTAGCCGCACCCCTGATACCAGCAGTCCTGTATACTTTTATTAGCCCCACCCCTGATACCAGCAGTCTTGTATACTTTTATCAGCCCCACCCCTGATACCAGCAGTCTTGTATACTTTTATTAGCTATGCTGACTCGTACAATCCTCGCCTACTTTTAGCCATCTATGTCATGGTGATACCTTCAGTCTCGCATACTTTTGTTAGCCCCGCCCACTTCTATAAACCTTGCCTACCTTTAGCCGTGTCATGGCAATACCTTCAGTCTCGCATAGTTTTGTTAGCCCCGCCCACTTCTGTAAACCTCGCCTACCTTTAGCCATCTGTGTCATGGCGATACCTTCAGTATCGCATACTTTTGTTAGCCCCACCCATTTCTACAAACCCCGCCTACCTTTAGCCATCTGTGTCATGGCAATGTTCCTCAGGCCCGCCCTGTTCTCCACTCTCACAGCCTCCAGCCAAAGTTCGGGGCTTTTTGGGTTCTTGAGTCGAGCTTTCTCCAGAATAGAGCGGGCTTTGATCAGCTGACCATTGTGTTCCTCCAGTCGCGACCTCAACAGCCACAGTGGGATGGAATGAGGACACTGCTTCAGCTGAAAAAAAAAGTACGTCAAAAAAGTATCTTATTCCACAATATTCTTCTCAAGTATAAGGTACGGTTGTTCCTTTCAATAGGTCATGCCAAGTAATAAGACTGTATCAGTTCCCACAAGTTGTCATCAGCCTGATTCAAACCCAAGACCATCCACACAGCATGTCGTATCTCTACTACTGCTGACAGTAAGCTTCACAGCATATTCTATTTATAGTACATCCAAACATGCTGGCTAAGGAAAATTTGTACAGGTAACAAAATGTTTATAAACTGGAAAAGATATAAAAATATAACATTATAAGAGAATTATAAATCCGAAATGAGTTCATCAAATCACATTTGGATCAGAAAGGGTTGGATGCTATTCAGTTCTGATGTACTATGGTACCATCTACTCACCCCCTGAGTATACGCCTCCCTGGCGCCCTCTACCTTCCCTTCCTGTTCTTCTATCTGACCTTTCATCATCCACAGCTACAAAACACAATCACGTGTTTATTAATTTGGCACACATTTTAAAATTGTACCAACAGGACGTAAAAGAAGATACCAATATCAGATTCCTGCTACAAGAGTGAAAATTAACCATCCTCGGCAGGCAAGAAACCCAGCCTGTACCTACAACTTAATGGGCAACACCACTAAGATTTGAGAAAATCTTAGGAACAACTTCAGTTGTAAGACATACACAGAACCCATGGGATGTTGTCAGATGTAAGATTCACAGGCCATGATTTCTTACAAGTTGTTTTCATGTTTTGAAGCCCTAGAAGCAATTATAAGGGAGATATAAGGCACCACAACATGCACCCATGCAAGCACACACAAAAGGCATTTCATAAACTTTGGGTAAAGTTATCCTGAAAATTTGACGAAAAGCCATGCATGGGTTTAGGCTGTAGACACCCACAAACTTGAAGACCCAAATATCTTTAAGCATTTCCATGGCAACAGTTGTTGCCAAATACCTCCCCCCCCCCCCCCCCCCCCCCCCCCCCAACCTAATCAGCTCTAGATCCTCTTGGGGTAGATGTATCCTGACAATCTGGTGAAAATCTATACATGGGTTTAGGCTTTGGAACACCCACAAGCTTTATGCTGCCGACAACAACGCCGCCGCTGCTGCTTGGACAGCACAGGGGAAGACTATCACTCCTACCTTCATGGGCTGGGGTTAAAAATATAGTTCAAAAGCCAATTTGATGTTATTTAAAGGCTGCGTTTCCTGTGTACTGCGTCTGACTGTGGAGAAGCATTAGGAGAACTCCTTAAAGAATACAGTGATGAATTATTCAAAGCACAATATCAGGAAAACACCACTCTCTCCTTGTTTCCAGCAGTTTTTCATTCATAACAGGCAGTGTTCGCTCTCGTCAAAAATGAATGCAAGACAGACTGTCTCCCTTCACTTGAAAAGGCGAGACAACTGTGAAAAAATGTGAGACATGTTTTGCGTGAAGATATTTTGAAATATTTAGTTCCAATTTGGGATTGCATAATATCTTCTTTATTTAAATAATAAGAAATAGATGCTAAACTAAAAGTTCAAATAAACTATTTAATGCTGTTTTTATTTGTCATTTTTTTTTTAAATTTCACTTCTAAACCACATCTTATGACTTAATGGCTGGGTGCTACAGGTTTTGTTTTATTATTTTTTTTTTATTTTACTGTTATCTGGATTCATCAAATAAATAAATAAATTGCATTTCTTCTGTTTTCTTTGAAGAAATATATATTTTGTCTCTTCCAATAATAGACGAACTTCTTTGGTCAGTAGTTGTTTCGACTGTTTCGCCTGTGACACAATATGCAGAAGACGAGTTAAAAATTAGACATTTTAAAAGCACGGAAATCTCGTGAGAATACCCGAATTCTCGCGTGAATTACTGTTAGCTGGATGTATCAAATAAAATAAACTCACTTTCATGTCTTTCTCACCTATTTCTATGAGGAAATATGTACGTCGTCGCTTCCAATAATAGATGAATTTCTTTGGTCAGTAGTTGTTTCAAATGTTTCGCCTGTGACACTTTAAGCAGAAGACGAGTTTAAAAATCGACAAAAAGCACGGAAATCTCGCGAGAATACCCGAATTCTGGCGTGAATTACTGTTAGCTGGATATATAAAATAAAATCAACTGCCCTTCATGCTTTTCTCACCCATTTCTATGAGGAAATATGTACGTTGTCGCTTCCGATAATAGACAAATTTCTTCAGTCAGTTTTGAGTGTTTCCCCTGGTAGGGACAGCACAGACGCGTTGGTGAGTTGGGTTTGCGACAACTCGCCCCAGAGTGTGTACAAACTCACGAAATCGCGCTCGAGAACGAACACTGAACAGGTACTTTGTTTGTAAATCACATCAAAATTTAATTTATTAAATTCAACATTTGAATTTTCACATCTCTCAACACACTATAAAGGAGCACAAACTCCTGAATTGTCTGTTCCGAATCACAATGAGCTCCAGTGCCTAGAATTAGAATTTCTTTCAGCATTACTTGCAAGGGTCAGATTCTCCTCCACATGTAACGTGCTGATGAACACTTCACACCTTTTACTCAGGTTGTTATCACCTTTTCATCCCTTAAAGTCATGAGTTCTGCACCTTTACTTTGGTGGTGGTTGGGTACTGTTTTATACAGATGGGAAATACCTTTAGTTTATTTATTTCGGGTTTTACGTCGCTTTCAACACTGTACAGGTCATATCACGACGGGTAGTTGGAAGGGCAGAGGAAACCAGTACATACAGTTCGTCACAGTTCTGTACTGTAAACTGCCGACCAATGGCAAGCAACTACCAGCTTTCCCACTTGAGGCCGTGCCGGGAACCGAACCTGGGCCTCAGAGGTGGGAGGCGAGAGTGTTACCACTCTGCCACCGTGGCCCCGGGAAATACCTTGTTTCATACAGGTGACAATACCCATGGATAATTTCATACAGAGGGCAATACCTTTGGGTACTTGTTTTTCAGTTTAGTTCTTTTTGGGTACCATCTTATATGGGGGTACCAGTCTTTAGAGTGCCAGGTACTGCTTGACACACCTACCTTTACGGAGTTCACTTCTATTTAATTTAGGGTATCTACCTTTACAAAGTCTGCATACTGTTTTATGAACAGAACCTAGTTTTAGAGAGCCGACGTACTGTTTTATAGACGGTACCTACCTTTGGAGAGTCGGGGTACTGTTTTATAGACGGTACCTACCTTTGGAGAGTCTGGGTACTGATTTATAGACGGTACCTACCTTTGGAGAGTCTGGGTACTGATTTATAGACGGTACCTCCCTTTGGAGAGTCGGGGTACTGTTTTATAGATGTTACCTACCTTTGGAGAGTCGGGGTACTGCGCTATGGCCTGTGTGAAGATTTTCTGTGCTTGTGTCAAATCACCCAGACACCACTCAAGCTTCACAGACTTCACAAACACCTGCAATAGATCATGACACATTTTAAAACTCAAATGCGTCACATATCACAAATTAACTTACTGCTCCAGTCTATTATGTGAGGTCACAATGACCTTTGACCTATATTTTCTAATTATGGGGTCACTATACAGAAACACCTACAGGCTTCGTGGCTTTAATATTCAGCTGATCAATAATTTAAAACAATTATAAAGCACTCGAATATGTCACTTACTCCTATTATAATTGGCCTACGTCCGAACACATGTTCATTTAATATAATTATGTATGACAATGTTATGGGTGACAAGTACAATGTGTGATTTTGGCGATGTGAACTATCTGCAAGTTAAGGGGTTAATGGGTACAATAGTTTTAGGCCTATTTTCCTTTGTTGGGTACAGTTGGATTGATAATAAGGACAGCTGGGACTCTGGATCAGTAAGTTTGAAAAGGTCTTTGGATTCAAGCTTTGTTTGGGTGCATTAGTTAAAGTCATTATATTTACCCAACCCTGGTGTAATGCATTAGATCCAGATTTGCTTTTTACTCAGCTTTGGCCTTTTACTGACTGAAGATACGAGTGCATCAGAGTGAATCATTTTATCTATTCATCCTAGGTGCTGGTGTATTAGACACTTATGCTCACCCCGAGTGTGGGTGTGTTAGTTCAGATTGGTCCTTTTATTCACACAATTTACGGTATGTTAGTTTAACTTACTTTATGTACTCTTCCTAGGAGCCGACATGTTAGTTTGGTTCTTTACTCACCCTGGGTGCGAGCGCGTTAGTTTGGTTCTTTACTCACCCTGGGTGTGGGCACGTTAGTTTGATTCTTTACTCACCCTGGGTGCGGGTGCGTTAGTTTGGTTCTTTACTCACCCTGGGTGCGGGCGCGTTAGTTTGGTTCTTTACTCACCCTGGGTGAAGGCGCGTTAGTTTGGTTCTTTACTCACCCTGGAGTGGGTGCGTTAGTTCGGTTCTTTACTCACTCTGGAGTGGGTGCGTTAGTTCGGTTCTTTACTCACCCTGGAGTGAGTGTGTTAGTTTGGTTCTTTACTCACCCAGGGTGTGGGCGTTTTAGTTCGGTTCTTTACTCACCCAGGGTGCGGGCGCGCTAGTTTGGTTCTTTACTCACCCAGGGTGCGGGCGCGTTAGTTTGGTACTTTACTCACCCCTGGGTGCAAGCACGTTAGTTTGGTTCTTTACTCACCCAGGGTGCAGGCGCATTAGTTTGGTTCTTTACTCACCCTGGGTGTGGGCGCATTAGTTTGGTTTTTTACTCACCCTGGGTGCGGGCACGTTAGTTTGGTTCTTTACTCACCCAGGGTGCGGGTGCGTTAGTTTGGTTCTTTGCTCACCCCGGGTGCGAACACGTTAGTTTGGTTCTTTACTCACCCTGAGTGTGGGCATGTTAGTTTGGTTCTTTACTCACCCTGGGTGCGGGCACGTTAGTTTGGTTCTTTACTCACCCTGGGTAAGAGCGTGTTAGTTTGGTTCTTTACTCACTCTGGGTGCGGGCTGTTAATTTGGATCTTTACTCACCCTGGGTGCGAGCACGTTAGTTTGGTTCTTTACTCACCCTGGGTGCGAGCACGTTAGTTTGGTTCTTTACTCACCCTGGGTGCCGGCGCGTTAGTTCTGGCTCTCTCTAGCAGTTTCCTGGCTCTCTGGTACTCGTTATTCTCACTCTCCAGTTTGACGGCAGCCAGCCAAATCTCCTCATTGTAAGGATTTGCCTCGAAAGCCAGCGACAGAATACTGCGGGCCGCGGGCACATCCCCCTGAAACAGTGACATACGACTCAGTGACAGAGACATATGTGCAAGAGTGTGTTCAGTAAAGAGTCTATTATCCAGGCAGATTGGAAAAAACAAGAAAGTTGATCAAATATAAGATGAAGCTTGAAACAATGTGAAATACTAGTGTTTGAAAGAGGAAATATAATCAATACAAGAACAGAGTACCACCAGGGCAATACTCTGGAACAGACGGAATCCTTTTGGAGTATGGACTCATGACTATGCTCAAAATGAGAGTCCTGTTGGGTAAACAAGTACTGGTTTAAATACCCAAGTTCTTGTATTGTTCTTTTTTGTACAGAATTTTATTTAAAGATACTCAGCTCAACATTCATGATCTGGTTTCCTATCGCTACTACTTCCCGCTATAACTTGGCACGATTTGGACGCAAGAACATAATTTTTGTGTGTTTTAAGTGTAATTTTGTGGATTTCTTTCTATTAAAATATGCATTGACATGAGTACAAACTATAAAAGTATTTTATTTAAACAAAATCCAAACAATGCCCCAACTTGGCACAATTTGCATACAGAAATTGCCGAAGGTATTTTAATTATTTTGTTCTTCTTTTTAACTCCCTTATTTAATAGGTGGAAGTGTACAAATTTTACTATTTTTGGCAATCAAATAACAATAGATATTCTCTCATCCGTGTTGTGCCAAGTTAAGGCGTGTGCCAAGATACGAAGCCAAGCAGTAGATAAAACGAAACCTTAAAAGACATATTCAGCGAGCCACACATATAGCCATAGTTTTACTCATACTTACAGCCATCCACTTGGACTTTGCTCCCATCAGCCACAAGACCTCTGCCTTAGGACAGTGTCCCACAGCCTTCTGTAGCAGGGTTTCCAGAGACTCCCTGTAATACAGAAAATATGAATATTCATGAGACAGACAATTTGATTGGTCAATAAGCATTTCAGCAGCAAGATAGGACAGTGTCCCACTGCTATCTGTTGCTGAGTTTTAAAAGACTCTCTGAAATCAGAAAATATGAATATTCATGAGGCAAACAGACAATTTGATTGGTCTAGAAGTACGTGACAAAGGAATTGTAACAAATTTTATTGTAATTTAACTTTTTGTAAGTTAAATACTTAGCTTATCCTCACAAATGCTTACTTGGTTTTGTGGAGGCAAAACGCGGCGACCAACAAGAATATTTAAAAATTATTCTTGTTCGAGAGGTGAACCCCGTAGTTAGTGATAGGTGCGCATGCGCACAACACCTTGTCGGTTGGACTTTGTCGAGAGATCCTCATTTAATTTTTGGTCCCCTATGAAAACAAACTTCTGAGGGGAGGAAGGGTGGGTCTGTCCTTGTGAGGATAAGGTAAGTATTTAACTTACAAAAAGTTAAATTACAATAAAATTTGTTACATTTTATTGCGTAAAATAGCCTTACCTTATCCTCACAAATGCTTGATTCCAACCATAACAGGAGGAGGGGTTTGTTTTGCAACCTCCCTGTTAATAGAATATGGGGTTCACCATCAAAGCATTTGAAGGAGAGGATAAGATAAGGTTAAGTATGCTACAACAGAATTTTTCATTACTGTAAAATATCTGTAAAGATAAGTAATGATAGCTAATCTCATGAATATTCATGATGTACTGTTGTAGTTGACACTTGTCCCATGTAGCATAAAGTTGTCCTAAATCTAAACCATCACCCATAAACTGTGTGGTGGGAAATGGCTTCCTGGGTCCCTCGAGCTGGGAGCTGTCATCCAGCAAGAAGGCACCCCAAGCTGGCTTCTGTGTTTTACAAAATACAGCCATGAGGCCATCTGCCACAGCAGAAGACATATGTCCATATAAGATACAGGTATGGAAGGAAGAGAAAAGTATGTAAGCCATATGAAATACTCAAGAACATACTCAAAGCCAATCATATGCTGAGCAGAAGCCACTGGGCCTAATTGTAATCTGTTTGGTCCATGGACTGCCAAGACACATAGGTTAAAAGGTAGAAAACGTGATGTGGCTCTTCCAATGGCAGGAGCCTAAAATCTGCTCTAGGGAAACCCATCCTTGAACACTAAAGAAGCAGACATGGACCCAACATCATGGGCCTTAACCTGTAGGTCCTGTGTATCAAAATTGGATGACTGATAAGCCAATAAGACAGTCTGTCTGATCCAAGAAGAGATAGTAGATCCCATGAGACCTCTGTCAAAGCCTTCCTTAAAGGACATAAACAAGAGATACTTTCCCTTCCTTAAAGCACTAGTTCTGTCTAGATAGTATCTAAGTGCTCTGACAGGGTATAAAGTCATATCCTCAGTGAAGCCTGAGCTCAAAAAAGGTTAAGAGCTGGAATGCCCACCGGTTTTAGCGAATCTGGGCAAACAGAAGCCAACTGATTCTTTGCTAAGAAGGCAGGAGAAGGAGAAATAGTGATCTCCTTCCAGTGAGGTTTTGAGTCTGAGGGAAGAATATGTCCAAGCATGCACCTCCCCCCTCCTTTTGCAAGATGCCAAAGTCATCAGGAAAATAGTCTTGAAAGCCAAAATCTTACGACTTGCAACCTTCAAAGGTCAAAAGTCAAAGACAAAAGAACCAAAGCTAGGTCCCAAGAGGGAATACCCCTATTTGCAATGGGTTTGTCCCTGTGAAAGCTTACAAGAAGTCTATTCAAGTGTAAACTCTTGCTCCCTTCCTGGCCGAAATATCCCAAAGATTCGCTATTGCAGTTCTATAGCCAGCAATTGTGGCAGGATTCATCCTTTAGAGGCTCAAAAGGGGCCTTACTCAAAGCCATGAGGACTAAAGACAGATCCCAGGCTTATCTCAATAAAAGCTTGCAATAAGTCTGTTCAGATTCAAACATTTGCTAACCTTCTGGGGAAAATGATCAGCTATGGCAGCCCTATAGCCAGCAGAAGTGGCAGGCTTCAGATTTTTAATAGCAAATAAGTGATTCAAAATTCTGCTGAGATAGTAGGCTCTGAGCTGACCACCTGATTCTGTTGGCACCAGAGTTAAAAAAATGGACCACCTTAACTCAGATTCTTCTAGATGAGGGTCTTTGAGGTGCCTCAATTCTATCTGCCACTTGCTCAGAGAATGATTCAAGTGATTCTGAGGTGTCTAGGTGCCAAAACATGCAGATTCAGATACATGAGATTCTGATGGAACTTCTGACTGAATGGTTGCTTTAACTGATGAGGCCAGTGAGATAGTTGTAATGGAGGTTTGGTTGACAGATTCACTAGATCCCAAACCAATGCATTCTGGGCTACCCTGGTGCAACTACTATCATCTTGCACCTGTAGGTGTTCATTTCCTGTATCACTTTTGGTATGAGTGCAACAGGACAAAAGGCATAGCCGTCCAGACCCTCCCAGGAGATGTTCAATGCATCTATGTTCATAGCATTTGCATCTGGGACTGGTGAGACATAGATTGGTAGTTTGTGATCCAATTTGGTGGCAAACATGTCGACCATTGGTGTGTGCCAAACTTTGCAAATTAGACTGAATATTTGAGGATGAAGAGACCATTCTGTCTGAATAATTTGTCTTTCCTGGAGAGACTGTCGGCTATGACATTGAGGCAACCCTGAATGTGTCTGGCTCTTATGAGTATGTTTCGAGGATTGCAGTAGGCCAAGATGCGCCAAACCAGGAGACACCTGTCCCAAGAGTGTGTTCCCTCTTGTTTGCTCAGATAACTGACTACAGTAGCATTGTGTGTTGCTATCAGAACCCTTTTGTCTAGAATTTTGTTTTGAAAGCTCTTTTAAGGCCAGAAACACTGCCTTTAACTCAAGGACATTGATATGAAGCAATTTTCTTGATCTGTCCAATTGCCACTGACTGACTGTCATGTTTTCTAAATGAGCTCCCCAACCTTAATTTGATGCATTTGTGAAAATAAGGGTATTGTGTTCCTGTGGATGAAAAGGATAACCCATTTTTTAGATTTTTTGGATCTTTCCACCACTGAAGATGACTTTTAAGAAAGTTTGAAACAGGAATCTTCAGGTCTAGTGACTGGGGATCCTGCCAGTTTGTTTTTAGGTACCACTGGAAAGGGCGCATATGTAACCGACCCATTGGTATTGTCTTTTCTAGAGATGCTAGTACACCTATCAGGGACATAAGCAACCTTGGGGTTGTTTGTGATGCGATCTCCATGTCCTGAACAGATTTTCTAGAATTTTCAACTTATTTTCGGTTGGAAAGACTTTTCCCTGTATCAAGTCAAAATTTAACCCAGAAAGTCGATTTTTGTGTAGGTTCGATCTGTGATTTTCAAAGTTTATCACAAAGCCGAGTTCTTGAATCTCATGGATGAGTTCTTTTGTGTGGAGCTGACACTGGTGTCTGGTATTTGCTCTTAACAACCAGTTGTCCAGGTATTGGTGAACTCGAATTACGCAAGACTGAAGAACGAGCCTCTTTTACAATCCGCATGAACTATAGCAGTGCAGTCACCAACCGCAATGGCAGTGCTTTGAACTGATACGTTTGCTTGTCTACATGGAAACATAGCCAATGTTGAGAATCTGGGTGTATGGGCACGTGAAAGAACGCATCTTTCAGGCCTATCGAAACTAGCCATTCTCCTTTTATGACCGAGTTTCCGAATATCACTGCTGTCCCCATTTTAAAATTTGGAACTAACAGGAATTTGTCCAGGACACTGAGATCTATCACAGGGCGCCATTTACTGCCGGGTTCTGGTACAAGAAATAATCTGCTGTAAAACCTGGAGTTGTGCAATCCTTGAGGTAGTAAATTGTGCCTTTTTGAAGCATTTGCGACACTCTTAGGTAGCCATGTTTTTCCTGTCTGTAACCGCTTTAAATTATGGGATGTACAGACATGGGCGGATTCGACTGGAATATTATTCGATAAACCTTCTCAAGATTTGCACAACCCTTGTATTTGGTACGGAGATCTGTTGAAACTGGTCATTAACCTTTTGTGACCGAGTTTCTTTATAAAATTTGTCAACTCCATTTCACAGCTTGGAGGGACAAACGCATGTTGAGGACACAGAGATCCCTACTGGCCAAAGATATTGTGGGATTAATGCAAAGAAAATGCCAGGAATAGTCATCCATCCACGGACTAACCTTGCCCAATGCTGTTTAACTTCCTTGAATAGAGAAGAACTCCTGGTGCAGCCTATCCGTACTGTACACTTATAAAGCACATAGCACATCAACGATGTATGTCTTGATAAACAAAACAATATTATCAGCAACATGGCGGATTGTTTTTCTGTCTGTAGCACCTGCAGTAGAGCTACATGAAAGGGGAGTTTCGATTGGAGGGCTACATAGTACCCATTCAAAAACTGCACAACTCTGAGATGGCAATAATATTTCCACTTAAACCAGCAATTTATAGTTATTTCTTCTACTACACCAGAATCCCCTATTTCATTGAGAATATTGGTGGGAAAGCATATGTATTATCTTCTATATAATGAAGTAATAAATGGTCCACCAGCCAGTTGTAGAATAAAGACAAGGCAATGGAGGAAATTAACCATCTTGATGCCTGGTTTGTAGGTTGAAAGCAGCGTTGATAAACTTCTGAAGAAGATCTTGTAGGACTGGCTGTTTTTCAGGCTACAGGAAATCAGCTAACTGCTGGTATGTTAGAGTACTATTGAATGGTTACTGCTGCATTCATTCATAAAAACCACCAGGACTTCATGAGAGGGATTTGCTATTGGATGATCTGAAGAATATTTTTGGATTCAAGATGAAGAGTCATCTTCTGTGTGTCTACCAAGTAGACAGGCTACTAGCTTTCTGGAGGTTTAATAAATAACCCCAGAAAACGAGTTTTAATCTGCCCAGCTATCAAATTTCAAAATCATCTGGTGTTGCAAAAGCAAACTCTAGTAGATCTTCTACTGCTAGCTGTTTTCCAATCGCAGGAGACCTCTTAACGCCATCTTCAGGAAAATGTGGCTAGTTGAAAGACTTCTGTAACAGATCCTCTACCAAAAGCTGTTTTACAGCCAAGGGGGATCTAAGAATGCTGTCATGGATTACTCAACCTTCAGCATGAAATATTGTACTTCAGATCTGTAGAATAGGAAGTTTTAAACTTCTTTCTTCTTAGCACGAACTCTATGAATTCTAAAAGAACGCATCTGCCGTCTTGGAAATGGGCAGAGTTGAAAAGCTTCACGTGTTGCCTCCTCGACGACCAAAAATTGAATGAGGATCTCTCGACAAAGTCCAACCGACAAGGTGTTGTGCGCATGCGCACCTATCACTAACTACGGGGTTCACCTCTCGAACAAGAATAATTTTTAAATATTCTTGTTGGTCGCCGCGTTTTGCCTCCACAAAACCAAGTAAGCATTTGTGAGGATAAGGTAAGGCTATTTTACGCAATAAAATCTAACCTTCTGGAATAACATTTCTAGGAAAAACTTGAAACTGGACATTTTGAAAGGATAAGTAGTGTCCGACACAAATTTTCATTTACTATATTGTAAGAAATTTGATGCCAGGTGTCTAACACTCCATTTCAGATATTTACAATCATTTTTAAGGTGTTCCATAGAATATGAAAGAAAGTACTAATATCCCAAATACAATCCTAACTGTGCAACAACCATCCACAACATAATTCACAACCGCTCTCAGTTCACTAAAGAAAAGCAGTTTGAAGAAGTAATAGGGCAAGAATAGTTCCAAGAATAGTTCTACTCAAAACAAAAACCCTGGAAAAGAGAAAACATAAATATAACTCAGAAATCTACATAAACAGCAGTATTGCCAAAATTCCCATAAACCTTGTCTGAAATGGGTCACTTTGTGAAACATGTACATGAAGATCCAATATTTTTAACTATTCTTATGCTACAAAGAAAACTCAAGCAGAAATAGTTCAGGGCCCATATTCACAAAAGGGATCAAAATCAAGTTGAGCAAAAAATCAACTCAAATTTAGTATAAACAGCTGTAAACTTGAGCTGATTTTTGGCTCAACTAGAGCTTGATCCTGTTTGTGAATACGGCCCCGGGTGGAATGCTGACCAATGATCTTCTGATTGTCAGACGGCTGATTAACAGGGAACGTTGTACCAGCAGTGACGTAGAAGAGTTTACCTGCTTCCGTGATCCTTCTCAAAGTGAGAAGCCCGCAGCCAGATGCTTTTCTTACTCGGGTAGATTGTGAGGGCGTGTGCGTAGATAGCACGTGCACACTCGATGGCGCCATTGTTTGCACACTGAAAATCACACAATTGCACAACTCTAAATCAGAAACCACAAATAGTTGTGAAATAAAAATAGATGCACGCAATTTTTAATGTAACAGGTAATTTCAACTCAAACTTTTTGTTCCAGGACAAAACATGCACTTGCAAGTGTTACCTACAAGAATCGAGAAACCCAACCAGTTTTTGAGGTTATTACGTATCATCTCTGTGACAGTGAAATTCTTTTTTAAAGCTTCTTTCTTTGACAGCAATGTTATTCCTTTGATAATTCTATTAATTATGTGGCACAAGGCCAGTAGCCATGTTCCTGATTTGATGTTAACTTCACACTTACATCTGACCTGATAGAGAGTGATTTTAAATGACCTTCCTACCTTAGGTTTTTAAAAGAGAATGTGAACAGAACTGTACTTACAGCCTCAGCGTCTTCCATCCAGGTGTGTTTCCTGTCCTCCTCTTCCACTCCAACACCCAGCACATTGCGGCTACAACACACAATCTCAGTTATTGTTGCGTTGCAAAAGTCTATCCGCCACTGCCTTCTCGTCACCCCTGTGTCTTCTCTGATGTGACCTGGCTATGCTACTCGACTTACAAATATTCACCTTGTTTATGTTTAGCTGTGTCTTAGAGTCATTTGATGGACATTAAGCATTATAACAGTCCAAATTACATTAGATTATAAACTGTACATCAAAAAGGTAACGGTTCCTGACCAACAACAATAATACATTGAATAAGAGAAGTATTTGGGTCACTACATACTGAAATAATAGACTGACATGTCTGTGTGTACTCACACAATAGACTGATATCTCACTATATGCTCATATAATAGACTGACAGGTCCCTATATACTGGATTGACAGGTCAGTATGTACTCACATTATGGACCGACAGGTCTGTTTGTACTCACATTATGGACTGACATGTCACTGTGTACTCACATTATGGACTGACAGGTCAGTATGTACTCACATTATGGACTGACAGGTCACTATGTACTCACATTATGGACTGACAGGTCAGTATGTACTCACATTATGGACTGACAGGCCACTCTGTACTCACATTGTGAACTGACAGGTCATTATGTACTCACATTATGGACTGACATGTCACTGTGTACTCACATTATGGACTGACATGTCACTATGTACTCACATTATGGACTGACAGGTCACGGTGTACTCCCATTATGGACTGACATGTCACTGTGTACTCACATTATGGACTGACATGTCACTATGTACTCACATTATGGACTGACAGGTCACTGTGTACTCACATTATGGACTGACAGGTCAGTATGTACTCACATTATGGACTGACAGGTCAGTATGTACTCACATTATAGACTGACAGGTCAGTATGTACTCACATTATGGACTGACAGGTCAGTATGTACTCACATTATGGACTGACAGGTCAGTATGTACTCACATTATGGACTGACATGTCACTGTGTACTCACATTATGAACTGACAGGTCAGTATGTACTCACATTATGGACTGACAGGTCAGTATGTACTCACATTATGGACTGACAGGTCACTATGTACTCACATTATGGACTGACAGGTCACTATGTACCCACATTATGGACTGACAGGTCAGTATGTACTCACATTATGGACTGACAGGTCAGTATGTACTCACATTATGGACTGACAAGTCAGTATGTACTCACATTATGGACTGACAGGTCACGACACTGCCTGCCTTTTCACAGTCCTCTGCGTCTTTAATCCACTGCTCCCTGTTGATTTCCACACCGTTAGCTCGCAGTGACATCAGAGCTAAAAATAAAACATAGATTCGTGTTTTGTAAAACTGAATCTCATTGCAGCATGAAAATATGAGGTTAAAATTCAATGGAAAATACTGTCTTACATAGATATTAACATCTACTTAAAATAAAAGTTTTATTAATAATGTTTCTTAATAAAGAGGTTTGACTTTGGATTTTGGAAAGTACTTGGGGCCATAGTCACCAAAGGTCTTACCCAAGTCTTGAGTTTAACTTTTGTTTACAAATATAGCCAACTTAAGCGTAAGATTTGGCTAAGACCTTTTCTGAGTACAACCCCAGGTTGCAGCAACCATTTTAGTAGACAAAGCAAGATTATATCAGTATATCACAATGCTTTCTAATGTAAACTTATTGTTCTGAGGTCGGTTTCACAAAAGGACTTAGCCTAGACTTGGACTTAAAGTTAAGACTTTTGTCTTAAAATGGGACTAAGTCTGTGGTCTTAGAGGGTTTCACAAAGGTGCTAAATATAGGCTTTGGCAAAGTCTACCCAGGAGTGGGCTTAACTCTTGCAAACAAAGACTTAAATATGGCCGTCATATATTTTTCTCACTTCAAAATTTGAAATGCCTTAAACTAAAGAATAAATATACAGAACACCTCCCTAAATTAGTCTTTGGACATATTTATGTGAGTGCAAGGTTTTCCATTGAAAAACATCATGTTTTTAAAGATAAAATGAGTAAACAAAGGATATATGTCACCAGTAAAATATTTTGACCAGAAATAAATGGTCACATGACATAGAAAACCACTGGGACTATTTGATAACCTTGGACTTAGCTAAGTCACCTTTGGTGAAATCCCATTTAAGTCCAGGACTTAGGAAAGACAAAAGGCTCAGATTTAAGTCTCTGACTTAGCCTAAGTCCAGGCTAAGTCTGAGACCCTTTGTGAAACCGGCCCCTGTAGTTTGAGATTACGGCCACACAATAAGCTCATATCACCATTCATCTTTATAATCCACTATCCTGCTTTCAACCTCTGGTTAGACACAGTGGCTATAAGTCACCTTTCTCAATAATTTATATTAACCATATGGTACATGACTTGCTTCTCCAAAACATTCTTAACAATGTGATTATATATATGTTATGTACAAGTTGAGATTTTGTACAAGTTGCAACTTGTACGGGTTTGACTTGTACAAGTTGCAACTTCTACAAATTTTGGACCTGTACAAAATTGTTAATTTAACCAAAGTTCTTTTAAAATCCAACTTGTACAATACTGTTGACCTGTATAAAATTGTTAATTTAACCAAAGTTCTTTTAAAATCCAACTTGTACAATACTGTTGTACAAGTTGAGATTATTTGATGGTGAAATTCTGTACAAATTACAACTTGTACAGCCAATCTTGTACGAGTTGCAACTTGTACAAACTGCTTGTACAAGTTGTAACTTGTACAGGCTTATTGTACAAGTTGCCACTTGTACAAAATCTCAACTTGTACATAACATATACACTATGGTGTTAAGACTTGACTTTCAAAATGAGTTTCTTTCTGCATGTAGGTATACACTGTCATTACACGACTTGCTGTCTCCTAAATCTTCACTAACATGCATGTATAGGACTCACATCTCTCCACTATCCTCTCTACCCAGTGGTTATACATTGTCGTTACCTAACCAAACAAATTTTGTCATTCATGTGGTTATACCCACTGTGGTTATTTGACTCACCTCTCTCCACAATTTTCTCCACCATGTGGTTATTGTTGTTGGCTTCCTCCAGTTTGGCTGCAGTGATCCAGATCTGTCTGTCTGTGGGAATGTGTTCTCTTGCTTTGTTTAGCACTTTACGAGCGTTATCATAGGTTTCCAGTCTTGCCAGGGCAAGCCACAACTGTTAAATTACAAAATAATACTTGTTATGCACGTTCTTTGGAATTGCAAGTGGGACTTTGCTAACATCAAGCAAAATTCTTCAACGTAAGGCTGTACATTTTGCTGTACATTTTGCAAAAAATCTGGTAGGAAAATATCCCAAGTGTGAGACAAAACTCAGGCCAAAGATTCGAGACCTTTCATGAATCTGGCTTCAGATGGTGGAAGTGGTCTGACGAAAACAAAAGGATTTCATTCTGACAGTAAGACCAAGTTATCAATGGTGACTTATCCTGCCAACAATTTCACAACAGTAAAAACTCCACATTTATATGTCAAACACCATGTTGAAAGAAAGAGACGGTCATCTATCTATGAGGAAATGTCCTGATATATTTGTATAAAATGTAACAGATTGAAAAATCTTTGTTACTTTACTGTTGAAACACTAAGAATAGACAATTAATAGTATTGGTACTCTGCTTTCCTGACTTGTCAGGAGACTGTAAGCACTAAAAAACAGGCAGTATAAAGATCATTTCTAAATGACTTATGACCGAAATAATCTAGTAATCAAGTGCCCAAAAGTAATAGTTTTTCAAGGTATTTAGAAGTTGAATGGCTGACTGCGACCACTACGATTTGGCTTGTGATCTTTACAATATTCCTCTTAACTACAGACTCAGGAGACAAACTCAAACACAGTAAAACAGAGGTGTAACGATTTATAATCCACACTGGTATAATAATGGTTAAATGTTTTGAGAATCATTTTTTTCTCAGATTTTAGAGTGTAAGTTTATTGTCAGAATTTATTGCACACTTTCCTTCACATTAAAAATAAATTGTTCCTTTAGAACTCTCTTAAAGTTATACTTTCCAACATCCCTTTCAACCCTGGTGGTAATCAGGACAGCAAAGGTAAAACAGAGGTGAGACTGACTGCTAGACAGTGCTTACCTCTACACTGGTAGGACAGCACTCCACAGCTCTACTCAACATAATGCGAGCATTCTCCTCAGTCTCAAGCTCCACCATACACTTCCACAACATCACCGAGTTGGGGATCTGAAAAAACAAACAGTCAACACTGATACTAGATATCTGTCAATACACTCAGCGTGTCTGCAGCTCCACCATACACTTCCACAGCATCACCGAGTTGGGAACCTGAAAAAACAGTCAACACTGATACTAGATATCTGTCAAAACAATCAGCGTGTCTGCAGCTCCACCATACACTTCCACAACATCCCTGAGTTGGGGATCTGAAAAAACAAACAACGGACACTGATACAAGATATCTCTCATTACAATCAGCGTGTTTGGAGGCTGTTTTAGAGATGCTATATTCCTGGTAATGGGTTTGATGACACATTTCCACGGGTACACTCCAGTCAATTTAGCAATATAAGCCAGAGTAGCAAATGCTGAAGTCACAAGTGAGGGGTCTTCTACCTGCCATTTTCTCGACTAGTGGAAAAGTCTTTACATATTCTACATTAGATTTCTGATAAGAATAAGCACACATTTTGATTATTTCCTAGCTTGTAAAGGGTCCCCCCTCCTCTTGGCAAAATTTCACATACTGTACATTCCCTCACTTCAAACATTTCAAAAACACCTGTGCATGCTTATCTGTACACTTACACCTGTGGATTCATACCTGTACACTTACACCTGTGCATTCATATCTGTACACTTACACCTGTGGATTCATACCTGTACACTTACACCTGTGGATTCATACCTGTACACTTACACCTGTGCATTCACACCTGTACACTTACACCTGTGCATTCGTACCTGTACCCTTACACCTGTGCATTCATACCTGTACACTTACACCTGTGCATTCGTACCTGTACCCTTACACCTGTGCATTCATACCTGTACACTTACACCTGTGCATTCACACCTGTACCCTTACACCTGTACATGCATATCTGCACCCTTACACCTGTGCATTCATACCTGTACACTTACACCTGTGGATTCATACCTGTACACTTACACCTGTGATTGTACATAAAGTCACAGTACACACAATACATTCACACCTGTATATTAATAGCCATACTGACATTCACACTTGCACACCCACATCTATACATTCACATCCATATATTGACTCACTTTACACGCAAGACCTGTACACCCACCCATACAGACACTCATACCTGTTCACCCACCCACCCACCCAGACAGACACAACTACACACCCCAACGCAGACACCCCCACCTACACATCCCCGCCTGTACATTCACACCCATACATTGACACACTTTACACTCACACCTGTACAGGTAGCACAGTACCTGTTCCAGCGCCTTCCTGAACACCTTTTTCTTCATCTTTGCCTCTGTTTCCAGACCTGCTGCTTTAATCCAGATCCTCACGGACTGAGGCAGATGTCTTGCAGCTTGCGCCACCACCGCCTTGGCCTGGTCCCCTGGCTGAAAACAGACAGTTATATAAACCTAGTCACAGACTGCACCACCACCACCTTGGCCTGATCCCCTGGCTAAAAACAGACTGATAAGTATAAACTCAGTCACAGACTGCGCCACCACCACCTTGACCTGGTCCCCTGGCTAAAAACAGACTGATAAGTATAAACTCAGTCACAGACTGCGCCACCACCACCTTGACCTGGTCCCCTGGCTAAAAACAGACTGACAGGTATAAACTCAGTCACATGACAAAAACAAAGACTCCATTGATATTAGCAGAACAACCCTACTTCTGGAGCAATGTTGAACACTTTTGACACCACTTTGTTCAGTTTGAAAAGGGCAGTTATCTGAGCTTATCACTTCAGATGGTATGGGATTAGTTTGCTGAGAAGAGGCCCACACTTCAAGAAATTTGACACTGAGACATTGTGGCATTACAAAGTCACTTCATCCAATGACATCCAACTTTTATAATCACATCAGGTACCAGCTATACTATGAACCATAAACCTGACATGATGGCAAAAAGTGTACAATGTCAACAAATACATTCCTTTTTTCAAATGATAACCAGCTTTCAAAATTTGATGGGGTTCACAAACACTGATCTGGGGCCATATTCACAAAAGGGATCAAGCACTTGTCCAAGTTTAGTATAAACAGCTGTAAACTTGAGCTTATTTTGGCTTAACCTTGACATATTCACTGAAACCATGGTATAAGTGCATAGAGTATGCAGCTTCTGAGAACTCACCATGAGTCTGGCAGCCTCCAGCCAGATATCCTCACTTTTTGGACACTCTTCACAACCCTTCATGATGAGATTACGAGCAGCCTGCACCTTACCCGTTACTTCTTCCAAACGCGCTGACGCTATCCATGCTACAAACAGGAAATGAGTATGTTATAGGAAACACAAGTAGTTTTGTCAGGACTAACAACAGGAAGTATGGTTATTCATAGACTGTGCCTTAGAGGCTATCTTCACTAAATACAGGAAGTGTTGCCATTCAGATCTGAGGCTTTTCACGAACCTGGCCACTGTAATAACACAACACTGAAATAAACGAGTGGTCATGGTGAAAAACAAACACCAGAATACAAGCTGGTTGTATGTTACCATAGCAATAACAACACCTGACAGGTAAATGGTTTGTATTTATCTCACCTGGTGGATGTTTTGGATTGGTTTCTCTCACAGATTTTAGCAGTAGCCGAGCCTTCTTGACGTCGTTAATATCTCCTCCGTGAGTGGGGATCATGGACTGCAGATCTGTCAGGTAACCTTTAGGATCAACCACAGTCTGACCGGTCACTGAATCAGACACCTATAAACACATGACGGGTATGCTAGTACAGATCTAAGGGTGGAGGATAACAAAGCATACCAGCTGATCAAGTCAAGTGACCCATATGGTCACCCACTGTCTGACCTATCACTATATCAAACGCATGTCAACATAGGGCATGTGACATATACTTGGGGGGTTTGGCTTGACTCCAATTTCTCGTCTAAATATGAAGTCAGATGAACCATTCTGTGACCAGTCACTGAGCAGGACACATGTATCCTAGGACTAGTGTTATATGTACACCAGAGCATTAGAGGATGTGCTTCCTAAATACTGCCTTACCACTTTATTATTATTACAGTTATTACCCCACATTCTATTGTCTCAACATTCATTTTTTATGAACTTATTTTTACCTACTTAACTTTTAATAGTTACACATATCGCTTGACAAAATCATGAAATTTTTCTATTTAAAGCACCCAAAGTGTATTTCTGGAAGTAGGAAAAAACAGATTTCATTGACTGAGCATTAACAAATTTAACTGCTTCAACCCATGACACCCTACCTGTGACAGCTTAATGTCCATCAGAGTGTTACCTGTGACAGCTTAATGTCCATCAGAGTGTTACCTGTGAGAACTTGATGTCTATCAGAGTGTTACCTGTGACAGCTTGATGTCCATCAGAGTGTTACCTGTGACAGCTTAATGTCCATCAGAGTGTTACCTGTGAGAACTTGATGTCTATCATAGTGTTACCTGTGACAGCTTCATGTCCATCAGAGTGTTACCTGTGAGAACTTAATGTCTATCATAGTGTTACCTGTGACAGCTTCATGTCCATCAGAGTGTTACCTGTGACAACTTGATGTCTATCATAGTGTTACCTGTGACAGCTTAATGTCCATCAGAGTGTTACCTGTGACAGCTTGATGTCCATCAGAGTGTTACCTGTGACAGATTGATGTCCATCAGAGTGTTACCTGTGACAGATTGATGTCCATCAGAGTGTTACCTGTGACAGCTTAATGTCCATCAGAGTGTTACCTGTGACAACTTGATGTCTATCATAGTGTTACCTGTGACAGCTTAATGTCCATCAGAGTGTTACCTGTGACAGCTTGATGTCCATCAGAGTGTTACCTGTGACAGATTGATGTCCATCAGAGTGTTACCTGTGACAGATTGATGTCCATCAGAGTGTTACCTGTGACAGCTTAATGTCCATCAGAGTGTTACCTGTGAGAACTTGATGTCTATCATAGTGTTACCTGTGACAGATTGATGTCCATCAGAGTGTTACCTGTGACAGATTGATGTCCATCAGAGTGTTACCTGTGACAGTTTGATGTCCATCATAGTGTTACCTGTGACAGCTTGATGTCCATCAGAGTGTTACCTGTGACAGCTTGATGTCCATCAGAGTGTTACCTGTGACAGCTTCATGTCCATCAGAGTGTTACCTGTGATAGCTTGATGTCCGTCAGCGTGTTACCTGTGACAGCTTGATGTCCATCAGAGTGTTACCTGAGAGAGTTTGATGTCCATCAGAGTGTTACCTGTGAGAGCTTGATGTCCATCAGAGTGTTACCTGAGAGAGTTTGATGTCCATCAGAGTGTTTCTGGCCTGACCAATCTTCTTCATGTCAATGTCCCCAGTGGGTGTGACCATGCCCGGGGTCATCTCTCCAGGGTAGGGAGTGGTCAGCCCCATACTGGGGTCGATGTGAGTGGTGGACGCTCCAGCATTCATGTTACGGTGCAGGATGGAATCTGGGACTGGTGTGAACCTACAATGACCAAAACATGACTCGATTAAAGATGAACAGAACATGGATGGTGTGACCAGTGAAAGAAATGAGACCGAGAGCTCCCAATGCTCTGCTTTGGAATCAGGAACTGGATTAACTCTACAATGACTATCAATTAGGAGACTAAACTGTGTTATCAATGGGCTTGTAAACAAGTGCAAGAAGATTCAAGATACTAAGTCCCCAGCCTTTGAACTCAGGGTGCTGCTGCTTATATTGTGTAGGACACTTTAATATAGTTTGACATCACATATAATGCCACTCTATCTTTTTCCAATATAACAGATGGATTTAACAGCTGAGTTGAATCTAAAATGTTTTAGACAAACAAATGTAAAATTCACTCTGTGAAAATCTGCTGAAACTTGTAATTTCAGCTACATTTTAGGTCACTGTTTCATGTTATGCAGAATGTCGATTAATTTTGCACCTTTCTTTTTAATTATCTCCCGCCGACCGAAGGCCGTGGTCGGGAGATTACAAAACGCCTTCCGTATGTCCGTCCGTCCGTCACGTTTTTGCATAAACCTTAATATCTCATTCATTTATGAACATATCTGCACCAAATTTGCAGGGAATGTTTATGGCTATAAAAACCTGTCTCTGAAAAATTTTAGCCTCACTTTGAAAAACAAAATGGCCGCCATAGCTAATTGTTTGAAAATCCTAAAGGTGCTCTAAATCTTGAAATATTCCACCTAGCTTCATCAAATTCGCACAAAAGCTATATGGCTAGAAAAGCTAGCCTGATAATAAATTTGACCTAGTTCAAAAAACAAAATGGCCGCCATATCACATGTTTAATGTCAAACAGGGTTATCCTATTAAAAAGGCCTTATATCTCCCCAAATATTGCATATCTTCACCAAATTTGCAGGGAATGTTTATGGCCATGAAAACCTGTCTCTGAAAAATTTTAGCCTCATTTTGAAAAACAAAATGGCCGCCATAGCTAATTGTTTGAAAATTGTAAAGGCGCTCTAAATCTTGAAATATTCCAGCTAGCTTCATCAAATTTGCACAAAAGCTATATGGCTAGAAAAGCTAGCCTGATAATAAATTTGACCTAGTTCAAAAAACAAAATGGCCGCCATATCGCATGTTTAATGGTAAACAGGGTTATTCTATTAAAAAGGCCTTATATCTCCCCAAATATTGCATATCTTCACCAAATTTGCAGGGAATGTTTATGGTTATGAAAACCTGTCTCTGAAAAATTTTAGTCTCATTTTCAAAAACAAAATGGCCGCCATAGCTCATTGTTTGAAAATCGTAAAGGTGCTCTAAATCTTGAAATATTCCAGCTAGCTTCATCAAATTTGCACAAAAGCTATATGGCTAGAAAAGCTAGCCTGATAATAAATTTGACCTAGTTCAAAAAACAAAATGGCCGCCATATCGCATGTTTAATGTCAAACGGGATTATCCTATTAAAAAGGCCTTATATCTCCCCAAATATTGCTCCTAGAGGTTCGGAATGTGAAAACAACTTGTACGAAGTCATGGCCTGGTAATCTTTTCCATGTGTTGAATTTGACCTTTGACCCCTGCTTCAAGGTCGTCACACTAAAACGTCCTTATTTCTCCCATATTATTGGTGCTGTGGCTTCAGATTGTAAAGACAGACCATGAAAAGCAAAGGCTGTGGTCTAAAATTGTAAACAGCTTCCATGCGTGTGTGCATCTGTTTGTGCATCCGTTTGTCAGGTTTTACCATAAACCTTAATATCTTATTCATTTATAAAGACATCTTCATCAAATTTGCAAGGAATGTTTATGCAAAATTTTGGCCTCATTTTGGAAAACAAAATGGCCGCCATAGCCAATTGTTTAAAAATCATACAGTTGTTCTAAATGTCGAAAATTCCAGCTAGCTTCATCAAATTTACATTTTAAGAGGCCTTCTATCTCCCCTAATATTGCTCTTACAGGTTCAGACCATTAAAACTCTTGGCCTTCAAATGTTTTGTCTGAGAAAAATTTTGGCCTTATTTTGAAAAACAAAATGGCCACCATATCCAATTATTTAAAATTCATTAAGATGCTCTAAAACGTGAAATATTGCAGCTAGGTTCATCAAATATGCGCAAAATATATATGGCCAGGAAAGTTAAGCTGATAGTAATTTGACCTAGTTTCGAAGCCAAAATGGCTGTCTTATCACATGTTAAATGGGATTATCCTATTAAAAAGGCCTTATATCTCCCTTATCATTGCTAATAGGGGTTCCAAATGTGAAAACAACTTAAAGGAAGTAAAAGCGTGAGACTGCTGACTTTTACCTTTGACCCATTCTTCAATGTCAAGTGGGGTTATCTTACTATAAAGCCCTTATCTCATTTAGTTCTCCATTATTACTGATTCCACGCGGGAGATAAATGCTGCGGCAGTGGCCTTGTTTTTAGGTGTATTTGTCATTTCTAACTTTACACAACAGCATTTACAGGAATATTATTTAATAAATCTGAACTCACTTCTCAGTACGGCCGATCCTTTGCGACCTGTTCCTAGCATCCCCAACTTCTGGAATATTGAGCCAATCATCTTTTGTTACTTCACCAAGAGATCGCTGAAATTAAACAGTCAAAATCTTAAAAAATGTTCATGATGAACTGTTTGGAGCATATACTTTTTGCTGTAGTTTGGGTTAAGTTTTGTATCTCACCTATAAGTCACAGACTTGTTACTTCATTTTATTGCTTCAAGTTATTATGTCTTACCTTTCAGTCATAAATTGCTTCTGTAGTTGCCTTTGCATTTCTTGCCTTTTAATCAGAGAATTGTTGCTGTATTTTGGGTTTATTTTTTATACTTTTAAATCAGAGAAATGTTGCTGTATTTTGGGTTTATTTTTATACCTGTAAATCAGAGAATTGTTGCAGTATTTTGGGCTTATTTTGTTTACCTTTAAATCAGAGAATTGTTGCTGTATTTTGGGTTTATTTTGTTTACCTTTAAATAAGAGAATTGTTGCTGTATTTTGGGTGTATTTTTATACCTTTAAATCAGAGAATTGTTGCTGTATTTTGGGTCTCTCCTTTCTGAACTTTTCAATCTCTTTCTGTAGCAGTTTTTCTCTGTGTTCACGGCGTCTCTCATCCATACGCTTGTCAATACTTTCATAGATCATGTCTGCCTCCTCGTCATCCTTGTCATAAGGGTCCTTGCCACAAATACTGCCACCGTAACCTTCAAACTAAAATAGAATATGAAAAATATTCTCACTGGTGTGTTTAATAAAGGTGGATACTAACAAGGGATGAGATGGTATGATCAGTGTCAAGGTAGAGAAATGACTTAAAATACTGAGACGAAATATTACTACCGGCATGTCAATTGTCGGTGCATAAAATGACTGGAAAACTGAAAATACTACAAACATACATCTGAAAAACTTCTGAAAGTCTAACCTTTTAACTAATATTTTTGCACATTTTAAGGTTTACTAGCAGTTTTGATGAGCAGTTCTATTTTCATTAACTCGACTTCCTGTTGACATGCCGAAATGATCAGGACGACACCAGAACAATTTTCTTTTGGTTTCAGCCACTTTAAACTTTCAATAGGGATTACAATAAAACATGATATACCTCCTGGTATGTCAAAGTATCATTACCTCATCATAATTTGCATCATTCAGGTCCTCTGCTTCCTCCTCGTCGTCGTCCTTTCTGGCTCTTTTTGGCGGAGCGTGCCTGTCATCGCTGACATCATCTGCATCTCGCGCCGGACCGATGTCAGAACGGGTTGTGAATCCTGTGGCACTGGATACAGATACAGTGAAACAAAGCTTGGAGTTTGGTCACACCTCAAGACAATTCAACTCGATCAAAGTTGTTGTTATTTTTTTTTTTTTTTTTTCATTTCAACAGCTCTGGTTATATTGTCACAAGCCACCATTACACCCACATGTTGCCATGATCTAGGTTCAAACCCAAACAGGTGAAAGCTAGGTGGTTAATGTCCATATCTGATGGTGATCATGAAAAAGTGAGAATGCTTGTTTTATTTAGGATTGTCAAATCCTCCATCACTGCTGATTAGGGACAGATTAGCAGCACCCATATCCCAGTATCACTCTAATCTACTGCTTTGGTGCCAAATCTTCCCAACAAGAGAAAACTGTGTTCTACATATTAAGAAAAGAATATGCAAAGGTTTTTACACCAAGAGACATCCAGAAAGACTTACAGAAATGTTTGTGAGATGTGTCAATTTTATAGTTGAAAGACTTGCAGGAATTTAAAGTTTGAACAACTATGTCTGGTATTTTTAAGTGAGATGTAAGGATGGTGTTTTTTACTGAAGTATACTGGAATTCTGAATGTGATCTGACCGATGCTGAATTGTAGCTTATAATTTACAGGGAGCCAGTGACGTTTTTTTCGCAACTGTGGGGTTATGTGGGAAAAATTAAAGGACTGCGTGACTTCCCTCCAAAGTGAATTTTGAACATATTGGACTCTTACAAACTTCAAGCCTGTGCGTGAGGCAAAGAGGGAACTACAGTTTTTCAACTGACTGCTTTCGCTAGGACAGCAATGTGTTGAGATCAAACAGGTGGTGAATCCTATATAGATATCCAATGTGGATTTGAGTTGACTGAATGACTTGGGACCCATGATCAGAGAAAACCACAAGTTCAGCACTGAGAGTAGAGGTTGATTCCATCTGATTTCTAAAAATTTCAGTCTTTTTTGGGGAGTGGGTTTTAAGAAATAGCGACATAGGCATGTTTGAAAATATTGGACACTGAGCTTCTTTGATTAATACCTTTGTTACCGGGGTACTGATATAATAGGGGTGAAAATAATATCTCCATCATCAGCCTTATGTCTCTTGTAATCACACTGTCACTGACCTATCATAGGACGTATCTTGCTTTGACATATTTGGTATTGAATGGAGTGTACTGTACTGTACTTGCAATACAAGGCATTGGCATTGGTTTGCCATTTAGTAAGGAGTTCAGATGTAAGATCACTTCTTAGTGTTTCCTTGTTAATTGTGTGATAAGCAAAGACCTTTTGTGAAATCCACCCCAGTAGTCCATAGACAGACACCCAACAAGGAATATTTTAAAACTTGTGGTTGTTTTATTATATGGTGTAATGTACATACTGCAATAGAGAAACACAATGAATAAATAGAGTGTTGAAGACAGTAAAACCAGAAACCTATTTGCTGACTGAAAGACACGGATCCGGTTACATTTCGTTTTTCTTTTAAGCAAAACCGGTTTCATCACATTCATTACTTTAACCTCAGTTTACCTAAATATTCAGGAAAATTCAACTACAACTAAATTACACTATTATTTTATAATATTTTATCAGCACTACTATTTCACACATTCTGTCCTCCAAAGTCTTCGAAAAGCCCATTGAGGTTCTTATTTATATGCGAGTTACCACTCATGTACGCACTTGAAAACTTATGTCTTCAGGTTTAAGAATTCAAACACACCTGGTTTTTCGCCGAATTTTCACTTTTGGAAAACGGTTCTAAAATTCACATTCAATCACAACACTAAATAAATATCACTCAAATTTGCAAATTTTAAACTGCCATCTAATGCAACTTAGGATATTTAGTATTGTGGTGAAATCTGGTGTTTCGGCGCCAACGTTTAGTATCCAATGCCTCACGAGAATTAGATCAGGGGTCAAGGACACAGAAGTGAGTTTGTCTGGCCTTTTTAACTATAGCGTTAGTCTAGCTTCAACAGTGTTTGACAACGCATGGTCACAAGTGACAAGTAAAATAACTATTAGCCTTTGCTGCTGGTTTTTCCGGCAGTACAAGTTTATTACATAAGTTGTATACTGCCTTGCTACCATTTATCGACGGGTACCATTCATCGCCAGGCAAAATTAAAATCGACTTAACTTTAAAAATAGTCACATCTGAAATTTATTCTTACGGTAGAACGCTTTCCAAACTGAGTGTGACAAATCCACATGAAAAGGGTAAGAAGATAAGCAGTCTTTACAGAAATATGAACATTTTATTTACAAGTGGCGGTAATTGGTACCCTGCGATAATTGGTCACAAGGCAGTATATATACTGGATGATCGTAAAGTCGATCACCTAAGGGAGACTTATAAAGAGCAATTGTTCTCACTTAATAAAATTAAAATCAACCTCAAAATATTAAGGTATATTGAAAAATACAACTTCATAAAGCAAATAAACTAACAAACTGCTGCAAGACTTCAAAGATTTTTCTGCAACAGAAAGTTCAAACCTGGGTTTGAAAATGGAGAAAAAAAGACTTTCATATGTAGGATTGATCATTAAGTCGATCACCTAGTACCATCACTTTCATTGGGATCAAGAAGATGAAAAATTTGTTACAAGATGATCAATTATATCTATTGAACAAAAATTTGTACACAGATTTTATATTAGTTGTATTATAATACACCAGACAGTTTATTTCTGTATTGAGCTAATATTTTAAGGTTTATTTCAGAAAATATAAAAATATATCTGCTTGGAACACATTGCAGGAGTATTTTTGTAGATATATATTTAAGAATAGGGTATTTGTTTATTTGCAAATTCAAATGAAGTTTCCTATGAATGGTAAAGCTGCCAATGCTGTCCGATCGACTTAATGAGCATATCGACATAATGATCATTTAGCCTTACATCTTGATGATTCGCGAGTTTTAACATTTTAGTTACAAGCTTATTTCACACCTAAATATTTTATTTTGCAGCAATTTGGATGTGTTTTATCAAACTATAAATACTAAAGCACCATTTAATGCTATGAAAAGTGAAAATAGATGCTATTATATCCAAGAATAACGGCGATACTCGAATCAACAAGACCCTCGAACCAAGGATACTTGACTATACTATATATTGTAAATATAATTATCTGTCAAGTGTTGCTGTGAAGTGACAAGCCAGTAACAGCTGACACAGTTCTTGGTGAGTAAATACTTTAGTATATTCGGAAAATTCCGGACTTTAGCAAAAACCGCAGTACTGTACGCTTTTGTTTTGACAGTGTTGAAGTGGGCGATAATCAAATATTTACCACAAACTTCCAATTAAAACGGCATTAATACTTACCCTCTTCCTAGACCGGGTACATAACCTAATGGAGCAGCTAATCCAATAAATGCCTTTTTCTTCTTGTTTACCAAAGACTGTACAGCCGCCATAACGAAGTAATGACGAAAACACTTCGGATCAACACTTCGTTATGGTACGTAGTAAACGCCAAACTCTGAAGGCATCAGGCCACTGTTTACATTATAACGACAAAGGCTTCTCAGTATGCACATGCATTTCACAACCATAATCCGTTGGTTTATTTATTTGGGGTTTTACGTCGCTTTCAACACTGTACAGGTCATATCACGACAGGTAGTTGGAAGGGCAGAGGAAACCAGTACATAGAGTTCGCTAGGGTTGTGTACTGTAAACTGCCGACCAACGGCAAGCAACTACCAGCTTTCCCACTTAAGGCCGTCACGGGGATAGAACCCCCGACCTCAGAGGTGGGAGGCGAGAGTGTTACCACTCTGCCACCGTGGGCCCCCATAATCCGTTGGATGTAGGTTCTTCGGATTAACAGATTTGCTTGTGATGTGATCAGAATCCTGAACCAGATTATGAATTTGTTGATCTACCTCCTGATGTAGATCAGCATATTCAGATTCATATTGGATTACCCATAATGCTTTGCAAAATAATGGGCGCCAATTGTGGCAGCAAATTAAAAAACAATTGTTAATTTTACTATATTTATTGTGGTTTATCTTATTTTTTTCTATTTTGGATTCAGAATTTGAGAAAATATTTCATGAATCCAGCTGATCCAAAGAATCAGCATCTGGATTACACGAATATGATTGTGAAATACACCTACTTTAAATTGGAAGATAACCGTTATTATTGTAGGGTATTTCAATAAAATATTGAGTTATGATTCTTACATAGATCCCATCCAAGCCAAATTTTTAAAAAATATTGTGTACTTACTGCAAAAAGAGGTAGGTGCAAAGTTTCCTGACAGAGACGTAGCTTATGTAAAATCCAGTATGCACAGGCATGCCATTTGGAAACCATTAATGAGATTTACCACACTGTTCCCCACCCCTACAATTATATTCAAACATTGGTTTACATCATTAGGTTCTTCATTGTGTGTTTTTCCTAATTACACTGGTGTGTGACATTTTTGCTGCTACAAATATGAGGTAAGGCCAAGGCAAACGTTACTTCTTGCCACTTCATTTTATTTTTAATTATGCTTAAATCTTGCTTAGGAGTAGTTAGTGGTAATTTAAACTATTATTGGAGATGTACATGTAAAACAAAGATTGGAGGATTTTTCCTCTGGGTGGTCTCACTGTGTATATGTTTATGGGATAGTATATAGCTCTTCGTCATCCCTGTTATGTTGAAAAGGTTAAACTTTGGGTTTTACCTCCAATTCAACAGCCAGGGTCATATTTGGACAGGTCCTCAGCTTTGTCACTTGTGGGGGTCAAACCCACACAGAGGGGATAGCCTGTGATTAGATGCCAAACCTGCTAACCCACTATAGGCCAATCACTTTTGTGTTGCAGATGTGATTACTTTGTGTATATAATCTATGTATTTGAAATGCCATCAGACAAAAAGGTCAAATTTGAGAGAAACTGTTTGCCTTCAAACATATCATATAGTTAAAAGCATTACAGCTATGCATTCAGATATTTTTTAAACAAATGTAATTTCAAAATATTTTTTTTTTTTTGTTTTCCACTGTGTAACAAATTCATAGCATTGATAAATAATGCAGTTATGTAGGCCTTTGCAATTACCCCACACCCCGGAACAAATTTTGCATTAAACATTCAATAGCAAACAACCATTAAATGTGTACATTCAACGGCTTTACTGTCTTTAGCTGCCTTTTTTTCTCTGTGTACATTCTGCAGACATAATCACTAAATGTGTATAAGAACTTGATAAATGAAATTAGATGTAATAAAAAATGTAATTTATTGTTAACATTTTCTTAGTTAATCATATAATTTATTATTTAACTTAAAAATAAACTTTTGTAATAATTAAGATGATTTTCTGTAGTCAATTACATCCTTATATATGATAACGAAAGCTATTTATATATAAAAAACTTAATTATCTTACTCTGCTTTTTTAATTACATTATTTCAATGAACCTCACTTATAGTATATATAGGATATATATAGGCTGCTACTGTGGGACTAGTTACAAATTACTAATTATTTCACAATTTGATAAATTAATAGCTACCAAGTTTTAGAGAATCATACACTCATAGCTCACCATATAACTACTCAGGCTTAAACTGTTTTCCTTTCATTCTTTGATTTAGGATGTTTTCATATTTGTAACTCAAAACAGATATAATACAACTTTTATAATGACTTCGATCTGAAAGGATTAATTCATCGTTTACGAATTTCTCAGAAATAAGTAAATGTTCTGTACTACAGCAGATCACACAAAAGCTTGTCATGTAATAAGTTATTTATAAGATATAGCCAGTTAAAAATAATGCGATTAAACTTATAAAAGTTATGAATGTACATATGTTTGTTTGTGTTTAATCATGTAATGAACTGATCCTTTTTAATATCAACTGAAAGTACAACTTTTATTCAAGTTGATTTAATATTGCTTCATATTATGATGCCAGAAATATATTTAGTGTATACTATTAATTGAAGTTGTTTGCAAATAACATTTATATTTACACAAAATAAGTCTTTGCACTCTATACCAATTTCTACATTTAATTGCATTCGATGCCTTGGGTACAATGATTTTAGCCATTGAATCTATACATTTGACATTCAGTGGTTATCCACATACACTACAACATTTTGTGTCGTAATTTAAACGCAAATTTCTGTAATGACGTCACGAAAACTCCCTACGTCACATCTGATATTCTAGTGGCAACTGATTTTCGGGAAAGCTTACAGATGTATAACTGAATACGTTACTGTTTATTTAAACAATAGTTAAAAATCCCAGTAACTATTGCAATATGATAGTAATAAATAAATCTCTAAATATTCAGTGAACTATATTTGCAAGTATTTAACGCTTAATTGCAAAGTATTTGCAAAAAAGTAACGAATCCCCAGACCATGCTTTCCGCGTTTGCGCATCAGATACAGGAGCTTGACAAAAAAGTGGCAGAACAGCAGAGCCAGTTGACAGATGTCAAGAACCACTTAGCAGCCTCTGTCAGCAACCATCCTGAGTGTCAGTGTCAACCTGCACTGACTAACCTGCAGTCGCAAGTTGACAGCAACCACTTCCGCCTCAATGACTTGACCGCTAAGTCAGTTTAATTTTCATATTTTTTTAACTATTTGTTGCAGTATTTATTAAAGTTGTTTTCACTTGAGGTGTCTTTGTATGAGGTGTGCTTGTGAGTACGTAGTACGTATACTTAAACTTGATGCCAGTGTATAACCAACAAAAGAGAAAAGTGATTGAAATAAGTGGATCAAAGCTGCCAGATATTCAACGGGTTTATTTCATTATTGTTTCCCTAATTTGAGGTTCACGCTAATGTATTGTTACATATTTTACATCAAGATACTGTTGAAACAGTGTAATATGTCGTAACATATACGAGTGCTTTATGAACATCAAGCCTTGTGCACATGTATGGAAGTTTTTGGGGGACAAACTGGAGCCTTAAGCAAGGCTAATACCCCAGTTTCACTTCCAAGACTTATCCTAAGACCTTGATTGCTAACTGGCAATGACTGATTTGGGTGAAAAAGGGCAGGGAAGCTGACAAAATACTTGATTTATCCTTGTTAAAAAGATGAGGGTATTGACTGGAAAGAGAAGTCCTGCTTCCAACTGTTGTGATTCATAAAGGACATGGTGCAAGATTAGTGTTAACACCCACAAAAAATAAGTAGAAGTGACAAAAAGATAAGTCCTAAATAATTTTCAACCAAGAAGATCTGTCACCACTCAAGAGAGCAGAACTGTAATGGTGAAGAATTTAAATGAAAATGTTGAATTATTAATAATCTTTAAATTCCATAAAACACGGGCAAAGTGCCTCAGTAAATTAACTCTCTTTGGACTTAACAGTAGAAATCAATAGCTGAACCAAGGCACTGCTGGAGTCCACCTCAAACTTCCCCCAACTTAACATTTGGACAAGAACCAACATCTACATTCACTGGGATTACACTCCTGACCTGTATGATTTAAAATATACAATCTTTATCTTGTAGCAGTAAGATTGCACTGGGGATTATATTATCGGAGGACTCAGCAGGCAGACTTGTGAAAGATGAATTGAGTACAATTAAGACGGGTGTAAAGTGGTCCCTATGTTATTTTGGTATGGATTAACACTTTTCACAATGTGTTTATATTTTATGAATATGCATGAGAATACCACTGTAACACACATATTCCTACATTTTTTTTCTATGTAGACTCCAGCAGCTCCAGACTTCGGAGACCTATGGGTCGCCTATGTGTTCAGAGTTCAGTGACAGTGGGCCATTCTATGAAGACACTCACCCCAGGGTGGATGCAGGATGGAGGGCCCCAGGCAGCCGAGGTTTGAGAAAATGATTAAGTTTATGAATTAGAACTAATTTACAGTAGATTCTTTAAGTGGTGGTTCAATATCCTGCCCGATGTCTTTGTCGTCCATATAGCATCAAAGATAAAATGGATAAAAAAAAACGATTTAATGATTCACTGTCAAACTCCAAATGGCAGACATTAACTTGGTACTTATTGAATATTGAAAAAGATGAAATAAGAAATAAACTGCCACGTGTACAAAGAAATAAGTGTCTCATGCCATTCCATATGCAACTATTAGACTGCTGGGAAGAGGTACCTTCAGTACAGCCAAACACTATTGAGGAAATTTATAACAAATACATCTTTGATGATAATAAATATATTCATTCAGGTAATCAACCTCTTCAATATAACCTTTTGAATATGCCAAAGAATGTAGCAAAAGATTTGGTGATAAGAGACATAATATCTAATCAAGGAAAAATACTAACCTTGCCAGATATTGAAGGTAAGTTTCAAATTTCTTTGGATATTCTTGCTTATAATACACTAGTGGAATCCCACAGGCATGGAAAGAAAAGGTAAAAAATTGCCTCTTCCACAAAAGTCCAACTTTGTCAAAAGTCCCCAGAATAATAGTGAAAAATAAATCTACAGAACTTGCAGTGATAAAAAATAAAGTGCTCTATTGGGCTGTGATAGGTAAGAAGCAGCAGGAACCAACAGGAATTGATAAATGGATTGATTGGTACCTTTCCTGGAAGTAGCCCCCTGGAATAAAATTTTTTCAGGCTAATCCAACAATAATACTTGAACCATATATGCAGTCGTTTCAATATAAAATTTTAAATATAATTCTCAACTGCAATCACAATTTATACAACTGGAAGATAATAGACACGCCCTTTTGTAAATACTGTGGATTAACAGACACTGTGGATCATCACTTATATTACTGTTTAGAGCGTAAAATATTCTGGAGGGAAGTAAACAGATGGACACAAAGAATATTAAATATAACATACGATTCAGAATATTCTGCTTGTGAAATATTGTTTGGAATTGGGTTAAATGATGAAATTCAAAATCTAGTACTCTTGATGGGAAAATGGTATATTAATAAAACAAGAAGTGAAAATAACCCATTGCTTTTTAGACATTTTGTAGGATTATTAAAGCTAAAGTTTGAGACATATGATAACATTTTTGGGTCACCTGGAAACATTGAAAGAGTTAGTAAGGAAATTCAAACTAAAATAAAACAAATTGTTAGACACATTTAAACAGAGATACTGAGATGGCAAAAACCAATGAAAGCATTACAGTACTGATAATTGCAATTTATATTAAAAAAATTATTTTATAGTACTATATATGTATGTTCAATCTATTTGGATGTATTTTGTGATTTTGTACACCACACTTTTATATAAATGTATGTTAACAAAAAAATAAATAATTTGCTGATTTTGAAGCCGGGACCATTTATTGTGAGTTCCTGTAGGTCGGGAATCAAGATTGGGAAGTTGGTGACTTTTGCTTGCCAAGGGATCTTCAGCCTCAGCTGTCTTAATGCCATTAGGTGAAATGGCAGAGGGTTGAGGGTTGAGGATATGAATCATGTTGTATCTGCCATCCATCTAGTCATATTGAAATTGTAGTAAAGTCATATAGGTTGGGGTTAAATGTTGTGGAGACTCCAAGTAAGGTCAGGATAGTTGGGATGGGTTCCCAGAACAATGTTTTTTTAAAGACTGATCCTAAGGGTTAGGATATACTTGAATTTTCCCGCTTTTTTGTACTTTTTGGTACTTTTCTCCCCGGATCCTCCCCAGCCTTAATGTTGGGGTCTCTGTCCCAACAGTACCTGTATATGGAACCACGCATTTATCACTAGAACCTCGGGTTTCCTTAGAATTTGTTTCTTGTTATGGCCTCTCCACTTAATAAAGCTATTTCCATTTAAAGTGTGTTCATCTCACACTGATTCTAGTTTTACAGAGAAGTAACTTACAGAGCAGTTGCTTACATTAAGAGCGAACAAGCCATCAACCTTTTATTACTGTGCAAAAGAGTTCTTTCCTGCTTTCATTGGAATGTAATTCTGTGTGCTTTTCTTTTATTTTAGATCCAAAAAATTTAACCCTTTCACAGCCTGAAAAAAAACTTTACATTGTGGATATTTGATAATTTTTCCAGTGCATAGAACCATCAATGTGGCATGAAAACCAGATTCCCATGCATGTATGTGACAAGGAACTCAAGGCTTTCACAAGCTTAGATATATAGCCAATGAGATCACAATCACAGTGATACCAAAATGTATTTTAAAGAGCAAGTTCTATAGACAAAATAAATTAAATAATACATCTTGAACTTGTATTTTCAATTTAGTATTTTGTGTATCAATTTAGTGTCTCACATAGATCACTTTGCTAAGTTGAAAATACCATATTTGTATCCCCGGCGTGAAGCGGGGATACTATGGATTCATCATCATCCGTGTCCGCAGAGATTTCTTGTTAGCGACCTACAGTCCACATTTCTTTCCAGATTTCTTTCATATTTGGCAGGTGGCTTGGTATGCTAGAGGACTCACCACCATATCTTTTTGGTAGGCTTTATGTCTAAATTAGGCCTGTGGTAGACAAAAATGTCTAAAATGTGGAATATTGCTTGTTAGCGACCTACAGTCCACATTTCTTTCCAGATTTCTTTCATATTTGGCAGGTGGCTTGGTATGCTAGAGGACTCGCCACCCTATCTTTTTGGTAGGGTTTATGTCTAAATTAGGCCTGTGGTAGACAAAAATGTCTAGAATGTGGAATATTGCTTGTTAGCGACCTACAGTCCACATTTCTTTCCACATTTCTGTCATATTTGGCAGGTGGCTTATCGCTTAAAAGTATTGCAGATAGCCAATTTTTCTCAAATAACTCATTCATGTACTTTTGGGAGAGCTTTCACATGGTGAAGTTTCAGACCCATACATAATTACTCACCTACTCAAAATGAGTAAATGCGAATTATCTCTAAAGTTATTGCAGATAGCCAATTTTTCTTGAATAACTCATTCACCTACTATTGGGAGAGCTTTCACATGGTGAAGTTTCAAACCCATAGCTAATTACTCACCTACTCAAAATGAGTAAATGCGAATTATCTCTAAAAGTATTGCAGATAGCCAATTTTTCTCAAATAACTCATTCATCTACTTTTGTGAGAGCTTTCACATGGTGAAGTTCCAGACCCGTAGGTAATTACTCACCTACTCAAAATGAGTAAATGTGAATTATCTCTAAAGGTATTGCAGATAGCCAATTTTTTCCAAATAACTCATTCAGATACATTTTGAAGAGCTTTCAATTAGTGAATTTTCAGATCCGTAGCTACTTACTTATAACTTTAAAAGTATTGCATTTAGACCACTTTGTTAAAATATGTTATTCAGCTACTTTTCCCATCGCTACAACATGGTGAGTAACTTGGGCTTCTATCTCAATAGCTAAGTGAGTAATAGCTACTTTTGAATAACCCATTCACCCACTTTTGGGAGAGCTTTCACTTGGTGAAGTTTCAGACCCGTAGCTAATTACTCGCCTACTCAAAATGAGTAAATGCTAATTATCTCTAAAAGTATTGCGGATACCCAATTTTTATCAAATAACTCATTCATCTACTTTTGTGAGAGCTTTCACATGGTGAAGTTCCACACCCGTAGGTAATTACTCACCTACTCAAAATGAGTACATGCGAATTATCTCTAAAAGTATTGCAGGTAGCCACTTTTTCTCAGATAACTCATTCACCTACTTTTGGGAGAGCTTTCACTTGGTAAAGTTTCAGACCCGTAGCTAATTACTCACCTATTCAAAATGAGTAAATGTGAATTATCTCTAAAAGTATTGCAGATAGCCAATTTTTCTCAAATAACTCATTCACCTACTTTTGGGAGAGCTTTCACTTGGTAAAGTTTCAGACCCGTAGCTAATTACTCACCTACTCAAAATGAGTAAATGTGAATTATCTCTAAAAGTATTGCAGATAGCCAATTTTTCTCAAATAACTCATTCACCTACTTTTGGGAGAGCTTTCACTTGGTAAAGTTTCAGACCCATAGCTAATTATTCACCTACTCAAAATGAGTAAATGTGAATTATCTCTAAAAGTATTGCAGATAGCCAGTATTTCTCAAATAACTCATTCACCTACATTTTGGAGAGCTTTCAACATGCTACAACATGGTGAGTAACTTGAGTGTCTATCTCAATAGCTAAGTGAATAATAGCTATTTTTGGACTTTTCACTAACTTCTATCATGAGTAAAATCACTTGTAACTTGAAAACTATTGCATTTAGAGAATTTTGTGCAAATCTGTTATTCACCTACTTTTGGGTCAGCTATAACATAGCAAAATTTCAGACCTCTAGCTCGTGGCATAGCTGAGTAACTGCTACTTTTGCCTTTGCCGGTAGATACATCTTGCATCTGGCCACAGATGCGTCCTTGGTCTAGTTAATCAAAGTTAATGCTTTGCAGTTGCAATATCTTCCCAACACTGTGTAAAATGATGTCATTTGTTATTTTTAGACTAAATTTGTTATTTAGTCTAAGAAGGTGTGAAAAAACCATATATTTGTTTCAGGCCCAACACCAAACTGCCTGCCTGATGGCTACGAGTCTCCACCAGTCACCAGTCCGGTACCTGCCTCTACAGCCACAAACACTCCGTCCAACCTGCGTTATTCTGCCAAAGAATTCTTTGCTGCTGCATCTTTTGCAAACGCCAGCAGCGAGCCCGACAAGATGAGCCAGTCACCGAGTAGCTCCCCGCCAAAAAAGTGTAATCCTTGGATGGTGGATAACGCTAAGATCAGAGAACCACCAGCAAGTCAGAACAGTAACAGAAACATGAAGGTAGGTGATATTCTTCAAACGTTAGAAGACTTGTAGTAGATGATAGTAATGTTCATATGCTCATTGAGTCGATTGGTTGGCCCTGACAGCTTTACTGCATATGGTAAACATCATTTGAACTTGCACATAAACAAACACCCTTTTCTTGAATACATTCTTCAAAAGTACCCACACAAAAGGTTTTCCAAGCAGTTATATTTTTATATTTTCTAAAATTAACACTAATTATTACGTCAATGCAGAAGTAAACTGTCCAGTTCATTATAACACAACCAATATAAAATCTGTGTACAAAAAAAAATTTGTTTAATAGATATAATTGATCTTTTTATAACAAATCTTTCATCTTGTTGATCCCAGTGAAGTGGTGCTACTAGGTAATCCACTTAATGACCAGTCTTACAAATGACAGTCTCTTTTTTTTTTTTTTTTGCATTTTCAAATCCAAATTTAAACTTTCTGTTTAAAAAAAAATCCTTAAGAAGTCTTGCAGCATTTTGTTTATCTGCTTTATGAGGTCATGTTTTTCAGTATACCTTATTATTGTGAAGTTGGTTTGGGCTTTATAAAGTAAAATCATTTGCTCCTTTTTACCCCACAGCCCTTAAGGGCTGTCGGGGTATTGTTTTCACCCATGGTGTCCGGATGGGCGGGCGGTCGGTCGGCGGTCCGGGCTGTATCTCAGAAACCGTAAGGTGTAGGAAGTTCATACTTGGCAGGGACGTTGGTTGGGGGTGTAGGTGTGCAACGTCATGGTCTGACCTTCATTTGACCTTGCCGTAGTGACCTTGAGTTTAAAAATCTTGTCCGGGTTATATCTCGGAAACCGTAAGGTGTAGGAAGTTGATACTTCGTAGGGACATTGGTTAGGGGGTGTAGGTGTGCAACATCATGTCTGACCTTGATTTGACCTTTGACCTTGCTGTAGCAACCTTCACCTATAAAATATTGTCCGGGCTATATCTCAGAAACCGTAAGGTGTAGGAAGTTGATACTTGGTAGGGACATTGGTTAGGGGGTGTAGGTGTGCAATGTCATGGTGTAACACTGATTGACCTTTGACCTTGCTGTATTAACCTTTAAAATCTTGTTGCACCTTTGGGTCTGTCTGTTGATGCAGATTAAGCACTGTTAAAGTCATATTAGAATTCATTAATAATTTCCTTTTGTAAGTTCCCATTGTAACAGAGGCTTTTCTCCAACACCACACATAAGCATTCATTGAATGTATTGCCACTTCTGTATGCATGGGTAATATTCAAAACATCCAAACCATAATTTAGCCATTTTTGGTTTGCTGATAAATGCTGTCATTTTATTATTCAATTGTCTTGTTTTAATACTTCATCTTTATATACATTTCTTTTCCTTAGATATTATTTTCTCTACTTAAGCATTATTTGGACCTTAATATAACTTACACTGCTCTGAAAGTATCTTGAACTTTGTACTGTTACACTACTTCTATATCTCATGGTGTTGAAAAATATTTCCCGAGGCTGTGGGTTACGGGTATCTCTGATGCTATTTTTAAATCTTGTTTTAAATGATCGACAATACGATCACCCTCTATACAGCTAGTGCAGAAATATGAAGGTAAGTGATCAGTCAAAGGTCAGAGGACTGACAACTAGTCTGAGCAGTAAGATAAATGTAGAAGTGAGAGATTGTTAAAAATAAACTTCTCTGAAAAGAAATGTTATCTTTGTGTTATGGATAATACTGATATTAGAAAACCAGCAGCCTCAAACACAGGGCAGTGTTCACAAAAGGCATTAAAGAAAAATTAGCAAAAAATACGGCAGTTGAAGTTAATCCAAAATCAAATCAGGATTAAGGTGGTTATTTACAGGTGAAAATACCGTGAAATGGGTGATTTGTAACTTTGCTTTTGGGTTACCTTTGTTTCGTCCATCAAAATAGATAATAATTTGGATCAAATATGGTTAAATTTTATGTATGTAATCCAGAGAGTGAGCATAACTTTGTGAATACAGATGAAAGTTAAAAGCTGAGCCTTTTCCTGTAATTGTTAGTCCGATTTTTGATCCTTCTTTGTAAATATAAATGTAGAGAAATGACTGAAATGTAAAGGTGAGTGATCAGTAATCACAGAGCAGAGGTATCTACAGCTAGTCAGACTAACAATAGAGTTGTCAGGGTAAAAAGGTTTTTAAAACACCTGAGGCAACTCTAGCAAAGGAATGCAGTCCCTGGATGTTAGATAGTGGATTGATAAGAGAAATAAAAGGAGAAACTGAAAATGAAACTATTAACATTCTCTTTATCACTATTAGAATCAAGACAGAAGGTACATTTTATAAGTGACGAGGTGACTCCATGTGGAATCTCAAAGAAAAATACCAAGATAAATTTTATATCCCTCAACAAGTTTATTGTATCTTTTGGAGGGGTCAGCTGACTTGTCAGACAGATAATATAATGGCAATACTCTGCCTCATCCGCTTACTCGTACGCCTCCGCGTGACCAACTTCTCGAAAACTGCAAGACCCAGAGACATGCTGTTTTTATGTCAGCTGACTTGTCAGTCAGCTGACATTATGTCATCACTCTGCGGCGTGGGCGTACGCGTCCGCGTACGCGTGAACAACTTCTTCTCCAAAACTACAAGGCCTAGAGACATGCTGTTTTTTTTAAAAGATACCTTATCTATCGAGGATGAAAAATTGTTCAAGGCATGCAAATCTGTCTGTTCGTCTGTTTGCTAGAGACATTACAAGGGGGGTACCCCCACCAAAAGTGTGAAAATTTCAACTTTTTATCACAATTTTCTCAGTGACTATTGCAGGGATTTCTCTCATATCTTGCATATATGTACTAGGCCAGAGGTAGATTCTCTTGTGTGAGTATGAGACCTGGATCTGTCTTACTTTTTTTTTAATAAATTTTTTTAATAATTTTTAATGCATTAAAATTCATGAAATCATGCACTAAATCACTTATAACTTCAAAAGTGTTGCATATACAGCATTTTGTGAAAATATGTTGTTCAGCTACTTTTTTCATAGCTACAATATGGTGAGTAAGTTGGGTGTCTGTCTCAATAGCTAAGTGAGTACTAGCTACTTTTGGGCTTTTCAGTAACTTCCATTATGAGTAAAATCACTTGTAACTTAAAAACTATTGCATTTAGAGAATTTCGTATAAATATGTTATTCAGCTACTTTTGGGCCAGCTATAACATAGTGAAATTTCAGACCTGTAGCTCATGGCATAGCTGAGTAATAGCTACTTTTAGGTTATCACTGTTGAGTAAATCGCTTATAACTTGAAAACTATTGCATTTAGAGAATTTCGTATAAATATGTTATTCAGCTACTTTTGGGTCAGCTATAACATAGTAAAATTTCAGACCTGTAGCTCATGGCATAGCTGAGTAATAGCTACTTTTAGGTTATCACTGTTGAGTAAATCACTTATAACTTGAAAAGTGTTGCATTTAGAGCATTTTGTTAAAATATGTTATTCAGCTACTTTTTTCATAGCTACAATATGGTGAGTAAGTTGGGTGTCGGTCTCAATAGCTAAGTGAGTAATAGCTACTTTTGGGCTTTTCAGTAACTTCCATCATGAGTAAAATCACTTGTAACTTAAAAACTATTGCATTTAGAGAATTTCGTATAAATATGTTATTCAGCTACTTTTGGGCCAGCTATAACATAGTAAAATTTCAGACCTGTAGCTCATGGCATAGCTGAGTAATAGCTACTTTTAGGTTATCACTGTTGAGTAAATCACTTATAACATGAAAACTATTGCATTTAGAGTATTTTGTTTCCATATGTTATTCACCTATTTTGGGGTCAGCTATAACATAGTGAAGTTTCAGACCTGTGGCTCATTTCATAGCTGAGTAATAGCTACTTTGAAGTTCTCACTGTTGAGTAAATCAGTTATAATTGGAAAACTATTGCATTTACAGAAATTTGTGCAAATATGTTATTCAGCTACTTTTGGGTCAGCTATAACATAGTGAAATTATAGACCTATAGCTCATGGCACAACTGAGCAATAGCTATTCTCAGGTACTGACTGTTGAGTAAATCAGCTATAACTTGAAAAATATTGCATTTGCAGTATTTTGTTAAAATATATTGTTCACCTACTTTTGGGTCAGCTATAACATAGTGAAATTACAGACCTATAGCTCATGGCATAGCGGAGCAATAGCTATTTTCAGGTTCTCACTATTGAGTAAATCAGTTGTAGCTTGAAAACTATTGCATTTACAGTAGTTTGCTTAAATATGTTGTTCACCTACTTTTGGGTTAGCTATAATATAGTAAAATTTCAGACATGTAGCTCATTGCATAGCTGAGTAATAGTTCCTTTGAGGTTCTCACTGTTGAGTAAATCAGTTGTAACTTGAAAACTATTACATTTAGAGTAATTTGTTAAATATGTTATTCACAGAATTTTTGGTCAGCCATAGCATAGTGAAATTGCAGACCTCTATGTCATGGCATAGCTGAGCAATAGCTACTTTCAGGTTCTCACTGTTGAGTAAATCATTGTATCCACTGGATAGCCGCAGTGTGTAGAGAGAGATTTCACCATTACTGCTCTGATGAAAAAAAATATTATAGCTAGCTTTCTTAAGTTTGCAGTATATATTAATAACCATAAAATGTTGTCTGGGAATATTTTTGGCCTCATTTTGAGAAACAAGATGGCCGCCACAGGTGTTTTTTGTCAGTCATGAAAAGTGCTTATATCTCCCTTATTATTGATCCTAGAGGTTTGGGATGATAAACCAACCTGTAGGAAATCATGGGGTGGGAATCTTTTGGTGTGGTCAGATTTGACCTTCAATGACCCCTCCTTCAAGGTCAAACAAGGATAGCCAAACTTAAAAGTGCTTATAAGTCGCTTATTATTGGTCCCAGAGGTTTGGGATGGTAAACAGACAGGAAATCATGGGCTGTGAATCTGTTGATATGGTCCGATTTGACCTTGGAACCCTCCTTCAAGGTCAAATGAGGATAGCGAAAATTGAAAGTGCCTACAACTCGCTTATTATTGGTGACAGAGATTTGGGATGGTAAACCATCCCATAGGAAATCATTGGCTCGGAATCCTTTGGTATGGTCAGATTTGACCTTTGGACCCCTCCTTCAAGGTCAAATGAGGACAGCCAAGCTTAAAAGTGCTTATAACTCATTTATAATTGGTCCTAGAGGTTTGGAATGGTAAACCATAGGAAATCATGGGCTGGGAATGTATTTGTGTGGTTAGATTTGACCTTGGACCCCTTCTTCAAGGTCGAACGAGGATATTGCATTTGTAGTATTTCTTTAAATATGTTTTAACCTATTTTTTACACTTAAACAATTACCTTGTTATTTTCCTTCATAATACCATTTACAGGGCACAACTTTTTATCCTTTTCTTCTGTCAGCTTCGGAATTTCTTTCGAACTTGCTGTTCAGTTACCATTTACTGTATTTCTGTACAGCCCTTTTCCTGATAATTATTCTGTCCTCTAATCACCTTCACAAATCAAAAACACTCAGTCAGCTGACACAGTGCCCGTTCACGGGCACTCTCCTCTTGTTTTTAAAAAGTTAGCTTAACTATCCAGGATGAAAAGTTGTTCAAGGTATGTAGATCGGTTCATTTGTCTGTTCAACAGAGCCATTACAAGTGAGGTACCCCCACCCAAAATGTGAAAATTTCAACACTTTATCATAATTTTCTCATTCACTATTGCAGAGATTTTTCTGTTAACTTGTATGTATGTACTAGGCCACTAGTAAATTCCCTTGTGTGAGTATCAGGCCAGGATCTTTTTAAATTATTTTTTTATGAATTTTTAAAATAATTTTTAATGCATTAAAATTCATGAAATCATGCACTAAATCACTTATAACTTGAAAGAATTGCATTTAGAGAATTTTGTTAAAATATGTTATTCACCTACTTTTTCCAAAGCTACAACATGGTGAGTTAAACTTTGCTGTTTATCCCAATAGCTAAGTGAGTAATAACTACTTTGTGACTTTTCAGTACCTTCAATAATGAGTAAAATCACTGGTAACTTAAAAATTATTGCATACAGAGAATTTTGTATAAATATGTTATTCAGCTAGTTTTGGGTCAGCTATAACATAGTAAAATTGCAGACCTGTAGCTCATTACATAGCTGAGTAATAGCTACTTTAAGGTTATCAATATTGATTAAATTGCTTGAAAACTGTTGCATTTAGAGAATTTTTTTTCAATATGTTATTGATGTACTTTTGAATTAGCTATAACATAGTGAAATTGCAGACCCGTAGCTCATGGCATAGCTGAGCAATAGCTATTTTTAGGTTCTAACTGTTGAGTAAATCAATTGTAACTTGAAAAAAAATTGCATTAACAGTATTTAAATATGTTATTCACCTACTTTTCTGTCAGCCATACCATAGCAAAAATTGCAGACCTGTAGCTCATTGCATAGCTGAGCTGTAGCTACTTTCAGCATATAGCTGTTGAGTAAATCAGTTGTATCTTGAAAACTATTGCATTTACAATATTTTGTTCTCATATATTTTCCACCTACATTTTACTCCTTAACAGTTAACTTGGTACTTTACTTCTGAATACCATTTGCAGGGCACAACTTTTGTGTCCTTTTCTTCTTTCACTTCTACACTGAAACTCAAAACACACAGTCAGCTGACACAGAGCCCGTTCATGGGCACTTATGGCATGTTTAATTGATAATTGTTTAAAGTTTTCCCTTGACAATTTTTTTTCACTTTATCAATTGCATTTTCTGAAAACAGAATTTGAAATTCTGATGAATTGGAATTTCTGATTCTCTTATATCAGTAACTCCAATCCAACTCAGTTTCAAATCCTGATGCCAATCCTTCAAATTCATACCACAGAGCAGTTTTCCAGTAAATCAACAGTATTGGCTTAATTGACATCAGAACTTCCAATGGGAGTTTGTGATGTCAGAATTTGCTATTCCGATGGAGTGATGTTTCTGATACAATACACATCAATAGAAACAACTGAGTCAGAGAAGTAACAGATATATTTCAGTGTTAAATCAGTAAAACTTCCTTTTTGTGCTGATTTAAGTCATCTGCTGAATTAGCAATTTAGCATACCAGGCCATGTTATTGTGTCTTTTTCATACAGACTGTGATTGGGGCGGGTCAGACCATCTCAGTAGAAAACATCACCAACATTGCGGCAGAAAACTCGGGTCTGAAGCAACAGTTAGTGACGTACAGGAAAAAGGTAGGCAATAGCAAACATCCACTTGCTCTTCTATGTTGTTATGAATTAAATTGTATTAGAAAACATTGCAGTGTCACTGAGTCACATGAATAGTCAGCCTAAAACCACAGATACATGCTTACAGAACACAGGGAGGTAACAGTATGATTGATGTGACATTAGTACTGGATACAAGTTTGCCATTGATATTCTGTATTGACTATTTATCATGCCCACTCTCTGAAAGGCCCATGTTTATCTTCATAACCCCAAGTCTTGTGTTATTGCCCATAAATTACTAAAGTGTTATTTCAAGGTAAATCTACTCACTTAAGATTCAATATTAGGTAAAAATTAATAACATTATATTAGTTTTCAACATAATTTATTCTTATATCCACTATATTTATTTACATCAAATACACTTTGCATCCAGATGGTGTGTACTAAAATATAAGTTACTAGGTTCAAGTAATTAAGTGTCCCTTGTGGGACGCTTGTTTATATATGGGAGAATCGACTCCGCCGGATCCGCTTAGTTTCGGATTTTCTTTTCGTAATAGCTTCGCAGCCATAAGGCGGATTCTTTTCATATTTGGCAGGTGTATGCAGTAGCCCTGGGAAATTTTTCTGAATATGCTGCAATGACATTTTCACCAGAGAGGTGACATGACCAAAAATGCGTTTTTTGGAAGGGCGTCCTTATCCGGGTGATAACTTACGAAGGATTTTATCTATCCACCTGAAATTTAGCAAATACTGAAGTTTCTCATATAAAGATCTGGGCGACATTCAATTTTGGCAGGGACAGGTTAAGAAATGACTGCGTTGTTGATGATTAATTAAGCAGTAACAATTTTCATAACGAGTAAAACACAAAACTGCTTGTATCTCCTTAACTGTGTGAGATAGAGCGATTTCATCAAAATTTTCGACCCATGGGATATCTAAACTAACTATTCTCTCCGAATTTCCAAAAATTTTCTCCTCCACCAAAATGGGGGTTATATTCAATTTTCAAATGTTTGCCAAAAATGCAAAACACAAAATTGGAAATAGAGGCTCATAAGGTACACATATAGAACAATACTAAGTGATAAAGTGATAAATGAGTACTTTTTGAAACCATTTTCTTCATAAAAAAAATTTACTAGTGGGATTTCGGCAAAATTTTAGACCCACAGTGTATCTGTGAAGACCAGCCTTTCCAAATTTCAACAAATATTTCACTCGCCAAAAATGAAGCCATTTTCAATTTTCGAATTTTTTTCAAAATTGCAAAACACAAAAATCTCGAAAACCGTGCTAGATAGAGCGATTTTGATGAAATTTTTGACCAGCAAGGTACATCTTCTGAGTAGCTGATCCAGTTTTCAAAAAATTTTTGTCCTGCCAAAAATGGTGGCCATTTTGAATTTTCGAATTTTTTGCAAAAATCACAAAACACAAAAATGCTTGTATCTCGAAAACCGTGCGGGATAAAGCGATTTCGGCAAAATTTTTGACCCACAGGGTTTCTGTGAAGATCAACTTTTCCAAGTTTCAATGAATATTTCTCTTGCCAAAAGTGGTGGCAAGTAGCTGACCCAATTTTCAAAATTTTTTGTCCCACCAAAAATGATGGCCCTTTTGAATTTTCGCAAAAATTGCAAAACACAAAAATGCTTGTATCTCGAAAACTGTGCCAGATAGAGTGAATTCGGCAAAATGTTTTACCCACAGGGTATCTGTGAAGGCTAGCCTTTCCAAGTTTCAACGAATATTTCAGTCGCCAAAAATGGCGGCCATTTTGAATTTTTAATTTTTTTTTCCAAAATGCTTGATAAGCCTGCAAGATAGAGCAATTTCTTTTGGTATGTAAGCAAATTACCCAATTTTCCAAAAAAATTTACCCTTCCCAAAAATATTGGTCATTGTCAATTTTCAAATTTGTGACAAAAAGTGTAAACCACCTTAATTGTCTCCTTAACCATGCAAGATAGATCAATTTCATCAAAATTTTTGAAACACACTGTATCCAAGATAACTACCCTACCCAAGACCCACTTTTCCTATATTCTGGCTTTGTTGAGCTATAAGCATAATTTTCTTACATGATTGAGCTGCCATTATTTCTCCTTTTCAGTACGCTTTGTTTTTGCCATGCAAAAACAATCGCTTTGTTTTGCAAGTGATCCTCTGGTTTTATTTTCAGAATATCTGGCTGGTTTTCCTCCACTCAATTACCTTCCCAGACTTTTGCAAATATTTGGTCATAACACCCTTGGGTGTTTAGAGAGAGCAAAGATGATGTTCATGATGTAAATTTGCTTTGAAGATAAAAGTTTAGAGTAGAATAAAAGGTCATAAGATACAAGAGGCATCTTAGTTTAGATGAGTAGGGAACAGTTAATTTGGCAGAGTAAAAGTGTGAATATTTGAATAACAACATGTCTGGGTTAAAAATTTGTTTTTGTATATTTACATGTCTCATTTTGCTGCTGACTCGTGTATTTCAGGTGTTTGAGTTGGAGGAGAAGCTGAAGACATGCGAGGCCAGTCTACAAGAACTAAGGCAAGCCAGAGAGCATGTGGTGAAACAGGAGAGAGAGTGGACACACAGACAGGTAAACAGACGGACAGGTAGTTAGGTAAACAGACAGAGAGACAGGTAAACAGACAGGTGAACAGGTAAACATGATAGTTAGACATGAAACAAACAGGTAAATCACTAAATCGAAAGGTAAAACCAGTAAATACACAGATGGATAGGTAAGTAATCAGGTAAACAGGTAAACAGACAGATAAGAAGCCAGGGAGCTAGACTGGTGGACAGGGAAACACTCAGGTAAACAAGTAAACAGACAGGTGGACAGATAGGTATACAGGTAAATACCTAGTGTGGCAGTTAAATACTCAGGTTAGCAGTCAGATAGGGTAACAGGTAAATAGACAGGTAACTGGACAGGTGGACAGCTGAACATACAAATGAGGAGGTAAACAGACAGGAGGTAAACACTTCTAAAGACAGTGGACGGGTAAATATGTGAACCAAAACCCAGCATGCATGGTCTTGGTAACACATTGGCTTTATGATATTTGTACACATGAATTGATACATATTAAAACTCTGTGTTACAATGTTACAATCATCAACATAGATTCTTTCAGCAGATATATTTAAAGCTACAATCATGCAGTTTACTTTGTGCATTTGTACAAAAGTTTATTATGTCCTTGTGAACACTTTTATTTTTCAGGAATGGTATGAACACAAGCTGAAGTTACTCAAACAAGACAAACGACGCCGCGGGGAGACCATAGGTAAGGTCTTTGAAGTCTTTGAAGCAAGCCATTGAGCTGTTATACTGACAATATTTTGTCCATATACTGGTTGTCTTCAATCATTAAGTATCATTTTGTCCCCTTAATTAGCTTTTAGCACAGTTACATGGCCAGTAATTAATAGAGATTTATTTTCAAATGTGAAAACTTAAGAAATGTTTAAGATAGACCTTTAAGATTTGGTATGTGTATATACATGGGCAAGGCCTCAGAGCCTATTGTTTTATGGCCTTTGTCCTTCCCTTAGAAGAGAACTGGCAGCCTTCTTCGTGTCAAATTTTGGGCATTTCTTCACAGAAAGACAGTTCATCCTGTTGCTGATATAACACAAATACATCTGCCCTGTAAGCATATAGAATTATGACCTTTGACAGGCATGTTGGCCATTTACTGTATATCTTTTAAAATATTTTCATTTATAAGTCCTTTATTATTGCTCATTGAGGGAATGGGGAATCTTATGGAAGGGTCAGACTTTACCATTGGCTCTTGTTTTAAAGCTTTACGTCTCCCTTGTTATTGTTCCTAGACTTTCATTACACTTCACCATATCCCGTCCATGGATGGGCCGCATCAAATAAATGCAATTTCTAGTTATCTTTTGTCTTACAATGTCATTATATGGAGTCATACAGTATCAACTATCATCAGTGATGTAGGGCTGATTATCATGAATTATACACAGTATCAATTTTCTTTAGTCACATAGTATCCATCATATTATATTATTATATAACAGTATTGATAGAGTTTATACTTAATCCATTGTGTAGTTCCAGGCAGGTTTTTGATGTGTACAGATGACCTGAAAGACTCTGGGCATTAGCGTGAAGATTGTGATGATTTTGTGTACTTTCTCGTCAGTTTTCTTGTGCTATATAATGATGTTGATACGGTTTATGCTGATTCAATTTATTCAGGCAAACTGTTGAAGTGTATAGACGACCTGAAGGACTCTGGGCGTCTGGACGAGGGTCGTGTGAAGGAAGGGCGTGCCGTGCTGGCAGCAACACTGAGTTCTCACGGACTGCATACAGAAGAAAGGATCTGCAGGGTGGTGGAGGCGGTGGAGTATGATAGAGGTCAGTCAGTGCAAATATACAGATGATTCAGTGTGAATCAGGGGCCAGAGAGTGTGAAACGGAGTCCGAGTGTGTGAAACAGGGTCATTGAGTGCAAAATAGGGTTATTGAGTGTAAAATAGGGTTGAGTGTTATCAGGATGATTGAGTGTAAAACCAGGTTAGATAGAACAAAACAGAAAGTGTAAAATTAGAGTGTGAAACAGGGTCAGAGGATTTGTATTTGGTAATTCGGAGTGTGTGTACAGGATCAATAGTGTTACAGGCTTTACTAGTTATACATGAAGTCTAAACAACACCAATTTCTTAATCTGTTTGCAAATGTGTGTTTTATGCCTTAAATGTTTTCATTGGTATTTGTTGACAAGTCAGTTTTGAACTGATTGTGTGTGAGAAATACAAAAAAAAATCATGTTTTATCTAGATTTGTCATGCGTCTGTGTTTTCATTTTGAAATATGAAATGGTGTTTAACTCATAATCAAAGCTAGATACAGCGATTTCAAGTGAATTTTGAAGACATGATATAAATATGCATAAATGAAAAATATATAAAAATTAATTTCCTTAAGTTTTGGTGGCCATCATAAAATATAAAATTTTTTGGAAAATATAAAATCATCTTTTTCTATAATTAATGCAGCTAGTGTATAAATTTTCAGCAGTGCAGGGTACTTAGATGGGATATGTAACTATGTAGTATTTTGCACTATATTTAGCATTTGGAAAATAATCTCAACACACAGCATGACACTGTTTTCAACCAGCCTCACGTGACTGATTTCCAAGATTGATTTTTAGGGATAATAATGCAGGGGTGTTTGTCAAATGAAACATTATTTGCAAATATATAAATTAATCATTTAACACGTGAAATAATCTTACATATAGCTTTCTCCTTCTATATAGTCTGATTTTACATGCAGAAAAGTCCGTAAAAATAAAACCACACAGAAAAACAAATCATATAATATAGTGTGCCTTTATATGCACAGAAGTCTATAAAATAAAAAAACATACAATAAAGCAGTGTTAATTATTCAAATAATTTCACCCATAATGTGGATATACTCGTATATCATAAAGACACAACACAAGCTTATGGCTTCAGTTTCAGAGTAGAAGTGAATTTTCTTTGCAGAGAATCATAACAGTTGATTCTTGTATTGAAATCAGTGAAAGTGACAATGGACTCGTACTTTTAAAATCTGTACAATAGTTCATTTCCCACCTAAGAAATAACTAGAAAAGGAATTGTGGCCAGTCAGCTGTATTGAATGCCTGAATATACAATGACTGGCATATATATAGGTAAAGGCATCACACTCGGGGCGTAAAAGTAATTTTAAATTTATCAGTTTGCCAATCCTTTGACAATAAAAGCTTTGTTTATTGCATCCCCAGATGAAAGTCAGGGATACTTAAGTTTTAGGAATGTTACACTGTCGTAGGAATTTCCTTTTATAGTGGCTTTCTACCAGTGAACGCCCGTCCTTTAGATAATTTTTAAAATTTACACTATATTAGTTTATTTAGGTTACATTCTACTTCAACAAAATCATTAAATGACATGCAGTACAATTAATGATTTGTTTATGTTGTTCAATATTTCTTTGAAAGTATTGTATTTTGACAATATATCTCTATTATCGGCCGTTTTTACGGAAAACTGGATATACCAGTGAACGCCCAGTTTGTTTGCAAATAGAAGCATTTGTCCTTGACCTCTATTAAAGATATATAAGGCGGGCGTTCACTGGTAGAATGCCACTATGCGTAATTTAAAAAATATTTTGATAAACCTTTCAAATTCGGTATGTGGGTATGTTGTATATAGGTAAGACCTGAGAGTACAGGGGGGGACAGCAATTCGCGGTGGACAGCGATTCGCCGATTTTTATTGTACCTCAATTAAAACTAACATTTGTGTTGATACTGAAGGTGCCTTATAACATAGAAAAGTGTGCAACATGTCTTGATACTTTTCTAAGATTTTAGAACTGACAGCATGCAGGATGATAAAGATGAATAAAAAAGTTTATATGTTAGTGAAAAATATGTCTAACAAACTGCATCTGACTGATGCGAAGGGCTGTATGTTCTCTAAACTGTGTCTGGGGTAAATATAAATACAATTTATAACTTCATTAAGTGCTAGAATACATTAAGAAGAATTGACCTTTAGCTTTAATTATTGTTTGCAAAGTGTTTAAAAGTCTTTGTAACTTTTTGGGGAACAGTATAAAATAATCGGCGAAATGCTGTCCACTTTTCAACAGCCATAATCTTATTGCCATGGGACAAGTTCTATGGGTGTATTTGTACTTATCTCAAAATATATTTTATGATGCTACTATCATTTTACAGTTTGAGGAACCTCTTTTCATTTTGATAACTTTTATAACTTTTATAACTTTTTGTTCTCAGGAAACTGCATTTTGCTGTTTTTATGGGCGAATCGCTGTCCCCCCCTGTATATTGTTTTATGGCCCTAGTCTAAGGAGTCTTCCAGTATAACATCAATTGTAACCCTTTAAAGTTAGAAATACGGTATTTCTTCTTATAAAGGCTAACTTCATATGCTCAAAAGCTCATAAAACTAAAAACATACAGAAAAAGCTGTGTTAATTATTCAAACAATTGTACCCATAATTTGGATAAACTGTCATGTTATAAAACTACTACACAAACCAGTGGGTTTTAATTCAGAGTAGAAGTGAATTTTCTTTGAAGAGAATCACAACAGTTGATTCTTGTGTAAAAACTATTTAAAGTTACAAAAATAGATCCCTAATTTTAAAATACTTACGAACCTTTATTTGGTTAAGTGTATTTACTAGTTCCAAATTCCAGTAGATAACAAACTTCAGACGAACTGATCTAATTAATCTAAGAAATAACTATATTTCTTTATTTGGGGTTTTATGTTGCTTTCAAGACTGTACAGGTCATATCATGATGGGTAGTTTTATTGACAGAGGAAACCAGTACATACAGTTGGTCATCGGTAAACCAACTTCTCAACATAAAGTCCAGGGTTTGAACCACCCAGCTCACAGGTGTGAGGTGAGTGAGTTGCCATGGTGCCCCCCCTCCCCCCCAAGAAATAACTAAAAAGGAATTGTGGCCAGTCAGCTGTATTTAATGCCTGAAAATACAATGACTGACATAGGTAAAGGCATCACAGTCAGGTTTAAAACAATGACAAATTGGTAAATTTGCCAGCGCCCTTGAACAGTCTATGGAATTGGCGCTATATAAATCACATTATTATTATTATTATTTAGTAATTCTTTGAAAATAAAAGCTTTGTTTATTGGATCCCCAGACGAAAGTCGGGGATACTTAAGTTTTAGTAATGTAACACTGTCACAGAAATTTCCTTTTGTATACTTATGGAGGTATATTTAGGTAAGACCTCAGAGCTTATTGTTTTATGGCTTTGGCCTTCCAGGGGAACAGAAAGGCCCATCAATCAAAAAGCATACCAAAAAGCAGTGTTAATTTTCAAATAATTGTACCCATAATTTGGATAAACTGTTATGTTATAAGGGTACTACACAAGTCATTGTAGTTTAATTCAGAGTAGAAGTGAATTTTCTTTGAAGAGAATCACAACAGTTGATTCTTGTATAGAAATCAGTTAAAGTTACAAAGTATAGACCCCTACTTTTAGAATATTTACAACCCTGTGTTTTTATTAGTTCCAAATTCCAGTAGATAAAAAACTCCAGACATACTGATCTGATAAATCTAAGAAATAACTAAATTTATTTTTATATGTATTTGGGTTTTATGTCGCTTCTAACACTGTACAGGCCATATCATGATGTGTAGTTTTATGGGCAGAGGAAACCAGTACATACAGTTGGTCAAGGTTGTGTACTGTAGACTCCCGATGATCGGTAGGTGACTACCAACTTTCCAACATAAGAGCTGGGTATTGAACTGCCGACCTCAGAGGTGTGAGGCGAGTGTGTTATCAGTTATCACTGCACCACCGTGGCTCCCGTAAGAAATAACTTAAAATGAATTATTGCCAGTCAAGTTTATTTAATGCCTGAATATACAGTGACTAGCATTGGTAAAGGCATCACAGTCAGGTTTAAAAATGATGGCAAATTGGTAAATTTGCCAATTCTTTGAAAGTAAAAGCTTTGTTTATTGCATCCCCAGATGAAAGTCGGGGATACTTAAGTTTTAGTAATGTAACACCGCCATAGATTTTCCTTTCATATGCGGAATTTAAAAATATTTAGATAAACTTTCCAAATTTGGAGCGTGGGTATGCTGTATATAGGTAAGACCTCAGAGCGTATTGTTTTATGGCCCCAGCCTTCCATTAAAAGATCCATGGTGACTTTCTAAAGTTCAAATTTGAGGTATTCAAACAATTTTACTCATAATTTGGATATACGGGTATGTTATAAAGCCCTACACAAGCCAGTGCAGTTTAATTCAGAGTACAAGTGAATTTTACTTGCAGAAAATCACAGCAGTTGATTCTTGTGTAGAAGTCAGTTACATTAACAAACTAGACCTACTCATTGGAGAACTGATGCAAATTTGTATCCACTGGAAAGACAACTCACCAATGTCAGTTAACCATCATTTGACCTTGAAGGAGGGGTCCAAGGTCAAATCCGACCACACCACAAGATTCCCAGCCCATGATTAACGCTCGACAATAGGAGAGGGTTATTGTAATCAGTTTGTTTCTGTCTGTCTGTCTGTCTGTCTGTCTGTCTGTCAGTCTGTCTGTGCACCGTTTCACCCTTATAACTCAAAAACTATAACACCAATCGAGCTCAAATTTGGTGGGCAGGTATTTTATGAGGTACAGACGGATTCTTTCAAATTTGGTGTAATTTGTGTGAAAACTAAAGCCAGGAGAGAGTTTTTCTTATTTTTAATTGGGCTTTTACAGTGAAATCTGCTTCTCTGTCTGTGCACCATTTTGCCCTTATAACTCAAAAACTATAACTTCAATCAATCTCAAATTTGGTGGAAAGGTATTTCATGGGGTACAGACAGATTCTTCCAAATTTGGTCTAATTTGTTTGAAAATTAAAGCCAGGAGAGAGTTTTTCTTATTTTAATTGGGAATACACAGTGAAACTGCTTCTCTTCATCACATACGTAAAAATCAATATTTTGGTTTCTGATGAAGTCATTACTAAGTGATGTCACAATGTAACTGCCTTTGTGAGGTCACAAACCTAGCTTGTGATACTTGATGTCTTTAAGTAAATATTTCTTCTCATTGTATGTCTTGAAATTGACATAAACATAATAAAGAGGGAGGTGGTATATTCATCATATTTATTAATTATTATTTCTGTTTTATTTTCTCTTTTTTCTTTCAATTCCTTGACAGTCCATCACAAAAAATTACCATGCATGATTTTCACCAAGAAATGACCTTTAAGCAGAACTTTTACCTCCACCGGCAGTTTAGGTTTTGTGTGTTAATTGTTTATGTTTGTTTTGTTTATTTATTTTTTGTGTGTGCATTGGTGTGTGTGTGTTTAGATTACTCCAAAACTAATGAACAGATCTTTATTTAAAAATTTGTGAGTAGGACCTGACTGAAGGAAGACGTTACTAAAAGAAAGATCAGGATCTTATTTTAGATACGAAAAATTCATGATTTTTCAGAGGTCCCATTTCAATGTATTTTTAATGGCTTTAGCTTTCTACTTGATATTTCTATGAAAATTAATTTACCGGTTTGGTTTTATTTTATTGTCTTCCTTACAATATTTTATATCACTTGAGAGACTGGTCACATGGAGTCGAGCGTTTTGCTCTCTCTGAGTGCATCTTGTTTTCTATAGGTTGGTTTACCATCCCAAACCTCTAGGACCAATAATAAGCGAGTTATAAGCACTTTTAAGTTTGGCTGTCCTCGTTTGACCTTGAAGGAGGGGAAAACAAATGAGAAACAGCCAGTGGAAAAATGTAGATAATTTTCAAAGAAATGCCTGTGGCGGCCATCTTGTTATTCAGAATGAGGCTAATTTACCCCCCAATGAAGATATCCAGCAAATTTGGTGAACCTAGCTGGTGTACTTTTCCTCTGAGAACGTTAACGCCGAAAATCTCTCTACGCGCGGTGGCAGCGTAGCAAGTGCTAAACCAAAGTATCACTGCATGGATGCCTCCGGTGGGTACAATAAGCCACTAATTTTAAAATGTGTGCAGCCCTTAATTTGGTTGATTCTGTTTATTAGTTCCAATTTAGGGGGCTCTGTGGTGTAGCGGTTAGAGTGCTCGCCTTCAACCTCTGAGGTTGCCAGTTCGAATCTCGGCCCGGGTGCTTCATGTTGGAAAGTTGGGAGTTACTTGCTGATGGCTGGAGCATGGTTTACAGTGCAGAATCTTGACCAACTAGTATGCTCTGGGTCCTCCTACCGTAAACTACCCATCGCAATATGACCCTTGCTTTTGAACGCGACATAAAACCAAAAAATAAACAAAATAAATTAGTTCCAATTCCCAGTACAAAACAAACTCCAGACAAACTGATCTAATTAATCTAAGGCCTGTCAGCTGTATTAAATGCTTGAAAATACATGTCTGGCATAGGTAAAGGCATCACACTCAGGTTTTAAATATAATGGCAAATTGATCAATTGGCCAATTCTTTGACAGTAAAAAGCTTTGTGTATTGCATCCCCAGATGTAAGTCGGGGATACTTAAGTTTTAGCAATGTCACACTGTCACAGAAATTTCCTTTCATATGCTTTTAAAAATATTTAGATAAACCTTTCAATTTCAGTATATGGGCATATATACTGTAAGACCTCAGAGCCTATTGTTTTATGACCCGGCCTTCCAGGAGATCAATGGTGGCCTTCTAAAGTTCAAAATAGGGGTATTTCTTCTTGTATATAGTTTGACTTCACATGCAGAAAAGTCCGTAAAGTAAAAGCACAGAGAAAGACTAGATATAGTGTGACTTTATTGGCAGAAAAGCCTATAAAACTAAAAGCATACAGAAAAAACTGTGGTAATTATTCAAACAATTGTACCCATAATTTGGATATACTGACGTGTTATAAAGGTACTACACAAGCTGATGTACTGTAATTCAGAGTAGAAGTGAAATTTTCTTTGAAGAGAATCACTATAGTTGATTCTTGTGTAAATTCAAAGTGACAAAAAAGACCCCCACTTTAAAGAAAATGTACTAATGTGTGTTTCTTAATTTCAATTTCCAGTACACAACAAACTCCAGACAAACTGATTTAATTAATTTAAGAAATAACTAAAAAGGAATTCTGTCCAGTCAGCTGCATTGAATGCCTGAAAATACAATGTCTGGTAAAGGCATCACAGTCAGGGCTTAAAAATAATGACAAATATATCAGTTGGTCAGTCTATGAAAATAAAAGCTTTGTTTATTGCATCCCCAGATAAAAGTCGTGGATACTTAAGTTTTAACAATGTCATCACCACAGAAATTTCCCTTCGTATACGTAACTTAAAAAATATTTAGATAAAATTCCGTATGGAGGTATATATGGGTAAGACCTCAGAGCTTATTGTTTTGTGGTCCCGGCATTCGAGGAGAAGATCGATGGCGGCCTTCTAAAGTTCAAATTTGAGGTATTTCATCTTATATATAATCCGACGTCATATATAGAAAAGTCTGTAAAACTAAAAGCACACAGAATTTGGAAAGATTACATATAGTCTGACTTTATTTTCAGAAAAGTCCATAAAACAAAAAACATACAGAAAAAGCAGTGTTAATTATTGAAACAATTGTACCCATAATTTGGATATACATGTACTGGTATGTTACAAAGTTACTGCACAGACTGGTTGTCTTTGCTGAAGAGAAGAAGTGAATTTTATTTGCAGAGAGTAACTGACGGTTGATTCTTGTGCAGAAATCTGCTAAAGTCACAAATACACCTTTATTGCTGAAATATGTACAACCTTTCATTTGGGTTGAGTATGTGTTTATTTGTTCCAACTTCTTGTAAAGAAACTCCAGACATCTTGATCTGATTGATCTGAGAAATAGCTAAAAAGGAATTATTATTATTGTTTATTTATTGCTTATATATATTGATATACACATTTTACAAGCAGACAGAAAAAAAAACTATTAGAAAATTATGTACATTTTAACACGGCAAGCAAGCAGACAATTGCTATGTGACACAAAAATATTCTAACATAGTATCAATATCTTGTTTTTTTTTTCATAATTTTTCTAAATTTTCAATGTCATCCAGCTAATAGCGTTCTTATATTTTCCATGTTTATGATGTCATTATCACATAATTCAGTGAAATTGATTATTTTCTTATAAATAAAGTCTTCACTACAAAGTTCATTCTCAGAAATACCATATTTTGACATTAGGAAAATTATATTTTTAGATACTTCAGACTGACTTCCATTCATAATTAATTTACCACAAAGGCTGACTACATCATTCTCACTTCTGACTATTCCCCTCACAAATTTTATGTATCTTTTATCAACCTAGTTCTCAATAGGTATATCATATCTTTTATAAACGTGAATGTGTTCTACAGTGAAAATCCCAATCAGTTTACGTATACATTTTCTCCAGGTTACACAAAGTGTATCAATGTCTTTGTTGGTTAAATCTAGTAACCTACCACCATACAATGCCATACAGTAGAGTTTTACCAACCTTTATTTCATAAGATAATTACAGCTAGAGAAGTTACCCAAAAGAAAGTTAATTCTCAATACAATATCACTGCAAATATTTTCAAGGCTTTTTTATACTAGAATTGGGTCCAATTACATGGCCAAGATGATCAGCAAAAACTGTTTGAGAATTATAGCCTGTGTAGCTGTAATAGCTGGTTTCAGAATGGTTTCAGAAGCCAGCTAAAGACTCACTTGTTCAGGCTGGCATACCCCCCCCCCCCCCCCCCCCCCCCCCCACCTTAGTCATACTCTGGCGGGCGCTTTTTAGATGTCGACCCATGTCTGTCCCTGGACTCTCCCTTCTTGGATTTAAGCGTATTAGAGGATTTGTATCAATTTTGCACTCTATAAATCCTACTATTATTATTAATATTATTTAATGCCTGAAAATACAATGACTGGCATAGCTAAAGGCATCACAGTCAGGGTTTGAAAATGACGGCATATTGATAAATTGGTCAGTTCCTTGAAAGTAAAAGTTTTCTTTATATCATCCCCTGATGAAAGTCAGGGATATTTAGGTTTTAGGATGGCTGTGCCATCACAGAGATTTCCTTTTTTTATGCGTAACTTAAATATATTCAGGTAAACCTTTCAAATTCAGTATATGGGTATAAACACCCGGGGACGGTGGATCCAGCAGCGTTAATGTATTGTTGTGTCACGTCAGTACTAAAACTCAAACTGTCACTCACCCAGTATGTGATAAAATAGAGATAACTATTCTATTCAAACTATTCAAATATTTATTATAGTTCCAGTTTATTTTTCCCCATTATTTGTGTATTTTTGCATTGACTTACACATGTGCCTTTTCCCACCAATTTGGACAAAAGTGGAGAGTAATATCAGCAGCTGAGAAAACAATGTTGCTCATGAATATTCATGAGTTGGATTTTGCAAGTTATTCCATAAATTTGAAGTACTACATACAATATGCAGCATTCATCAGTCCTTTAATTCAATTGCTTAATTATTCTCAATAATATCTGCAGGCATATTTCTTAGTTTTCAAATTATCCAAGAAGTAAACAAAAAAGATAATAAAGAAAATATAAAAGACATATAAAGAAGCTAAGATAGATACATGTTGACCTTTGAACTTATTACTGACCCCTTGGAAGGAACTACCTCAGTCTTCACACTAATAAGTCAATAACTGGGTAAATCTACCTTTGCTCCATTAACTTAATAAAAGTCCTTGATAAAAACATCTGCGTGCAAATTATTTACTTTTAAAAATTTGAGCCTTCAGAAATGCTATACAGCGAGCCACACTTTTCTGAACTTGGAAAGAAAGTTATATGAATATTGATTTATTCAGCAACTCATTGTCTATGTGTGAATGTATGTTTCCTGGTGAATGGCATTACTCATGTCAGAATGTGATGGACAGATGTACAGTTAACCTGAGGGGATGCAAACACAGGCAAATATTGATTTTATATGTTTGGCTATATGCTTGGCTCTATTGTAATATTTTGTTAAAAGAAATGCTTCCAAAATATCAAATACTTCAAATGGAAATATCTGTTTAGTTGAAAACATATACTTTGACTTGCATAGAACTCATAAGTAAGTTTACTATGTAACCTTAACATAAAGGGACTTTGTCAAATATAGAGAAGAATATAAAGTAGTTGAAATACATACCGGTATATGAAAAGGAAATGAAAATATGAATGTAACATGCTCAATACACAGAATTTTTCACAGGCAAAAGATTTGCAGGCCATGACTTTGCACAGGTTGTTTGTTTTACATTCTGAAGCCCTAGGAGCAATAAAAAGGGAGATATAAGGATGGTTTAGAATGATGACCCCATTTGACCTTGAAGCAGGGGTCAAAGGTCAAATTCAACACTTGGAAAAGATTCTCAGGCCATTACTTTGTATAAGTTGTTTTTACTTTCCAAACCCCTGGGAGTAATGATAAAGGAGATATAAGGCCTTTTTAAAAGAATAACCTCATTTGACATTAAACATGTGACATGGTGGCCATTTGGTTTTGGAAACTAGGCCAAAATTACCATCAGGCTAGATTTCCTAGCGATATATCTTTTGGACAAATTTGATGAAACTTAAGCTGCTATATTTCAAGATTTAGAACATCTTTATGCTTTCAAACAATCGGCTATGGTGGCCATTTGGTTTTCAAAATGAGGCCAAAATTTTGCACAGACATGTTTTCATAGCCATAAACATTCCCTGCAAATTTGGTGAAGATATCTGTATGAATGAATGAGATATTAAGGTTTATATAAAAATGTGACAAACAGATGGACAGACGCACGCACACACGCAGGCACATACGGAAGGCATTTTATAATCTCCCGACCATGTCCTTTCACCGCTGGCTAGAGATGATAAGCTTTTGGTTTGCATGTAGTGCCAAGTTACAGTGGGAAGCAGTACATTTCTTCATGGGGGGGGGGGGGGGGGGGGGGGGGAGGAGTGTGTATTTATATTTATTTACAACTCCAGTAGATAAACTAAAGACTGACTGCTCTGATTAATGTAAAAATTAAGGGAATTATGGCAAAGGTAGATATATTCAATATATATACAGATTATAAATTAAACGAGACTTACCTGTAAGTTGAAGTTTGATTGTAGTTCTGTTGAGTTGTAACCAGGACCGAAGGGATTACATGAGATAAGGAGTGTTGATAACCAGTCAGTCTTGAACTACAGTGGTTCCATGAATCCCCATAATAGGGTGGGTTAAAATAATAAGTGGTGGGCATGTAATCCCTTTGGTCCTGGTTACAGCTCAACAGAACTACAATCAAACTTCAACTTACAGGTAAGTCTCGTTTAATTTATAATTCTGTCTCACTATAACCAGTCCCTACAGGATCACATGAGATTTGAAAGCAATGAAATGGAACCACTGTCAATAATAAACGTGTAAGAAATTTAGGAATATTTATTCCAGATTATATCATAAGTGATATTCTTGTAGATGTATATGGAAGTTCAGCAAATATATCATACAGACGTATCATTTTTAAATACATTATCCAAGAGTTCATTGCCAAAACTGGTTTGAGTTGTCTCAATGGGTTTGTTGTAAAAACTTGGCAAATGTTTTCCCAAACAGAAAGTCTATTACAGGCACAGCTGGCAAGGCCAGGCCAGCATATTCACTTTTCAGTATGTGTGCCAACATTTCCCGTCTACGAAATGAAACTTCATGTGAGGCATACCCCAAGAGGGCAAGGGCATCAGTAGCCTTTGACACAATGACTGGAATACCCATAGTTGTCTTGTTTCTGGCAGCAGATATCAGGTTTTCTATGACCTGAGTTATGGCAGTGGCATTGGCTGGCAAGGCTGTATGAATATTGGCCAATTTAAAATCTTTCCTTTTCTAGAAAACGACTCAGTTTCTTCTAGATATCATCATTACTGAGAGTTTGGAGCAATATTCAGTCTTGACATATTCTTTTTTGCTTCTCCTGAATAGTGTCATACATCAATGTAGTTTTAAAGTGAGAGTTCACTTTGGTGATTTGGCTCTCACTGGTGGCCCAACTTTGTCAGGTACAGTAAAGGGATCATCAATGTCATCCAAGATGTCAGCATCTGAGTCATGCTCTTTGACGGACTGGGTGTCCTCAAACAAATCACTGAAATCACTGATATATCATGAGGTTTATTTGTATCCAAAGGTTCACTCACATTGTTTTTGCCACTTTTGCCAAAGGCTCATCCAAATCATGTCATAGTGGTGTCTCCCTTGTTGGGCTGCCCTATACTGAAATGCCTCCCATATTTTGGAGGACTTCAAACAATTTACCCAATTTTTATTTATCTGTTTAAAGGCAGCATTAGAGCCTTTTCTTGAGGAACCAGGTTCAGAGCCCTCCTCATTATTTATAACACTACTGTCAACTGACATGTAGGCTAATTCTTTTTTTTTTTTTTTTTTTTTCAAAGTGTCTCACAGTTTACAATGTATCAGAGCCTTTCTCTTGAGAAACCAGGTTCAGAGGCCTTCTCATTATTTATGGCACTACTGTCAACTGACATGTAGGCTAATTAAAAGTTTACAATGTATGTACTTCAAGCTGAGCTAAAACTCTAGCTTTTAAATGAAATGTGTAAACATGCACAAGCTGAGCATTACTCTAGCTATTAAAAGGCATGAATATAAACCCTCTGACTGTCTATGTTGCAAAGAAGTCCCAAACACAAATATATCTCTAAAGCTATTTGGTCTTTACTAAAGTATAAGTGTTTATTTTAAATACGATAACCAAGAATTGTTGAAATTATATCCAAAACAAAACAACAACACAGTAATAATCCAGGTGAAAAATGTACACATACACAGAGAAAGAAGAAAACACAACTTGACTGGTCAACAACTAATCCAACACTGACTGGTTATCAACACTCCTTATCTCATGTGATCCTGTAGGGACTGGTTATAGTGAGACAGAATTAAATTTACCTAAGCAGCCACAGAAAGGCCGGGTAATTATTCAAACCATTCCACCCATAAGTTGGATGGACTGATATGGTATAAAGTTTGCTTAGGTCATCCATTTCAGTTAATCTTCCTGCTAATGATAAGTTATTCTTTTCAGAGAATTGTCTAAGATGATTCTTGTAATGATGTTTTGTTAAAGTCTATAACTAGTAGGTTGCATGTGTGAATTTTAAGTTTCTTTACTTCCTTGAGTGTTGGCACCTATTGGTAATTTATTCAACAGGCATTTATATCAAAAATATATGGGAATTGTTTAGTTAGTTTGCTTTCTACAATTATATCCTTATTAAGCGTCCCGCAAGGGACGCTTGTTTGTGTATGGGAGACCTTCAGGCTCTGCCGGCTCCGCATTTTGTTTTCCTTATAACTCTGTAACCGGATTCTTTTCAAATTTGGCAGGTTTAGGCAGTAGCCTTGGGGAATTTTTTTGAATATGCTGCAGTGACATTTCAACCAATCAGAGAGGTCACATGACCAAAAATGTCTTTTTTTGATGGGGAAGCTTGTCCGGATGATAACTTGAAAGGAATTTTATCAATTCACCTGAAACTTGGCAAATACATTCATTCTATTAAAATCTGGAAATCATTAGATTTTGGCATTGATTGGTCAAGAAATGGCCGAGTAATTAATGATTAATTAATCATTACGAATTTTCCAAATAAGGAAAACACAAAAATGCTTATATCTCGAAAACCGTGCTAGATAGAGCGATTTCGACGAAATTTTTGACCCGCCGGGTAGTTCTGCGGAGTAGTTTTCCCAATTTTCAAAAAATTTCTGTCTCGCCCAAAATGGCGGCCATTTTGAATTTTCACAAAAATTGCAAAACACAAAAATGCTTATATCTCGAAAACCGTGCTAGATAGAGCGATTTCGACGAAATTTTTGACCCACAGGGTATCTCTGCAAAGTAGCTATCCCATTTTTGAAAAAATTTTTGTCTTGCCAAAAATGGCGGCCATTTTGAATTTTCGAATTTTTCGCAAAAATTGCAAAACACAAAAATGCTTATATCTCGAAAACCGTACTAGATAGAGCAATTTCGACGAAATTTTTGACCCACAGGATATCTATGCGGAGTAGTTTTCCCAATTTTCAAAAAAGTTTTGTCTTGCCAAAAATGGCGGCCATTTTGAATTTTCGAATTTTTCGCAAAAATTGCAAAACATAAAAATGCTTATATCTCGAAAACCGTACTAGATAGAGCGATTTCGACGAAATTTTTGACCCACAGGGTATCTCTGCAGAGTAGCTATCCCAATTTTCAAAAAAATTTTGTCTCGCCAAAAATGGCGGCCATTTTGAATTTTCGAATTTTTCGCAAAAATTGCAAAACATAAAAATGCTTATATCTCGAAAACCCTGCTAGATAGAGCGATTTCGATGAAATTTTTGACCCACAGGGTATCTCTGCAGAGTAGCCATGCCAATTTTCAAAAAAAATTTGTCTCGCCAAATATGGCGGCCATTTTGAATTTTCGAATTTTTGCGCAAAAATTGCAAACACAAAAATGCTAATATTTCGAAAACCGTGCTACATAGAGCGATTTCGACGAAATTTTTGATCTTCAGGGTATCTCTGCAGAGCAGCTATCCCAAAGAGCTTTTACTTGGTGAAGTTTCAGACCCATAGCTAATTGCTCACCTACTCAAAATGAGTAAATGCGAATTACCTCTAAAAGTATTGCAGATAGCCAATTTTTCTCAAATAACTCATTCACCTACTTTTGGAAGAGCTTTCACTTGGTGAAGTTTCAGACCCGTAGCTAATTACTCACCTACTCAAAATGAGTAAATGCTAATTATCTCAAAAACTATTGCGGATACCCAATTTTTATCAAATAACTCATTCATGTACTTTTGGGAGAGCTTTCACATGGTGAAGTTTCAGACCCGTAGATGATTACTCACCTACTCAAAATGAGTAAATGCGTAAATGCGAATTATCTCTTAAAAGTATTGCAGATAGCCAATTTTTCTCAAATAACTCATTCACCTACTTTTGGAAGAACTTTCACATGGTGAAGTTTCAGACCCATAGCTAATTACTCACCTACTCAAAATGAGTAAATGCTAATTATCTGTAAAAGTATTGCGGATACCCAGTTTTTATCAAATAACTCATTCATCTACTTGTGGGAGAGCTTTCACATGGTGAAGTTTCAGACCCATAGCTAATTACTCACCTACTCAAAATGAGTAAATGCGAATTATCTCTAAAAGTATTGCAGATAGCCAATTTTTTTCAAATAAATCATTCACCTACTTTTGGGAGAGCTTTCACTTGGTGAAGTTTCAGACCCATAGCTAATTACTCACCTACTCAAAATGAGTAAATGCGAATTATCTCTAAAAGTATTGCAGATAGCCAATTTTTCTCAAATAACTCATTCACCTACTTTTGGGAGAGCTTTCACATGATGAAGTTTCAGACCCATAGCTAATTACTCACCTACTCAAAATGAGTAAATGCGAATTATCTCTAAAAGTATTGCAGATAGCCAATTTTTTTCAAATAACTCATTCACCTACTTTTGGAAGAGCTTTCACATGGTGAAGTTTCACACCCATAGCTAATTACTCACCTACTCAAAATGAGTAAATGCGAATTATCTTTAAAACTATTGCAGATAGCCAATTTTTCTCAAATAACTGCTTCACCTACTTTTGGGAGAGCTTTCACTCTGTGAAGTTTCAGTCCCATAGCTAATTACTCACCTACTCAAAATGAGTAAATGCGAATTATCTCTAAAAGTATTGCAGAGAGCCAATTTTTGTCAAATAACTCATTCACCTACTTTTGGCAGAGCTTTCACTTGGTGAAGTTTCAGACCCATAGCTAATTATTCACCTACTCAAAATGAGTAAATGTGAATTATCTCTAAAAGTATTGCAGATAGCCAATTTTTCTCAAATAACTCATTCACCTACTTTTGGGAGAGCTTTCACTCTGTGAAATTTCAGACCCATAGGTATTTATTCACCTACTTAAAATGAGTAAATGCTAATTATCTGTAAAAGTATTGCGGATACCCAATTTTTATCAAATACTCATTCATCTACTTGTGGGAGAGCTTTCACATGGTGAAGTTTCAGACACATAGCTAATTACTCACCTACTCAAAATGAGTAAATGCGAATTATCTCTTAATAGTATTGCAGATAGCCAATTTTTCTCAAATAACTCATTCACCTACTTTTGGAAGAGCTTTCACACACGAAAATGAAAAATTGTGAATATCTCGGAAAAGCTATTTCTTCTCCTTCAATGCTCGGCGGGAGATACACACCGCAGCAGTGGTCTTGACAAAAATTTTTGTCTCCCAAAAATGGTGGCCATTTTAAATTTTCAAAGTTTTTGCAAAACACAAAAATGTTTATATCTCGAAAACCGTGCTATATGGAGCGAACTCAACATTTTTGACCTGCTGGGTATCTCTGCAGAGTAGCCATGCCAATTTTCAAAATATTTTTGTCTTGCCAAATATAGCGGACATTTTTTAATTTTTTGCAAAACAGAAAAATGCTTATATCTTGAAAACCGTGCTAGATAGAGCAGACTGTGCTGACTTTGGTTGCCACAACAGTATATGGCTAGAAACGAAGCATTTTCTTAATACTTTAGCACTCACCTTTATATCCTTTTTGGGACGCTTTGTTTTTGCTATGCAAAAACATTATCTTTTTTTTTGCGAGCGATCCTCTAGTTATATTGCTATTTTTCAGAATGGAAACTTTTATAATTGAAAATATTTCATTATGTTTACACCTGAGTTATCATAAAGCAACTTTCTTATTGGTAAAATAAGAATATTAAGAAGACAGAAACTGATGGACAGAAAAACAGAAAGGTGGGAAGAAACATCTATGTTTTTGTGTTGTTTCCTACTTGTAATTGATTATACCATCACACAATGGTGTTAATATAAAAATAAAAAAAATTCTAACCTGCTTTTAGCAGTTTTTAACTGGCGCTCTATATTTTATGTCTATAAATGTATCTGCTCTCTAAGTGCCCATGGGCAATGCAATCAAGAAGTATTTCCAAAGTTGGAGATGGGCATTTAAGACATGAAAACCAGCCCAGTGTTTCCAAGAAAAATTTATTTGGGTTTCAATATCGCTTTCAACATTGTACAGGTCATATTACTAGGGGTAGTTTTGTTGGCAGCGGAAACCAGTACATACAGTTGGTCAGGGTTCTGTATAGTAGATTGCTGATCATCGGTAGGAAACGACCACCTTTCACACATAAGGTCTGGGGTTTGATCCACCAACCTCACAGGTGTGAGGCGAGTGTATTATCACTGCACCATCATAGCCCCCTCCCCCCCAAAAAAATGACCAAACACTCGCATTTTTGAACACACCAACTGGAAGTAAAATGTGATTGATGTAAGCGAATCTCTGCAATAATTTTATAATCCGAATGCTAATGGCTGTGTTGACGATTCTGATTGGCTAATCGAGGAAAATTTCATGGGTAAAATCAGCAGAACTTTTACAGTTTTAATTATCGCTCATTATGGGTGTCCCAACAATAACCTCTGTAAAGTGAATTGGCTGAAAAAGGGCTGTTTTTACGGTTAAAATGTTTTTAATAATAGTATTTATAATGTTTAAAAATATTACAATGTTGGAATAGAAATAACCCTCTCAAATTTTGGTTCCATAAGAGTATTTACAACAACCACATTTTGGCTGTCCTGAAAATAAGCCTGAGGGGTTTATTGCCTCAAACCATGGTAAAATTCTGTGTATACCATGGTTTGTCCGGTGTTATTCCTATAACAGGTAAAATAAAGAAAATTTTGTTGAAAATAGATGAATATAAAATAATCAAACTAGACCTATTGCTCTTTTGGTGGGTTTTAATAGAGAAAGTTTACTCAAACAACATGAGCAATTAGTGATAATGCAAGACTGTGGGGGGGGCGGCGGGGGGGGGGGGGGGCGCACATGGGCAACAAAGAGTATTACACCGGTATTTGCAAGGTTTTTAAGGGCTGCTGAACTTTAGCTATCGACTGCATATCGATCACTGCATAAATAACCAATGTTGTGATTGGATCCCATTCTAGGATCATGCAGGGAGTATACTAATGCTAAAAGTACTTTTTTCACAAATATTGTGTTATCACCCACTGGAGAATAAATACAAAAGTTTAGATAAGACAAAAGAAAAGACAGAGGGATAGGTTGAAAGCATGTTTCCCAGTTGACATCTTGGGTAGCCCTCTCTGCCCCGCCGAGTCAGTTAAGAACCTGGATGTGTAGCTTGACTGATTTTTGCTTGTCAAAACATGTTCAGAGTGTCCATAAAAGTTGTTTTATGCATCTCAGGGACTTCAGACAGGTCAGGTGATAATCAACACATGATGCTACTGTACTTCTGGCCAGTGCACTTGTCAGTAGTCAATTGGATTACTCTAATTCTCTTTTCAGGAGTCTTGCTAAGTTCAGTCTATGAAATTACAATGTATTCACAAATTAACCACAATAGTGTGGTAAGAATTGTAACAAACATGAGTAGATACAGCAGTATAACTCCTGTTCTCAAGAGACTGCATTGACTGTTGAATATTGTTCAGTGTTTAAAACAGCCTCACTTATTTTGCAAATCGATTCACTCTGGATTTCCCAAGTATTGTGCTCTATATCTCTCTTCTTACAGTTGGTCTTATAACACCAGGTACAAAGTGTTTGTGGTTTCATGGTTATACCTACCGTATTTATTCGTATAAAAGCCCTGGGGCCGATGCATTTTTCAAAAGGGGGCAGCGGGGGGGGGGGGGCGGGGTGCGACTACAACAGGTAAAAAAAATCAACTCTCGAGTCCAGTGGCAATGGGCGATAGTGAACACTAGCAGCCTTGATCTTGCTTGCCAGCATGAATAATGGCGAGAGAGCTTAAAATATTGGAAACAAACCTTAAATTTGAAGAAATTATGAAGTTTTTATCTCATATTTTTGCAGATTACATAGCGTGTATGAACAAAGCTGCCATGTTTTGTTGTGATTTTCTCTGGTGAGAGGGATGTAAAATCCCGAAATATGGGGGGGGGGGGGGGATTAATAGGGAGGGGTGTTTATACGGATAAATATGGTAAGCTTTATCCATCTACTCAAAAATCTGCTGAACATTTTGGTTAGCTTTGCTGTTGATGATTTTACATTATTTTTTTTCTTTCTTAAGTGTTATTTCTCCTGATTGATCTAAGAAATAATCCAAAGGTGTTTGTGGCCAGTGTAGATATGGTAAGGATATAAAACATAATGATTTAAACACATACATTACATGCTAAATAACACTATGGCACTTTAAAGTGGGTATCAGTCAGACTTGTAAACAAAGTAATAGAAGTAATAGAAAAGTAATAGATTGGAGTCAACTTCGATGTAATAGTAATAGTAATAGATTGAAATTCTATCTATTAACATCTATTACTTTCTATTATTTTTCTATTACAATTTACCCTTTGCTATTTTTCAGAAGGAGGTTGTAGAAAAATGATCACTTAACATGGACTTTAATTCTGTAATGAATTAGTTTTCATATAAATTAATACTTTAAATGGACTTTGATACAATAATGAATTAATAGTCATAAAATCATCACTTTAAATAAACTTCAAAACAATAGTGAATTGATTTTGTAGCACTCATAAGTCAAATTCATTTTAAACTTTCATACATAAACTTTTCAAATAATCAACTTGTCATCAAAGAATACTAAATATAACACACAAATGTTAAAATAAATAACTTTGAAATATCAAGGGACCTTTAATTGTCCCTCTTTGATTGAATGTTCTAAAACAACTGTCTTTGAGGTGGTATTATTAAAGGCTTAAAGAGGTCAATTTAACCTTTGGAAGGATTAACTAAATGTTCCTGAGTAAGGAGAAACTGTGACACATGAAAGGCAATCACACAGGTCACTATTGTGTATAATAAGGGCAGCATTGTGGCATGTGTTAGCTGTTTCACTGATTTACATAAAATTACCGGAGTTATTATTTTCAAACATAAATGTCACTCTTGAATCATTTTGAGGTGGGCTCTGCATGCAAAGAATTTGAAAGAAAGGGGTTCTTTGAATGCAATGTTTTCTTTTGTAAACACTGCTCATCAAGTATTTCTCATAATAATAAGAGTTTTTTCAAATCTAACAACTCATCATAAAGTGAATAAATATGAGAATTGTTTTACAACAACAGTGTATTTTCCCCCAGATAATATTTACTGATAACATATTTTTCAGCATTTAAAAAGCTTAAGTGGCTTTGTATAGAATTCTCATAAATTCTCCAAGTAGTCAAGTCATTCTTAAAAAGAATAAATACGGGATCTATTTATTTAATTGTAAATATACCAAGTGATATATTTGTGATATTTTATCCTTGTATGGCATAATCTGAAGCATTTTCAATAAAATTAGATTAGGGAGAGTGAAAATTGGGTCGGATAATAGAAAGGTCGGATAATAGGAAGGCTAAAATAACAGGTTTAAATGGACTTGGGAGAGTGGCTTTGAGGTTGAATAATTGAAAATTCGGATAATAGAGGGTCGGATAATGGAGGTTCTACTGTAATAGATGCCAATGTAATAGTAATAGTAATAGATTTAAAATTTTAAAATGTAATAGTAATAGATTGAATATTTTCAAATGTAATAGTAATAGTAATAGATTGGCTGTAATAGATTACAAGTCTGGTATCAGTATGAATCTTCCAGGATGTTAAAACACTAACTTTGACCTTAATATGTAATTCTTGATAAAATGCTTAATTTCTTGAAAGTAAAAACTTTGTCAAATATAATTATACACTTTGGGAAATTAATCATTTTAAAAGCCCATCAGTCAGTCAGTAAAGATCATATAAGAAAATTCAGAAGAGAAATGATTTATCAACAAGGCTTATTAACTTGATTAATTTTTTTGACTAGCATATATGATTGTGGTATGTCACTAGCCTTCTCAGCTGAAAAGAAAGGTTGTCTGACCAATAATGTATTTTTTGTCAATCTTAATTAGTTTGAAAAGAATAACAGTAGGATGTTCATAAAATAAAAAAGGATGGGTCATAAAACATAATGACATAAAACTATCAGTCATTAAAAACTCAACAGTCATATTATTTAAACGAAGAGCTGGCACAACATACAGCATACAGAAAAAGGAGTGTTAATTATTCAAACAATTCCACCCATTATTAGGACAGGTGAGTGTATTATAAGTTTTCATACTACACTCTCCTGTTAGTTTTGAAGATAAACGGCCTTTCTTTGCAGGGAATCAGCTGATTGTTGATTCTTGTGTAGACAAAAATAAAGGACACGACTTTGTGGTGTCTCCAGAAGTTTGTTCAATTTTCATTATGGGAGCATATGTTTATGTATTACTTCCAAAAACACGCTGATCTGATTGAAATAAGTAAACCACAAGAATTAAGGCCTGTGTAGACCTCTTCAGTGCTTGAAAGCAATTAATGACTGATGTATAAAGGGCTTAAAATATTGCAAATTACACCACATCTGTTTAAACAAGGAGACAGTATGAATTTTGATCAGATTTTTACGTGACAACAAAACTGTCAGTCAATTCCTAGCAGAAAAAAAAACAACACAAAAGCTTTGTGAAATATATTTATTGATGTTAGGAAGTTAATCACTTTAAAAACTCATCAGTCAATCTATATGATGGTTACAATTTTTTCATTACAGCTTTTTACCCCACAGCCTTTAAGTGCTGTTGGGGTATTGTTTTTAAACATGGTGTCCGGATGGGCGAGCGGGTGTTGGGGCGGGCGTCTGGGTAATCGGGTGGGCAGGTTGGTGGCGGTAAAAAGTTTGTCCAGGCTGTATTTCAAAAACCGTAAGGTGTAGGAAGTTGATACTTGGTAGCAATATTGGTTAGTAGGTGTATGGTGTCTAACATGATGGTGTAACCTTGATTTGACCTTTGACCTTGCCGTGGTGACCGTGTGTTTGAAAATCTTGTCCAGGCTTTATATCAGAAACCGTAAGGTGTAGGAATTGATACTTGGTAGGGACATTCGTTAGGGGCTGTAGGTGTGCAAGTGATAGTGTGACCTTGATTTGACCTTTGACCCCTTGCCTAGTGACCTTGACCTATAAAATGTTGCCCAGGCTATATCTCGGCAACCGCAAGGTGTAGGCAGTTGATACTTGGTAGGGACATTAGTTGGGAGTTGTAAGTGTGCAACGTCATGGTGTGACCTTGATTTGACCTTTGACCTAAACATAATCACCTTGACCTATAAAATCTTGTCCAGGCTATATCTTGGAAACCATAAGGTGTAGGAAATTGTTTCTTGGTAGGAACATTGGTTGAGGGTGTAGGTGTGCAATGTGATGGTGTGACCTTGATTTGACCTTTGATCTTGCTGAAGTGACCTTGACCTATTTAAAATTTTGTCCGGGCAATATTTTCGTAAAGTGTAGGCTATATCTTGGAAACCGTAAGGTGTAGGAAGTTGATACTTGGTAGGAACATTGATTAGGGGGTATAGGTGTGCAACATCATAGTCTGACCTTGATTTGACCTTGCCGTAGTGACCTTGACCTATAAAATCTTGTCCGGGCTATATCTCGGTAACCATAAGGCGTAGGAAGTTGATACTTGGTAGGGACATTGGTTAGGGGTTGTAGGTGTGCAACATCATGGCGTGATCTTGTTTTGACATTGTTGTGGTGACCATGAGTTTGAAAATCTTGTCCTGGCTATTTCTTGGATTCTGTAAGATGTAGGAGGGTGACACTTGGTAGGGATGTTGATCACAGTGTGTAGGTGTACATCGTGGTGTGACCTTTAACTTTGACTCTGCCAAATTGTGTTCATGTGCCATGTTTGAGGCATGTTTCTCTTGTGACAAAGATATATGGATTGCTGCAACTGATTATTATATGCACTCTTACATAATTGTGCTATTTCCATTGACAGCTATTCTCCAATTAACCAATTTTACAGCTTCATAATTTTTAGTTCACTGATTAATGCTGTCATCTTGCTATTGAGTTGTTATTTTCTCTACTTAAACATTATTTGGAGCTTTATATAACTGACACTGCTTTGAAAGTATCCCAATCTTTGTACTGTTTCAATACTTGTATATCTCATGGTGTTGAAAACTGTTTCCCCAGGCTGTGGGGTACGGGCATCTCTGATGCTATTTTATTTTTTTTGAAAATAACAAGAAGGTAATTGTAAAATATAAACAGTATTGGCAAATGTGTAAATATATACATAAAAAACTATCATGAATAGTCAAATTTTATGTGAAGAAGAGATGGCAAAACTTACAGCATACAGAAAAAGAAGCGTTAATTATTTAAACAATTGCAACCATAATTTTAATAGATTAATGTATAAATTTATCATACCAGATGAAGGCTGCAAATTTGAAGATATGGTATTTTTTTGCAGAGAATCAGCTGATGGTTGATTCTTGTGTCAAAATTAATGTGGTGTTCCACTGGACCTGACGAAACAACTGACTCTAAGGTCGGTTGCAAAAGTTGCGAAAAATTTGGGTTGGTTTCATTTCCCCGACGGGACATAGTGCTTCCTGGCTTGTCTGGATCAAGATCACAACCTGACTTGGTGTTGGGATGTTTTTCTCCATGACTAGACGGGAAACTACCAGGACAAGCCGTAAAAACCTAACAGACAAGCCATACCAAGCCACGACAAGCTGTACTGACAAACCGACAAGACTGGAGCATTTTCCCGACTCACCCCAACTGGACTTATTATTTTCTGGAGTTGGGATTGAGAGTCGAGATCAAATCAACACTATATAAACCCCTTCTGGCTGCTGTAAATCATTATTTGTCACTGCAAAGATGACGGCTACACATTAGAGAGAGTTTCTGTAGAAGCTTACGGTACTTTTGTTTTTTATTGAGTTTAATATTTTGATTTTCATAATGATTTGCAGACAGAAAATACCACATCTTTACCCAGGACCAGCACCTGCCCTACAGCCAGCACCCAGGAGAAGAAGAAAGCCACCAAACCCCTGGGTCATGCCATAGATCCTTTAAAGAGAAGAAAGAGGATGCTAAAGAACCCTCATGGCTGACTTAATACAGACTGATATCCCAGGCTACCAGAATTTTGTCACGATGTCACCTGCATTTTTTACCTCATTGAGGAATGCACACACCACCGCATCAAGAAGTCAGTCACCCATTTCTGGAAGCCCTGAGAAGTTGGATTGAAACTGGCAATTAACACTGAGACACCTGGCAACAGGAGAGGCGTATACTTCCTTACAGTATCACTGGCTGGTTGGCTGAACCACTATATGTAAATTTGTCCCTGTTGGCTGTGGAGCCATCCTTGCTGAATTCCCGGAAGAGTATTTGACCTGTCCTAATGGCTGTGAAGACCAGAAAAAAATTGAGAAGTTCAGAACCAGATGGAATGCCCCCCCCCCCCCCCCCCCCCCCCCATGCTCTTGGGGCACTAGATGGGAAACATATCACTATGAAGAAGCCAAAGAAATCTGGGAATGACTATTACAACTACAAGGGTTTCTTTTCCCTGGTGTTGCTAGCCCTGGTCGATGCAGAATACACATCCCTATGGGTATATATTGGGTCATGTGGGTCAAGGGTTGTCAGAGACATTGTTTTAACATGTGTGGTATTGCACGACATACTGAAGACACACCAAGGCGGAGCAGACAGGGCACCCACCCCAGCAGATGACACAGCAGTCCTACAAAATGAAGAGGTGGTGTTTATGCCCGATGACAACTACAGGAATATTGGTCTGACCTGGCTTGCTGGCATTTGAGTCTTTGGAATAGTTAAGATGTATTCCTGACCAGCTGATGCTGGTTGCTGTGACTGTTGAGAAGTCTGTTGCACATATGTGGAAGTTGCACTGGAGCTCCTAGAAAGTGTAGGTTGTTGGGTTGCTGGGGCTGATGGGTCCTTTCCTCTGCCCTGCTATTTAATGCCGCTTAAAAGTTTCACAGCCTCGTTTCTGAATGTTTGAAAGTCTGTTTCTTCTGAAGTCTCAACCTCAGATGCCAGATAGTTCTGGTGGTCTCCTGCCTTGACCCAAGAAAAAATGACAGCATGGTTTTTATCTGCAAAATTGGCCCACGAGCTGCTGGCCGACTGTTGAACACTGGGAAACTGCGCTGGGTGGGGTTGTAACTAAAGGCAGTATTGTGGTGTTAAATTGCATGCTGATCTCCATACTATTCTTGTTGTTTGAATCTCTGGAGATGTCGTGTGCTGAGGCAGCAGATGCACTGGCTCCTTGTGCCTGATGTGTCTTCAAGAAGTTTAATTTATCCTTAATCCAGTTCTGCCTCTCTGTCATTTCTTTTGGAGCCTGGCCAGACTTGGACAGTTTTCCGTAGTGAGTCCTTTGGGATTCGAACCATGTCTTGGCCACTTTGACAGACAGCTTGTGGCTGCTGGCCAAACTCTCCCACAGGCATTCCTTCCTGGCCCTGTGCTCGTTGGTCTTGTCATAGAGCTCCTCATGATCCTTGACAAAATCCACAATAGCCTCCCCATCTGATTCTTTTAAGTTACTGTTTGTCATATGCCCCTTCTTGTGCATGGATTGTGATTGAGATGTGTCAGCCTCTCCCCCACCCTCTGTGTCCATTTCTGTGTCGCTCCTCTCAGTCTAGTCTTTGTATTTCTCATTCCAGCAAATCTGACATACATGAAGTCATTATGAACCCACTTGATGAGTAAAAAAAGCTTCTGTCCAGAGAAATACATTTTGTCATCCCCACATTCTGGTAAAAAAGTTATACAGTCCTCATATAATACCTTAGACAAAAGGACTTGATGAAAGTCTACTCTCAGTCTTGCATGCTTCCTCCTGGCTTCCTCCCTCTCTTCCCTCTGTTGAGTGCCTCCTCCTCCCTTTCCCTCTCTTCCCTCTGTTGAGTGCCTCCTCCTCCCTCTCCCTCTCTTCCCTCGGTTGAGTGCCTCCTCCTCCCTCTCTCTCTCTGTTCTCTCTCCCCCCTCCTCCTCTTTATGTCAGCAGCTATATCTCCCAACTCAAACTCTGTAGGTTTGCCCTTTTTGGGACCCATCTTTCTTTTTAAAAGCAGTGTTTGTTAAAAACAAAAGCCTATCAACAAATCAGCCCAATTTGTATCTCATCACTAAATCCTAGGAAATTTGTAAAAAAACACACAAAAGCCTTATCTCAAATGCTGCCAGATGTAATATGTCAGATGCCATATTTTTCAAATGATGATTTCTGCAAAAACATTGTCGACATGTCGTGGGTTGGTAAAATGAGGCCAGCTTGTCCTACACACTTCCCAGCTTGTCTGTTCCTGTAACAGCCTTGTCGGTTTCTGTTTATGGCTTATCATGATGTGTTCCCGGCTTGTCCTGCTGAGATGTTACTGACTCTATGGTTAAAGACTTGGAGACTTCCCGTCTTGACGGGGAGTGATTGATCAGGTCATTTATGTTTATGACAAGCTGGTTTCTTTTAAAGTATGGTTGGTTTGTGTGTATGGCCTGTCGGAAAGTGATGTTCAGGTACTGAACCACGACAGGCTGGGAAGTGCTTCCAGACAAGACAGTTACAATAAAGGACAAGACGGGAAGTGTGTCTGACAAGTCATGGAGACCCACAACAGGACGGTTACCAGGTGGGTGGAGCCAAGGTCCGGATACAGAGTCAGGGAGGGTTGGTGAAACGTCAAACATGTTTGATATTTTGCCGATCCATCAAGAAAATACGGGAAACTACAACAGATCCTAATGCCACTCTCTAAACATTGTTCCTGACTATCGAAAAATCCATAGTTACCAACGACCCCAGTGGAACACCCCCATGTGGTGTTTCCAAAAATGTACACAGCTTTGTTTTGGGGAGCATAAGACTGAGTGATCTGATTGCTCTAAGAATTAGTTACTCTGGCTGATTAACAGAACCTATGATCTAGAGTTGTGTCCCATTTGTCTTTTCAATCACAACTTTTGAAATTGATATTGTTTGGTTTACCTAAACAACTAAACTTGAGTACTTAATCTCTTCAAAGAAGCAAAAGTCAGGTTCTGGCCAATATATGAGTATTTTGATGTGAAGATTTTTGAAAACTTCTCTGGAATGTTTTCTATTTTTCACCAGCTCTTTGAAACCTACCCAGGACTAATTTACAAAGAAGTGGACACATATAATTTACCCATAATGATGGATTATTGAATGTAAAGTCTCATACTATTTATTAATTAATATTTCATTGTATAACTAGACCTAGCGCATGGGAGAACCTATGCAAATTTGCATCCACTGGAAAGAACTCACTAAAGAAAGTGAACCATCGTTTGACCTTGAAGGAGGGGCCCAAAGTCAAATCTGACCACATCAAAAGATTCCCAGCCCATGATTTCCTATAACTAAAGTTGCTTTCACATTGGAAACCTCTAGGACCAATAATAAGCGAGTTATAACCACTTTGAAGTTTGGCTATCCTCATTTGACCTTGAAGAAGAGGCCCAAGGTCAAATCTGACCACATCAGAAGATTCCCAGCCCATGACTTCCTACAAGTTGGTTTCACATTCCAAACCTCTAGGACCAATAATAAGTGAGTTATAAGCACTTTTAAGTTTGGCTATCCTTGTTTGACCTTGAAGGAGGGGCCCAAGGTCAAATCTGTACACATCAGAAGATTCCCAGCCCATGAGTTCCAATAAGTTGGTTTCATATTGCAAACCTCTAGGATCAGTAAGAAGTAGTGATCTCAACGGGTACCCGGATATCTGGGTACCCGAACGCAGAATACTTACCCGAATCCGAAATCACATACCCGAGTACCCGTCCCCCGAATCTAAGCTTTATTTCTGTCAATATCGCCCACGTTGGCTGACTAAGTACAGACGTATCTGGACTTCATTAATTCACTTAAAAATGAAACTATTCAATTAAAATGCACAAGAATGTTGTTTTCTCACCCTTGTACACCATTTATAGTATTTTGTCTTTTATTTTGGATGTTTATACATTGTCAAATACCAGAACCCTTTGAAAGTCGTCAGTATATCAACACAGTAACTTAATTCCGAGTCCATAAAACGCTGTATATTGGCTATATAGTGACATGCCCTCCTTAAATAAATAAGAGTACAATATTTTCACACAGTAGTTAATAATTTTACGTTAATAAAATTCAATTATCAACCTGATATAAAAATGAAGTTTCAATTCCAAAACTACATTCGAGCAGTAGTTAATGCTTTTGTGATAGGTCATGTGACTCCATTTTTATATAAACAACCGTGTTTTGAATGTACAGAAGTCTTTTTTATTGAACATTTCTTCCGTGTAATGTTGTTGTGAATGCAAAAACGTGGCCAACAAGAAATAAAGCAAATGGTTGGATCCCATTATTTCTGTAGGTTTTAAGTCTGTAAATATGGAGATTTTTGTAGTTTCAGCTATTATCGCCCATCGGCGCGGGTACCCGCCCGATGAAACCACTACATACCCGGTCATACTAAAAAGGGTTTATTGAGAAAACTAATGAGTTTTAAGCACTTTTAAGTTTTTCTCTCCTGATTTGACCTTGAAGGAGAGGCCCAAGGCCAAATCTGACCACATCACAAGATTCCCAGCCCATGATTTCCTATGGGTTGGTTTCACATGCCAAACCTCTAAGACCAATGATAATTGAGATATAGGCTCTTTTAAATTCTGCTTATTTTGGGTACTTTGCCACTCCGTGGATGACAATGAATGAAGAACTTCAAGGTCAAATGTAAGCTTGTAGAGAAGAGATTCAACCTTCTACTTATGAGAACCAGCCAGTGGAAAAAGGTAGATAATTTTCAAAGAAATGCTCGTGGCGGCCATTTTATTTTTAAGCATGAGGCTAAATTCAGCCCCCGAGAAGCTTACCTCCCAGTGAAGATATCCTGCAAATTTGGTGAAGCTAACTGGTGTAGTTTGCCGCTGAGAGCGTTAACGGCGAAAATCTCTGTGAGCGGTGGCAGTGGCGGCTGTAGCATTGCGAATGCTAAACCGATTATACACTCAATAACACTTTGACTGTACATAGTTACTAAAATTTTGAATTCAAACAAATTAAAATTTATATCGAGCTGATAGAGAGTCCTGCCTGCAGAATTACAAATTCAACCAAATTTGGATTTCTACTGGGGTGGTAGAAAGTCAAATCTCGTAGAATTTGAAATTCTACTGGTACAAAGTCCAGTTGGGATTTCTAGAATTGTAGATTGGAGTTTTCTACCATGACATGTATAAATCATTTGACATAAAACTATCTTAAATAGTCTAATTTTATATGAAAAAAAGAGCACAACTTACAGCATATGGAAAAAAAGAGTCTTAATTATTCAAACAATTGCACCCATTGTTAGGATAGGTGTATGTATTATAAGTACGTGATACCAGCCTGACATAACTACTTTAAAGATAAAAAGGCTTTTCTTTGCAGAGAATCAGCTGATGGTTTGATTCTTGTGTGAGAATTAATGGGAGAATCCATTATGTTGTAGAGTGCACAGAGCCTTATTTTAGGGGTGTATATGTCTATGTAATATTTCCAATAGGTAAGCTAAAGACTCTTTAATCTGATTGATCTGTAAGTAATCCAAGGGGAATTATGGCCAGTGTAGGTCTATTCAATGCTTGAAAACCATATAATGATTAACATTGCTCACAGTGCTTAAAAATATGGCAGATCATAGCAAGACTCTTTAAAACAGGGAGTCAGTGTGAATCTCAATCAGAGTTTTACACCAAAACTGTCACTCAATGCCTGGTCTAAAACAAAAATAAAATGTAACAGGAATTGAAAGCTATGATGGAGCCACACTAACTGGACAAAATGCAAGCCTAAAGAACAATTAATTTTGAGCCAAAAAATGTTATTTCCGATAATATTAACAACATAAATGTCAAAATATTTCATGAAAACAAATAAAGTACATTATAAATCACGAATGTATTGAAGAAATTTGATGATAAATTACACCATGTCACATTAAACAGGGAATCAGTTGAATCTTTTTCAAACAGAAGTGGCAACACTTTTCCTGTTTTATTTCTAAATTGTAAGTTTGTGGCTTCTTTCATTCACAACCTCTGTTCAGATTTAAAGCAATATTTTAAGGATAGGACCTATATTTGTTGCAAGAGGAACTGGGAGACTACATTTGGTAACAACTGTTGCCATAGCAACACTTTGGGCATTAGAATCGATTCAGAAATAATAGAGAATAAAATCATTGAAAGTCATGTCTACTTTTTATTTATAACCACTTTGAAGTTTGGCTATCCTTGTTTGACCTTGAAGGAGAGGCCCAAGGTCAAATCTGAAAATTGAAAATGGTATTAATATCATGTTTTTAGTGTTTACGAAACCACATAAAATGAATTTTAATCATATTCAAGCAAGTTGGAGGGTGTCATCAGCCTTGAATATGTTGCTCTTTTTTTACAAAAATGTTAATCATATTGAAATCCAATTTCTAATAGAAAAATCACCAGTATAAATATATAGGTCAAATGTATGTCAAATTGTAAAAGAAATGTATTAATAACATGCTTTAAAGTATATCATTATAACATGTCGCATTGTTGATCTGAAGAAAAATGTATTTGTAACATGCATTAATAAAAGAAAAAAACTGATGCACTTGTTTGCAGTGCTTTTTTTCGTATTTTTTCCTGTAGCTAATTCCTGGCACAGATAATTTGCTAGCTATATTTGCTTTCAGAACTGACTATATTACACCTTTCACCACATAGATAATTTCCATTTTTTCCCCCACACACAAAGTACTTGTGCAGATTACATGCAACATATATTTTTGACTGGATTATTTTACACTTTTTGCATAATATTTTCTGTGTTTTCTGGTATCTTGTCTCTCACACGTATAATATGCATGGTTACCTCCACCAGATTATGTTTTGGGGTGTGTTCCTGTGTCTGTTATTTGTTTGTTTCTGATAATTCCAAAAGTAATGAATGGTTCTTTCTAAAACATTTTATTTTGGTAGCACATGACCACAGGAAGAAGTGATCTGGGTTTTATTCTTGACACCAAAAATCCCGCATGAATTTTCAAAGTTCCCATTTTCAGAAAGTTTGGTGTTCAAGTTGACATTACTCCAAAATTAATAAGCAGGTCCTCATGCCCTGTTTAATGTGGGTAGGGTAAAATGAAGAAGTGCTTTCAGTTTTTGGTTGATGGGGATCATAGTCTTCTTTCAAGAAATTCCTTGGTGGAGGCTTGCACTCTGTGAGTGCTCTCTAGTAATAACTCGTATCTTTTGTTCAAAAATGCCTTTTTCACAATTTTTTACACTATATTTTCTGTTTTGTCCTGTATATAGTACCTCGCACCCCGCCTGCCGTGGAGTCATGTGACCCAGCCCCTGTGGGAGTATGTAGTCCTGTCGACAGCCAGCACTCTGCAGACCATTCCTCCACCAACCAGAACAAGAACAATTCTGCATTCTTCAGCTCAGTGCCAAGTTCTGAGAGTCTAATGAACCCGATGTCCCTGTACTCAGAGAGACTAGCAGAAAGGCACGGGTTTATACCCATACACAGCCGTAAGTGACCAGATTCTGGGGTGGGGGGTGGGGGGCGGGGGTGGGGTGGATATTTACATTACTTGCTGTAATTATTGCCATGAAGTAATGCATTATTGCAAAAATGGGGTTTTATATGTAATGATTACAGGACGTCAGTAATTATCAAATGCCAAAACAACTACCTCCAAGTATATCACTCTCCAGGGCTTGTATTCAAGAAAAAGGCAAAGATCAGTAAAACCTCACCTTAAGTACACAGCTTCTTCTTGTTAGCTTAAGCTGATTTTTGGTTCACTGCCAGTGATGCCTGGACTGCAACTCAATGTGCCTCACCTTGCATCAGTACAAAGTAAACAAATTGTTGTGGGTTCTCTAGTCATAACATCAACACGCGTTGGGTTTCATGTAATCTAATCATACTTGTATGGTGCTTAATCTTTAGTGACAGATGCCACAAAGGCAATTGGTTCTTCACAATAGTTATCCAGCCTTCTGATGGGCTTGTCGTTCACTCCATATTTTACTATTTTACTATGTATTTTACCATTTCTCAATAAATACTTTAACCAAGTACATGGAATGTACAGTGCTAGTGTTGTGTCTGTGAATAACATTACATAAATACATTTTATGTACCATTCAGTTTCTTAAAATTTGGTTTAATTTGTTACAAAGCAACAGTGTCAGTATAACACAATTCAACTTTGTTAAGTGGAATCTCAGAAAAGCACTTGAACTTATTCTTCTAGTTAACAGGGTATTTCACTGGAAAATGTCCTCTTACCTCTGCTTAAATGGAAATTCTACTCAAGTGAGCTTTACTTCCAGAGGTCTGACAGTAAACCTGTTTTGCCTATGTTGTTAATGTATTCTCTATGACCATGTGGTTAGGGACTTCAGAGTGGAAGGACTCTGGTTTGTTTTACAGAGATTATAGCCTTGGACAAGGTTACATTAGACATATGTTTCCCTCTTCACCCAAGAATACAAATGACTACCAGCACAAGTTAGGGAGGCTGTCACACGCTGGCATCCTAGTTAGGGAGTAAAGTACTTTGTGCCATAGAAACCCACACAAGTGGCTGTGCTACCTGTTCTAATCTTACTCTGGCTGTTGAATGGGGTGAAACACCCAGGCTCAGACCTTGGATGATTTATGAAATGAGCAAGGCCACATGACCCAATAGACCATTAAAATATGATTTTACGTTTTCTTATTTACGTTTTCTTATTTACGTTTAATCTTGTTTACAGCAAGGTACGAGGACATGATGGAAATGGTGTGAATGAGGACAATATGATGAGCTATCCTACACACCAGATTGCAGACTGATGTACCAGAACCTTCTCACCAGTACTTAAGATGACACAGTTAATTTCTGTTGGATATTATTTTACTATTATTGCTATACATTTCTGAAATTATGTTCCCATGTGATAGAAATTATACTATTGATTGAACTTTTTTTTGTTTCTTCACTTTACTTTTTCTGTGAGGATTTATTTTTTTGGTACTCTATTCTGTGTTTTTTCAGCATTAAAATACATGTATTTACCAACAACCAAACTTATTTACTGTAATTACTGCAGTATATATCTACACATTTAATGATTCAACAATCTTTACAAATTTTTCCTGAAATTATTTCTATCTTTTCTGTTTTTATGACTTTATTTCAGTAAGTTTACTGAAAACACAATATAATTGTCTATGGTTAGTTTAATAACTGCTGTACATTTTTTTCAGTCTTGGGATTATTTGTATTTTGCGGTAAATATTTTTGTAAATAATGTACATATAAACAAATAAATTACATGTGATCGCCTAAAAGTTTTCTTTTTTTGTTCTTGAACAAATATATTTAGAAATTTAAGGTCATCTTAATTGAAAGATACACAAAATAAACAACTTCTGCAGCAAAAAGTCACTTTTGGGACTGCAGTGATCAAAAATACCTGAGTAATTATTGTTTTGTTATTTTACTCGAGTAAGTTTCTTGTAATTATCACTAACTTGAAAATGGAGCTTCTGTAATTGCACACTTTGCTTTCACCTTTTCATACTTATTTCCATTTGCTTTGTGTTTGCATGCCATTTTCTGGTTAATTATGAGCTATTAAAAATTGAATTTTTCCAATGAACAATGCAAATGTCCCCAGTTATTAGATTACCTTATGATTCTGGTTGAAGTCAAGTTAGGGTTTATGTCGTGTTGAGCAGCCAGGTTTTCATTGGGACAGAGCCTTAGCATTTCCACTTCTGAGTCAGATCTACAGAAATACAACTGGTGGTATTTATTTATTTATTTGGGGTTTTACGTCACTTTAAACACTGTACAGGTCATATCACGACGGGTAGTTGTTAGGGCAGAGGAAACCAGTACATACAGTTGGTCAAGGTTCTGTACTGTAAACTGCCGACCAATGGCAAGCAACTACCAGCTTTCCGAACCCTGATCTCAGAGGTGGGAGGCGAGAGTGTTACACTCTGCCACCATAACCCCCCCATGACAACTGGTGGTAAGATAACAAACTAGCTAGGCAAAGGAAGACCTCTGGTACTTCCGGAATTCTGGCTTTTTGACAATAAGTTGAACAGCTCCTTTTATATTTATTGTATGAAAGTTTCTGGCATCAGTCGGTAGTAAATATTGAGTACTCCAGTATTTAATAATAGGGCTGTTATCATCACCTGTTAGATGCGAGTTGAACTCTAGTAAATGACATACAAATAAAATAACAATGTCCGAATATTGACATCAAGGGAGCCACCATTAACGTGTTTAGTACCATTTTATTGCAAGGAAATATATTCTGTTGCCAGTTAAATTGTGCAGATATGTACAAGCACTTTATGGAACAGCCATGTAAATAAGGAAAATGAAAAAAACGATCGTTGCTCATTGATTTGTATGTCTTCATGGTTAGATAAATTGCAAAAATGCTAGTTTGTAACAAGATTAGTATATCATTATTTATTTCTTAAAAACTCGAGTTTAAATTGTGTAAATTGATGTGATCCCCAAATATTGCCCACCGAGTTAAGACTCGAGTTTCGGTCAACTCATTACAACACTATTAAATACTATTAGTACTAGATTTACAAAAGGTCTTAAGTCTTAGACAATCTTTTTGCTTAGACCAGTCTTAAAGTTATGACTTTTGTCTTAGCTAAGATTTCTCTTAAATTGGGATTCACAAAAAGTGCTTAGCGAAATCTTAGCTGAGACAAAATTTGTGCAAAAAGTCTTAACTACTTTGAATTCAAATTAACAAATTTTACTAAACCAAAAACATTTTTCATTGATAAATACACCAAACATGCTCTTTAAAATTGTAAAACAGATTTGTTACTTTTTTTTCTGTAAAATTGTGAAAAATATAGTAGTCTTTGTTTTTATTTTCAGTCAGCCATTTTTACGACAATATTTTTACAAGAAAGTAAAATGTGGAAATTTACAGATAATTAAATGATGTAAATTTCTATTACAATCCGCAGAAATTACATTTTTACATCCCCATAGTATATTTTTTGTTGGCATAACAAAGGGTAAAATGTAAATACATGCAATGGAATATTTTAAAAATGACTTAAGTCTGCCTCGCAGTGCCTTAAAGTTATGACAAAATCTAAGACAAATTTTTGTCTAAGACCTTTTGTGAATCCCATTTTGTCTAAGCAAAAAAAAAGTCTTAACTTTATGACAAAATTCTTGCACAGTGACTTTTTCTCTTAAAAGACAATTTTTTGTCTAAGACCTTTTGTGAATCCCGGCCCTGGTACTTAAACACTATGTCCACCTCATGCACAGGTTCTCCAACCATTTCGGCTTTGGGGTGGGTGTGGGGGTGGGGGGGAGAGGGGTGCAATTTGGCAGCACATTTATTGTGAGAGAACTTAAAATTTAATTAATTTTATATCATATTTTTGTAGATTTACTTCTGTTATGTCCAGCGCCTGCTTGGTGCTAATTTTGGGCTTTTTTCTTCAGGAAACAACAGATGTGTCATTTTTTTAAAGAATAATAATCTTTGTAACGCTGAAGACAGTCTCGGCAGTTGAGAACCCAAGTCCGCAGGTACAAATAAATGGGCAACATTGAGATTTGGGAAAATCAAAGTAATAATTTCAGTTGAAGAAGTATACAGAACGCACGAGATGTTGTCAGATGTAAAAACTATAATGTAGTTGAAGAAGGGGGAAAACTTACTTATTTTATTTAATCATGGTGTGAGTTCCAAACCCAAGGACCAATATAGAGGAGATATATGGCTTTCTAGTAGGATGACCCAACTTGACCTTGAAGCAGCCATATTGTTTTCAAAACAAGGCCAAAATTACTCTGACAAGCTTTCCTAGCCTTATGCATTTTGTGCAAATCTGATGAAGCTAACTGAAATATTTTAAGTTTTAGAACATATTAATGATTTTGGAACAATCGGCTTTAGCATCCATTTTGTCTTTTAAAATGAGGATAAAATTTTTTACATACGATTTCACAGCCATAAACATTCTCTGCAAATTTGGTGAAGATATCTTTATAAATGAAGGAGATATTAAAGTTAATGTAAAAATAGCATCAGAGATGCCCGTACCTCACAGCCTGGGGAAATATTTTTAAACACCATGAGATACAGAAGGAGTATAACAGTACAAAGTTCAAGATACTTTCAGAGCAGTGTCAGTTATATTAAGGTCCAAATAATGCTTAAGTAGAGAAAATAATATCTAAGGAAAAGAACTGAATGTAAAGATGAAGTATTAAAACAAAACAATTCAATAATAAAATGACAGCACTTATCAGTAAACCAAAAATGGCCGAATTATGGTTTGGATGTTTTGAATATTACCCATGCATACAGAAGTGGTAATACATTCAATGAATGCTTATGTGTGGTGTTGGAGAAAAGCCTGTGGCTCACTTGATGAAATTCCATCTGTTGCAATGAGAACTTGCAAAAGGAAATTCTTAATGAATTCTAATATGACTTTAACAGTGCTTAATCTGCATCAACAGACAGACCCAAAGGGGCAACAAGATTTTAAAGGTCAATACAGCAAGGTCAAAGGTCAATCAGTGTCACACCATGACATGGCACACCTAAAACCCTCAACCAATGTCCCTACCAAGTATAAACTTCCTACACCTTACAGTCTCTGAGATATAGCCTGGACAAGACTTTATAGGTCAAGGTCACTACAGCAAGGTCAAATAAAGGTCACACTATGACGTAGCACACCTACACCCCTAACCAATGTCCCTACCAAGTATCAACTTCCTACACCTTACGGTTTCCAAGATAAAGCCCGGACCAGGTTTTATAGGTCAAGTTCACTACGGCAAGGTCAAAGGTCAAATCAAGGTCACACCATGATGTTGCACACCTACTACCCCCAACCAATGTCCTCACCAAGTATCAGCTTACTACACTCACGGTTTCCGAGATATAGCCCGGACAAGATTTTATAGGTCAAGGTCACTACGGCAAGGTCAAATCAAGGTCAGACCATGATGTTGCACACCTACACCCCCTAACCAATGTCCCTACCAAGTATTAACTTCCTACACCTTACGGTTTCCGAGATATAGCCCGGACAAGATTTTATAGGTCAAGGTCACTACGGCAAGGTCAAAGGTCAAATCATGACGTTGCACACCTACAACCCCTAACTAATGTCCCTGCCAAGTATCAACTTCCTACACCTTATGGTTGCTGAGATATAGCCCGGACAAGATTTTCAAACTCAAGGTCACTACGGCAAGGTGAAATCAAGGTCAGACCATGACGTTGCGCACCTACACCCCCCAACCAATGTCCCTGCCAAGTATGAACTTCCTACACCTTACGGTTTCTGAGATACAGCCCGGACAAACTATTTCCCGCCACCCGCCCGCCCATCCGGATACCATGGGTGAAAACAATACCCCGACAGCCCTTAAGGGATGTGGGGTAAAAACGTGACAAATGCACACATGCATGCAGGAACACACACACGCATGCATGGAACTCAATAATTTTCTTACTATGGCCTTTGGTCAGCGGGAGATAAAAATGTAACTGCTGTAACATCAGTTCAAAAGTGCCTCTTTTTTAAATTAAGAAGATTATAAACAAAAAGTAAAATGCTGCGATGGCAACAGTTCTTGCCAGATACCCCCCAAAACCTAATCCGCTCTAGATCCTCTCGAGGTAAACATATCCTGAAGTTTGGTGAAAATCTGTGCATGCGTTTAGGCTCTAGAACACCCACAAGCTTTATGCCTTCCACTGCCACGACGGTGCATGGACGACTAACTCTAGCCTTCTAGTAGTGAAACAGTACAAAGATCGGGATACTTTCACAGCAGTGTCAGTTATATAAAGGTCCAAACAGTGTCAGAGAAAGTAACATCCAAGAGAAAGAAAGTGTATGTAAAGGTTAAGTATTAAAACAAGACAATTCAATAGCAAGATGACAGCATTAATCAGTATACTGAAAATTATGATGCATACCTACAACCCCTAAGCAATGTCTCTACCAAGTATCAACACCCTACAAAACACGACAAAATTTTAAAGGTGACAGTTACTATGGCAAGACCAAAGGTCAAATCAAGATCAAACCATGACGTTGCACACCTACAACCCCTAACCAATGCCCCTACTAAGTATCAACTTCCTACACCTTACGGTTCCTCAGATATAGCCCATACAAGATTTTATAGGCCAAGGTCACAGGTCAAATCAATGTCACACCATGATGTCCCTGTCAAGTATCAACTTCCTACACCTTATAGTTTCCGAGATATAGCCTAGGCAAGATTTTATAGGTCAAGGTCACTATGGCAAGGTCAAAGGTCAAATCAAGGTCACACCATGACGTTGCACACCTGCACCAACTAACCAATTTCCCTACTAAGTATCAACTTCCTACACCTTAAGGTTTCTAAGACACAGCCTGGACAAACTATTTCCCGTCATCTGCCCCGACCGCCCATCCGGACAGTGGACACCACGGGTGACAACAAGACCCCAGCAGTCCTTAAGGGTTGTGAGGTAAACAAATGGACATACATACAGAAAGAAGTGTTTATTCTCAAACTATACAGAGCTTCTTCATTTTTCAAAGTAAAGCATTAAAGTGAGACACAAACTTATACAGCAATATTTCCTTATTTCCTAATATATCTAATAACAGAAAAAAAATAACACCCATGACAAAGAATTACTTAGAAAAATAACCCTCTCCTTTGATAAAGAACACATTTTAATGTACAAACACCCCAAAACACACTGTGGATATATTCATACACGGTTATACAACTGAATACACATACACATTCAGCTCCCCCCCCCCCCCATACATGACCACTGTACAACCTGCAGTCACAGTGAATGTCAACAATGACAAAGTCATACTTTGAGCACAGTTAGAAATAAAGTGCTAACAGGGTTACTGTTGAAAGCTAGCAAACTGCATACTTGTACAAATATAAAAAACTTTTATCAATAAAATATAAGAATGAAACTTGATTTGCTTTTGACTGCTTTTCACAAATTTTCCTTATTTTCACAGATAACAGACTGTCCTCTACCTTTCACTACAAAACCACTGCCGATTTAAAAGTCCTAATTTTAGTCGTCAATAATCTTTGTTTTGCTAAACCATTATGCTTCTGTGAATTCATCCATCGATGAATATTCATGTAATCAAAGTTGTTGAAGCAAGAACACGACATCATACTTACTGGGATAAAATGAGAATTAATACAGCAAAAGTGGCCTCTAGTATCCTCCACTAAGAACCACTTTCTGCAGAAATATAGGACAATAATAAAGAGAAAGTACACAAGACATTCCACCCGTCACCAATCCAGATACCAGAATATGACATGTAAGCAGTAAACTGACTGGTAATGCGCTCACGTTCTGGTAGAAACCCTATTATCACCCCTCAATTATCACTTTACTCTGCATTTTTGTGAAATGTCTACATGTTGCAAGCATATTTTAGTTGAGAGAAATCTATATAGATGTACAGAGTAAGACGAACAGATTTGGAGTGAAACATTACGGTTCTTTGCTAAATTATGGTTGTGTGCTAAATTATGGTTCTGTGCTGAATTATGGTTGTGTGCTGAATTCAGTAGATTTTTAACTACATACACACTGCGTACTTCTATGCTACAAAACATTAAACAAACAATTGAATCACAAATTTCTATAGAATCTCTCCCAAGAAATTATGTACAATTTCTACACGAATTCTGTTCACACAAACCCAGAGACAAACACACATAAACTTGTGCCACCTGCTCAACACTAGCATTCACAGAAGGGACCCTTCAAAAGTCGGCTAGAAATCGGAGTGAGTATACAGCTTTTTATGCTAAACCTCGGCCATACTTCACCTTTTTCAAACACGGTCATAACTGCCCATCTGAAATATTGGCAAATATTCAGTTATAACGCAACACAATCTCTTAATTGCCAATCCTAAATGTTTGCAACACACTGGTGTTTTTGAGAGTGGATACAAGTATATGTAAATTAATTTCAAAATATTAAGGCGAGTACAAGCACGACTCGGTCCCCACCTACACGTAACAGTTGTGAGATATGGATCAGTCCGATTCTGTATATGACTTCCGAATGATCTGGTAACTTGAAACTTATTATGTCTTGGAAACAATGAGGTGTTTCTATATGTCAATACAATTTTTGGGGGACAATTAACAAATATAGTTGTTATATTTCAAGACAGAAAAAAAATTGCTATATTTGACAATATAGAGAATTTGATATTTCCATTTTCAATATTTCTTGATTTTTTATTCAAATTATAAGGGAAATGTTTGGTCGGTTGTTGTTAATATTCTTCTGACAATGTGTCTACTTGGGTGTGTATACGAACAAAGACATGTCACCTTGATTTGACTGTAATGTCAAGTTGAGTATTACAATTCTTCTTGGATATCAAACCATCTACTTATACTTTAAATAAGCCAAAATGATGCTTCTACATCTTTTCTTTGATGAAACAAATTTGAAATTACTGAAAATGGAATGCTGTAAAAATTATAAATTTTAGCTAGAAGAAAATTTCACTAATTCTTCAATTTTTAGAAATCCACTAGAATAGAATAGTTGCTACTTGAGACATTAATACAGATTTACAACTTTTCCAGGAATTAGTTTTCAGTACACAAGGCCATTAGCTTTAATATCTAAAACCAATGTCTACTGGAAATGTCCACTGAGACAGTATATTTATAGGTGGAATAAGCCACTAAACAAAAGGTTAAAACTCGTGAATTTGCAAAAATCAAGGATCGATACAGTAATTACTTGTGTGTTTTTACTTGTGTGTTTTTACTGCACCAAGAGACGTTTGTCACAACCTCACATCTTCAAAAGTGAGAAAGTTTTCATGACATTTACAGCGTATAACAAAACAACATAATGAACTGGACACTTGGAAAATAATGCAGATTCAGTCCATTCAGTACATTCACTTCCTCCAATTCTCAAACCCTGCAAGTGCTGGAATTCTGTAAAATACACACAACATGTCTTCTGTAATGCAGTGTAATCACACCTCAGTGGCATATAATCTCTCTACAGATTGCAATGTGCATAAAACAAACCATTATTACGACATGTTATATTGATACCATAAACCTGTACTGTAATCCACTGCTCTGTCAGTATGTTCACACAAGGGGTAAGACAGTGCACTAAAATAAAAAAGTGCAATAAGTGACAGTCGATAGATGTTCTAGGTCAGTAATCTAGGATTGTGTGAAGTTGGGGACGACTTGGGTTAATGTGAGTCTTCAGTATGTGCTAAAGGATGTTACCGAGGGATTGGTTCTTGTAGTGAGAGGAAGTAAATTCCAAGAAGTTGGTGCATAATGGTTAAAAGAGTTTGAAACATATTGGTGTCGAGGGGTGGATTTTATGAACTCCTGTTTTGGGTTTGAGCAGCGGAGTCTGGTATTTCTGACTGATGTGTGCGGGTGGAGTATGAGGTATACTAGATGGTAATGTTTTAGGGACAGCTAACCACATAGATTCTGCAAGGCTCTGTTGATCAAGTTGGTTTTTAGCTTTTGCCTGAAACAAGTCAAAGAGTGGGTAGACCAACTATGGGGCATATTTTATTACATGGTTAAATTGTCGGAAAAAAAATCAAATATGTAACTCCAATTTACCCTTGCATTTTGACTGATACTGCAACATTATTTCTAAATGTAATTTTTAACACTACAGTAACTGGGTCCTAAATCACCCAAAAGTTTCTCTTGATAGATACACAAGATATTTAGCCTGGTAATTAATTTAAGGCAAAATTGCTTTGCTAATCTTTTGCTGAATTTCAGTGAATTCAGTCTGTTGCTGCTGCTTGTTTCAATATACACTGAATAAATTTCATTTAAAAGCCTGACATTTTCACTGACCTAGCTGTAAAACTAGATTAAACTAGAGGATTGCTTGCAAAAAAAAAAGAAAATTTTTGCACAGCAAAAACAAAGCGTCCCGAAAAGGATATAAAGGTGAGTGCTAAAGTATTAAGAAAATGCTCTTCTTGAAGCCTTACACTGTTGTGGCAACCAAAGTCTGCGTAGTCTCCTCTATCTAGCACGGTTTTCAAGATATAAGCATTTTTGGCGAAAAATTCTAAAATTCAAAATGGCCTCCATTTTTGGCGAGACAAAAGTTTTTTGAAAATTGGGATGGCTACTCTGCAGAGATACCCTCTGGGTCAAAAATTTTGTCGAAATCGCTCTATCTCGCACAGTTTTCGAGATATAAGCATTTTTGTGTTTTCTTTATTTGGAAAATTCGTAATGATTAATTAATGATTAATTACTCAGCCAGTTCTTAACCAATCAATGCCAAAATCTAATGATTTCCAGATTTTAATAGAATGGATGTATTTGCCAAGTTTCAGGTGAACTGATAAGATCCCTTTCAAGCTATCATCCGGATAAGCTTACCCATCGAAAAAAGACATTTTTGGTCATGTGACCTCTCTGATTGGTCGAAATGTCACTGCAGCATATTCAAACAAATTCCCCAAGGCTACTGCATACACCTGCTAAATTTGAAAAGAATCTGCCCAACGGTCACAAGAGTTATAAGGAAAACGAAACGTGGAGCCAGATTTTCTCCCATACACAAAAAAGTGTCTCTTGTGGGACGCTTAAAAATCTGACATTTTCACTGACCTAGCTGTAAAACTAGATTCCAAAGCCTGACATTTTCACTGACCTAACTGTAAAACTAGATTCCAAAGCCTGACATTTTCACTGACCTAGCTGTAAAACTAGATTCCAAAGCCTGACATTTTCACTGACCTAACTGTAAAACTAGATTCCAAAGCCTGACATTTTCACTGCCCAATTGTAAAACTAGATTCAAAAGCCGACATTTTCACTGACCTAGCTGCCTGTATTGGTCTGCTGTTGCTGCTGACTGTTTCCACTGTACATGTTTTCGTAGCCGCCTCTGTAGTTGTTGTCGTATCCATAGTATTGGTTATAGGCCGCCCAGGCCTGCTCGTAATTCATGTTGCCATAGTATTGTTCATAATAAGCCTGGTCGTAGGTCCCCGTCCCATATCCTGTCCCGCTGCCCCCGGAGGCTGTGTTGTAGTTGTACTGACCTGACTGGGCATCATACCCACTGGTAGCCGACTGATCACCAGTAGAATTCCCATCAGCAGTGGTAGCAGCATTAAAACCACCCCCAGTTTGGGCTCCACCATAATTACCCCCACCAAGAGTGCCACCATAACTTCCCCCACTCTGGGCTCCACCATAGCTACTCCCACTTTGGGACCCGCCAAAACTGCCTCCAGTTTGATTCCCAAAACCACTACTTTGCTGGTTAGTACTATAGGAGTCCAAGTAAGAGCCACTGTTAAATCCCTCAGTTGACTGAGAGCTGCCATATTCACCTGATTTAGTAATCCCCCCAAAGCCCCCACTAAATAATCCACCACTCCCCAAGGAAGAGTCCCCGTATCCGCTACCCATTCCAGACTGGCTATTACCAAACCCCCCACCACTTTTGGAGTTTCTGAATCCACTGCTTTCGTTCATATTATTAAATCCGCCTCCCATGTTGGAATTTCCAAAACTTCCACTATCAAAGCGGCTACTTTTGGAACCCCCAAAACCTTCCTTCTTTGAGGAACCAAAACCCCCACTTTGGGCCCTACCAAATCCACTGCTTGTCTTTGAGCTGTCAAATGTACGGCCACCATCTGACTGCCCAAACCCACCACTCTGGTTCTTGCCAAAACCTCCAGTATTTGAACCGCCAAAGCTCCGAGTTTGGTTTGTCGAGTCCCACCTGCTACCCGAACCCTTTGAACTGCCGAAACCAGACGTTCTATTGCCAGTTGAGTTGTCACTGCCTCCAAATCTATTGCCACTTTTGTTACCAAAACCCCCGCCAGTTGTCTTCTCACCAAATCCCCGGGACTTAAATCCCCCACCACTGTTCCCATCTTTGGATCCACCAAAGTCATTCTTTGACCCACCAAAACCCCCGCCAAATTTGCTGTCTTTAGGACCTCCAAAGCCTGGTTTTGATCCTCCAAATCCTTGCCTTGATGCCTCAAAATTCTTAGAACTTGTAAATCCAGGCTTGGACCCTCTAAATCCAGTCTCGTTAGACGATTCAAATCCCTCGTTTCCCTCTAGGTTGCCATCATTGGAACTGAATCCTCCACCTTGAGCCCCACTAAAGCCACCCCTACCCCTGGGTCCTGTACCGAATGTTCCCCTACCCCTGGGGCCACCAAATCCTCCCCTCCCTGGTCCACCCATACCACCCCCAGAATTTCCACCTCTCTGAGGTCCTGGAAAGCCAGGGCCTCCCCTCATAGGACCACCAAAACCACCCCTAGGCCCTCCAGGAAAACCTCTTCCAGGTCCCATAAATGGACCGCCACGCCCCCTCGGAGGCCCTCCGCGAAAGGGACCATCAATCCCACCCATCATAGGGCCCTCTGTATCCATCAGACCTGGAATCAAGGGTGGGGGCATAGGGCCTCTAAAAATACAAGAAAAACAAAAGGCTACAAACTTTATCATCCACTAAAATTTTGAAACAACGCAAATTATTGCAAATTACAATTTCAAAACCAAGAAATCATGAGCATACAATATATCTAGATAAATCTCCAAAAGTTTATAAACAAGTCACCTACTTGATGCATATTGCAAATTTACCAACTGTTGCATTATTCTAAAATAGTAACACTTATTCATTATTGTACAATACTCAAACTTATCCATGATTGCATGAAACCAAATAACTATCGTATTACTGTACTGTAGAGTTGTAGTTCTAATTTTCCAAAACTGGTCTATTGGTTTAATGAAACAGGTGAGAACTGCTTGTTAACTGGTATTGAAAATGAATGCAAAATTTACAAATGAAGCATACAGTTTCCACAGTTTGGTCACTCTATGTTAGTATTTTTACTAATAAAAGCTCTGTAGGTTAAAAGGATATGTTATTCCATCAAATATGTAGGCCTTTATAAACTCTACAAATATTTTATTGACAGTTTGAAAGAAAAATTACACAAAAAAGTTATTCAAAGTTGTGGATAGTACATGTTAAACATCCCTTACAACGAACATTTGAAAAATTTTATCACTGGGAAAAAATACGAAAAAAAAAACCAACATCCTTGGCTGTAACTGTTTTATCTTAGAAGGTTGTATTTTACTTCAACAAGTTCTATGTCAGGGGATCATAAAACAGAAGACTGTCTTACCTGGGAAATCCCGGTCCCTGGTTCATTTCAATGTTTTTGTGCAGCTGTGTGATACGGTCCCTGCAAGTACAACAAACTACGCCTGAGAAATGCGATGTATTGTAAAAAATGTCCTACTAAAAATTATATTCATGGAAATTCTGCATCAGGTTATGTAAAGAGTAGAAAATTAGAAATTTCATAAAATTTCTTCTATACTTCTCAGAAAAAGGGTGGTTACAACTAGCCCCTCTTACTGGCATTTTATTTGGCATAAGGACAAAATGCTCTGCCATGTGGTATGTATGGTACAGTCCACTGGTAACTCTGGTGCCCACAGAAAATACTTCTACTAAGTACTGCCCTTTATTAATATTATGTTTTATTGTTGACATTTTTAAAGTTTCAGTTTTTGACAGTCAAAAACTCGGTTTCTAAGCATTACAATCTTGTGTTGCTGAACACTAACACTCTTGTTATGCACCAAATTCTACGGTCCTTACTGACTGAATCCAGTTTATATGCCTGAGTTACTAAGCTTTAGAACCCTGGTTGCTATGTACTTACATCAGACGACTGGCTAACTCCACTGTATGCTGCAGTTCTTCTGACTCTATGAAAACAGCCATAGAGACAACAGTGAGTTCATCAGGTGCACAAGTAAATACAAACAACATAATTCCAGACCCCAAACAAGGCCTGCCATAGGAAGTCATCTGTGCACTCGAGTAGATTCCTCGCATTATTCTTAGACAGTATTTCTTAAACTTGTAACCTATATGTCGTACATGACCCATAATTTAAAACACGAAAAAATTTTGTAGAGATATTTTCTTGTTAATAAACTCCATTTTTATACAACATTAATTAAAAATAGGGATTGGTCATTATAAAAACTGTGTAGATCAGGAGGTCACGAATGCAAAGCTGTTTTGATTCTGGGACTCCGCATTTTAGTGCACCCCAATCAAATACGGACATTTCCAGTAAACGAAACTGCAATAAAAGTCCACAAATGCACAAAAATATGGGGAAATAAGTGTGCTATTTGTTCAAATTTGTATGTTTTGCTAATATGTGAAGGTTTCCTTGTTGACAAGTGACATGGAGGTTATAAAGATTCATAGTTTATTTACCCTAAAACATGGCAGTTCTGCTCAACAAAATAGCAAAATATAAAATAAATATAAAAAAAAATGGGACAAAAACAATGCAATTTCTTCAGGTGTGGGATTTGTTTCAAATATTTTAGTTTTTCCTCAAGTGATATGTGTTGCTTAACAAAGTGGTGGCTCTAAAATCTCATGGTATTTCAGTAATAAGTTCACGATACAAAGACATCAGGCCTAGATCCATCCCTGCTTAAAAATGTATCAGGCATTAGAAAACCTAAAATTCATTTTTAGTGAACAGTTGTGAAATAATTCTTTCCAGATGTCATTATTTCTACCACAATGAAATGAGAGACTGAACGCCATTTTGTTATTTACATCTGCCATGACACACAGTGTCAGAATGAAACTGGAGGCAATGAACTGGTAAAGTGTGAACATTGGTTTACCTAGTTCATCTTCAAAATCCCTGTTATATTCATCTGATGCTCTACGGCGACGCTTGCCATGGCGACCGTAGTCATCATCTGCAAACGAAAAAAACGGGGGAAAAATTAGCAGATTTTATTCATGTTTATTTTTCTGAAAGCAATAATGATATAGAGTAGACACTGTAGTAACACCAACAGTGTAAGCCCATGGAGGTAGAAGTGAAAACCAGATGGGAGGTCCCAACATATGAAAATACCACAGGGGAAGTCAGAACTAGAACCGAATTCTGTAGACAATAAAGGTTCTAGTTGTACCAGAGTCTAATACTTACAAAATTAAACACTCGAAGTTTTCAATTCTGAACAATTTTGATGAAAAAAAAACTAAAGAAAGAAGCTCTAGATGGATCAAATGTGAATTTCAGACCCCAAATACGATGTTAATTTTTACCAAAACAGGCACCCACGTACTTGGCGGTCACACTGAACTACTGTTTAATTAGCAAAACAAACAGGTTAACAGGACTTTGGATTTTTTCATTATTGTATAAGAATACATAAACTTATATTTTGTTTTTTATTATAAAAACTACCCTTCCACAGAATTTGGTGAAAGTTGTATCAAAATGTAGAATTTTAAACTAGTTTTTGCTGTATGAAATCACAAAAACAAACCACTCCTCTTTATCAAGGTAGGAGAGAGGCATGTAAATGCATATCAGTTTTATTATAGAATGGACAACTCCAGTTAATTCAACGCACATATGAATCCAGCATGTTGTACAGCACTAAGCCCTGGAGTTTATCCACCAGTCAAATTACAGGAGATGTTTATACTATATACACAAAAATCAATCATAAACAGATGAGGGATTGAAGTGCAATTTCAATATCGATGTCCAACTCAATATGATCTGCATATCGATCGATATTGAAATATTGTAAGACACTGTACAAATGCATCAATGAAAGCCAGTAATATGCTTCATTTAGCCAAAACAGTGACATCAATATACAAAAGGTGTTTTATGTGATCAAACGATGAAAAAAGCACATTGATCTAGTAATTATAAAGTTTTAAACAGAGCTCACAGTAAATCTCCCAATTCAAGCATATTTATGATACAGCTATAAAGTGGATATAAATTAAAGTACATTTAAACACACTGCCAGGTGTGTCATTGGTAAAGATATTAACTGAATTTAATATTCATGAGTATACATCAACAGATATTGCAACATAGGGAGAAATAATGCCTTTCCCAGGAATAGGTATTTGTAACCAAACCACTGGTGAGGAGGCCATACATATGGATGGAAAGTATGAACTGACCTACATATAGAACTATATGGATGAGATATGTCCATATTACAGTCACTAATAATACATCCATATTAAATGTAGCACCAGAGCAAATTAAACATCATTAAGACCTTTTAAATCACACGTCCATCAAGATGTGATTAATTTTATCACAAGGTTGGAAAACTTGAGATATAAATGTCAATATATAAACATGTAAAAACACACATTTATATTCATTGCATTTTTATCCACACGTTTTAATGTAATATAAAAACAAAAGGTAAAACATATATAGGTGTATTAATCCATTCTCCTGTAAGTCATACACAAGGTCAGTAGCGTTCACAGTGGGTTACTCACTCTGGGTTTGTATATATGTATATCACGATGTAATTCTGCACTATATTTTTGTCGGTTTTATTATTTTTCCGCCTTTTTACACAAATTGCTTTCAGTTGTATATTTTCGACCACACAAAAAAATATAGCAACCTTGAAATGCAATTTGTGTTTATTTACGTGGAAATACGTGCATATTAAATCTGTGTATACATATATAACATTAAAAAGATAAAGTTCATTGTCCTGTTCAAGATTCTTACACTTTGTCCAGCTTTCAGCAAATTGCCCGTCTGTTTTTGCAAATCCCTAGACAAACAACACACGGTTTGTAATGTTGGTAATTTGGGTTTTTAAACAGTATATACTTAGTATATGTGGCTCGAGAGCTAAAAGCTGCAACCTTCAAGGTCACTCCTCAAGGTCACGCAAAGGTCACTACTGCTTCTGAAACAAAAAGTGTCACAAAAAGAAAGATTAGTGCTAGTCTGAAGAAAACTGCAAAAAGAACAAACTCAGTTATATGATGAAAGTGAGGAAATTTGCATACAAAAAAAATAATTGTGATTTACGCAGGTCAAATTACAATAAACATTTCAATGAAAAATGAGAATTTTAACCTTTCAAATGAAATCGTCATCAGGTGAACATTAGCATATAACTGAGTGTGTACACATGAAGGGTTTAGTCAATTTGTACATTTCATACAAAGCTTGGACAAATCATTTTGCTGTTGACAGTGATTTTACCCATACTATGTATGCTTTTTTCTATGGCAAAATATGGACTTGAAACACAGCCACATTCAAAGATATCTTTCATGTCACTGTTAATTAGACTAGAAGTCTATTTTTTTCTGAAATGCATTTCCAGAAAACAGACAGACCCAATCTAATACCGCCAGAGTATTTTTTTTTTTCTGAAATGCATTTCCAGAAAACAGACAGACCCAATCTAATACGGCCAGAGTATATCCTACGCTCACATTGGTCATAATGCTGGGTTTTTAGAATTATTACCTTATTCATCAATTTGGTCACTTTAGTGATGTGCTGAGAAAAATGTTATCAAAAATAACGACACTCTGAGGCACAGTCCAAAACAGTTTAAAGAATAGAACTCTGAACTCTAGAATCTGACTCGTTATCATTGACCTTGACCCCGTGATCTGGATATCCTGTGCACATAAACATCTATATTCCTGGTCCATTCCGACTCGACATTACTTCCAAATCGAGCTGGTGACGGGAGTTACCCATTGGTTCCAGCAATCAATCTATCCTACTTTCTCTCCATCTCTAGAAAGATGGCCTTTCTGTGGTATATGGGCTCCAGTTTATTTTGTGGTAAATAATTCAGAGAAAGCTCCTTCAGCACAAACTTTAGTACAAGTGGACATCCTTTATAAAGTGTGCACCTTCATATGAATAAGTGGAGGGCTCTTCACTCTCTGTCACATGGAGGTCCTGGTCCTGTACAAGCTTCAAATGCCATTTTTTCCTGGATTCCTTGACACCCTTTCCATGGAAAAATAGGATACAACTTGAAACCATTGAAATATATCAATGGAAAAAAAAACTGAAAAAAAAAACAACTGTTTTTAATTTATAGAATTAGACCAAAATATCTCCAGTGACCTGTTTTGAATCTCACCTTGAGTCAGCCAATAGGATTTCAATATGCCAGTCAGCAGACGTGACGTATGCCTTTCAGTGTGGTTTGTGCAATCCCTGACACTTTCTGGTCGCTGGCAGGATTGTTACGGATCCATCAGACAGGTGGCATTACAACACAAATTATGGTACGTCGTACATTGTACATCCTTTGATATATTAGGCCTTTATGTTTTAGTATTTCCTCATTATTATTACTAATTTTGGGGTTTACAAGTATTAAATGATGCAAACCTCAATGTCTCGTCAAGAATTGAAGTATTAAAATGGGAAATGTCTGCTAACTTTGAGCACTGATTGATGTCACTCATACCAGGACACTGTCCATGTATTGTCGTTTTTTTTTTTGTTTTTTGTGGAAGTTTTTTTAAATCTAGGAATAAACGACAATTGCTTTTATATTACTCCTTCAAGCACTGTATTTGTCATCCGTGTTGATTTTATAACCACTGTGTATCTTCCACACTATATACCACCACACATCCCAAGATGTGACAAGTACAGAGTCTACAAGTACATTGTTTGGTGCAGTTTTCTATACAGTTCTAGAATATAATTTTAAATGCAGTCAATATACTTAAAGAACAATGTTGTTTTAAGCAGAAGTAAAACATGGGATCTGAACGCCATCTCTACCAGAAATGTTTAACTGCTGTGTAGAAGGCTCTGCTCAATTGAAGTAACTCTAATCCAGTGAGGTACGACTTCACATACATCATCTTAATTCAAAGTTCTACAGTAGTAGTCCGCCCGTGTCTACAATATGCTTGCATAGGAATCCTATTTAACTCGACGTGGCTGTAAAACTGTTCCCTGAAGAAGAGGGCTTCCACATTGAAAATACAGAGTATTTCAGCCAGTCAGCTACTCCACAGAGACCTTCTTGGATCAAAGTGTCCTCCTTACACTTACATGGTCAAACCAACACAAAGGTCACACTACAGGCGGTCTGCTCACTTGTGATGGTGACACTAGGGTATTTATTGTATATATCTTACTGATGTGAACAAATATATTAAGAGTGAATGTAATACAGTGAGAGTCCTATATAAACTCAGAATGTCTATACTATGGCCAATCTGTCCTCCTTAAACTGAAAACATTGAGAGTTTTGGTGAGGTGAGCAATTGTTTTATGACAAGTTCTTGTCTTTAGCAAAGCTTGTCTGAACCATGTCTGCGATAGGCTGGGATTTGAGCAACTTGTCTGTAAAATAGACAATAAACAGAACTTTCTGAACAGGTCTAAAAACAGTCTGAAACACTGACACCCTTGTAAGTAGGATTCTGTTAAAGTCACACAGAAAGACGTACTCCCCCCCCCCCCCCCCCCCCCCCCCCCCCCGTCCCTCCCCACAATTTACTTCTGTTACCTGAAAACTCTGCTTAATTAGAATTCCCTTTTGAATATAGATGGAAAAGAAAGCCCACCCTATTAACTCCTGTTATCTGGAAATTAGCTTTAGAGTTGAACACATATCTCCAATTTCTTGATCAACAGAGTCCAGTTGGAGTAGAGGAACAAAAAAGTCTTTCCAATTTGACCCGTTATCTCCAATTTTTGGCTCACAGAATTTGATTTTGAGTAGAAGTAACACCCCACCCCCAATTACTCCTGTTATCACCAATGTCTCCTAAAGCGGAATTTGGTTTTGAGTGTAATTAAGAAATCCTCCCCATTTCCCCCCGTTATCTCGAGTTTCTAGTTAAACAAAATTCCCTTTTCTCTCTCTTGAACTTCCGACTTCGCAGAGTTGAACTCTGTCGACAACAACAACAAAAAAAGCATGAGAAACACAGGATTTATACACAGGCTCAAGAAAACTGGAAAAAACAAACTGAAATTAATCCCTGAAAAATAAAACATGAGTTATAATATTACATACAACACAGATGTCAATTTGGGGTGCATGGGAACCCATATTGTCCAAATATTTCTAATTCACTTAAATTACAGGGGTATGATTTTTTTTGAATACCTATTATCAGTCTTTGTCCCTGAGTGTGTCTGATGTTTAAGTTACCTGATTCACCATACTTTTCTGTATGTTCAGACACACGACTGTAGACAGCACTGAATTAATCTACCTTTGAAATGATTCACTTGAAATTATTTCTTGAAAACATAAAATCACCATGTTATTTTTATTTATTTTTATTATCCATCGCGAGCTGTATTTGACCCGTATAGGGGGAAATGCAGAGTGAGATATATATCTATATTGTATACAACTGCGCATCTGTACCATGAATAATTAGTATCAATAGCTTCTAGTTTTCACTAATATCTCAGAAACTATGTAACCTACAAATATGTATTGCATATCATTAGAAAGGTCTTTTTACAGTGATTCTGCTCGACTTCTTGAATAAGAATCCACACAGAAAGGCTGAGAAATTGCAAGTTAAAGTTTGAAGTTCTTGTATTCAATGGTGCCCAGCATTCAATGGTGACAGCATTTTCACTTTCTCTATAGAAATATGAATTTATTTAAGTCATAAATCATGGTGGATAATAAAAGGAAAACTTCCCTATCACTCATAAAGATTAACAATATACCTTATTTATCCGTATTAACGCCCCCTCCCTATTATTATTAGTCCCCCCCCCCCCCCTCGTCTACCTTTGCAAAGTTCATATTTCGGGGTTTTACATCCCTCTGAACAGCCAGCACCTTTGCGATTCCGGGATTCTGAAAAAAGATGCGTTTTAGTGCTTCCCCAACGGAATACCGCTTACGAGAAATAAAGAAAGTCACAACAAAACAAAGCACTTATGATCACAAAAGCAATGAAATCTGCAAAAATATGAGATAAACTTTATAATTTCTTCAAATTTAAGGTTTGTTTCCAATATTTTAAGGTCTCTCGCCATTGTACATGCTGGCAAGCGAGATCAAGGCTGTAAGTGTCCATTATCGCCCATTGCCACTGAACTTGAGAGTTGATTTTTTATATAAGTAATAGTCGCCTCCCCCCTTTTGAAAAATGCATCACCCCCGGAGCGTTTATACGAATAAATACAGTAATACTCTTGCTATGCACTCGTACAATATTGTTATCTTCATTCGTGATGTATTTTTTCTGTATATATCATTCTGGAAGTTTTTCTATTAGACACTACTATTTATAGAGTATCATAAATAGCAGTAATGCTACACTATAAAATCAGTAGTGTTTGGAAATTATGAATATAATACGATATCAATAATGAGTAGTTCATCGGTAACTTTCAAATTGACTGTTTAGATGCCTCCTCAAACATGTTACTGAATTACTGATTCTTACATGAAGAGAGGGCGGGTGTGTGCTGAATGACTTAGAAAAATGTATGTGGGATTCATGAACTACATTTACAAAGTTGGAAGAGGGAACTTGAAGATCCTTATAAATATTATTTTGGGGTGACGTGTGGGGTTCTTCAAAATGAAGTATATTAGATATTTCTACCACAATAAAACAAAGAGGTGGAACACTGGTTTGGGGTGACTTTTTGGCAATATTCAACTCCTATCAGCCCAAAGCATACAAAATGTACTGCATAAGGGAGGTGGGGTTTGGTGGTGGTTGGCACAAGTTACAAGTGTGGTTTATTTACCATTTTCTTCCCAAACACCTCCATATGGACCGTGTGGATGGAGGACAGTGTACACAACACACATACTCTGGGGTGACTCTGGTACACCAGATGGAGGGGGCTGGGGTGACGTATAAAATGTCAACATACACAACAAAGGTGACATTTGAATGTCAACACAGTCTCATATAAAACCCTTAACTGAGCTTAAATATACAGACACTAGAAAGTGTCATTCTAAACTGCCAATACTTCATAAATCACAGGAAATATATGGGATGAAAAACAGAAACACTTGTAACAAAGAAAACTTGACACAAAGTGAAATTCTCAGAAAGTTCAGAACCATGGGGGGAGGAGGGTTAATAGGAAGAGATGTTGGATGTGCTAGAGTATGTGATATTCAACACAAAGGCAACTCCAGCTATTTTTTATTTAAATCAAGTAAACTTCTTTTCAATGTGGTTATTTGTCGGACTATCTATAGCCGACTATGTGACGGGAAGCAAAATTGACATTAATGTGTCTCATGTTTGCAATAATTCCACGAGAGTTTGTGGCCAGCATTGAATTTCACACAATGTGTCAAATTTTACATATCTTACTGTACATGACATTTGGTGAAATATAACTGCGACAAACTGTCACTCTATAATGTCACATGCATTGGTATAAACTGGTTAACATCGCTGAGAACTAAGAGTCTTGTAATAGGTTTTGAACTTTGGAAAATAAAGGGCAAAGTTTTGAATCAAAAAACAAACTTTAGTGAGGTCTTGAAATGAAAATGCAATTAAAGATTAAAGTATTTATGAAGGAAAGTTTATTTATTAATCCTGTCACAGCAACTGCAAAGTTTTCAGCTTCAAGGCACCGATACTGCTGCTATGTGTGGATTTCTCCTGTATTCAAATGTCTGAATCATTTCTCAATGCAAAACACAAAGAATGGATTTCATTCTTGACAATAATTCTAAAATGTTGCTTTTCATTACTATACCAGTACTTTGACAACATTGCAATGACTATGATTTGACTTACAAAACCCTTTCATCCAAACACCCATTTAATGGACACATTTCCACATAATTTTGCACTTTTAGAAGAAAATATGAACAGTCTCGAATGAACTTTTTTTTGAACCTATTGACATTTTCTTTTTGGTCCAGTGGTTTCTGATTAAAGGTTTCATCTTTACCTGTGCCATTGGATATCATTAGATTTTCAGACAAAACCACAAGCATTAGGAGATATTATAAAGACCGGAAGTGCGCAGTGAACGAAAATCCGTCTGTGCGCATAGAATTAGCACGGAGTAAAACCTCCAATAACGGCCAGCTTAGAAACGGAAGTGTTGTTTCGATTGCTTGATTGTGTGTCGGTAGTAAGATTGTCTGCTTTTACGAGAGCGATCATGCATTCAAAACAATATGGCGGCGTCCTTGTTCGTTTCACCTCATCAAAATAAAGGCATGTTTCTTGAAACCAGATAGGCCGGTCTTTATAATAGTAATAAATACCTCATGCTCGGGCGTTTGTTACAGGATATACGCCCGGCAAAAATTCTTTAATAATGCCCTCGCGCCTAACGGCGCTCTGGCATTATTTGGAATTTTTGCCGGGCGTATATCCTGTAACAAACGCCCGAGCATGAGGTATTTATTACTACACTGTACAACTCAAGGATATGTATCAGCCAATAACACAACACCATGACAACATGCTGACTTTGTCAGATTATACTAAATGTCTCATATAGCCATCACTTGTTGCCTGAAATAGAAAATCTTGCTGTATTTATAATAAAAATTATTAACAAGAAGTAAGGCTGTGATAGGTTATCCAGTTATCCCAGAAATGATCAGGATAATGTTGAGACATCCAAAGTAGCGGGTACTTGAATAACTACCAAAATACAGTTTAAATCCATCAATTACCTTTATGTTGACCAATAGTCATTTTTCATGTAATTTCCTTATTTTCAAAGATATCTGGTACATAATTTTTGATAGATACATTTACGTCCACCGGCATATTTGTTTCATTGTTAGCTATGGTTTGTAACCACTAGAACCCTAGTCACTCACTTTGTGGTCTCCGACCATGTTAATCTCTCCGAGTCTCAAAGCCTTAATTCAAACACACAATTACATGCAAGCTACAAGTTTGATTCCTATGTGCAATGAAACATTTATCTGTCCATATGTAACCGTCCACATTTCAGGACTTTTCTGTACCAAAGTTACCTTTAAGTGTACCTTATAAAATATTTCAGTAACAGCTAACATGGCAAATGCAATTAATACTGCAGGATATTTTCCTGCACACACTTAATTCTGCCTAGTTATAGTAACAAACCATCAGGGGTTGCAAACATTCTCTGACATGGTGGTTATAGAATTTGTGGTGTGTAGTTGTCTGTTTGCAAAATAACTTGAAAAGTTATGAACGTTCTTTGATGAAATTTTCAGGAAATGTCACCAATACTATAAGAAACGGATGATTAAATTTTGGTGGTAATCTGGATCACACTCTGCATAAAGGAACTTAAACGGATTTTTTATCATTGCATACTATGATGGTTCTTGGTGGAGGTCGGTACTCTCAAAATGCTCTGCTTATTTATGTTTTATAAAGATTTTGTTATATTTGTGTGATATTGAGTGGCTCTAAATCTTAAGCGATGTGCATCTGAGACCTGACACACCACCACTCTGTCAGTCCAGAAGACGTGGGTTTGAGGAGGACCATTTATCAGTGTACTCTAATCATCTTGAGTTGAACGGTCTAATTTTTACAGACAAATACCAGTCATTTGGACTTCTGAACAACACTGGGTTTATGGCCGTGTTTCAGGTTTTTGGCCAAGTTTGTGTGATACATTTGTCGGGTTCTTGTAATTAATGCACCATAAGACGTTACTTAAATCCACCCCAATACTCTAAGTACCTCAACTGCTATGCTTACAGCCCCTGCTTACCCTTGGCCCAGTACTTATAAGTTATAACCCTGGCTTGCCTCAACCCCTGTACACAGAACATTGGATTTTTGCCATGTTTGTACTTATAACCTTTGCTTATCTTCAACTCCGTATTTCTAGCTTTTGGTTACCTCTAACTCTGTACCACTAGCCTTTGTTTACTTCCACTTATTTACTTAATATAGCCTTTGTTATCTACACCTGTGTGAGTCCTCGCATGCCCCATACACCTCTAGTTTCTCCTTCTGTTTTACCTCAGTGTTGTAACAGTAGGCTTGATTTTGCCTATCCCTCCCACCCCCATAACTTTTACCTTGTTTTACTTACCTTTCTACTGTTGGACTTTATTTTGCTGACTCCTGTACTTTTCATCTGTTCTACTTATCTGTAGCTGTAACTTATGCTTTGCTTATCCCTGTACTTTTGACCTTTGTTTTAGTTAGCCTAATACCCAGTGACCTTGTTTTAGTTAGCCTAATACCAGTGACCTTTGTTTTAGTTAGCCTAATACCAGTGACCTTTGTTTTGCTCACCTTTGTACTTTTCATCTTTGCTTTGCTTATCTCTTTACTCGTAACATTTCCTTTGCTTACCCCTGTACTTGTGTCCTTTGTTCTGTGCCACTTTCTTCTTATGTCTGTCACTCTGGAAGTGCTGTTCGGCCTGTTTGCCTGAATTGAGTACCATCTGGCACACTCCGCACGAGATCTCCTCCGTCGTCTTGGAGCGGTGCTTTTTGCCAGCGAGGTGCATCTCCAACTGCTCCTCCGACATGAACTCCATGTCACAGTCCTCACAGTAAATGTCAGGGTCTGAAACACAAGGTCACAGTCCTCACAGTAAATGTCAGGGTCTGAAACACAAGGTCATTACAAGGTCAAACTCTTCCACAATCAGTGACAAACTCTCATGAATGCTTTATACTACAGATGGGTCGGTATCAAAAATGTGTACATGGGGAAGTTGCCAATGCAAAAATGTACCGATTTTGGGACTCTGCGTTTTATTAAATCCCAACCAAACATAGACGTCTCCTCTTAACAACATCACAATAAAAGTCCCCAACTGCACAAAATACAAGATAAATATGTATAATTTTATCAGATTTCTGATTTATTTCCTAGTATTTTAAGTTTTTCCTTCCATTTTATGTGTTGACAAGTGAGATTGAGGATATAAAGTGTCACTATGAAAACATGGCAGTACTGCTAAACATTTCACTACAAAGTCTGTAAATGCATGAAAAATAGGATAAAAGCTTAATATTTCTTCAGATTTTGAGTATGTTTCTAATATTTTAACCCTTCCTCCCATTATATGTGTTGACAAGAGAAGTGGTGGTTTTAAATTCTTGTCACAGTATTTCATTAAAATGCTCCTGATACTGAGATACCGGGTCTACCGACCCTACTTTATAGTACAATATTACGGTCCCATTGACATTAATTTTTCATAAGATATATCTCGACACAGAAGATCTTATGGAGGTCAACACCCTCACGATGAAGGCTGTCCATGCAAAGGCAGGCCATAAACGTAAGGTCATATCTAGGATTCTAGGGGACAATGAAGTTGTACTAAGGTCACAATCAATAGTCCCAATCCAGGTGACACAGTCATATGACTTGCAATAGAGGATGCTGGAGATACAACAACAGGGCTGCTACCCCTAGCAAGGAGCCTCCAAAGTCAGTGGTGAATCAGCTGTTGTAAAACTGCTAAGGTCTGCCCTACAATTAACATTCTTCTATATAACTCAAGCACATGTGAAAATTCCAACCAGGAACACAAAGCTTGAAAAGAAAAAGTGATAAAAATTTGAAGTCAGAGAAGATGAGGAGACGTAAATTTTCACAAAGAATTTCCATGATGCAAGTCGGAGGTAGAGGGGTGAGGGGTAGGTCCTTCTTCATTCTGGTGTTGATGTTTGAGGTGTAACTTGGGGAGAAAAGAGTCGTCGTGTATTTGTCTGGCAAGAAATGACCCAAATCTATGTAAGCTTAGGTTTACCAAGTAATTCATGGATTTAAGCAATACATTAACGCTTTTAGGAAGTATTCCTTTTAATGCTTTGTACTTAAAGTGGGACTACTTTCAGCTGACTAGTTGACCTATTACACGGTTAGTTGATGGAACTTACGTACCTGTATTAACCAGTTTTTCTGGCAGTTCGTCTGGGTTGCCGCCAGCCTGTAGGAACTTCTTGGCGTGCCGTTCACTTTGTAAATGCACCTCGAGCTGTTTCTCTGAGTTGAACACCAAGTCGCACACTTCACAAGGACGCTCCTGTTTGCCTCGGAAAGCCAGCTTGCCCTGCAGGAATGAAGAGTGAACACACTAAAGCTATCGTCCAAATACTTGTACAAGCACGGATACTTGTACAGTGTCAAGTATTTGTATTCAGTATTATACCAGCACGGATACTTGTACAGTTCCACTGCTACAAAAAGTACTTGCGTCCCTGTAATCAGTATTGCATCACTACTGACACTTGTATAGTACATTTGTGTGAGAAAGTACAGGAGTACTTTTATTCAGTATTGTACCAGTTTTGTCACTTGTACCAGAATCGCTCATTACTCCCATTGACGATAAAGTCAGATTTTGTTCAAAAGTGGGGGTTGGATTAATGATAGTAAATATAGCAATGAAATACTCAATTTCAGTGTACCTTTGATGCAGTAAGCATTTTCTAAAGTATTAATGGCTATTCCACCCTTCATTACATTGATCTGGGGTTTTTCCTCTTGAAAAACATGAGATTAGTTAGAGGAAGTCAACAGGAAGTGTGATAATTACTGTTGTTAAGAAGAAATCTGAGCCAAAAGCTGTAATAATTTACGCATTTTTAATTTGTTTTGTTGTGATTTTTGTAAAATAGCATGATTTTTTATTTAACATACTTTACAACTTACATGATACCATTACTTGTAGGAAAAAAAGGTGTGAAACTACTGATTTTTTTTTGCAAAATTTCCAATGTCTATCTCTGAGTTAGAAGAGCCATAATAAGACTCATCATCTGACTCAAAATCAGAGTAACAAGGGTCATAGGTTACTGCCGAATTTTTAGCATCATCAACAATGGAAAAAAAAATAAGTAAAAAAGAAGGAAAAAAAAATCTTCATCAATGGCCTGGTCATTAGTCAATCTGAACATTTTCCCTTTATTTTTATACATTAACCAACCAAATTCTTCTGTTGTTCCATCCAATAGTTTACCCAAGAACGTCATCAAAATCTTATCAGACAAGATGTTAAATTGTACTAATGAACTAGAAAATAGCATCAGAGACGCCTGTACCCCACAGCATAGGGAAATCTTTTTAACACCATGAGATATAGAAGTACTGTATCAGTACAAAGTTCAGGATATTTTCAGAGCATGCCTGTCAGTTATATAAAGGTCCAAACAATGTTGAAATAGAGAAAGTAATGGCTAAGAGAAAGATAATGCATGTAAAGATGAAGTATAAAAACAAGACAATTCAATAACAAGATGACAGCATTAATTAGTAGACTAAACATTACGACACTCTTTATCTACATCTAGCACGTCCGAATTATGGTTTGGATGTTTTGAATATTACCATGCATACAGAAATGGTAATACATTCAATGAATGCTTATTTGTGGTGTTGGAGCAAAATTCCACAATGGGAAGTTGAAAAAGTAAAATTCTTAATGAATTCTAATATGACTTCAACAGTGCTTAATCTGCATGAAAAGACAGACCCAAAGGTACAAAAAGATTTTAAAGGTCAAGGTCACTACAACAAGGTCAAATCAAGGTCACACCATGATGCTACACACCTACCACCCCTAACCAATGTCCCTACCAAGCATCAACTTCCTACACCTTACAGTTTCCAAGATATAGCCCGGACCGAGATATAGCAAGGACAAGATTTTATAGGTCAAGGTCACTACGGCAAGGTCAAATCAAGGTCAGATCATTAAGTTGCACACCTACACCCCCTAACCAATGTCCCTACCAAGTATCAACTTCCTACACCTTACGGTTTCCGAGATATAGCCCGGACAAGATTTTCAAACTCAAGGTCACTACAGCAAGGTCAAATCAAGGTCAGACCATGACGTCGCACACCTACACATCCTAATCAATGTCCCTACCAAGTATCAACTTCCTACACCTTACGGTTTCTGAGATACAGCCCGGACAAACTTTTTCCCGCCGCCCTCCCATCCGGACACCATGGGTGAAAACAATACCCCAACAGCCCTTAAGGGCTGTGGGGTAAATATGAAGTCAAACAGCCTAAAATACACCAAAATTGATCAAAACAATGTTTCAAAAAGATGAAAATCAAAGCCTCACACAGAATATTGTTTTGATTTGGATGGCTTATATCTTAACAGCGAAAATGTTTTGAATGGTTGTCGCGATGAGCCAAACTCAAAATTGACAAGTATGTTACAATAAGGGCAGGATTGTAGTGAGCAGCAACCTCAGCATACACAACATGAACTTCAACAATATGAAACTAGAAATAGGACACCCTGTTGATAGTAGGTGCGAATAGAAACAGGATAGCATAGAAGAACACACATTATCATGTGTAATGTCCACCCCATGAACCTTGCCCAAATTGTACAGTAGTCTTACAAGACCCTGTTTCATTTGTAAAATATATCAATGATGCTTAAATATTTATTAGTGTAGATGTAAATTATTTCAGCTTCATGCCTTTTTGCATTGGTTGGGTCGAAAATTTTGACGAAATCACTCTACCTTGCACGGTTAAGAAGATAGAAGCAAATTCCTGTTTTTCTATTTTTGGCAAAAATTTGAAAATTCAAAATGGCCGCCATTTTTAGGAAAAGGAAAATTTTTTGAAAATTGCCAAGAGTACATTTCTTAGATACCCTATGGGTCGAAAATTTCAAAGAAATAACTCTATTTTGCACGGTTAAGGCCAATTTGTGTTTTTCCATTTTGGGCAAAAATTCGAAAATTCAAAATGGCCGCCATATGTGGGGAGGGGAAAATTCTTGGAAAATTGCAAAGAGTACGTTCCTTAGATACCCTGTGGGTCGAAAATTTCGACGAAATCGCTCTATCTCACACGGTTAAGGAGATAGAAGCAAATTTGTGTTTTGCCATTTTTGGCAAAAATTCAAAAATTCAAAATGGCCACCATTTTTGGGGAGGGGAAAATTTTTGGAAAATTGCAAAGAGTACATTCTTTAGATACCCTGTGGGTCGAAAATTTCGACGAAATCGCTCTATCTCGCACGGTTTAGGAGATATGAGCACATTTGCCTTTTTCAGTATTCAAAATAGCCAATTACTCATTTATTTAATTAATTACTCACTCATCTATGAAGCAATTCCCCCCAAAAGCAATCCCATACAAGCTATTAACCCAATGAACCTCGATACCAAATTTCAGAAAGCTAGGCTTAATAGCATTCCTTAAAATGTCTGGAAACCAAAGAGCTACTCAAAAGTAGCAAAGTAGCTATTACTCAGTTAGCTACAGAGCTATCATCACCAAACACAATCCCATACAAGCTATTAACCCAATAAACCTGCATGCCAAATTCGGTAAAGATAGCATAAGAACTGTTGCCTAAAATGTCTGGAAACCAAGTGGGACGCTGGACGGCGGAAAAAGCAAAAATAACATGTCCACCCCCCAGTGGGGTGGACATAATAAATAGGAAAATCAGCCTTAACTTCTTAATAATGCACAGACTTTATAATCCACACAACGTCAACATTATTCAAAAGTTAATTCAAGGTTACTTTATGATTTAGACTATAAACACCACCCTACCTGCACCAGGTATTTTCTCACCTGCATATTCTCTAGGAAAGCGGCTGCCACAGGGTCATTTGGGTCCAGCACTATCTCATCTGCTACGTATTCTATCTCTGGCTCTGCTGACTCTTCCTCCTCTTCTCCTTTCTCCCCCTTCTCACCTTGCCCTTCTTCCTCTGGCTCAGGTTTTTCTTCTTTAACCTCAGTCTTGGTCTGTTCACCTGTTGCTGCATCATCTTCTGTGGTTTTTGCCGCTTCTTCTCCCATTTCTGTCTCACTCATGTCATCGTCTTCTTCGTCTGAAACCCAGAGATCTGTTGCCATAGAAACTATAACTTTGCCACCACGACGGACGGACGAATAGTGGATATCATTTGGATTGGAAGAATTCCATTGGCTGCAGTAACTATGGGAGGGACACAGATAAGTGTCAATGGAAACCTGATCACCAAGACAAAAGATTGATGAAGGGAGGCCTTTAGCAATGGTATCAGAATGGGAGAATGACATGGTTGTTACCTTGGTGACAGGGTTGTCCTGGGAAGGAAATGAAAACAATACAGAAAGAGTGAGGAATCTTAAGGGCTGGGGCTGTAAACACTGGGTTTCACCTGCTGGAACATTTGTACTGGACTGGAAGGGATGTGGAGATTGTAAGCACTTGGAGGAACCATTTTGGGTGATTCCTGGAGGCAATTTATTGGTTTTTGGTCCTTGGATGCATAGACTGTTAGAATTCAGTTTCTGCAGTTTAGATTTATCTGAGTGCAAGCACCAGGTTTCTCTGTCGACTGTTTTTGGGGTGTTGCAAGTGGCCTTATTGAACTTACGTAGTTTTGATCTGAGGCCCATGACTTTTGGTGCTGCACTGTCCAAGGTTTGCTCAGTACTGTATCTATCCCTGAATTCCTCACTTGTCTTTAGTGATTCAGATTTCAACGCTTTAGTGCTTTGTTCCTGAGAGATGTCAGTTTTACCAACAGCTGTACCCACTTCTTTATTGTTGAAAAAGCTGCCTTTTTCCATATCAAACTCCTGAAAGAATTCAATTTCCTCAGAATCCCTGTTTTTATTTTCTCTTTCCCTCATACTGTGGTTATTGTTCTTACTGTTAGCACAAAACTCTCTGCAAAATTCAATGTCCCCCTCGCTGTCATGTTCTCTGGTGCATTTACTGTTGTTATTGTTACTGTTCATACTAAACTCTGGGCAGAATTCTATTTCCTTAGAATCCCTATTTTTATTTTCACCTTCACTTATCCCTTCACAGTCATTATTACTGTTTGCATAAAACTCTCTGAAGAAGTCATTCCCCTCAGAATCACCGTTTTCAATGTCACATTCTCTGGTGCATTTATTGTTGCTATTGTTACTGTTTACACTATCATAAAAACACTGAGGCACTACATAAGCTGTGGGTGAGCTAGCAGTCTGAGCGGAACTCTTTACACCCATATTTGGAGTGAAGGCACCAGAAAGCAAGGCTGAATTAGCCACGGCCCCAACCCCACCGTAAGCCAATGCCTGGTTGGCATTAAGGTCTAAAGAAGGCACCATGGCAAAGCTCTGGTCAGTTAGAAGCACAGGGGAACCTAACGTGGAGGTTAAGTATGACGGGTAGACAGCGGATTGATCACCTGGGGAGGCAGGGCTTGCATAATGTGCTGCTGTGGGGTTTGCATAATGAGTGGAGGCAGGCCCTGCATAAGGAGTGGGGGAAACAGGACTTCCATATTTGGCAAGGGGGGCTGGGCTAGCATAATGAGCTGCTCCAGGGGTGGTACCTGCATAATTAGCTAAGGAGGTGGGGCTTGCATAATGAGCTGTTTGAAGGGTATTTGCATACTGAGCTGTTGGTGCAGGACTTGTGTAATTAGCATAATACCAGCTGGGTGAGTTCTGTAGTATCCCTTTGTAGGAGGTAGGAGATGGTTGTACATTATTGTGTAAAGCACCGGTCGTGGACACAGTGTGTATTTTATTCACCTGAGTTTTATTACTGTTAGAGTACAAGGTCTGCTGGTGGGATGAAGAAGAAACCTGTGTACTGTTCAATGATATTTTTGAGCCCTGTAAACTATTCAATGACCCTTTTGACCCATCCGACCTCAAACTAGTTAGTCCTCCTGTAGTCTTAGTTTGCATACTTTCAAGTTTATCCTTAGTTACATGAGCCATCACTCCAGTATTAATCACACTCCTGGGTGCTGTTACTGAGATACTCTGACTTGTCAGTGGCGCCACTGTGTGGCCACTTTGTGTACTATTAGTCTGCCCTGTGCTCTTTTCACCACAAATCCCTCTCCTGTCTGTGGTATAGTTGATGTTCCACTTAATGGCACACTGCTTCACCTCCACATTTGTGTCACTGTACTTCTGTCCTGTCATACTTTCTGAGTTCAATCTCTGTACATTCCCTGTAGGTTCACCCTCCCTACTTAACCCCCCTGACACTGAGCTCCGCAAGGCTGGACCGCTGTCTGCTTGCTTCACACCCTGCTTCTCCTTATTCCAAGTCACACAGCTGTCAGTCCTCATTAAGCAATTGTTTGAACCACCTGAGTCACTCTTACTACAGTTCCCAGCTGATCCCTGCATTGTAACACCATTTAACCCTGTCATACTCTTGCCATCGAGTCTCATTAACCCTTTCACCTCTCCTCCAACAGTCCCAGCTGTCTTTAACCCCCTCACTTCCACCCCATTCACCTTCACAGATGTAAACCCCTTCATCCCCACCTCTCCTGTTTTATTCTCCTCCACTCTTGTATTTGTTATTAAACCCTTCTCCACTGATGTAGTTTGACTTTCAGTTGACCTTTGACCTACAATGTCCTCTTTTTGATCGCCCTCTCTTCCCTCTACACCCCCTTTACCCTGAGATGTTTTACACCCTTTGCTGTTTACCAAGTTAGTCAGTTTTTCAGCAATTTGTGAATCTTTCTTCTCATTTGAGTTCCCTTTATCAACATCCTTGCCCTGATTATCAGCTTGAGAACCTTCCATCTCTTGGGATTCCCCAGGGGGATTCCCTGGAAATTCCCCTGGGGAATCCCTATCTTTCGGCTTGTTCTCCCCCTCCTCAGTCCCCCCACAGTTGCACACTTCACATTTGTACGGCTTCCACCGTCGTCTATAAAACACCCTTCTTTTTTTGGTGGGAGGAGCATCCGGGTCAAGGGGTGGGGCTTCAGGGTCTTGATTGACTGCCGCCTCTCCAGTGTCTGGTAGAGTTTTCTGGCTGCAGTTTTCTGGGCTAGCCTCCTTGTCCGGGGATTCTTTACCCAGTCCGGATTCTGACTGGGAGCGCTCTAAATCTTTACAAATACAAGGGTAACGCCTCTTACCTGGAAATACAAAAAGAAAAACTGCAGGTTAGTACAATGGTATGTCATCGTCTGATTTCATAAAAAAACATCTATGGGATGCTTGCAGATCATAAACTAGCACAGGATCAAAACTCAACAACTCCAGATGTTTTTGAACTGTTTTGAACTTTCAAATTTGGTTCACAAGAAAAATACCTAAAAATGCCTTTAAAATGTGATAAATTTAAGTTTTTATTTAGTCAGTCCATTTAAAATAAGTCCACTATTTTGAACTCCTAAACTCTTCAACTAGGAATGAATATCACATCCTCAGAATGCCTTTACCCTGCTCTACTGAATTTCCACTGGAGTAACTACACTTTACTCGTCCCTTGGCATTCAAGATAATGGGGTAAAACTGTTATTCAAACTGACACTCAAGTTAACAGACCGTTGTTGATAAAGTTTTTGAAGTGTTTCTAACTTCCTGTACTCTGCAGGAGTAGTTTGTGTATTTATGAAACCTGGTGTATTTCAAGCTTCTGACTTATTACCTGTACTTCAGTACACTTTTCACAAAGTTGCAACAATCTGGATATACTGTATCATTTTGCACAGTATGTAACCCTTAAAGTGGATTGAATACACAGGAGGAATATACAGAAAAAGGGGATTTAGAACTGTCTTGGAGAATCTTCACACAAAACCAGTGCTGATCAAACTCAAAGATTTATCCTGGAGCAATTGTTTAGATCTTGTTGAGTACGAGTAGAAGCTAAGACAACGCCAACGTTAACTGGCTTATACTGATTCACACTTCCCTGGTCAGACACTCTTATGAAGCCATACATGGAAATGAGTCTTTAAGGATGGTGTTACACTATTTCATATTGATATCATCCTGAACATATTGAACTCTTTAAAACTACTGTGGTACTATCTAAGCTGTTTTCAATGGTCTTCATTACGCGAGTTTCACATGTTCTAGACCTTTTCTTGACATTTTTTGTCAGATTACTTTAGACATTATACCATAGAAGTGAGAATGTAACATTATTGTCCATGACTGTTTTGGATGTTTCTGGTGATGTGTCACATTTCTTACAGTTTCCTTTATCTCAGGGATGTTAATAGCATCTTACTTACTATTTCTCACTCAGGGGTCAATCATTTGTGATAAATTGTTCCAGAATAAAATAACTTCTTTTCATTGTGATAAACTAAGAAGAAATGCCAACACACTCATTGGAAACAAGCTCACTTCTGCAGACTTCCACCCTGACATCAGTTGCTGTGTGATTACTACTGACACATGTGCCGGAGAAGTGTGAATGCAATATTACGGTGCTAATATTTTTGCATTTTGGAGAACTTTTTGTCAGATGATATAAAACATCCCCCCTTTAAATTGATGAAAGTGGATCATTCTGAGCAAGCTGTCTGTATAGATGTACTGCAAAAATATTCATCTTTGTCCGTACGTGATTATATCCACAGAAAAGCAGACGTCCTGGTGAAAAATATCCACTGACAATATACACTGATGCATCCCAGTCTCTCCAGGTCCAAAATGTAGAGTAAAGGCTTGTCCAATGTTCTATCATCCCAAGATTTGATTTTATGACAAGCTAGACATGTCCTCCTATATTTGTGTTTACATGTTCGAGATTTGACTGGCCCACTTATTGACAAACAACTGTTGATACTAAACATAAAGGTCTTTTTATAATGTTTTGTTTAGGTGAACATTTACAAACAAACATGTCATGAAACACTATTGTTTAAATGCTCAAATTTTCCAGGTGGTGAAAGAATCGGGTACAATAAAACTTTAAGAAACAATTTAATATCAAAGAAGAAATGACTTTTCATTTTGGTGTGTCTTAACTCTTAAGCACCTGTGTGTTATTTTCATGTATCAGATACATAAAAAACACTCTTTTCTCCCAGAGCAGAAAGTCCAGAGAATATATTGGCATCTACAAGATATGTGGGCACAAGTAAAGGTTTTTCCTGATTGTTATTGACTGAGTTAAACCTTTTATATTTTAACCTTGTGTTTTTACTGCTTTAGCAGAAACCTGGTTGATGTACTTCTGGTAATCTAATGACCTTTGACATGACATATTGTGAAGGTAACCATGGGCAACCAGACATCCAGTGGTGTCAGGCGTGACAAATTAAATTGTTGTTTAACCAAATCAGCACATTATTGGAGTTTCTGGTAAACAGTTGTCAAAACACTTTATTCTATCTCATCACTCATAAATCAGCAAAGTATTCATTAATTAACAAATAAAATGAACTTTTTTCAATACTGCTTGTCAATTTATTGGTTTCGGTAAACTCTGCTAGCCCATATATGCTGGAACTATTAGCCTCATTCTGATTTATAAAAAAAGAGATATTTACAATAAATAAGGATACATAAGATGAGGAGACTTAATGATTATCAGTTCATAAAAGTGAATATTTGGAAAAAGAATGTCATATAATTGAGGTTCTAGTATTTACAAATCATACTTCTATCCAATCACACAAAGGAACTAACATTTCAGGCTTTTGAAGCTACTTGACAATGATCCACAATAACATTCATTTGCTTCAAAACTTCCCTCTCCAGACTGAAGTTAAACTGTCCCCCATGGCAGTAACTGCTGAATTATTCACCCTCTTGTTGAATGTGAGGCCATACTTTAGCTTAATGCAACACTTATGTGTTAAATCTGATCTCCCACCAACATCCAATTTCATTAAATGGAATTACACGAGTTTTTATAGACAAAAACATCAGATGTAATAGATTCTGGAGTTATTTGCGTTAAGTACAAACACTTTCATTTATTGCTGAGTAAGTAACTCCACCTAATACTAGAATTGCACTTCTCTGATACAAAGTCCTGATATATCCCGGTTTAAACATATAGACATCACTAACATGGCAAAAAAGATGCTATTTTCTCCCCAATACAAAACCCACATTCAACTAAAAATATGGGAAATTGATAAAATCTATGGTAATGTATTCACATTTTTTTTGCATAGTTACATGATCTTATGGTAGGTTTCACAGAAATCTGAAATGCACCCACATCATCTCATATGTCTCTGGATTCTGATTTGCTTGTTACAGTCTGTCATATGATAAAGTGCTAAAACATTACTCATCACATTAAAGCACATGAGCGGTTAGAGTTCTCGCCTCCAACCTCTGAGGCCGCCGGTTCGAATCTTGGGCCGGGCGCTTCATGTTGGAAAGTTGGTAGTTACTTGCCGAAACCCGGTGGTTTACAGTGCAGTATGCACTGGTTTCCTCCACCTGTAAACTACCCGTCGCAATATGACCCTGGCTGTTGAACGCGACGTAAAACAAATAAATAAACAAAGCACATGACCCGCTCACTGTCCGATCTCCAAAATGTGCTGTTACAAATTTGTCAGGGATAGTAATTCAGGTTAATGAGTATCTAAAATACTCCATGTATTATTGTATTGGTTAGTAGAAATAACACATGTAATGCTTATACACTGGAAGTGAGAATATTTTGAAACATTTCATTGTCTTAAATAATATTATTACAGAGATTCAAAAACTTCTGTGCTCTGTTTTTACACAATGGAGTTGTACAGACTCCTGATGGCCAGCCCTTATCGCAGACGATAATGTGGTTAAGTGTGAACCCAACTGAAGTACCCACCAAAGAGAATTAAGCCGTTTGTGTGCTAACTCTTTAATAATGCAAAGACGATCAATTTTATTCAGTTTTGTTAAAGAAAATTTGTTTTACACCTGAAAGACAATGAAACCGATGCATATTCAGTCAATTCATATCTGGTATAAAAGAATTCACAACCGATCAAATTTGTTAGAATTTCATAAATTATTGTTTAATACATTTAAAACACTGGAGAGTACCAGTAATACTTTACATTAATTACTGGTTGAACTAGTGATAGAACGGTTGTCTACAGACATTGAATGCTTGGTCAAAATTCAAACAAGTAACGATGATCGATCTGGAAGTAGTGTCCATCCATTCATCATTATTACTGACCTTCCCTTATATATCGCAATATCCACGGCTTTTCAAAAAATATTTTATGCAGTTTTCTTGAATAAACTGACCTCATGACAGATTTGTTATGAATTTCGGGTTTATTATGTCTACCGCCATATTTACAGAAAGTGAGTGTTTTTCGTAGATTCTAAATGTCGGAACACTCTTATTTTTACTGAATGACCTAAAGTTTATCCCGGAAATGATATAACCAATAATAGGACGATTAATCGACCATGAAAATTGGAGGTGATTCCCAACACTAGGTTGAACCATGTTCAGGTGTAATTGCAAAGGGAACCAAGGTATTAAGAAATCTACACAATGGGCAGAGTGTCTCTGAGCAAGATCTGCTTCTGTGTGAAAAGTGGATTCTACTGAACACCCTGAAAATTTAACACCTGCCAACACCTGGTCCTCATCTCCCAACACTAACCCTATCCCTGACTTTATTGCAAGTCTTTTCTTATAACCAACTTTAGGCAATGATAATCTCAGTTTTGACACTCTATGTAGTATAACCATTGGCAGTCGGCATAGAAGTCATCAATACATGTCAAGTATTAGGTACAAGTCTCATTAAATAATAAACAAAGTTAGTGTCAAAATCTTTGTTTATCGATATGAAGATACAGGTTAAAAATCATTAAAACTGTTTGGAAATAAGGAAAACAAACCAACCCACCAGAACTTCTCACTGCTGCCCAAGTTAGTAGTTCTACATTCAAACCTGTGGCTCACAAATTAACTGGTGAATATAATGAACACTCCAGCGGGTGAGTTATTATAGGCCATAAGACTCCTACCCTCAAAAAACACGAGTCCACAATTTGAATGTCCCATTGTAATTATAGATGACAGATAATCCAAGGTCAGAACTCAAAACAGGAAGAATAGGTTACTGGCACTTAGCAATTGGATGGATTTGTAATTATCTAATAAGTACAATGTGTACACATCCCTAGAAGTAAAATGAAAGTAAACTGAATTACTTTGAATAGTTACAGTAATATTAATAGCCAGTTTGCAGTCATTAGTCTGTAATTGTTGACAAGCCCTGTATTATTCAATTTATTATCTCATATTTTCTGACAATCTATGAATAATGAAGTATTCCTGTCTTCTCTGTTCAAACTCATACTGTTTATACATGTCACACCATGACCTAAGTTTCCATGTGTCATTCTTCTGTCAGAAACCAGAGACTGATGCCACCTGTACAGTTAGATCCGATATAGATTATTGAACAGATCCAACCTGGTCTAATCAGAATGTTTAACTACTGGAAGTTCAAAACTAAATTTATATGAAATCCATTATGTAGGTTTTGGAATATTAGCCATGAGAGAGGTGAGTGTGTGACCCACCACACCACTGAACCCCAAAACACAAACTTTAAGAGTAGTTTTGCAAATAAGGAAATGTGACATACACAATCATACATTAGGCTACAATGTATGATTTCCCATCTGTAAGTCACAAAATACAGGTATATAGAATAGAAGTAGAAACATTTATATAGCGCAAAACTGATGCAACATCCTCTAATAAGCTTGAGACCGAAAAGAGAAAGTCCAGGGACATGTCGGGTCAAAATCCAAAATTACTGCCTGCTAGGGGAGATGTACTTTTAGATATCCCTTTAATTATTTACAAATGTGAACTAAATAAGGATGAAAAGGTACAAAATCACCTGCTTTATAAAAGCCCTTTGTTTGTGCCTGAAGCAGCTGACCATTACGGGGGTGGGGGTGGGGTGGGGTGGTATTCAGCCTGTATATATGAATTATTGTGACTGTTTTATGTGGACTCAATAATTGTTTCCAGAGGGATGTAATTTTGTGCTTTGCAGTTGTCTGATCCACCAATGCTTGTAAAATACTTGGACAAATTTGTAACTGGAACATTTACTTTCCCTTCATTAAAAAGATACAGAGTTTCCATAAACTCAGTAACTAAAGACTTGTTACTCAAGATACTAAAGCAACCAGTTTTAAAGGACAGGTAAGATACTGGACAAAAATGTACAAAATAAAAATCTCCCGAATGCTTTTATATTTTCACTATGTATCAATGACGTAGGTCAAGGCCATATCTATTTATATGCCACATAGGCCAAATCTATTAATATTAATCATGTCATTTCCCAATGTTGCTTGTGCGTATAGCTCTTACCAGTACTGGATCCCTAGAGTATCAGAAAAGTCTAGAACTGAGACCCTCGCTGATAAAAAAAAAAAAAAAAATCAATCAATCACATTTTGGTTTGACCACAAGATATTTCCCAGGATAAATAACTGGGACGACCTAATTCTTTCTAATTCTAATAGTACTTTTATAGCGCTTAATCTCTATCTAATGATAGACTCTAAGATGCAGAAAGCCAAAATCAGAGATCGTAATCGTTAAATCAGGGAAATTGCAGGGGTCGACACCACGGAGAGACAAAATTGCAAATTTTAATTAGTAAATTAAATTTTTATTAGTTAATACCTTACCTAACAGACGATAGCTATAGTCCGGCGCCAGCCGGTGCCGCCAAACGCCAGAAAAAAGACGTCCTGAGTTTCACCTCCGGCCGGACCGGTACACTCCAATCCACTCGCCAGGTGGCCTAGTTCCTGCTTTATTCGCCAGAGGAACGTGACGTCATAGCATCTTTTTCGTCCCTAAATTAGGTAATGGAAGCTGAAAAGCGGGGAAGGCCGGGTGGGAATCTCCCGTCTGTTAGGTAAGGTATTAACTAATAAAAATTTAATTTACTAATTAAAATTTGCAATTTCATTGCGTTAATACATCTTACCTAACAGACGATAGCTAGAATAACTACCCAGTGGAAGGAGGGCAGCTTCTTGAGGACTAGAAGGAACTCTATAATTAGGCACGTAACCTCTGGCCCGGTTGATAAAGAAGCTCAAAACTGCTCCTTAAGTTACCAAGCAGTGCCACTTTTCCTCCCCCCCCCCTTTTTTTCTGCTCTGAGAGGAGGAAGAGAGAAGAGTTCAGTCCTAGGGATTCCATTGAGACCGTAAGAGTGGAATAAAGGTCTCATACTAATAGCCTCAGGCCAACTAGTAAAAAACCTTAACTATTATGTACATTATTTACAAAATAGGAGCCTATAAGGTTCACTGGTGGATCTGCTGTGCAGCCACCACTGGACCTAGGTGAAAAAGCTCCGAATCTGCCCACGCCACATCTTTAAGATAGAATTGAGTAAAGGTGTTGTGGGATTTCCAGTGGCATGCAGCTAAGATCTGGTCTAGCGAAATGCCACCCTGAAATGCTTTCGAAGCCGCGAAGGCTCTAACGTCATGTGCCTTCACCTGATGAAGGGTTAGAGATTCCTGATCTGATAGGTCGTAGCAAAGGATAACCGTCTGCTTGATCCAAGATGAGATCGTAGCAGGAGAAATATCCTTCGTGAAACCCTTTTTGAAGGAGACAAAAACCAGCTCCTTTCCTTGCCTGAGATCTTGAGTTTTGTCCAGATAGTAGCGCAAAGCTCGAACTGGGCACAGTGACCTGTCTTCTTTCAAGGATTTGTCCAGAGTAGGAGCTAGGGCTGGAATAACCACTGGAGCCACGCACTCTGGACCCTCTTTTGCTAAGTGATTTTTCGCCAAAAAACTTGGTGAAGGGTAAAGGGACACCTTAGTCCAGTCAGCTTGGTGTCTAATATTTTTGTTCAGCCAAGCGTGTATTTCACTCCTACGCTTTCCAGAACCCAGAGCGAGGAGGAATACCGTCTTAAAGGTCAGATGTTTTAAGGAGGCCTTTCTGAGAGGCTCAAATGGGGGTTTTGTAAGCTGATGTAAGACCAGAGAGAGATTCCATGAAGGAATTCCTCGTCTACCCTTTGGTCTATCTCTATGAAAACTGTCCAAAAGGCCAGTTAGGTTTTCATCTTTACTCACATTCAAAGACGAATTGCCCAATTTGTCTGCAATGGCTGATCTGTAACCATCAATGGTACTGGGTTGGAGATTCTTCTCCTGGAAAAGATGCAGGAGAAAATCTGCTATCTGTTTGACAGATGGAGACCTGAAGTCCACCTGACTTGATTCACACCATCTGACAAAAACGGCCCACTTTGCCTCATAGACTGTTCTGGTTGAACTTCTTTGAGGAGCCTCAATTCGTGACGCCACTGGGCTAGAGAAGCCTTGCTCCTTGATAGCCTCGGGTCTAGGAGCCAGGCGTGTAGGTTTAGGTTGGTCAGATTCCTGTGACGTGCCTTGTTGAATGGCTGTGTCACTAGGTCGGGATGGTTGGGTAGGCAAAGAGGGATCTGAGCTGACAGTTCCACCAGGTCCCAGAAGCATGGCATGTTGGGCCAACCCGGAGCTATTAGGATCACTCTCTTGTAAAGATGGTCCGACAGTTTGCTGACCACCTTGCCCAGTAAAGATACTGGGGGAAAGATATACATGTCCAGGTTTTCCCAAGGGACTGTCAGGGCGTCCACTGCCCAAGCCCTGGGGTCCGGCACTGGAGACACATACTGGTCCAGTTTGCAATTGTACTTTGTTGCAAACATGTCTACCTGGGGAAGGTGCCAGGTCTGAGTCAGGAGGTCGAAGACCTCCCGGTGAAGGGACCATTCTGTCTGAATGACTTGGCCTTGACGAGACAATTTGTCTGCAATAACATTCAGACGACCAGGTATGTGCCTGGCCCTTAGGACTACCTGTCTCAGATTGCACCAACACAGGAGTCGCCATAGAAGGGCACAAAGTGAGCCTGACCTCATACCTCCTTCCTTGTTGATGTATGCCACAACCGTGGTGTTGTCTGTGGCAACTAGAACTACTTTGCCTTGTACCAGGGACTGGAATCTTCTCAAGGCCAGTAGGACCGCTTTTAGCTCCAGGAAATTTATGTGAAGATGACTTTCTGGAACTGACCAATTGCCTCTTGCTGTGACGTCTCCTAAATGAGCACCCCAGCCTTCTTTTGAGGCGTCGGTAAAGATCTGAACGGCATGACTCAAGGGATGTAAAGGTTGTCCTGTTAAGACATTTGTCTCCTTGGTCCACCATAGAAGGTGCGGGTGAAGTGACCTTGGCACAGGAATCTCCTTTTCTAGGGATTCCGGAACTCTCCAATGCCGTTTTAGGTGCCACTGGATGGGTCTCATGTGGAGTCTCCCCAGGGGAACCTGTTTTTCCGTCGCTGTAAGCAGGCCTATCAGGGACATGAAGTTCCTGACTCGGCAACTTGGTTTGGACAGGATGGATTCCAACTTTTGAAGGATCGACTCCCACCGGCTCTGGGTCGGTAAGACCAGTCCCTGGGAGAGGTCGTACTTGTAACCCACGAACTCGAAAATCTGTTTGGGTTCTAGTTCCGACTTTTGTATGTTGATTATCCAACCCAATTCCTGGCAAAGGGCGAGGAGGGATTGAGTGCCCTGGTGGCAGGACTCTTTGGTAGGGGCTCGAATCAACCAGTCGTCTAGGTACTGGTGGATCCTTATACTCCGGGCTTGAGCCATTAGTTTCACCTCTTTGACCACACAAGTGAACTCCATGGGAGCTGTGACGAGGCCAAAGGGAAGAGCCCGGAACTGAGAGGACTGATTTTGGAAATGGAACCTGAGATATTTTCGGGACTTCACATGGACTGGAATGTGGAAATAGGCGTCGCTGAAATCCAGCGATGTCACCCATTCTCCCTGTTGCAGGGAGATCCGAATTGTTTCCGGGGTTTCCATCTTGAATGTTTTTACGCTCAAAAATTTGTTTAGAGCACTGAGGTCCAAGACTGGTCGCCATTTCTGGTTTGGTTTTGGGACTATGAACAGTCGGTTGAAGAAGGCTAGAGATGTCCGAACCCTTACCATCTCTACTGCCTCCTTTTGTAGTAAGGCCTGCAAAGCCTCCTTCAGGTAGAGGTTCCTGAGCGGGTTTGCATAACCACTGACTATTAGAGGGTCCCTTACTAGTGGAGGTCTGACTTTGAACGGGAGAATGTAGCCGTCCTTCAAAATGGACACTACTCTCGGATTTGAACCTAGGAGGGACCACTTCTGCCAAAATTTTTGGAGACGTCCCCCTATCAGATGAGCATTGACAACATTGAGGACATTTGGAGCAATGGGGGCAAAAACGCAATGATCTACAGAAAAAGCATCTTTGACAAACTTTATTTCTTGCCTCACTTTTGACGAGGGACTTGTGTCTTTCTTTTGTGACTGCCCTCTTACATTTACGACAAAAGGTACAGGACTGGCAACAGGACAAAACACAGGTTGGTGAACAGACACAGAAAAGTTTTGTTCTCGTACATTTATGACATTTATCTTTGACCGGGCCACCGGCACCGGGTTTGGAACACAATAATTGTCATTTATACTGCCCTTGATCCCTAGGAGGGCGGGTGCCGCGACCGGGCTGACCTCCCCTTCCTCTGCCTCTAGACCTGCCACGTCCCCCAAAGGACTTCCATGCGGGCATGTCTTTTCCTGCGGAAGCACCAGTTTGAGTAGATTCCTGTCCTTGCTTCCAGTTAGTGGGGTAGGGTTGGAATCTGTTTTGCTTTTTATGGTTACCGGCGAACCCACCGCGGCCCGGACCGGGCTGGTTGGTACGCTTTATGGTTTCAAATTGTTGAATCTCATCTTCCGATTTGCGGATGACCGCATCTGGAAACAAAGCATGAGTGTTCAGAGGGCAATTTCTCAAGGCGGAAAACGTGTCTGGTTTCACTCCTGTTTTTAAATGTTCCAAATATGAGTCTCTGTGGACTAAGGTTAAATTGGCCATTTGGACAAAGGTGAAGTCCCAGAGATGTTGAAGAGATTTTCCTACCGCAAAACTCACATTTTGATTGAATGAGGTCAAGTAATGCAACTCGTCCAATGCTGACTGAGCCTTGCTAGAAGATTTACCCTTTCCTAATTCTGTTTGTAAAATCTTCAGCTGTTCTTGGACACTGTCTTGTATTTTGGTAATGCAACGGTTGAATCCAGCGGACTGGTTGCATATATAACTCGTTTCCTTAGCCGCCTTCTCCCACTTCCTGAGGGTATCCTGGGCAATGGGGCGTGAAAGTGGCTGAGCTGAAACAGAAGAAGACTTGGCAATTCTTGTAAAGGCATTGTTCAACTTTGCGGCATCATTGGGCCATGTAGTAACATACTTTCCAGGTCTGGTAAAGTCTTTAGGTTCAGCCGGGTGAATCCCGTACCATCTACTCTGAGATTTCGGGGGGCGGAGATATTGGTCCATATGCAACCCTCCAGGCTCTGAAGATTTGGATGGGTATCCCTCTATGAGTACAAGATTACGGTTCTCTAATTTCTTGCACAACCAGTCTTCTGGTGGAAGAAGGACAGAGACTTTTCCTACCGGCTGAGATCTGTGTCCAACCAAGGGATTATCAGCACGAGTAGCAGGCGAGTATTCCAGATCTGGGATGTGAGACCAACCCATGAAGGCTCTGACTCCTCTTAGTTTCACGATAGTTTTGGTCCTCACTTATCGCCCGGTCAGTCTCAGTGTCAACAACGTCCGGATGATCTTCCAGTTCGGACAATTCTCCCTCTTCTGTTGGTTCCGGTTGAGTAAAATCCCGGGTAGATACCGGAAGAGTTTCAGTGCACTGTTCCAATGAGGACACCGGGCCGGAAGAAGCAGGTTCAGCAAAAACCGGTTCCGGGTCCTGGTACAAATTCTCCAGTGGAGATACCATGTCCACAGGTGAAGAAGTAGTAGCAGTTACAGTATGAGTTCTATCCGGACCAAAGGCCGGACCGGCCTGGCCGGAAGGAACAGATGGTGGTAGGAAAGGGTTAGAAGACAATACCCCGGATGAAGGTTTGTGAGCGACCGGTGCCTTCACCGGTGAGAAAGATGGCTGAGAAGAAGGACGTGGTCCAATGGTTAAGAGTGCTTCTAAACGAGCCATGCGTACAGCCCATTTCTCATCCAGTTCCTGAAGTTCCTTACGGAAGGTAGGTTGTGGAAGAGCAAGGTCTCCAGAAGTATTGAGGGGAGGAATTACGGGTTCAGAGTCCTGAGATTCGACTTGAGCCACCACAGTAACAGTAGAAGGATCAATGAGAGTGTCTTTTGCCTTTGATTTTTCTTTACGCAGTTTATAAGTTGGTGTAGCCAACTGAATAACCTGTTCTGGGGTTAGTACTTCGCAATACTCACAGGGTAGTTTCAACACACAAGGGTCCTCCCCTAGACTTTTGTCCCTGCATCTAGCACAACGTGAATGGCGGTCAAAAGACGCCATAATATGCCCGCAGGCTCCTTTCCTTTGTCCTGGAGATGCCATGATGATGTAATTATCCGATGACAAAACTTCAGGTACACACAAATAAAACTAGAGGATCGCTCGCAAAAAAAAAAGATAATGTTTTTGCATAGCAAAAACAAAGCGTCCCGAAAAGGATATAAAGGTGAGTGCTAAAGTATTAAGAAAATGCTTCGTTTCTAGCCTTATACTGTTGTGGCAACCAAAGTCAGCGCAGTCTGCTCTATCTAGCACGGTTTTCAAGATATACGCATTTTTGTGTTTTGCAAAAAATTAAAAAAATTAAAAATGTCCGCTATATTTGGCGAGACAAAAATATTTTGAAAATTGGCATGGCTACTCTGCAGAGATACCCAGCAGGTCCAAAATTTTGTTGAGTTCACTCCATATAGCACGGTTTTCGAGATATAAGCATTTTTGTGTTTTGCAAAAACTTTGAAAATTCAAAATGGCCACCATTTTTGGGGAGACAAAAATTTTTGTCAAGACCACTGCCGTGGTGTGTATCTCCCGCCGAGCATTAAAGCAAAAGAAATAGCTTTTCTGAGATATTCACAATTTTTCATTTTCGTGTGTGAAAGGTCTTCCAAAAGTAGGTGAATGAGTTATTTGAGAAAAATTGGCTATCTGCAATACTATTAAGAGATACTTCACATTTACTCATTTTGAGTAGGTGAATAATTATCTATGGGTCTGAAACTTCACCAAGTGAAAGCTCTCCCAAAAGTAGATGAATGAGTTATTTGAGAAAAACTGGCTATCTGCAATACTTTTAGAGATAATTCGCATTTACTCATTTTGAGTAGGTGAGTTATTAGCTATGGGTCTGAAACTTCACCAAGTGAAAGCTCTGCCAAAAGTAGGTGAATGAGTTATTTGAGAAAAATTGGCTATCTGCAATACTTTTAGAGATAATTCGCATTTACTCATTTTGAGTAGGTGAGCAATTAGCTATGGGTCTGAAACTTCACAGAGTGAAAGCTCTTCCAAAAGTAGGTGAATGAGTTATTTGAGAAAAATTGGCTATCTGCAATACTTTTAGAGATAATTCGCATTTACTCATTTTGAGTAGGTGAGTAATTAGCTATGGGTCTGAAACTTCACCATGTGAAAGCTCTCCCACAAGTAGATGAATGAGTATTTGATAAAAAATGGGTATCCGCAATACTTTTACAGATAATTAGCATTTACTCATTTTGAGTAGGTGAATAAATAGCTATGGGTCTGAAACTTCACAGAGTGAAAGCTCTCCCAAAAGTAGGTGAATGAGTTATTTGAGAAAAATTGGCTATCTGCAATACTTTTAGAGATAATTCACATCTACTCATTTTGAGTAGGTGAATAATTAGCTATGGGTCTGAAACTTCACCAAGTGAAAGCTCTGCCAAAAGTAGGTGAATGAGTTATTTGAGAAAAATTGGCTATCTGCAATACTTTAAGAGATAATTCGCATTTACTCATTTTGAGTAGGTGAGTAATTTGCTATGGGTCTGAAACTTCACCAAGTGAAAGCTCTCCCAAAAGCAGGTGAATGAGTTATTTGAGAAAAATTGGCTATCTGCAATACTTTTAGAGATAATTCGCATTTACTCATTTTGAGTAGGTGAGTAATTAGCTATGGGTCTGAAACTTCACCAAGTGAAAGCTCTCCCAAAAGTAGGTGAATGAGTTATTTGAGAAAAATTGGCTATCTGCAATACTTTTACAGATAATTCGCATTTACTCATTTTGAGTAGGTGAGTAATTAGCTATGGGTCTGAAACTTCACCAAGTGAAAGCTCTCCCAAAAGTAGGTGAATGATTAATTTGAGAAAAACTGGCTATCTGCAATACTTTTAGAGATAATTCGCATTTACTCATTTTGAGTAGGTGAGTAATTAGCTATGGGTCTGAAACTTCACCAAGTGAAATCTCTCCCAAAAGTAGGTGAATCAGCTATTTGAGAAAAATTGGCTATCTGCAATACTTTTAGAGATAATTCGCATTTACTCATTTTGAGTAGGTGAGCAATTAGCTATGGGTCTGAAACTTCACAGAGTGAAAGCTCTCCCAAAAGTAGGTGAATGAGTTATTTGAGAAAAATTGGCTATCTGCAATACTTTTAGAGATAATTCGCATTTACTCATTTTGAGTAGGTGAGTAATTAGCTATGGGTCTGAAACTTCACCATGTGAAAAGCTCTCCCACAAGTAGATGAATGAGTATTTGATAAAAATTGGGTATCCGCAATACTTTTACAGATAATTAGCATTTACTCATTTTGAGTAGGTGAGCAATTAGCTATGGGTCTGAAACTTCACAGAGTGAAAGCTCTCCCAAAAGTAGGTGAATGAGTTATTTGAGAAAAATTGGCTATCTGCAATACTTTTAGAGATAATTCACATCTACTCATTTTGAGTAGGTGAATAATTAGCTATGGGTCTGAAACTTCACCAAGTGAAAGCTCTCCCAAAAGTAGGTGAATGAGTTATTTGAGAAAAATTGGCTATCTGCAATACTTTTAGAGATAATTCGCATTTACTCATTTTGAGTAGGTGAGTAATTTGCTATGGGTCTGAAACTTCACCAAGTGAAAGCTCTCCCAAAAGTAGGTGAATGAGTTATTTGAGAAAAATTGGCTATCTGCAATACTTTTAGAGATAATTCGCATTTACTCATTTTGAGTAGGTGAGTAATTTGCTATGGGTCTGAAACTTCACCAAGTGAAAGCTCTCCCAAAAGTAGGTGAATGAGTTATTTGAGAAAAATTGGCTATCTGCAATACTTTTAGAGATAATTCACATTTACTCATTTTGAGTAGGTGAGTAATTAGCTATGGGTCTGAAACTTCACCAAGTGAAAGCTCTCCCAAAAGTAGGTGAATGAGTTGAGAAAAATTGGCTATCTGCAACACTTTTAGAGATAATTCGCATTTACTCATTTTGAGTAGGTGAGTAATTAGCTATGGGTCTGAAACTTCACCATGTGAAAGCTCTCCCACAAGTAGATGAATGAGTTATTTGATAAAAATTGGGTATCCGCAATACTTTTACAGATAATTAGCATTTACTCATTTTGAGTAGGTAAATAATTAGCTATGGGTCTGAAACTTCACCATGTGAAAGCTCTCCCAAAAGTAGGTGAATGAGTTATTTGAGAAAAATTGGCTATCTGCAATACTTTTAGAGATAATTCGCATTTACTCATTTTGAGTAGGTGAGTAATTGGCTATGGGTCTGAAACTTCACCATGTGAAAGCTCTTCCAAAAGTAGGTGAATGAGTTATTTGAGAAAAATTGGCCATCTGCAATACTTTTAGAGGTAATTCGCATTTACTCTTTTTGAGTAGGTGAGCAATTAGCTATGGGTCTGAAACTTCACCAAGTGAAAGCTCTTTGGGATAGCTGCTCTGCAGAGATACCCTGAAGATAAAAAATTTCGTCGAAATTGCTCTATGTAGCATGGTTTTCGAAATATTAGCATTTTTGTGTTTTGCAATTTTTGCGCAAAAATTCGAAAATTCAAAATGGCCGCCATTTTTGGCAAGATAAAATTTTTTTGAAAATTGGCATGGCTACTCTGCAGAGATACCCAGTGGGTCAAAAATTTCGTCGAAATCGCTCTATCTAGCACGGTTTTCGAGATATAAGCATTTTTGTGTTTTGAAATTTTGCGAAAAATTCGAAAATTCAAAATGGCCGCCATTTTTTGCGAGAAATTTTTGGTTTGAAAATTGGCATGGCTACTCTGCAGAGATACCCTGCGGGTCAAAAATTTCGTCGAAATCGCTCTATCTAGCAGGGTTTTTGAGATATAAGCATTTTTATGTTTTGCAATTTTTGCGAAAAATTCAAAATGGCCGCCATTTTTGGCGAGAGAAATTTTTTTTGAAAATTGGCATGGCTACTCTGCAGATATACCCTGTGGGTCAAAAATTTCGTCGAAATCGCTCTATCTAGCAGGGTTTTCGAGATATAAGCATTTTTATGTTTTGCAATTTTTGCGAAAAATTCAAAAATTCAAAATGGCCGCCATTTTTGGCGAGACAAAATTTTTTTCAAAATTGGGATAACTACTCTGCAGAGATACCCTGCGGGTCAAAAATTTCGTCGAAATCGCTCTATCTAGCACGGTTTTCGAGATATAAGCATTTTTGTGTTTAGCAATTTTTGCGAAAATTTCGAAAATTCAAAATGGCCGCCATTTTTGGCGAGACAAAAATTTTTTGAAAATTGGGAAAAGTACTCCGCAGAGATATCCTGCGGATCAAAAATTTTGTCGAAATTGCTCTATCTAGCACGGTTTTTGAGATATAAGCATTTTTGTGTTTTGCAATTTTTGCGAAAATTTCGAAAATTCAAAATGGCCGCCATTTTGGGCGAGACAAAAATTTTTTGAAAATTGGGAAAAGTACTCCGCAGAGATACCCTGTAGGTCAAAAAATTCGTCGAAATCGCTCTATCTAGCACGGTTTTCGAGATATAGCATTTTTGTGTTTTCCTTATTTGGAAAATTCGTAATGATTAATTAATCATTAATTACTCGGCCATTTCTTGACCAATCAATGCCAAAATCTAATGATTTCCAGATTTTAATAGAATGAATGTATTTGCCAAGTTTCAGGTGAATTGATAAAATTCCTTTCAAGTTATCATCCGGACAAGCTTCCCCATCGAAAAAAGACATTTTTGGTCATGTGACCTCTCTGATTGGTTGAAATGTCACTGCAAAAAAATTCCAAAAAATTCCCCAAGGCTACTGCCTAAACCTGCCAAATTTGAAAAGAATCCGCCTAACGGTTACAGAGTTATAAGGAAAACAAAATGCGGAGCCGGCGGAGCCAGAAGGTCTCCCATACACAAACAAGCGTCCCTTGCGGGACGCTTAATTAGAAGAAATATCCACAAATGCAAAAAGTTATTAGAAAAATACAACTTTTCAAATCGCGCCAAACGAAAAAGATGCTATGACGTCACGTCCCTCTGGCGAATAAAGCAGGAACTAGGCCACCTGGCGAGTGGATTGGAGTGTACCGGTCCGGCCGGAGGTGAAACTCAGGACGTCTTTTTTCTGGCGTTTGGTGGGACCGGCTGGCGCCGGACTATAGCTATCGTCTGTTAGGTAAGATGTATTAACGCAATGAAATGAAAAACTAGGGATAATCTAGGGTGGGTAAGCTTTTTCAAAGAGGTAAGTTTTCAACTTTTTTCTGAATGAGGAGAGAGATTTAGCTGAGTGTACATCATCAGGGAGATCATTCCAAATCCTTGGGGCATCGTATGCAAAGCTAAGGCCAAAATGCTTTTTAGACTTATATATTGAAGCACAATGTGGGACCTCAAGCAGCACACCATCAGATTGACTTCTGCGTGTTCTATACACACTATGCCTGGGTTTAAGGAAAGGTTCAAAGTATTTTGGATGGCCACTATGTAGAAACTTGTACACCAACAGGGCTGTCTTGAAGACAGAGCGATGTAAGACAGGCAGCCAATGAAGACTCTTTCTTACAGGAGTGATATGTGAGTATTTGGTGGTATTAGTCACAATTCTTGCAAGACTGTTCTGAACACATTGGAGCCTCCGAATGTCTAGAGCAGAGAGACCTCTGAACAAGGAATTACAGTAGTCAAGACGACTTCCCACCAAGGCATTTGCAGCCAAAAGAGCAGCTTCACGTGTAAGATATCCTCTGAGTCGCTTTAAATCCCTGATATGAACAAAACTAGCCTTACAGGTATTCCTGACATGGCAAGAGAAGGAAAAATCAGAGTCAAACCAGACACCTAAGTTCTTAATTGCATCAACAGGTGAAAGGAGGTTGCCAAGTATATTAACTGGGAAAAATTTGCTGAGTTTTGTGCGGACATTTCTTGAGCCAAACAGAATAAATTCTGTCTTGTCTGGATTTAGTTTAAGCTTATTTGCAGAAAGCCACTTTCTGACATCATCCAAGCAGTTTTTCAGTCTATCAAAGGCCTGAGTGGCATGGTTATGTGTGAGATGAACATATAACTGTGTGTCGTCTGCACAAAAGTGGAAACATATGCCAGGATGATTTTGAATAACTTTACTGAGGGGGGTAGTGTATAATGAGAACAAGATCGGCGCCAGGACAGAGCCCTGGGGCACACCGTACAATAGCCTTTTAGCATCGGATAAAACAGAACCAATCTTGATGCACTGATAGCGGTCACAGAGGTACGACTTGAACCAGTTCAGAACCACGCCTCCAACACCAAACCAGGAACTCAAACACTCAATAAGCGTACCATGATCAATGGTGTCAAATGCTGCTGATTGGTCCAAGAGAACAACAGCAGTAGCTTCACCTCTAGCAAGAGCAAGGTGGACTTCATTTTTAATAGACAGTAGTGCAGTTTCGGTCGAGTGACCTTGCTTATAGGCTGATTGACTGACATTTTCAAGTCCGTTACAGGCAACATGGTCATTTAACTGCGAAGCAACTACACGCTCAACAAGTTTGGAGATGAAACTCAAGCCAGAGACAGGTCGGTAGTTTTTTAATTCATCCGGTGGTAGTGAAGACCTTTTAACCAGAGGAGAGACAATAGCCTTTTTTAAACCACCCGGGACAGCACCTTCAGTTAGAGAACAGTTGACAAGTTTAGTAACTGAGGGGAGGAGAATATCCAAACATTCTTTAACTAGGAAAGTAGGCCATGGATCAAGGAGGCAAGATTTGGTTGGTGACTTGGTAATTACTTTCCGTACTTCATCCTCAGAAACTGCTTTAAAAAGGTCAAATTTGGGTACATCTGAAGGAGCAGGAAGAGTGAAGGAGTCAGTGTTAGTAAAGGAGTACCTGTTTAATAGATAAAAAAAAATATGCAGTGACACTGTAGAAGTCTTAAAGCTAACTATTCAAATGCAAATCCTGTATTTACAAATTTTGAAGTATCAGCTTTCTTTGCTTGTAGTTTTGACAATGAAATATGAATTGAAGGTTGAAGTGAAAGTAAGCCTCCTTCAAAAAGATGCCAAAAACAATGTTTTTTATACATCTGAGTTTTTCTCGTGTATTTGATCAAGCAGTGGAAAACAATAAATCCCTTTTCTTGAGTAGCTTAAACTAAGATAAACTTTAAAAAAGATTCTACATATCTGAATATTTGCGAAATAATGACAAAATACTCAAATTTTGATATTTTGTAGTAAGTGTTATTGGTTTTAAGCCTTAGTTTTCACTGACTTTGTGACAGATCACCATTTTCTGATGTTCTACATAATGTCACGTATTATAAGCTTCACATACACTATGGCAACAGGATTTCAGTAAACCTGATGAGATCTACATCGCTATCAGACACTTGATCAGTTAATAACAAGATTAAAAGCTCTAAATGTTTGACAAACAGATTAGTTTGATAGCTTGGTCATCTAATCCAAGACTTGTCCCAATATTAACTTGGTCATTGATTCTGGAGTATTTTCAACCTAATTCTTCTGTGCTTATAGATCATGTGAATGTTTGTATAACATGAGAGTAGGGACATCATCGTGTAGAAGTTTGCTGTCTCGATACCGTGAGCAAAACAGTGGGTGATATCATGGTATTGATTGCTAAGTTAATATCTACATTTCAACTTCATATTTATAATTCAAAACATTATAAGCCCTGTAAATTTTCCGAAATGACAAGTTTTAATTTATTAAGGGTAAAATTCAAGAATCTTCACTTTAGAATAAACTTGAGAGCTATTTCCAGTTACGAGTTCAGGCTCATGTACACCCGCGTATTTGATTTTCACTAACATGGTAACTAAACCCCGCAAATCGGGTTATGAAGACAATGCTCAATATCATGTGTGGACTCGAACCATAGACGATATGATGATATCATGGTACACAATGACGTCTCTACACGAGAGTAAAGAAACACACAATTTGCCACTGTGATGAAGCTGTCACTCTCAGGAAATCTGAAGCCTCATAATTTCTTGATTGATCGAATAAATTCTTTTCAAATTTGTAATGTCAGTGGGTAATAGACTAATGGTTACAGAAAATACAAGTAATATTGATCGATTTTGCAAATAAACAAAATAGATTTTGTGTCTTGTCTAATTTTGCTGGCAACCCACATTTTTAATACAGACAAAAACCCTCTAATTTGCCGACAAAAACAGAGATGTTATGGCTGTTCTGTGACAAGTTAATTTTTGCCTTTATAATTCATATAGCTATTTCAATAAAGAAAAGGGAAAATAATGCCAAATATATTTACCCAACGATAGCTCAGCTTTGAACATTATAATATATTAGGTCTTTAATAATAAATTTCACATTGTATGTTAATTTCTGTCAGTTTTATTTCTGACCAGAAAACATGTATTGTAAAAAAGACACCCAAAATAGACCAGACATGTTTCAAATGGGAATTTGTTGACGAATATGTTGTTCAGGTCATTTTGTTATAAGTACATTTATGTGAAGGATGTCAACTTTTGGAAGAACCAAAATATGGATTTCTTATAACACTTTTATATTTGCTTTACATAGAGTGGCTATTTTGGATTGTATCTCACAACCCTTCCTGCTAATGTCATTTTGTACTAAACAGTACCAGATATCCCACTGCCAGTTACTTTATAAATAATTTTTACAAGAGGGTCAAAGATGCCCCAAAAGGCGGGTTGCACAGGCAGCAATAAGGTTAGCGACTGCTGTAATTATATTTAGAAACAAGAAAAGAAATGTTAGATCACCCAGTTAAGGTGAATGTGTTAGACGTGCTAAGAAATGTAAAAGTTGTAATCTAGGTTACATAATTGTATCTATGCTATAAACGGACAAACGAAAGGACGGAATTACACCAGTTTCGAAAGCAACTTCTCTATGATGGTGATGTATCTCCCTGTCAAGTTTGAATTCGATTGGACAAAGCATTTTTGAGTTAGAGTCCGGAAACGGAAATGTTGACGGACAAACAAACGAACGGAATTACACCAATTTCGAAAGGAACCTAGCTATGATGGTGATCTATCTCCCTGTCAAGTTTGAATTCGATTGGACAAACCGTTTTTGAGTTAGAGTCCGGAAACTAAAATTTTTGACGGGCAGACAAATGAACAAAAAACGGAGAAACAAACAGACAGAACTACACCAATTTTGACAGGAACCTAGCTGTGATGGTGATCTATCCCCCTGTCAAGTTTGAATTTGATTGGAAAAAGCGTTTTCGAGTAAGAGTCCAGAAACGGAAATGTTGACAGACAAACAAATGGACGGAATTACACCAATTTTGAAAGGAACCTAGCTATGATGGTGATCTATCTCCCTGTCAAGTTTGAATTCGATTGGACAAACCGTTTTCGAGTTAGAGTCCAGAAACTGAAATTTTTGACAGGCAGACAAATGAACAAAAAATGTGGACGGACAGACGGACGTCGGACACATCAATCTAATAGGCGGGTTGGTTACACGCAACCCGCCTAAAAACGAACAAATGGACAGAAAAACAAGACAAATGAACGGACGGATTTACACCAATTTCGAAAGGAACCTAGCTATGATGGTGATGTATGTCCCTGTGAAGTTTGAATTAGACTGGAGTAACCGTTTTCGAGTTAGAGTCCGGAAACAAAAATGTGGACGGACAGATGAATGGACAGAAAAACGGACAAAAACGAAGAAACGGACGGAAAAACGGACAAACAAACAGACGGAATTTCACCAATTTCGAAAGGAACCTAGCTATGATGGTGATCTATCTCCCTGTGAAGTTTGAATTTGATTGGTCAAACCGTTTTAAAGTTAGAGTCCGGAAACGAAAATGTGGACAAACAGATGGATGGACAGACAAACGGACGAAAAACGGACAAACGAACACACGGAATTTCACCAATTTCGAAAAGGAACCTAGCTATGATGGTGATCTATCTCCCTGTGAAGTTTGAATTTGATTGGTCAAACCGTTTTAAAGTTAGAGTCCGGAAACGAAAATGTGGACAAACAGATGGATGGACAGACAAACGGACGAAAAACGGACAAACGAACACACGGAATTTCACCAATTTCGAAAGGAACCTAGCTATGATGGTGATCTATCTCCCTGTGAAGTTTGAATTTGATTGGTCAAACCGTTTTAAAGTTAGAGTCCAGAAACGAAAAATGTGGACGGACAGACGGACAGACAGACAGACGGACGTCGGACACATCAATCTAATAGGCGGGTTGGTTACACGCAACCCGCCTAAAAATAGAGCATCTCTTGAGAAAAATATATATTATATATATTTTGTATTTTACACAGATATATTGGTTGAAGTGTGATGTTTTGCTATACAAAATACAATACATAACATTGTGACATAAGATGTACAAGGTGAGTTTTTCAAATATCATGTTTCTTGTAATCTCAGTTTGCCCGACCAGTTACTTGGGCTAGCTGTAAATGTACTTCTTGGCTAAATTTTGGAAGCTTACAATATTTTAAAATTTTTTATAGTTGATTGTGATATTAAATTTTTATTTATGAGTCATGTTTTATGAGGGGTAGTATAACACATCATTATGCATACTGTCCGGAGGCTTTTCATCCTCTATTGAATCAACACAAATTTTGCAGAATAACACACACAACATTTCTCAGATATATTCTTTGTTTTCCCAAATAATATCTCTTTATATACACTGCTACTTTTTCAACCATTTATTTGCTCTGGCAGGAACAACAAAGTTTTTCTTTGAAGTCTAACAAAACATGCCATACTTTTGCAGCAATAACAAACATTTGTCCAAACATTGGGAGACCCAAAAAGTAGGTAGCTAACTACTGAAAAAACTGGGGTCCACTAAACTGAGAGAGACAGGAGAATCAGGATAAAAGTTTACAGTCACTACTGATATATGTGTAATTACACTAAGTTCACATCCCAGCAATTGTTTGAAGAGAAATGTCAGCATAACATCAGGAGTTGGGGAGCAGTGCAAATCCCAAGTTCTCAGCTCTCACTGTATTCAACTTCCTTATGAAATTAACAATAAATACCAACCAGCTGTTATACTTCCAGTAAACAGCAAAACAACCATCAGAAAGCTTTTGTTTGATCTCGAAATCCCCAATTTTCAACCAATTTGCACACAGAGTGGAAGTACAATGCTCTGTTCCATGATGTTACTATTTTCCTATACATGTATACAAATAAGCATCTTGGGCAGTACTCACTACTAAAATGAAATGCCAAAACCCTCAAAAATCTTTCTACGTCCCTTTTTGTGGATGTGAGTCGAGGACTTTAGAGTTGGGCACAAACTGGTTCACCGCTGTTACTGTATGGTACATCGCAATATACCAACACTTGAAGATCAAACTTTGATTTCTGCATTGTTCATGCCATTTTATGGAAGTTTCTTTTACATACCCATACAAGTACTTTATGCCAAAAATAATAGGACAAATGACCTTTTGGAGTTGTCTTTTGAGGAGTGATAATACCTACTTGACATTAATGCTTTAAACTGCCCTTGACCAATCAGCATACAGCTGACAGACTATCATTCTTACATCAGTATTTCTGATTGGTCGGACTTTAAGAATTCACAGTTTATTTCCACGAATTCACTTTGGGATACTTTAGTAAGTGAGAACAATTCAACTCTCGCAAATTGAATAAATAGAGATAAAAACATTGTCAAACTGACATGAATAATTTTATCTTTGTCAACGATGTTACCAGCAAATTGTGCCAACAGAGAGAGCTACCCATGAAAAATGATCTATATTACAAACTGTAAACACTTCTCACTGCACAAACATATGTTTAACTTATTCAAACATCTGGTCATTTACTGTGTAAGATTTGCATATTGGATTTCTAATGTGTAGGAGAAAGTCAGTGAGGACTTGCACCAATCTAAACTACACTGGCACTCCCCACACAAGTGTCCAGTACAAACAACACAGGACACTAATATTAGAACTTCATTCTTCAAAAATATATCAGTCACAGGACCAGTCAGAATTTCCCTATACTGCACCATTCTCTCTGCATGTTCGTAAGAATCAAAGTATGAGACAAGAAGTTCCCAAACATATGGTAGAATTTTATTCTTCTTATAATATAGTGATAGCATTAGTCACATATAGGGAAATGAACAAGTAGTCACTTTACATTTATGTACTCTAGTACTATTTTTATTTCAATTTATGCTATATTGTGTTTTTTTCGTCTTTTATCAGCATAAAAATGGCAAACAAGTCATTTCTTGACAGATTTTCTTACAGTCATTTGTTTGAGGTTAATTTTATGAGATCATTCCTTTTTTTTTCAAATTTCACAATTTTCACAAGAAAAAGATTACTCTGAATGGAGTCTGAATAGTTCACTGCTCTGCCCTTTTAACAACTACTAGAGTACAGGCCCTGGTCACATGACAATCCAATCTCCAGTATTTAATCTAGTCATAGTTTGTTTACAAGGCATCATTTTAGTGGGCAATCGCACAAGATACAGTCCTCTTTCCTGATATATATTTTTTTTACATTGTCAGAGACTCCCAGCATTACTTTAGACATATCTATATTTGGGGGAGTTAGTTTTTTTTAATTAAAAACATGCAAGATATCACATTTATTGTGTTGTTTAGGCAGTAGAAACAAGTGTTCACTGGTGAGACTTGATTGTATCGTGGAGAGGGTGACATATCTGGTTTGTAGTGAATCCTAGTGATGTAATAACCTGGATTTAAACCCATGTCCCTGGAGATGTCAGCCGAATGATTGAAAACAGAAATTTTGTGGACCACTCAGTCAGAGAGAAGTCTGTTTCAGTGTTTGGAGACAGTGTGACATTACATAGTTCTTGCATCCCTTTACCAGCTGGGTCATAAAGGATAACCTGGGATAAGTTACCATCAATAAACCCTATATGCTATCCCGAGCTAGAAACAAACCCACACACTGACAGAAGAGCCAAGGAAAGTTAGAATATTTATATTCTGAGAGTAAAATGTTATCTAATGCTTGGGAAAACTTTGATAAGTAAAATTCCCTGTTTAATAGAAGTAAATTTCTCTCCTCAGCTGCTTCTGATTCTTCTTTCAGAAAGAAGATGAAATCACTATCTCTTTGCAAAAAAGATATGTTTTAAGTACATATTTGTTCTTGTAGAACTATGTGAGATATGTCACATGCCCAGGTCACACTGTGGCGAGGCCACTACGAATTAACTGGCGAATATGAAGATTTGCTGCGAATTAGAAATCGTGGTAGTTCGCCACAGAAAGGGCGGGAAAGTGTGGTCACGTGGTTGGAATTGGAAAAATCCACGAATTACTTCGATCCGGCTACCATGGGCTACCATCATCTTCATCCTGTGGAAGATCTTGGTACGATGTTCTCATCACCCAGTCAAGAACATCTTGTTTCTGTGAAGAACGTCGACGTAGATCAAACGAACTTCGTAGAAGTATGTACGAATTAATGCGAAGTGTAGCGATTTCCGTGAGATGTTCTTGCACCGAGCCACGACCATGGTGGAGGGTTGAGCGAGCTGTGACGAGCCCCCGACGAGGAGGAAGAACGTGCTGAGAAGTGACGACCAATTCGTGTATAATGCCAGTTCCTATATAAACAGCCTGGATCATCTGGATTCACTTCATTTATCATCAGACGTCGGACAGTGTACATCAAAGGCTATGGATCTACAGAGACTCAGATTATTGCAGCAACTGTATGAGGCTCATCGTTTAAATGTACAGAATCAGATTGTGATTGCACAGATACTGGTTGATAGACAGAGAAGGCGTCGACCAAGGCCCAGGAGGTATTGGGTGAAGCCCTGGCTCTCCAGGAGGTTGGACTATGGACACTATGATCGTTTGATGAGGGAGCTGGAGGCTGAGGATGTGGTGTCTTTCAGAAATTTTGTCTGGATGGACCCGGCCATGTTCAGAGAGGTCTTGCAGAGGGTGGGGCCCAGAATTGAGAAATATGACACATGGTTCAGGAAGTCTATCAACCCTGGATGCAGACTTGCAATCACACTTCGTTTCTTGGCCACTGGAGAGAAGTACAGGAGTCTGATGTTTGGCTTCAGGGTAGCACACAACACCATCTCAGTCATAGTAAGACAGACTTGTGAGGCCATCGTGGCAGAATATGGTGAGGAAGTCATGCAGTGTCCCCGTACCAGTGATGCATGGAAGCAGGTTGCTGCAGAATTTTCTTCCAGATGGAATTTCCATCACACCCTGGGGGCTATAGATGGCAAGCATGTGGCAATCAGGTGTCCTAAGAATGGTGGCTCACTCTATTTCAACTACAAGGGCTTCCATGCCATAATACTTCTGGCTCTGGTGGATGCCAAGTACAAGTTCCTTTGGGTGGATGTTGGCACCAATGGATCCAGTTCTGATGCACAGATCTTCAATGACTGCGATTTGCGCTCAGGCATTATTGATGGCACCTTGGATGTACCTGATGCAGAGCCATTGCCTGGTGATGACCGTGATATGCCATATTTTCTCATTGGGGATGATGCCTTCTCTCTGAGGACCTGGTTGATGAAGCCGTTTAGTGCCAGAGGACTTCCTGATGAGGAAAGGATCTATAACTACAGACTGTCTCGTGCCAGAAGGGTGGTGGAAAATGCGTTTGGCATCATGGCCAACAGATTTGGTTGTCTCCTCACCACCATGTGTCAGAATCCAGAGACTGTTACCTCTATTGTACTGGCCTGTTGCACGTTGCACAACATCATGAGACTGAGGTATCCAGGTATCCACCAGGGACTGGGTGATGAGGAGGATGACAACCACAGAGTTATCCCAGGACAGTGGAGACAAGGTGCTTGTTTGTAGGACATTGAGGATGTGACTGGTGGCAACAGGGACACACAGGTTGCCAAGAGACAGAGACTGTATTTGAAGCATTATTATAATGCTCCAGTAGGGGCCACGGCGTGGCAAAGAGACATGATTTGAGACTTTCACATATGCCAAGGACATTTCTTAGTAGTGACTGTATTGTGCTAATTATTGTTATGATTCAGTGCTGCATCATTATCTGTGTTATATTTTGTATTGGGCGTTATATACTTGTTGAAATAAAGTTGCAATGTTCTTGTATTGCAATAAAGTTATTGTCCTATTGCACTTCATATATGTATTATGTGTATAGTAGGGTCAAAGAGGTCAAGTCTGAAACCAAATCAGGTCAAACATGTAACAGGTCACACAAACCAGTTCACAACTTTGCCACCACAGGGGCCAGAAGGTCACAAAGGTCAAAAATCAATCAAGGCCATAACTGAAGGAAAGTTAAGAAATCTAACCAGCTGCAAGGTGGAAACTCTGCAACCAAACGCCGATTGCTTTGGAATCAGAGCATAATGAAATCCAGAAATGGAAGATAAACAAATTTTAACATTGGGCACCTATTAAAATTTGTTTATATTACATTTCTGCATTTCATTCGAAGCAGTGAAACTTCCACAGTGAACCACTCACATTGGGTCATAACAGGTCCTGGTAACCACTGGGACACTTTTTTTGGATCCTTCATGTTAAGATGTGACACCTTCCAAGTATTATGCCAATGTTTTTGAAACATGAGAAAAACAAGCAATCACATAAACAATTTATTATTCCAACAAGGTCAAAAAGGACAAATCACAATAACAAAGTAAGTGTACTTTTTAATAAAGAAATGCAGACACATTAGCTCACAGCTAAGGTTAACATACAACTGACAAGAACAGCTGTCAAAGTGAAACTGGTTACATATACTATTAGTAACAGCTAAGGTTAACATACAACTGACAAGAACAGCTGTCAAAGTAAAACTGGTTACATATACTATTAGTAACAGCTAAGGTTAACAAACTACCCACAAGAACAGCTGTCAAAGTGAAACTGGTTACATATACTATTAGTAACAGCTAAGGTTAACAAACTACCCACAAGAACAGCTGTCAAAGTGAAACTGGTTACATATACTATTAGTAACAGCTAAGGTTAACAAACTACCCACAAGAACAGCTGTCAAAGTGAAACCTGGTTACATATACTATTAGTAACAGCTAAGGTTAACAAACTACCCACAAGAACAGCTGTCAAAGTGAAACCTGGTTTATAATAGTAATAATCATAGTAATACTTGAGCCAGACATAGCAAAAATACACAAATAAATTACTTTACACCTGTTTGATAATTACTTCTTACATCTCACCTAAACTACTTCTTAAGTGTCTATAGACAAAGGACAAAGTTATTTCTAAACCTAAGAACCTTGAGAATCATCCTGATTAAGTAATGCCATAGGTGTCATGGGTGTTGAAGGCACACTAGGAATACCTGCAAATGATGCATTTAAATCTGACAAATTCAGGTCTGACAGTCCTATTGTCCTTCCCTCGGTGTCTGTGATAACAAACTTGGTGGATGAAGTGCTGGATGATGAACCCACTGACTGTCCAGAGGTACTGGCCCCCGATGGGGTCTGGAAAATAACAGTTGTCTGGCTCTGGGTGTCTGACCCTTGAGGCAAAGGGGTAGAGGAGGTTAGAGCTGCGGGCCCAGGTGCGGGTGGCGGAGGCATTTGTGTGATGGTGTACTGTTGCTGTGGCTGCGGCTGATGGAAAATAAGTTGCTGCTGCAGCTGCTGTTGCTGCACCTTCATCTGCTGCTGCATACTGTCCAGCTGCTTCTGCCTGTCGTCCAGCTGCTTTTGCCTATCATCCAGCTGCTTCTGCCTATCAAGCTCCTGCCTCTGGATGTCCCTCTCCGAAAGCAGCTTGGACTCCTTGATGGTCTGGTTGAGGAGGTCCATACTGCGCATCTGATATGTGGGCCAGAGATCCTCGTGGATCTTCAACATGGCACTTGACATCCAGCCAGCCCAAGCAGTCCTGTCATTGGTCTGTGCCTCCATAGATGTTAAGAGTCTGTCCAGCCTGTCAGAGATCTGGGCACTGTTGTCGCTCTGCTTGCACATCTTGTCCAGGAGCTCTGACTCAGTGCTGACACTTCTCCTTGTGGCTCTCCTGCCACTAGTCCCAGAGAGGGTGATACCTGGAGGAGGAGTGCTGCACACTCTTGGTTCACCCAGTGATCCTGACTCCACGGGCTCATCTGCAGGATCCAAGTCAGTGGATAGGTGTGAAGGCATGGTGGCAGTTGCAGAAGGAGCAGAGGCCGATGAGGTGATGACAGAGGCAGTGGTGGTAGCAGATGAGCAGGTAGCAGAGGCTGAGGTGGCTGCGGCAGAGGCAGAGGCAGTTGTGGTGGAAGCTGGTTTCAACTGAAAGTACAGTAAAACAAAGACACATGGTAAGCATATAGTATACATGTTCAACAAACAGTTTAGGTAGGTACTGTGAAGTAGCAAGTATGAACTCCTGTGTCACTACAGAAAACTTTACAGATTTTTGCCAAACATTAGTGTTACAGCTACAAACTTGTATCCATAGGTAGTCACTGTTTACAAGTCAAGAATACACAATGCAGCAAAAACATCAGGATATCCAGGTGAGTCAGACTGTGAGAATGTACTTACATTGCAGGACTGCCTGGAGGGGACTCTGGAGATGTGGTCATCCAGGAAGCTGAAAGACCTCAGGATCCAGGTGTCCCCGTCTGTGTGTTCCTTTGCCCCGTCACCAGACTTCTTGCAGGTAAGCTTGCCATACCTTGTCCTCATCCCTTTGAACCAGATCTTCAGGTCGATGGCTGAAAAAGGAAGAGGAGACACGGACACATTAGGTAGGTTATCAAAGTAACAATGGGTTACATTAAGTTTTAAACTGCTTCACATCTGTGGTGTCATCTGCAAATGGGTGAAGCCTAATACATCACACGATGACAGAGTACAATTCAAAATAACATAAATTAACAGAATAAGTAAACATTCAACATAAGTCTATTTACACATTACTGTACACGTAGTACCTCCATCACAATTTAAACTAGAGGATCGCTCGCAAAAAAAAAAGAAAATGTTTTTGCTATGCGTCCCGAAAAGGATATAAAGGTGAGTGCTAAAGTATTAAGAAAATGTTTCGTTTCTAGCCTTATACTGTTGTGGCAACCAAAGTCAGCGCAGTCTGCTCTATCTAGCACGGTTTTCAAGATATAAGCATTTTTGTGTTTTGCAAAAAATTAAAAATGTCCGCTATATTTGGCGAGACAAAAATATTTTGAAAATTGGCATGGCTACTCTGCAGAGATACCCAGCAGGTCAAAAATTTTGTTGAGTTCGCTCCATATAGCACGGTTTTCGAGATATAAGCATTTTTGTGTTTTGCAAAAACTTTGAAAATTCAAAATGGCCACCATTTTTGGGGAGACAAAAATTTTTGTCAAGACCACTGCCGCGGTGTGTATCTCCCGCCGAGCATTAAAGCAGAAGAAATAGCTTTTCCGAGATATTCACAATTTTTCATTTTCGTGTGTGAAAGCTCTTCCAAAAGTAGGTGAATGAGTTATTTGAGAAAAATTGGCTATCTGCAATACTATTAAGAGATAATTCACATTTACTCATTTTGAGTAGGTGAATAATTATCTATGGGTCTGAAACTTCACCAAGTGAAAGCTCTGCCAAAAGTAGGTGAATGAGTTATTTGATAAAAATTGGCTATCTGCAATACTTTTAAGAGATAATTCGCATTTACTCATTTTGAGTAGGTGAGTAATTAGCTATGAGTCTGAAACTTCACCAAGTGAAAGCTCTCCCAAAAGTAGCTGAATGAGTTATTTGAGAAAAAATGGCTATCTGCAATACTTTTAGAGATAATTCGCATTTACTCATTTTGAGTAGGTGAATAATTAGCAATGGGTCTGAAACTTCACCATGTGAAAGCTCTTCCAAAAGTAGGTGAATGAGTTATTTGATAAAAATTGGCTATCTGCAATACTTTTAAGAGATAATTCGCATTTACTCATTTTGAGTAGGTGAGTAATTAGCTATGAGTCTGAAACTTCACCAAGTGAAAGCTCTCCCAAAAGTAGATGAATGAGTTATTTGAGAAAAAATGGCTATCTGCAATACTTTTAGAGATAATTCGCATTTACTCATTTTGAGTAGGTGAATAATTAGCTATGGGTCTGAAACTTCACCATGTGAAAGCTCTTCCAAAAGTAGGTGAATGAGTTATTTGAGAAAAATTGGCTATCTGCAATACTTTTAAGAGATAATTCGCATTTACTCATTTTGAGTAGGTGAGTAATTAGCTATGAGTCTGAAACTTCACCAAGTAAAAGCTCTCCCAAAAGTAGCTGAATGAGTTATTTGAGAAAAAATGGCTATCTGCAATACTTTTAGAGATAATTCGCATTTACTCATTTTGAGTAGGTGAATAATTAGCAATGGGTCTGAAACTTCACCATGTGAAAGCTCTTCCAAAAGTAGGTGAATGAGTTATTTGAGAAAAATTGGCTATCTGCAATACTTTTAAGAGATAATTCGCATTTACTCATTTTGAGTAGGTGAGTAATTAGCTATGAGTCTGAAACTTCACCAAGTGAAAGCTCTCCCAAAAGTAGATGAATGAGTTATTTGAGAAAAAATGGCTATCTGCAATACTTTTAAGAGATAATTCGCATTTACTCATTTTGAGTAGGTGAATAATTAGCTATGGGTCTGAAACTTCACCATGTGAAAGCTCTTCCAAAAGTAGGTGAATGAGTTATTTGAGAAAAATTGGCTATCTGCAATACTTTTACAGATAATTAGCATTTACTCATTTTGAGTAGGTGAGTAATTAGCTATGGGTCTGAAACTTCACCATGTGAAAGCTCTTCCAAAAGTAGGTGAATGAGTTATTTGAGAAAAATTGGCTATCTGCAATACTTTTAAGAGATAATTCGCATTTACTCATTTTGAGTAGGTGAGTAATTAGCTATGGGTCTGAAACTTCACCAAGTGAAAGCTCTGCCAAAAGTAGGTGAATGAGTTATTTGAGAAAAATTGGCTATCTGCAATACTTTGAGAGATAATTCGCATTTACTCATTTTGAGTAGGTGAGTAATTAGCTATGGGTCTGAAACTTCACAGAGTGAAAGCTCTCCCAAAAGTAGGTGAATGAGTTATTTGAGAAAAATTGGCTATCTGCAATACTTTTAGAGATAATTCGCATTTACTCATTTTGAGTAGGTGAGTAATTAGCTATGGGTCTGAAACTTCACCAAGTGAAAGCTCTCCCAAAAGTAGATGAATGAGTTATTTGAGAAAAAATGGCTATCTGCAATACTTTTAGAGATAATTCGCATTTACTCATTTTGAGTAGGTGAATAATTAGCTATAGGTCTGAAACTTCACCATGTGAAAGCTCTTCCAAAAGTAGGTGAATGAGTTATTTGAGAAAAATTGGCTATCTGCAATACTTTTACAGATAATTAGCATTTACTCATTTTGAGTAGGTGAGTAATTAGCTATGGGTCTGAAACTTCACCATGTGAAAGCTCTTCCAAAAGTAGGTGAATGAGTTATTTGAGAAAAATTGGCTATCTGCAATACTTTTAAGAGATAATTCGCATTTACTCATTTTGAGTAGGTGAGTAACTAGCTATGGGTCTGAAACTTCACAGAGTGAAAGCTCTGCCAAAAGTAGGTGAATGAGTTATTTGAGAAAAATTGGCTATCTGCAATACTTTGAGAGATAATTAGCATTTACTCATTTTGAGTAGGTGAATAATTAGCTATGGGTCTGAAACTTCACCATGTGAAAGCTCTTCCAAAAGTAGCTGAATGAGTTATTTGAGAAAAATTGGCTATCTGCAATACTTTTACAGATAATTAGCATTTACTCATTTTGAGTAGGTGAGTAATTAGCTATGGGTCTGAAACTTCACCATGTGAAAGCTCTTCCAAAAGTAGGTGAATGAGTTATTTGAGAAAAATTGGCTATCTGCAATACTTTTAAGAGATAATTCGCATTTACTCATTTTGAGTAGGTGAGTAATTAGCTATGGGTCTGAAACTTCACCAAGTGAAAGCTCTGCCAAAAGTAGGTGAATGAGTTATTTGAGAAAAATTGGCTATCTGCAATACTTTGAGAGATAATTCGCATTTACTCATTTTGAGTAGGTGAGTAATTAGCTATGGGTCTGAAACTTCACAGAGTGAAAGCTCTCCCAAAAGTAGGTGAATGAGTTATTTGAGAAAAATTGGCTATCTGCAATACTTTTAGAGATAATTCGCATTTACTCATTTTGAGTAGGTGAGTAATTAGCTATGGGTCTGAAACTTCACCAAGTGAAAGCTCTCCCAAAAGTAGATGAATGAGTTATTTGAGAAAAATGGCTATCTGCAATACTTTTAGAGATAATTCGCATTTACTCATTTTGAGTAGGTGAATAATTAGCTATGGGTCTGAAACTTCACCATGTGAAAGCTCTTCCAAAAGTAGGTGAATGAGTTATTTGAGAAAAATTGGCTATCTGCAATACTTTTACAGATAATTAGCATTTACTCATTTTGAGTAGGTGAGTAATTAGCTATGGGTCTGAAACTTCACCATGTGAAAGCTCTTCCAAAAGTAGGTGAATGAGTTATTTGAGAAAAATTGGCTATCTGCAATACTTTGAGAGATAATTCGCATTTACTCATTTTGAGTAGGTGAATAATTAGCTATGGGTCTGAAACTTCACCATGTGAAAGCTCTTCCAAAAGTAGCTGAATGAGTTATTTGAGAAAAATTGGCTATCTGCAATACTTTTACAGATAATTAGCATTTACTCATTTTGAGTAGGTGAGTAATTAGCTATGGGTCTGAAACTTCACCATGTGAAAGCTCTTCCAAAAGTAGGTGAATGAGTTATTTGAGAAAAATTGGCTATCTGCAATACTTTTAAGAGATAATTCGCATTTACTCATTTTGAGTAGGTGAGTAATTAGCTATGGGTCTGAAACTTCACCAAGTGAAAGCTCTGCCAAAAGTAGGTGAATGAGTTATTTGAGAAAAATTGGCTATCTGCAATACTTTGAGAGATAATTCGCATTTACTCATTTTGAGTAGGTGAATAATTAGCTATGGGTCTGAAACTTCACCATGTGAAAGCTCTTCCAAAAGTAGGTGAATGAGTTATTTGAGAAAAATTGGCTATCTGCAATACTTTTATAGATAATTAGCATTTACTCATTTTGAGTAGGTGAGTAATTAGCTATGGGTCTGAAACTTCACCATGTGAAAGCTCTTCCAAAAGTAGGTGAATGAGTTATTTGAGAAAAATTGGCTATCTGCAATACTTTTAAGAGATAATTCGCATTTACTCATTTTGAGTAGGTGAGTAATCATCTACGGATCTGAAACTTCACCATGTGAAAGCTCTCCCAAAAGTACATGAATGAGTTATTTGATAAAAATTGGGTATCCGCAATAGTTTTTGAGATAATTAGCATTTACTCATTTTGAGTAGGTGAGGAATTAGCTACGGGTCTGAAACTTCACCAAGTGAAAGCTCTTCCAAAAGTAGGTGAATGAGTTATTTGAGAAAAATTGGCTATCTGCAATACTTTTAGAGGTAATTCGCATTTACTCATTTTGAGTAGGTGAGCAATTAGCTATGGGTCTGAAACTTCACCAAGTGAAAGCTCTTCCAAAAGTAGGTGAATGAGTTATTCGAGAAAAATTGGCTATCTGCAATACTTTTAGAGGTAATTCGCATTTACTCATTTTGAGTAGGTGAGCAATTAGCTATGGGTCTGAAACTTCAGCAAGTGAAAGCTCTTTGGGATAGCTGCTCTGCAGAGATACCCTGAAGATCAAAAATTTCGTCGAAATCGCTCTATGTAGCACGGTTTTCGAAATATTAGCATTTTTGTGTTTTGCAATTTTTGCGCAAAAGTTCGAAAATTCAAAATGGCCGCCATTTTTGGCAAGAAAAATTTTTTTTGAAAATTGGCATGGCTACTCTGCAGAGATACCCTGTGGGTAAAAAATTTCGTCGAAATCGCTCTATCTAGCAGGGCTTTCGAGATATAAGCATTTTTATGTTTTGCAATTTTGCGAAAAATTCGAAAATTCAAAATGGCTGCCATGTTTTGCGAGAATTTTTTTTTTTGAAAATTGACATGGCTACTCTGCAGAGATACCCTGTGGGTCAAAAACTTCGTCGAAATCGCTCTATCTAGCAGGGCTTTCGAGATATAAGCATTTTTATGTTTTGCAATTTTTGCGAAAAATTCGAAAATTCAAAATGGCCGCCATTTTTGGCGAGAAAAATTTTTTTTAAAATAGGCATGGCTACTCTGCAGAGATACCCTGTGGGTCAAAAATTTCGTCCAAATCGCTCTATCTAGTACGGTTTTCGAGATATAAGTATTTTTATGTTTTGCAATTTTTGCGAAAAATTCGAAAATTCAAAATGGCCGCCATTTTTGGCGAGAAAATTTTTTTTTAAAATAGGCATGGCTACTCTGCAGAGATACCCTGTGGGTCAAAAATTTCGTCCAAATCGCTCTATCTAGTACGGTTTTCGAGATATAAGTATTTTTATGTTTTGCAATTTTTGCGAAAAATTCGAAAATTCAAAATGGCCGCCATTTTTGGCGAGACAAAATTTTTTTCAAAATTGGGATAACTACTCTGCAGAGATACCCTGTGGGTCAAAAATTTCGTCGAAATCGCTCTATCTAGCACGGTTTTCGAGATATAAGCATTTTTGTGTTTTGCAATTTTTGCGAAAATTTCGAAAAATCAAAATGGCCGCCATTTTTGGCGAGACAAAAATTTTTTGAAAATTGGAAAAACTACTCCGCAGTGATACCCAGCGGGTCAAAAATTTCGTCGAAATCGCTCTATCTAGCACGGTTTTCGAGATATAAGCATTTTTGTGTTTTGCAATTTTTGCGAAAATTTCGAAAAATCAAAATGGCCGCCATTTTTGGCGAGACAAAAATTTTTTGAAAATTGGGAAAACTACTCCGCAGTGATACCCTGTGGGTCAAAAATTTCGTCGAAATCGCTCTATCTAGCACGGTTTTTGAGATATAAGCATTTTTGTGTTTTCCTCATTTGGAAAATTCGTAATGATTAATTAATCATTAATTACTCGGCCATTTCTTAACCAATCAATGCCAAAATCTAATGATTTCCAGATTTTAATAGAATGAATGTATTTGCCAAGTTTCAGGTGAATTGATAAAATTCCTTTCAAGTTATCATCCGGACAAGCTTCCCCATCGAAAAAAGACATTTTTGGTCATGTGACCTCTCTTATTGGTTGAAATGTCACTGCAGCATATTCAAAAAAATTCCCCAAGGCTACTGCCTAAACCTGCCAAATTTGAAAAGAATCCGCCTAATGGTTAGAGAGTTATAAGGAAAACAAAATGCGGAGCCGCCGGAGCCGGCGGAGCCTGAAGGTCTCCCATACACAAACAAGCGTCCCGCAAGGGACGCTTAATTATTACCTCAAACTATGATAAGGTTAAATCATAATGGTTAGTCTAACTCACCTTCCAGGCCCATGGCCCTGGCCTGGGTGGCCCAAGCAGCCTCCTTCCTGTCTGTGTCCCTGTACTCCTTCTTGCCCTTGTTGTACATTTCTGGATGGTTCTTGAGCCACTCAGCCATCTCATCCTCTTGCCCATCTGTCATCCTCACCAGCCTCTTCTTCTTGAACCTCCCCTGGGACTGGCTGTCTTGGGTTGCCTCTTCCAAGTCATCTGTGTCTTCCGGCTGGGTGGCCAGAGTGGCTGTATCCCCTGGGTCTGATGATGAAGCTTGAGTGGCAGGCAGTTCATCCGGCTGTTCTGGCTGTTCAGGCTCCTCAGATGCTTCAACAGGAGGCAGAGTGACCCTCTTCCTCTTTCCAAGTCCAGGTCTCTTCACCATATTTCTTGTATGAAATATATCCAAAAATTTATCCAAAGTTCGTCGATGTGTATGCATTGAAGAAAAATTCGCAAGTGATGACAATTGTTCGCGGTGCCCTGCTTTTATAGTCTCCAGCCAGTTCGCCGCAACCTACGAAGGTCGTAGCATGCGCAGTCAGTTCGCCAATCACCGACGAACTACTGCGACATTCGCTTCTCATTGGCTGAGAGGAGCGACGAATATCTCCGGGGCCTCGTAGCATATTCTTCAGGGGCGACGATGCATGGCTTCCCTGCTGCGAATATCGTTGTTTGTTCTTCGTCTTTCAGCCGACAATCTTCAAAGGAAAGTTGGCGAACAATGAAGAACAATGAAGAAGCCTGCTACGAAGTGGCGAATTGGGGTACGAGGGTGCTACGAAGTCGACGAATCCACCACCATCTGTGAAGAATTGCAAAGAAATGGACGAAGCGTGGCGATAGTTTTGAACAGTTTGAAACTGTCGTAGCCAGATGACGATCCATGGAGAATGTTGGAGAACAGTGAAGATGGACCAAGAATATGCTACCAACAAGGACGAATTGCATGATCGCGCATATTCGCCACTAAACATCGCCACAGTGTGACCTGGGCATAAGATCCCACTTATACCTGATATTACACAGCCCCAGCACACAAAACTCATCATTTGAACCGGGGTAGGAATCTCAGTTTTTACTTAAATCTTGAGATTGCCTTAGTTTGCACTCATTAAAAGTCTAACACAGAGACATATCTTGACTGAGTACTAGTAAAAACTTGTAGTTGTAACTGATTTGGTCATACATAGATCTTGTTTTGATCCTTTACCTTGCCAACATGTTAAACTATAACTATAACCTCCCTCTGTACGCTTTACTTAAACCTTTTTGATACTGCGGATCGTATACCTGTTCAGATGGATCAAACAGCTCTTTGAAGCAAACATACATCGATCACGGCCATCTTATGTTTATCTTATAAAAATTCCAGGGGACTGGGACCCAGATGCAAAGCTAATCAAGAATCTATCGTACACAGTCAGTATCTGTAAGTACCAGTCAGTAGCTGTGAGTACCAATCAGTATCTGAGTTCCAGTCAGTATATGTGAGTACCATTCAGTACCTGTGAGTACCAGTCAGTATCTGTATTAGTCAGTATCTGTGAGTACCAGTCAGTATCTGTATTAGTCAGTATCTGTGAGTACCAGTTAGTATCTGAGTTCCAGTCAGTATCTGTGAGTGCCGGTGTGAGTACCAGTCAGTATCTGAGTTCTATTAAGTATCTGATTAAGTATGATCTATTAAGTATTGAGTATCTAGTCAGTATCTGTGAGTAGTACCAGTCAGTATCTGTGAGTAGTACCAGTCAGTATCTGTGAGTACCAGTTATCAACCAGATGCCAGAGATGTGAACTCTTTGTCTATTGAACTCATTTCTCACTAATCTCCCCCCCCCCCCCCCCCCCCCCCCCCATTTGTCTTGCATTCATAGAATTCTTGTAGTTTGGATTAAAAACTTCACATATAACACCAGCTTGAGTAGGAAACATGAAATTTGCTACAGTATCTCAGAGGCACTGCTTCAAAAGTTAGACAAAAGAATCCAAGCTCTTGTGAATTTCATATCAGAGAAGATGAGAAGCCTTATACAGCCTTAAACATCACAAACCTATAAATAATCCGAGAATTCAAGATATCTGAGGGGGTTTACTGGCCGGTGAGTTCACATGTAAGAATTTTATGTTTCTGAATGTGCAGTGTGCCACAGATTTCCACATCTTCTCCCACTGTATGTAAACAACAGGCTGTAACTGGCAAACAGGAATGTAAACAGCCAATCAAAACACAGTCTGTCCTTTCTCATAGAGGGCAAATCTCCAGTCATGCCAGGTTCACACTGACTCAGACACAACTCTGGATCCATTAAAGAAATATGTAAAGGCACAATGATGTCAGTTTAATGAATTACATTAACATCCAGATTTAATTGATAGAAGTGTGTTAATCATAAAACATCACAGTTAACCCATGTTAGATAATGTTAGGAATCCATTCCTGATGAACTACTCATCCATTTCCCAGACCTGTGATTGAGCCATAATCTATTACTTGCCTTATTTTGCTGTTTTTGCTGATCAGTATAGCCTAACAAGTTTTACAGGTGAAATATATGTCTTAATCTGGCGAGATTTTAGGTCATTTTGAAATCTTGACATTCAGTATGTCACTAAAACACCCACTCTGAGTACTTATGGCAGTACATATTAACAAAATACCAAATACTGAACTCTGTGGATATTTGGCTAACTGGAGCAGAAAGTTTGGGTGAATAATAGATTATTTATATTTATTGATGAGTGAATGTGATTGACAACTAGCACTGACAATTAATCAGATAGATGTCTAATCAACCACCCCCTACTGTTAAAAGTTCCAATATTCAAACTTGCAAGTAAATGACAAATGACTGCGTGGATATGATAGAAAAATTGCTCTGAGGCTCCCACATACACATTTACTTCAACTGGAAATCTACTGATATTTCAGAAAGTTGTCTGACATGGAATTTGAACAAAATTCTTGCAGTAATTAAGCTCATCAAAAAATTCTCGTTGGAAGTTGCATGAGATTTGTGAAAGTAGCAAACATTCTGGTAGTATATTTTAGACTGCATTATTTAATTTATTTTAGAAAGTAAGACAGAGACAATAAAACAGACAGATGTAACACTAACACAACAAAGATATGGTCTCTCTTTTCATCTTAATAATCCGTGTATTAACTCTATCTGGATCTGTCTAATGTGAACAAACCTTAAAGAAACATGTACAAAAACAGCTCTTAGAAAACAGAAAAAAGACTATAAAAACAGGTGTATCTAATGAAGCGGAATATTGGTCGGAATTGATGGAGTATTTATAGAGTGATCTGTTAGTTCAGTATTTAGTGGAAGTGCCTCCAGCAATCTGAAAGCATTTCATGATACAGTAAACAGACTGCTGGACCAAGCCTCCGTTTCCATGCAGGACGTTAACCACCGCAATTTCTTCTTTCTTTCTTTTAAAAGATTAAGTGCTTGGTCTCATAATCCAGTACTGGAGGTACTGCAGTGTGACGGGTACCACACTTCAACCTGTCCGCTCCTGGGTTCTTTTCCCAGGCAGACCTTAAATTGCAAAAAAATCAACTGCTATACGATGGTTAAATGTCTGTAACTTCTCAAATTTTTAACACATCTTTTACATCTTTCCCTTTTTGGGCCATAATGTTCCTTCAAAAGTCATACACCCCGTAGTTTCCCCACATATAACAACTAGTGGTCATAATGATGTCCACCTTATCTAGGTCACCTTACACAGGTATTTTCCTGCAATGGGTAGCCCAAGTTTAAACTATAAACTCCCCCACTAGGTATGGTCACAATCAAATCTGTTGGTCACTTCACGGTCCACTCATCTGACTTGGTGACCATCTTAAAGAGGTATTTCCCACTATAACAAGAGTTGGTCAGTACACTGTCCACTCATCTGATCTAGTGGTCATCTTACTCAAGTATTTCTTGCTGTAACATCTGTTGGTCAGTACACTGTCCATTCACCTGATATGGATAGTTATCTTACTGAGGCATTCCTCACTATAACAAGAGCTGGTCACTTCACTGTCCACTCACGGTGACTCACCTGATGTGGTCATCTTACTGAGGTATTCCTCACTATAACATCCATTGGTCAGTACATTGTCTACTCACCTGATGTGATACTCAGGCATTTGTTACTATAACATCCATTGGTCACTACACTGCCCACTCACCTGATGTGGTGGTCATCTTACTGAGGTATTCTTCACTATAACAAGAGTTGGTCACTATACTATGAACTCACCTGATCTTGCGGTCATCTTACTGAGGTATTCCTCTGGGATGGGCAGCCCGAGTTTGCGGAGGCGTTTGAGATGTGCCTTGCCGCTGAAGTGTTGCTGAGCCTGGGCGTCTGAGTTGAGTTTGATGCCGCAAGCTTCACACTCCACGGGCGTCTGGGCTTTCTTCTTGTCCATTCTTTGTTTGAACTGTAAAAATATAAAAAAAACATGCATGTAACTTGCTATTAAACACAATATAACAAGTTTAAGGTCACCTCAAAGTAGGGATCTTCCTTTGGCCATCCTTAACATGTGTAGCAAATTTGAAAACAAAATGTTTATCCACGTTTGAGTTATCACATAAATAAGGAAATTTGGTGGATTATTATAACTTTTAAAGTTACCCTGTTAATGGAAACATTAAAAATATATTTTATCAACAAACTCCTGGTTGCACACTTGTGTCTATGAATTAAATATACTTCTTTGCTGTTTATTTAGTCTACACCACAAAGAATTACAAGGATTTCAAAAACACAGAACTTCAGACATTATAAGCTCTGGTAATTATAAAGTGCCTGAAAGTGTGATAGCATCTCAATCTATTGAGTAAATCCTGCCAATTCTTGTCAAACAACTATTTATGAGTAAAGGAGCCTACACATGTGTGCGGTGTGAACATTCACTAAGCTGTTGTCAGAAAGTTGTCAACAATTGTCACTTCTATCATATTGAGGGTCTGATTGAGCAATTATTCTTCCACTGATTCTGCCACTACTCTATGAAATGTACTTCAGTATATAGCCAGACCTGACATGATATACTCTGCTGACAAGTACTTCAGTATATATAGTCAGACCTGACATGATATACTCTGCTGACAAGTACTTCAGTATATAGTCAGACCTGACATGATATACTCTGCTGACAAGTACTTCAGTATATAGTCAGACCTGACATGATATACTCTGCTGACAAGTACTTCAGTATATAGTCAGACCTGACATGATATACTCTGTTGACAAGTACTTCAGTATATAGCCAGACCTGACATGATATACTCTGCTGACAAGTACTTCAGAATATAGCCAGACCTGACATGATATACTCTGCTGACAAGTACCTCAGAATATAGCCAGACTTGACATCATATACTCTGCTGACAAGTACTTCAGTATATAGCCAGACCTGACATGATATACTCTGCTGACAAGTACTTCAGAATATAGCCAGACCTGACATGATATACTCTGCTGACAAGTACCTCAGAGTATAGCCAGACCTGACATCATATACTCTGCTGACAAGTACTTCAGTATATAGCCAGACCTGAAATGGTATACTCTGCTGACAAGTACTTCAGTATATTGCCAGACCTGACATCATATACTCTGCTTCTAGTCTTCGGCAATTTTGTTCGGCGCCAAATAAAGGGTGATGTGTCATAATGAAAATCTGACTGTTGAAAAAAGTGAGAATAGACTTGTAACCAATGCCACGTGGCAACAGTTTCAGCCATTTGATGCCACGTATACATGCAATGGGCTTAACTCTGTATTATAGATGCCTAGAAGGAGCAAATTGGTGTTGAGTGATTTCTGACAGATTCTTACGCCTTTAACCAACCTACTAGAATAATCTCCACATAAATAGAACTTGCTTTTCTTTCAGAATATTTTCACTTACAGATGGCATTGTTCTACTTCTTTTTATCCAAATATGAGGAACACCCCACTGTACCACCCTTCCTCTTTTATTGCAATATGCAGCAGTCTTACCAAGTCTGAAACAACATTGGCCTCTTATCTATTGCAGAAATTTTGATTTGAGTTAATTTTAAGTGCCCCAATGATAAATTTTACCTTGTATTTTACCAGTGTGAGAATAATCTCCAAATCAATAGAATATTTCTTTCCATTTTCATTTATGGATGGTAATTTAAATTAACAGAAATTCTGACTCCTTTCGGTTGTTAAATGTGTAAAGATTTTAAAAACTGACAGAGTTCTAGTGTAGAACTATACTCTACTTTATTCTCAACTTGAAAATAGCCCAATGGTCTTTTCAATACATACTCTTTATCAGACTTAGTTGTACTTACAAAAACAAGAGTACTTTGTGCCACTCTGACCATACACATTGGACCTACTAACAAAGAATCGAGGAGATCTATTTTTCTGTTAAATAAATCTTCACATTACTTTTCAATGTGTTTATTTCTTTTTGATCAAATTGTGAATGAGAATCCTCTTTCCACTTTAGTGTAAGAAAAGCGCTGACTTCTTAACATCTTCCAATCAATCTTTGCTGTTAACAATACCAATCAGTCAGCCAGTTAGCACACACTCCCTCTGAATGGAGCGAATTCTTACTATTTCTGGAACTACAGACTTCTTTAGTTGAGACTTTTCACAGTGACTAATCATCGCTAACTCCCTCAGTTTATGTCTACAAAATGTTTGCAAAATGGTGTTTGCACATCACTGGGTACGAAATGAAAAAAAATGGGAAAATTGAGTAAATTACATATTAAGGTTTCTGCACACTTTAGTGCATACAGATATAGGTATTTATAACATCATTAACAAATTGTATCGTCATCTTTTTAATCTTACAGCGATCTTAAACCTAACTTACAGTCGTACAACAATTATTTCCTTCTTATTGTGACCGTAAACCTGTTTCATCTTACGTCAATTGTAAAGTGTAAACCAATCTGTTACCAATCGGATGGATCAAGACACTTTCGCAAATCTATTGGAAGATTTTCTGAGGCAATGGCAAAGCCAACCAGGAAGCTATCGGGAAAATATCTTGAACACATAATAAGCCCATCTTAAACCTATCATGAAGTAGTTCCTGAATCCTGCACTTTCACAATTGGGAGCAAGGTTTACGATATATTGCAGAAATGGAACAGCCTCATACATCAGTTTTCAGCCAAAAAGCCCTGACTAATGGTCCAGTCACACTGTACCTTACTGGAGTTTTTGTACGGATTTGTTTTCCCCGTGACAATCTCCACCTCACGGCTCAGAAAGAGACCCTCTCATCCCGGGAGTACATGTTAAAGAATGAGCAGATCCAAATATCCAAGTTATGTCAAATGTCAATGGGGACATCCTACAAAGATTCCAACGAAGTGGAGCAAGGTACACCTGATGGTAGATGAGCCAGATTGGTTGTAGTTTGCAACTCCACCGAGAGAAAAGGTATAAAATAGGTTACAGGTCTGACACGTAAGTACTTTAAAGTGTCTCCTGCCCTCTGTTAAACTAGGGCAGCCATAATGGATTACAAGAGCTACCCCTCATTCATCCAGTATTTGACAAATACCTGAATCGTCTTTAACAGCCCAGTATGTTCTAAGATGAGAACAAGATGATTAGCTTGAAGTAGCTATAATCCAGGGTCCAGCCCCACACAACAGACATACATCACCACAGCCCGTGCAGGGCTTCTCTTGGTAATCAGTCTTCTTTAAAACCTGCTGAGGCCAGTGAGAGGGTCCTTGCGTTGTAACCCAGACAGAGGGAACTGATTTATAAATAAGCAAGAATTGTCTTAGTTTTGTCTAGGGTTTTTACATTATATTCATGTGCACCTTATAACAACAGTCTAGTCATGGATTTAACTTGGAGAACAAAATTAGCCAGAGCACTCCTTCCTAATAAAATATGGCTTGTGTTTTTGTATACCTTTGTTTTGCTTTTTATGGCTATAACTTTAATTTGGTAAACAACCACATATATTTATACATATTTATACATACACAAATGTTGTACATTTTTCACCAATCCCAGAAACTTTTTTTTTTTGTAAAACATTATGTCAGAAAGTTGAAGGTTTAAAGGATATTTAAAATCAATCATTTCTCTGACAAATGTGATGCTAAAGTCATGATCATAACATTATAACAAATTTCAAGTGCAAATTAATAATATATTTATTAAAGCTGTAATAACGTATGGTTTTCAAATGACAACTTTCTAACTTATCACAACTTTTTCCATATTCACATCATTGCCCTATCTGTTCCATACATCTGTGAACTGAGCCATTGGTGAATATTTATTACTGTGATTACTCATGTTCTTATTGCATGCTACACTCTGCAATACAGGCAGGTATCAGGTGTGTCTCCTCACTAATTACACTCCACATCAAAGTCTTTCCTTGTTTCCCTGTACTGACACCCTCAGGGATCTCCCACGGCCATCCAAAACAGTCAGACCCGGGACCGAAACACTGTTTCATAGCATGGCCCACCCCTGGTCCATTTATACATAAAGTACACAGAATTCCAACACTGTGAAAAACAGGAACAAGTCTCAGAAACCCTGACAATAAAAGACTGTTGAATATCTAAACTACCGGTATTAACACTTCCTTCCAGTATGAGCAATGGTGTTTTTACTTTAAAATACAGAATTACAGGGTAGTTAAGATAGTCTAATGCCTTCCCAGATGTCTCCCTATTTTAATGTCTGTAAACTTAAATTTCACTTTAAATTTCAATTAATACTGAAATATGATATGATGCTCAAGAGATATTCAAATTTAGCAGATTGGAATTGACTTTACTAGGCTAATAAAATGGTAAAGAGAAGATTTATATACACTATTCAGCTTAGCCACTGTAATCTGACATAACAAGACTACAAATAAAATAGAACAAAAGCAACCAACAACCCTTATTTGTGCAAATGCTAATTAATTTCTCACCCAACATCAGTTACCGTATTGTTCTAAATTATTGCTCAAGAAGCAAGATATTAAAGGCCAGAAGAACTAGCAAATAATTTGAATCAAGTGTGTTTGAAACAATACAACGTAAAACATACATAGATACAGGACTGTTCTTGAAAATTAAAATCAGTTTGCTGCTCTATTGTATGTTTGTCACTAAAATGGTAAATAAGTGAAGAATTTGAGGGACCACACATGAACCATCATTTAGAACCTAGAATGTCTTCATGAATAAGTTAAACAAGGCCCAAAGGGGTTTCGCTCTACTAGTGCGAGCCACAAAGCTATCAGAGACATGAGTAGTTCAAGCGGTCATCCATCCAAGTACCAACGTAGCCTGTTGCTGCTTAATTTCAGTGAAGAGACAGATACTCATCACACTACACCACAATTCATGAAAGTCCGGAGACAAAAAAAAAAAAAAAAATAGCCTGCCTCGACAGCCAAGAACCCCACCCCGCAGGTACAGCTAAATGGCCAACAACATTGGGATTTGGGAAAATCTTAGGAACAACTTCTGTTGTAAGAAATATAGAGAACCCACAAGATGTTCTACAAAAGATTCACAGGCCATGATTTCATACAAGTAGTTTTCATATTTTGAAACGAAAGAAACAATTATAAGGGATATATAAGGCCTTTTTGATATGATGACCCTCCTATTTGCCATTAAAGACGTGATATGGCGGCCATTTTGTTTCCAAAACAAGAAGACAATTACTCTCAGGCAAGCTTTCCTATCCATTTGCATTTCGTGCAAATCTGATGAAGCTAGCAGCAATATTTTAGGTTACAGAAAACATTAAAGATTTCAGAACAAACTTTAAGACTAGTAAATTTTAAAAGTGTTGCCATGGCAACAGTTGCGGTTGGAAACCGCTCAAAGCCTAATCAGCTGTAGATCCTCTTGGGGTAAACATATCCTGAAAATTTGGTGAAAATCCATGAATGGGTTTAGGCTGTGGAACATCCACAAAGTTTAAGACCTGAAAATCTTAAAAGTGTTGCCATGGGAACAGTGGTAGCTGGATACCCCTCAAAACTTAACCAGCTCTAGATCAACTTAAGGTAAACATACCCTAAAAATTGGGTGAAAATCCATGCAAGGGTTTAGGCTGTGGAACACCCACAACCTTTTAGACCCAAAAATCTTAAACGTTGCCATGGCAACAGTGGTAGCTGGATACCCACCAAAACCTAATCAGCTGCTAGATTCTCTTGGGGTAAACATATCCTGAAAATTTGGTGAAAATCCGTGCAGGGGTTTAGGCTGTGGAACACCCACAAACTGTAAGACACGAAAATCTTGAAAGTGTTGCCATGGCAATAGTTACGGATACTAGGGGTGGGACGGTACCAGATTTTCTAGTTCGGGATTCCACCAATGCAAAACCGTCCCGATTCCGGGATACCGAAAAAGTTCATGTTTCAGCATTTCCCCAGTCGAATAGACCCACAAACAGGAAGTGATTTCCCGTAAACCAAACATGGCAGTTTTTCTCAAAGAAATCGCAACAAATGCATTAAAATCTAGTGAAAAATGAGATAATAGTTTACATTTTCTTCAGATTAAGGTTTGGTATTTACTATTTTACGCTTCCCAATAATTATATTAGGTGACATTCGAGATTCCGGTTCTGAAAGTGGTCACGGTATTTCAGAAAAATTGTCTCGATACCGGTATCCCGCCACTACCGACTCACCCTTACCGGATACCCCCCAAAACCTACCCAGCTCTAGAACCTCTTGAGGTAAACATACCCTGAAAATTTGGTGTAAATCCGTGCGGGGGTTTAGTCTGTGGAACAACCAAAAACTTTACGACCCGAAAATCTTAAAAGTGTTGCCATGGCAACAGATATAACTGAATACCCCCCAAAACCTAATCAGTCCCCGGACAGCACAGGGGACAACTTAATAACCCCATCCTTTATGGGCTGGGGATAAAAAAGTGATCTTTAGAAGTGTGGCGAGCCTTGCTTGTGCTCACGCTTAAAAACTCGAACAAAAAAGTAAAGTTAAAAAGCTCATCAAACAAAAAAGTAAATTAAAGTCAAAAAGTGAGGTATTTCACTTAATGTGAGGTACCAAAATTGTCCACAGAATCTCTCTTGTTCACATGTGCCATTGATTCTTGGCTCCTCTTTGATCTTTGAAATCATCCAGAGGTTTTTATATAAAACATGCATTATTTTGAACTTTACATTACCAGAATGACCCCTATATCTATCTATCTATATTAATAAATGTGAAAGTCTGTCCGTCTGTTTGTCCATCTGACTGCAAGCCCTAGCCAATCAATTTTAATGTCTTACTTTAAATGACCATAACTTCATTAGTTTTGGTCGGATTTCCATAATTTGTTCACCTTTGTGTTCAGTTCAATAAACTCAACTTGAAGTTAAATGAAAATTTCATTATCAATCACTTGATTTCAATTACGTTGGTCCAACAGAGAATAGGATTGAGGCTCCCAGCCAATCAAATCCTTGGATGTGTCCCCTATACAGGAGTGTTATGTACAAACATTAGCTGGCACTGTATGACTGTATTCTTGACCAAAACGATTTGAGAAGCCCAGACACCGTCATACAGTTAGAACTGTTGTAACAAATGCTGCCTGTACGAATAAATGCTACGATTGTTGCTGCGGAGAATTATTAAGTATTATTGGTTCGGCAGATTTTGTCAGAATCACTATTGATCTGCAGTTACAATTACAAAAACTTCCTTCTTTCTGGTTCGATTTTGACATTTTCTTACCAGTTTGTACAGTGTAATGAAAGCTGATAACTAAGCATATTGTATCACGGGTTTGTTACTTACAGGAATTACTTATATTGATACATTAAGGACTTGAGGCTTTTGTTTGAGATCACACATTAATTTCAACTGACATTAATATTGTTGGTGACTGCCAGTCTTGCACTGTAAAACAAGCACCTAGTTGTGTTTGAAAGGAGATCTGTTTATGTAATTAACAAGAATACTCATATGGACTATCTTCATAAGAGAACTTTCATCTTTTATAGAGTAACCCCCCCCCCCCCCCATATAAAAAAAGCAATGTTACAAATTTTTTTTGTGCACATTTCCACTAAACCAAAAATAAAGGAAGTATAGAAATTAGTATAAACTGTATTTATGGGATTGACTTTGGGATTGTCTGTGTACAGTTTGAAGAGTATGTTTTTTCATTGTATTACATGTGTCGTCACATCTTCCTGGTTACACATGTTGGTTTGACAGATTGCGTTCTGATACACTGTATTATTATGATTATCAGAGATAACTCTCAGCAGTCATAATTATTATTACAACATTTTAAAAGATAGAACAACCAATAGCTTCTAAACTCACAGTGTCACACATTCTATTATTGGATTTAGTTTCTAGCTTTAATCCCAGACTGATTCAAAACCTTCACTTCAATATGAAACACTGATCTCAGACCTTAAGCATAAGCCTTACAATGTGGGAAAATGTCACACTGTTCCAATTAATGCCACATTTGTCTTAAAAAGTTCTCTTATGTAATGTTTTTCTGTGAGTGACTTTATAGTAAGCTGTTTTACATACAAAGTTATAAACTATCTCTTTCGAGGTGTGGTGGTAACAGATTTACAGCATATGGACTCTATATGTACATGATATTCTTCAAACACCCATATCATCTTACAGATGAATCAAAAATATACTAAATACAACTTGTACTCTGTATGTCTGTATTATACACCCTGTCACATGTCCCTTATTAATGGAGGGTCTGGAATAAGATACAAATGTAACTTTGCCTTTCTGAGAGATTCCTATCTGGTTCTGGAGTCATCCTTGAATGTTTGGGAGCATTGCTGAACATTCCCATGTTTGGGAGGTGAATCGGCTGCATTGCTTCGTATGCCTTCCCAAAATGGAGAGAATTCAGAATTCTGATGACATTCAGACATTTGTGTTGTAATTGAGCTATCACTCAATTCTTTATATTCCTTCAGCTATTCTGCGGCTTTTTTGAATTCCAATTAAGATACCACACTACTCTGGACTGTTGGGGAGAATTCTTTAGTTCTTGAAAGTTTTTGGAGGGTGTTGGGAATAGTTTGCAGACAAGAACTTTGACCTTGGCAAAAAAATTCCAAAAAATCACAGAATTTTGTTCCAGAATGGCCAGGAATGACTTTGGGAATAGTTCCTATGCCGTACCTGAATCATCACACTGGATATAAAGGATTAAAGGATACAGGCTTTACCTCCAGGAACTATAAATGTTCTTTAATTCTTGGTTGGGTGTTGGGAGTGGGGTTTACAGACAGATGGAATTTGGACTTCTGCTCTGTCTGGATCGCATGATTTTCCTGAAGAATATGCTTGTTTGGGTAGCATCCTGCACCACTCGTGATAATAGAATTATACTACTGAGAGAAATTATGGAAAGGACCAGTATGAATTTTATAGTTGATTTCCTTCTGGTGTATAATTATACCCAAATATAGTGTAAAAAGACCGTGTTGCTTTAACAGTTGTGACATTAAAGATAAGACCACTATTTGTAATATTATGTACAACTGATATGTGATTGTAAATTAAATGCAGAAGTAAAAGTTTTATACTGTTCTAAATATTTCTCAGCACTGCCCAAAATCATGCTGAAATGTACATGTGAGCCCCAAATGCTTTAAAATGGTCCAACTTATATGTTCAGATAAGGGACTCTTAAAACTAAAGAAATGGTGATAAAAAATCTCAAAATCATACCAGAAATGGAGAAGCTATGTGTATTTCAAGTGGAGGCCTGTCCTTACCATAAGAGTCACATAAACGACCGATCCAATAAATGGTAAAAAAATCTTCAAAATACAAATCATATCAGTTCGTAGTGTCGTTTGGGCAAAGATATATCAAACTAGTTCCACCTTTATCACAAAATCGTATTACAAATTACAATGCCTTCTATCGTTGGTATGTACAAGTCTTAAGAATGTTAGACCTTATAAATGTTGGACCCTAATTATGTATTTGAACATATTTTCACAATACCAGACAAATGTAGCAGCTCCCGATTCCTGCTGGAATATTATGAGAGGTCAGAAAGCAGAGATTTGTCACTACAAAAGACCCTGTCACATTGCTTTGAATTCTGCGATTTTCAACACAAACTTATTATTTTCATCACCATATCAGGCGATTTATCTGACCTATTTCGGCAAATGTTCCACCTTTAGTAGTGAATGTGTAAGGTGACTTGGACTACTGTGGTGAGCTTCACATGCTGTGGTGAATTGCATCATTTGTTGCTCTATATTACATCACACCTCCAATCCATCAGCCGGCTGCTCCAAACTCACTGAACACAATTACAAAACATCATGTATTCATTGCTGCCATGTTATACTGAGAGGCAGATCACTCACACAATCTGTTTAAGAGTTCACACTACAGACACCATGTGCAGGTTCCCACCACTGCGACTAGTGACATTATAATCAATCACGATTAAAATAATTGTAATGTCAGCACAAGGTACTCCAAATAGTAGTTTCATGATTGTAACTGGAAACATGTGATCATGATTAAAACAGAGAATTACATATTCTGAGGCAAATTTTGTCCTCAATATTATAAGCATGCAGAGAATTGGAGACACTATATGTGTAGGTTCCCATCACTGCGACTTGTGACATTAATACCAATCACTAGTGCTGGGAGATCGCTTGGATTTTCCCTGTCGATGTTCGCATAGGACATTTGTGACCAAACTTCGAACATTTCCAATTATGGACTCGAAAGTGTAAACCAGACAGAAAAATCAAATATTAAATGATAACAAGTAAAATACACACAAATTACCACAAATATGACTAAAATAAAATCTAAAAGCCATTGACAGACGTCTCCTTCACTAACAGACCATGCTTGATGTAATCCTCACTTGTGATTGGCTGATTTTATGATTACCTTGACAACAGTTGGAAAACCCCAAGGTGTTTCTATTTACGTTATTTTAAATATTTTTATTGCATTCACGGCTAGTTTTGTGATTTTAACTGATGAATATTTCAGATTTTTAGAAAATATTATTAAGGTTAGCATTTTATTGTGACCAAAAGGCTGCAAAGAAATGAATTTAGCAAATAATGGTTGTACTTAAATTTTACCGATCATTGATTGGCAATGAGCCAGCGAGTGATAATACCGAAGTTTGCAAACATCGTCCCAGCACTACCAATCACACTATCTGTTTTTGAAAATAGTAGTAAAAGAACATTTCTTGTAGTCAGAAATACTCCACAGCAATAAAGTAACAAAGGCCTCAGTGAAATGTTGTCTTTATGGACATGACATTTACAGTTACCATTTTGACAATAATGAATACTAAATTACAGCTTTCAAATAAGTACACAAGAACCTCTGCATTAAATATTATTTGAAATAGGAGTAATTGTCCACATTCACACAGTTTACTCTCACAAATTTGATATCTTCTGTTGTTTTTGAACTTAAAAAAAATCTTTTTATTGTACAAATCTTCAACAGAACATCCCTCTCCTGGCGTGGTTGGATAATGTAGGTTGTACAGTCTAACCCTGTAACCTTAAACCCAGAAACACCAATAAAATGACTTACCAACCCTAACCCTAACCCACCATGGCTGGATATTACAGGCTGTACAGTACTCTGTAACCTTACACCTTGAAACAACCCTAAAAACCTCTAATCTAAACCCAAACCTAGACACTAATTTAATACAACATAACCCTAAAATTGCTACTTTTTTCTCTGGACAATACAATGGCACTTCCTGTAGGTGAAGGATGCACTTTAGTCCACTTTTAGTTGGTTTTTGTTTTATAACAAAGAAATTCAGCAGAATACAGAGTCCAAACTACAAAGTATTTTTAACTTGTAAGATACTGCCCTGCAGCCAGATTCTAGAAGGCCTCCAGTCTTCAACTGAGGTTGTTTCTCAAATCCAAGATTTGTTTAAAGGTAGAGATATTTTCTTCTGTTTGTGCTTACTAAATTCTCTGACTGAATTCTGTCTTAAATTTGTTAGACTCATTACATGTTAAGTCTTTGAAACAAAAAGATTTACAACAAAATTCAGCTTTAGCGGAGACTTGATAGCTTGTACATGATAGTTCCATATTTTTCCGGTCGATGAATGAATTTTAAGAAATTTATGCTTTCAAATTAGGGCATGGTAATGGTAGCATGACTTTCATTTTGGTATCCATGAAAACAAAACTGTTCAGATTCCAGGCAACCGAAAAATTTATTATTAGTTGCGTTCTTGCATATGGCCAATCGAATAGGCCCACTAAAAAAGAAGTGAAGTTTATTAAAACAAAACATATCAGTTCTGCTTGAAGAAAATGCTATAAAAGTATTAAAATCTACAGAATTCAACATAGAAGTTCACAATTTATTCATTCATTTGCACTATCTTAAGTTTTGCCACAGTTACTATAGATCACAGTGCTGACCACTGAGGTGTGGACTGTAAAGTATCATCACGTCATATTTCAGTGAAACAGTCTCTATACTGAGATACAGATGTTACCAACGGTAACCAACCCTACCTTATTTCAAACATATAATAGCAATCAATATAAATAATGTTCATAAATGACAGTGAAAAAGTAAATTGCTGAAGTGAATCTTTTCATAATATTGTAACCTGTTCACCGCTCTTTTTAAAAGTGTGGATTTAGATTATTTTCAAAATCTGAATCGCACTTGCCAGACTGCAGGTTGTTTGAATCCTAGTATTGGTGCTTGGGTACTGGCTAAAGAATAGGGAAATGGGTATTCAGCACTGGCAGCAGTTAACCTGGTAGTTGATGGCTATTTTATGTAGGTAGCAACCAGGCAACCAAATTTAGGTAATCGCTCAACCTCTGTTATAATGGAAGTCTAGCTGATTATAAAAAATGACTGCTCTCGCCAACCGGAGTATGTTTGTCTTTCATAAATGATAACTGTACTGGTGGACTTGTGGGAGTAGATTACCAGTCATTTACTGCAGTGTTCTGTATGCAGTACATTAAAACCCTCCTACAGCTACTCCCAGTAAACACATCTTGTGTTGAAATCTCCACGGGTTTCACTGTAATAACTGTTCTAGTTACTCCAAAACACAGGCATTTTGTTTCCATCTTATAGACAGATGATCACCTACGACTGAAAACCAGTGTGTACATTTATTAAGTGGATAATATTATCTGTCCTTGTAGCAAAAACATTCAGCACTGTTGGCCATAGTGTCAGCTATATAGAACCACGTAAACATAAAAACAAAGCGATTACAAGGAGGAATGTGACTAAAAGAAATGCATAGATGAAACATTTTCTAGTTACATTTGTCCACCTAAGTCCTTTCCTATTGACAGATGTCTGAAATTTTAGTTTTTAAATAAATTTGTTTACATCACCTTCCATATTTATTACACAGGTACTTCAAGTAGGTTTTTACAATACAAATATCCAGTCTTGTTTTCAACCCAAGTCACGCCCCAAAAATGAATGAAAGTTTACTTATATATTTACATGCAATTATGATTTCCAATTGCAAAAATTTGAATTTACATTGATTATTTATCATACTTTTGCCCATATTTGGTCAATATTTATTAAAATTAATGTGGTTTTGCATGACAATATTATCATTACAAAATTGTTTTTAACTCGATGGGTCTATTTTACTGGAAATTGCTAATTACAGATCTTGTGTATGGAAGCACACACTTAAAGAGGCTATAGGATTGAAGGTGCCTTGTGTATTAATTAGGTATAAAGTGGGTTCACATTGAGTAAAGCGGCTGTGAAGAGAATGGACCATATTGCTACCCAAAATATGCACGCATTGAGAGAACAGAATTTAAATTAAAAAACTATCAAAAACTACAGCTTTTTGATAAAACACTTACATTTATCATAATATCCAGCACACTATGGATGTTAGTGACATACCAGGACATACAGACCAAGTTATGCCCTTTATATATTCCAAGTAACCCTTACAATCATCACTTGAAGCATGGCAAATACGAAATCCGGGGAAACCAAAGATTTTACATTCACTCAGATGCCTGTAACTATGAATATCTATTTGGGATTTTTAATATCGTTTTCAAAACTGTATAGGTCATATCACAACGAGTAGTTTGAGGAAACCAGTACATTCAGTTGGTAAAGGTTCTGGCAACTGCTGACCATCAGTAAGCAACTACCAACTTTCTCACATAGGGTTCAAGGTTTGAAATACTGACCAATTTGAATGTTTCAAGAATCAGTCACATATTCGCTTGCAAAGCTGTCATTTTTTACCATAAACCAATCACCTAGTTCGACAATTAGCAAATATGGAAGGTCAACTTATTGAAAGCTGAAGATGGGGTGAACCAAGGGTTATGTAAAGTTATTATAAACCACTGAATGCTGATGTTATAATTGTCCCCTGTACATTATTAATGTTCATACTTTGAAGTTCACGGCTGTTCACGGCGATTTTCTGGAAGTTAAATGATCTCATCTGTGGATATTGAAACATCGACAAAGGATCCCTTTCCTGGTTGGCATTCCCAACACTAGCTAATGCAATTCATAATGTGGGGCATTACTTGGAGGTTTTACGGTAGACAATACGGTACATCACCTCTCATTTGTAAACGGGCTATTTTTTCAGCATACCGGCTACTGGGACTTGCTGTAGAAAGCCGGCTCCTACAGGAGCTTTAATGATGGACTAAGTCAACAGATTAGCGAAACCAATTCACCTCGCTCCATCACATACTCGGATCTCTGACAGTGTCTGTGGATACACACCTGATTAAACCCCATGTAACCAGAACACAGAGGTAAAACCGCACAAAAAAGTTTTAAAACTACCTGGCCAGTACTCACGCTGTAAATGCCTCAAAACTGCAGCGTAAAGAGTTTATATAAGCTTCTTTTTCTCTGTATCAATGCGCTTATTTATATCAAACAACACACAGTTGTTATATAATACCTGATTGCTTTATAAGAAATACATTTTAGCAGTAAAGTCCTTCTTTATTCACTCACAAAATTTATTTTTACTCTTAGTGAGTTATACACAATGGCTGGTTGATATATTGATACAGTGTCAATCAGTTTTTAACTTTATAACTTGTATCTCGTGTGACATTTCCCATTTCCAAGTATGCCTCAATTAGAGTGACACGTCTACAAATCAAACCGGGGCACACAAAATACCAGGTTTTGCTCATTTTAAAGCCTGGGCACACCAGTATTGATTTTTTGTTAACAATTACATTTATTTAATTTACTAATATAAGCCTGCATCACACGAACATACAAGGTCCAGTTTGATGGTTTCACAGAATAGGGAACTTAAATGTCATATTATATCTGATTGGCCTTGTACTCCATGACTGTTTGATTGGACTGATTTGACCTACTTTTATGACACACTGTGACAGCAGGGTAAAGTTTCACTGTTTCAAACATACCATCTTTATGCTACAGAAGATTCTGATTTAATTGCTTCAATGCATAAATATCTGTAAAAACAAGAGTTTACCAACCTTCAAATCATAGCTGTTAAGTGCAATTTGATTGGCTGGCAGGAGAGTGAAGCTACAGGACTACATGCCCAATCAACTCCGTACTTATAACAACATACAGATCTCGGTTCTGATTAAGACTCCGAGACGGGGTGGTAGTTTGTACTGTCAAATATTCTTTCTCCGTCACTCTTCTCTGGAATGAGTATGGTCCATTTTTTTTGGAACATGTAAGAAATTGTTAGCTATAAACACAGATCTGCACAAACATTAATTAAATCAGAGAAGGGGCATTTTTTTTCGATTTTAAAAGCTTGTTATGCTTTTCATTAACAAATATTTGAATGGTCATATAATAGCTAACAATTTCTCGACTTTGAAAGGCAATCCTTTAATAAGAGATCAAAATAGATCTAAATCTTTCTCCCACAATGCCTCAGTCTGTTACACCCTGTTTCACTATCATGAGTTTGTTCCCTGACCACCCTGATAATGTCATCCCGAGTGAAATCTTACTATTTGTATGGCTTAACTTTTTGTAGGGATGGGTCGGATTAAAAAACAAACAAAAGGAGACCACCAATACAAAACCGTTCCGATGCCGGGACTCTGCAGTTTAATGCACCCCAATCAAAGATGGAGGTTTACTCAACAAAATTGCATATATGGGATAAATTCTGCTACTTCTTCAAATCTATGGTTTGTTTAAAATTATTTAATTTTTCCTTCCACTATATATTGTGTTTATATGAGAGATGGCAGTTATAAAATCTTATCACAGTATTTCACTAAAATACTCTCAATACCGAGACACCGGCAACATCAACCAATACTTATCTTTTTATGTGTAAAGGGTTATAATTGTGCTGACTGTACCCTCTTGCAGAGATCATTAAACCTGCTTATTTATCCTTTGTGAGTGCGAGTTTCTGTCCTAAGGTACTCAAAACCAATCTCTTTGGCAGGCAGGCAAAATACAGTAATCAAGACCAGTTTTTATGCCTTGTTTTCTACCTGTCGCAGCTTACTCCCATAGCTATAAATTGGCTAGCTGTTGCAGTTTAAATTGTGAGAGTGGAACTGGGATATTTGCCACAGACTTCATTTGAGTCACAAGAGAATTACATTTTACTATTTATACTCAGTACAATTTCTCCTTCACTACAGGCCTATTTAACCCATCCCAACAGGATGCTCTCTTAGGTGACTGAGTGACTGACATTCCCCTAACTGAAACAGTTTCATGGATGCCTACTAAAAATAGCATGCCTGGAGTTCTATAGCCTGACAATAGGGATACGACCCAATGACAGAGGAGTGCCATTTTAAGTGGTCAACTATGCATCTGCCTGTAACTGAGATTGAACCCAGGTCTGTGTTACTAGGCAAACGAGTTACCCACTAGGTCACTGAGGCAGATAATCACAGAACCAGAAATCCAGATAAAACAATACTTTAGAACATTACGGCACCATGACTACAGGAGAATTCTGGACAGTTGAGAGAGGAGAGTTCATTTTCCACCAAGTGTCAACACTATCATTCTGGTAATCTGCATAATCTAACAAAGTATGCAATGTACTGGGCACCAGTGTCTAGTGCTTTGTCAATAAGAAGGGAGGGTCTTGAAGTTACTTTGTTCAAGTTACTGTGTGTTCTCAGTAAATGACTAAAAACAATGGCTTGTAGTTCATTTCCACTGTCAGGATTTTCATCTTAACAACCAAGTGTTTGTGGTCATCAGTTTTTAACCCCATCCGGGCGGGGACGACGGGCATAAAGCTTGTGGGTGTTCCACAGCCTAAACCCCTGCACGAATTTTCACCAAATTTTCAGGGGATGTTAACCCCAAGAGGATCTAGAGCTGCTTAGGTTTTGGGGGGTATCCAGTAACAACAGTTGCCATGGCAACACTTTTAAAATTTTCGGGTCTTAAAGATTGTGGGTGTTCCACAGCCTAAACCCCCGCACGGATTTTCACCAAGTTTTCAGAATATGTTTACCCCAAGTGGATCTACAGCTGATAAGGTTTTGGGGGTATCCTGTAATATCTGTTGCTGTGGCAACACTTTTAAGACTTTCAGGTCTTAAACTTTGTTGGTGTTCCACAGCCTAAACCCATGCATGGATTTGCACCAAATTTTCAGCATATGTTTACCCCAAGAGGATCTACAGCTTATTAGGTTTTGGGGGGTATCCAGCAGCAACTGTTGCCATGGCAACACTTTTCAAATTTTTGTGACTTAAAGCACTACACCCATTCTTACAACTACACTTTAGGCTGCAGTGACTTATTTTTATGTTGGACTTTTGTACTCCCTGCTGTGAAAATGAAGCCGAGTAATCTTGTCCAACTGGATGATTAGTTAAACTGACTGCCAATTAATCCTCTCTGCTTCCCAAGCAAGTTCAGGGCTCAGAGCTAGAACTTTCTTTATGAAATGTAACAGTTAAGGGAGCAATTCTTCCTTAACTTTCAAAAGACAAATTTCATTTCCAGTAGGGACGGTCAGTAGTCAACTGTTTGTTTTGGTATTCCACCAATAGAGAACATCTGATACCAGGACTCAAAGAAAGATGTGTTTTAGTATATCCCCAATCGAATAGGCCCACTAACGGGAAATGAAGCTAATGAAAACAAAACATGGCAGTCCCTTTCCAAGAAATTGCTACAGAAGTACAAAAATCTACAAAATTATGGGATAAAACTGTATAACTTCCTCAGATTGTGGGTTTGTTTCTAATACTACAAGTTCCCCAACAATTGTATGTGCTGACAATCGAGATGGCAGCTGTAAAGTGTCATCACAGTATTGCGATGGTCGCGATACCAAGGTACCGGTCACTGACTCAACCCTACTTTCCACTGGGATGATAAAATGTAAGAATTGATATATTTATTGTTTTATTTTGATATATTTTTGCAAATTAAACATTTAATATCTAGGTCATCTCACCTGGATATCACACATTGAGTTAAAGTAACACAACAATTGTAGACCAGTTGTACTGAGTGAACTCTTGTTTTAAGACTGATGAATATAACAGCACCAGTTACAGTTATATTAATACAACTGTGAGAATGAATAAATTATATTTGAAGAAACACTTAAAACACATCAGCTATCTAGTTAGAGTAAGGAATCTGAAATTCGCCCGAAATCTAAAATTCGCCACCTATAAAGCCTAACGTAATCCTCTAAAGAAAATAATGTTTTGTCTTTCACTTGGTATTTTTCAGTCCAAAAAGCCTCAATTTACTATACTTTCAACAAATCTCACCTCAAATCATTTATTTTATTAGTATTTCCACATGTGGCGAATTTCAGATATGTGGCGAATTTTACATTCCTTGCTCTAATTGTCTGAGGCCGGGTCCTCACCATGTCAAAACATCATCAGATTAAATGTGTGAAATCTGACACTGAGCAAACTTGTCAACAGCCTTAAGGTTTAAAGGTTTAAAAAAAGTACCTTTTTGTCAAATTTGTCCTATATGTGACTCTTTCTGCTAACACATGTAACTTGTAGTGAACAAGCAGTGACTTCTGAATTTGTAAATTTTGGCAAATTTTGAATTTCTTATTCAGTGCAAATTCTTTAAAATAAAATTGAAATCTACATCAAGAGGTCAATACCTACAACAGGCATTGAGAAAATGCTCAGTGGCAATACCTTCACAAAAAGAGTGCACAGGGTACCTCACCTTGAGCCTAATGCCTTGGCAAACCAACACACATATCCTGATACTACAAAAACTTTTCCATGCCACATTAAAATATTATTAGATGAAAAAAGTGGCTTCACTAGGTGTTTGGACTAGTCTAGAACATGGATATGACAAGACCATTACAATATATGTCAGCAGCTTTGTCAGGTTATATATAAGAAACACACCTGACTGGCAGTTTTTACTCGAGTTGAAATGGTTCTCAATATAACTACAATTTGTGACAATTCTTCAACAAAAAAAAAGAAAGGAATCATTCTTACCAAGAGGTTTATCTGGGCAGGGGTCAGGTGTGGTATTGTGTATTTCTGTAGATAACTGCCGCCCACTATTTGCCCAGGAAGAAGCCCGTTGCTATGGTTACCAATCACCCCAGGAACTTGAGCAAGGGCCCCGACATTGGCATGATTACTACCACTGCCATTGGTCACAGTGGATCCGGGGACTTGTATATAGCCCTGAGATAGCCCATAGTTAAGTGAGTGATAATAGAGGACGTTACCCTTTCTGTCCATCTTGTACTGTTAATTGACTGGCTGACTGTGTGGTTACATGTATGGCTGCACTTTACAGAGCCCTTCCTTTCAGTTTATAGCTCTTTCCTTCACTGCAGTTTACTGCCAGTTCCTTTTTGAGAGGTGACAGGGATTTATAAAGGTCGCTTAGATCATAAATAAGTAGTTCAAAAGCACACTGAGATTGTGTTTCCAAGGATAACAACATCCCACTCATTTGACAGTGTGCTGTATTGTATAGTTAGTTGTTTAGAAGACTTGTTGCCTTATGTAAGTGTGTCCTTCTCAGAATTAGAAATTCCACAACACTTGAGTGGTCCAAATGAAGAAAGCCTTCATGTATAAACTACACAAATGTCTCACATATTTATCTTTATGATGTGGCACATAAAACCCCCCATTTATATATGGGGTTGGTATTTTCATAAATTATTAAGTCAGTGCACTATACATATCCATCTGTTGTGTACACAGAATACTATCCTAGGATTTCTCACAGATATAACTATTCACTTTCCACACATGTATAAACAGTTTCTATTCCTTGCCTAGATTTCTCGGCACTTTCAACTTCCGATTCAAATCTTGTAGATCAAACCATCTGTTTCTGCACTTTTTTCTGGAAGAGTGACCTTTCAATATTGTGTGTAAAATCTAGCCCCGCGGAGCTAACTGTACGTCTTTACAAACTGGAATTTTAACTTTCACAAACACTCAAGGACACTCAGGGTGCTTTCCAATTGAAACTCAATTATGATATTAATCCCATTTCTTTATATTAACAAATCTCTAGCCACACAATCTCTAGATCTTGTATTGTTACATATTACAACCATATATATACCTTCAAGGTATCCAACTCTCTTCATTTAAACTCAATTAAAGTCTTGAACATCTTAAAGTGTCTATAGTAATCCCTCAGTATTACCTCAAAACTTTACAGCAAGTACTTCATGTTCTCTGAAGTATTGCAGTTTCCACCAAATTTGGAGTTTAATCTCTCTCTCTCTCTGTTTAAAATTGAGTTAAAAGTTTTTGAGCACATTAAATACTTCACAGATTTTACTACTGTGCTAGTTTCTACAATTAATTTATCCTACACAATCAGTTCTATTAAGCATTGCAGATACTATCTTTTGACTTGGCCAAGATAAATCCTTGTTTTTTAAACATTTTTTTTTTCTTTTTCTTTACTTATTCAGTTTTAAGTCACAAATTTCAAACTTTTATATTTTTCACTCTGATAATGGGTAACCCCAAATAGATGATATACTGTAGGTACATCTATTTGACATAGTGAAAAGGGGTTTAAATATTGCCACAAATTAGTGAGTTCACTTCTCTATACCTATGTATATCCAATAGCAGAGATTGCTTCTTCTCAGGATGCACTACATCACTATCCACCTCCAGTGGTTTTGCTTTCCAAACAAATTTACTGTAAATTAATCCTTGACAAACTATACGTGTCCCAGTTTGACTCGTGAATAAGACACATCACAGTATTTTCCTCATAGATGCTCAATCCAAGGCACTCTATAATCCTTGAAATGTTTAATAGACTAATATAATCGACTCAGCCAACACACACACACACACATATTAAGATTGAGAGGTAAAACTGACATTTCCAAGCAGAAAGTACTCACGCACAGCCCTCATTAACATACAACAGACAAGATGCTTTTGAACTTTAACAAGTCTTTAAGGACAGAGAGAACTGAAAAAACTTGGAATTTGCTACACTGTGAAATTCACCACCGATTAAAAGCACTCAACATCACTTGGAATTGTGGGACACTCTAATCAAACTGGTGATTTTTTTTCAAAATAATTTAATGTCATTTTTCTAAATTCTTGTAGAAATAGAAGTTTGCTAATTGCAAACAAATTCTGCAAGGGTATGTCCCTGGCGTGGCAAAATGTGTTCACTGTGGTGAATCTCACATGGTTCTTCCTTTTTTAGTAAATGTCAGTCAAACGACAAGAGACTAAATCTTGCCACTTCTTAAAGTTCTTATTATTCATCTGCCTACTCCATAAGCGAGCAGTTTTAAGTGCTTTTTAAGTGCTGTAATTGATAAGTCATACAGAAATCTTCACTACAAACACATACACATGCTAGTCATCCAATCAGATTGCAGTACTTCAAGGCTCTCCACTTCACAACTTTATACAAGAGTGACGAGCACCAAAATTTACCTAGAATTTTGTCAAATTTTCTCAACCAGAAAAACTGCCTCCTATTTTCATGACCGATGGATAAATTTCATTGACTTTGGAAATTTTATGGATATCGAGGAGCTACAATCATAGAAAGGTTTCAGTGCAAAGATTCTTCCTTCAGCTGATCCTTTTTACACTAACCGGTTCTGCTTATTGATTCTTCCAATAAAGTTTATTTAAATTTCATATTCTGAGTTAAGAGGATTCTTTGCTGAACTTTAATATTTTTCTGAGTATTTCAATATAAGATCAATGTCAACTGACTACTTTATATTTTTAATTTTTTTTTTTCAAAAAAACACGCTGTAAATTTCAAGATTTTTTTGGTTTAATAACTTCCGAAAATACTTTTCTGCTTCATAAGCCAAATTTGGTCATGAAACTGAAAAATGATATTTAATTAAAATTTACTTCAAAAATTTATCCACTTACTAAAGTTTCATAAAAAATTACCAAAATTTGATGAAATGTATCCATTAATTAAGCAGGCAAACATTTTTCAAATATTTGCTAAAGTTTCAAGTTTTTTTCCACAAATTCAGCCTCCATACATAAAGCTTAGTGCAAAAAAAAAAAAAAAACACCAACAAAAAAACCATCGCTTTCTGATCAGATTGGCAGCCTATTAAGTTAATGCATTAAGAGGCTGGGCATTACGCCACACGTAATCAACATGCCGTGTCATTTTACACTCTCCCCCAGTCTTCTAATTAGCTTATCAATTATTTAAATCCTTCCATTCTTCTCAAGTTGATCAGCCAAAAATGCTCCGTTTTTGCAGGCCCTTACATAACCCGGTGTTTCCCATTACCAACTGTTGACTCCACAATCACTGACGATCATTCTTTCACTGTCAATGATTTCATTGTAAGTGCTTCTTTTAATACCCTATTCAGGGGCCATGGTGGTAGAGTGGTAACACTCTCGCCTCCCACCTCTGAGGCCGGGGTTTGATCCCCGTCATGGCCTCAAGTGGGAAAGCTGGTAGTTGCTTGCCGTTGGTCGGCAGTTTACAGTACAGAACCCTAGCGAACTGTATGTACTGGTTTCCTCTGCCCTTCCAACTACCCGTCGTGATATGACCTGTACAGTGTTGAAAGCGACGTAACACCCCAAATAAATAAATAAATAAATTTAATACCCTATTCAATTCTCAACAAGGCTAGTGTTTCAAAATTTGAAAACTTTTTGAACAATTGATTGATATTGAGAGATAATTTCCTGAACAAGATTACTTTAATGCTAACTACTGAACCAGTCAATGGGTGGATGGTCCATCAGGGGTGCCTGATTCTTTCAAAAAAGCAAATGATTCAACATATATGTTCACGTTTAAATGTCTGTATGTACATATATGACAAGTATATCAGTTATACATATCACCCATGAAGAGATAATTAACATTCCAGGAAGAAAATGCAGATAAATTTCAAAGAAATAAAGGTGTAGCCATATTGTTTTTCAAAATATGTCTAAGTTCAGTGGCAGACAAGCCTTCCCACCCATACAAATATCCTGAGCATTTTATAAAGCTAGTTGGTGTAGTTTTCATCTGGGAGTAATACTCCCTATATGTAGCATAACACATACAAATCCATTGTCTCTATTAGAGGTATCCAGGGGATACACTGAGTCCGACGATACTGGCAGAGGTGATGGGGCATCAGCGGTCGGTAGCATGGAACTGCCCACTTAAAATCCCTCTCAAAGAGGATTAAATATACACACACACTATGGCCTAACTTCTCATATTTTTGTCTCTTTTTAGTTTTTACCTTAATAAATGAAAGCCTATAGATACAGCGAGGCAGGGTAGAGCAGAATAAATTCTGTGATATGTAATCCTTTTGAGTGAGTTGCCAGTGATCCACTTGAGTTAATTACAGCCAAACACTAGAACAATACAAGAAGCACCCTCCCATCAGTAATACAGTCACTTCTCTCATCACAGTCTGTAAACACTCTCACAGCTACAGCATCAAACAGAACCTAGGTCTCTACTAATTAGTCCCAATGAATACCTTAAAACAGTAAGATAGCTAATAGTCTGCCATTTCAAGTGAAATTCCCCACTCACTTGGGAAGCTGATTCTTATAGAAATAACGCAAAGAAAAGAGAATACAACTTTGTAAAAGTTTTTTTTTGTTTGGGGGGGGGGGGGGGGGGAGGGGCTTATGCCTCTGTTATAGACAGAGACTGCGCTGTATGGGTCAGGGTGGAGCAGAGCAGTGCATACTCATCGATCAAGATTCTCCATTGAAAACAATTGGGCATCTGTACGCAATCTACAGACTTCCCACTACAGGAAGCAAACCCCTGACATTTTGAGGTGGGAAGCGAAGCCTAGGTAAAACTGTCGCTATAAAAATATTGAATAAATTATAAAATATTCTTTGCAGTTCATGATTTTCTAGCGCAAATAGATCAAAATCAGAATACTTGCTGTCATTCACTGACTAATTATGTTACTCAAAAAATTGATTAAAATCATACATTTGACACTAAGGTTTTTGTCATTGGCAAATTTCACAAACTGCACAGAATTTCATTTATAACACAAAATTCACACAGAAACATACCAAACAGAATTTCACATACCACACAGAATTTCACATGCCACAATGTCATATTTCCAATGCTAATCAAGCTACTTTACAAAGTGAAACTCTTGTTGCACTGTCAACAAGACTCATTTTGACTTTTACTCCAGGAATTTTATATTTTTGGCTTTTTATCACCACACCACTACATAACAGAAGTTCTATTATCCAACCTTCTATCACTCTTAACAGTGGCATTGATAAACACAAAAGTTTGTGTTTCCCTGCCGTTTTATAAAGTACCGGTAATATCTCTTCTATTTTACAGATCTTTTATTATCCAAACAAAATCCTACCCTTCTGGGGTGGATAATGAAGTCGTGTAATGTTTACTATCCAGCTTGATAGACCTCTACTCCCTAAAACACAGCAACATGAGCAAGGTGTAACCACTTTGCTTTCAAAGAACAGACACTTTTTATCTCTGTGTATTTTTCAATGCTTTATGTCATTTTGGTCCTTTGAACTTTCACAGGGGCAGAGTTCTGTTGGGACTTAATTATTTTTTCCTCCACTCTGGCATTATATTACAATGACTGTCTCTATGTCTTTAGTATGGCAAGGCATCTCTCCAACTCCACCTTTCATTTATTTAAAGCGAATAAACTGAAAGTAAAAGTATTCCTGCTTGGACTATTTTGAGTGAATATTTTTTTACTGTAATAGATAATTGTCACATCTTTCTAGCTGGGAGTGTGTTGTTATAAATATGGAGCTGTTTTTATGTTTATAAGATTCTGCTCCCATGTGTACAATTTCCAAATGGCATTAGAGTTATAACTCATTTAGAGTTGCAATTACCAGTGCCACGCTCTGTATCACCCATGCTTTCATATATGCCCCTCTACAATCTTGTGTTATTACTAATAAATTGTTAATATGTTGTTTCGAGGTAAAATTTCTCCATTAAAACCCAATAGCTCTAAATTTTCTTTATTTAACTAGCCCTTTCACATTTTATTGCTGAGAGATTTCTTGTATCAACGTCATTTTACTTCCAGTTTGTGTATACTAAAACACAAATATCTAAATTCTGGTCATTTTTTTTTTGAATGCCCGGCTCGTTGTCATTGTCGTAAACACCCATCCCTAACTTCAGCAAATAATTGGTCACAGTGCCCATTAGTGTTGGTATCGAATAATAATATGTATATCAATATCAAACCATATTTTTACTTCTGTATCGATCGATATTGAAATATCGGGTCATGGGTGTTTTCCGAGAAAGAACTTCCAAACGCTTTCACGAGTTTTAGAAGTTTCCCGAAACGTAAACAAATATGGCATTTCCGGTTTAGCGGTAAGTGAAATTTGACAAAAAATGATAGGAAAACCAATATATTTCTCAAATTTTATATTTTATTTACATGGAAAACAGCTTAATTGTGTCTATTCAGTAGTATGTTCCGATATTGATATTGTACCCTACATTATCGATATCAGTATATTTACTATGGATCGGTAAATATTTCAATATCGATAAACAATACCAGCACTAGTGCCCATGGGCACTTCAGAGAGTGGTGATGCAAAGACCATGATTTCCTACAAGTTGGTTCACATTGCAAACCTCTAGGACCAATATTAAGCGAGTTATAAGCACTTTTAAGTTTGGCTATCCTCGTTTGACCTTAAAGGAGGGGTCCAAGGTCACATCTGACCACATCAAAAGATTCCCAGCCCATGATTTCCTATAAGTTGGTTCACATTGCAAACCTCTAGGACAAGATGTAGGCACTTTTAAAGTCTGCTATGTGGGGTACTTTGGCACTTTGTAGATGACCTTGAATTAAGAGCTTCAAGGTCAGATGTCTGCAAGTTTGTAGAGGACATGTATATCTCTTATTAGTGTTGGGAATCGCCTCCAAGTTGCACATCCTTTTTTCCTAGTGACGATCGAGTCATAATCGATTCCATTGTTGGCTGTAAAATGAAACATATTCCGGGATGAAGTATATGTCGATGTAAGAATAAGGGTGTTCCGACACTTAGAATCTACCAAAAACACTCACTTCCTGTAAATATGGCAGTAGATATAAACAAACCCACAATTTGTGACAAATCTGTCAATTTATAAGGACACTTCCCCGAAATATTAAAACAAGCAATCAGTGCCCGTGAACGGTCTCTGTGTCAGCTGACTGTGTGTTTTGAGTTTCAGAGTAGAAGTGACAGAAGAAAAAAACACAAAAGTTGTGCCCTGGAAATGGTGTTTGGAAGAAAACTAAGAAGGTAACTGTTAAGGTGTAAAAAGTAAGTTAAAAACATATTTAAAGAAAATATTGCAAATGCAATAGTTTTAATTTTACTATGTTATAGCTGACCCCAAAATATGTGAATAACACACTGAAACTAGACCTATAGCATCGGAGAACTGATGCAAATTGTATCCACCAGAAAACTCACAAAAGCCATTAAAACATGCTTAACCTTGGAGCTCAAGGTGAAATCTGACCATGTCAAAAGATTCTTAGCCCATGATTCCTATGGGTTGGTGTGACATTGCAAACCTTTAGGAACACAAATAAGCGAGATATAAGCACTGTTAATTTTGGCTTTCCTCATTTGACCTTCAAAGAGGGGCCAAAGGTCAAATCTGATCACATCAAAAGATTCCTAGCCCATTATTTCCTATAGGTTGGTTTTCCGTTCCAAACCTCTAAAACTAATAATAAGCGAGCTATAAGCACTTTTAAGTTTAGCTATCCTCGTTTGACCTTGAAGGAGGGTTTCAAGGTGAAATCCAGCCACACCAAAAGATTCTCAGCCCATGATTTCCTAGAGGTTGGTTTTCCATCCCAAACCTCTAGGACCAATAATAAGCAAGTTATAAGCACTTTTAAGTTTGGCTATTTTTGTTTGACCTTGAAGGAGGGGTCCAAGGTCAAATCCGACCACTCCAAAAGAATCCAGGCCCATGATTTCCTATAGGTTGGTTTACCATCCCAAATCTCTAGGACCAATAATAAGCGAGCTATAAGCACTTTTAAGTTTGGCTACCCTCTTTTGACCTTGAAAGAGGGGTCCACGGTCAAATCCGACTACACCAAAAGAATCCAGGCCCATGATTTCCTATAGGTTGGTTTACCATCCCAAATCTCTAGGACCAATAATAAGCAAGTTATAACCACTTTTAAGTTTGGCTATTTTTGTTTGACCTTGAAAGAGAGGTCCAAGGTCAAATCCAACCACACCAAAAGAATCCAGGCCCATGATTTCCTATAGGTTGGTTCACCATCCCAAACCTCTAGAACCAATAATAAGTGACTTAAAAACACTTTTCAGTTTGGCTATCCTTGTTTGACCTTGAAGGAGGGGTCCAAGGTCAAATCCGACAATACCAAAAGATTCCCAGCCCATGATTTCCTTTAGGTTGGTTTACCATCCCAAACCTCTAGGACTAATAATAGGCGTGTTATGAGCACTTTTAAGTTTGGGTATCCTCATTTGACCTTGAAGGAGGGGTCCAAGGTCATATCTGACCACACCAAAAGATACCCAGCCCGTGATTTCCTATAGGTTGTTCTATCATCCCAACCCTCTAGAACCAATAATAAGTGAGCTATAAGCACATTTAAGTGTGGCTATCCTCGTTTGACCTTGAAAGAGGGGTCCAAGGTCAAATCCGACCACACCAAAAGAATCCAGGCCAATGATTTCCTATATGTTGGTTTACCATCCCAAACCTGTAGGACCAATAATAAGCGAGTTATAAACACTTTTAAGTTTGGCTATCCTCGTTTGACCTTGAAGGAGGGGTCCAAGGTCAAATCCGACCACACCAAAAGATTCCCGGCCCATGATTTCCTATATGTTGGTTTACCATCCCAAACCTCTAGGACCGATAATAAGCGACCTATAACCACTTTTCATGACTGATAAAGAAACACCTGTGACGGCCATGTTGGTTTTTTTTTTTTTCAAAATGAGGACCCAAATATTTGCAGTCAAGATTTTATAATGAGGAACATATCCTGCTGTCCGGTGGATACAACTAAATACTCTAAATGCAATACTTTTGAAGTTATAAGTGATTTACTCAACAGTGATAACCTGAAAGTAGCTATTACTCAGCTATGCCATGAGCTACAGGTCTGAAATTTTACTATGTTATAGCTTACCCAAAAGTAGCTGAATAACATATACAAACAAATTACTGTAAATGCAATAGTTTTCAAGTTATAAGTGATTTACTCAACAGTGATAACCTGAAAGTAGCTATTACTCAGCTATGCCATGAGCTACATGTCTGAAATTTTACTATGTTATAGCTTACCCAAAAGTAGCTGAATAACATATACAAACAAATTACTGTAAATGCAATAGTTTTCAAGTTATAAGTGATTTACTCAACAGTGATAACCTGAAAGTAGCTATTACTCAGCTATGCCATGAGCTACATGTCTGAAATTTTACTATGTTATAGCTGACCCAAAAGTAGCTGAATAACATATTTACACAAAATGCTCTAAATACAATACTTTTCAAGTTATAGATGATTTAGTGTTGAGTAAAAACCTCAAAGTAGCTATTACTCAGCTATGCAATGAGCCACTGCTCTGGAATTTTACTATGTTATAGCTGACCCCAAAATAGGTGAATAACATATGAAAGTAAATACTCTAAATGCAATACTTTTCAAGTTATAAGTGATTTACTCAACAGTGATAACCTAAAAGTAGCTATTACTCAGCTATGCCATGAGCTACAGGTCTGAAATTTTACTATGTTATAGCTGACCCAAAAGTAGCTGAATAACATATTTACACAAAATTCTCTAAATGCAATAGTTTTCAAGTTACAAGTGATTTTACTCATGATGTAAGTTACTGAAAAGTCCAAAAGTAGCTATTACTCGCTTAGCTATTGAGATAGACACCCAAGTTACTCACCATGTTGTAGCTATGGAAAAAGTAGCTGAATAACATATTTAAATAAAATGCTCTAAATGCAATACTTTTCAAGTTATAAATGATTTAGTGTTGAGTAAGAACCTCAAAGTAGCTATTACTCAGCTAAGCAATGAACCATTGGTCTGGAATTTTACCATGGTATAGCTTACCCCAAAATAGGTGAATAACATATGAAACTAAATTCTCTAAATACAATACTTTTCAAATTATAAGTGATTTACTCAACAGTGATAACCTAAAAGTAGCTATTACTCAGCTATGCCATGAGCTACAGGTCTGAAATTTTACTATGTTATAGCTGGCCCAAAAGTAGCTGAATAACATATACAAACAAATTACTGTGAATGCAATAGTTTTCAAGTTATAAGTGATTTACTCAACAGTGATAACCTGAAAGTAGCTATTACTCAGCTATGCCATGAGCTACAGGTCTGAAATTTTACTATGTTATAGCTGACCCAAAAGTAGCTGAATAACATATACAAACAAATTACTGTAAATGCAATAGTTTTCAAGTTATAAGTGATTTACTCAACAGTGATAACCTGAAAGTAGCTATTACTCAGCTATGCCATGAACTACAGGTCTGAAATTTTACTATGTTATAGCTGACCCACAAGTAGCTGAATAACATATACAAACAAATTACTGTAAATGCAATAGTTTTCAAGTTATAAGTGATTTACTCAACAGTGATAACCTGAAAGTAGCTATTACTCAGCTATGCCATGAGCTACAGGTCTGAAATTTTACTATGTTATAGCTGACCCAAAAGTAGGTGAATAACATATGAAACTAAATACTCTAAATACAATAATTTTCCAGTTATAAGTGATTTACGCTACAGTGATAACCTAAAAGTAGCTATTACTCAGCTATGCCATGAGCTACAGGTCTGAAATTTTACTATGTTATAGCTGACCCAAAAGTAGCTGAATAACATGCTTACACAAAATTCTCTAAATGCAATAGTTTTCAAGTTACAAGTGATTTTACTCATGATGGAAGTTACTGAAAAGTCCAAAAGTAGCTATTACTCACTTAGCTATTGAGATAGACACCCAAGTTACTCACCATGTTGTAGCTATGGAAAAAGTAGCTGAATAACATATTTTAATAAAATGCTCTAAATGCAATACTTTTCAAGTTATAATTGATTTAGCGCATGATTTCATGAATTTTATTGCATTAAAAATTATTTTAAAAATTAATAAAAAAAAAATTAAGACAGATCCAGGTCTTATATTCACACAATGTACTCTACTAGTGGCCTATTACATCTATGCAAGATATGAGAAAAATCCCCGCAATAGTGAATGAGAAAATTGTGATCAAGTGTTGAAATTTTCACACTTTGGGTGGGGGTACCTCACTTGTAATGGCTCTGGCAAACAGACGAACAGACAGATCTGCATGAATTTTACGATTTATCATCCTCGATAGTTAAGGTATCTTTTAAAAAAAACAGCATGTCTCTGGGTCTTGTAGTTTTGGAGAAGAAGTTTGTCACGCGGACGCTAAGCGTACACAGACGCGGACGCCGCAGAGTGATGCCATAATGTCAGCTGACTGACAAGTCAGCTGACATAAAAACATGTGGATATTTAGATACATAAAGAAAGGTAACTAAATATTACGAAATTTTCAGTGATAATGATGAACAGATGGACACTACGTCCACATCGTTTATCGCTACTACAGTGTATTTCTACTGACCATTCAATGTCTGTAGACAATTGTTCTATCATTATCTGTTATACAAATCACCTATGAAGAGATTCAACCTTCTACCTATGAGAACCAGCCACTAGAAAAAGGTAGAAAATTTTCAAAGAAATGCCCGCAGTGGTCATCTTGTTTTTCAGAATGAGGCCAATTTCAGTACCAGAGAATCTCACTTCCCAAAGAAGATAACCGGCACATTTGTTGAACCTAGCTGGTGTAGTAACTACTGAGTGTGGTAAGTGAGTTAATTCATTTTATACTTCATTTTATTGGATATATAACAGTCTTCAGTGACTTAGAAGTACAATTCAAATTCATCAAGTTATACAAGCTGGACTTTGCCGAGTGTGACCCTTCAATTCTAACAAGCAGTCCATTATACAGCTAGCTTTGGTGCACTTTTAGGATTAATCTGAAGAACTGACAACATTTTCTCATAGACATATTAGTTTTCGGTGCAATTTTTGTCAGAGGAACTTGTAAACTGCATGTAAGTAGGTCTGTTCAATCAGGGCAATACTAAAACATCGAAAAAAATGTTGTATCCCATAATCGGAACAGAGGTTATACGAATTGTAACTTGGTTTCTCATTTCTTTCTGGTACAAATAATACAATCTTGAAGGAATAATTTTGAACTGGTTAGCTAAAACATTGTTATCCCAGACTTTCTTCAGGTACTTCATCAAAGCAATAAAATACCTTTAACACCAGTGACATATCTCAATTTTTTTACTTTATACTGATTTTTGTAAACAGTCTGACCACTACAAAACAGTGTTGCATTGGCATGTTACACACATGGAAAACTGGGGAGTAACCATCCCTGATGAAAACACTTTCTAATGTGGTAAACATAAGCCAAGATTTGTTATCGCAATTCACAAATTCTCTGCATGGAAATGCACACTCAGTGCCTTTGTTCACTGTCACCCACATAAGCAAACTATCGTTAACGTCCCTGATAAAGAGTGACCAGGAAGCACATCCCTATAAAAAGTCCAGCAAAACAGTATCCCCAGGCTAGGGATGCCATAACATGATGAAAATGTGCCCATATTTTTGAATGACTACTCTTTACTCGCTTGAAAATAACCAGGAAATGTGTGATTTATTTTGTAAAAGTCAAAACAAATAGCAAAAGTCAGGTTTATCATAATAATTGCAAAATGCTGATATTCAGAAAAACAAGCAATCAGTGCCCGTGAACGGGCTCTGTGTCAGCTGTCACTGTGTTTTGAGTTTTAGAGTAGAAGTAACAGAAGAAAAGGACTCAAAAGTTGTGCCCTGCAAATGGTATTCAGAAGTAACAAGGTAACTGTTTAGGTGTAAAAAGTAGGTTAAAAACATATATAAAGAAAATACTGTAAATGCAATAGTTTTCTAGTCACAACTGATTTACTCAACAGCGACAATCTCATAATAGCTTTTGCTCAGCTATGCAATCAGTTAAAAGGCTCCAATTTTAATATGGTATAGCTCACACAAAAGTAGGTGAATAACATAGTTAATAAAATACAGTAAATGTAATAGTTTCAAGTTACAACTGATTTACTCAACAGTGAGAACCTGAAAGTAGCTTTTACTCAGCTATGCAAGGAGCTACAGGTCTGCAATTTTACTATTTTATAGCTGACCCAAAAGTAGGTTAATAACATATTTAAACAAGGGAGCAGTGGTTGGCCTTCTACTAACCACAGAGTCGAATCTTAGGACAGCAAACTGCATGCAAAGACATTTACAGATCTGTGTAACAAGATGTGTTGGGTAGTAAATATACTGCACCACACTTGAGGGTTATATATTTGAAGCATTTAGAAATAAATTAACTCAAGAATTTCATTGTTGTAAATGCTTCTGATATAATCCTCATGTGTCATGCAGTCACTGTTAGTGTAAAGTCGTTGTCTGCACATCCCCCATCTTTTTATTGACCAATATCTAGTAGATCTATTACTGAGTAGACGTTTGTAAACTATGAATTCATAGCATTTTCATTCTCAAGCTAAACAGACCTTTTCAAGTAATATTAATTCAAAAATTATGTTTTCCACATAATTATTTCACAACCTCTTCCAACACCCTAAAACAGATTGACAGAAAACATGAAATCACATGCTAACTTCCAGGAAATAGAAACAAGCGCCTTCAAGTGGTTGAATGTAGAACTACGGATAAGTGCATATTTTCATTGAATATCTCTGCCACAAAACAATCTGTAGTAAAATAACATCCATTCATTTTCTGTCTATCCATTTTGAAGGCCGATATTAGAAGAATTTACAACTAACAGGTTCTGAAATTGGAATGGCACTGTACACGGAATGTATTTGCAATTATTAAGGTCTTCATTGTCAGAAATGTAGATAAATAGCGATAAACATCAAAAATTAAATTAACTCACAAATACCATTTTCGTAAATGCTTCAAATATTTCACCATCAAGTGTTGCACAGTCACTGTTGTATAAAGACGTTGTCTGCACATCGCCCAATATCTTTATTGGCCAATGTCTCCTACTACCACGACGTCATTTCATTCACTAATTTTTTTGCGGTTTATTTATTTGACACACGAGTAAGGATGTGACTTACATATTTAAAACTCAAATATCTGTCAATCTATGTGATTGGTTCAAAATGGCAGAGTGTATACTATACACCTTAATGCACTGTACAAATATTACGCAGAATATTGATATTTAAGGGCTTAAACAGCCAATTTAAAATCGCGGCCACAGTCCAGTACATAACTCGAATCAAAGCTTCGACTAACAAAATACTGTAAATGCAATAGTTTTCAAGGTACAACTGATTAACTTAACAGTGAAAACATAAAAGTTAAGGTGTTGCTCAGCTATGCTATGAGCTACAGGTCTACAATTTCACTTATATAATGTTATAGCTGACCCATAAGTATGTGAACAACATATTTAAAGAAAATACTATAAATGCAACAGTTTTCAAATTGCAACTGATTTACTGAACAGTGAGAACCTGAAAGTAGCTATTGCTCAGCTATGCCATGACATACAGGTCTGCAAATTCACTATGTTATAGCTGACCTAAAAGTAGGTGAACAACGTATTTAAAGAAAATACTCTAAAATAGCTGACCCAAAAGTAGGTGAACAACATATTTAAAGAAAATACTCTAAAGGCCTGACACTCACACAAGGGAATCTACTAGTGGGCTAGTACATATAAGCATGATAAGAGAGAAATACCTGCAATAGTCGATGTGAAAATAAGTGATTTAGTACATTATTTCATGAATTTTAATGCATTAAAAATTATTAAAAAAATTCATAAAGAAAATTAAGACAGATCCAGGTCTCATACTCACACAAGGGAATCTTCTTGTGACCTAGTACATATATGCAAGAAATGAGAGAAATCCCTGCAATAGTCACTGAGAAAATTGTGATAAAGTGATGAAATTTTCACACTTTTGGTGGGGGTACCTCCCTTGTAATGTCTCTAGCAAACAGACGAACAGACAGATTTGCATGCCTTGAACAATTTTTCATCCTCGACAGATAAGGTATCTTTTTTTTTTAAAAAAACAGCATGTCTCTGGGCCTTGTAGTTTTGGAGGAGAAATTGTTCACGCGGATGCGTACAAGTCAGCTGACATAAAAAAAACAGCATGTCTCTGGGACTTGTACTTTTAGAGAAGAAGTTGTTCACGCGGACGCACACACGTACACGGACAGTGTAGAGTAATGCCATAATGTCAGCTGAGTGAAGATGAATTAAGTTTGTACTCTGAATATATTTCACTGCTCCATTTTTTAAGGAGAACTCCATTAACCTCTACAGACCTACTTACTGATGTTTGACATCAAAGTTTGGTTTAAAAATTTTATACAATACAGTGATTATACATTTCTATCTGTAACCAAACAATGTAAACCACCATGTACAAATCAGGAAGCTGAAACTACTAAAATATAGAGAATCATTTGTTTTCTTCCAAATTGACAGTCACTCCCAGTTACATGTTTATTCTTTGCTGTTTACATCATGGAGGGAAGGTGGGTGCTTGCACGTGTGTGTGTCTTTGGTGTATATCTCAGTGACTAAACTGGAACCGATACTGAACCATAACTGAACCCATACTGAACCATTAGGTTTCGTTCTGCAAGAAACTGCCAGCTAATGTGCTTCTGAGGCCAGGGTTTGAAACCATAGTGTCTGAGTTTAGAGATTTCAATGTATGTCTTCTCCTCACCTATTTCTATGGAATAAGAAACATAAAATCTACCCACAAGTGATTGCAATCCCACCACCTTATGTATTTTTTATTGAGATTATATTATTGATAATTTTTTTTATTCTTTATAATATTTTGACTGCCATGCTTCTGTTTAATGGTTCTTCCAGTGGGTTAATTTACAATGCCTACCAGATACCCATACCCCTTTACAAAACACAGTCATATCCCTAATCTCAGGCTGACAGCAGGTGTTCATTTAACCCCCCTGCTAGCAGGGATTTGAAGCTGTGTACAGTGATGTACTGTAGTCATGCATGTAAACTCTCCCAGACAAATCCCCACTCACAACCACTCCCCCCTAGAAAACCCACATTGTTTTTTGTGGTCTATCCTTGTTCCTGTATTATTTTAAGCATTATTCAATATTATTAAAAGAACCCGCACACCAGAGAAAGTTAATTCACTGACATAATATCAGAAATGTGATATTCACCGAAGTCTGTAAAATACTCAAGGCAACACACCCTTATAATAATTCTCAGGAAGCAAAACTTGGAGAGATACAACCACGCATTCGATAAATGCCCTAAATTTGTCAGAAACAGGACAGAGTTGACATGAATTTCCTAAAATTTTGAGTACGAAAAGGGAATTTCTGGATTCTTATTTCTCTGCTTCACATCCCCTTAATAAAACGTCTTGAATGGTTTTCTTACATTTTCCACATCTGACCTCCTCGTATTAAGAAACTACTGAACAGTTTAACACACACTCCCATTCACACTCTGCATAGTAAAAACTCAGCAATTATCTGCAAGTATTCTCCATCATTATCTTACAAGTCCTTCTCACAACCTTTTGTAGTCACGGAAATCAACTCTCCAGCTGAACTTACCAATCTATCTCTGCTATCAACATCCTAACTCACAGTCTTCACTATAAAACTATTCACAGATATGCCTACCTTCTAATTTCAACTCAAAAAAACCTCCATTTTAAACCTTATTTTATAGAAATAAAACCAGTATCTTATTAAATTCCAATTAGTTCCATTTCTTATCCATGTAACTGTAACACTATTACATAACAGAATGCTGCCATTGAGAAATCGGTCCGGAGAGATCAATTAACTATTTCATTACCTTACTGAGAACTCTAGCATCAAATAAAAACCAGTTCCAAGTTTAAGGAGAGTCACTGAACATCGAGTATGAGTCAGAGTTTGAGTTGAAAAATGAACACTAGTAAATTGAAATTATAGTTGGTTGTAATTTTTCAAAATCAAACTTAATAAACTTTAAAACTGTTTCTCTTACCATTACGAAATATCTGCAAAACATTTACATTACAGTAAGAAAATAGTTCCATCAAGTTCTAATTCGAATATGACTTTTATAGAGCTTAATCTCCATCAAAAAGATAGACTCAAAGGTGAAGCAACCAAGGAATAAGTCAAAAGAATTCATAATCCAGAGAGAGAGAGATCCACAACACAGAGACGATTGGAAAATACCACAAACCTTAGGGTGGGGAGGCTTTTGTGAGGCATTTAGCTTCTCCAACAAAGATATCATCCGGCAGCTCATTCTTTATCTCATAGGCAAGACTAAAGCTAATTGTTCAGTTGACTTATGGACAGATGGAATAACCTCTGGCACCTAAAAACTTTCACCCTCCATCTGGCTACTCTTAGTTCCTGGGATTCAAAAATTAGGATAAACACTCTGAAGGAACTTATAGACTATTGCAGCTGTTCTGAACACTGACCATTGTTGGACAGGCAACTAGTGTTACGATCGAATGTAAATATGGAAACCGGGTCCCGGAAACAAAAATTCGGCGGAAACCGGATTCGTTCGAATTAGTATACACCAAGCTGTAGTCAAGCTGTAAAACTTCTGTGCGTGTACATGAACAATAATTTCAACTAATATTGTAACTGAAGTTTATAGGCTTCAACATATCTCACATATACATATATCCTGTTTCAATTGTGGCTCATGTACGCTAGCGAAAACTTGCACCATATCAGTGCAAGCATTGGAAATCCCTGATTTTGTTTGGTTTCTAAGCCATAAAAACTGGTTTCCATATTCAGAACTGGTCCGTCCACTAGCATTCATCATACTGGTAACATTCATAAGCTTGAACAATATTTCATTGAAATCTTGAAAGAAACTCTGTCACAAGTCTGAAGGTTAGACACTGAAAATAATAACAGGTCTTGAAAGTTCATAACCAGTTGTTGATTTATATACAAACCAACTAATCAATAAAGCCAGTTTATCATCTACACCTTGAGCTAATATTTATTTTTTAATTCTTGTAGCGGCGACTGCCTGGCAGCCTACGGGCCTCTTAGACCAGCTATTTTTAGTGACATCAATTGAACTCAATATACGTATTTTAGTTATCAATATTTTTTTGGTCTTATTTAAGCAATATTCACATGTACCAAAATAAACAGAATGGCAGAAGACCAGTAAAATAACAACATTTTGTTGTTCAAACTGTTATGAAGGTTACAAACAGAAGTAAATGAAGGTCTAAGTATGTCCTTTGACATCACAAAATAAGGGCCAAAAAGACGGACATATCCAGCTTGAGTTTCACTGAAATGTCTGTAAAACCCAGATCTCTCTACCTTCTGGAATACATGAGTTGACATTTGATTCCATTTTGACAAAGCCTGCAACTTAGAGGGGTCTGAGTGTAAATAAAAAGCAAGTTTGAGTTCATGGCCCGATTTCCTGTGGCTACTCAGTTGGTACATACTTGGCTGTGGGGACATTGATATTGAAGATAAAAATATTTCCAAATCGTTTAATATCGACGGCAGGGAGGTGGGTAATATTGTCCACAAAAGAGTCCGAATTTGGGACTCCAAAGTTTTGTTCTAGCATATCCCGAACCAGTCACAGGAAGTGAAGCTTATAAAAACAAATTATAACAGTTCTGATCACAAACACAAAAATATGAAACAAAAGTGTACAATTTCTTCAGATTTAGTTCTTATTTCTGATATTTACAGTGTAAGTTTACAGTTATATATAATATAACATGCTGGTGATGATATATGTATTTATACATCAATGTTGGCAACCCTGTCCCAAAACAATAAATATTGCCAATATTGATAAAATATATACTGAACATGTTAAGGTCGCACCAAGACACACCTCTCAGTGTATTCTACAAGTTACACATTTATAAAAATAAATCCTAGCTGTGCCAAAATATATACTCAAATAGACAACACCTCAATATTTAAAACTACTCGGGTCTAATTAAGTTTTGCTGAGGAAATGTTAACAAGACCAGAACACAGAAATTTACACACCAACCCTAGCTCTGCTTAAGTTAAAAGCCAAGTGCGAAAGATCTACTCAAACTCACAGAAAATAACTCGATGTTAATGAACTCTGAGTTTTTAGTGAGTTTTTGTTGAAGAGATTCTAACAAGAAGAGAAGATACAAGTTTACACAACAAGCCGAGCTCTGCTTGAGTAAACAGCCTTACATGCTTTATGAAAACAACTCACTTTTATAGAAGCATACCACAGTACCAACTTGCACACTGTTTTACCCTTGAAACCATTTAACACACAATCAGGAACTGGTGAACTGAAGATTTTTACATCAAGTGAATAGCAATGAATATATAAGTGTGTGAAGTTCCCACCCCATGAAAAAAGCCCAAAATCCATTTTAAAAATGCTAAATTTCATCAATTTTTATAAAATGTGTACATTATACAACTGTTTTGAGAAATTTGTCTTATCAGACACAGAAGTTTTGTAAATTTTTACCTAATTTTAACTGTATTTCAAGAAATACTGACTCCTATTCGGTTTCCTGAGGTCCTCAGTGTCCTAGTGGTTAGCCAGTAATCTAATCACAGGCCATCACCTCTGTGTGGGTTCCACTCCCACAAGCGACAAATGCTCAGGACCTGTCCCAATACTACCCTGGCTCTTGAAGTGGACGAAAAACCCCAACTTTAAGTTTCATATCGTAAAAGGCAATTTACTACATTTGCTGTTTTTCTGTGACTACTGCTTCATTTATTTCAGACAGGAAGTGGGCAATATAAGAGGTAAAGGGTACCTGCGGTTTTACATGAATGCATAAACAGTACAGAAAACGTGGCTGTTTTTGGATTTTAATTTATTTTATGTGACAATATGGACATATTTTACGCATTCAGACCTTCTTCCACCTTTTACTACATTAAGCAATTATTCTTATTTTAAAATATGAAACCGGTATATAGCACTATTCTTAACGTTGTTGATTAGTTGGTTAGTCGAACAGCCCTAATATATACTATACAGTAGACTTTGACACGAATACTAAATCTGCATTTCAATCTCTGACGGCTACTTTTTCCTACACATGAACTGTTTGTAGTGGTGTTACTATTGTCAGGCTTGCCATCTTAATCTGTTGCCACTACTTTGTACAAGAAATGAATGGCAAACACTGCATATAACTAAACAGGGACCCTGTGATAGATGGACACGATCAGTCATGTCAACTACAATGCAGGCACTTCCAAAGATTGACAGCTTGTCAAAGTCACCAAATCTTCAATATATAATCTGCTTATTCCATTTCAGCAAAGGGAAGTAGCTATTTTTTTTTTCTTTTTGTGTTCTATACCAGAGCACTGTAAAGCACATGTATGAAAATGCAAGTATGCAATATATATGATCAGACATGCTCAAATACAAGTCTGCAAACCATCAAAATGGTAGACTTGCTCCAAGTCTTTGTATTTCTTATTCCACCAAATTTGACATACATGGAATCATTATGAACCCGTCATGATGGGTGGGGAAATTACTGAAGGATGAAATACAAATTTTGTCAGCCCCACATTTTGGCCAAAAAGTCATTCAGTCCTTATATAATACCTAAGACAAAAGGACTTGAGGAAAGTCTATCAAAAGGTGAAAAATGTCGAAATTATACCATTACATTGTTATTATAAGTACTTACAAATTTTTCCAGTGCTTACTTTCAAGACAGCACAAACTCAACAGTTGAAGAGCCACAACATGGACAAACATGTACCGCTCTATACCAGGGTGAGCTAATTTACGGAGAATAGACCTAAAGGTCCATAAAAGCTGAGCACTTAGCAGACTCCCAAAGGCTGATAATGTGGAAGCCCGTTTTATGTTCTGTAGAAGTTTGTCCCAAAATCAAGGACTATCATTATACTCAAATGGCTTATAATTTGAACCTAGGGACCACCAGACATAAGGAAGTCCCTGTCATTTCAACTGGAGTCTAACCTTATTATCAGAATGTGCTCAGGACAGGCTGGCATTGTTGCTACATAATTGAAATGAAATCCTAGTTCAGTGTTCCTTCTACATGACTACCAGTTGAGTACATGTGATCGAGTAGGATTTCATAGTGTTACAGTATTTTCTATCTCATATATATAAAATATTGCCACTTTTAATTTTCGGCCACTTTCCAAATATTGGTTGAAATAGGCCAATTTCATTTCACTTCTGGAGTCATGGGTTCAGATTCCCAATTGGGGAAAACTACAGTCCTGTCCCAGTATGATCCTAGCTGTTGATGGAGAGGCAAAAACTTGTCTTTGAATTTGCAAATAACTTGTCAATCTTGATGACTGTAACTCAGTTCCGAAATACCTTGATGTGAAGCGTGTCTCACATTTCTTCACATTTGTCTCAACCTTTCGACAAGTGAAGGGAGACACTTCATCGGGCATTGATTTTTAGCAAGATCATGCATGTGCTCACATGAGCAATAACTTAAACCTCGAAAATATTTGTGCGAGATACTTTGATTTTTATTGTTTTGACAAAGTATCAGCCATTAAAAAGCCTAAAATAATGTTTTTCAATAAACGGTTTTTAGACATTTCCCACAGATTTTCTTTATTTACAACAATGAATAAAATCTTACAGTTTGTGGCTAATATCTAGAGTACATCAACTTATAATTATAACTAGAAGATCGCTTGTAAAACAAAGCGATTGTTTCTGCATGTCAAAAACAAAGCATCCCGAAAAGGAGAAATAATGGCAGCTTAATCCTGCAGGTCAAAAATTTCGCCGAAATCGCTCTATCTAGCACAGTTTTTGAGATACAAGCATTTTTGAAAAAAATTTGAAAATTCCAATTGGCCGCTTTTTTTGGCGAGTGAAAAATTCCTTAAAACTTGGAAATGCTAGTCGTCACAGACCCCCTATATGGATAAAAATTTTTGGCAAAATCGCTCTATGTCGCACTGTTTTTGAGATACAAGCATTTTTTGTGTTTTGCAATTTTTGGGAATAATTCGAAACTTCAAAATGGCTGCCATTTTTGACGGGAGAAATTTTTTTTGAAAATTGGAGCGAGTAGTTTATTAACATAGAGCTATGCTGCGGGTCCAAAATTTCATCGAATTTGCTCTATCTAGCACGGTTTTCGAGATGCAAGCATTTTTCTGTTTTGCATTTTTGAAAAAAATTCGAAAATTCAAAATGGCTAGCATTTTTTGGCAAGTGAAATATTCATTGAAACTTGGAAAGGCTAGTCTTCACAGATATCCTGTGGATCAAAAATTTTGCCGAAATTGCTCTATTTTGCACGGTTTTCGAGATACAAGCATTTCAAAAATTCAAAAAGGCCGCCATTTTTGGTAGGACAAAAAAATTTTGAAAACTGGGTCACCTACTCAGCAGCATTACCCTGTGAGTCTAAAATTTCGTCAAAATCGCTCATCTAGCACGGTTTTTGAAATACAAGCATTTTTGAAAAAAATTCGAAAATTCCAAATGGCCACCATTTTTGGCAAGTGAAATATTCGTTGAAACTTGGAAAGACTAGTATTCACAGACACCCTGTGGGTCAAAAATTTTGCTGAAATCGCTCTATCTCGCACGGTTTTCGAGATACAAGCATTTTTGTGTTTTGTAATTTTTGCGAAAAACTCAAAAATTCAAAATGGCCACCATTTTTGGCGAGAGAAATTTTTTTTTGAAAACTGGGTGACCTACCTAGTAACAGTACCCTATGGGTCAAAAATTATATCGAAATCGCTCTATCTAGCACGGTTTTCGAGATACAAACATTTTTGAAAAAAATTCAAAATGGCCGTCATTTTTGGCGAGTGAAATATCTGCTGAAACTTGGAAAGGCTAGTCTTCACAGATACCCTATGTGTCAAAAATTTTGCCGAAATCCCACTGGTAAATTTTTATTTTATGAAGAAAATGGTTTCAAAAAGTACTCATATATCACTAGTATTGTTCTCTATGTGTTCCTTATGAGCCTATAGTTCCAATTTTGTGTTTTGCATTTTTTGTCAAAAATTGAATAGAACGCCCATTTTTGGGGAGAAATTTTTTTTGGAAAATTGGAGCGAGTAGTTTATTAACAAACCCTGTGGGTTGAAAATTTTGACGAAATCACTCTATCTCACACGGTTAAGGAGATACAAGCAGTTTTATGTTTTACTCATTAAAAAAATTGTTCATGCTTAATTAATCATCAATAACTTGCTCATTTCTTAACCTATCCCTGCCAAAATTTAATGTCGCCAGATCTTTATACAAGGAAGGTATTTGCTAAATTTCAAGTGGATAGATAAATTGCTTCGTAAGTTATCATCCGGACAAGGATGCCCTTCCAAAAAACGCATTTTCGGTCATGTGACCTCATTGATTTATGAAAATGTCTCGCAGCATATTCAGAAAAATTTCCCAGGGCTATTGCATACACCTGCCAAATATGAAAAGAATCCGCCTTATGGCTGCGAAGCTACTGCGAAAAGAAAATGCGGATCCATCGGATCTGGCGGCTCCGGCGGAGTCCCTTCTCCCATATACAAACAAAGTGTGAAGGGGCTTTAACTAAGGTTGCTCACTATACCATCAGTTTACCTCATAATCGACACACTTGACCTCTGTCAAAGTGACCCAATATTCTCACTGTAGATCCCTTGTTTTCTTGTTTTTCACCACTGTTGTAAACATAGTACCATTGGTTCTATTTAGAGTGGAGAGTGCCTTAGAGTGGTAAGAACCACTTGCACAAGAGGATGGAGTGTGATCTTCAAGAACTACCCAACGGTTATTTATAGAGTAAGAAATGTAAAATTCGCCACATATCTGAAATTCGCCACATGTGGAAAGACTAATAAAATAAATGAATTGAGGCGAGATTTGTTGAATGTATAGTTAATTAAGGCTTTTTGAACTGGAACATACCAAGTTTAAGACAAAACATCTATTTTTCATAAAATTAAGTAAGGATTTTGGAGGTGGCGAAATTTAGATTTCTGGCGAATTTTAGATTCCTTACTCAACATGTCCCTGATTGCAAGTTAGAGAAAGTATTTACATTTAAAGTCACTTACTCAGGTTATAATGCCCTTTCACACTACAGACATTTTTCTCGGTGGCGGAACAGCCTCCAGGTCACCCCATTTCATTCGAGTTGTTCACACTAAAGGCGGACGGCCACTGATTGGACACAATTTTTTTAACCGTTGCTAACAGTCGGATGACAGTACTACAAACATTGGTCACCGAGAAGCAACCTCAACTCACCTTCAGGAGACTTTGAACGAACATATGGCAAAATGACTAATACCTTAACTCACCTTATGTTGCCATATTACGCTGAAAGATGACCCAATCACAACCATGTACATCGTGGGCCACTCCTTCGGTTATCGTAGAAAGAAACTCATGCATGCATGCGTGAAATCGTCTGTGCATGCCCACGGTAACAAAATCAGAGACGGAAACTTTAGACAGTTTAAAACTTTGGTAGGACATGCAGGGTAATGGCCAGTTCGCAACTGACTCGCACGGTCGCACACGGACGTCAGACGGTGATCCAAGGATAGGGATGTTTCCCCAAACGCTGGTTACCACGGGTGATACTGCCTGTAGTGTGAAGGGGGTATTAAGGATTGCATGCACCAACAGTCTTATAATACATTTGGAACTAGTAATGACATGGCTTGTCTCTACACACCAAAATCAATATCAGCCAATTGTTATTGTAAAGAAATTCTGTAACTTTTACTCTTCAATCTTATTGGATTGGTAGATATTATTGATGTATCCCATAAGTGTCCAGTTAAAATAACCTGGAGCCAGTTTCATAAAAGGGACTTGAGATACGACTTTCGTCTTAAGCTCTAAGGCTTTATTCTGTGATCTTAGATTTAGTGGATTTCAAAAGGCAGATAATTCTAAGCTTTGGCCAGTTCTGGAGCTTAAACTTAAGGCTACCTGGGATGGGGCTTAACTTTTGTATACAAAGAATTAAAAGGGTCTCGGAAAAACATTTTTGTTTCCAAAATTTGAAATGGCTGAAAATAAAGACTAAACATATAGAACAGCTCCCTCAGTTTATCTGTTTTATGTGGTTACAAGGTGTTACAAATGCAAAATAGTGTTTTTCCAAAGATAAAATGTATTTAAACAGAGGAAATATATCACCAGTAGAATATTTTGACTGAAAAAAGGTCACATGACATAGAAAACCACTGTGGTTATTTCATAAGCTTGGAGATAGCTAAGTCAGTATTTGTGAAGTCCATTTTAGCCTTTTAAGCTTTTAGCCAAGACAAAAGGCTGAGATTTCACCCTGACTAAGCCTATGCCTGGGCGAAGTCTACACCTTTTGTGACACTGGCCCAAGTGTTTTACTTCTTGGTAGATTTTAAAGTTTTTTTCAACATTTTTTTTTAATTTAAAGAAGCCTCACATCTGAGCATATCATGTTTGATATCATATATCAGACCTTCAGACTGTGCTTAAATGTGCACAACATATATTGATATGTATTGCTATGCAGTACTCTGCATATATCTAGTTAAAATTATTAGTGTACCAATTTACTGAGTAATACAAACATTCAACAAATGTTTTCTTATTATTGATTGTATCTCCAACAATTTTCCAAGGCTGAACAGGGATGGGCAGCCAGCATGTATTCTATATCTATGTCATGTAGATGCACAACAGTTCCAATTCAGAAAAAACCCCCAAAAATATGTTCTGGTGCCACCGCAAACACAGACCTGCTAACAGGAAGCCAAATTTATGTAAACCAAACCTGCTAAAAAATCACTAAAAAAAGTCACAAAATCAGGCAAAATATAGATAAAAGGATTGTTAGTTGTAAATTGTTCAGATTTATTGCCAGGATACAGACCCATCCCCACTCCTGAAACATTAAAATTAAACACACAGGTTTTATTTTTAAGTTAATGCAAACTTTTGTGTTTTCACAGCCCATATTCCTGTACCCAAGGATCATATCACCCCTACCAAAGCCTTACTGAGCAGGACAGAAAACACCTTCATGTAGTGTCTTCTACTGCAAGCAACTTTAGAGATTCTGAAATCAAACATTTTACAGCTTAGTAGTAAGTTTTACAATAGTTAAAATCCTAAATATCATCAAGGAAGCATTTGTAAAATCACCAAATTGATGGAGACACCCTACTAGGTATCAAAATTCGAATAGGGATAGTGTAATTATCAGAAAAAGTCTGTTCCCATCTAAAAGCCGTTGCACATATACACGGCACGGTATGATTTTTACTACATACTAAGCAGGCAAATTTTCTTCACCTTGCACATTTGGGCGACTTTTCCCAGCGGTTTTCAATAAATTGACAAAATATTTTTAAACTACACAGCGAAAGTGACTAGATTAGTTAAATAATCACATATAATTAAACACCTAATACCCCACAGTGCATTTCCGAACCTATCCTACCCTTAGATGCATTTAATCTCTCCACAATGAAGAGCCTTGCCCTTGACCAGTGTCCCTTTTATAATACTGATGATTACACCCCCTTTCAAGTAACTAACTTCAGACTGTGTTATGTCTACATATATTGTCACACACTTAACTTGATATCCCTCTGTCTATTATAGTACTCAATCCTTTTACCAATAAGACCCTTGTACAGTGTGTCCCTTTTAGAATTACTGGTAATTGCAATCCTCATTCAACACACACCATATTTTGTCATCTACTGGTAGTTAATCCTTTTACAATGAGCCTGGGTGCCTTGCCTTTTGTTTTCTGATTAATATATTTGTGTATTGTTCTGTGATATACTGTCATTTTTAACATGTGGGAATTCCAAATCACTATGAAAACTTGGGGAAAAATGGTGAAAAAGCCGTGCGGTTTCTGGAAAAATAGAAAATTTTCTAAATGGAACGCACTTATGTATAAGCAGTGAACTACTTCCTTTATTTCTATTTTATTTAGCCGCACCGCATCACGCCACGCTAGTTTGCAATGGGCTTTAGCGTCTGATGGTGGGGGGGAAGACTATGGGGGGATGGGCTAGTCTGATTAGCTAAATCTTCAACTGTCGTCTAAACCCAAATGACAATTCCCTGGGTTTTGACTGCTTGAGGCAGTTTGTCTCAGTAGGAGCAGCAAAACTGTGCATTGCCATGCGTTTATTGGGTGAAGTGATTCTAGTCTCAGACAAATGTCAAAGCTGGTGTTTTACATCCTATTCAACAACCAGGGTCATAGTGGGACAGGTCCTCAGTCTTGTCACTTGTGGGAGTGGAACCCACACAGAGGTGACAGCCTGTGAATAGATGTCAAACTTGCTATCACTTGGAAACTCGACAACCTGGTCACAACCTTCACCAAGTCTTTTTGTCTTTTGTGTAATATATGGGTACTGTATGACTTTTGGAGAAACAGCCAGTCCTGACAAAAGACAAAGACACTCACACTTACTCCAGAATGCTTGTGGTATCATGAACTCCTGTAAGTTTCCAAATTAAATTTAACTATTTTGGTTATTGATGGATACAAAGACAAGAAGCAAGTTGCACCTGGTCTGGTGTAGGAAACAGAAAAGTTACAAATATAAATTTATGTAACTGAACCTTTTGTGTTCCAAACTCTTATTACTCACATACTCCAGTTTATTAGCAATTTTTGTCTACAAGTGTGAGAATATATTTCAAACTTAGAAGGTGTTTTGTATTTAACTATATTTGGGATCTCTGGTAAAGCTGATATTTCTCTTGGTCCATGAAATTCAACTGAAAACATTTCTACTGACAATGTTTTCTATCTTGCATGATTTTAAATGTTCACAAACTCCATAAGTAGACACTCCTTGATATCCACAATCCATACCATTATGTCTTAACTTTATAGGAATATTCAATAAATTCATCAGCAAATGTTCTACCAATTCACATTAAAGAGGGATAATACCTTGAGAAAACAATGTTTTGAAAATCCACTATCCACACATTTTCAACCTTGGAATGATTATTTAAAAGTCAATCACATCGATGTTTATATTTAAATTAATATATTGTAATCACACTTCTTTTTTTTTCTAGAATCTGTGGAATTACATCAAAAGACACTGGCTTTCCACATTTATATTTTAACTGATATATTACAACAAATCCAGTCTGCAAACCCACTGAATGTAAACACAAGCAGTTTCAGTTAACTGTAACAGTTATTGTTACTTCTGTTCTGTGATTGTCACTTCTCAACTAGTCACAGGTTTCCCTTTTAATATTACACAAACTTCATCTGCAAGTGGGTTTAATGAATAGTTATTTTCCTGATTAAGCACTCGTCACCACTACACCGTGGGGAGTACTTTTTTGGGGCTTGTAATGTTGCTAAAAAAAGACAACTGCTTTGCTTTTCTTATAAATGTTAAAGTGACTCGCCCATTTTATTCAACATGTTAGTTATTTCACAGAGAGACCCCCTTTCTTGAACTATTTTAAGTAGAACTCTATAATGTGTTACCTGACAGTCTTTTCCATTGAAATATACCCATTACCTGGTCTTCCAGCATTAAAAATAAAGGAATTCTTTTTGTCCCTTTCAGATTCAATTTCAACTCTTTTTACTCATATCTACGGGTAATTAACTTAGGCTTATAATGTTATCATCAAATTGCAAAGAATGATGTCACCATGTCATGTGATGATGGAATTATGGGAAAAATTAACATTTTCAGTGCAATTGTTTTCTGAATTACATGAGCTCCCTTAAAGTAAACATACATAGTTACGGTTACAGTACAAAATAAAACACAGTCTGCACCGTTTTAGTATCTTAATTCTGCACAGTGACTTTTCAAGCCTTTACTCTTTGCTTGAAGGCACATTTAAGTACTAGTATTCTGTTGTTAACAACCCAACTTAATTGGTGAATTGGACACAGTGTCCGTCTTTACACACACGAAACTGCTTTCAGTTCTGTCCTGTATTATAGGGTATTATATCAAAACATCTTTCTCTTATAACCCAAACTGTGACTGAAAGTCGAGTTTTAAACAAAGTCATTTACCCCAACACCCCGATCTCCCAACGTTATGCTTTCCTTTTGTCAATTTCAATTGTAAAGTGACTCACAATGGGAAACAAATCAATGCCTTCTTCAAAGCAATGTAAGTATAGTATTTTTGTAAATTTCAGCCCCCATTCCCCCCATAATTAACACTAACCCTTTCTGATCACTGCTTCAGTTGTCACACTAGTTCACTACTTTGTACCCTGTTGTTTTCTGAGAATTTGCACACAAGAGACCTCCCTACTCCCTCCCAATAACCTCCATGAGCACAATGTATTTCTTAGAACGTTAACCTTTCAGAGTTTACCAGACCAAATGTCATTCTCAAGAGACACTTGCCATTCAGAAGTAATCTAGCAAATCAAATTCAATTAAAGAAATTGCAAATTCCCTTCTGTTTGGAGTTTCACGTGTTATGTAATGGTATTTGGTAAGCATGAATATATTGTGAATACTTGTTAATGTTTCACAGTACCTGAAGTTGGGGATAATGTATATTTGATAAAGTGATAATACATTAATCAGCGGAAACATATGATGAATTGTAAGTTTAACCACCTTACATAATACTCTGTTCACAAGAGGACAAGTCCTTTTGAAATATTTTGAAGAAAAAAGGCGAAGTAACAACATTAATTTTGTCATCGCAAACATCAACTTCAAAGGGCCCACTTAGAATTAACAATTATATCGAGACATCGAGTCTATCCCAATTCCTTAAAAGGTTTGAACTACAACAACTTGAGGTAATTCTTAACAAATCCATTTTTGCTCTTTTAACAACTCAGCCTGATTTAATTCTTGGGAGATTTATAGTATGTTCTCATATACTATACATTGAGAGAAATGGAAAACCCCAACTGGTTTACAATGCTCTCATAAAGAACTTACAATGCTTTCTTCAGTTTCTTGTGAGAAAAAGTGAATTTTACCTCCATCAAAGACGTATTGTTTTCCTTACTGTCTGTTTGTCCGTTTTTGTCAGTTGGTTTGTTAACATGATTATACAAATACTACCAATTGGATCAGAAGATGGATCTTGGTACCAGGGATGGGGTCTATTATATGCGGTGTACGGACAAGTTCCCATCAGGACAAGTTCCCATCAGCACAATTTGGGGGTAGGACAAGTTCCCATCAGCACTTTTTTCAGTTAAAATTTTGTTGTTAAAAACAAATAATACAAAATTTCACAAACATTTTAAAAATTTTTTATACCACTCGTTACACAGTGGTCCTACAAAGCAAAAAATAGTAAAAAGATTCTTCAGTAAGGAGAGGTATATGGTCAATACCCTATTCATCAATGACTTCCAGAAATCTCCCTTTAGTTGAACAGTTCTGTGTTTTAGTGTTAGAAAATTAGTCGTTCTTGGTACCATATCAGAGTCAATGGTTCATTGTCTCAAAATTCTAATTGGACTTCTATAGCACTTAATCTCCCCTTTATAACAGGGACTTTAACAGTACAAAAATAAGAACTGAAGAGTCATTATTGGACTTGAGAGTTCTTTTACCATGACATTTTTCTCAAATGAATACTCATTGTTCTCATTGTAGCATAAACGACTGTTTTCAATATCAAGTGGTTGTAATTACAGTAATATTACAAATATTTTCTGGTGACAGATTATTGAAAACAATACTGCCACAGGCATATTTAACATTTGTAGAAATTCAGAGCTTTTACCAATCAAAAGTGAACTATCACCAGTACATTATCTACTTTACCTACTTTCACCATAACACAAGAACCTATGGTCGGGCTATGGACTATACTTTTCAAGTAAATTTTCCATGTTTTTGGTTTTCTGGCTAATTTAATCTTCACCAATCACATTATTTATAGTTTTTTTTTAAAACAAAGTAGCATCTTCAACTCAAATGACCACCATTTTCATTAAACACTTTCTTCATTTGTCACTCAATGATAATTGTGACAACACTTTCAGTGCTATTTTTATTTATAAATCTGTCATTATAATAACAGCTTCAAAAAATTACTAAATACAATTATACAACACTTGGAGAAATAAAATATTTTATCTTTATAAAACTGTGTCATAGTGAACTAAACAGGAGAGTAACAATTTCACCAATCACAACTTTTTTCAGTTTTAATAAAGTAGAATCAAAATTCAAATGGCCACAGTATTTTCGGAACACTTTCTACACTACTTACCTGTTACACTTTTTAGAGCAATTCTAAATTTTTATTTACAAAGCTGTCATAATGATAATAGCTTTGAATTACCAAATGTAATGTATTGTCAATTAGTGACGTAAATGATTAGATTTTAACATGAGAGAAGCCAAATGTATAACTCTCAATTCATATTATAATGGTTATTGTATGATTTCTTGAACCAAAATTATTGGAATTTTTTGGATTATGTAGAGTAGATGGGAATTTGGTATGTATTTTAATAATATTTCAATGGTAATAAACACAAGGTCTTTACAGTGTACATACACTGGTTCCAGTCTGGTTGCCAGCTGCTGGTTGCACTGAACAGAAAGCAGCAAACCACATTCCTTTAGTCCCCAGACTAAGTTACCTTTTTGCAATAAAATGCAGCCACTTAATGATACAGATTAAAGATACAAGTTACAGCATCCGTACAGAGTGAATAGGGCAATAAAAACAGCACACAAGAAATATGTACAATAGCTCAATAGCTTGTTGTTCAGCAATTTTTTTTAAAATATGCTCTTATTAAGGTTATTTGGACAGCATCTTTACTTCCTAGATTTTTTTGTGTTATTTCTTAAACAGCTATTCAAAATTCGGAAAAAACTGTCAGTTTCTGTCTATGCATTTATCTTGAATCAAATATTTGTGGGAAAATGACACAAATCGAGTCACCCATTTTGCTTTCACATGCCTAAAATCACATTTGTGCACAAAGATGGCTGACAAATGGAAATAGACTTAAATTCCTTCTCATTACAACTTTGTTAATGTTTGTCATAATACACAGTTGCTGATATGAAGATACTTTACACTAATTTTAATTATTTTTATGCACCATTTCATAAGTTAAAAGTCATATTTTATGCCGTTCCACACTGCAAGATTTTTTGAGGACTGAGGTCTTCTGCAATACCATTCATGGTTGTATTATCACCAAAACATATAAAATAAAACGCCTACCTTTTGCAACAAAATGCAGATTCCAGATTGGAAAGGAAATGTTTATACATATTTTAATTTTTACCAATTAAAAGTGCATAACTTTAGCCAAAGTATACATAATCATGCAATAAAAGTGGGATTTTCCCACATTTTGAGAAGTTTAAGGATTTTGATTTACAAGTGAATGTGGCAGGCACAATAGATTTGATTGGCTGGCAGTTTATCAGGTGATTTAATTATTTTATTAACACAAATTCTGAGACTTCACACGTGGACTACACATTAAAATACATTATTGTATAATATTATGGGGTATGTTGTTTTATGTTCTGACATCTTGTGTGTTGGCCAGATCTGGAAACATGAAATCACGACATATTTGGGAAGATTTTTTTTTTTTCAAAATACACTTGTGTTAGGTTTATGTGGGAGATATGTTCAGCATTTCTAAGAATAAAATATTGCTAGGAAACCCCAGATGTTATATTTTACACATGAATATTAATGAGTTATACAACATTTTAAATTTTCTTTTGTAAAAATGCTGGGAAGAGGGGATATACAAATAAGTAACAAAGAAGAAAATAGCATCAGAGATGCCCATACCCCACAGCCTGGGGAAATATTTTTCAACACCATGAGATACAGTAGTGTAACAGTACAAAGTTCAAGATACTTTCAGAGCAGTGTCAGTGATATTAAGGTCCAAATAATCCTTAAGTAGAGAAAATAATATCTAAGGAAAAGAAATGTATGTAAAGATGAAGTATTAAAACAAAACAATTCAATAATAAAATGACCGCACTTATCAGTAAACCAAAAATGGCCGAATTATGGTTTGGATGTTTTGAATATTACCCATGCATACACAAGTGGCAATACATGCAATGAATGCTTATGTGTGGTGTTGGAGAAAAGCCTGTGGCTCACTTGATGAAATTCCATCTGTTTCAATGGGAACTTGCAAAAGGAAATTCTTAATGAATTCTAATATGACTTTAACAGTGCTTAATCTGCATCAACAGACAGACCCGAAGGTGCAACAAGATTTTATAGGTCAATACAGCAAGGTCAAAGGTCAATCAGTGTCACACCATGATATGGCACACCTAAAACCCTCAACCAATGTCCCTATCAAGTATGAACTTCCTACACCTTACAGTCTCTGAGATATAGCCCGGACAAGATTTTATAGGTCAAGGTCACTACAGCAAGGTCAAAGGTCAAATCAAGGTCAAACTATGACGTAGCACAACTACACCCCCTAACCAATGTCCCTACCAAGTATCAACTTTCTACACCTCACGGTTTCCAAGATGTAGCCCGGACCAGGTTTTATAGGTCAAGTTCACTACGGCAAGGTCAAAGGTCAAATCAAGGTCAGACCATGACCTTGCACACCTACACCCCCTAACCAATGTCCCTACCAAGTATCAACTTCCTACACCTTATGGTTTCCGAGATATAACCCGGACAAGATTTTATAGGTCAAGGTCAGTACGGCAAGGTCAAAGGTCAAATCAAGGTCAGACCACGATGTTGCACACCTACAACCCCTAACTAATGTCGCTGCCAAGTATCAACTTCCTACACCTTATGGTTGCCGAGATATAGCCCGGACAAGATTTTATAGGTCAAGGTCACTACGGCAAGGTCAAAGGTGAAATCAAGGTCAGACCATGATGTTGCACACCTACAACTCCTAACCAATGTTCTTACCAAGTATCAACTTCCTACACATCACGGTTTCCGAGATATAGCCCGGACAAGATTTTATAGGTCAAGGTCACTACGGCAAGGTCAAATCAAGGTCACACCATGACGTTGCACACCTACAACCCCTAACCAATGTCCCTACCAAGTATCAACTTCCTACACCTTACGGTTTCCGAGATATAGCCCGGACAAGATTTTATAGGTCAAGGTCACTACGGCAAGGTCAAAGGTCAAATCAAGGTCAGACCATGACGTTGCACACCTACACCCCCTAACCAATGTCCCTACCAAGTATCAACTTCCTACACCTTACGGTTTAGGAAACACCACAAAATTCTGTAAATTGTTATTTTCATTGCAAGTGAATTAAATATTACAAGGAATGTGGAAGTAAAGAGCCGCTTTACCGCCACGTGATACGTGGTTGTAGTCAGTCCGTATTTTATTACGGAGAATCTTCAACTACGGCATCGTAGATCAAATATATTGTCTTCGTTTACGGTGTCGTATGTGGAGTCATAAGGCTTCTGTTACGGCTCTGATATACAACATACACAACATAAGAAGAGGTAAATATGTTTATATGTTTAAAAATGTTTATTATGTGGTATATTCAGTTCACATTGACATTTATGTACAGATCATTTAAAAGTATGGAGCACCTGCTATGGTTTCCACATTTAAAGTAGACTGGTCCCCTAAAGTTTTCAAACAGGTAAGTAATAGTAGGTACATACATGGTAGTGGTCGGACCGGTTATGAAAATAAAAACCGGTTTTCGGGGCTTTGAAACCGAACGAAATCCGGGATTTCGAAAGTGTACAGATATATGATGAAAAGTTTTACGCGAGCGTACATGAGCTATATTCTCAATAGGAAATATGGATTCGCGAGATATTTTGAAGTTTGTAAACTTCATTTACCATGAATATAAAGCGAAAATGTAAGTTTTTCCTCAAATGTATATGCTCTTTATTGTTTTGATGAAATATTAACTAGTAGAAAGCCTAATATGATGACGTTTTCAATAACCGGTACTTAAATATTATTTGCGGATTTCGTCATTTCTACCTAAACGAAATGAAAAGCGGTATACCGGTTTACCGTTCACACCACTAATACATGGTGCAGATAAGTTTTCAAGTAAAGACAGTACACAGTATTTAGACACGGTAAGTACATAAAATAAAGAGTATACATAAAAAATACAACAAAACATCAAATGAGTAATTAATCACACTCTTGGCAAAACCAGAACTTCTTTCTTGGTTTCTTTGTGAGCCCTACACATTTCCAATGACTCCAGTTTAAGCAACTATCACATCCAATGGATGGGCAGGAATCAACTAGGACCCCTGTACACACCTGACAGGGGTATGATTGTGGCTTTCTTGTCTCATGTGCTCTGGTAACAGCTGTCCACCCATCACAGTGGAAATATTTGCGTATAATGTTAATGTCTAAATTTTCATCCAACAAGGCTGATGGTAGTTTTTCGGGCAAACACTCCACTGATTCCTCCCCTAGTAGTATCCCTTCTGTATGGCAGGAAGGATCCACAAACAATCCTAGGACATATTTCTCCTTGGTGTGCATATTCTTCCTGTGATAAGGGATACTGCTGTCTTTGACTTTCAGCTTCTTATGTGGCAACCCAATAGCTGTGGTGCAAGAACCTTTTGGTCGACCCCGTTTCTTTGGTATGGGAGCGAACTTACTCCATCCAATTCAGAAGTTGATGTATCTTCATTTCCCTGGGTGTTTTGTACAGGTTCTGGGGTGTCACCTTCTGGATTGTTATTGCTTACTAGAGCTGTAATCAACAGTGATTTCTGTAGATCGACGCTCGCTTGTTAGATGCGAGTTGAACTCGAGTTGAACTCGAGTAAATGACACAAATATAAATAAAATAATAATGTCCAAATATTGTCATCAAGGGATCCGCCATTGACGTATTTAGTACCATTCTATTGCAAGGAAATATATTCTGTTGCCGGTTAAATTGTACAGGTATGTATGAGCACATTATGGAACATCCACGTAAATAAGGAAATAAAAAAACGGCCATTGCTCATTGAATTTATTGTCTTTATGGTTAGATAAATTGTAAAAGTGCTGGTTTTATAACAAGACTGGTATATCATAATTTATTTCTTAAAAACTCGAGTTTAAATTACGTAAATCGATGTGGTCCCAAATATCGCCCACCGAGTTATGACTCGAGTTTCGGTCAACTCGTTACAGCACTATTGCTTACAGTGAGATTGTCTTCTCTTTTCTGTTGTTTGGCCCTGGTTGCAATATTATGTATGTCTTTCATTAATATTGCCTTGCCTGTCTTCTCTGCATATAATTGTTGAATCTTCTTCCTATTAGCATTCAAGGATACCATCTCTGCAATTTCTTTCTCAACTTATTTCCCAACAATCCTCTGCTTTGGGGCAAATTTAAATTCTGCTTCACTGACTTCATGATTGTGGTCAGAACTCATGTTGAACAAAACTAATCCCTGGCCATCCAAAGTTGCCTTAAATTTCATGGCAAAAGGGCAGTCCATCTTCTCAGTCCTTGTATTCTGCCTCTCTCCTTTGTTTGGCCTTGCTTTATAAGTACATCCATGCTTGCAGACAAAATTTATCTCAGCAAACACAATGTCTGGGTTGAATGACTTTGTAGACCCCCTTTTCCTAGCATTCTCAATAGATCTTGAGTGTCTCTTTACAAGATTCACAAAGGACTCTTGCTCAAATGCTTTAATCTCTTCTTCTAGCTCTTTAAAAGAGTTAAACATATTTCCCACTTTGAATTTATCCATATTGACTTTGATACACATTCAATGGCTGTGATGAACACACTGACTACCCCACTTGGAGGATCTGTATTTATACACAAAATGAGCCAGACAATTGAAATTCAGCAGTGACACTTTAACTCACAACATCCCAATGCTATAATTAACAGTTTTATCAATCTCAGGTCAATCACAATTGATATCACTCACCACATGTCACCCTGTTAACCCTAGGCCTACTTGTCACTCTCCCCCTCTGCACAGAATTGCAATTCAGCAAAACCAGGTTACCAGTCTAATGGGGGAAGTGCCAGTATGCTAATTAGCAACAATGGCTGTCTTGTGTGCATGTGTTCATTTGAGAAATGCAATTGATTCTAGTTTTGTGTGAATGTGGGGCACTAAGTGGATATTATTTTACAATGAAATAGTGTATTTACACATAAAAATGACTTTAAAGTATTACTTAAGTGAAGATGTTATGGATTTATAGATTTGATCATAAATTTCAAGTAAGTACGTGAATCTTATGTATAGCCAATCTATGGGTTTTCGATATATTCAAGTTTTCGATCATTTAAAACATAAGCCCTCGGCCTCGTTTTTGATGACAGTTTTACAATATTTTTTGAATGAATATGCAGTCACACTGAACCAGCGACTTTGAGGATATAATTTTGTTTTTATATGTCTGATAATTTTGCTTGCGTTGGTTGTGATATTCAGCGTTGTCCGTTTACATTGTCATATCGAAAACCTGTCCATCGTGGATATATATATAGCGTATATATATCGTATACTAATGACAGATATGTTCTATGTTGTGTACATTTGTGGATATAAATGCCGTAGCAGAAGAATTAGTACTCCACATACGACACCGTAAACGAAGACAATATACTCGATCTACGATGCCGTAGTTGAAGTCTGTGCGATTTTATTAACAGAAATGCTATCTCCCAAATACTTCCTGATATATAGTGGTGGTGGACCAGTTCACGCCCGGGTACCAATTCACGCCCACCCCTAAATTTATCCAAAACAATCACAGTTAAACAATAAATTACAAATGTATATGATCAATTTGATGATTATCTATAATGTGGTAAACATCTTCTCTATGAAAAATCATAAATCTTCAAGAAAATTGAGGGTGGGCGTGAATTGGTACCCGGGCGTGAACTGGTCCACCACCACTAACCAGTACACTAAAATCCAGGACTTCCCAACATATATCATTGCCATATCCCACATACTACCTGTGATTACATAATCAACCATGCACAATTCACTGACTATACAGGGGGGGACGGCCGTACGGACAAAATATTTAAAATATACGGTAATAACGGCAGACAAACGTCTTTTCTGCCGCATGTATACGTCTTATTTTGGAGAAGAGTTCTTCCTTTGTTGATAAATATACATATGCATAACAGACAGTACTATTAAATTTATTTTTTCCCAATGAATATACACCAACCAATGAACAGTAGCTTTCTGCTAAAGGGGACAGTCCAACGGACATAAACAAAGTCACATGATTTGTCTCTAAATATAGACAATAGGGCATGAATTATTTCATATCAGTAAAGTAGAACCCAACTTTACCTGCTGTGTAAGATGCAAAAAAAAAAAAAAAAAAAAAAATAGATAGATAAATAAATAATAATAAACAGTTAAAGGGTATTATCTTTATTTTTGGAAGGATTTAATAAATTTTCATCATAAGTAACAAATTACTGATACAGTAAACAGTTATTAATTTAACAGAGAAATAACTGGTTTTTGTAAAACTGCTACCAATTTTCCCACGTAAGATCCGGGGTATGAACCGCTGATCTCATAGGTGGGAGGCAAGTGTGTTACTACTGGACCACTGTAACCCCATTTTTTCTTTTGAAAATTCAATGAAACTTCATTATCAAAAATCTAGTTATGCTTTCACTTAAGTTGAACTGTATATGTGATTTTTTGTTACAGATGATATAACTATGATATTTGTTATTAATATTGTGATGGATCAGAGCGAAAAATTCTCACAAAAATCTCACAGTGACATGACTGACTTCAGATTTCCAGTGCCACTAACAAGGCATCTCGCCTTCCAGATCACCTAGATCTGTAACTTCACCTGATCAGGAATTTCAATAACAAGGCCTCTCGCCTTTCAGATCCCTAGATCTGAATACACCTGCCTAGGAATTTCCACAGATTTAATCTCTGAATCACCACCTAGGACAGGAATTTGTAACCGATTCAATCTCTCAATCAAACACTAACAGGAATTCCAACAGATTCAATCCCTGAATCTTACACCTTCAACAGGATTACAGCAGATTCAATCTCTGAATCCTACACCTGCCGAGGACTATCAGTCACACTCCAAGACGTCTCCTGGAATGGGGGGGGGGGGGGGATTCCAAAAACAATTCTCCTTGGTGCTTAGCCAGTTAATCAAAGCCCTGCCAAAGTGTCGGTATCTTATCTCCAACAGTCTTAATTACTCAGAGAGGACAGTGAAGCAAGCAGTAAAGTATAATTGGTTATAAATATTTATTAATGAAAAAAGAACAATGACTGCATAAAAGTGGCTGTAATTTAATTTCCAACTATTAATATGCTACACTGGCTATATCTACTATCAAGGTATCAGCTTAACAGGGATTGGGGGAATCTAATTCATACACTACAAGCTATGTGTTCACTCACAAAATTAGCCTGACCGGGCTGGAATGACTGTTTGGGGAACTATGATCTATAACACAAGTTGCTGTTGCAATCAAAATATCAGCTCCACAAGGGTTGGGTAGTATATATGGGGAATCTATGCCATATAATTAAAAACTGTATTTGCAATGTTTTATCAGCTTAACATGGATAAAGGGGGGGTAGGGCTACAGAGGGACCTATGCTATGTATGTACATGGCTATGCGGCTTCAGTTGGACAGGTTATGGGTTCTACGTACAGGTAAAAGGAGGTGGGGGGGTTTGGTGATTTGTGGAGAAATATTGCTGAGGATGAGTTAGCCAGTCACTAGGGATGAAACAGGCGGCTACATCAATGGTGGACAGGCCACTTCATGGACCAGAATTCAGTTACTGAATTCTGGATTGGTATTCACTACTGAATACAATAATTTGTGGCCACCACTTACAGGGTATTCTGTCCCTTCCTTCAGATGAGTTATTTTCTGGCTTCTTGTGGCTCTGTTTTCTCACGGCTCTGTTGACTAATGGCTCTGTTATCTCATGGCTTCACGGCTCTTGTCTTATGGCTTCACGGCTCTCTTCCCGGTTATCCCCCATGAGAATTCAATACTTGATTCTCCCTGAATCTCTCACTTGCGGCCAATATATAGACATTTCTAGGGGTCACGTGATCTTTACTTACTCCAATTGTTTTGAAAAGCTTTAACCCCGGCTGAAGTTTATCAACTGCTAGTTTATCAACTATCAAAATATTGTTTCCAAGAAGAAATCTCATAGATTTCCTTCTAAATGTGCAAATAACCCTTACTTTAAGTTTAGAATATGCTTAAACAATATAAAATAGGTGAAATACTGCAATAACCAAGACAATATACACACGAGGTGAGCTTAAACTACTATAATCCCTCATTTTTGCACATGTCGAAGTTACAGTAGTCGTCAGTCCGTTACAATATATATTTACATGTATTTGATGTAATTTCATTAAAGTTTGTAGAATTTATACTTCAACAAAGTTTCTTAGCTATTCACAAAAATATTGGATAAGATTCAGAAGTTATATGTGTAGTTATATGTTAATTATATCATCCATGAAATAAGCAAATGAGGAAAATAATAATGTGAACTGTAAAGAAATAAAAATGAAGCTAATAGAGATACATGTTGACCTTTGAACAAGAATTTGCTTTTTCTTGTGTTGGGGGCTCAAATATTGAATATCTTAGGACTGGTGATTATCCTTTTTATAAACTATATATTTATATACAAATAATTATTAAAATATGCAGGGAAACAATCCTCAAGGTATTCATCATTGATCCCCCACTCAGGCTCTGTGTGTCTCTCAACACCCACTCACGCTATGTGCCTGAACTTCTTGATCCCTCTCACAAAGAACTCTGTCAGAATCTTCTAAATTCACCCTATTATTGACCCCTTCAAATGAACTCTCTCAAACCGCACACTAATATTTCAGAAAAGTTGATCCCCCAAACCCTGCTCCACTCACTTCACAATCCCTCATCAAACTTAATAGTGTCCTCTGATATTTTTACACTGTCTAGTGAGTTTTAAAATCACAATTATTTCTTTTTGTAGAAACATCTATTAAACATTTTATTGCTGATCACTCATTAGCATGGCATATACATTACAGAATTCAAAAGAAGTGTCATAGGCAAATTACACAGAAGATTTTTGTAGTTGCATGAGACTTTTCAGCCTTCTCAGTAGTATATAATGCAGCAATATTCCAAGTCTAATCATATATCCATATCATCACTTGTTAAACATTCATGTTGTGTTATGCAATGTTAAGATGTTATTGTACAATTGATAGTTACTGATGTATTTTAATAACTATAACATTTCTGTGTGGCCATGGTGGCACAGTGGTAACACACTCACCTTCCACCTCTGACATTAGAGTTCAGTTTATTTATTTAGATTTTAACATTGATTTATATGCTACAAGTCATATCACAATGGGTAGTCTTGTGGGCAGTCGTAAGATACATGTTGCAGACAGATTTTTAACCAGAGTAAAAGGCAAATACAAGATTAGAATAAGTAACAAACTGATAATAGAATACATTTTTGAGAACAAGTTATTTAAGTCTTTATTATTAATTAAAAATTTATTGGACTATATTGATAATTAATAAGTATTGAAGCTATTAATAAGCTCAGAATATGATATTTTTCATCACTTTGAAGACAAAAATATTGTTGGTTCCCACACTCAATTAGACTGTAATAATCCAAGTACACACTCATGTCCTACTAGCTGTTGGGCCATGGGATCCCAACTGAAATCAGTGATTTAAGTGCACACTCCAATTTCTATAAAAAGTTGAATCAAAGGAAACTATGGAAGCCTGGGGAAACCATAAGGCAGAATGAAAAAGAAAGAAAAACATTGTTGTACAAGTAGTTTTAATGTACATTGGGCAGAAATGTACAATGGAAATGGAAGCAAGTAAACAAATAGGTAAGTATTTATGTATATTTATTTCTGACTTACTGTATGAGCTAGAATCTACTGTGTGATACAAGGACTAATCACAAGGCGTCTGATCACTAGTTGTTACCTCTATGTGGGTTCGACTCCCACAAGTGAGTCACTTGAAGTGACAAATACTGTGGACCTGTCCCAATATGACCCTAGCTGCTGAACAGGATGTAAAATCCTAGCCTTGACTTCTTAAATATTTGCGTATTTCTGACTTACTGACCATGGGCCCACTGTGTAAAACAATGAGGATCTATGGGTTTACTGTGTACATAAAGGAGAAGTGTCACTGACCAGTTTTTGTATTGTGTATGACAAGAATAGTGCCCACTGTGTCACTGAATGAAGGCTAGAGGCCCACTGAATTCCACAGTGAGGATCCATGGGCTCAACGTGCAAGTGAATGAAGCCCACTAAATTCTACAATATTAGTATGACAATCTATGGGATCTACGCACTGGCAATAAAAGCTGAACAGATGCTGTGGAATAGTGACAGTCTTGTTCACTATTTTAAAGTAAAATATAATTTATGAAAAACTGCATGCTCATTCAGGCAGACTCTGCCCTCCTTATTTCAGTGCTGAACTCCAATTCTCAACTTTAGACACAACTCACGTCTTAATGTGTGGTTATTTACCTTCTTCTTTGAATACATGGATTTTTAGTGTTTTTGAAATAAAATAACCTTGAAACAGACTGTAGCTGCAAATATTGTGTACATTATCAAAAACTACGATTCCTTACGGGGAGTGACGTCACGATCATGTGACAAATATATACAGACCTCAGTTGTGTCCGTTACGACTGTCCTGTCCGTACGGCCGTCCCCCCCTGTACCCACATTCCCACATGAATTAGGGTTGTTTTAATTTAATTCTGCCTGATAACTAGAGCACAACGACAAGTGGTAGCAAAGCAGTAGGTGAACAGAAAGCCCCTGCATGATGAAAAAAAACCCAAAAATTTCCGTTATATTTGCACATCATATCTACAACGCGAGCTCGTGCACTCTGATCCAGTGGGCGATAATAGGAAACGAGTTCGTGACATACGTGTACCACTGCCCAAAGGGTAGAATATTGACAAATTGACCCAGTATTGATTTTGCAATCGTTCAAAATTCACGTATATAGTACTTTAGATCAGACAAAATGGGTGATAAAGGTTAATTTGGAAAGAAAAGATTTTAATAAACATACTCACAATATAGTGTCATCTAAAAGACGAATAATCCGATGACAGGAAACGCCCGGTTGTTCAAACAGCCGAAAACATAAAAAAAAATTTTTTTTCATTTTTCTTTTCATAGACAAAATGAAAAACTATGGAGTTATATAGGTTCCAACACTAACAACTATCCATAAAAATTGGTGATGCAGTACTTGTTAAACAACCAAAGCAGAATAAACTTTCAGTCTTATTTAATCTAATACCTTTAGAAGGGGTAGACAAAAGGGGTTCAATGATAACTCAAAAGGATAGTGATCTTCAAATTATTAGAATTCTTCACATTTCAAACAACTATTAAAAAATTGGTTAATAAAAATCAAGCAAATACTAATGAACATGTGGATAACAGTGAAGAGGCAAAGGACAATCCAGTAGACCAATCCAAGAACTGACTGAAAGACTGAGAAAGACTAATAATCATGTTGAGTGCTACAAGCATCCACAGAAAAACAGAAAACCACCAGTAAAGTAATAAAGACTATGTTGTGGTACTTATTCATTATTAAATTGTATCAGTAACATAAAAATATCATGTCAGGTATAATGTCAGAAACATTCTAACATTGTAAGCATTTTCCCTTGTGCAAGCATGTTCAGAATGTCTGCAAAAGTTGTTTTGTTAAACTCCATGATTTTAGATAGGTCAGGTGGTTTCTTACTCATGATGTTTCTGTGCTTGTGGCTCACTTTTCATGAGCCTCTCCAAGTTCAATCTATATAAATTACAGTGCATCCAAAACAGTGCAGCCAGAATTGTATCAAACACACAGGTATCTTGCTCCATATCTTTCTTCCTACAGCAGTTCTTATAGTACCAGGTGCAGTCAAAGTGGTGGCAATTTCTTTGTCATTCCAAAGTTCTACCCTTCTGTTCATAAATCTTTCAAACACTTTGGTAATAGTTTTGCTTTTGATGCTCCCACTTTGTGGAATGCTCTTCCACATAAGATTCGTGCCTCTCCCTCCCTGGCCTCTTTCAGAAAGCAGCTTAAAATCTACCTGTACACCAAAGCATACCCACCTTTTTTTGTTATTTGATAGTTTATTCCCCCTTTTAAAATATTCAGGTAGGTCAGCCAGAGGAAAGAGGTTGCAACCCCTAACTGCCCACCTTACAATCATTTGCACAGCACAGTGTGCGACATGGCAATTTGCTTTTAAGAAATTATTTTTAGGAAAAAATACAATTAAAACAAAATAATATTAATAATACTACAAATAAATGAAAAGTAATACAATTTGCCATTTTGGTTTTACAATTTCAACAAACACTTTAAGAACATGGAGAATAAACTTTTTTTTTTGTAGATTTTTTTGATGGAAACACAAAAAAAAGACACAGGGTAATACAGTACTTAAAATTAGTCAACTAAAATTAATCAACTAACAAAGATTCAACAGCTTGCCATTTGCTTCTACACATTTCTTCGTTCTTACCATACATCTTCACTAGTTCTTTTTCAATACAATATTGCTGTTTAATTATTTTCATAAGATGCTCTATGTATAGTGCTCTTTCATTACATTTTGTGGAATAGATATATCTTTTCACAATATTAAATATATGATTTAGGCACATTTTATTGTTACAGTCAAGGCATCCCAATAGAACATTGTGTGGTTTAAGTTGAGGGGTCATATCTAAAAATGGTTTCATTTTCAGTGCTAATTTTGACCATAAGTCCTGGACAACCGGACAAAAGTAAAAAAGGTGTTCAATGGTTTCAACACCTGACTGACAAAAATAGCATGATTCATTTTCAGTAATATTACACATTTTTAAGTATTTGTTAGTTGGAAGAATTCTCGAGAGAATTTTATATTGAAAAGCTCTCATTCTGCTGTCAATAGTGCACTGAAAGTTTACTGAGTAGTAACTAGGCCATGGTAACTGTTTTACATGATCCTGTAGAACATGAAGCCATTTTACTTCATGTGATCTGTGCGTACAATTTTTACTTAGCATATTTGCATAAGATTGTCTACAGATTTTACTCATTTTTAAAAGTGTTTCTAAAACATTTTGTTTTATGTAGCTTCTTTCTAGTCTTACTTGTAAACAATCTTTCCATTTTCTTGGGATACTATGGAGAAAACTGTAAAAATCTACAAAATTTATTTGTATATTGAAAGCTTTAACAAAACTTTCGTAACCAAACATTCCTCCAGTATGACAAATTATATCATTTAGGTATGTAATACCCTTGTTTTGAAATTTGTGTGATCTTATAATCAAATTGTTATTAGTGAGAAAGTAACTATCCCAAATTGGGTAAGTTCTAGGATCAATATTCTCATTGAATTCATTTTTATAATCTATCCAAGCACCAATAACATCTTTCCAAAAATTGTTTGAAATATTTCTTTGTAAATTTTGCAAAGACTCGGAGTCCAGTTCAAAACAAAATTTTTTATTTAAAGTAATAAGGTTTGATCCAAATATTGTTTGCCAATTTCCTTTAGTTTGTATTAGTCTCTTGACCCATGTTAGCTTCAGTGCACAATTAAACAGCGGAATATTTGTGAGCTTCAACCCTCCTTCACTAATATCTTTTTCCAAGAATGATCTGGCTATTCTTACCTTACCCTCCCATAAGAAATTTGAAAACATTGGTCAATTCTGTTCATGATTTTCTGGTCTGGATTTGGCAAAAACTGTTAAAAGATATACAAGCTTAGGAAGTGCCAGTGTTTTAATTACAGTAACTTTACTAATAATAGACAAATTGAATCTTTTATACAAATTGAATAATTTCTCTATGTCTAAAATTTTTGTTAAAAAATTGGACACTACAATTTCTTCAAGATTCACGCTAAAATTAACTCCCAACAGCTTGAAATTCTTAACCCAGTTCAGATTTAAATCACCACAGATTTCATATGTTTGTCGTTTTAATTTACCTAACCAGATAGCCTGGGTCTTGTCTAAATTAATCTTTAACCCACAGCAAGCATGGAAACCATCTAACACTTGTACACTCTCCCTCAATGATGATTCAGAGCCATCTAACATAAGAAATGTGTCGTCTGCATACAGCCCAATTTTTATTGTTTTTTTATCACACTCAATACCTTTGATTTTTTTATTGGTTGTAATTTCTAATGCTAAAGGTTCAATTGTTAGAATAAATAAATAGGGACTCAGAGGATCTCCCTGTCTACATGACCTTCCAAGTTTGAAGAACTCGGAAAAATTTCCATTATTTAAGACACAGCTGCATGTATTTTTGTACAAGACATTAAATCATTGAATAAATTGTGGCCCAAAACCATAAGATTTAAGGAGATTGTTCAAATAATCCCATTCAATGGAGTCGAAGGCCTTTTCAAAATCTAATAGTAAAAGCATACCTTCTTGATTTTTAGTTTCAAGATACTCCATCAAATCATAGACAGTTCTTATATTTTCACCAATATAACGTCGTTTTAAAAATCCTTTCTGTTCATTTCCTATAATTTTAGGCAGTACTTTTTTTAATCTTTGTGCCAACACTCCAGATAAAAGTTTACAGTCTACATTTATTAATGAGATTGGCCACCAGTTTTTTATAAACTCACGTGGTTTATCTCCTTTTGGAAGTAAAGTAATAATTTCCTGTTTTTGTGTCTGTGACATTTCCCCAACTTGAAAAGATTCGTTCAGGCTATTCAGTAGATATTCACCAATATCATTCCAGAAGAATTTATAAAATTCAGCGGGATAACCATCAGACCCAGGGGATTTACAGTTAGCCATAGCCTTTTAAAACTGTCTTAACTTTATCTTTTGTTATTAAACCTTCACATAATTGTTTTTCTGTTTCATCTAAGGCTTTAAAATTTGCATTCAAAAACTGATTTTCTGTATTTGTTGTGGTTGGTCTACTAGATTTATAGAAGTTCATATAGAATCTTTTAAGTTCTTTTAATATTGACCTTGGTTCAGTTAAAATATTTTGACCAGTATTTACTTTACATATAGTCTTATTGATATAATTCTTTTTTTCAAGATTGCAAAAAAATTTTGTTGGCTTCTCATTTAGCTCGCATAAGTTAGCTTTTGAACGCAAAATTATCCCTTGCAATGTTGTTTGTCGGATTTCTTTCAATTCTTCTTTGCATTTTTGGATTTCTAATGCAGTATCTGCTTTAATACTATTTTGGTGTGACGGAAGTTTATCCTCTAAGTCCTTAATTTTAATTTTACATTCTAATTCATGTTCTAAAATATTTCTTTTTTTCTTCAGCTTAGAGCAATATGGAATTGTAACACCTCTTATGTTTAATTTTGTCATCTCCAATAGTAGCTGATTCGATATTGTTATAACAGGCTCTGTGTCATTATTACCTGTACTATATTAACTAACAGTTTTCTTGATTTCGGCCTTTACCATGTCAACATATGTTTTGTCTTTCAATAAGGAGGTGTTAAATTTCCAAAAGCCCTTCCCTCTACTAGTATCCTCAATATTGATTTCAACACCAATAAATGAATGATCAGTTCTGTAACCAAAGCTCTTAAATGTTTTAACCGTTCTTGCATGGAAAAAATCTAATCTGGCCATTTTAACTGGTTTTGTACCACTAATCCAAGTGTATTATTTAGTCCTGGGGTTTGAGGATCTAAAACACACATCAATTGTTTGACCATTTTTCTAGAATTTATATTATTTTCACAGATATAATTGTGGGTGTCAATACTGAAATCCAAAACAAGGTTCCAGTCCCCACAAATAATAATAGGATCATTATCCTTTTCAATTAAAGTATCTCTGAGACTTGAATAAAAGTTTGGTTGGTCTTTATTCGGGCCATACAGTACTATAAGGATAAAAGGATTACCATAGACTTCCAAATCAATGATTAATAAATTTCCAACTTCATCACGGGTAACATTTTAAAATTTATAATCCAATCCTGACTTAAACAGTATTGCCACCCCTCGGGATTCTGAGGAAAATGATGATAGCACCACGTCATGACCCCAGTCTTGTTTAAAGCTTGACTCATATTTTTGTAGCTACAAGCCCTTTGTTTGCATGAATAGCCTTTTGATGCTGATAAAATTGCTCAACACACTGGTATTGTATTCCATTATGGCTGAATGAACATGGGTAAAAGTTGCTGAAAGGGCTGAAACATCCATGGAAAAGCACTGCAGTTGGCCTTTTCACTGTACCAATGGAATGAATATCCAACTCCTGAACACTGTAGCACTGTTGAAGGGAGTATGTAGAACCCTTGAAGGATAGCTGGTCTACTTTCAGAAAAGCGCCCTTGTCACACTTCTTTGCAACTTTCAGCACTTGTTTCAACTGATTACGCATGTTACTGATACTAATTGGGAAGTCCTGGCTAATGCCTGTACACACTGGAACGTTTGAACCTCCACTGAGCCCTCTTTGCTCATGCTCCAGTTCAGCTCCTAGAAACTTCTTTAACTCTGCCCTCTTTCTGAATATCTCCATGGCATGGGGAAAGTAGTGGAAACGAACCATAATAGGTCTACTGTTTGTTTTGTTTGACTCTGAATGGCTTGACAGTTTACCAATCCTGTGAATTCTGACGATTTTCATTCTTTGTTTTGCATCATGAATTTGTAGCCGTTCTTCTATAACACACATAATGGTTTCATATAGGTTCTCCCCCTGGTGCTCCGGGACCCCATAGAAAATAAGGTTTTCTCTTCGTGAATATGTCTCCATATCCAAAACTTTTTGCTCCAAGGACCTAATCTGGCTTTGAAAAACTTTTTCTTTTACCATAAACTGTTCAGCAGCTAATTTATCTTTCTTTAGGACAGTCACACCCCCCTGCAAGTCACTGACTGTGGCTTGTGCACACTCAACCGATGTTTTCAGCTCAAGTATATCAGTCTTATTTTCTTCTACATCTCCTTTCAATTGATTAATGTCTTTCAACATTTTGTCTAGTTTCAGATTCATTTCATCAACAGGTTCTAGTTTTACCATAATATCTTGTAACATTTGTTTGATACTTTTATCACCACCTACTTGTGTTGATGTTGTATCCTCATTTTCCACACTACCCATTTCCACAATGTCTGATTTGTCCTTTTCTTTCCCATCCATTTTTTTAACAAAGAATTCTTCAATGTTAATTTGTTTTTTCTGTATAACTATGGGACTAACAGGGGGACTGTCACTAAGAGCACTTTGGGCTTTTTTATGCATAGCCATTTTTCTGTTTAATCCAATTAGTCTCTGTAAAATTTATATGTATTATGCTCACCAAAGGAAGGCCAACAGAATAAAGTCATCCAATATTCACAGTGTCTGTCACAAGTTTTGACTTCCAATAAACCTGAATACAGCGTCCAAAAACAGCCCTTCTATCATTCCAAGCAATGATTAAAATTAATTAGCCACATGCTTCAAAAAGGAACACCTCTTTGGTTCACATATTGATAACAATATTAAATCCTCCCATGTGCACATAATCTTTGTATTTAACTATCCAAAATAGGCTCTTTTTCACATCTTTTTCCTAACAATTTATATATACCCTGAATCCTGACATTTTATCCTAAATCATAATGCTAACTTCCAAAATCCATATTCAGTATTTCCTGATAAAAAATTAGATGATTGCAGCTTGATGAAAATTCACTTTTCCATACTGTGTGTGTGTGTGTGCATACCCACCTTAGCCTGGACCATTCTTCTGGCATTCTCCGTGGTGCTTGACCCCTCTTATGTCTCTGGATACTGAAATTTTGTCGACTGCTTTTTGTTTTGTTGCGCCTTAGACTCCTCTTGTATAGGGAGATTACGAACTATAAAAGTCCAATTAGAATTAGAATTCCACACTGAAAACAAAAGTTAGTTCTTCTAACAAAGAAAAGCTGGTTAATCATATGATGTTTTATTTAACCAACTAAGTTTGTTAAATCATCCAAGTATCTTGATTGGTCAAATAAAAGAAAGTATTAGATTTAACAAACTAAGTCAGTTCCTCAAACAAGACAAACTGGTTACCCCACACAGCTGTTTAAAAACAGTTATTCTGTGCACTTTAGTTCATCCCTCTCTAATCTAGAGATTTTGATTGATAGGAGCGTGCTCATTAATGTAACCACCCAATGCACCTCTGTTTGCATGGGTTTTCTAGCTAAGAGATAAGTCTTTAATTTCTCAAAATATTGAACATTTTTTTGCATTATTCCAAATTTGTTTTAAACATATGTTAAGATTTCAACAGATCCTTATATTTTAAGCTTTTGAGTGGTTGTTGTTTTAAAAACCTAGTTATTTTTTTGAGTTTTTGTCACATGGAAAGGGTATCTTTGTTCTGGATATTGGGTTCTTTGTTGATTTTTTTTCTGTCTAAGTAATTTATATCACTAAAACAGGCAAAGGTATGCTGAAAAAGATGTCACATTTTACAACTTGAGGGAATTGGCAGAATTTAAGATAACAGTGATGAAATAAACCAACTTTTATTACATATCTATCACTCCTGTGGAGGTAATTAAAGAAATGCGTGTTTAGTCATTATGTTACACACTTAAGCCCTTCTGTAATAACTTTTGCACATACATTTGTTGCACATACACACATTTGTTATAAACACTTGATTTGATGATACTTAACTAAAACAGTACTGACGTACACAAAATATACTCAACTGAAATCTGTATAATAATAAAATAATAAAGCACATATTGTAAGAAAACAGAAATGTTGCTCTTAGATTTTTTTCTCAAATTATTATAGTAATGATTATTATAGTAATAATTATTTATAGTAGTAATGATTGTTATAGTAATAAAAGTATTTTATGGGATAAAACAGAAATCTTATCATTAAAATATATAACAGGTATGACAAAATATAAGACACTTTGAAAAGTGAACATGTCATTGAAAATTATTTTAGTGACAAAAGTCTTGATATTTGTAAACCAAGAACCTCAAATAAAAGGATGGGGAAATGTGAAATTTTATTAGACAAATTCTGTTTGATGTATCCAAACCATCTTAATAACATATTTAACTGGGAAAATGAGAAAAAAAAACTGTAAAAATGAAAAAAACAATAAAAGTTTTACTGTTTTAACCTGATTTACCATTCACAAAAAGAACTAAGTTGTTGATGAAATATATAGATAAAGATTTCCCCTGTGATCAGTGAATTAGTTAAGTATAATGTACCATATAATTATACTCAGTTTAAAATTAGTTAAAAAGCTCAACATATGTCCTACTATGCATGGTTTTCTTAATATCTGAACATATGAATACTTCTATTTTGTCTTAGAAAATATCAAACTTTGTAGCTACATTTCACATTTTCTGCCAATTTCTTTGAAACAATATTTGAATAAGCATGATCATAACTTTGGTTTGATATATTTTAATTGCATTAAAAATCAACAAATTGCTTAACTTTTAGATTATTTGATAGACCAAAATACAAATTATGATTTTCTTTTTGTGCTAAATTCAGCATTTTAAGCATACTTATTAGAGGCTGACTTATTTAATTTTATACCATAAAAAGAAACATAGATTTTGCTTAAGGAAACTGGCATTTTTATTGCAAATAAACTTTTGAAATGACACTAAATATTAAACTGCAAGTTAAAGATTACATTCATCACACAAAACCTGTGTGTGTTTTCAGTGTGCATGCACTGTAATGAGTGAGTTGAGATAAGATAAATGAGCTGTCAATCAACTTAATGTACCTGAGAGGGAAGAAACTAAAGTTCCTGCTTGAAACAGCTGTGTCCAACTAAAGTGATCTGTTTGTACTACCAGATGACTTACTTTATCCAACTAAATGAGCTAGTTACTTGAACTATGTTGGTTAGTGTGGTTACTTTTATTGGTTTGTCAGGCCAATGTAAGTTGGATGTCAAAACTGACTTCATTGGTTAGAGCTATAAGTAAGTTTGTTAATCAAACTATAGATGGCTTAGTTACTTTTATTACTCATCTGGCTGCATGGTCAAATAATTTTATTACTTCATTCTTTTAAAAAAAATGCTTTATATGACAATAAACAAGTCACTCATACTCTTAAAATGGTTTATTAAAACATATTTAATCAGATATAAAAATTTAAAAAACAATTTTAACTGATACTTTTAGTTCAGTTGGCTTTAACATCACTTTGAACACATTGTAGGTGACACAGCAACAGGTAGTTTTAATGGCATAACAAACCAGTGTATATTGGTAGATCCAAATTCTGTGCTGTAAACTGACGGGCATCAGTGAGGAATTACCAAGTTTTCCACCTGGTATTGGGTTGTCCAAGATGGGAGGTGGGTGTGTTAACCACCACACCACTTAAGTCCTCTTTCATGTTTGTTATTGACCAGGGCTGCCAAAAAAGCATTGTTTGCTCAAATAGTTTTCTCATTCCCGCAAATGTATACTTTTTGTGATACTTGAAATTAAATGTGACAGAAGGAAAACACAGAAATTGATCATTTTATGCCAAATTTTTTGCTATTATACAATAAACTGCCAATGTTCAAGATAAAAAGAGCACTTTTCTTTGTACTGTCCTCTTCATAATATACAATACTATTTTCATTAACAAGCACTAGCGTCTTCAAACAAATAATGCAAAAAAGGTGATAACAGTAAATTTAACACATTCAGTTTTTAACATCAAGGTATATAGTTATACCATTAATCCAAGAATATTACACATAGCATTTCAATGAAACAGCTTAACTATGAATTTTATTATCCAAATTAAATATTCACAACCTTTAATAAACTTTTAAGCAGAACATGGCTTAGTTTTCATTAAATTTGATTTATTTGGTTTTAGCGTTGCTTTCAACAAATTGAATAGGTTATATCACGACAGTTAGTTTAGAAGACAGAGGAAATAAGTACACATTGGTTGGTCAAGATTCTTCAGTGTAAACTGTGGGCATTGGTAAACAACTACCAACCTTCCTACATAGGTTTGGGCCCAGGGTACACACTGCCAACCTTAGAGGTTGATGTCAATTGTGTTACACTCTACACAACTCAGCCTCCAACATAGCTTACAGGGGGCCTTGGTGGGGTTGTGGTTAGAGTGCTCTCCTTCAACCTCTGAGGACATCAGTTTGAATCTTGGTCCGGGCGCTTCATGTTGGAAAGTTGGTAGCTACTTGCCGATGCAAGTGGTTTACAGTGCAGAATCTTGACCAACTAGTATGCAGGGTTCCTCCACCCGTGAACTACCCATTACAATTTGACCTTGGCTGCTGAACGTGATGTAAAATAAAAAAAAATAAATCAAATCAAACAAATGTAGCTTACTAAAAGCACATTTCATTACAAATAACTTTTGGTCATCTCATAGCCTTTTTAATTGAAATTTATCCTGCTACTTGGAATTTTGTGTATAGTAAAATGTTTGAGGTTAGAAAAAAGATTTAACTATATAAGTCAACATACTTTCATGTTAAGATTTGAAGGAACATCAACAAAAATATGTGTACATACAGAGAATATTACTAATACATTTTAATTATAAAATTTACAATACCTCAAAATAATAAAATGATAATTGTACTCCAAGGCCAGTTTTCACAAGGATGTCTTAATTCTGAGACCAAAAAATAATGTCAACTTTAAATTCACCAACAGTTTCTCAGCATGTAAAATATGCATGTTAGTAAAGATGAAATAACACTTGAAACTTTTACTAAAATTTTTCTAAATCACAATGTGTTCATAAATGTAGCAAAAAAGACACTTTACAAATTGGTTAAATCTCAGATAATGAAACATGTAACAAAAATAACTTTCAGTGTAAGTAATTTGTACTGCATATTTTACATTTAATCTGGACTACACAGTAAAGATTTTAATGTTGATATTACATGCAGGCTCAGGTAGCTTTACGTCAACCTGGAATTACTATATCTAGTCTTTGTTCATCTCTATAATCAGGTCCAGTGAGTTGTAAAAATGAATGTGTAATTCCAAATCTGCTATTTATTCTTTCTTGCTATGTTGCAGAATCATAATTATTGGATTGCGTTCACTGGTATGTCTTCAACAGTGTTTTCAGGCTGTAAAATAAAAAGTGGTGTTTGTCAGTGAGATAAAGAAGTACTGCATTAGTTTATGTTCACATCATGAAAAATCGAAAGCATTTAATGTGTGTATCCAGTTTCAATGCAGCATTAGCTTTAGTCATGAAATATTCAATAACTAAGATACACAAAAACCATTGACAGGGTAAAAAAAATAAGGGGAGTGACAATTGTCCTTCTCATTGTCTTGCCAATGTAAAACTGTTCTGATCCCAGGATTTTAAAAAAGGTATGTCCAACAGGAAGTTAAGCCAATGAACATGGCAGCTCCATTCTTAGCAATCACTTTAAATTTGCAAAAATATGGGATAAAAGTTCTTCACATTTTGGAAAAGTTTCCACCATTTTACATTTCCCACATCTATATATGCTGACAATCAAAATATCTGGTATTAATTAAGCGTTGTCACAGTATTTTAGTAAAATGGGCTTGATATCGAGATACCAGCACTGCTTAGTCACCCCTAATACAAATGCATACACATCAGGCCTGGGGTGAGTACAAGTACTTGTACTTGGTAAAAAAAGTACTTGTACTTGGTACTTTTACTTAATTACTCATTTTCAAGAACTTGTACTTGACAGCTAAAATTAAAAGTACTTGTACTTGCCTAAAATATTCAAGTACTTTTCAATTACATTCAAGTATATTCAAAGTACATTTGTGGTTTTGTCTTTTTCAGAAGAATGGAGATAGATTAAAGTTTGTGTTATTTTGCCTAAGGACAAAGAGATGTTCAGTTAACCAGAGCTTAGGTTTTCTTTAATTATAAAGGGACTTTATTAATTTAATTAACCCTTTTTCATATTTTAAACAAAAGACCCACTTATTCAGGATATAGCAGTGTTATGATCATAAAGGTGCAGCTTTTAATTTATCTTTTTTCACTTTTTTATACAAAAGATCCATTCAGTCACAGTAGCATTAGACCTACCACAAGGCTTATTCATCTTCACACAAAAGACCCACTCAGCCTGTGTTGATGTCAAGCTTGATGGAGAGGAGGGGCTGATTACTTGTTTATGTAAGACAAACAAGCTAATCCCTTAAACAAATAAACTGTTTACTATTTTCATTTCAATACACCCTTTTATAAACAAATATCAATGTTTAGTATATCTGCTGTGGCTTTTTACACAACACAATTGCCCTTACACATAGTGTTTTAGTCTATTTGTGAATTCTTTTATTTACTAAATGTATTTGAAACAGTAAACATAAATAATCTCAATTGTATGTAATGGACTAGTACAAACCTCTTTAAAAACTTTTTATGTATCCATTTTTTCACTCCAAGTAACTAAATAATTATCTTTCAACACAAGCATACTGATGTCCAAGAGAATGTTTTCAAGTCAGACTTTTTCATATTTCATGTATTTAGATGTTCACTCACAGACAAAATCTTTGAAAGACTCATATTTATTAGTATAACAAGAAAAAATGGAGCAGATTTTAGCTCATCACTGTTCATTGAATGTTTGTTTTAAATTGTATGTCTCAATAAATAATTAATTTTAAATATAAAGTGATGGTCTAGTTATTATATTTTCAGGTCGTACATTATAAAGTACTTGTACCTGTACTTGAGTCTTGACACCAGGGGCCGGTTTCACGAAGCCTCCTTAAGATAAAGGTCACCTTAAATTCTAGGATTTCCTTGATTTTCTCCCTCCTTTAAAAAATCTCAGTTTCACAAAGCCTCCTTTCTTAAAGGAGACCTTGAAAACTCCCTTGAATTTCATTGAAGCTAGGGACCTGTTTATTAACTTTAATGAACATTTTAAGGTGAATCCACATAAAGATATAGAACTTGAACCATTATTGTCAAACCTACATCCACAAACAATGTTTTGCTGTTTATTTCATACAATTTGGTTGTTTAATTCTTGAAAAATTGATGTTCAAACTTTTGAAGTGAGAAACATATTCATGGAGTTTCACTGAACATAAAGGACCCCTCCCTTACTTTGGGTAAAAAAAATTGTCGTGTGACCTACTGTATTAATTTGCAAAATATAATCACAACCAATCTGCATTTTACAAAATTTATTAAAATATAGTAAAATATAGATTTACTGATCTTTAACAGTGTTACAATAAGGACGTTGCCTCCATAAGGTAATTTAGGTACAAAATAAGTGCACAAGTACACATGTACTTACAGTGAAAGAAAAACATTGGTGTGGTTATAGGTTTTGGAAACAACTCTCAAAAGAAATAAAAATGCAAATAATGTATCTGAAAATTAAAATGTACCTAATGTACCAAGAATAAAATAGTTAAAATGCTAAAATGCAATTTACTTTCTTAATATTTAAAATAAATTGTGTGAAGGTTATATAAGTAATGGGGGGGAATTCCAAGCAGTGTGGTTACACAGGGAATCGCCCTTCCTTTGTTTTAAGGAAAATCTTTGGTAAGGTGGAATAAAGGAGGCTTTGTGAAACAGGATTTAAGGGAAGCCTTGCCAAAGGTTAGAAATCCCTCTTCCTTTACTTTAAGGAAGGAAAAAACAAAGGAGGCTTCGTGAAACCGGCCCCAGTACTTGTACTTGCAACTTAGCAAAATACTTGTACTTAGTTCCATGTACCTGGCCCCAGGCCTGATACACATACAACCAAAACATAACCCAAAATTAAGTTTTCCCTTAATCAACATTTTACCTTTGTTCACTTGTGATAGGCTGATGTTTTCAAAATCCAAGACGATTTCTGTTTACTTTATATTTTTGCCTTTTCGACTAGTTCTGTCAAATTAATCAGTAAATGTATCTAATTATAATGAAATGTGCCTCTCATCAATAATAGAACTGTCTTAACATATTTCATTGACAGCCAATTACAATATGAAGAAATAGTTTAGCTGTCATTTTATGCAGTTTGCAATAACAATAATTATAATAGTTCTTATATAGTGCAATTCTAGTCACTGATTGGTTAATCACTGTGCCACTCCATCAAAAGCACTCTTGAATAGAAAGGTTTTAAGTTTTTTCTTGAAGTCATTTAAATCCAGTTCAATGTTTTCAATTCCAGTAGTGAGGTGCTGCAATGTGGAAAGATCGGTATCCCTTACTTTTCAGATTCCATCAATGCTCTTTTAGTTTATACATTTTGTCACTCGAACGTAGTAGTCTTTCTAGTTGGTTTATGCAAAGCAAGGATTGAATGCCTTTAATGCCATGAACACAAGGAGGTTCAGTTTGTAGATAATGTGATGTCTTATAGGTAGCAAGTGCAGTTTCATCAGATAATGTGCTACAGAATTGTCCTTCAAATTCAGGACAATCCTAGCAGCAGCATTTTGTACATGATAAAAATCTGATAAAAAATCTGGGATGTCGACAAAGAGAGAGTTGCAGTAATCCAATTTTGCAGAGATAACTGAATGCACAATGGTTTTAGCTGATGATGTGGTCAAATGTGGCCGAACTGTATGGATATTCCGCAGATAATGATAGCAGGACTTGCAGATGTAAGTTATGTGATTATTTAATGTAAGCTCATCAATGATAACACCAAGGTCTTTAACACAAGGACTACCTGGTATAATTGTTCTACTTTCACTGAGAGAGTCAAACAACACTTTTGCATGCTGTCCAGATGTTCGAGCTATCAATTTTTGAAGTTGCATTACAGCAGTCAGTTCGTCTTCCTCAATATTTGGTGATACTGACAATTGAGAATCATCTGCATACATGTGGAATGAAATCAGAAATTTCTGATAATAGGCCCTAGAGGTATTGTATAATCACAATATAGCTGTGGGCCCAAAACAGAACCTTGAGGGACACAGCATTTTAAAACTCTCTCTTTGGACATCACACTGCCTATATTGACAGACTGTGTCCTACCAGTTCGATATGAGGCAAACCAGGAAAGTGCATCTCCACTGACACCAAACATGGATTGAAGCCACAACAATAGCATGCTATGATCAACAGTATTAAAGGCTGCAGATAAATCAAGAAAAGCCATCAATGCCAACTGCTTATTATCAGCAACCAGCAATAAATCATTCATTATTTTCAACAGTGCAGTTTCTGTGCTATGCTGTCTTCTATATGCAGACTGATATTGTTCATCTAAGTTACTGGCAGTGACATGTTGAGTTAACTGCTGTGATAAACCTTTTCAATGACTTTGGATAATAAGGGTAATCCAAACTCAAGGCGAAAATGTTAATAAAATAAGCTCTAAACCCTTCTTTTTGAGGAGCGGAGTAATTACAGCATGTTTAAAGTCCTTTGGCATCTTTCAAGTTTCAATGGACAGGTTAACTATTTTAGTAATAATTGGCATCATTTCAGACTTACATTCTTTCAGTAGTGAGGTGGGTATAGAATCTAATGTACATGACTTGGATGGTAACTTCAAAACTATTTTTATGTCAGCTGACTTGTCAGTGATCATTATGTGATCACTCTGCGGCGTGGGTGTACGCATACGCGTCCGCGTGAACAACTTCTTCTCCAAAACTACCAGGCCTAGAGACATGCTGTTTTTTTTAAAAGATACCTTATCTATCGAGGATGAAAAATTGTTCAAGGCATGCAAATCTGTCTGTTCGTCTGTTTGCTAGAGACATTACAAGGGGGGTACCCCCACCAAAAGTGTGAAAATTTCAACTTTTTATCACAATTTTCTCAGTGACTATTGCAGGGATTTCTCTCATATCTTGCATATATGTACTAGGCCAGAGGTAGATTCTCTTGTGTGAGTATGAGACCTGGATCTGTCTTACTTTTTTTTTAATAAATTTTTTTAATAATTTTTAATGCATTAAAATTCATGAAATCATTCACTAAATCACTTATAACTTCAAAAGTGTTGCATTTACAGCATTTTGTGAAAATATGTTGTTCAGCTACTTTTTTCATAGCTACAATATGGTGAGTAAGTTGGGTGTCTGTCTCAATAGCTAAGTGAGTAATAGCTACTTTTGGGCTTTTCAGTAACTTCCATTATGAGTAAAATCATTTGTAACTTAAAAACTATTGCATTTAGAGAATTTCGTATAAATATGTTATTCAGCTACTTTTGGGCCAGCTATAGCATAGTGAAATTTCAGACCTGTAGCTCATGGCATAGCTGAGTAATAGCTACTTTTAGGTTATCACTGTTGAGTAAATCGCTTATAACTTGAAAACTATTGCATTTAGAGAATTTCGTATGAATATGTTATTCAGCTACTTTTGGGTCAGCTATAACATAGTGAAATTTCAGACCTGTAGCTCATGGCATAGCTGAGTAATAGCTACTTTTAGGTTATCACTGTTGAGTAAATCGCTTATAACTTGAAAACTATTGCATTTAGAGAATTTCGTATGAATATGTTATTCAGCTACTTTTGGGTCAGCTATAACATAGTGAAATTTCAGACCTGTAGCTCATGGCATAGCTGAGTAATAGCTACTTTTAGGTTATCACTGTTGAGTAAATCGCTTATAACTTGAAAACTATTGCATTTAGAGAATTTCGTATAAATATGTTATTCAGCTACTTTTGGGCCAGCTATAACATAGTAAAATTTCAGACCTGTAGCTCATGGCATAGCTGAGTAATAGCTACTTTTAGGTTATCACTGTTGAGTAAATCACTTATAACTTGAAAACTATTGCATTTAGAGTATTTTGTTTCAATATGTTATTCACCTATTTTGGGGTCAGCTATAACATAGTGAAGTTTCAGACCTGTGGCTCATTTCATAGCTGAGTAATAGCTACTTTGAAGTTCTCACTGTTGAGTAAATCAGTTATAATTGGAAAACTATTGCATTTACAGAAATTTGTGCAAATATGTTATTCAGCTACTTTTGGGTCAGCTATAACATAGTGAAATTATAGACCTATAGCTCATGGCACAACTGAGCAATAGCTATTCTCAGGTACTGACTGTTGAGTAAATCAGCTATAACTTGAAAAATATTGCATTTGGAGTATTTTGTTAAAATATATTGTTCACCTACTTTTGGGTCAGCTATAACATAGTGAAATTACAGAGCTATAGCTCATGGCATAGCGGAGCAATAGCTATTTTCAGGTTCTCACTATTGAGTAAATCAGTTGTAGCTTGAAAACTATTGCATTTACAGTAGTTTGCTTAAATATGTTGTTCACCTACTTTTGGGTTAGCTATAACATAGTAAAATTTCAGACATGTAGCTCATTGCATAGCTGAGTAATAGTTCCTTTGAGGTTCTCACTGTTGAGTAAATCAGTTGTAACTTGAAAACTATTACATTTAGAGTAATTTGTTAAATATGTTATTCACAGAATTTTTGGTCAGCTATAACATAGTGAAATTGCTGACCTCTATGTCATGGCATAGCTGAGCAATAGCTACTTTCAGGTTCTCACTGTTGAGTAAATCATTGTATCCACTGGATAGCCGCAGTGTGTAGAGAGAGATTTCACCATTACTGCTCTGATGAAAAAAAATATTATAGCTAGCTTTCTTAAGTTTGCAGTATATATTAATAACCATAAAATGTTGTCTGGGAATATTTTTGGCCTCATTTTGAGAAACAAGATGGCCGCCACAGGTGTTTTTTGTCAGTCATGAAAAGTGCTTATATCTCCCTTATTATTGATCCTAGAGGTTTGGGATGATAAACCAACCTGTAGGAAATCATGGGGTGGGAATCTTTTGGTGTGGTCAGATTTGACCTTCAATGACCCCTCCTTCAAGGTCAAACAAGGATAGCCAAACTTAAAAGTGCTTATAAGTCGCTTATTATTGGTCCCAGAGGTTTGGGATGGTAAACAGACAGGAAATCATGGGCTGTGAATCTGTTGATATGGTCCGATTTGACCTTGGAACCCTCCTTCAAGGTCAAATGAGGATAGCGAAAATTGAAAGTGCCTACAACTCGCTTATTATTGGTGACAGAGATTTGGGATGGTAAACCATCCCATAGGAAATCATTGGCTCGGAATCTTTTGGTATGGTCAGATTTGACCTTTGGACCCCTCCTTCAAGGTCAAATCAGGACAGCCAAGCTTAAAAGTGCTTATAACTCATTTATAATTGGTCCTAGAGGTTTGGAATGGTAAACCATAGGAAATCATGGGCTGGGAATGTATTTGTGTGGTTAGATTTGACCTTGGACCCCTTCTTCAAGGTCGAACGAGGATATTGCATTTGTAGTATTTCTTTAAATATGTTTTAACCTATTTTTTACACTTAAACAATTACCTTGTTATTTTCCTTCATAATACCATTTACAGGGCACAACTTTTTTATCCTTTTCTTCTGTCAGCTTCGGAATTTCTTTCAAACTTACTGTTCAGTTACCATTTACTGTATGTCTATACAGCCCTTTTCCTGATAATTTTTCTGTCCTCTAATCACCTTCACAAATCAAAAACACTCAGTCAGCTGACACAGTGCCCGTTCACGGGCACTCTCCTCTTGTTTTAGATTTCCTCAACAGACACTGGTGTGAACTGTGATAGCTTGGGTACAACAAAATCTCTAGTGTCATATTTATCAAAGCCTTCGGATGTTCCAAAATTTTTTCCAGAAAAAACATGCCCAAAATTCTCTGCTAATTCTTCCTTGGAGTCATGTTCAGGTAATGGTGATTCCTTAAATGATCTGCACAAACCTTTTACAACTTTAAATAACTGTCTTTGATCATTTCCATTTTCTTTTATTATGGAATTAAAATGATCAGGAAATCATGGGCTGTGGTGTGGTCAGATTTGACCTTCAATGACCCCTCCTTCAAGGTCAAACAAGGATAGCCAAACTTAAAAGTGCTTATAACTCGCTTATTATTGGTCCCAGAGGTTTGGGATGGTAAACAGACAGGAAATCATGGGCTGTGAATCTGTTGATATGGTCCGATTTGACCTTGGAACCCTCCTTCAAGGTCAAATGAGGATAGCGAAAATTGAAAGTGCCTACAACTCGCTTATTATTGGTGACAGAGATTTGGGATGGTAAACCATCCCATAGGAAATCATTGGCTTGGAATCTTTTGGTATGGTCAGATTTGACCTTTGGACCCCTCCTTCAAGGTCAAATCAGGACAGCCAAGCTTAAAAGTGCTTATAACTCATTTATAATTGGTCCTAGAGGTTTGGAATGGTAAACCATAGGAAATCATGGGCTGGGAATGTATTTGTGTGGTTAGATTTGACCTTGGACCCCTTCTTCAAGGTCGAACGAGGATATTGCATTTGTAGTATTTCTTTAAATATGTTTTAACCTATTTTTTACACTTAAACAATTACCTTGTTATTTTCCTTCATAATACCATTTACAGGGCACAACTTTTTTATCCTTTTCTTCTGTCAGCTTCGGAATTTCTTTCAAACTTGCTGTTCAGTTACCATTTACTGTATGTCTATACAGCCCTTTTCCTGATAATTTTTCTGTCCTCTAATCACCTTCACAAATCAAAAACACTCAGTCAGCTGACACAGTGCCCGTTCACGGGCACTCTCCTCTTGTTTTAGATTTCCTCAACAGACACTGGTGTGAACTGTGATAGCTTGGGTACAACAAAATCTCTAGTGTCATATTTATCAAAGCCTTCGGATGTTCCAAAATTTTTTCCACAAAAAACATGCCCAAAATTCTCTGCTAATTCTTCCTTGGAGTCATGTTCAGGTAATGGTGATTCCTTAAATGATCTGCACAAACCTTTTACAACTTTAAATAACTGTCTTTGATCATTTCCATTTTCTTTTATTATGGAATTAAAATGATCAACTTTAGCTTTCCTTAGTATTTTCATGTAATTTGATCTTTTTGCAGAAAATATAAATAAATGCCTCAATACATGAAAAACAAATTCAAAATTTCATATTAATATTGCAAATTAATACTAATATTAATACCTTAAACTTGCTGACTTTTGTTGAAAAAGTTGGTTTATCCTCATGTCTTGTTCATCAAGCTCAATCAATTGGCCAATGGCATGACAATGTTGCACACTACTTTCTTGTTTTGTCAATTGGTACTCCTTCTTTTGGTATCCAACTCATTTCTTTGGATAAAGGAGGCCACATAAACAAAAATAAAATGATTTCACTATTTCAGTGCACACATAATTTCACCTGAGATATGTAATATTCAAATTTAATTGATTTATCAATTTACTGGTCTCCAAACTATTACATAAAGATAAAAATTAAAAATTTTGAAAATGAAATATTGTAAAAATGTACCAAGATAGAAAAGTTGGAATGACAATTCTAACAAATGTATGTTAGTTTGGCTAACCAACTCAAAAGCTGTAGCACCTACAAATCAAAATGGTTAATGAATCCAATGTGTTAGTTTTTCTAATAAATACACTTGAGCAAAATACATATTAATATAGCACTCAATTTTGCATTGTTTAATTAATTTAAAAGAAAGAGAATAAGTAATAATATATAAAGGATTACTATTACTGTAGGATATGCCGCAAAATACATCAAATAAAGTGAATATTTAGTAATCTGACCATCTATCAAAGTTCTTGAGGTTCTTTAGCCTGCCACTGGGAATAGGACCCAATGACAGGAGCGCCATTTTAAGTGGTCATCCGAGCCACTATGTATCTGTCTGTACCTTGGTTTGAACCAACGTCCTCTGTGTTCCCAGGCAAGTGTGTTACCCACTAGGGTTACAGTGGCAGATGAAGGTTTGTTACAATTTGAATTATGTTTGTGTATTTTCAATGGACTCTAGAAACTTGACTTCTGTCAGTTCAGTGCACTCAGTTCATGACATTCTTTGCACTGTGTACAAGTCTGTCCACTTTTGTTATATTTACCAATTTGTAAGTTTCTCTAGGTGTGTATTGATATATATAGTCCAGTATTGTCAGTGATCTTTAAAGTATATTAATGCAGCATTGTGTATAAATGACTGTCTGAATCATGTGTTTTATATATAGAGGGACTAGGATTGTTATTTAATATTGATAAAGACCTAAGGTTAAACCCCGGTCACACTTGTTCTGGTAATGTAGTCACTTTAAATGAATATAAATATTATAATCATATTTTCTTAAACTCTATTTAACACAATCAGTTGTTTAAAGTGGTATATATGATGTACTGTATAATAGTGTGTATTTATACAAAGTTAAGGTGTGTTTCATGCAAACTTGTCGGGAAATCATGTTAGTGTGAATGATGTTTAAACGATGTTGCTTGATTAATGTTGAAGGTGGTTTGACCAAGGATTATTGAACTAGATGTTATTGTTGAAGGTCAAAATTCTTTTATTATTAAATTGTTGAAGGAAATGGGGATGCATGGAAAAGTGAGTTGGGTTTTTGAAGTCAGTGGGAAAGGATGTGTAGAGAGCTTTGGCTTTATCTGAAGTGGAAAGTTTGATGTCTCACTGAGGGATTGCAGTACCACCCTTCTAGTAGCTTCTGATGTCTTCTGGCATTTACCAGTTTCGTCAAAGATAATGCCTATGCAGTCTACCCAGGGAATCTATGACATTGTTAAATATTTTCCATATAGACATTGATTTAATTCAGCAGTGGTAGTACTAAATGGTTAAATGAAGTTATCATACAGATAGAGTTTGGGTTCTGATATTGGAAACACACGTATATTATCATTTGTAAAGTGTATATAATGACATAAATCATTATTAAAGAGTTAAAAGTTGAACATTATTCTTTTTATTTTGTCTATGAAAAGCCACCTTACGATCAAAGTCATAACATTGGTGCCATGACCAGGATATTTTTGTAGGAAAAAAAAAAGGTTGTAGGAAAATTTGTTCATAAAAATTTGTCTTTTAAAATTATTTTGTTGATGGTGCCGTAAAAGTGATACTAGGTAGTGTTTCTTTCCTGTATATGTAGTCATATGTTGCAGTACTGGTAGTATTGATTTGTGAGTACAAGAGTATAGAAGGGTGAGTGTACTGCATATATTTTTGAGAGTTACTGTGTGTTTCTCGTTACTGGAGTAGGGTTAATGGTTAATCTGGTTCAACATATATTTTATGGTTGGATAGACAGACTATACTAATTAATAGACTTCAGTTGTTGAATGGTATCAAGGGTATACCATTGTTTCTTCAAAACCCATGTTGTAAGCATTACTGGGTTGACATAGAACTATATTGGTACCAATAGTTATTTTGTTGTAACCTGTGTACTTTGGTTAGGCAGAGGTAAGTCCTAGCCTGGTGTTATTTCCACTTCAGAGTAGAGTTATAGCTGGTTCTATTTAAAATGGAAAAGCTAATTGAAAATGGGAAACAAATGGGGTTGGAAGGGGATGCCTTACAAAAGTTTGTACTTGAACAACAAGCTATAGAAAGGGAACATGAACAACAAGCTATAGAAAGGGAACATGAACGTGAACAACAAGCTATAGAAAGGGAACATGAACAACAAGCTAGAGAAAGGGATGAGCGTGCAGCTAAGCGGGAACAGGAAAAAATACTAAAAGAAACAGAATTAAAGATAGCTAGTATTAACACATCTCAAATGTCTTTCCCAGGTCAGGGGGTAGTCTCAGCAAAATATCCAAAACTATCAGCATTTGATGAAAGTAAGGACAATATGGATTCATTTTTATTTTGTTTTGAAAAGTATGTTGTAGCACAAGGTATGAAACCTGAAGATTGGGCTATGAGTCTCAGTGCACTTCTTTCGGGGACTGCGTTAGATGTTTACCGTAGATTGGGTAAAGATGATAGTGATGATTATCAGAAACTCAAAAAAGCACTTCTAAAGAGGTATGGGATGACAGAAGAAAGCTTTAGAAATAAATTCAGGAATTCTAGAGTTGAAAAGGGTGAAACACCATCCCAGTTTGTTGATAGACTTACAAATTATTTTGAGAGGTGGGTCGAATTTGGAGAAGTGTCCAAAAGTTTTGGAAATTTATCTGATCTTGTTCTGAGAGAACAGTATTTGTTAAACTGTAGTAAGCCTCTAGCAGTGTTCTTGAAAGAGCGTGTACCAAAAACAGTAAAAGAAATGGCTTGTTTAGCAGAACAATTTGTTGAAGCCCATGGTGATCAGAACTGTTTTGTAAAAGAGACTATTTCTGTGAAACAAATGTCAAGTGACAAGACTAATGTAAAAGGTAGTGAGTCTAGGTTGATAACAAAGACTAGTATCAATGATAAAACTTGTTACCGATGTGGTAAAAAGGGTCACATACAAAGAAACTGTAGAGTGAAACTCAATGTTGCTAGTGCAATACAACAAAGTAATGAAACTGATGACCGTGGTACGGGTGCAACTTGTGTATATACGCATGTTATCAGAGAGTGTTGAAGGTGATCAGTTAAAACTGGCGTCAGGTAAATCATTACCTATAGTTGGTGTGTGTGAACAAGACTTTAGTGGTGGTTCAAAAAACAATTTGCCAGTGTTTAAAGGTGTTGTAGGTGGTGTTACTGTAGATACTTTGCGTGACAGTGGGTGTACAGGTGTTGTTGTAAAATCAAACTTGGTGAAACCACAACAGTTTATAGAGAAAGTTTATCTTTGTGTTCTTATTGATGGTACAGTCAAAAAGGTTCCAATTGCCAAGGTACACATAGATACCCCATTCTTTGTAGGTGAAACTGATGCTATGGTTATGGAAAGTCCCATATATCCGCTTGTGGTAGGGAACATTCTAGGTGCTAGGGATGTAAATGACCCAGATCCTGAATGGCATTGTGTTCGGGAAGAGACCAAACAAGTTAAGAAAAAAACTGAGACAGTAGCTGTAATGACAAGGTCTCAAGCTGAGAAATTGAACAAACCAACTAGTCCATTGAAAGTTCCTTCTGAAATTGACTTAGGTTTAACCTCTGAGGAGTTCAAACAACTACAAATAAGGGATAATAGTCTTAACAAAGTGTGGGATCTAGCAAAACAAAACAAGACTATAAAACTGAAGAGTGGTAATGAAACCAGTTACTTTGTTGAGAAAGGTTTCTTGTATCGTAGGGTTCAGTCTAAAGGGAAACAGAAAGTGGTTAAACAGTTGTTGGTACCCCAAAAATTAAGGACAAAAGTTCTTAAACTAACTCATGAAACGCTGTTAGGTGGCCACTTGGGTATCCAGAAAACATTAGACAGAGTCATGTCCAGTTTTTATTGGCCATGTTTGCAAAGTGAAGTGAATCTATTTTGCAGGTCTTGTGATTTGTGTCAAAAAACTACACCAAAAGGTAGGGTACCGCATGTCCCCTTGAATAAAATGCCACTTATTGATACTCCATTTCAAAGAGTAGCAATTGACCTGGTTGGACCTTTTTCACCAATCACTGAGCCTAGGAATCGTTACATTCTTACCATGGTTGACTATGTCACAAGATACCCGGAAGCCATTGCTCTTCCAACCATAGATACTGAGTGTGTTGCTAAAGGTTTGATAGAAATCTTTTCTAGGGTAGGAGTACCATGTGAGATTTTGAGTGACAGAGGATCTCAGTTCATGTCTCAAGTCATGCAAGAGGTAAATAGGCTCCTGAGTGTAAAACACTTAGTAACAACCCCATATCATCCACAATGTAATGGTTTGGTGGAGAAGTTTCATTTTGTTTTGAAGTCAATGCTCCGAAAACTTTGTGCTGAACGACCCAAAGATTGGGATAGGTATCTCCCAGCTGTTCTGTTTGCATATAGGGAAGTTCCTCAGGCCAGTACAGGGTTTTCCCCGTTTGAACTTTTATACGGACAAACAGTTAGAGGACCTATGAACACACTTAAGGACTTATGGACAGCTGAGATTGATTCTGATGAAACTAAAACCACATATCAGTACATAGTAGATTTGAGAGAAAGACTTGAGAAGACTTGTAAGTTAGCTCAGGAAAACTTAGAGTGTGCACAAGAAAAAGGCAAACTTTACTTTGACAAGAAAAGTAAAAGACGTAAGTTTGAGAAGAATGAGAAAGTTTTGGTTCTGTTGCCAACTGAGACAAACAAACTTCTGGTAAGATGGCAGGGCCCTTACAACATAGTCGGTGTACTTGGTGATGATTACAGAGTTGAAGTTAAGGGTAAAGTTAAAACCTACCATGCAAACTTACTCAAGAAGTATATTGAGCGTAGGATTGACCAATCTGTCAGTTCAACAATTGAGATAGCTGAGAATTCAGTTTTGCAGGTAGTGCCTTCTGCCATTATTGAGCCTGATTCAGAAAAAGGTACGGTTGTTGATGATAGCTTAATTCAGGTTAGTTGTATGGAGCAAACAGAAACGTACAAAGATGTAGTTATCAACCCAGACTTAGATGAACAGCAGAAAAGAGACTTATCTAAACTGTTGGTTGAGTTTAAGGATATCTTTTCTGACCTCCCGGGTTACACAAAGTTGGTTAAACATGAGATAGATTTAACAAGTACTGTACCAGTCAGATCAAAACCATACCCAATACCATATCATATGCAGGGTACTGTAGATTCTGAGATTGAGAGTATGTTGAAAATGCATGTGATTAAACCTTGTAATTCTCCATATGCATCTCCAATTGTACTTGTAAAAAACCTGATGGAAAGATCCGTTTTTGTACAGATTACAGAAAGTTGAACCGTTTGACCTCTTTTTTAACTGAACCAATGGTCCAGGCAGATCAGATCTTTTGCAAATTGAAAGACAGTAAATGGGTGAGCAAATGTGATATGTCAAAAGGTTATTGGCAAATAGCTGTTGATGAGTCAAGTCAGGACAAAACATGTTTTGTAACTCCAAAAGGGTCATATTGTTATTTGAGAATGCCGTTTGGTCTTGTAAATTCTGCAGCTACATTTACTCGTATGATGAGGTTGCTTCTCAAAGGTTTAGACAAATCTGAGCATTACATAGATGATGTATTGACTCACTCACTTGGATGGAATGAACATTTGTGTGAACTTAGGAAACTGTTTGAGAGAGTGAGATCTGCTGGTCTAACAATGAAACCGTCAAAATGTAAACTTGGGTTTACCAGTGTTGATTACTTAGGGCATATTGTGGGAGAGGGGGAAATAAGTCCTAACCCTGAGAAGTTATTTAACATTCAACAAGCTCCAATACCTCAAACCAAGAAACAAGTTAGAAGTTTTCTAGGGCTAGTAGGATTTTATTCCAAATTCATACCCAATTACAGTACGGTAGCAGCTCCATTGACAGACCTGACTAAAAGAGGTTGCCCAAATAAGATAGTATGGGGTGATGCTCAAGAAAGATCTTTTGTTATCCTGAAAAAAGTTCTGAGTTCAAATCCTGTCTTAAGACTCCCTGATTTGTCAAGAGAGTTCATTCTTCAGACAGACGCATCAGAAGTAGGGCTAGGTGCATGTCTTTTGCAAGATTTTGATGGTCAAAAGTTCCCTGTGGCATATGCCAGTAAAAAGTTGACTAAAAGTGAGTTAAACTATTCTGTAATTGAGAAAGAGTGCTTGGCTCTGGTTTGGGCTATCAGAAAATTCTATGTTTATCTTTATGGAAAGGACTTTATTCTTGAGACAGATCATCAACCACTTGTGTATTTACGTCAGTCAAAGATGGAAAATGGACGTCTTGTGAGGTGGGCACTTGCATTGCAACCATATCAATGTAAAATAAGGGCAATTAAAGGTTCACAAAATGTATGTGCTGACTATCTTAGCAGGTTATAAAATAGTAGTGTGGAAAGGTTAACTTGTTACATAATTTAAATCGTGTTTTTGTCAAAAACATTTGACTTAAGGGGAAGGGTATGTTACAATTTGAATTATGTTTGTGTATTTTCAATGGACTCTAGAAACTTGACTTCTGTCAGTTCAGTGCACTCAGTTCATGACATTCTTTGCACGGTGTACAAGTCTGTCCACTTTTGTTATATTTACCAATTAAAGATTTTGTAAGTTTCTCTAGGTGTGTATTGATATATATAGTCTAGTATTGTCAGTGATCTTTAAAGTACATTAATGCAGCATTGTGTATAAATGACTGTCTGAATCATGTGTTTTATATATAGAGGGACTAGGATTGTTATTTAATATTGATAAAGACCTAAGGTTAAACCCCGGTCACACTTGTTCTGGTAATGTAGTCACTTTAAATGAATATAAATATTATAATCATATTTTCTTAAACTCTATTTAACACAATCAGTTGTTTAAAGTGGTATATATGATGTACTGTATAATAGTGTGTATTTATACAAAGTTAAGGTGTGTTTCATGCAAACTTGTCGGGAAATCATGTTAGTGTGAATGATGTTTAAACCATGTTGCTTGATTAATGTTGAAGGTGGTTTGACCAAGGATTATTGAACTAGATGTTATTGTTGAAGGTCAAAATTCTTTTATTATTAAATTGTTGAAGGAAATGGGGATACATGGAAAAGTGAGTTGGGTTTTTGAAGTCAGTGGGAAAGGATGTGTAGAGAGCTTCGGCTTTATCTGAAGTGGAAAGTTTGATGTCTCACTGAGGGATTGCAGTACCACCCTTCTAGTAGCTTCTGATGTCTTCTGGCATTTACCAGTTCGTCAAAGATAATGCCTATGCAGTCTACCCGGGGAATCTATGACATTGTTAAATATTTTCCATATAGACATTGATTTAATTCAGCAGTGGTAGTACTAAATGGTTAAATGAAGTTATCATACAGATAGAGTTTGGGTTCTGATATTGGAAACACACGTATATTATCATTTGTAAAGTGTATATAATGACATAAATCATTATTAAAGAGTTAAAAGTTGAACATTATTCTTTTTATTTTGTCTATGAAAAGCCACCTTACGATCAAAGTCATAACAAGGTTGAATAATAACAAGAATAATATAGGTAAAAAGGAGAATGCATTTCAGTGTGATTATAAGAGATCATTAAGTACTTACATAAAGGTTACACTAAGGCATTCAGCATTTTACAAAGACATTGATTTTAACTTAGTACAATTGATAATTCCAATTTGATGTCTTAAATTACCTCCCAAGTATCAACAGTTTAAAGAAATTTAATTAAGTAGCAACAACAAAAGGAGATGTCTGCAATGACAGGGGAAGACCAGGTGGCCGCAAGAGGCACGTTTTAATCACCCCTCCAAGCATGGACAGCTGGGATGAGCAGCAGAGCTTGTCGAGAATTGAGGAAGGAGAAAAAGACCAAGTGGAGTCAGCACTGGGAGAAATCAAGGCTGCATTGCGGTTAGAGTCCTCGCCTCCAACCTCTGAAGTCGCCAGTTCGAATCTCTCCCTGGGTGCTTCACATTGGAAAGTTTGTAGTTACTTGCCAATGCCTGATGGTTTACAGTGCAGAATCTTGACCAACTAGTATGCACTAGTTCCTCCACCCGTAAACTACCCCATCGCAGTATGACCTGGCTGCTGAATGTGAAGAAAAAAAAGAACAAAATTCAAGCACTAACAGGGGTGTGTGCTATGAGCCATTTCTGGTGAGAGAAACTGACCTGGATGTGGCAGATGCTTTCTTTGAACAGAGTTGGGTGGAATATATCACCACGCTCAAGAAAGGGAAATATTGGTTGAAAGGGAAAAGTGATGCCGATACAGCTAGTTCAATTTGTACATATAATGTCATTAAGTTGCCAGTATATTACCTTATAAATTTAATACAATCATAACCTAAGGTTAACTGTCATATTCTGAATGTCAAGGTTGTTTGATGGATTGTGTTTGTTGAAAAATGTGTATAGCATAATTGTACCATTTTAAGTGTGAATAAAGGTTTAATAGTAACAATAATATAGGCAAAAAGGGGGATGTATTTCAGTATAATTATATGAGGTCATTAAGTAGTTACATAAGGGTTGCACAAAGGCATTCAACATTTTACAGAGATGTAGATTTTAAATTTAGTACAATTGATAATTCCAATTTGATGTCTTAAATGTCTAAATGAAATAAGTTATGTCATATTGTATCATTGTTTATTTTTATGTATTTTCAGTTAAACTGCATTCAATAAATGTGTTTCTGAAGCAAATTGTTAGCTAACCAGTATCAATAGTCTCCCAAAAATGAGGTAGTGTTAGGCTCGTCAGATTAATTCGTTAAATTATGCAATGTTTAAAATATATAAAAATGCATCAGTACATCCATTGTTTCACAATACTAAACATCTGAGTTTCTCCGAAATTTTATAATTTTTTCTGTCTATATCTTTACAGTTGCATTATGTTGCAATTTGCAAAAATTCGTTTCACTTCCCTTTCTGATTTTCCCTTCTCCTAAAATTGTTGAATCCTCCCAGGTATGTCACCATTACTCCATCTGCATGAGAACTATATTATTAAAAACAGTTCCTGGAACACCACTTGTGGGTTTGATCATTGTTTATGTACTTTCAGGGTTTATGAATCAACAAAAACCTGGAGATCAAACAAAAATATATTTCAGAAGATCACAAACCTTTATCTGTCACAATTGATTACAGAATCAACTTAGATACTGACACACAATCATACGTTTCTATTCTATCCATAAGCAAGCTAACTATTCCAAAAAATAACATTGTACCTAGCTTACATTGTACCTAGCTTAAATATGTAAGTGAAGGATGCACATTCATATGCTAAAGATGCTTTTTTTCTGTGGCGAGAAGACCGAGAGGCAGTTGTGTAGCTGTATGAGACAGAATGATAAACTCAGGGCAGATATTAAAGTATTTTGGTTATCAAAGCTTCCAATATTCACCAGAAACTATTTACTGGTTATGAAAATATATAATTATATCAAGCATGGCCCCACATTTGTATTGATGTGCATATGTTCCACAGACCAGATTTGGGGATAAAATATATGATTTTTGATATAATTTTTGCAAAATTCAACAGTTGCCTCAGACAGGGGTTTGATTCTCAGTGATGTAAGTAACACATCATAGCTTAGTGATAGAGCACTCAGTGTCCTTTTTTTCTGCAACTGTTCTATTGTATTGTCATATATATTTTAATGTGCACCCCAAGGGCCATGACAGATCAGGAACGGTAATCACAAAAAGTAGAAGTCAAGTCTTAAGCTTATCTTTTATGTACACATACAGACAACGTAAGATTAAGATTTGGCTGTCGTGAATAATGTACCCCTAGTATTTATTTCATTTATTAAGTATTGCCTTGCTAGGTGTATGGCAATTATTGCAATATAAAATTACCTCTTTCATTAGATGAGGATTTTAAAACTATCAATCATGATATGAACTGTAATCATAAGGGAATTTGTATAGCCAAAATTATATTGCATTTTATATAAATCTGTTATATAATATTAAAACTAAGGTATTCAATGTAAATGCACATTCTATTGGATACCAATAAAATAGTTACAAAGAGAACTGATGCAATGGACCCTATGCTGAGCAGTACATTAATACTTTGCATGCTAAAAATACTATCTAACCTCCTCAAGTCATTAAGGGGCACTGAGTCTGAATGTGACATAAATATATTATATATTTCACAAGTAATAACAAAGCACTATTGGAATTTCAAATATTTATAACTATTTAACTATTAACTGACTTAGTGTAAGATATTTCATATACAGATAATTATTATAGGGGAATAAATGGTATAACTTAAACCAAAAGATTGGCCATGAATGAAAGTTTAACTTTCATACATGACTTTGTCCATTTCATAAAATGGATAGCAAAATATATATGGATTTCTCCATTTCTCGAAATGGACAGTTGGGGTGTCCATTTCACGAAATGGACAATTTCACACCTGGGTCGTAACATATACATTTAATATTTATTTTGAAGCCATACCAAAATTCTCCAAAATCCTACAACTGGCATGCTGGGGACTTGTCCCAATACGACCCTGACTGTTGAACAAGGCATAAACCCCAACTTTGACGCCAAAATATTAAAAAAATAAATGCTAGAGTAAAGAAATGGCTGTTGGATTTCAGGGTTTTGTGTCAGCGATTCTGATTGCCAAGATCCATGGCAAAAATCTATCAATTTCACAATGACTGTTGCTATAACCCACATCCCCACTAAATGAACACAAAGCAAATTTAAATGGACGAAACACCCACTTTTAAAGATAGCAGTTATTTTTAAATTTAATTACTAAATCCATTGGTTTTTCTCCAAAAAGTCTCTTATGTTGACTAAGTATGTATCTGTACTTCAACCTCCTTAAAATAAGCCAGAAATCACGCATTTTCAGCACAAATTGAACTGGTATTCATACACAGTTCTCAGAGAAAGTAATACAAGTGTTTTATATGTTTCCTGAATGCGACCAAAACATATGAGAGAGTGAATCACAGTACATAATTTGCCACTGTTAATTTGAAATTTCCTATCTGTTCACATACAGAACAGTTGTTGCATGTAAAATCTGGCAAAGATATGTTACACTTATTAAAAATGCAGTAAAGGTGTGCATCAGGGAGGCATTCTGTCACCACTTCTTTTTAATGTGTATTTTTCACAGTTTAAATTATAAAAAATAGTATACATGTTGACTGTCTGCTTGGTTGTAGAATTTTAAACCATCTTCTTTATGCAGATGATCTTGTTTTAGTCTCGCCCTCTGCAGGTGGACTTCAGAAACTGATAAACTGTTGTGTCCACTGTGATAATTTATTAGATATTTTAATGAAACCAAAACAAAGACCATTCATGTATATAGCTATTTTGACAAACTGTAATTCCATGCTTTGTAATGCATCTCCTATTGGGCAAGTTTAATGTTTTAAATTTTTAAGTTGTTATATCACATCTGAGTGTAATGATGATGAAGACATTTCATTTAAATGTAACAGTTATTGCAAAACTTTAACTTCTGTTCTAGTGCGGTTAAGAGGACATTATTTAAGCCACATCTGTGTAACATATATTGTAGTAATTTGTGGTGTTCAAACACCAAGAGCTGTTATTTAAGACTAATAACTTTGTACAATGCTATAAGGTTTTAGAGATCAATTTTTCATTTTCGTTTTGGTCACTGGGCTTTCATGAGAATTAGTGTAGTGTGATGAGTAGCCATCTCTTCACTGAAGTCGGCAGGTTACAGTACAGAACCTTCACCAACTGTGTGTACTCGTTTCCTCTGCCCACAAAACTACCCTCCGTGACATTACCTGCACAGTGTTGAAAGTGACGAAAACCCCAAATAAATAAATAAACATATATTTACAAAGATTGTGCTGCTTACTACAGAATGTTATTTTATATATTTTTGTATACAAGGAACAAATTATACAATTATACCAGACATAGGAAGTGAGAACAATTTTTTGTATACATCCATATAGACCACAAGATTATTTTTGACTCTGCTAGTAATGCAGAAGACTAAGTAGCCGTGCAACAGCATCTAAAATTAAGCACTGAAACCTGATACCATCAGAGTATATGATCCAGATACATGACAGTTTCTTTTGGCTATACATTTAAAGAAAATAGACTAATAGACCAAACCTTTCTTCAAATACATCTGGTCTATTGTTCATGGTATAATTTCTTTTTGTTTCTAAAAGGATAGTCTCCACTTTAGATTTGTTTAGGAAATTATGGAGAAAGAACTGTAGCTTCTGATTCTTTGATCTGTAGATCAAATATTTTTCCATGCAGGGTAACATGGTTGATGTTATACCCAATATGAGAGTCTATATTTATTATACCCAAGAGCATTTCCAAAACAGTAAACTCAATTTTGTATGAAAAAGCATTTGTTAGCCAGCTATGTACTTGAACACAGAAGAACTTATTGTCTTGACAGTAGTAAAAATAGTGTTCACATATTTCACATAAAGGTGATTGCCAGATGCCCCATTTAAATAAGTTATATTTAGAGTTGAAAACCTTATGTAAAATTTTATTTTGCAATGTGATCAGATATGTATCACTAACAATTTTAAAGGGTACAATGTAAACTCACATATGTTACTTGTTTGAAGTTTACTACAAGGTATACTTAAGGACACTATAAAGTATACCGGAAGGACAAGTTACAGTTTCAGAGTATGAATAAGTTAGGGAGATAAAAGTTACATTTTATAGTGACATATGACAACCTAATAACTCATAAGTGATATATATATTGTTAAATAAAAAAGTCTAATGTTGTGATTAGTGGGTTTCTTATATTTTGGGGTAACATCTATTTAGCTTTAAGTTAGTTTAGTTGTTTACTTTAACTGTATACTGAACTATTTAAAATTGATGTTTGTAGACATTTAGTAGAATTAATAGTAATTTTTAGTAGTAATTTTGTAGAATTTTTACCTATGTATGCCAGACCAATATTTTTGACAAAAGATATTTTAATTGAAAACTGAATGGCTGCCTTTATAATTAGATTTATAATAACTATGAAAATATTTCGTTAATGTTAATCACCTGGTGGCATGGGTGGCTTCTTTCTGATTGAAAGTAGTAAAGATGAAAGATAAAGAAAAGCAAATCACAAGTCTGTGAAGCCAATTGGATTAACTGAGAATGTACTATCAATGAATAATACCTTGAGAGAAAATTATTATAACAATTTGATATCTAACAAATTTTATGCATATTGTTTAATAAATAAAATATGTAATATTGTGAATGGTCAACCTCTTATTTTATATTTGCTAGAAATATATTTAAATTCGAAGTTAAATTTGACTTTTTTGTTTACCTAGTCTCTATATTTTATTACTGGGTGCTTTTCAACTAAAACGAAAATATTATGTTGTATCAACTAAATACAGTTTTCAGCTATTAATTCTTGACCCAATATTTTTCATACCCAACACATTTTAGCTGCAAGTTGCATGGCTTCCCTTAAAATAAAATGAATAATGATTGAAATATTTCTTTAATCAGAGAGATCATACTAATAACAGTAAATTCACAGGACTACAAAATAATACACTGTACTACACTGTCTCAGAGTAATGCAGGATGATGGGTACTCTAGCTGAAGACAAATTCAAATGGGAACTATTCAATAAATGCAAAAAAACTAAGAATTTTATTCTGAAGGATAAGTATTCCTTATAGGAGACCTTACAAACCTTACAATTTCAAGAAAACTTGCCAGAAATTTAAGAAAGCCAAGGACCTTTTTATCTAGTAAAACCTCTATTTTTGACTTTTTATTATCTGAATATTCAATTTTATGAACCATGTTTGTAGTTTTCAATTATTGTATGTTAAAATTCCTCTTTTATATTATGAACTTTCTATTGTCTTAACAAAATCTCACTCTCTTAACCTGTCCAGATAATAGAGGTTCTAACTGTTATAAATTATTGAAAGTATCAATACTCACATAAAATATTTTGGTCTCCTTATTACACACGAGTGATCCATTATCCATTCTTAGTACATTCTTTTGCAACACAGAACAATGTAAGTGTTCATAATAACATTTTATTTCAAACTTACACTTCTTAAGGAAAAATACAGTGTTGAAATAATTAAAAGCTCTGAAATATTGTGTCCCTGTGTTCTTTTTTACAAGAAATTTTTTTATAAATATTAATTATTTTGACAACTGTATTTTAGAGCCAATTGATATTTTCTGCACGCACAAAATTATTTGAAAAATATTCATTTCCTTCACTGTGTTCTTAAGAAATAAAATTTGCTACTTTCCTGCTTACATGAACATTAAAGAGATAAGTTTTGCAGTGGAAAATCTTTTAACTATTTAAAACTTTTAAAAATCTATTTTACAGGGGCTGTTGGAAGCATTTTGTTTTGTTTTTAGCCATTATTAACTTAGAAGTTGAGAAATACATGTGTGGTGACCCCCTTCACACAAAGTTTTCTGGTGTTTGGTGACATCTCTAAATTATAGAACTATAGAATTGCTACACCATGTGAATTATTTTCCTTCATATATGAAAACTTTGTTATCCCAAAAATTCTATTACTATCTTGTTCCTCCAAATGGGTATACCATAAACAGACATGTGTGGCTGCTTTTCCTTCCTGTATGAAATCACGTGTTAACACTTTTCAAAACTTCTTAAACCTTGGCAGTTTGCAGACATCACCACAACGTTATTTCCTAAAACATTGGTGGTGCTTTGCATTCACTTGTTTGAAATTAGAGATCGTATTTCTTATTTTAAAATCTACATGGACAGGTACACAATATTCTAATTGTTTTGTACTGACCTTTTAAATGAAACTGCCAGTTTTAAATAATATTCACTCTGTAACTGACATTTTCTGTGATGTTTTTAACACAATGCAACCATTTATGTGTAAATTTAATAACACACATTAACACAAAAACCTTTTTAACATAAACAATTATATAAATGTGGGAATCTAATTTACATAATTCATACTTATTCATACTGCCGTACACTTTTGCAGTCCACTGTACAGTGGCCATTATTGGGTGCTTTCAAGCTGTAGCAGGAAAACGACAAAAAGGTTTTACTTAATAAATTTATTTAACAATTAAAATAACAATTACAGTAACCCGAGGTATTCTAACTGCTTCATACAATGATACAGTAATGAAACCAATCATATTTGACCACTCTTCAGGCACACCTTCTAATTCTGGGTGATAGCAACTAGATTTGACCTGTTTGGTATCTAGAAAGACAACTTGCTGAAACAATCTGGTGTGTTATTGACTATTCCTTAGATACAGGGACATTAGGCGGCCTCCATTTTCTCATAACCACACCATGTCTATCATAATATCCACATGGTACCCAACCTGAATAGAAAAGCTCCAAAATCAATTCAGATTTTGAAAGTAATGCATCTGGACCATCTAGCGTGTTCTGCTTTTCAGAATCTTCCCTGCCATTTGGGTCAGTATCACTATGGCTCTGCCCTTCACAGTCATAGCTGTTAAAATGGATCTGGTAAATAAACTAATCTGCAAAGAAAATCAATACTCTAATGTCTTTAAATGATAACAGTACTCTGTACTTACACACAAAAAATGTACTGGCACAGCATCCTATATGTGACAGACGTTTTATCAGAGGTGTATTAAAAAGGATTTTCATAATATGTGCGTGTAAGATAAGTGGCTTTCTATTAGTAAACATCTGTCTACCAGTAAACTGCCACCTTATATTTCTTTGTTAGAGGTCAAGGACAAATGCTCCTATATGTCTACAAAATGGGCGGTCACTGGTATTTCCGGTTTGTTGTAAAAATGGCCAATATAGATAATAGAGATGTTACTATTATCTCTGTTACTGAAAGTTCATCAATACCAAGGTGTGGGCTTATTTACTAGGAATGAGCCACCGGCTAAGACTGTTCATCAACCTTTAACACTTTTAAAAACATTGTTATATCAGTTGTCACTCATTCAAAACCATTTGCTTTTGCTTATGTCTATTGCACACCAGGTTCATGTTCCTCTGCCTTTCGTCATGATTTCCTTTTTTTCTGTGGCTTCCTTTCATCACCCACCTCTTCCTTCATCATTTGCAGGGATTTCATTGTTCATGTAGATACAATCTGTATTGACCAAAGAAAATTTATCAACCTGCTAGATCCTTCCAACCTTGTTTAAAGTGTAAATAAACCTACCCATTAGCATGGTCATATACTGATCTGATACTAAACTCAAATGATTCCACCCATGTATTCCAAAATTGTGTATTAGTAAAATGTCATCTGGATTTTGCTTTTCCTGCGATACAAAAGGTAGACAACATTTCTTATGATCTTGCAAATAGTTCCTTTGTCTTGTCTCTTGTTAGCACTACTGCTGACCTACTTTATGATCAGTATATTCGTGACCTAGACGGTTTATTAGACAGCCATGCACCATTGATTTGTAGTAAAAATACAAAAAAACAAGCTGGTTGGTTGTCAGATTCATATCGCAGGGCCAAATCTATCAGGCATCAATTGGGGTGTATGTTGCCTAAAGATAGGTCTCAGTTGAGCAAAAGAAGATTGTGCTGACAGCTGACCCAGTGAGACACAATCATCAACAGAGACAAGGATGAATACTACAGCACTGTCATTAATGACAATAGCCATGGCCTAAAGAAGCTATGGCAGGCACTTCAACAGGTCCTTGATAAGGGCCACACAATGATTCTTCCTCTTGATCAGTCGGACAAATCCTTGGCAAATCAACTGGCTTCCTTCTTTACTGAAAAACATCAGAAGGATCCATGATATGTTTTTAAGAAGTGAGATACCTTAGATCATCAACCCCCCCCCCCCCCCCCCCCCCAAATAGCATGTCTCTAAGATCTACTGCCTACAATTCTTCTTAAAGATTGTGTTGATATTTTACTTCCATCAATTACAAAACTCATCAATTTGTCTTTGGCAAGGGTGTTTTTCCAACCGAAACTCAAGAAGGTGGATGTAACCCGTGTCATATAGAAAGTATCACTTCAAAGTAGAGATTTTAAGAACTATCATATGTTATCAGGACTATGTTTCATGTCTAAATTGGTTGAGTGATAGTTGTCAAACACCTGAATTCTAAGTCTAATTGGACTTTTATAGCGCTTAATCTCCCCAAACAAGAGGACTCTAAGGCACAAAAAACCCCAAAAAGCAACATTATGTAACATAGTAACAGTAATAATTTTGACAATCCTCATACAAAAAGTGAGATGCATCTCTCTCACTGTCTTGTGCTGAGCCTACTGCACTTTTCTTATTTGAGCTTTCAGGTGCCTTTTACACAACTGATCACAATATTCTTCTAAACTGTCTTCAGTCCTGGGTTTGTGTGTGAGGCACGGCCATGAAGTAGTTCACCTCTTACCTCAAGCAATCAATATTGAGTCAACCCTCTTTGAACACTGCAAGTTGTTGTTTGTTGTGCCACAAGGCTATGTCCTAGGCCTCTGCTGTTCTCTCTGTACACCATTCGTTTGAGTAATGATATTGGCAGGCATTACAACATCAAATTCCACTTTTATGCAGATGACACCCAGTTGTTTGTTCATATGTCTCACAAAAATGGTGCCTTGGCTTTTGATAAATTGAATTCATGTCTTCAGGATGTTCAAGAATGGACGGCTTCAAATATGTTTAAATTTATAAATATGATAAAACAAAGCTCACCATCTTTGCTCAGCGTAAGAAATTACATTCCTAACTACCTGTGAGGATGTTTGATAATTTCATACTTCCAGCAGCGGTTGTAAAGAAACTTGATGTCTAATTTGATGTTATATTTTCTTTTATCTGCAATATTTGTAAGACTTGCTTCATTCAAATGTGTCAGCTAAGGTGGGATAGACAGTATCCTGTGGATGAGGCTACTATCTTGGTAAAAGCCTTGATGACTAGTCTTAATAACTGTAACTATGTGTTCAGAAGTCTGTCCGCAGGGCATCTCTTATTCACAATATAAATTAGAGAATAGAATGCTGCAGGGCATTTGAAACAATAACACCGAATTTGCAGTGCACAAAATTTCAGCATGGTTGGAGTGACAACTCTGTAAAGGCCAGCTGAATGACGTAAGGTAGACTGGAGGTGATTATAGAAAGCCTGTCATTTGAGAGTGCCTCTGTATGTGGTAGTGACACTGCTATCTGCTCTATTTTTCTTGAGAGTGTATCTCTATTTGGTACTGACATTGCAATCTGTGCTCTATGATTTATTGAGAGTGTATATGCTGTATGTGGTACTGTACATTGCAATCTGCTCGTTGCAATCTGCTGGTGCTCTAGGTTTTAGTGAGAGTATATCTGTATGTGGTAATGACTTTGCAATCTGCTTGTGCTCTATGTTTTATTGCTAGTGTATATGTCTGTGGAACTGACATTGCAAACTGCTTGGGTTCTAGATGCTAACGAGAGTATATCTGCCATATATGGTACTGACATTGCAATCTGCTTGTGCTCTATATTTTAGTGAGAGTGTATTCGTATGTGATACTGACATTGCAATCTACTTGTGCTTTTTTATTGATAGCTTATCTGCTGTATGTTGTCCTAATATTGCAATCTGTTTGTGATCTGTGTTTTATTGAGAGTGCATATGTATGTGGTAGTGACATTGTAATGTGTTTGTGCTCTATGTTTTATTAAGAGTGTATCTGTATGCTGAACTGACATTGCAATCTGTCCCCTATATTTTATTGAGACTGCAACTGTATATGGTACTGACATTGCAATCTGTGCTTTATGTTTCATTGAGATTGCATCTGTATGTGGTATTGAGATTGCAATCTGCCAGTGCTCTATTTCATTGAGAGGGTTTATAGAATAGAAACATTTATATAGCGCAAAATTGATACAACATCCTCTAATGCATTTGAGATCAAAACGGGAAAGTCCAGGGACGTATCAGGTCAAGATCCAAATTAGCGCCCACCCGGGAACAAATAAGTTTTTAGCTGACTTTTATATGTTATTGTGTGCTGTGATTGGGCTGATTGTGGGAGTCTGTTCCATTCAGTGGGGGAAGCCATTGCAAAACCTTGTGAGTTGGGAGAATTTGATGGCCTTGAAAGTAATTAGATTGTATTTAAATGAGATGCAGTATGTAATAGGGAGCCAGTGTAGTTTTTGAAGAAAGGGAGTGACATGACTAGTTCTATCAAGTCTTAAAACAATTCTGCAAAGGGCATTTTGATTCTTTTAGAGTTTAGCCACATTATATTTACTTACGCCATAGAGTAGGGAATTGCAGTAGTCAAGTCGACTGCTGATCATTGAGTTAGCAAGCAAGGCTGCAGTGTCCACACTGAGGAATTTGCAGATGCGTCTTAGATCCTTGAGGTGGTACTAACAGGCATGACAGACCTTTGTTATGTGGCTGTTGAAGGTGTTTCCAGAATCAAAGGTGACACCTAGTTTCTTGAATGTATCGGTAGGGGAGATAGAAATTCTGTTTTCAAAGGGTTGAGTTTCAGTTTCACACCATCCATCCACTTTTGAACACAGGTAAGACACTCAGTAAGCTCAGCAAAACTGGAATCAAAGTTCCTATGGTCAAGTGCTAGATATATTTGGGTGTCATCTGCATAAAGATGGTGGGTGACATTTAAACTGGAAATGATATTAGTGAGGGGCGTAGCGTAAAGGGTAAAAAGGAGGGGACCCAGGACAGAACCCTGGGAGTACTCCAAAGGGGAGGGAAAATACATCAGAAAAGCTATTACCTAGTTTAACCTTTTGCTTGCGGTTTGAAAGATAGGATTTAATCCACTTCAACACAGTGCCATCAACCCCAAACTAATCCCTGAGGCAATTAAAAAGAATATTATGGTCGATAGTGTTAAAGGCTGCTGAGAGGTTCAACAAAGTGAATACAACAACCTTCCCAGAGTCCATCAAAGCAGCAATATCATTTTGGATTTTCTAGAGTGCTGTTTCTGCGGAATGCAATCTCCTCTAAGGGGATTAGTTAACATTGGAGAACCCCTCACTATCAATGTAACTATTTAGCTCTTTAGCCACTACTTTTTCGATCAATTTAGATATGAAACTAAGGTTGGAAACCGGTCTGCAATTTGCTAAGGAGATTTCTGTCTAGGTTAGGTTTCTTGAGAAGGGGGTTGACATTTGTGGTTTGAGGCAGTTTGGAAAGCTCCCCTCTTTGAGCGAGTAATTAATAATATTGGTAATTGGAGTGATTAGAATATATGCACACTCTTTAACTAATGAAGTTGGTATTGGGTCCAGATCACATGATTTGGTGGGGCAAGAATTTAGGATTTTGAGGATGTCACCCTCAGGTACAGGCTCAAAGAAGGATAGGGCACCATTGCTTCTTGGTCTTGTGAGGGAAACAGGCACTGATGACTGTAGTGCACTTCTGATTGTCATAAGTTTGTCACTGAAACAATGTCCAAAGGTGTTGGCTAAATCAGTGGGAGTAATGTGATCAGGCAAGATGATGGTTGATGATTTATGAAAGATTGTTTTGAAAGTGTTCCACAGAGTCTTGGGGTTACCATTTTTTTCAGCAATAACTGTAGAATAGTACCTGCGTCTTGACTGTTCCAGCAGAAAATTAAAGCGATTGACAGCAGCCCGGTATCTACTCCGATTGATTGCAGAGTTGTCACTGCGCCATACTCGCTCATACTTCCACTTGAGACGCTTTGTTGAGAGGATGTCTGAATTCACAAAACCTCTGTCAGGGTGCAATGGTGCCATTTTCCTTTTGATTGGAACATGCTTGTTTAGAATGTTGCGCAGGGTATTGAAATACTGGTGACTGAGTAAACTGGCTGTCGTGTGAGGATGTTTGATTAGATCAGAATTGATATGATGAGTGCATCTGTACTTAGCTTTAACATTACAGTGCTTAGGATTCTATGCTACTTTGATAGAGCTCAGGAATAAATCTTTTTTTGCATTAAGACTATAAGCTTTTAGTATTTCATTTTTCACTGGTAGGCCTGATATACATTTCAGAAAAAGAACTTATTGGAATGAAACAGTTTCTGCTGAATGATGCTTCGGGACCAGGGCTGAAATCGATGAAGTGACCATCACTTTTGTGTCAATCCATGGTTCTTATTTCCACATGATCTTGTGTGCATATTTACAACATTTTAACAGAATGATCCCTGTATTTTGATATGGCTGAAACCTGATGATTGGGAGTATCAACTATAAAAATGTTGAGAGTAATGCTAGTGATATACTGATTTAAAACATTAATAAAGTTTAACAATTTGTAGTCTCTTTATCTCCACAGATGCTAATACACATGCAGGAAACTTGTTTTAAATTTATTATGATCAGTATGCAATATTTTGATTTAAGTGTAAATTTCAACAAATAAAAATGTCATCAATGTATCAAGTATATACTGTTCAGAAGCTTTATTTAACATCCAACAACTTTATTAAAATAAATATGTACGTTCTGCCAACAGTTAAGAATCTAATATTCCAATTTATCATACTAAACTAAACCTAGCGCATCGGAGAACCGATGCAAATTGTATCCACCGTAAAGACAATGCACCAAAACCTCTAGGACCAATAATAAGCGAGTTATAAGCACTTTTAAGTTTGGCTGTCCTCAGTTGATCTTGAACGAGGGGCCCAAGGTCAAATCCGACCACACCAGAAGATTCCCAGCCCATGATTTTCTATATGTTGGTTTAACATCCCAAACCTCTAGGGACCAATAATAAGTGAGTTATAGGCACTTTTACCTTTGGCTATCTTCGTTTGACCTTGAACGAGGGGCCCAAGGTCAAATCCGACCACACCAGAAGATTCCCAGCCCACGATTTCCTATATACTGGTTTACCATCCCAAACCTCTAGGACCAATAAAAAGCGAGTTATAAGCACTTTTAAGTTTGGCTGTCCTCTTTTGACCTTGAAGGAGGGGCTCAAGGTCAAATCCGACCACGCCAGAAGATTCCCAGCACATGATTTCCTATATGTTGGTTTACCATCCCAAACTTCTAGGACCAATAATAAGCGAGTTATAAGCACTTTTAAGTTTGGCTGTCCTCACTTGACCTTGAAGGAGGGGCCCAAGGTCAAATCCGACCATGCCAGAAGATTCCCCGCCCATGATTTCCTGTATGTTGGTTTACCATCCCAAACCACTAGGATCAATAATAAGCGAGTTATAAGCACTTTTAAGTTTGGCTATCCTCGTTTGACCTCGAAGGAGGGGCCCAAGGTCAAATCCGACCACACCAGAAGATTCCCAACCCATGATTTCCTATAGGTTGGTTTACCATCCCAAACCTCTAGGACCAATAATAAGCAAGTTATAACCACTTTTAAGTTTGGCTGTCCTCATTTGACCTTGAACGAGGGGCCCAAGGTCAAATCCGACCACACCAGAAGATTCCCAGCCCATGATTTTCTATATGTTGGTTTAACATCCCAAACCTCTAGGACCAATAATAAGCGAGTTATAAGCACTTTTAAGTTTGGCTGTCCTCGTTTGACCTTGAATGAGGGGCCCAAGGTCAAATCTGACCACACCAGAAGATTCCCAGCCCATGATTTTCTATATGTTGGTTTACCATCCCAAACCTCTAGGACCAATAATAAGGGAGTTATAGACCCTTTTACCTTTGGCTACCCTCGTTTGACCTTGAAGGAGGGGCCCAAGGTCAAATCCGACCACGCCAGAAGATTCCCAGCCCATGATTTCCTATATGTTGGTTTACCATCCCAAACCTCTAGGACCAATAATAAGCGAGTTATAAGCACTTTTAAGTTTGGCTATCCTCGTTTGACCTTGAAGGAGGGGTCCAAGGTCAAATCTGACCACATCAGAAGATTCGCAGCACATGATTTCCTATAGGTTGGCTTCACATTGCAAACCTCTAGGACCAATAATAAGCGAGTTATAAGCACTTTTAAGTTTGGCTATCCTCGTTTGACCTTGAAGGAGGGGTCCAAGGTCAAATCTGACCACATCAGAAGATTCGCAGCACATGATTTCCTATAGGTTGGCTTCACATTGCAAACCTCTAGGACCAATAATAAGGGAGATATAGGCACTTTTAAAGTCCGCTATGTGGGTTACTTCGGCACTCCGTGGATGACCTTGAATTAGGAGCTTCAAGGTCAAATGTGTGCAAGATTGTACAGGACATGTATATGTGTCATACATATCACCTATGAAGAGATTCAACCTTCTACCTATGAGGAACAGCCAGTAGAAAAATGTAGATTATTTTCAAAGAAATGCCCGTGGCGGCCATCTTGTTTTTCAGAATGAGGCTATTTTCCTTCCCAGAGAAGCTTACAGAAGATATCATGCAAATTTGGTGAACCTAGCTGCTGTTGTTTCTCTCGTGGCGGCGGCGGCAGCAGCGTAGCGAACGCTAAACCAAAGTGCTTCCGGTGGATACAATTATTATAGCAGTTCAGGTACAAACAAATAATTATATCTACTGTAGTATGTGTACTACATTTGTGAAGAAAACCATAATAAAGGAGTGCAAGTAACATGACATAACAGTGTTTACTGTAAACATCATATTTACATTTACTGCAGACAGTTATGTAATCGTTCAGAGTTAATTTAGATCATTACAGTTTTCTATAAAATTTACCAATAACCCACACATAAAACAGCAAAAAAAAACTGCTGTACTATAATGATGACCTACCACCATTTTATACAAAAAGCTTGTGAGGAATTGTACAGCTTGTAATAGCATATACACTGTTCAGAAGCTTTATTTAACATCCAACAACTTTAATAAAATAAATATGTATATTCTGCCAACAGTTAACAATCTAATACTTCCAATTTATCATACTAAATTATTATAGCAGTTCAGGTACAGTCAAATAATTATATCTACTGTAGTATGTGTACTACATTTGTGAAAAAAGCCATAATAAAGGAGTGCATATAACATAATATAGCAGTGTTTACTGTAAACATCATATTTACATAAATGCAGACAGTTATGGTTAACCGTTAATTTTAATCATAACAGTTATCCCAAAATTTACCGATAACCCACTTGTACAACAGAAATGATCAACCACCGTTTTATACAGAAGCTTGTGAGGAATTGTACAGCTTATAATAGCATACACATTAATATTTAAATATACACCACAAGTCTTAACACATAACAAAAACATATGCTTTAGTATGCATTAATTTTCAGTCATATTTTCAGATCATATTTTTTCGTCACAAGTAAGCCTCTGATTATAAAGTAGAACCAGAAAACTGGAATATTACAGAAAGAAATTAAAATTTGCCCAGCTCATACAGGAGACAGGAGGATAATTTAATTTGCCATCACACATTATAACTTAATCATACCCTTGTGTAAACTTCACTGAGTTCAAATATACATTTGCATCAATCTTCTTGTTAAGTTTGTAAGAATAACCAAATTTTTACAAAATTTATGCACTTTCAGCAGTCTTTTTGATATTTTGTAATGTAAACAGAGGCTCATAAAACAGAAATATGTATAGTTACTTTCACACACATTCATTTGTTTTTTCTTAAAAAATGAGCAAAATGAACAATTACTCAGATATGTATAGAATGTATGTCTATTATTTAGGAAGGAAAAAAAATATTGGATCAACGTGACACAACAGCTATACTTTTGCTATCTTATTTTAACTGCTTTTGTGTACTAGACAGAGGTACACTGTACAGCCTTTCATTGTTCATAGATTAACATTTACAAAAGTTGTCAGATGTAATCAGCACACTCTTCAAGACAGCTCCTGGTCAACAGCCTTCTTCATTGAACAATATTCCTCCCAGCCTCTTGTTTGTAAACATTTTCTGAGGATCTGCTCCAGATCTCTCCAGACATTCCTTGAAGCAAGCAATCTCACTGGCATATGTCTATGGAGAAAAAGTGTAAAAAATGGTTTAAAAGATACGAATTTCATGTATCTACCAGTTTACCCCTTTGAATAACATATTCAGTTTCCATTTGAGCTTTCATAGCAGTCTGTCATAAAAAGCAGATTGTAAGATGGATAACCAAAGGTACAAAACATCCAGGGACATAAGCTGAGGTCAGCGACACAGATAAAATGATGGATAAGAACAAATCTAAACCGGGGTGAGTATGTTTTTGCAAGGAGATAATCTTTCAAATTCCTTCTAAAGGAGAAAGTCAAATGACAGAGAAAACATCATCCAGACAAGTCATTCTGAACCTTTGGCGTATCATGTGCAAAGCTAAGAACAAATTGGTAGACTGTTGTACTGATGGACCAGAGTGTGGAACCCTAAGCAAAACAACACCCACTTAACTTCTGCAAGTGTTATACACACTGAGTGTGGGTTTAGGAAAAAGAATATTTTGGATAACCACTATGCAAGAACTTATACACCAGTGAAGTCATCTTTAACACAGGACTCTGTTCATCCAGCAACTCATGTACTGTTTAAGTCACGGAAGAATTATCAGTGTTATTATATTGTTAATCTTCACAGGTGATACATTATTTCTCAGAAGTCTAATGACTTTAATACCTTTTATTATACACCATTCTGCATTAATAACGAGGAAACTAAGACCACATTAAAGAAAGAGTACAAAAAAAGGCTGTCATATATTTTTGGGGACATGTAAATACAAAAACTTTAATTTTAATTTGACATTCCTTTACTATTTTCTGCATGAATTTTGATGCACCAAAATGAGCAGAAGGCCTGTAATAATACCTTTTCAGTTATAACCTATTTGTACACTACATAGATTTAGAACGAAAATCGGCACTTGTTGTTGGTGAATTTCAAAAGTCAAGGAATTGCAACCTCAACCCCCTCTAAAAAAGAAAAAATCCAATAAATCAATAAAAAAGATTATACATATATATTTTAGTTTATATGTCCCCTATTTAGAACAAATGCTGAATGTGGTGAATACTAAAAACGAAAAAGATGGTTTTATTTCACCAATAAAATTCAGAGTTTGGGTATGTCAAATCTCAGAAGTATTTTTGAAGTAATAAGTAGTGGTCAACAAGTTGGTGTGTCTTTCTTTCTATAATAGGCATACATCCTAATCACTTTTGAGTTGAGATCTGAAGCTGAATCATTATATGTTCTAGGGTTCGATTGTACTGTAATATTGTTTAATATTTCATTCCATTTATTTTTTCTTCTAGTATATTGCACAACAGGATTATGTGGGTATATTGTGCCTTTTCATAAAGGTATAGACCTTGGAAGTAGTTTAGGATACTATCAAAATTAATTATAATCAATATAAATATACAAATTCCACCTACTTTTCTCATGTATTCATCTATGCCTTCAATAAAGCCCCATTCTTTAGCCCAATGGACCCGAGGTGGTTTGATACCAGGAATAGACCTCCACAAGGCAACCACCTCATTGCAAAACTCTGGCCAACCCTCGATAACAGATGGAGAGATAAATTCTATGTACACTGTGTTCCCAGATCCTGGTAAAACATCCAGTATTTAATATTAAGAAAATGTAATTTTTATTCACATTTTTGGGAAATCTGTCTGTTTTTGCATCTTCACTATGATACAGAGTTTTCATTTTTTTTTTGGCAAAGACACTAACTTTGTAATCTTACAATAAAATTGGGAAGAACTGATTTTATAACTATGAAAGTTTAACTAAAGCTTTTTACATGGAGGTTAATAATACTGACCTTTCCATGGCTTGTTTGGGTTACCCATCACTGAAGGACAAAGGTATGCATCACTGTAAGCCATCCACCGCAGGTGCATTACAACGGGGAACTCGTGAAAATTTGAATACTTTTTTATCAGCGGAAACACAAGCAGATAAGCCTTTGTTACAGTATTGAAGTCATCGGTCACCTCAAAACACCATTCCATGGCATGGAGCTAAATATGAAGAGAAGCTGATTATCTAGTTAAAGAATCGATACATTGTACTGATTTTAAAGTAATGTAAATTAATTATTTAAATGTACAGAATTTTGGAATATTACTTCTCTTATAATCAATGAAAATATTGTTGCAACAACAGTGTTAAACATGACATTGACTATACATTGTTAACCTTACTGATATTAGCACAACATCTTATTTCAAGAATACATACTCATTTGACATACGTTTTGTCCATTACATTTAATAATCATATGATCTAAGACAGGTTTTATATTTATAAATGCAAGCTTGTCATATTACTGTCACTGATTCAACCTACTAACACAACACAATGTAACAGTAAATTGTAATGCTATTGCTTAGGATATTTAATCCAATATTGTCCACATAACTACTATACCTCGCATTAAAGAGGTAGCCAATCACATTACAAAAAAATTTACCCTGCTCATGGAATACATGTTTTTGTGTAGATAATGAATGGCATCTGTCAAGTAGGTTGTCTCATCTTTTGGATACATCAGTTTACATGAACTGTATGAGACTTCCAACACAGGAGGCACCTCAGTAAGTGAAGTCTCAGGTACCCTTGGGGCTGGCACATCATCGGCACGATTTATTTTTCTGACCCAAGTCTTGTCCTTACATGGATCCCAGTTCCTAGTTGAGGGATCAAGTGGCACGTCAGCCCCAATACTTTGAAGTGGAAACCAGTAAAGTTCCACAGAGTCATTGGATTTGACCAAGTTCTTCAGGCTGCCTTCTGTGTAAAATAATTCATAAACAGTGGGTTCAAAATCATTGATAACTTTGACCGTTTGCTGTGGAAAGACCTTCAACTCAATTTCATAAATAACGCCAAACAATCCCAGGTTACAGCGCAAAGCTTTCATCATGTCAGTGTCTGCTTGGCTGTACTGCTTCAGGTCTCCACTGGATGACACAACGGATAGTGATGTCATGTAATCGGAGACAGATCGGCAGTCCCAACCCACACCCTGTATTGAGACATTACGTACAAGTAGAAGGCTTTCTATTAATTCTATTTTTTAAATAAACTTACACAGAAGGTTCAAACATCTCATTTCTTCATAATTTTCATGAAACATTCCATTAGCCACAATGTTTAATGTCATTACTAAGCACAATTATGTGTTTAGAGTTCTGTGTTTGATATAATTCTTGACAGGGAGAGGAAAGATGTCCATCAACTTTATTTGTATAAAGTTATCTTTTGTTAGACAAATATTTACTTACATGACAGCCAGTTGCTATAACACCGCTCCATGTTGGTTCTGGAATAATCACATTACAAGGCAAAGAGAAGCCAAACTCCTTCTGTTTGTCAACAAGATTCTCTAGAGTCACACCACTCTGAAGCCTTACTCTTTTAACGTGTGTCTTCTCCTCATTCTATTAATATACTTTTCATTCATTAAGAGAACTCCATGAGACATAACACAACAAGCTTATTCAACATGTATTGAAGTTTTAAAGATACTTGCAATGGATACTGGATAAAGAAGTTGAGATGCATTGTATAAATTTTTATTAATGATTCAAGCTTTAAACACGTTTAAAGGCATTTGATATATGTGGCCAGTATGTTACCCATGATAAACTGAGAATATTCATATTAGTCATCAATAGACAAAGTAATAAACCTTACCCAGCACAGTTGGATATTTTTAAGATTTGTGGTTCTGATCAAAATATTGTTCTCATCGGGAAACAGTTGAGAATAGCTATGGCCTGATCCAGCACATCTCACCTTCAGCTGCAAAAAATACTATTTTATTAATAGTTGCTCCTCATTGACTAACTCCCACTGAAACCTCTATTTTTCCAAACAACATCATGTTGATGGTGATCTTACCAAAGTGGCAAATACTCCTAACAGAAGTCTAATAATCTGTTTATGCTTCTACTGATAAACTGACCAACACTACTTATTCTTACAAAGTTCTGCTGTAACAAGAAAAATTACCAAACTGGTAAAAACATAATCAACTTAGTAACATGGTCTTAATAAAGTGATGAAACATAATACTGTTTGGAACATAACCTGTTCTGTTCAGGTAGAAGCCCTAATAGTCTTTTAAACCACTGTAGCAACACATGGGGTCACACTGAAAAAAAATTGGAAGTCAAAGACTTTAGCTCATGATGTTAGTTTTTTATGCCCCTGTTCCACCAAAGGACTAAGCCCCGACCCTGTCTGGGACCCTTAATCGTGGACAGTCGCTGAAAAAAAAGGTAAAATGGGCAGGAATACTGAATCGGTACTGAAGCCTGGGATTAAGGTCAGATTGGTCTCAGGAAGCCTCAGGAGGCCCCAGGTGACCCCACAAGTCCCCGACTGTTCTGGGACTAAGAACCGACTAAGTCAGTTTTCTGGTTGGTTTGAAGCACGATCTTGTCGTACACATACAGACTTTGTCCCAGGACGCCTCAGGCCTCCTGGGACTAAGCCCCGACTAACCCCCGATTAAGTCCCGGCCTCCTCAGGCATCCTGAGGCCTCCTCAGTCTTCCCCAGACCAATGTGGCCGATTCTTGTTTTGCAATGGGACTAAGGCTCGCAGGAGGCCTGGGACTAAGGCACTAAAGGTCTGGGACTAAGGGTCGCAGGCGGCCTGGGACAGCATAGGACTGTGTAAATTTGGTCCGAGGAGGCCTGAGGAAGCCTGGGACTGGACATTTTGTTTATGGCGGGAAAAAAGAGTCAGTTTGGGTCGGGACAACCGACAACTACCGACCCTTACAGAACACCTGGGACTAAGCAAATTTTTTAAACCAACTCCCAAAAACCCTTAATCTGGAGCCTTAGTCGTGTGGTGGAACACCCACATAAGGTTTATGTTACTTGTGTACACTGTATCTTGTCATACTAATTATTAGTATTACTGATGAACTGGGATGGCAGAAGTCTTAAGTCAGTACCACTTACGCTCATTCAAGACACATCCGGTTCAGCTGCCCATGCAACTTCAGCTTCCTGAGGATTCGCAGTTTCTTAATGAGTTGATGAAACAGTAGGAACAATCAGGTCATGGGTCAGATTCTAATACTTTAGTATCCGACCTTAACTATAGTGATATTGTTTAGTCAGGTCATAAAGAAGTAACAGAAAGTAATTCAAACATAGTATATTCTGATTCTGTTTCTTCGGGTAGTCAAACTATTGTAAATTCTCAAGATTTGATTAACGCACGAGTTCTTGCACAACTTCAAAGTATTGTGCAGAGGTTAAAAAAATTGAGAGCACACATGTAAACAAGCAATCGGTGTCCATGAATGGGCTCTGTGCCAGCTGACTGTGTGTTTTGAGTTTCAGAGAAGAAAAGAAAGAAGAAAAGGACGCAAATGTTGTGTCTTGCAAATGGTATTGAGATGTAAAGTACCAAGTTAACTGTTGAGGTGTAAAATGTAGGTGCAAAACATATTTAAACAAAATACTGTAAATGCAAAAGTTTTAGAGTTAAAACTGATTTACTCAACGGTGAGAACTTGAAGGTAGCTATTGCTCAACTATGCAATTAGTTAAAGGGCTGCAATTTACTATGTTATAGCTGACCGAAAAGTATGTGAATCACTGTAAACGCAATAGTTTTAAAGTTACAACTGATTTACTCAACAGTGAGAACCTGAAAATAGCTATTACTCAGCTATGCAATAAGTAACAGATCTGCAATTTCACTATTTTATAGCTGACCCAAAAGTAGGCCATTAACACATTTAAACAAAATTCTGTAAATGTGACTGTTTTTGAATAACAATTGATTTACTCAACCTTGAAAATCTGAAAGTGCATGTTGCTCAGTTATGCAATGAGCTGCATATCTGCAATTTTACTATGTTATAGCTGATCCAAAAGTAAGTGAACAACAAATGTAAACAATATAGTCTAAATGCAATAGTTTTCAAGTTAAAACTCATTTACTCAACCGTTAGGACCTGAAAGCAGCTCTTGCTCAGCTATGCCATGAGCTACAGGTCTGTAATTTTACGATGTTGTGGCTGATCAAAAAGTAGGCGAACAACAATTTAAACAATATACTCTAAATGCAATAGTTTTAAAGTTACAACTGATTTACTCAACAATGAGAACCTGAAAGTAACTATTGCTCAGCTATGCAATGAGCTACAGGTCTGCAATTTCACTAGGTTATAGGTGAATGAAAAGTACGTGGATAAAATATTTAAAGAAAATACTCTAAATGCAATAGTTTTGAAGTTACAATTGATTTATTCAACAGTGAGAACCTGAAAGTAGTTTCACCTGATTTACTCAACGGTGAGAACCTTAAAATAGGTATTGCTGAGCTATGCCATGAGCTACAGGTCTGCAGTTTTACTATGTTATAGCTGACCCAAAAGTACATTTAATAACTTATTTAAAGAAAATACTCTAAATGCAATAGTTTTGAAGTTACAAGCAATTTCCTCAACAGTGATAACCACAGAGTAGTTAATATTTGGCTATGCAATGAGCTACAGGGCAGAAAAATTTACTGTTACGGCTGACCCAAAGTAGATGAATAGCATATTTATACAAAATTTTGCAATAGTTTTCAATTTACAACTGAATTTATTCATGGATAGTTTATGGGTAGAGGAACCAATGCATACTAGTTGGTCAAGATTCTGCATTGTAAACCACCAGCCATAGGCAAGTAACTTCCAACTTTCCAACATGAAGTTCCTGGGCCGAGAATTGAACTGGCAACCACAGAGGTTGAAGGTAAACACTCCAACTGCTAAAACCGCTAAACCACCGAGCCCCCGTAATTTGATATGGAATCTCAAAATATTAGCAGTGTTGTGTTACCTACTAGTTATGAAATCGTCAGGCATGATGCAATCATCACATTTTTGTAACAAGCAAATAAGCAATCAATGTAATCATCAAAAAGAAAATAATTACCCTCATAGCTTATTAGGACAACAAGAAAAATATTCCAAGTCATGTCTGGGCGGCTTGGCATAAGTGTGCTTATGGCTTCAAGCTTATGTTCAACAAAATGACAACAAATTTGGATTCATACCTTTTAGTCCTTTGAGGGTTTATACAGGTGACCCTACGTTTTTTCTAAAACATTCGGGATATAATTCAAATGCACCAGATAATTAGATAATGTGGGATCCCAATTTTTTGGGTTGTTGTATACCTGTTCAAATACAATTTAGACTTCACAGGTGGCGCTTTCACTTCAAGCATTTTTGGGATAGACAACTTGTAGATCTAATACAATTTAATTTCCCTTTAGACTTTGATAGGACATGTCAGTTTATTTATTTATTTGATGTTTTACATCGCTTTCAACACTGTGCAGATAATATCACGACGGGTAGGTCGGAGGGCAGAGGAAACCAGTACATACAGTTGCTCAAGGTTCTGTACTGTAAACTGCCGACCAACAGCAAGTAACTAGCAGCTTTCCCACTTGAGTTCAGGCCGGGAAGTGAATCCCAATCTCTGAAGTGGGAGGCGAGATATTCAGGTTTACAAAACATATTTCATGTTCAGTGTTATATTCAAGAAGAGTGTAAATTGAATGCCATGTATGGCCCATTTGATGATAAACGTTTTGACAAAGAAAGGACCATTATGGACCTTGTCTCATCTTTTACACTTCAATATCCTTCTTTAAATCCTTCGGGATCTTGGCTCTCAAGCACTTGTATATAGAATAGACATCAGTAGGGCCTTTAGGCATTTAGCTGTAGACCCTGGGGATCAAGATTTGTTAAGTATAAAACATCAGGACTACTTTTTGGATGGATCCCTGTCATTCAGATTTAGGCACAGATCCTGTTTTCTTTCAATGCTTTTCCGATACTATTCATTATATTATGAAATCAAAAGGTTACAAAAACTGTTTTTAACTATATTGATGATCTTATATATGTGGGTTTGCCCCGTCATACTTATGATTCTTTTCAATGTTGACAAGAATTATTTGAGATCTAGGTTTGAATCTAGCTGGTCCCTCCTACCTCGGATATCTGCCTAGGAATCATGGTAAACACAGTAGATAAAACTATTACTGTACCTGTAGATAAGCTTCAAGAGATAAAGAATTATGTAATAATTGGACCACAAAAACTTACTGTAGCTAACCTAACCTGCAATCACTATTGGGTTCACTTTAAAAAAGAATCAAATGTGTGAAACCGGCTCATTATTTTTTGAATGGGATGCTACAAGTTTTTAGAGATAATGTTCATTCTAGGAAAATTATTTTAAATCAATCTTTCTTTAGAGATCTCAACTGGTTTTACACTTTTCTAAGTACGTATAATGGTGTTATATATTTTATATAACAGTATAAAATATTACAAATATTACAGTATATTACAAATACTGGTTTTAGGGATACAATATATCTCAATGCTGCCGTACAGGTCTTGCAGGTGCATATCAGTCTATAGTGTATACACTCCTAATCCCTTTAAATTACCAGAATTATTCTATTGCCTACTTTTACAAATTTTAAACATTGTTGTGGCCTATAAAATTTGGACTGAAACTTAAATAAAAATATTAGCATTTTTGTGATAATAGGGTTGTAGTGGATGTGTTACTGAATGGCACTGCTTTATACTATATAACACCTAAATGTTACACATAATGCTGGAAATAGTAATGCATTAGCGAAACTCTTGTTCAGATGCACTAGTACTCAGGCAGAATAAGCTAAATTGAACACTTTATGTCCACATGGGTCCCTGTTCTCTTAGACCTGACACTATTGAATCATGTTATATAGTTTATGACATTGTAATTCATTATGCAAATATACTGCACTTGTTCTGAAGCAGCCCAGCTGGCCACTTATGTAACCAAATTGAAACATGGCTTCTGTCCCTCCCCATACAGACAGTATCAAAGAATGTGGAAGGATTTCATTGATTTTCGAGTGGCACTGGGCAGCTCACCTATCAGGTGACTCCTTAGGTGTTGCTAGATTACTTTACTAGATTACATTACTACAGTTTTTAGCAAATTGTCAAATGTCTGAGTCCAACATCAGTAACAAGTTTACAGCTCTTATTAGAGTGCCCTACATATTATTCATAGCTTACCTACCATACCATACCATACAGAGATAATAGAATTCCATTGCTTCTTAAACCACTCAAGTAGAATAGGCAATTTGATCCAGAAGATTGCTTCAGTGATTACTACTGACACTTTCCTTGATATAATTAAAGGTTGTGATGCTCTAGAACAACTTTAGTATTTAAAGCGTTGTATCTATTTTTGTATTGTCAAATGTATTATCCCATTCAACCAAGAAATATGATCACACTAGACATATATCTTGTGCCGATCTTATCTTCTCTCACCATGGAGATACTTGATCATAAAATGGTCAAAAAACCATACAAGACAGAAGAAAAACACAGACAATAGCCGTTCTTTCACTTGGCCGGTCTGACATTTACCCTATTGTTGACTTGAGAAAAGTACTGCACACTTATCCATGATCCGACAATGACCCCTTATTTGTAATAAAGAAACAAACAACAATTGTGGGTCATTACAGACTCAATGGCTAGAAGAACTTAAAAATAGCTTCACATATTTTGCATCTCAAACACCCGATTATTTTCCATGCTTTTAGAAGAACAGCTTCTACATGGGTTTTTCACCACGCTGTTCCCCTGGAGCATATAAAAGCCCATCCGACTTGGAAGTCAGATGCAGTCTGGTGGAATTTAAAGGCTATTCCATCATCCCTTCCCCTGTTTCCACCACTTTAAGCAATATTTGCACCTCTAGTTAGGGCTCTGGGTGTCACAAACTTATATCATTTCACATATATCCAAGGAACCTATTTATTTGCACTATCTTTAATTCATTTATTCAATGATTGCAATTACATTTCTATATTGATATCTTTGACCTTGAGCTTTTTAATCAGGCTTATACTTAAACTTTTTGGAACATACTTACTAGCCTTCTCTCATATACTGCCTTACAGTTTATCGTTTCGCTACAAACGCTACAAATTCAGTGTGAATTATTAATTTGTGAATTATTATTAAGTGGCACAAACAATTACTCTCATTCACTAATTAACTTTACTGTCTACACGAAGACTTTTTAGTTGTCTTTTTGCAAGTCATTATACACATTGTCCGTGAAATGTATGTACTGTATTTTGTATGTTCCACCTTCCTGGTTGGTATTCGTGTCTCTGGCCCATCTGAATCTTCTTTTTCCTTGGCTCTTTTTGGTTTATCTGTACCCTCCTTGTCATTTTTCCCAGACAATCAGTTGTGAATCTGGCATTCACCCATGTGTTCACGGGATTGCTCATACATTTTTGGCATTTCAAGGACACAGGTGTAGGGTCTCAAACTCTTCCAGGAATGCCAGGAATGAAACATGGCTTAAGACAGATGACACCGATAGTTTCATTGCCAGTGTTACTCCTCCAGGTTATAAATGTACCCATGTGACTCATACTATAGGGTGAGGTGGTGGAGTCGCTTTCTTTAATTTGGATGACCTATGTTTCAAGTTTCTGTTTAAACCATGTTTTCATTCATTTGAAAGCATTTCTCTTCAGTAATCAAATAGCAGCCCTTAGGAAGTTATTTTCCATTTCCTTCAAAGACCTCCAAGTGTTCTGAAGGCAAAGTTTCTCAATGACTTTTGGGTTATTTCTTGAAGGGCCAGCACTATCAAGTAACATATTTATTGGGGGATTTAAAGTTTCATCTTAAACAAACAAATCTCTTGGTCCATACAACTTAATGTGCTTAAAAATATAGCTTTGCTCAAATCATAATCCACAGCAATATTCTGGATGTTTTATGTATTACATAATCTTTGGTCCCAGAAGTTTGGTCACAAGTTACAGATGGCCTATCATACCATTTTATAATAAATCTTTCTGTGAAAATTCTTGTTAAAGAGGCTGGTAAATTAAAATGTGTCAGAATTTAAACACTCATAAAATTAATGTCCAAGAGTTGAGGGAAGACATTTTACATTCAGATCTAAGCAGTTGCCCTCATAAAACAGCCAGTCTTTTCAGTCATCAATATTTCACCACTTCACGCAACCTTCTTGATAAGCATCTTGACATACCAAAGCACGCACACACTGGCTTCAAATTTGATATTCTCACTGCCAAACTTTCAATAGGAAGTGTGAGAGAGTATGACATCTTGAAAACACAACCAGGAATCGCAGTAGATATCACAGTAGAGATGTTTTCTTCAAAAACAGGGTGGGGGCAGTGGTCATTTTTCAAGAATTGTTGCTGAAAATGAAGGGAAACCGAAGTCATTGTGAAAAAGTGTGTAACAGATCCTTCATAAGTCCCCCGATAAAATATGACCAAATCATACAAATCGCGTCGACCTGGCAAATATGTTTGGACGTTTCTTTAGTGGAAATTTTTTTCAAAATTAGATCTGGCTTCCAATCATCATCTTCCATCCCAGACATCAGACCCAGTTCTATTCTTTCCGCCGGTATCTGAGGACGATGTACTAGAACTTCCTTTGTCCTCTAAAACTAAAACATGTGACCTTGATATATTTGACACTAGACTCTAGGAATTTTGACTTTAGTATCGCAGATTTGACTAAATGTCTTATTTCTGTTCAGGAGTGGATGAAAGGTTTGATATTGAAACTTAATCATGACAAGACTGAATTTATTATCATCGACAATAAACATACCAGACAGTCACTTCTACCAAAATTTCCTGTTACATTCCTCCAAAGCTCTGTAACTCTAGCAGATGAAGTAAAAACCTAGATTGTACTTTGGACTCAGAAGACACCTTTGACAGTCATGTAGGTAAGAGGTCGGACTTAATCTTGTAGAATACGACCCCTGATCCTAGTAAAACTCTGGATACTATGATGAACAAGAAAAAAGAAGGGCTGAAACCTGGCTGCTTGACGGAGGTCCCTGTCAGTGTTTTTCTAGATTGTCATTTTCTTGTTGTAACTAAACACATTCCACAACTCACCTGCATGTCCCTGGCTGCACAGACTACATTCTGGATTTCTGTCAGGTCAGATGGTGCTACTACCAGCAAGTTATGAATGTTTTGCAGGTCTGCCCAGTTTGTGAAATCTTCAACACTAACTGTGGGCTTGCCTCCCAACTTCCCCTCCAGAGCTACCTTCAGTCTGTCAATCTCTGACATGATCCAATCAAACCTGATAAAATAGAACACATCCAACGGAAGTTTTGAAGAGAAGTCAATGTATATGGTAGTTTATATATTTAAGTGATAACAAGTGATAAGGTTCTCTTTATATTTCAAATATGTAAGAATCCTCTAGACAATATTAAGAATAAAACTACTGTATTTCAATTCCTGTTCATGACACATAAACACGTATGTGATGATAATATTAAATATGAATAAATATAAACAATAAAATCAACAAGACAAGAAAATTTAATATACAGTAGACACAAAAGTGATCAAGCATTCAGTATCACACAACTCAGGCAAGTTTCTGGCTTTTACCGACAAAGCATGAGTCGTTCTAACATTTGTTTGTGTCTGATTTAGAGTCTCATTGATTTGAGAATTTTTTTACATGGGCTATAAAGCTTGGTCGCATAATGATAGCGATCTATAGACAGACACATAAAGTATTTAATGGGAAACGGCACAGACCTGGTAAAAGTACTAGTTTACTGAATTTCATATGCCATTAGCATTTTCAAAAACAGATTCTCATGAGGAGATTGAAAATTAATATACTTTATGTTAACTATATTAAAAACGCACTTAATGTTTGACTGAAAACATTTATTTAACAAACAGTTTTAGATTTCGTGGACACTAACACCAATGTAAACTGATGTACATTTATTATTCAGCATGCACAAATGGGTCAAGTCACGACACTGTGTATATCACTTATGTTTATTTCAAACATCACTGGCTCTTAATAAAATCATGCATACAACAAAATTCTTTATCTTACTTTGAACTGGCAAATTAAAGTCTGTTCCTGCCTGCAATCCCTGTGACTTTGTTCATGAGTTTGCTACAGCTGCAAACGGACAATACCCCAGAGGACAATACCCAGAAAAATATGGCCATTACGACAAAAACCTCGAGTTTACTGCAATCAGAGTGGACAAACCCCCAAGGATGTAATTTTAGAGAAATTATCACACAATAACACATATGGAAAAATGGTTATGCATTAAAATCAGGTTCACCTAGAATTTATATCAAATGAAAGCACCTAATTTCTTCTTTTTTAAAAACAGGTTTGGTTATAAAACATGATTGCAAACCTTTTTCACACATGCCTAATATACTCGGGCAAAATGTATTCAGTTCGAAGAAATCCAAAGAAATTGTGATGTAATTTATAATCTACAAATTACTACTCTGACTATTCAAATCTACTCAGATAGTTTTTTTAATCTCTATGAAAAGAAAGGGGATTTAATAGAAACATCAACTTTCAGTGATCAGGCATTTTCTAAACTTGTAATCATGTTTTATGACCAAACTTGTAAACAGAGAACAAATAAGGCGTTTTATTTGATATAAATTCTCATGTTTCCCTGATTTTATTGTATAATTGATTGTTTAGCAAAAAAATATTTCTTTTAACATGTTTTATCTTATAATAATTGCTCTAGAATTACAACTCTGGGGTTTTGTCCTCCCCTGAAATTAACTCTGGGTTTTTATCCTGGTAGCCATATAGTCAGTATTGTCCTCCTGGGTATTGTCCTCTGGGTTATTGTCCACAATTCTTGTTTAGCATCACATTTGACAGAGGAATGCCTTATTCTGAATGTCCTTTCACCCTTAAAATGCTTTAAATTGATGCCAGGTATGAAATTTCATCCTGGATCTAAACATCCTGTTATTTTCCACTTTTCATTTACTTACTGGTGTTATCAACAACTAGAAAGCCATTGTTTTGACCTAGTGTGAATAAGAACCAGCTGATGAAACAAATATGTTATTGATATACGACTAACATTTCCATATACAACTAGACCTAGTGCATCAAAGGACCGATGCAAATTGTATCAACCAGAAAGAAAATGCACCAAAGCCAAGTAACCATCACTTAACCTTCAAGGAGGGGCACAAGGCCAAATTGAACACATCAGAAGGATCCCCAGTCCATGATTTCCTATTGGTTGGTTCCACACCAGACTTGTAAACAAAGTAATAGAAGTAATAGAAAAGTAATAGATTGGAGTCAACTTCGATGTAATAGTAATAGTAATAGATTGAAATTTTTCAAATGTAATAGTAATAGTAATAGATTGAAATTCTATCTATTACATCTATTACTTTCTATTATTTTTCTATTACAATTTACCCTTTGCTATTTTTCAGAAGGAGGTTGTAGAAAAATGATCACTTAACATGGACTTTAATTCTGTAATGAATTAGTTTTCATATAAATTAATACTTTAAATGGACTTTGATACAATAATGAATTAATTGTCATAAAATCATCACTTTAAATAAACTTCAAAACAATAATGAATTGATTTTGTAGCACTCATAAGTCAAATTCATTTTAAACTTTCATACATACACTTTTCAAATAATCCACTTGTCATCAAAGAATACTAAATATAACACACAAATGTTAAAATAAATAACTTTGAAATATCAAGGGACCTTTAATTGTCCCTCTTTGATTGAATGTTCTAAAACAACTGTCTTTGAGGTGGTATTATTAAAGGCTTAAAGAGGCCAATTTAACCTTTGGAAGGATTAACTAAATGTTCCTGAGTAAGGAGAAATTGTGACACATGAAAGGCAATCACACAGGTCATTATTGTGTATAATAAGGGCAGCATTGTGGCTTGTGTTAGCTGTTTCACTGATTTACATAAAATTACCGGAGTTATTATTTTCAAACATAAATGTCACTCTTGAATCATTTTGAGGTGGGCTCTGCATGCAAAGAATTTGAAAGAAAGGGGTTCTTTGAATGCAGTGTTTTCTTTTGTAAATACTGCTCATCAAGTATTTCTCATAATAATAAGAGTTTTTTCAAATCTAACAACTCATCATAAAGTGAATAAATATGAGAATTGTTTGATAACAGTGTATATTCCCCAGATAATATTTACTGATAATAACATATTATTCAGCATTTAAAAAGCTTGCACGGAATTTGCCAGAAATATACCTCTCATTGCAAAATTTACAGCACTTAAGTGGCTTTGTATAGAATTCTCATAAATTCTCCAAGTAGTCAAGTCATTCTTAAAAAGAATAAATACGGGATCTATTTATTTAATTGTAAATATACCAAGTGATATATTTGTGATATTTTATCCTTGTATGGCATAATCAGAAGCATTTTCAATAAAATTAGATGTATAAAGTATCCTGTCAGTTTTATTTCTGTGTTAAAATTACCTCTCAAGTTTGCGCCAAATTGTAATAGAATGTAATAGAAAGTAATAGATGCCAATGTAATAGTAATAGTAATAGATTTAAAATTTTGAAATGTAATAGTAATAGATTGAATATTTTCAAATGTAATAGTAATAGATTGGCTGTAATAGATTACACGTCTGTTCCACACACCAAAAATGTTTGAGCAATAAGGGAGTTATAAGCACTTTTAAGTTTGGCTGCTCTCATTTGACCTTGAAGGAGGGATCAAGGTCAAATCTGACCGCATAAGAAGTTTCACAGCCCATGATTTCCTATTGGTTGGTTTCACACCCCAAACAATAAAAAGTGAGTTACAGCCACTTTTAACTTTGGTTAACCTCATCTGACCTTGAAAGAGAGGCCCAGGGTCAAATCACAACATCACAAGATTACCAGCCCATTTTGTATTACTTGTATTACTTGTTTTCACATTTCAATAATGTGTAATAATTCCAATAATGATAATAAGTTATTTAAGTTTGGCTGTACTCATTTGACCTTGAAGAAGCGGCACACTGTCAAATCTCACCACATCACAAGATTCCCAGACCATGATTTCCTTAAGGAGGTTTCACACTGCAAACATCCAGGACCAATAATAAGCGAGTTATCAGCACTTTTAAGCTTCTTAATCGTTGTTTGACCTTGAAGGAGGGTGCCAAGGTGAAATCAGACAACATCAGAAGATTCCAAGCCCATGATTTCCCATAGGTTGACCAACTCCGTAGGACCAATAATAAGTAAGTTATAAGCACTTTTAAGTTTGGCTATCCTTGTTTGACCTTGAAAGCTCGAGGTCAAATCTGACCACATGTAAAGATATCTAGCCCCATCTACCATCATGGAAAATTTGCAATAAAATACGTTTCAGTTTCTGATCTTTCGGAACAATTTTGATATAAAACATTTATATGCATACATGCCTGTACAAAGGTATGATAAATTGGCATATAATCTTTAGGAATCTGTACGCTATTTTTTAACATCCAGACTTTAGAAACAATCTTGATTATACACTTTACAATTTGCAAACTAAGATGAAGAAATCATGTAACAATAAAACAGGATGCATTAATGTAAATATTTGGTATACGTAGACGGTGCAGTTTACAATGTAAGAGGACACATATGTACATAGGGAAAAACGAAGTTTATTTTATTTTTTTAAATGTTGCAATAGTGTTTCATAAAGAATCCATGGCAAGTGCAATCAGGATGACTGTTGGTAAATTACCAACACTGAAAACATTATAAAGAAATTCAGGGCGAAAGTTCTTTTGAAAAGATATCGTTTATTAAATTAACATTAGTACTATTTTGTTTTAAAATTAAAAGACGGTTTTGATTTTTTTTCTGTATTAAATTTTGGTAATGTTACAATCAAGTTAGCTGAAGACAGATGACAATGAACTACCCAGGTAGGAATTGTAGCTATAGATTATCGTCCTGAATTGGCATTTGCCTGTATCAATTGAATTAATAATTACACAGGTAAAAGAGGCAGGCTTTTAACTGTAGCTATCTGTACTGTTCATAAGACAGTACAGTTTGTAAAGCATAAATCTAAGAAAAAGGTTTAAGTGAAAACTGTAAAGTTAAGTATTCTGATCTTTAAACTGTGACAGCTGTATTTTATCGTTTTTTACTTTTTTGTCTGATGTTGGAAATGACATCTCTCTGAGTATATATTCCAGCTGATCCTCAATCAGGTTAAGCAACTGATCTTCCAGATCATTGATGCTGGAAATACCTCCAAGCAAGTCAAGCAGGTCAGTGTGGAAGGCTGTATATGTTGTACTTGTTTCATCATTTTTTTTTTTGATAATCAAACGTGCAATGTAATTTGTTGCGGTTTGGTTTGACCCATATTTTTGGCATTGGTTTTCAGTGATTTTTGTTTTGCATGTTGTACATGCAGGGTAGCTGGTGATACTCTGAATTGCCTCTAAAACTCCATTTTCCGTGGGAGAGAAGTCTGTGCTCACTATGACATTGGTTTCTTCAGTTTGGGGTATGAGTCATCGTCATCTGAATGAACCTTGAAGATACACATGAACAGAAATACTGGCATCAACTGGCATCTGAGAAGTTGGTATTATGGAAAGCTGGGTTGTCCTAAATTTATGGAGATCTAAAGTACTAACATATATTGTTTGGTATGGAACTTTACAAGATATGACATTTTCAATAGCAAGTGCAAATAAGTGCCTGTGTAGCTTTTCATTTTGATTGGTAAAGTAGACATGAGAATAAGCTGGAATTTTTTAATTTCCACAACAGCTGCCGTATAGTTGTGGGTTGCTTTTGTCATAAACCATTTTATGGGTTTTTTTCTGAGGTCTTTTCAAAGGAGGGCTTTTTTCTAGGACCCCCTCTTATGTCTACATGATTTGTGTATCAACCATAATACATACATTTATGTAACTAAGACACACACAATATAAACTGAAATAGGGAAATGATTTTTTTTCTGAAATTTGATGCATCATGTCTGTAATACCTTTAGCATATATTACAGAGTGTGATCATTACACAGTGTAGATTGATATGCAGACTATATTATCTGGGTACAGACACAAGGTATCTAGACACAAAGTATTGACCTAAAATGACTAGGACAAAAAGTATCTGAAGAAAAGGTATTCATACTAGGACAAAAAGTATTTTTTTTTTTATTTTGACATTTATTGTTATATAGCACATATATTATTCATTACATTTTTGTTGAATGTATAGCATAGAAAAAAAGTATTTCATATTTGTATATTTCAAAACATTTATTGTTAATTGACACATTCATTAGTCGCTGTACATTTACTCTTGTATAGGTGCATGCATTAACTTATGATTACAAATACAGTTAGTTTAAAAATTATAACATATTTTTTTAGTATCTTTAGAAAACTATTGCATACTTTTTATATCATTATTGCCTTTAGTAGTTAATACATATGTGAACGGTGAATAGTGGATCTTTAATTTATGCACAGGCTTTTATTTAAACTTTACTTTATAGCTTCCCTACTTAATATATCTGGGCAGTTCATACCTGTAGTCTATGTTCAGGCCAGTCCTGTGGATGGGGAAAGGAAACAACTCTGTTAAACTGACTTGGCTTTATTTATTAGTATTGTTACACATTAAAACTTGTTAATAAACAATGTTACTGCTACTAATAGATTATTTCTTTTTTAGTTACTACCATCAATTAGCTTTAACACTTTATTTACATAGTTCCTGATTAAGTTTTCAAGTACATAAGACTATATCACTGTTAAGGAACCACAATGCATTAAGAGTTATTTAAGAACATTTCTTATGCCTGTTAACCTGTTGCATTGTTACATACTGATTACTTCTTGTACATATAACCTGACATTGCAGTTCAAGGTCAAACCCAGTAAGTTTACTTTCATTATAAAACTACACAACCCAAGGTACTGGTCAAAATCTAGATAATTCATCAACTAGCTATGCCAATAGTACCATCTGGTTGGCTATCACAATGTTATACAACTTGACCTTGCAATGACCTAATGATCAAATTATAACTTTCTTTTGATGCACAATTAAGAAGGTTAGAAGACAGAGGACCGAGAGGAGCAACATCTTCAATTTATAATCAGTTTCCTTTTGATGCCAAATTATAAAAGGCAATGAAGCCACATAATTCCATAATTCAAAACAATACTTGGATACCTAATTTATTGAGTGATTTAATATATTAAACTCAAACTGTATTGAAATGTAAATAAATAGCAGAACTACACCCCATTTTAGGAGAGAGGTAGGACAAAGCGTCCGTCCTCTGCATAGTAATTGTTTTTACATTTGAAATTAGCCTCTCTTATGTCACCTTTTACAGTGCCCAAAAGCATTTTTGTACCTTAATAAGGTGTACTCTGTTAAGTTATGTTAAGGCACCTTAATCTGTTCAAATTGTAATTCACAGTGTCTCTAATTCACTGCTAACAGCCATCAGCACATTTAAAAAGATGTGTGAAAATGTGATTAAGGAATACTTAGGTGAATTTAGTTTATTTTTTTGGTTTGTTATTGCATCATTGCAACTGTTTCCTGATTACAAAATTTGTTTAGAACGTATATTTTTTTAAAATTTATTTATTACAAAGGAAGCGTGCACAAGTTTTATAAGTTATTTTATTTATATCAAAAAAGGGTGTATGTGGTGTGTCTACTCAGTTGAGAATGAATTGTTTGAAAGCTGAGAACAAATCAATTGATGGGCAGTGTGTCAGGGTAATTACAAATTGCAACTTAGTGCTTCTTTCATTATCTGTTCTCAGTATAAATCAAATGATGGATAAAGAGTGATATAGTATTTGCAAATTACAATTATTTCTGTTACCTGTTTCATTTATTGATATGAAAGGAAGGCTGCATCTGAATGAAATAGTGCTAAAATTGAATCATCATGTTGGCTGATGTTAGCCTGTAATGTATTGAAGTTGTATAATCAGTTGTTCTTAACCTAATAAAGTTTCTTGAAAAAGCTGTATTATGTTGTTAGTATTTTAAATAAAACAGTTAATTAAAAAATGATGGGCTTAAAGTTTGTTGAAAAGGTTGTATTATGTTCTCAGCATTTTAAATAAAACACTAAATTTAAAAAATGATAGGCAATTTTCCTACCCATCACTTTAGCTGATGGGCAATGTTCCTGTTGAGCTTTTTCCTGATAGGATTCGCTTGATGGGCATTTTTCCTGATGGGCTTTTTTCCATACACAATGACTTATGAGGCTACACATTTTACATACACTTAAACTGGCTGGTCAATACACTGAACATTCATCGTACATGTTTCAGATGTAAAGAAAGATTAAATAAATTAAGAAAACTAGACAAAAGGTTTTTGTACACAAAAACTGAATTTCCTGACAGTTTGTAATTTTATATCAAATGTTAAAGGACCGATGTGAAAAGGTAAATGTTATTGGCTGCAGAGAAATTCTCCTAAAGGATCATGTTAGGGTCACAAAAGTGACCTAATATTGAGAGTGCAAGTGAAAGTAGAAAAACAACAAATCTCAAAATAGCTATTCGTCAGCTATGCAATGAGGTACTGGTCTGGAATTTACTATGTGAAAGCTGACCCCAAACAAGATGAAAAACATATTAAACAAAATGCTGTAAATGTAATAGTTTTCAAGCTACAAGTTATTCACTCAACAGCGGGAATATGAAAGTAACTGCAATTTTACTATGAAATAGCTGACCCAAAAGGTGAATAAGATGTTTCAACAAAATACTCTAAAGGCAATAGTTTTCAAGTTACAAGTGATTTACTCAAATGTAAAAATATCATAGTAACTATTGCTCAGCCATGCAATCAGCTACAGATCTGCAATTTTACAATGTTATAGCTGGCCAAAACTAGGTGAACAACATACAAACAAAAATACTATAAACGTAAAAATTTTCAAATTACAAGTGATTTACTCAAAAGTGAGAATCTCAAAGCTATTACACAGCTATGCAATGAGTTGCAGGTATGCAACTTTACGGTTACAGAGGATCTAACAGTAGGTGAAAAACTTATTTTAACAAAAGACTCTAAATGCAATAGTTTTTAAGTTAAAAGTGATAAACTCAACAGTGAAAACCTCAAAGTTGATATTGCTCAGCTATGCAATAAGGTACCAGTAAGCAATTTTACTATGTTACAGCTGACTCAAAAGTAGTTGGATATCAGATTTCAACAAAATACTCTAAATGCAATAGTTTTCAAGTTACAACTGATTTACTCAACAGGGAGAACCTCAAAGTAGCTATTTTTCAGCTATGCAATGAGCTACAGATCTTCAATTTTACTATGTTAAAGCTGATCCAAGAGTAGTGACTATTTATTATTTAGTTGGGGTTTTACGTTGCTTTCAACACTGCCTTTCATGGCAGGTAGTTTTGTAGGCAGAGGAAACCAGTACATACAGTTGGTCAAGTTTCTGTACTGTAAACTGCCCACCATTGGTAAGCCACTACCAACTTTCCCACATACAGTCCCCGGTTTGAACCGCGGACCACAGAGGTGGGAGGCGAAGTTGTTTCCACTGTGCCACCGTGGCCCGCTAAGTAGGTGAATAACATACTTTAACAAAATACTCTAGATACAATACTTTTCAAGTTACAAGCAAATTTTTCAGTTTGGACTACTGAAAAGTCCAAAAGTATCTATTACTCAGTTAGCCATTGGGATAGACTCCCAATTTACTCACCATGTTGTAGCTAAGGAAAAAGTAGCTGAACATATTTCAATGAAATGCTGTAAATGCAATAGTTTTTATGTTATAAGTGATTTACTGCATGAATTCATGAATTTTAATGCATAAAAAAGAACTGTAACAATTCATAAAAAATAATTAAGAAAGACCCAGGCCTGATTCACACAGGGGAATCTACTAGTAGTCTAGTACCTATATGCAAGATAGGATAAATAGGATAATTGCTGAGAAAAACTGTGATTAAGTGTTGAAACTTTCACACTTTGGGTGTGGGTTCCTCTAAAAGTTCTGGGAAAGAGATGAATGGAGCGATCTGCACACGTTGAACAATTTATCATCCTCTATAGATAAGGTAAGCATGTCTCTTGGCCTTGTATTTTTGGAGAAGTTGTTCATCCAGACATGGATGCGTATGTAGACACCGCACAGTGATGTCATAATGTTACCTGACTGACAAGTCAGCTGACATAAAAACCAAGAAACCATAATTTTTGGCATTACCAATCATCATAACGGCTCAGATGGGCCACTTAATGACCAATAATAAGATTTACATGACAAACTTGTTATAAGGCGAATAGAGGAATATTTAAATGGTTTTTGTCATTCTAAAATTATAGTCATTATTTTACACAAACATTATTGAATAATTGAAACTATATGGACAATTTAGCATGTAAGGAGGAAAACATGTTGTGGAGGCATAATATTAAATAAATTTTCATTTTTATTTTAACATCATTTTCAGCACATTGTTTAAGTCCCATCATGATTGGCATATTTTGATAGAGTGAAGCAGTGCAGGCCCAGCAGGCACATGCCTTGAAATGTCGTTGATTTAGAGTTGAAAACAGGTCCTGACGTTGAAATGCACATTATCAACTACTAAATCTAAGTTAGTTTTCTGACATGAAAAAGTAGTGATATTTTGACCAGAAATCATGGTGATTTTTGGTTGAAAAATTGACACTGACACAATTTCAACACTATTTCAAAGCACGATTTCTGACTGGAAAAAGTAGTGATACTTCACAAAAAATCACCACTAAATCAAGTTAGGTTTTTCGACATAAAATCTTAGTCATGTTATTGAACAGAAAACAGGTTGAATATTAGGAAATGAATGACTAGTGATCGTTGATTGAAAATTCTTTTTCTAGGGGGTGATATATTGATTAAGTCTAACTTTTTGAAAGAATTATTATTGCAATAGTTTTTTAATTTGTAGGTATTTGTAAAGCAAAGACTAATTTTTAAAGATTATAAAGATGATAATGATTATGTACTTGTAGCTTTTGTACTTGCATGTACTTGTAGCTTTTATCCATTCTCCTTAGTAATTTATAGCAACAACAAAACTGATGCACCCAAATATAATTTTTATAATTTATAATTATATTTTGATTAATGCAATTCTTGATAATTAAAAAAAAACATTTTGAAGTCAAACTTATCTTAAATAAAAAAAGATAAATTCAAATTATTCATCAAAACTTAGTAATTTGAATTTGTTTCTCCCATACACAAATAACTAATTTTTAGTTTGCAAGTTTACACTGAAAACTTCTCTATACAGAGAACCTAAGCTATAACATTTTATCACACAACAGTGAGGTTGGGGGGGTCCTGCTTTTTCTTATCTGTACCCTGCTAGACAGAACATTAGGCCTGTGACTAAAAGTAATTAGATAACACAGCAGGGGTGGAGGTGGGAGTTTACCCCTAGTCAATTGCATGCATGGTGTTTACTTCCTTAGGTCTGTTTTTTGTGGTCAGAACTGATAACTAATTAAGGTGGGCAGTAATGGGTGGAGTTCTACAAATGTGGCTTTTCTTGTGTTTTTTTTCAGTATATATGACAAAGTTGTATGAGACACAAGTATCTGAACTTAGCATTGTGGCTTTGCTACATGATTATAGCTTCTTTATAATTACAATATAATTATAGCCAAATTAATAAAAGCAAGAAAATTGAAGTGTTATAATGTCACTCAAGTAAATGTTCACAATAGATATTGTAGATATTGAGCCTCTGATGAGAAAGTTCAATAAAATATAGCTTTCAAAACATAATACCTATAGTTTAAAAGATATTGTGTCAGGCACTTCTACAATATCTATTGTGAACATTTACTTGAGTGACATTATAACACTTCAATTTTCTTGCTGTTATTTTATTTCTTAATCATGAGTGTGATATCTGAAAGTGTTAGCCAGTCTACCCTGGTTTCTGCCGTATCTAATTGGAACATACAGAGTGACGGATTAGATATCAGAGCTGCAGACACACCTATGCCAAGAGAGAGAATCTCTGAGGAGACAATGCAACTCCTTAGTGAAGCTAGAGCCAAGCTCACAGATAATCCAGCTCCTGCTCAACCCAACCCTCTAATCACTAAAATAAGTGAAATTACCTGTAACATCAGTGGAGATAAATACCAACCTAAAAACCTCCCAAAACTAATCTCATGTGAACTCAGTGATATTGTATATTTAATCACATGCAAAAAATGTGGTAAATATTATGTTGGAGAAACAGGGAGGGCGTTCAGACAGAGAATATATGAACACAGACTCTCAGTAAACAAACCTAAGGATAATAGAGTGACACCAGTTTCCAAACATTTCACTGGAAAAAGTCACTCTATTAAGGATATGCAGTTCTCAATCCTAGAGTGGTGCACTCCCTAATACAACACACCATCAACAGCCCACAGAAGAAGGCGTGAGCAGTGGTGGATGTGGAATATTGGAGCTGTCCACCCAACAGGCATAAATCAATTCATTTGAATATTATGCATTTCTGGTCTTTTATTCACGCTCATGGAGACCAAAACCCCCCTTTGTTTGCCAAATTAATAAAACATTTAAAAGAAACTGATGGGATAAAATACTGAAGATATAAATAATGTCACAGTTGTTTGTTATTTACAAAGAAAAAAAATTATTTTAAAATTTCACAAAAAGAATTTCAATTGAAGACTCTGAATAATACCGGTCCTATTAATAACATAAAATGGATATCTAGTTGGAAAATATGGATTTACATATCTTGAGCAATTATATTTGAAAGCTGATGCAAAATTATGTGTTATTACAATGTCGTCAGAAATAGAATATTGAATATACAATGATTCATGAAAACATGTCATCTTGGAAAGAATTAATTACTTTGAAGATGTATCCAAATTGTAAAATATGCATATGGATAGTTATTGTATAATATTATTAAGAAGCTATAATTATGACACGCAAGCTACAATGATTCAAATAAAGAAGACAGTGTAAACAACCTGATTTCACCCATTGAATTCAACCCTATTTCATACATTGGATTCAACCAAAAACAGTTTGCAAAATCTACACGTATTTCAACCAGATTTCACCCATTGAATTCAACCTGATTTCACCAATTGAATTCAATCTGATTTCACTGGTTGGATCCAACCAAAAACGGTTTGCAAAATCTACACGTATTTCAACCAGATTTCACCCACTGAATTCAACCTGATTTCACCGATTGAATTCAACCTGATTTCACTGGTTGGATGCAACCAAAAACAGTTTGCAAAATCTACACGTATTTCAACCAGATTTCACCCACTGGATTCAACCTGATTTCAACGTTGGTTTCAACATGATTTTACCGGTTGGATCCAACTAAAAACGGTTTGCAAAATCTACATGTATTTCAACCAGATTTCTACGTTGGATTCAACCAGATTTCAAAGTTGCGTGCCTGCTGGGGGGTAAATTATGGGATGTAAAATTTGTCATTAGATTAGGTTAGGGTAGTTGGTCAAGAAAACTGCAATATAAAGCACCAGCAATTTACCTTACTTATTTCAAAACAGTTCTACACCTTGACCAGCTTAGTTTGTATACAAATGTATATCCTTTCACAACTACGCACAAGGTGTTTTTATAAAGTGGGATAAAATATAACCTGACTCAGATGTTAGCATATTTCAATCTATTTCACTTATGCTATGCATAAGCTTTAAAATAAAGCAAGTATAACATTGTAGGTCATTGCTTTCACCTCTTTTCAAGAAATGCTTAATTACAAAATTAACTGAAAGCTGTGTTATCTGTATGTAATATCAATACTACATGATGCTATTTTTACAATGTACTGTTGCAGAGTACAGGAAATCAAAGAAATACAATGCAATGTAGATTATTGTATGGACTTGTTAAATAGTTTTTATATTCATCTTTGGCACAACTATCACCAATATTCCTTCAGAGGATGATACAAACTGGTCTAATATTAAAAATGTAATCCATAGATTTTCAATTGAAACCATCTGGGAGCCTGAACAAGGCTGCATGTTTTTTTCATCTTTGAAATTTACAACAGTTTTTTTTTCCAAATTCCCATTTGGTGAATGTGAAGAAAAAGAATCTAACCTTAAGGTGGCATGACTCTGTATATTTTTACAAAAATTAATTTGTCCATGTCATTGTTTACCTTTATATGATTATAAAGTCCTTTTTATTAAAATAAAAGGAAGAAAATACAGCAATATATAATGTTGTCCTACCGTGTCGGAAAAACAAGCTATTTAACTTCACTCAAAAACAAGGGGTTCCAAACTAAATTCACTTGTCAGAGATGTGAATGCCAACTGTGAAATATTTCAAAAACACAAACTAAAACAATGTTAATGCGATTGTAAGATGTATCAGTAGAATAAGATGTGATTTGTCTTTAGCCATTTACACAGAAGATATCACTAGTCAGATTTAAATTTCTGGCACAATTTATCAGTAGGTAAATACCTATAATAGGTGTTGATACCAGGGAACTAAAGATTTGCTTCACACACACATTTATTGAATGTGGTTTAACTGTAAATACATAAAATATAAAGAATGACGTAATATGGCACAACTTATTTCATTTTGACATTTAAGACATCAAAATGGAATTATCAATCATACCAAATTTAAAATTAAACATATCTGTAAAATGCTTAATGCTTTTGTGTAACCTTCATGTAGTACTTAATAACCTCTTATAATTACACAGAAGTACATTAGTAGTATAAGGACAACGACAAACTTATATTCCTCCTCATTTTTGAGCGATTTGATTGGTCGAGAGAGGTCACATGACGTCACGTTGCGCATGCGCGCGTTAGATTTTATTCCGCGCATGCACGTGCTAAATTTTTATCCGCGCATGCGCGCAGTAGATATTATCCGGCGCATGCGCACGCTAATTTTTAGGCAAAGAGGCTGTAGTTTGGGTTTTCGGTCATATCTCTGCAAATATTGGGCGGATTTTTAAAAGTAAGATATCGCTGGATTCATCTTAAAGAGATCTTTCCAACCATATAAATATTGTTAGGGTTTTCTTTTTAGGAAATGTAACAAGTCTAAACACAGCACAAAACACATTCAAACTATTCTACCCATAATTTGCAAACTATGTAAATATATATAACACATACATAACTACTGTTTTATTTTAAAGAGAAAGTCATATTTCCTCCTCATTTTTAAGCAATCTGATTGGTCGAGAGGGGTTATGTGACTTAATGATCACCATGGCAATGGAAGTGATGTTATCATGCACATGTGCATGCTAGATTGTATCTCACACATCATTCACACAGATTTTTTTCCACGCATGTGCAGTCCTCCTAATTTAATGGAAGTGACGTCTTTTTCAGTTACAGCGCACCTTTTATGGAAGCAGTAGAAAAATTGCAAGTGTTTTCACCACCCATACCAAGCAACAAGTGTTGATGTGGAAAATCCCATGTTCATTGATTCAGTGATTGAGGAAAATAAAACATACAAATATGTATGTTTTTGTAACATTCATGCACATTGTATGTTTGTTTGTTTCACATAGATCCGTCTCCTGAAAGATATCTTGTCAAGATCATCTGTAAGATACTGATTTTAGCCTGTGTGACATAAAAGATGATGAAGAAAAGAGCAGTCATCTGTGCCTGTATTGTAAACTTAACAAGAAATCACGTTTTAAAAGACGTTTGGTTAACTTTGCTATCGTCTTCTCTGGGCTACATTCTACCAAATCCCAGTGTAAAAAGCAGGAATGAACTCAAAGATTGAAGCATGGATGGACACTATTTATTTTGATCCAGCACACCCAGTCAGTTTTTCTGGGCCGCAGAAACTCTATCACTTTGTGAGAAAAGTATACCCTTCACTTTCATTAAAGGATGTTCAGTCCTGGTTAAGTGGGAAAGAAGCTTATAGCGTACACAAACCTGTGAGAAGACGTATTAAAAGGAACAGTGTGATTGTAAAAGAAATCAATCAACAATGGGATGTGGACTTGATGGATATGGCAAGAATTGCTAGTGATAACGATGGCGTTCACTTTGTCCTTCTCTGCATCAATATTTTTTCTCATTACGTATGGACCTATCCGCTAAAAAATAAATCTGGAGAGGAAGTGAGCAAAGCTTTTATTTCTATCTTTCAAGACAGCGTACCAAAACGTATCCGTTCTGATAAAGGCACAGAGTTTATAGGACAGAAAGTTCAGAGGGTGTTTAAAAACTTTGAGGTGCATCACTTTGTGACTCAGAATGAGGTGTAGGCGAATTATGCAGAGAGAGCCACCAAAACCATCAAGGGGAGAATTTACAAGTTTTTTACACACAAACAAACACACCGCTACATAGATATTTTGCAAGATGTTACTGGTGCCTATAACAACAGTGTCCACAGATCCATTGGCATGGCTCTGCAAAAGTGACAGAAAAAAACCTTACCACACTTCATGAAGCCACCAAAACATTCATTGAGAAAAAAGAAGAAATACAAATTTGAGATTGGTGACTATGTGAGGATTTCACACACAAAAAAGGCTTTCAGCAGAGAATACGATCAACGGTGGACAGGGAAACTATTTAAAGTTGTGGAACGATGTTGGAAACAAGAGCATCCCACCTACACCTTGCATGATTATGCTGGTGATACATTGGAAGGAACATTTTATGAAGAAGAGTTACAGAAGGTTATTCCTAACAAATTTTATAGAGTGGAAAAAGTGTTAAAGCGTCGTCACAGACGTGGTCACCCCAAAGAAGTCTTAGTGCGATGGTTGCACTGGCCACCAAAGTACGACAGTTGGATTCCAGAAAGTCACCTGCAAGATTATAAAAGTCTCGTCGCCTAAGTCATCTTCACCATTAACTCATGGCGGTAGAAGAGTGAACATGTCTCTGCAGAAATATAGACATGTCTTAAAAGCTTTATCTGAGGGAGATAAAACCACCACCATCATTGTGCTAAAAGGAGCCGACAAACACCTGTTGACCTGTTTATCTGAGTGTGCCCACAACATCTTACAGGGAAATGTCCCGCTCGGTGTGATACAGAAGAGAAAGTTGAAAAAATACAAGAAAGAATTAAAACTGCTCAGAAAAAAGAGTAGCAAGGAGAAAGACAAGAAGAAGGCATTGCAAAAAGGAGGTTTCTTACCAGCATTGTTAGCACCCATTCTCACGTCAGTTGTTGCACCTCTAGTGTCAAAAATATTAAAATGAGTCGATATATTGAAAAAATTGTGATTCCCAAGTCTTCCCTTCAGTGTCATCAACATCCCAGCGAGAGAGGAGTCCCCGGTATTGCAAAAAATATAAAGACTGAGATGAATGAAGTCTTGGAGAACCCCGTCTTAAAACAAGAAAAAATGAAAGTCTACAACCAATCTCTAGACCGTCTCCTCACCTATGATCAACAACTCCCCAAACCAAGATTATCAACCATAGTCCCACCTCATCCACCACCACCACCACAGCAACAAGAGTCCCAGATGGATGCTTTGGTGGCAGAAGAAGAAGAAGACATAAGTTCGTCATTACTCCTGATTCTTAAGACAAAAGGGAGTGCTCTGTTAAGAAAATTGAAGACCTCATTAGAATGGAACAATAGGGGTGAAATTTCATCTGAGCATGGCAAGCCTATTCCAGGGACAAACATCTCAGATTTGATTCATACTGCGGTTTGTGTGCATAGAAAACCAAAACGCTGGCCAAAAGGATGGACCTATTTTCTTCAAAGAATGGAAGAAGCCAATGTCCCACAGATATTACTAGGGTCAGGACCCCAATTTAAAGTTGAACAGGACACGGATGAGGAGGGTGATGACGATGATGTTGGTGAAGAGAAAATCAAAGACGATTGGAGTGGACAGTGGGACAGACTATAAAAAGGGTGACACTCTCCTCTTAATCATCAGTGTCAAACCAGAGGTTGAATCATGAGCTTCTATATCACACTATCGAGTAATTCCAGTCTGAAAGACTTTCCAAAAAACACCCCTGGAGAATTTACTGTTCCTCTACCCCACCCTATTCACCTTCCAGTGGGAGAGGGGTGGGAGGTGGGCATGGCAGAAATTCAGTACACAAAATCAAGGTTTAACATCCCGGAGGAGCAGGTCATCAAAGTGGGGCCAATAGAAGTGGAAATATCTGAAGGATTCTATCCTACATTAGAAGTATTGACTACAGAGCTCAACTTCCAACTCAAGAAATTTGAAGAGAAGATGCGAGCTAAAGATCAAGGAAATTCACCCTGAAGACAGTGTGACTCTATCTCCATTTTTGAGTGATATGCTTGGATTTCAGAAAACTGGTCCATATGAGATAGGCGAATACAAATCAACCTATCCTGCAGACATCATGAGTGGTCTTTACAACCTTTTTGTGTATTGCGACATTGTTCAACCCAATCTCGTAGGACATACTAAAGTACCCCTGTTGAGGATGGTGCCAGTGGAAGAGGGACATATCATCACTAAGAGTTATAACAACATTTTCTATCACCCTCTCTCTAGAGAAATCATTCACTCCATCCAAGTGCATATAAAGAGCGACACAAACAAAATGGTTCCATTTAACACTGTGAAGTCCATCGTGAGACTTCACTTTAGAAGACGTCAAAAATGAGAAAAGAAAAATACTGTTGCGACGAAGCCACAAAAAGGCAATACATGACTATTACAAAGAGCAAGCCGGACACGGGTTGCCAAGATTTCAGGGGACACGCTTTCAAAGAGGGCACGGACTTGGTGGAATGTTTAAAGGATTGTTGCGTTTGGCCACACCTCTGCTTAAGAAAGGAGCTGTCGAGCTTGGGAAAACGGCTCTGAGGACGGGGTTGAGTGCACTGGAGGGGAATAAAAGACCACCGCATCCAAGAAAACGTGCCAGTTCCAGTTCAGTCATCAAACGAACAACATCTCACAAGAGACCAAAGAAGGATATTTTCTAGTTTTCAACAATACTTCCAAAAAAAGCATGGCACTCATTCACCCTTTGTCATCAGATTGCGTTAAAAATGAGCTGGACCTTTTTTCTGTTCCATCTACACAAACCAGCATTGAAGAGGGGAGGTGGTTGGAAATGGGTCCTATTACTCCAGTTGGTAATGATTCAGACACGATTGAATTTAACATCCCTGCCTCTGTATGTGAGTACATAGATCTGAGCAGCTGTTATATACGAGTGAAAGCCAAAGTGGTGAAAACTAGTGGAGATACACTGACTGGACCACCCACTGTAAATGACGACCCTCCAGCTGACAATGTGGCCCCCCACAAACCTTTTTCTGCATGCTCTATTCAGTCAAGTAGATTTTTCCATGAAAAACACAGTGGTAACGACCTCAAACAACACCTACCCCTACAAAGCCTACATCGAAACTCTGCTGAGTTTTGGAGAAGATGCCAAAGACAGTCAACTCACAGCCGCTTTGTGGTATAAAGACGGAGACAATTTTCAGATGGGTGGGGACAATGGGGGATTTGTGAAAAGGAAAGCAATGGCAGCCGTCAGTAGTATGATCGATATGGCTGGGAAGTTGCACGTGGACATGATGTTTCAAGACAGATATATTTTAAATCAAGTGTCCATGAAACTGAGGCTGACCAGAAGTAAAGACGTATTCTGTCTTGACAGCCCTACTGTTGCAGCATTGTTTAAAGTCCAATTACTAGATGTGAAATTTATGTTGAGAAAAGTACAAATCAGCCCTGTGATTCAAGAAGCACCTGCCAAAGCCTTAGAGGTGAGCAATGCTAAATACCCAGTGACCAGAGGCGAGTGTAAAACCATTCTCATCAGTGCTGGTACCAGGAGTGCTACAGAGGAAAACTTATACAATGGGCAACTACCCAAGCACATTGTGGTGGGATTTGTCACAAACAATGCCCTGAATGGCGCTTTTAATGAAAGCCCTTTCCACTTTCAACATTTTGGACTGCAACACATCGGACTCACTGTAGATGGAAAACAGGTCCCCATGAAACCATTAAAGGTCGACTTTGCCAGTGGAGATTTCATCAACTGCTACGTGTCACTATTTACAGGGGTGAACGCCTTCCATCAGGATAAAGGTAATGCTATCAGTCGAGAAGAATATAAGAATGGGTATTCTCTGGTGGCGTTTAATTTAACACCAGACTTAGAAGAAGCAGGATGGTAAACAAATCTCATTAAAAATGGTGTGGTGAGTCTGGAAGTCCACTTTAAGGCAGCCACCACCCAAGCCATCAATATTGTGGTATATGGAGAGTTTGACAACTTGGTTGAAATTGACCATTTCCGAGAAGTGTTGTGTGACTACACTCTTTAAACTGAAATGAACACTTGAGAACTGCGAGATATCTTGTCAGCAACCTCTCCAAGACCATGGAAGGTGGGTGTGTTTGCTAGAGATGAGATCCCTAAACCACCACCAAACAGAAAGTGTTTGTATATCTGCAACACAGACAGCTCTCACAAACCTGGAAGTCACAGGGTTGTTCTCTGCATTAACGGGAAAGGAGAAAGACTGTACTTTGATGCTTATGGACTGCCTCCAATGTACAGTGAATTTAGACAATTTCTCAAAAAATATGTGTACAACGATGTACAATTGCAAGAACCATTTTCCACCGTGTGTGGACATTATTGTGTGCTGTTTGCTCGATATATGTTTGCTGGATACAGTATGGAACAGATTGTTTGGAAACTGGAACCTTATACGGATGCAGACATTGGAAGAATCTTTTTGAGAAAATTAAACACTCTTTAAACACTGTGCCTTAAAATTGTATATGTATATATTGTATATAGTGTTCATAATTAAGTTTTTGTTCAAATAAAAAAAATAGAAAAAGTCTTTTTATATTTTTTTATTTTTTGTGTCTTCATATATTTATATCTATATAAATGGTCACATTCCATCACTCAGGCTCATTTTGCATCTGAATGTCCATGTGTCAAGATGCAGGTGTGTCCTGAGTGCTCCAAGGCCTTTACCAGAAAGGATAGTCTCCAAAGACATATCAAGTCTATTCATGGTTACACAGTAGACAATAGCAATGGTCAAATAGTACTAAAGAATGAAGACTGCACAAGTGAACGCCCGAAAGACCAAGAATTCTATCCAATCCCAAGGGAAGACCAAGATGGTTACACAGTGATAGCTCTGCCAAAAATGATACACCCATTTACTTGTCTGGTGGCTGGCCCTACGGGTTGTGGGAAATCAACATTTTAAAAGAAACTATTAGAACTCAAAGATGACAAGATCTTCAATGCCCCCTCCAAAGTGATATGGTGCTACACGCAGTGGCAGCCTCTTTATGCCTCCATGGAAGGGGTCGACTTTCATCAGGGATTGCCAGAGGTACAAGAGTTAGAATCATGTCTCCTTATTTTAGACGATATGATGAGCCAACTGGGGAGTGAAGTGGCAGAAGTGTTTACCAGAGGTAGTCACCACAGAGATGTGTCCGTGATTGTAGTGATGCAGAATATGTTTTACCAAAGTAAATACCAACGCACCATGAGTTTGAACACCCATTATATGGTGTTGTTTAAAAATCCCAGAGATGCCAGTCAGATTCAACATTTGGCCAGACAGATGTACCCCCAAGATCCATTGTACTTGGTGGATGTCTATGACAGAATTATGTCTCTGAGACCCTACAGTTATCTTTTTATGGACTTGAAACAAGAGACGCCAGAATATTTGAGATTGAGGGCCAACATCTTGAAAGATGAAGAGAGATTTTATTAAAGAAAAGGATATCAAATTGTTTAATTACAATTACCATGGCTATTTCCCAAATAAATGATATAAAACTTAACTATTGTTTTACTGTACAAGTGGTGTGGCACAATATATGTGGTGGTGTTGGTGGTGATGGAATGTGGTGGAATGTGGTGGTGGTGGTGGAATGTGGCGGCGGTGGTGGTGGCGGTGGAATGTGGTGGTGGTGGTGGTGGTGGTGGTGGCGGGGAGAACAAAATAAAGAAAGTTATATCAACAAAATGTATTTTATTTACAATAATATTCAACAACAACATATGTATAACAAAACTTTACAACAAGTTTATGTACAACCATATACATTTTATTTAAAAAACAAATTCAAGTTTATGTACAACTTTTTACAATTTTATTTAAACAATATCCCCACATATTGGCACCAGGATAGTCTTCACTTGTGTCATACTGCTCTAGGGTTTGCCCACAACCCCAAAATGGATGCATGTGTACAAACACAAAATTGAAATCTTTCAAGGCTTGTAAGGCTTGGTCGAAATAATAATCATGCAAACGTCTTTCTTTGATATAAACTGTAGCAATCTCTTCTCTTTCGTTAATCGTGCAATTATCCAAAGTGAGTAAATATTCAAAGATGGAGGGATGAGATTGATCACTGACAGGGGATAAAATATGCTTCTCATCAAAACTAAATGCTTCTTTGGAAGGCCATGGACTTAACACTAAATCTAAGGGTTTGGTATGGATGTTGTCCACCAGTTCATGTTTACAATAAAATTGGCTAAATCTGGTCTTTTCTTGTTCATAGGTAAAAATGGTGTTATTGTGCATCCTGAAGCTTTTATTGGTAGATGTGGATGGAATTCCAGTCTCTAACACTTTTTGGCTGGTGGCAAGAGCATTCTGTAGTTTTTGTTGATACCTTTCAGTGCAGTCTTTTCTTCCCCTTTCGCATCCTTTAGGACGTAGGTTTTGGAACACAAGGCTACCATCACTGTCTCTTCTTTTTCCAACTTAAAAAGCCCAGCTTGTCTCCTGTCATAGGCTTTATGTTTGGCACAACACTCTCTCGGGAACCAAAAAGGATTAGGTTGCACTCGATCTAGGTGACAACTGTGGAATAACTTGTTTTCAAAATCTTGTCGTTTTTCAGGCTTGATCACATCTCTCAGGGTAGGGGCAGAAATAGCAAAGTAGGCCGAATCCGTGTCCATTTCTATGTATTCAAAATCAGACTTGTCAACGTATTCCAGTAAAAAGTCATAATACCATTCTAGCATTTTTAATTAAGCGTATTGTAAGATGGCAAATCCAATCTGAATAGGGAGATTTAAGTTTTGGTGGGATTTCATCAATTCTATTTTCGCATAATCGTCTCCAAGATCTTCTATTTTCTTAAAGGTGGGCAGGTTCACTTTCAGTGCAATATCTCTGTTTCCTTTGACATATTCTACTTTTTGATGTTTTTCCTGGTCCATGATCATGGACCCATAAGCAGAGTTGCCCAGTAATTTCATAGTATCCCCCAAAAGCAAGTGGTCTGGTGAGACGTCTCCTTTGCGTCTGGCTTCGCTGACTTTCTCTCTGAACTCTTTAAAAGAGGCTTGGGGAGAAAACTCGATGACTTGATAGATTTCTGTCACTTCCAAACCGTGGTCTATGTACCATTTGAGCAGTGGGGTCAACAGCAAGATCTTTTTCGCTTTCATGCCTCCTATCAACAATCTCCTAGGCTTGGAGGACATGTTGTATTTGGTGATGTGGTCTTGCATCAGGGAACCCATGGCATTGACTGGCACATCACAAGTACAAAAGATGGGACTCATTTCTTCGAAATAACTTTTCAAATGTTTCGGGACTTGAATATCGACTTCTACCATGCCAAACAATTTTCCATCAACTACATCCTTTAGTATTTGGTCTTGTGTTAACACTTTCTTATGGCTTTGATACTAAGGCGGTAAATATTTATTCAGCGGTAAAGGCTGGTACTGACATTCTTTCATCTTGACTACTTTAAAACCTTGTTCTTTCAAATATGTCTCTTTACCCTGTGTCATCTTTTGCCTCTTGGTCATCAATTTTGGAAATTTTTCCCAGGCCTTGTCAGTGAGTTTACATTTGTGTCCATGGTACCAGCACCCATCAAATTCATACACAGTTTTGTTGACGTGGTCATACCCATCGCATAAATAGGGACCTATGCGGTATTTTTGGCCTGTATTCATTAGGTGTTGAATTTGAACGCCTTTGGATTCAGCCTCTTTGTCCATCCAGGCAAACATGTGCAGATACTTTTTGTTGACTTTGGGTTTGAAGTCTGGACCTTGTCTTCTCACAAAATAACCCCCTGGCATATCTTCTCCTATGGCCCGCAGATACAAAGCATTACAGTCATACCCCACAATATTCTGACACAGTTTGTTTTTTCTGATTCGAGTTTTCCCAGCCTCATGGTATCTGGTAAAAATGATGCTGGGTCCACCCACAATATTTTTCTTGATGGTCTTGTAAAGATCAACATCTTCCAGTCCAAATAAGGAAAAGGTGGGTCTGTCTTGAAATAAAAATTTTCTGGCTACACCCGGGATACTCAACCATTCTTTTAAAAAATCTATTTCAATGTCTTTATAAAACACTTGCATTTTTTCTACTGCTTCCACAAAAGGTTTCACGTCTAAATTGTTATAGTATTCCAAAAAATCTTGAAAGGTTTCCATGCCCTGCCTTTTCCACACTTGTTGCAACATTTCATAATTTTGTACAAGGCCCTCTCCTTCTCCCAGGGTGTTCTTTTGATTTAACGTAGAGTAAAAAGCTTCTGGAGGAGGTAAGTTGGTGGCTTCCAATTTTCTTTCATCATCAAGCCATTCATAAGGGAAATAAAATTTAGATTCTTCTGTCTGATAGGCTTTCAAAAATTTCGCATAACTATAACCAGGAGCCAAATAGTTTGAAATGTCCAGGAACCTAAATTCTGGATTGGCAACGCACATGTATTGATTGTTTTTCTTGACCACAAAATAATCGTTGGTTTCATGCAGCTTTAATGTTTTAGCGAGCTCCATTTTGATGAGGTTGATGTCGTATTTGGCACTATTGAAACCTAACACTGGTACTTCTCGCTTATATTTTTCGAGCTTCTTTTCTAGATCAGCTTCTAAGGATGCATCAAACTTCTCACTGGCCAAGTCATAAATGTAAGCGGCTATCTCCGTCATGTAGTCCACCATGTCCTTTAACAAGACTTTGAGGTCGGGACTCACAAAACAGGTAAGGGAGTCATAGCCAGGTACATTGCTGCAGACACTGACACTGATGGGCTGGTGTTTGGTTTTCCAATGAATGGTTTGCTGGGTTGTATTCACAGGCAAGAGCAGAGATTCAAAATCATACACGATAAACCAGGGGAAAAATGGCTGTTCTCCTGTCCTCTGGTACATTTCTTCAGAAAAACTGCACGGTGGAGTATAGATACCTCCCACATATTGAAGCTTTTTGATTCCTCTGCAATTCTTTTGGTGTTGTTTCCAATTTGCTCTGTGATCAAACAGTTTCTGGCAGTGCTGGCAGGTATATTTCTTGGCATAGCGTTGAAAATCTGTAATGAGGCTCAAATGGTGGTCGTGTAGATTTAATTTTAATTCCTCTTCAAAATGGTTAAAACTTTGATAGATAGGCACCACAGTTCCATTTTCTTGATGCTCATACACATAAATATTATTCTTAAAGTATTGTTCTAAGTCAGGCATTACTTGTAAACTGACTGGGGTGACTTCTCCCATGAATTGTTCCCACTGTCTTAAGGCTTCTTTGGTTTTCTTCAAGTTGGGGTAAACTAAACAACGGAAGAAACATAAGTTGTCTTGATACAGATGCCCCTGAGTGTTTCTATGCATGGTTAACAATCCCTTGCAGTTGACCACGTAATCAGGCAGCTCCCCATTTCCCAGGGGAAATTGTGTGGGGGTAACATCGAATACAATGTTAGTCACCAGAAATGGTTTCCACTGGCTGTTGGGTTTGGAAGCCTGCAAATGTTCCAACACATTCATGTCTCTCAGTCTGTTTTCCACCATGTTCAGTGACTGGCGTGAGCTGATTAAGTGGGGGAGTGCCCACATGGTTTGGTTTGTGTTGGGGGCAAAGTATCTATATTCTCCAGTCTCAATGTTTCTCAGTATAAATCCCAGTGAAATATTGAGTTTAAATGCCGTTGTTTGCTGCTCATAAATGTCTCTAATTCTTTCAATCATTGTGTCTATACCTTCTCTCAATCCATCTGTTGGTACATTATAAAGAATGTGTCTCCCTCTATCCACTCTTTCAGGGGCCAAAATGATACTGTTATTTCCCTCTATCACCTCCCTCAAAGCTGTATCCCCAATATCTGTCCATGGGGCCTGTTGTAGTCCACCTCCGTGCTGTAGGTTTCTATGGTAATGCAGTTGTCGTCTACTAGCAACAAATTTGTCCACAATGTCTGCAGCAATAACCGTGTAACCTCTGAGGCTGACTGTGTGTCTCTAGTCTTGGTCTCTTTTCTGGTGGGGGTTGGCTGCCTCTTAGTTTACAAATCTTTTGATGACGTTGACAATTGTCTTTGCATGAGAAGATCTTGAAGCAAAAAAGGCACTTTCGGTCATCCATCTCTTTAAAATAAACAGTAGTCATGTATGTGTTATATATATGTTTACATAGTTTGCAAATTATGGGTAGGATAGTTTGAATATTGTGAATACATAGAATATCAATGCTGTGTTTAAAGCTGTTATATTTTTATATGGATGGAATGACCTTTTCGAGTGGTAACACTCTCGCCTCCCACCTCTGTGGCCGGGGTTCGATCCCCATCATGGCCGTAAGTGGGAAAGCTGGTAGTTGCTTGCCGTTGGTCGGCAGTTTACAGTACACAACCCTAGCGAACTCTATGTACTGGTTTCCTCTGCCCTTCCAACTACCCGTCGTGATATGACCTGTACAGTGTTGAAAGCGACGTAAAACCCCAAATAAACAAAGAATGACCTTTTCAAGACGAATTCAGCGATATCTTACTTTTAAAAATCTGCCCAATATTTGCAGTGAAGTGGCTCACAAACCGCTTACAAAAAACAGTACTCACCTCTTTGCCTGGCATGAGTGAATAAACATGTAGCATGCGTATGTACGCGAATAAAAATGTAGCATGCGCATGTACGTGCAAAAGATTAGGGAGTACGCATGCGCGTGAAAAAGATTAGGGCAGAGTGCATGCGTGTGCAAAAGATTAGGGGAGAGTTTTAATTTTAGAGTGTGCGCATGCACGGGATAAAATCTAGTATGAGCATGCGCGTGTAAAAAATTGGAAATGAAGTGACATCACTTTTGTTGTTATGGCGACCATGACGACATCACATGACCCCTCTCGACCAATCAGATCACTCAATAGGAATATATAAGTTTTTCTTTAAAGGAGGAAGAATATAAACTTCTATTAATCTAAAACAGTAGTCATGTATGTCTTATATATATGTTTGCAAATTATGGGTAGAATAGTTTGAATATTGTGAATACAATAGCAATGCTGTGTTTAGACTTGTTACATTTCCTAAAAAGCAAACCTTAAGAATCTGTGTATGGTTGGAAAGATCGCTTCAGGACGAATCCAACGATATCTTACTTTTAAAAATCCGCCCCATATTCACAGAGATATGGCCAAAAAACCCAAACTACAGTACTCTCTTTGCCTAAAAATTAGCGTGCGCATGCGTGGGATAATATCTAGTGCGCGCATGCGCGAATAAAAATTTAGCACGCGCATGCGCAACATGACGTCACGTGACCCCTCTCGACCAATCAAATCGCTCAAAAATGAGGAGGAATATAAGTTTGTCGTCTTTATACTACTTACATTCTCACCTTTGCCCATATTATTATTATTATTAAACCTTTATTCACATTTTAATGGTACAATTACTATCATGCTATACATAATTTTCATAACTTGTAACAATATATGATACAACCTTGTTTGACCTTGAAGGAGAGGTCCAAGGTCAAATCTGGCCGCATCAGAAGACTTCCAGCTCATAATTTCCTATAGGTTGGTTTCACATCCTAAACCTTTAGGACCAATAATTAGCAAGTTATAAGCACTTTTAAGTTTGGCTGGTGAAGAGAAAGAAATTTTTTGATGGTGTGTCCTTGATAAAGGTCAAAGTTATGCATGTCAAAAAATTTTCCCACGCCTGGAGAAGATAACTGCCAAATATCATTTGGATAGGCCTAATATCAAGGGAGATATTTAAGGGAGACCATAATGCGGCGGCGGATGACTGAAATCTGAGGGTGAAAACAATAAGCATCTCCTTTTCAAGGGACGCTTAATTAAGCTGTCATGAAACAGTGAGTTAAAGTGTCACATAAGTAGAGGGCTGGACACAATAAATGAAATTGTAGATATTAAGAAAAAGTGAGAAAGGGGGTGGTTGGCAGTAACATTCGCCTGAACATCAAATATTAGAAGATTAGTTTGCTATTAATTATGTGTTTTGTTAAAGTCTTATTCAGGTGTATTGCATTTAGCTTGTTTTTGCATGGAAGAAGATAACTAAAGTAATAATTATTGTAAACAAGGGATGTTTTCAGACAATACAACAAAGTCACATCATTGGATGGTTTGAAATTAGTTCTGTGATATATAACAGTATATATTGCGATATGCAGCATACTTTGTTTTCATATAAAATGTAAATCATATTAGAAAGTATATATATAATGAAATTAGGACATATCACTTGTAGTGGTTTATTGAGAATGATAAAAAGATATATATGTTGTATGTCCACATTTGGCTATTGTAAGATAACAAAGTATAAATTTATTTCAGTTTCAAAAATAGGAAGTATTTGTTTTTGTTACCCATACAAGTCATGTATGATTGTGTCATAAGTAGTGCAATAGCTTAGCAATTGCAATGTAACACATTATCGTGTCCTTTTTTGGAAGTAACACATAAAGAACTCCATTTAAGTCAATGTGATCAAATGAGAAGCTGCCCAGAGAGGCTATTGTTTAAGTTTGTATATTGGGTTATTGCTTATCTGTAGTAGAGGCTAAATTGGCACTATTGTATGCACATTGCAAGTGTATAAGGGTTTAGTATTATGTAATTTTTTGCATAACTGATAGAGTTTACTCACTGCCATCCTTCTATGTACCCAGTAGGTGTAGCTTGTGTAGACATCAGTTTGTGAATGTATATTAGTGGTATCTTTATGAAGGCACACACATAAATGTAGCAGTTTTTGATGAGCAGAAATTCACAAAGAGAGTGTTTTGTCAGAAGTTGAGAAAATACTGAGAAAAAAACAGCAATAGTTGCTCAAACTCAGATTAAGTTGTGGTCTACTGTTTTCTTTGTATGAACATAGGAGGGACAGTTTGGAAGGCCATTATAGAGGTGATTCGTCACACAAAGGTAAGCATAATTTTTGGTATGTTTTATATGGACATAGTGATTTTTGGGGAGGACTGTAATGAGGCTATGGGTGAAATGGAGATGAAAACATTAAAATGACAATTGCCTTAAAAAACTGTCATATGGAAAAAACATGAGGCATTGATATTTTTCTTTGTTAATTTGAAACTGTGGTCTTTTACATAATCTAAATGCATAACAGATGAAACAATGAACAAACCTATTTTAAGAATAATGAACAAAACATTGCAAATGCATGAGAACTTACAATAACTTGGTTGATATTAGAGGTTCTTGAAAGTTGAGTGAGGACACTTGTTCACAGATGTAATCAAGTAAAGGCCAAATGGTCTGCTTGGACTATACCCAATAATTATCTGTTATAAAGTGGGTATGGCATGTGGGATACCAAGAGATAAGGCAATTGAACAATTATTGCAAGGGGCTGTCTATGTAACTGTCTCATAGTAAATTCATTGATGAAGTGTAAGCCTGAAAGTCATTTTGCCGTGACATATCTTCATAACCATTTCAGTCAGTGCTGCATACCTACTCCTGTATATGAAAATGTGGTTATTGATTATTAAATTGTAAGCTGTAAGATTGTTGTATATAAGAAAGATTGTTGTATATAAGAAAGATTGTTGTATATAAGAATAATTTTGTTGTCAGATGTAGTTTTAAAAGACCTGGAATAATGTAAGATGGAAGATAAAATTCCATGTTGATAATGTAAACATTGCTATAGGTTTTTAATGTAGTTTGAGGCGACCCTAGATGTCTACCTCTTGGTAAGCTTAATCAACATGTAATGGTTGGTTGGTGTAGATTGAAGAATAAGTTAGTTGGGGACTGGAAAACTTGGTTTGTATTGTTCATATTCTTAATATATGAAGAAGCCTATGCTTGTGTTTAATAAAATTTGATTTGGAGAAATGAATGAGCCAAAGGTGTTGGGTTGATTTTTTAAGGCTATAGCTTTATCAATGTTTGGAGTTTAAGGTCACAAGAAAGGTCGGGATATTCTTATGCCTATGATTTGACCCCTGTGGAATTTCCCCCACTGACTTTTTTACTTCCGTATGGTTTTTCCCCTATGATACAGTGATTTTCTCCCTTTTATATTTCAGTCCTTTGATGCTGTTTTCGCCTTTATAATTTAGTCATTTAGTGCTATAAATATACATTGAATTTAGTTCCAAGACTATCATCTAATATGCTGTGGAATTTGGATTAAAAACTTCAATCTGATAGAAATGTACTCCGGTTATTATCCAAAAATAACTTATGAAAGAACAATTAATGTTTGATACATGCTCAGGAACTAGGTTCAAAGACTTCCATCTGATAGAAAAGTACTCAGGACTATTGCCCACCATTATCCATGGCTACTCTGGTTGTACAATTATAGACTTACAAGTTACACAATGAAGACTATCATTACAAATTCTGTAAATAATCAAAGGTTACAAGTTAATTGCACTTACTTGTCCGTGTTATTTTGTGTTTGTGTATATAAGTCCATGCATTATTTAAAACATAAACAGGTTATTGATTCTATTTCATTATGGAGATTATAACATCAAACAGAGGTGGACAAAGCTATGCTATCAAGGGAATATGTATGCCAAGAAAAAGGCCCTAAAATATTCTTTGAAGTGAGTACAACAAATTTAAAGGATTTTATATTTCATAAGTAATAAGGGTATTATAATGAATAGAAGTAATTGTATCATTGACTTTCTATTTGTTGAAAAAATCATGTAAAATATTTTTAGTTTTTACTTTATTTACTGCTCAACCATAATTTTGTTAAAATATGATGGGGGAAAATCACGGTATCCTAGGGGGAAATCTATACATTAGTGGAAGCAAGGGGGACAATCAGTAGAGGGAAATTCAGTTGAGGGAAGATCAATGTATATCATTGAAAGGCCAATTGTGTTCCATAACATAGGTGTAAGCAATGTAATATTTGGAGTTAAAGATTAACCTACAAAAGTAACAAACACTATCCTAAAAATATGACATTGCATGAAACTGTAAAGACCTTAGAGTAGTCACTTATAAAATTTTTAATATATTAACAGTAACCATATTAAGTCAGTAACCATAACAAGTATTTTACAGCCTGAAGAGAAGTGATATGTAAAAAAGAATTGTTTTTTTATATTTTTATTTTCTTTTTCATAACAGGTGCAAAAAACATTTACACATAAAGAATTTAACACATACTTGTCACTTTTAGGCAAAGAAATAAAAAAACATACACAAAACAAATGAAGCACAAAGACTTACCCCTGTATACAAAAGGGATCAAGAGTAACTTTTCACACACCACAATTTATGATAGTAATTAAAGAGATACCCTATACATCTTCATTATGCTCAATTTTTTGTGTAATTCTAGTACACACTCCTAAATACAGATGCCCATCGATCCCAAACATGAGAAAACTCTGTTTCTTTTTCATTTAATTTGGCACAATATTCATCGTCTCTTAACAGGCTATTCAATCTATATTTTAGTGATTTGAGAATTAGTCTCTTGCCGTCTCTAGATGTATCATATATACTTCTTAGTAACGAGAACCAAACTATTGATTGCAATACGATTCTGGTCTGTATTAATATATCCAAAAATGATTGTAAAGCAAGAAAATTTCATTTCTAAACTTATCCTCTCTTTCAATAGTTTTTCATTGGATTTTTATCAAAATTTATTAACATTGAATGTGGCTGTTGTCAGAGTGTCCCTATTTCCCCATATCTCTTTATCTGCCCAAATCTTGACAATACTTATATTAAATAATAAAAAATAAAGGGTATATTCTGCAGTAGTACAGAAATCAAGCTCAGTCAGTTCGCTGATGACACAACATTAATATTAGATAGAACATCTCAGTCCTTGTAGGCTGCTTTCAATGTTTTAGCAGTTTTTGGATAATTATCAGGTCTATGGGTGAACACTAAAAAAAATCAAGTGGTATGGATAGGAAAGAAAAAGTACTGTAAAGAAAAACTGTTAAGGCTGAATCTCCAGTGGGATACTATTCATTTCAATATGTTGGGATTGTCACTTTCAGTTGATCTGACAGAATGCACTGAATTGACTGAATCAATTTTTCTCAACAAATAACAGAAATTCGTAAAATAATTAATAACTGGAACAAAAGGTCTTTAAACTCCTATTGGTAAAATAGTAAAGATAAGTAAAGAAAATCTTTACAATAGTGATTTTACCAATAGGAGTTTAAAGACCTTACATCTCAAGCTTTTTCAAAATCAATAAGGACCAACATTCTAGGAAGGTTATGTTTTTTAGTATAATTCATAATATCAAATACCAGTCGAGTGCACTCACCAATAAACTTTCCTGGAACCAAACCATTTTGGTTTGTATAAATAAGATTATCAAGATATGGCTTTAGTCTATTTGCTATTGCAGCAGATGCTAGTTTATAAAGCACTGATAGCATTGACAGAGGACGCCAATTCTTAATCATTTCACATTTTTTCCCTTTTTTGGTAAGCATGTTATTACACATTGGTGCAGTGACAATGGTAGTTTTCCTCTGTCCATGCTATCATTTAATGCTTTTAAAACACAAGATTTGATGGTTTTTCACCCTCGATGTTCCACTGAGAACATGAATGAACCCACTGACCCTTCATTCTTTCATTTCTTATTTCTTCTAATTGCATCTTTTTAATTTCAAGAATATCGGATGGGTTATCATCACTTTCAGACTCCAATTTCTTGATATCAGCTTTTAGTATATTTTCTAAATTATTTTGCTTCCTTTTTGCATTACTTGCATATTTAATAGATTCACCTCTTAATCTTAATAGCATTGCTTCTAACAAACTTTCACTATTAATTGTGAGAACAGTATCTGAAAAAGAATCTACTGATGTATATGTTAAGTCATATACTGGAAGTGCATATTTGATATATTCTTCCCTAATTGCCTTATTTATTATTCTCACATATTCTGGATCACATAAGTATATTGTATTGAATTTCCAAATTCCTTTTCCTGTTTTGAATTTTGTCAAGGTAAGCCATAAATACAGAAAGGAATGATCTGATATATAACTAGTTTTGATGTCTGTGGTAACAATAAGGTCAACTAAAGTGTCAGAGGTCAGAATGTAATCTAAGCGAGACTGCTTTAGAGGGCTGCGTCGCCGCCAAGTATACTTCTAGTCCATGAGCCAGGACCATAAATTTGAGCGATCGGTACCATTTGAGGGAATAATTGTCATAGTAATTTTTGGAAAAGTATACACCTCTAGTTTCAGAATATATGTGATAGCATTGCATTGGTGGTAGCTTTTTGTGTGTTATCGCATGATATGTAAACCTACTCCAAATCATATTTTCGAAAATTGGGCATAGCATCAAATAATGTGTCTGACTTCAAAATGATGATTCTCACTTGTTACTGACCATATGTTTTAGAATAAATAACAATTTTACTTACAAAATGTTATTAGATATAGAAATGGGGGTTAAATAAACAAAACTGATATCTAATATCATTATTAATAGGCACTTTACAAATACATCGTGTGAAAATAAATATTGGTTTTTATGAAAGAATAAAATCAATTTTCTGTAATGGCTTTCCCAAAATTACACACATTAGAACTTATTTTGAAACTTTGAAAAGATAATGTCTATATTTGTGCAAACAACAGAAACAATATCAATGATTTCTGCAGCATCAGATGCAATGGTCTTAACACAATTACATTAATAGATACCACTGTATGACAACACAAATGTTGCAAAGTTGTATCTTATTCCCAGTTATATTTGGATTGGATTGGATTGTTAAAATATCATTTGTTGATACTTTGCTTGTCCACTATGACATCACAATGTATTACTCTACTTGTGATGTCATGAAGGTGTGATGTCACAGTGTTAATGGTGACATCACTTAGTGTGATGTCATTCCATTGATTTTTGACAATCAACTTTCTGTATGTTTGTGTATTTAAGTGACTGGATGGTGTTTGTATACACATGTAATGATAATATAAAATGGATATACATTATTAATGCAAAATGTTAAGGTGCACATTCAGACACTGGTGTATGAGTTTACTGCTATATAGCTGTACTGGGAATGTGTCGGCCATGTATTAACCTTCGACTTTTCCATTCCAAGCTTAATCATTCACTGCCAAGTAGTATCTAGATGATTTGGGCATTTCAGTGTAAGAATTTTGATAAAACTAGCATTTATTTTCATCAACTAACAATATAATAGGGTGTCATCATGGCCTTGTGGTGAAAGGTACCTACCCAACAATCACTGGCCTCTTACCTCTAATGTCAAAAGGATATGAGATATATATTATCCCACATGTTCATTTTGGCTTTATGTGGAAAAGATTGTTAGCTACTTGCTGTTTCCTCAGTCAGATACTTTTGCTATAGTTTTCAGTCCAGCAGGGCTTTTCACTTCATGGCAATTCCAGGCATTAGCTATTGAATGAAATGTTCATTTTTAAATAGGAATACCAACATAATTTCTTCTGTTTTATGTGTTTCAGTATAGGCGTGCATAACAGGACTGGGTGAACAGTAGAGTAGATGTAGTATAACTTATATGTATGTAGATTGCTTTAGAATGGAGACTAATCAGCAGTTTGAAAATATTGAGAAGCAGTGTATTGTACACTATAAATCATCAAAAGATGAACATTTAGTTACCCTTCAAAGTTATGAATCATGGAAAACAATGCTTGAAGCAGCCAAACTGAGAAATTTTAAGCCAATTTTAGATATTGCTAACAAACTTTCAGAAAAAGAAACCCCAACAATCTATTACCATCGCAACTGCCAAAGCCTCTTCACCATGAAAAGAGACTTAGACGCTCTTAAAAGGAAATCCCAGCAAGCTGATGAAGCTAGTGAAGACAGGTGTATATCAAAAAGACCAAGTAGACGATCCACATCAGAGGCAAGGGTTTATGATCAAATCTGCATTTTCTGCAAAAAAGATAAGTTTCTAAAGGGCTCCAAGTCACGTGAAAAACTTACACAAGCAGTACAACTCAGAGCAGACCAAACATTGCGAGAATGTGCAACACGAAAGGGAGATGATAAGATTCTATCAATAACAAACAGGGACATAGTTGCAGCAGAAGCGCACTATCATGTTTCTTGCTATAAAGATTACACAAGAATCATGAAAAAGTGATTGCAAAGCAGATGGTGATGAAATATATAAAAACATTGAAAGGCAGGCATATGAAAAGCTTTTCAAATATATAAGGACTGATATCATACCGCAAAAGATGATTGTACAAGTTAGCACTTTGGTAAAAAACTTGAATCTTTCATGTTAGATGATGGAGTTTCACTCTTGAAAGAATCAACAAAGAAGCACATTCGTAGGAATTTAGAGGCTCAGCTGGGCAAATCTGTAGATATTTTTCCAGATGACAAAGGAAAGTTATTAATGGTTCCTGATAGTGTATCGTTAAAGGATGTTATATTGGAAAATCAAGTTCTAGAGAGGGAACTCAAAGTCTGGAGGGCAAAGTCAACCAATTTCAACAATCTCATAGACCAGACTTCATCACATATCAGATTAATCATTAAAGAGAAGATGGCTAGCACTAGCTGGCCAATACATCCATCTGATATCAAAAGTGGTGGTCACATTTCAATACCAGAGGAACTTGAACAGCTTCTTGTTGGACTCCTCACTGGAAACCCTGATATAAAAGTTAAAACACAAAGGGTCACCACATTGGTTCAGTCATTCAGTCAAGATATAATATATGCTGTGACATGTGGTCAGCATAAACCACCAAAACACCTCTTACTTCCTTATGCAGTGAAAACACTGACAGGTAACACTGAGCTTATTAAAACTTTGAACAAATTAGGGCATGGAATATCTTATTCCCAACTTGAAGAGAATGAAACTGCTCTATGTCTTCAAAAGTTAGCAGCAGCCTCCAACCAGAGAGTTGTCCTTCCAGCCTGCATTAAGCATCATGTCTTTACCAATCTTGCATGGGACAATATTGACAGACTTGAAGAAACACTTACTGGAAAGGGAACATCACACAGAGTCAATGGCATAGCAGTTCAGGCCAATATTTATGGGCCACATCTTCCAAGAGCAGAGCATCCCCCTGTAGAAAAACTGAAGCAAAGATCAATAACTGTTGAAGACCAAGAACTTGAAGTATATGTAGCTGGCACACGTGTGGGTCCACAACCTCTTGCAAACATGGAATGCTATGCCCAGGAAACTCAGTCAGCATCTATTGCCTGTAGAAAGAACCTGGTATGGACAATTTCCAGACAAACTGATCCAACAAATCAAACAGTTCCAAGCTGGACTGGTTTTAATGTCACCACCAGGAACCAAGAACCAGTATCACATGATATTATTGGGTATCTACCAACCATCAATTCTCCAGCTACAGAGCTCACCACAGTGTTTGAAATCCTAAATCAGTCAGAGATTATTAGGAAGGAATTACACCTGGAAACAATTGTGGTGGTGCTAGATCAAGCACTGTATGCAAAAGCCACAGAAATTGCCTGGAAGCACAAACAACGATTCACAAACATTCTTCTCAGAATGGGAACATTCCATACCATATGTAACATCTTAGCCATCCTGGGAAAACGATTTGGAGATGCAGGTCTAAAGGACATATTTATTGAAGCTGGAATTGTTGCAGAGGGTTCCATCAAAGGAGTCATTGATGGTAAACATTACAATCGTGCTGTCAGGGCTCACAAATACATCTATGAAGCACTGATGAGACTTGCATGGGCAGAGCTCACACCATGGGTTGAGGACAATTTCCCAGAGAAAAGTGAGATAATAAAGTCATTCTTAGACCATATAAAAGACATGATCAGTGACCTGAACCAAACAAACTTCAACAATCTAGTGCAAAGTCCACTGATGGCTGAGATGATGGCTTTATGGACAGATTTCCTAGAACACCTACGTAAACACAATGGAGAGCTCTCTGCATTCTGGATGTCATATGTTGACACTGTTGAGAATGTATTACTTGGCCTTTTGTGTGCCTCTCGTGAGGGGAATTGGGATTTGCACCTGCATGCTATAAGAAACATGATCCCGTGGTGCTTTGCCTATGATAAGACAAATTATGCCAGATACTTATCCCCTTACTTTGCTCAGATGAAAAACCTGCCAGAGACAAATCCTTCTGTGCATGAGGCCTTCATGAAAGGTTAATTCTCAGTGCAACTGTCAAGTACCAACCCCTTTGGTGCTATTCCTGTTGACCAGGCTATTGAAGTCACAGTTAATAAAGACACCCAGACACCTGGTGGCACCTCAAGGTTCAGCCTAAAAGCTGGAGCAGTCAAACGCTACTACATAACAGCTGAGCACTGCAGTGCATTCCTGGGAGAGTTAAGGGACATGGTACAAAACAACAAATCAGATTTTTCTTCTGTGGAGCTTCAGCCATCAAGATTCCAAAAAGATGAAGAAGCAGTTTCAGCAATCGTTAGTCTCATACGTCAATGGGTCAACCCATTTGCAGAAACACTGGACCTGGTCAGCATCTCTACAGCCAAGGCAGTTCCCAATGGCATTGTTGCTGACCTAATGAAAGCACATGAAATTGGTCAGCAGTGCTATGCGACCTTCAAGGTTGAGAGACTTGAAGAAGATCCTCCAGCAAAGAAATTCCATGACCCAATAAAACAAACAAGCTGAAGACATTTAGTGATATGTGCAAGAAAAGAGAAGCAAAATCAAATGGGAGAGCAGTCATATTGAAAGCAGATAGGTCTCTGTTTGGCCGCATCATTGTGATTGCACAAGGGCGAAGTCTTTGCATGGAAACTATCCTTTCTCATCCCCTTGGACCTTTGCCCTGGGCCTTGTCCACACCAGAAGGATCACTGAGAAAGACAAATAAAGCTACATTGGCCACAGCCTTGCAGAAAAATGTTGCAGCAGAGGATCAATATCCAGAAAACTCTGTGGTGGTAATTGATGGAATGAACTTAGTGCAAAGAGTAAAGGGGGATCAAGCTACTTTTGGAGATATTGCCACTACAGTTATGAGAATGGCTCTGAAGGAAGGTAGTAACAGTACCAGAATAGATGTTGTGTTTGACACATACAAGAAGAGCTCCATTAAGAATAATGAAAGACCAGTACGAAGTGATGAGAGCGGTCATGAGCTGCAAGGTATCACAACCACACAGAAGGTAAGGCAGTGGAGAAGTTTTCTGACCAAAGTCACCAACAAAACTAGTCTCATCATTTTCATAGTCAATGAATGGAGGAAGGCACATTATAGAGAAAAACTCCAGAACAAAGTTTTGTATGCAACTGTTGATGACAAATGCTACAAAATTAATTCTCAAGATAGTAAGGAGGTGCCAGCTCTTCAATGTAAAAAAGAAGAAGCAGATGGTCGTCTACTGCTCCATGCTGCTCATGCTGCAAGACAGGGATACTGTTCAGTAGTTATCTGCTCAGAAGACACAGATGAGTTCATTATGTGTTTATCATTTTGTGACCAGATTGAGGCTCCTTTGTTTCAAAAATGTGGCACTAGAAAGCGTACAAGACTTGTAGACATAAAGAAAGTTGCTGCTAGTGTAGGCATGGAAGTTTGTAGAGCCCTGATCGTGTTGCATGCATACACAGGATGTGACACAGTGAGCGCATTTGCTGGAAAAGGGAAGACAAATGCCCTAAGGCTTCTGATTAGCAACAAGAATACCCAAGACATGTTCTTAGAATTGGGTCAGGAATGGGACCTGTCTCAAGAACTGATGAACAAGCTACAGGCATTTACTTGCCTCCTGTATGCACCAAAAGTATTTACCACCAAGGTAAATGAGCTCTGGTATCAGCTTTTCTGTGCTAAAAAAGGGGAAATTGAAAGTCATCAGCTGCCACCATGTGAAGATTGTTTAACAAAACATGCACAGTGAGCAAACTATCAGGCTGGTATATGGAGGAGATGTTTAGAAAATGATCCACAAGTGCCAAGCCCTGTTGGTACAGGGTGGAAAATGGAGAGACAGGACAATGCTGAGCAGTTGGTAATACAATGGATGGAAGGCCAGCCAGCACCAGATGCTGTTCTCGATCTGTTGGCCTGCAACTGTTCAAAAAAATGTTCACTCTCCAGATGTGTCTGTGTTGCAAATGGACTCAGGTGCACTGACATGTGCAGACTGAAAGATTGTGAGAATTGGGACTCCACATATTGTGCTGAAATTTTATATATACTGTGAATAGGCTTTCAATTGATTGTTTGTTGTATGACACAAATATTACCAGCATTTAACATTTGAGTATCTAAAGTAATGCCATTTGCACAATGATAGTGTTTCGTGTCCTTATATAGGTGTTATAGTGTTTAATACAAATCTATACATATGTTGTAATTCAGAATTTTAAAGGTAATAATATTGTTCACAAACTTAGTATTACATATTAATTCTTATTTTAATATTTCAGTAACTACATTGAAAAATTGATGATATTGATAAAATACAAGAAATCATGCCAAAGGATGTTTTTACTGTTAAGGGGTAGGGATAACATTGACGGCTGTAGTGATGTGAATATAGACTTTATGGAATATGTAATTAGACATTTGAATTTCTAAATAAATTCTGAACAAATCCAATACAATTTCATGTTTCATAGGGTTGTCTAAGCATTTTCTAAAGTAGTCAACCAATATTTTGGTCAAAAGTAAAAGAATTCGCTTCTGCTGACAAGCCAGCATTTGGATTACGACCAATAACATTGTTTTCAATGTAAAATATAAAACACTATTGCATGAACAGGCCTAAAATCTATTGTTATTGTAACAATTTGTAATGTGGAGATGCCAGTTTAACCAAATTTACTAAAATGAGTATATATCCACTGTACTTCATATTACCATATTTTACGAACTATTCATTATAGAGGCATGTTATGAAATGCATGATAGCATACATAAAGCTACCACTGATACACTGCTATCGTATATTTTCTAACTCTACAGATGTATACCTTGCCAAAAATTACCATGAGCATTATTCCCTAATTCGGTACCGACCAACCATGCTGGCTCATGGACTATTCCTTTTATTTAGGTTGAAGTATCTGTAAAGATCTAATAGTACATATTCTTCAATAATATCAAGCACAGTTAATCTTGCTCTAGGATTGTTCAAATTTAAGTAGTTTTGGCTGTCTAAGTTAGGATTGAGGGTCAAGTTAAAATCACCACATATCACCAAATGATCCTGTTCATTGTCACCTACTTTACTTTTTATTTTCTGGTAAAAATCTATATCATCTGTGTTCGGTCCATATATATTTATAATTCTAACCTTTGGATCCTCAATTTTGAGATCCATGACTGAAATATTACCGTCATGGTCATTTTCAATTCTAAAGACTTTGTATTCAAAATTTTTTACTGATAAGAATTGCTACCCCTCTTGCATTGCTGTTACTACCATTGAAATAAACGTCCCCATCCCAATCATTTTAAACAACACTTTCCATTGACTCAACCAAGTGGGTATCTTGCAGACAGGCTATATTTATTCAAGACTCCTTAATGTAATTTAAGATATCATATCGTTTTTCCTCTTATTCTAGCCCCGACAGTTTGCTGACAACAGGGTTATTTGATTTCCATTAACATGGTTCATAAATAATTGTAAGGTACTAAGTGTTTTTCCACAGATTTGCCCAAGCCTGGGATGTACTGGCATTTAAAATTGTTTACAATAATTATTTTTAATTTTAAGGTAATCTCTAGTAATGACAATTAACTGACAATGGTGCAAACTTCCTTTACTTTTCTTTAAATCTATTATAGTGACAAAAACTGAGAACAGAAAAAATTTAGGTGCAGGTGAAATAAAAAGAAAACTATAAGCATTATTCAAAAAATTACTATTAGATAAAACAAATTTAAAAAAGAGCAAATAAAAGCAAATAACTAAATGAAAAGAAAAATATATACTATATATGCATAACAAAGAAATGAAACTTTGCAGGATTAAATAAACTAAAAAGAAATGTTTGTACCTGAACTATTCTTCCTGAATATGCTTGAGTCGGGCATCACAGAGTTTGTATTGTTAGGTATAACATTTGATGTAGAATTAGAGAATATGGTAACAAAAAACTTTAATAGTGCTTTGCAACAGTCAAAGGTAGTACTAAATAATTGAAAAAAGCATTACCTCACACCTTTTGGAAAAATTGCAGTTATTAAAACATTCATTATTTCAAAATTTAATCATTTATTTTGATCACTGCCTAACTGATTTGATTTACGCTTTTCTGTGGGATGGTAAACCAGACAAGGTTAGTAGAAAACAAATTTGTAAAGAATACTTTGAGGGAGGGCTCAAAATGATTGATATAAACAAATTTATCAAATCCTTAAGATCCACTTCGATTAGATGCCTTTTGAAGGACCCAGATGCACCATGGGTACACCTTATCAATTATAGGCTAAATGTATCTCATAAACTGACCATTATCGGACTGGCATGGTGTAAAAAACTAACAGCCAAGATCACAAATTCCTTTTGGAAGGACATTTTAGATTCGTGGAAAGAGGTGTCAGAACCATGCTCAATTATGTGTCTCAATAATATTATATATGGCCCATTGTGGTTCAATAAAAGCCTAAGTGAGTATGACATCTTTGAGTCAGAATGGTATGAACATGGTATTAGGTATATAGGTGACCTCCTAAGTGAAACAGGTAACATTTTATCTCGGGAAGAGCTACAAAGAATGTATAATCTTAGAAATATAAATATTTTAGACTATTATAGAATTAAGCTACTTGTTAGGTCATTCATGAATAAATATGCACAAGTAACTAATGAAAACTGTGCGAGAGTAGTTAGACCCTTTATCCCATTCCATTAAAATCTTATTTAAAAGTCAACAAGGTGCAGGAGATATATACAAGATTTTAAATAATTCTTCATATGAAACCAAAATGAAAAACAAATGGAACCATGAACTAAATATAGAAAATGATGAAAGAACATGGCAAAATTTGCTTTAGATTTAGCTGTGATGCCTCACTTACATGACTACAGTACAGAATGGTGTTACAAAATATTTAAATGTTATATGCAAAAATAACTCAGATATTTGTAGGGTATGTGCAACTGAACAAGAGTTTATAGAACATTTATTTTTCCACTGTAGCCAGAAAAACCAGTTATGGTGTTCAATTACGAATTGGATCAAGCTTAAAATGGGTATAACACATGTTATTAATATAAGGGAAGTCCTTTTTGGATATAAGTGCACTGATAGTTATTATGAGCCAATGAATTTACTAATTCTGTCAGCCAAAAAATACATATTTCACTGTGGATTCAACTACAGAAAGTTAAATTTTTATGTATTTCAAAAATTGTTCAAGGACAAATATCTGGATCAGTTGACTCTTTCAAAATTGAAGGTTACAGAACAAATTGTTGCTAAAAAATGGAAGTTGTGTAAAGCACTTATTCAAGATAAAGAATTGTTCTAATTTAGTAACAAGTAAGAAATTTGATAACAAATTAACAGAGAAAAGTTTTGTTGTTACAATATAAATGGTTACTTCTGTCACAGTAAATAATTATTACATTATCATTGTGAATATCTATCATAATTGTCAATGCAAAAGGGAGCTTGTTTAGGCTGCATTTCATCAAATGTGGGCAGCTTTATTCTTGCTACTTCTGACATGACTGAGACTAAAACGTACATTCCTTTGTATATGGTAATCTGAAAAAGGTAGCTGCATCCAGGTTTAATCCGGGATAACACATCAAAATTCTTATGTAGGTCGAGTCTTCTTAGGTATTGCCATTCTAAAAATGGATAAGGGAAAATGATAAACAATTTTTATTCAATTTAAGTATGAAATATACATTGTCATGAGCCACACTAGCTTATGAAGTATACATGCACAAAAGTATTAGAATATTTTTTCAGTCCTAATGTTTTATACTTTGGAAGAAGTTTTATTTAGTGTCTTTTACATTACTATTTGAATGCTCACATTCTACATGACTTTCAAACTTGGAAACAAGGTTAAATATTTGTAGAATGTGTATGAATATACAGGTATTTATAATATATATCATTATACTTGTAGTAAAAAGTTGCATAAGGTCATTCACCATTATACTAATAATAGTATTTAACCATCCTATGGCGCACAATATCCTGGAGCCTGCCGGAGCCACAATTAGCACCTTAAAGGGTCAGATTCTAATAAATCCTCAGCCTCTGATGAGACCATACTCTAATCCAAGAGGGTTGAAATAAATGCTTTTAATTAAAGGCACTTTATCAGGCACTTACCTGTGATTAGCACAAGACAATCTTTTTAGTTCAATAATAAAGGAGATATAAGTCCAAAACAGAAAATCTGCTATTTTCTGACCCAAGTTTGACCCATAAGAGGGGGTCAGGGGGTAAACCTGACAGGCTATATAGAATCTCCATATACGCAATCCATTCTAAAGCTGTAAATGCAATAATAAAAGAGATATAAGGGCAAAAAAAATCTGCTATTTTATGAGTCCAGTTTGACCCATATGACCAGCTATATAGACTCTCAACATATGGTTTGCCAATACCTATTAATAAATTCAAAAGCTGTAAAAGGATTAATAAAGGATATAAAAGGCAAAAAGACAAAATCTGCTATTTCATGACCTCAAATTGGCCCATAAGGTAGGGTCAGGGGTTAAATGTTTACATGCATATAATAATCACAATAAATTGGTGAAAAGATTTTGTAAGGTTGGCAATAATAACAAATCATTTACTTTTAACAGTAAATGATTTATCTAAAAGTTTTCAATGTAATTATTAGCTGTAACTAGGTGCTCCATCCTCAGTTTAGGGAAGCAAAAAAGACAAAAAAATCGGGCCCTTCTTAGGTCATCGGAAATCAATCTAATGATATAAGATACTGTATCCTAACCAATGATAAAATTTTTCACCAAAGTTCACCATAAATAAAAGGTGAAATAATTTAGGTTCTATAATATTTGCCACTTTTTATAATGTGAAAGTGCATGGAGCAGAGTTTTGTGATGTCATGAACACTTGGTAATGAATTATATCGGCGATTGTTCGGGTACATTCACTGTTAAGAATGTGACAATAACCTTATATTTTAGCATTTTTGTGCAAATGTTCTGGGGAACTACTGTATGTAAAACATTGGGAACACCTTCCAGTTTGAAACTGAATGGTTTAATATGCATTTTACTGATGTTTTATTCTTTTGCTTAAAAGTGGCAGTATTATTAGTTGGATTTGGTTAGTACAGTGGTAGTCCTCAGATGTATATTCATCTACTTGTCACAGCCTCAGTAAAAAGGTTACTGTATGGACCAGATGCAATGTCCAAACAGTGTTAAGAAGTTACACAGCTTATATCTTCACTGTGAGGGAAAATTTATAATTGACATTGTGGAATATAAAAACTCTCTCATTTCAGAAGATTGTGACGTTTCTGTTTACAAATGAGAGAAATTATCATAATCTGAGACTTGTAATATGACATGCATATTATTTTATTGCTAAATTAGAGAAGAGTAATTACAATTGTTTTGTACTTTTTTTTAAAATTTATTTTTAACCAGCATACAGTGATGGTGTAACAGGAAGTAAAATGAGATAGTAACATAAGCATTTCATAATAAAAATACTACAAAAACATTATAACTAAATTTCTACACAAAGAACTTTACAGGTCATGAAATATACTATTACATATTTATTTCATAACAGCAAATCTACTAAGACATTCTATCAAGAACTGTTAAAAATTGTCTATAGCTTTGCCAGTAGAAAACCATACCTCTCTTGAAAAAGCAAGTGATTACCTTTATCTGATGCAATGCATTCTTCAATTTTAAGTTTGTCTTTTAAACAATACTGAAAATGTGTTAATGACAGTTCTTTCAAATCATCCCTTGACTGTTTAATATAATATTTACCAACAACTGTAATAAAGTTTACCAAATAAAAAAGGGGCTCACTCATGTTTATGAAACCCAGAAGGACCCCTAGGACTGTAAAATCGATTTTAATGTTAAGTTTACTTGATAGCCACAGCTTTATTTCTTTCCAGAAAGTATAAACCTTTTGACAATAGAAGAAGAAATGCTCTAGGTTATCAATATCTCTACACCTTGCACAATCTGAAGAGTCTTTGATACCCATAAAAATAGTTTGTAGTTGCAGTTAAAGATTCAATGAAGTATTTTGTATTGGAGAGAAATCAAATGAGAGTCTCTAGTAAGATTATAGGTCAGATTATAGATGGATTTCCAGTCAGCCTTTTCTAGGATTGGATAGTACTCTATCCATTTATTTTGGCTTTGGGGGATTTGATACAAACGGGTTATGTAATAGTTGTATACTTCTCAGCTTTTAATGTTGCCAAGCTTTTCAAGACATTGCTGAGGTAATGACCTTTGATGAGTTGAGACCTGTTTGATGTTTAGTAAACGTTTTTTGGAACAGACAGCACTAATTATTTGGTTATATCTCATATGATCAAATTGAATGCCATATTTTGTTTCAAGATCTGACTTTGACAGAAAATTTTCATCTTCTGAAACAAGATCTCTCACTTTAGACATACCAGTAGATATCCATTCAGTAAACCCATCTGATATGGGTTTCTTGTCGATTGTTAGTAGATCATTATGAAATAAAGGTTCATCCAAAAACTCAGCAAAACTTGAAGGTTCAATCGCCACAAGATCACACCATACCGACAACAGATCCTTATAAAATGGGGTTTTGACGTGACACGTTGTGTTTTTAAAAGTTTGTTTTCTTAATAGTTCTTCAGTACAAAGCCCCATTAGGTTCTGTGAGAGTATTTTCCAATTTGCATCTATACCATTACAAAATTTAAAAACATTATTTTTGATGCATTGATAAATTCCGAGATTGAAACCATACTCATTCCACCTTGTTCTATTGGTTGTTTAAGGTAATTTTCGAGAGGAGAGGTTTCTTCTGATTCCATATAAAGTTAAAAAGCTTTGACATGTTTTTGCTAAAGGGGATGGCTGAGACAAGTTGTACAATATGAGGTAAAACAAATGATTTTATCACTGTTACTTTACCTTTTAAACAATTGTTTTGTACTTATTACAAAGAGTGGCAATGCCAGGTCAGTGAAAGCAAAATGATGCTCAATTACTACAAAAGAAGAAAGAAGCAATGAATATTTTACGAAGTGAAGTAGGGCGCATGGTTCAAGGGATATTCCACCAGGAGAGTGAACTTCTGTTAGCAGGCAACAGAGGAAGTCAGTGTACATGCATGGTACTAATGGCTTTAATTACCTCAGAAAAAGTCGCACCATCCCAGTGGTCATCAACTAATATGGATGAGATTCTTCTTCAAAAGTTCAAAGTTTTTTTTACATTCTGTTTTAATATCCAGGGTCATATTGCGACTGGCCCTCAGCCATGCCACTGGTAGAGTCAAACCCACACAGAGGTGACTGCCTGTGATCAGATGCCAAACTTGCTAACCACTAGGCCACTGAGAACCTCGAGATTCTTCTGCATGGTGATACTTTTAAAAGTACCGTACGTCACGGAAAGGTGGTTTAAATGGTGAATGAGTTGCCTTCTCATGTTAATTATAAAGAAAACATCTATAGAATGACATATCCTGGCTGTTATTGTGGATCTCTTGGATGAAAAATTACGAATGGACCATTTCATTCTTTGAATGATGCTATTGTATGTTTTGTGAGACTATCAAACATGAGTTTTGTTGTAATGGGCAGTTACTCTTGCAGGTATACATGTACACTGATTAATGAAGCGGGAAACTCAGGCTGTTTTATATTTGACTCACACAGCAGGGGGAAAGATGGCTTAGGATGTTTAGGCAATGGTACCTCCTTGGCTATTATAAATGTAAGTTCTTTTGACAAAGCTGCACATTTTCTAACCAGACTCACAAGATCAACGAGTCTGAGTTCAAATCAACATTTTGAGATAGTGCCATGTATGATAAAACTGATGTTGAGTTTAGACGATTATTTACAAAATACAAGATATCTTGAGAAAAGAAGTGTGAAAATTTGGAGAGAATATTGCAATGTGAGGAACCAACGTCTTAATAGAGACTTTATTGAAAACAGGAGAAAAGGAAAAGTATGAAAGCAAACCATGTGTGCACGAACTAAAATGTAAAAGAGATTTTAGTTGTACAGCAGTAGACCAGAAGTGAAAATAGATCGTGCAGTTAAAGACAAGACCTAGATATAAAAGGGAAAAGCTCTAAAGGTAGAATCCAGATGTAAAACAGGCAATACAGGCTAGGCGAAAGTGCAAAGACAAATTCCAGCTGTGAAACATGCAAGACGGCCTAGAGAAAAGGTGCAAAGACAAATTTCAGATGTGAAACAGGTAAGACAGACTACAGAAAAGGTGCAATGATAAATTGCAAATGTGAAACAGGCAAGACAGGCTGCAGAAAAGGTGCAAAGAAAAATTCCAGATGTGAAGCAGGCAAGACAGGTTAGAGAGAAGGTGCAAAGACAAATTCCAGATGTTAAAGAGGCAAGACAGGCTGGAGAAAAGGTGCAAAGACAAATTCCAGATCTGAAGCAGGGAAGACAGGCTGGAAAAGGTGCAAAGACAAATTACAGATGTGAAAAAGGCAAGACAAGCTCGAGAAAAGGTGCATTGACAGATTCAAGATGTGAAGCAGGCAAGACCGGCTAGAGAAATGGCATATCATGAAAAGCTGGAAATACAAAGGATTGATCTGAGAAAGGAAAATTGCAGTGCCAGGAACCTGAAGTAAAAATGGCATGTCAGCAAAGAGAAAATAATACCATGAAGAAGAAATAATAAAAGAATGCTCAAAAGAATGCAGAAAGAAAAGGAGAGAGATAGAGCAAGAAAGTAGACAAGACATTGACTTTGAAATTGGTCACTTTATTGAGAGGTGTAAAGAAATCCCTGAATATGTATGTTGCATATGTGACAGGTTTAAATTTAAAGTACACATAATTCATTATAAACAACAAAACGACCATGGAGGTATTTGTTAATTAACAGTAAAAAACACAACTGAGGATGCATGGATATGTACAGCATGTCATTCTTTTCTCCGCAAAGGTAAACTGCCTCCTCTTTCTGTTATAAGTAACAATTTGCAACCGCTAGAAATGCCTGACCAGTTGCAAGATCTGAATGTTCTACAATAACTTTTGCTTTCACCAGTGTTGGCCTTCATGAAAATAATTGCTTTGCCTAAAGGATCACAAAGAGGAATTCATGGACCAGTAGTTTGTGTGGCAGCAGAGATTGATAAAACAGTGAGAAATCTCCCAAGGCACACTGATGATACAGGCCTAGTAAAAGTAAAGCTAAAGAGAAAGCTGGCTTATAAAGGACATCATCTGTATCAACAAGTACACATCAGACTTGTATTGGAGGCATTGAAGTTTTTGAAACTAAATCATCCAAGTTACAAAGGTAAGAATATAGTTGCAAATAGAGGTCCTGTATCACTTACAATAAGTTAAGTAATACCTAAAGATAGAAGTTTGAAAAGCCGAAATTATGCATTGTATTATTTGAAGTTCAGTTGATATATTACTTTCAATGAAAAGAAAGTAAAAAATAAGTGCAGAATGTAATAACTTGATAAATTTGAATAAATAAAAAGGTAGGTATATAAATAGAAAAACAAAGTGTTACCTGTTTATTTAAAATGTAGTTTTTACTATGTTTATATCTTTTGAATACACGGACTGGTATAGAGGAAAGTGGATATGACCATGGAATACTATCAGAAGAAACTATGGTTGGTGAGTATGATATAGCTGTATTAGATCCATATATGAGTAAAAGATTTTGCTTATAATGTTTTGAGGGGGTCACGGTGGCAGAGGGGTAACACTCTCGCCTTCCACCTCTGAGGCCAGGGTTTGGTTCATGGCTCTACCTCAAGTGGGAAAGCTGGAAGTTGCTTACCTTGGTCGGCAGTTTACAGTACAGAACCTTGACCAATTGTATGTACTGGTTTCCTCTACGCTTCCAACTACCCAAAAACCCCAAATAAATAAAGAAATGTACTGCTTTGAGAAATATAAAGATCAATTGGTACAGTGATGATAAAGAATCCAATAATGCTGCAGAGAAGTAATGTAGAGATAGTGTAATGACTTCGACCTTGAAAGCCCCTCGACTCTCCCTATGATAATGATTTTGTTCAATTAGCGCACTGAATTTCCCTTTGTGGGGAAGATATTGTGCTTGCAAAGCAATAGATTAGATTAGACTTAAAGTGTAAGGCTGTTAAGAATTACTATGACAAAAAAACAAGAAGTAAAAAAGAAGTAAAAGAAGTAAAAAATTTGAACTTATAAGACAAGAGGAAGGCTATTTCATGAGTATATAAAAAATCCAGCTCATGAATCCATCACACATGAGTCAATATCATGCACATACTTGTTTCTAAAAGTGAAAGTGAAGCAGGAATTATAAAATATGTAGATGGGGATGTTGGCAAGGTAAAATTGTTGGAGATAGTTGCATTTTAAATAGGATCGAAGTATACTTTAAAGTATTGTTTAGGTTAAAATGACCAATGCCTAATGTAAGAGATAGTTGTATGCCAAGTCTAAGAGGAAATTAACCTTATAGTAAGGTTGAATGTAACCATAGTTCAATTGTACTTTGGCAAAAAGATGAGAGAATATTATACATAAAGGGATCCAAATACTTAATGGTTATATTATAATACACACAGAACATCGTAAAAATTATGTATTGTTCTTGCAGAAACAGATGTTTGTCATGATGGAAACAGTGGCGAAGTAAAGGAGGACAAAAGTAACACATTAGTGGGTTAGTGTACAAGACGTCTTCATGTTAACCCTGTTGTACTTTTTGGTGTATCAATCTTTATGTGATGGTGTTAAGTTTGAGTAATTTTATTAAGAAAGAAAATATAGACACCAATCACATGAGGGTTGTTGTATTTTGTATTGTGTGTATTTACCATGTGCATTAAGGAGGCTATGTTGTGACTCATTTTGCATGACTGATTTTAATGCATCAATACAAAGTAAGTATCTATGTTTCTATTGAAATCAAAATTAAAGTATTGGGTTTATGTTCAGAGAAGAATGCCTGTGATTAGAATATTCTTTATTGAATATCATCTTATTTTACAGAAAGTAAATGCGGTGATAGACATACAATTTACTTAAATGAACAGAATGGATTACTACAGTACTAAATATTTCAATGAGGCAATCATCTAGGCCATAAAAATTTGTAAAATGTTTTCAGAGGGTGAGACAGAAGTGAGTGAGACATCTGCACCTTTGGTATCATGCCTGAAGGCTAGTGACTTTTCCCAGCATATAGGGGATCAACATGAAGATGACATCTTGTGTGTGGCACCGGGAGAAGGTGGCAAAATCCAGTCAGTGCAAAATAAAGAAGCAGAAGCCTTCCCAACCCTATTTCCCTGTGGAAAACAAACACTGGATGATGACAGACCAGTGAAATTAACCTTAAGTCAATAATACATCAAAAGCCAATTTTATTCAAGTCAAGGAAAATATGTGCGTAATCATGATAACTTGTTTTATCTGGAATACTTGAAAGAATTTAACAAAGTTCTGTTGTCAGCAAGGATTAGTATGAGAAAAGGATATAACTATAGACAAGGGGGATTAACAGTAGGTGAAATCAGTAATTCTGCAGCAGTAAAAACATTAATTCACAGAAATGAAGGTTACAAGTTTTTGTCAAAGGTTCGTGGCTCTGCTCCATATTGGGAAAAAATCATGAAAGACTGGGTATACCAACTTGGTTTGCTAGCTTTTCTGCAGCAGACATTGGTCAGAAATTATAAAGGCAATTTTGACATTGGAAGGCATGAAAGTGCCAGAAAATATGGACTGGTCAGAACACTGTAAAATAATAAATAAAAATCCTGTTGTTTACTCAAGCATGTTTAATAAACATACGAATCATCTTATAAAAGACCTTGTCTTGTCTCAGTATAAACCTATCGGAAATGTGACAGATATTTTCTGCAGGATACAGTTTCAGCAAAGTGGTTGGCCACATATTCATGCCCTGTTTTGGATAACAGATGCACCAAAGGTCAGTGCTAGTAATTCAGAGGTTGTTAAATTTGTTGACAAGTACATTTCTTGCAAATGGCCAGATGACACATGTGTAGATTTACAGAAGAAAATCAGCTCAGTTCAAACCCACAGTAAAAACATAGTAAAACTTGCAGGGAAGGCCATCAAACATGCAGATTTAACTTTCCAAGACCACCATTGTGTAGGACATTTATCTGCAGACCCATAGAGTGTCTGATAGATAGAGATTGTATAAACTGGAGAAAAGAAACAGCAGAAAAACTAGGGGAATTTTGGGAAGCTGTGGTTGAAAGTAATGGGGAAGGATGTACAAAGGATATCTTTTATAAAGTTGGAATAGCACTGGAACAACTTGTAAGTTATCTTGGTTGACTGGCTACAAAGGTGAATATAATCATAAAACATGAACCATATGAATGTTGGATAAATCAATACAATGAACATTAACTTCAACATTTAATGCGAACATTGACCTTCAATTTGTGCTTGACGCATACAGCTGTATAAGCTACATAATTTCATATGTCAGTAAAAAGGAAAGTGAAGAGGGGCAGTTATTGAAAGCAGCCAAGAGGCCAGGGAGGATAATGAAGACACACTGAAAGAATTAAAATCAATAGGACATGTTTATATTAGCCATCATGAAGTTAGCATTATGGAGTCAATTTGGAGAACAAATGGGATGAGCAGAGAAAAGTCCACAGGGTAAGCAATACAAACATTGTGAAGGCAATTTCATTACTTTTGATAGAGGATTAGGTGACAGCTATTGCAAGTGTACACAAAGTCATCATACAAAGGCAATAGTCCAAAGTAACCCGTAATTGTGATATGCTGGCCAGACATATATGCCGACAGTAATATAACCGCAGATGATATACATGTGGAGCAAATACTTATTATTGTGAATGCCAATGATATGTATTTTAGAGTTAGTTTTTTTATTTGTTTGTGTTATAGCTTTATATGTTATGTTTTGATTTGGGGTTTGTAAACCCACTTATAGAACTGTTGGTATTGTTTGTTTTTTTAGAATGAGTCTTCCATTGACTGTCATCAAGGAAATAGCCAGAAACCAAGGGAATGACAGCACAGATACTTGGGAGGTGTCCATTTTGGATCCATACTGGGCTAGACCTGAACAGGCACCATTTACAGACATGTGCTTAGCCGAGTTTGCAGCCCAGTTCGGAATGAGAAGCTATGCAGTAAAAAAGAAAGTCATGGACAGCAGTGATCAGATACAGAAGAACAGGTTTCAATAAAACTGAAAGGCAACAAAGGCTATATTACAAAACGTAACAAAGAAGCAATTATTAGATACCACAGTGTTTCCTAAGCAAAAGACACACAAAGTCACTTTGGAATATTGCTTCATGTTTATTTAGCACATCATGGTCAACACTTAAACTTAGATGGTGTTACAGAGGAGGAATACTATAATAATGGATCAATAAATACACAGAAAGGCATAAATACACAGAAAGGCATAAAGAAGGTAAAAGAGTTTGTTAGATGATGCTTTTTGGAAAAGATGCTAATGTAATAGATGAAGCATGGGAGAGTGGCCAAGGGAACCCCAACCTGGAAGGAAAGAAGTGGCACCAGGGGGGTGGGAGAGAGACAAGGGGAAATAGCTGAAAGAGAGGAAACCAAAGAGGAAGAGCAACAGAATCACAGAAATTCCAGTGATTTACAGTGGTTTGCCCAGTACAAGTAGAAGAAAAACTGGACACAATGTTATATGGGAAGAGGTAAAAATGTTAGTTTCATCCAGATAAGCTTAAAAAATGCAAAACATGAAAGAAAAACAAAGAACATTTTTTATGCATATACGGCATTGATGTCTATATAAGGTAAAGGGTGAATAATGTGATCCACTGCACATATTTTTGACAGGAGCAGCAGGAACTGGAAACTCACATGTTTTTCATGCTGTCACTTATGGGCCAAAGTGTATATTTACTCCAATGACTGCTAGTGCTGATGAAATTACTTGTAGCATACAGTGGTACAGCAGCCTTCAATATCTGAGGTCAAACAATAAACTGTCCTCTAGCCATTCATTCTGATATAAAAAGTGAAAAATACCAACCTGTAAGTGAAGAAAGCTTGTCAAAATTACGGTGTAAATACAAAAACTTGCAACTTGTAACCATTGATGAATTTTCCATGGTTGGACAGAATATGATCATGTATATAAATGAAAGACTAAAGCAAATTATGTAAAATCAATGTGCCTTTAGAAATGTGAGTGTTTTAGCAGTAGGTGACTTTTACCAAATTCCCCCTGTTGGCGATAAAGCTCTTCATAATAGCGATGTAAGGAAAATATATGAAACACCATGGAAGGCCTTTTATTTATGCAATTTAACACAGATAATGCGACAAAAAGATAATTTATTTGCCGAAATTTTGAATAAAATAAGAAGGAAACCAAAAGAAATACAGCTGATCAATGAAGGATAAAGACTTTTGGATGGTAAATGTGTATCTTTGTCATAAGTACCATTGGATATTTTACATATTTACCCATGAAATAAAGATGTCAATGAATTACATATATCACAAATTGAACAGTGTACAAATCTGGTTAGTATAACTGCAGCTGATGTCAATGTTAAGGGTCAGCTAAAAAGGGATTGTCTCCAACAAAAAATAATACAATGTTACATTCAGAACTGACACTTATAACAAATCTGGATGTTAATGATGGCTTGTGTAATGAGGTAATTGGGACAATCAAACAAATTGCAAGTAATAAAAATGAAATGGGACATCCCAGTGGTATTTGGGTCAAATTTGACAATGACAAGATAGGTAAAAATTCCAGAGCCATGACACCACCAGTGAAATATTTTCCCTGCGAGTTTTTGTATAATTAAGGCTCACACTGAAGAGTTTCTTTTTCAGGGTAGCAAAATAACATGCCATCAGTATCCATTGCATTTAGCATGGGTCTGTACTAACATCACAGATCAAATCAAACATCCACGAAAGACTTGGATGACTTTGAACAAATCTGACCTGTTATTATTTAACTTCCATATACAAATGCTCAAACATATAAACAAAGCTTAACCAAAGGAAGTTTCTTTAAGGCACACATTCCTTTTGACTGATGTATCACATTCAGACACTCTTTGTCACTGGTAAGGAGCTGCATTTTGGCCCAACTTGCAGCTGCGTGATATTTTCATGACATTGTGTCAAAGTTAAGGGTGCAGCAGTCAAGTTTATTTTAGTGAAGTTCAAAATGATTTTGTTTGTATTAGTGAAGTTCAATGTGATCAAGTTTATTCTGGTCATGTTCAAAAATGATCATATTTATGTTGGTCACATGGCATATTATGTAAAGAAATCATTGAAATGGACACCAACAGATATCAACTTTCACAGAAACTAGGGTGTTGGAAGAATGTTTTTAAAAGTGGGCAATACATTCATTGGATCAATATACAAAAGTACATTAGCAGAAAAGCCACTTTTCAGAAATGTGCTGAAAATAATCTTGGGAAAAGTTCATGAACACCATGCATACTGTTGGGTGACTTTAATCAAAATATTTTAAAAGACCCACAAAATATAGCATTTGATGAACTTCAGAATTTTGAGCAGTTGATAACACAAAGTACATAATATGCAGGGAGTGGAGTAGGATGTTTGCTTGGCCATGTTTATGCAAATAATTGCAAGATTTTCAAATCAGGTGACATTGAGACTTATCATAGTGACCATGATGTTGTATTTGTGCAAATAGGCTGTACATAACATAATCACGAATACTGAAAATATGATGCATTTCATTTATTAAAAAATGATTTTGCTGTTTCTGTGATTGTAAACTGTGACATATTATGTTAGTAATTTATCAAATGACTTCACTGTTTCTGTAATATATATTCTTTGATTTTGAAGTGTGATATGTTTTATAATGCTTATGTGATAAATGTTCTGTGTTATTTAAATGTGACTTGTTTTATTTTATCTTATGGTTTTAGTATATTCTTTGAGTGATGATGTTATTGAAAAAGAAGGAGGAAAAAATGGAGGAATTTGTAAGATATTATTGTGTAATCTATGTCATTTTCAATAGTATCCGTTATTGTTCTGTGTATTATTGTTTTCATTATTATGAATTTTTTCAACTTTGTTTATATAGTTAATCATTGTTTGAGAATCATGCATTTGAATAAATTCGACCATACAAAAAAGATCTGCAGCACATTATTTCCTATAGGTTGGTTTAACATCCCAAATCTGTAGGAGTAATAATAAGTGAGGTTTATGGCCTTAAAAGATAGTTGACCCACATTTGACCTTGAGGGAGGGGTCAAAGGTCAATTGCGACACATAAGAAGATTCACAGCTCATGATTTCCTATAAGCTGATTTCACATTTCATATCTCTAGGACAAATAATAAGCAAGTTATAAGCACTTTTAAATTTGGCTATCTTCATTTGACCTTGAAGTAGGGGCCCAAGGTCAAATCTGACCACATCAGAAGATTCCCAGTCCATGATTTCCTATAGGTTGGCTTGACAAGTCAAACCTCTAGGACCAATAATAATGGAGATGTAAGCACTTTTTGTGACTGACAAAGAAACGTCCGTAGTAGCCAAAAATATTCCCAGTCAAGATTTTGTTGTGATGAACTTATCCTGCGAATTTGAGATCTCTATACCTATAACAGACTGCTAGAATCTGTTTGGATCTGTTGTGGTCGGTTCAAAAATCAAATATGTTTGATGTTTTTCACGATTGTAACTGATCCACTTTCGCCCCTACCCACAAATATTCCAGTGTCAGACTTCCTGAGACCTCAGACCGAAATTTACACAATCTTAGGTTGTCTGAGACTTCCTGGGACTCTTAATGCCAGGTCGGTTTAGTTTTAGTCCCATGATGTCTGGGCTTAATCCCATATTCACCCCCGACCCACCATGCAAAAGAAAAACAACAAGAGGGTCAGAAATACCCCAAAAGGCGGGTTGAGCAGGCAGCAATAAGGTTAGTGACTGCTGTAATTAAATTTAGAAACAAGGAAAGAAATATTAGGTCACCCAGTTAAGCTAAATGTGTTAGATGTGCTAAGAAATGTGAAACTTGCAATCTAGGTTACATTATTGTATCCATGCTATACTAAATATAGGACTGAAACTAAGTAAGAGTAGAGCATTAATGTACCATAATATAATATTGCATGGCATCTAATCACAAAAGATAATTTATTAAAGTAAGACATAGTATTACCATCTACATGATCGATGTATGGTAGATGTATGCAGAAGAAAGTGGTGATAGTGGTCATGAACATACCAAAGTATGCTCATAATTTTTAGAGAATGGACGGAATCACACCAAGTTTGAAAGCAACTTAGCTATGATGGTGGTCTATCTCCCTGTCAAGCTTGAATTCAATTAGGTGAAGTATTTTCGAGTTAGAGTCCGGAAACGGAAATGCATACAGACAAACGGACAAAAAAATGGACAAAAGAATAGACAGAATTACACCAATTTTGACAGCAACTTAGCTATGATGGTGATCTATCTCCCTGTCAACATTGAATTTGATTGGACAAAGCGTTTTCAAGTCTGGAAACAAAAATGTTGACGCACAGACAAATGGACTGATGGAATAACACCAATTTCATAAGCAACCTAGCTATGATGGTGATCTATCTCCCTGTCAAGTTTGAATTTGATTGGACAAAGCATTTTCGAGTTAGAGTCTGGAAACGAAAATATTGACGGATAGACAAACAGACAAAAAATGGAAGAACGAACAGACGGAATTACACCAATTTCGAAAGCAACCTAGCTATGATGGTGATCTATCTCCCTGTCAAGTTTGAATTCGATCAGACAAAGTGTTTTTGAGTTAGAGTCCGGGAACAAAACTGTTGATGGACTGACAGACAGACGTCGGACACATCAATCTAAAAATCGGCCATTGCTCTCTGAGGAAATCTGTTGTTAGTCCCAGGAAGTCTGAGGAATTCTCAGACCAGTCTTAGACCCAGTGGGTATGTCCCAGACAGGATTGGTGTTGAATCGTATCACAATCGTGACTTAATCGGCTCTTAGTCAGGGAACAATCTTGAGTCACCTGAGGATGTCTGAGACTTCCTGAGAACAACCCCAGAAGTAGAACAAGACTCTAGTGCCCCACCCACCCATTATTCATGTTTTTTTGCACAGACTCTCAAGGATTAAGGGTCGCAGAACCAATTGGGGCTTAATCCTTTGGTGGAACAGGGGCATAACAGTTTCAAATTTGAGTCTGAGACCAGAGTTTCGTTAAACCACCTCCTGAGATTGACTTCAATGAAGAGCATTGCAGCAAATATGGTGGCTGCTAACAAAAACATTTGTAACTATGGTGGTCATGTAATAAGTGGTACCTTAGCCTTTGAAAACACAGGGCAAGCCTTATGTGCAACATTGTAACTTAATTCATTGCTGGGCATCTCTACTTTAGGTTTTATGGAACATTTATTAGATTTTGGTGGATAAGATGAATCTAGAGTTGGGTATTATTACTGTTAAAACGACACATCACTGGAAATGCTTACAATTCAAAGTTGTCTGCACACAAGCAGGACATTGTGTGACTTTCCTTGTACACAAATATATGGGAATTGTTCGAAATCATTACAGTTCCATTTTAGTTTTGACATAAGACCATAACTACACCGTGCTAAGATTGGGAGCTGTACAAATCGACGCTTTGCCTATATCAGCCCCTGAAAAGCTCTGATGAACCCCCTTGAAACATTAACCTCTTCCTGATTGGCCATAAACTGAATCTAATATTTATTTTGGAGTGTAATTTCTGTGTTAACATTTGCGTGTAATTGTACAATCTGCAAACTTCTTGCACTCTCAACTATCCTCTCACGCCTTTTGGACCACCCAACTTGCCAAACTTTATTACAATTACACATTTTATTTTCTTTGTAAGTTGGTGTAACTTTTTGTAATTTTATGTAATTTCTGTGTTCATATTTGCGTGTATTTACCACATAATTGTACAATCTACAAACTTCTTGCACTCTCAACTATCTTCTCACGCTTTTTGGACCACCCAACTTGCCAAACTTTATTACAATTACACATTTTACAGTTTTTTGGATTTGGGCCTAAAAACACGTAAAAAAATCGTAATTACAAAAACTCTCGTGCTCAATAAAACACCCAACCCCAACGCATTTTCCACCCAAAATTTCAAACTTCCCCTAATTAAACTTACTTTTTAAACTAAAATTCAAAAATATTAAATTTTATTTTTCCTCAACATTTCTATCACCATGTACTTTGGCCTACTTAAAAAACAACATAAACCCCACTTTTTACCCCCCCTCCACGATTGCAACTAGGATAGTTACTCATTTGGCATTCCTACTCCAAGTGAAATTTTCACAAACAAACTAATTACAACCTGACTCAACTGAGGTTAATTGCCATCGCTCAAAATTACAATCCAAGAGGGGATAAATTTCACAAACACAATCCAACTGATTCCACTTCATTTTAACACCTACAAATCCCCCCTTGTTTTTCCCTCCAGTTATCTTAAATTGTAATCCCCTTCAAATTCCTTCAATAGGTTGACTCCCCCATCAGTGGGGCCTTTTTGGATTCCAATCCAAGGGGATTACCAACAAAATTTAGTATAAATACCCCCACATTAGATGGCCTCTTCAGTCAACCTCAGCCCCTGATGAAGACTAACAGTTGAAACCGGTTGGGCTAGAGTCAGGAATTTCTACTCTTCAAGACAATATAAGTATTTTTTTTACTCTTATACTCTCTTCTTTTTAAGTCTAAATTCTGCTCTAAAATTACTAATACTACTTGAGGCCCACTCTGGGACCTCCCTTTTGGACTAACTTTTGGGACTTCTCTTCGTTAATTCTCAAAATTCTTTAAAAACAAGCACTTGGTGAGTACTAACCCACACCTAGAGTGATCACTTTTGGCTTCTTTTTGGACTACTGTAATATATTCTTATAATTGTATTTTCACTACATAATTGTTTGTTATTGCCTGAAAAATGGCTAAGTTGTCATTTGAATAAAAGTAAGGCCAGAAGGGCCCCTATTTACAGTATATTGTATTCTTCCTTGCTGTTCCTTGTACCAACTCACCTCTTATCCTTCTGCATTTTTGGCAATGTGTCTTGTCCTCACTCAAAATCAACACTATGTCATCTGAACAAAATCAACTCGTGGCACAGTCACAAAAAATCCTTCAACTATGCCACCACCTATCCCTGATAGGCCCCCCAGGAGCATTCCAAAAAATCAAGGGGGACCTGCTGGAGCTTTTCAGCCCAGCAAACCTGACAGATGACATAGCCTTCAGGCTCTTGAGGACCTTCAGGGGTCACTACTACCATTCAATCATCACTTTGGCTAAAACAATTGGCTCAAAAAGAGTGAACCCCTGGAAGTTGAGGGAAGCCAACCAAAGGGCCGACCTCAACTTCAGGCACAGACACAGAAAGGTGTCAAAAACAGCCACACAAATGCACCAGAGGATCATGTCCTTCATATCCAGGAATGACCTTCATGGTCTCAGGAACTTCCTAAACAGTCTCCTAGGTAAGTCCTTCCATCTGTCACACACACACATGCAACATAACTCACACAGGGATTTCCAGGTCCCAAACAAAACCACTCACAACAAAAATCAAACACACAACACACCAACAACACTCACCAATAGGTTCACACCTCTTTCCAACCAGACTCAAACACACACACCTAGGGAAACCTATGATCCCAAGTTGGGTAAAATCAACATCCAAGGTGCCAACCACCCACTCTCCAATTTCTACCCCTGCAGGATGAAGTTCAAAAATGTCTGATATCCATCAGCAGAGCATGCATATCAACATACAAAAGCAACCTTCTGCTCAAACAAACATGCTGCTGCCGCCATCCTGCAGGCCCCAAATGCCTATGTGGCTAAATCAATAGGAAATTCCACCAACAAACAGTGCACCAACAAACACAAAATTGGGATCTCCACAAATTAGACATTATGAGAGACATCCTGAGGAACAAGTTCCAACAATCAAACCACTTCAGAACTGCCCTCCTTGCGACAGGGGCCAAAAAGCTAACCCATGATTTGATAGACCCCTTCTGGGGTTCTTCTTTCTTTTCCAGAAACCAGGGCCAGCTCATCCAACAAGATTGGTTTTCCAAACTGTTGATGGACCTCAGGGCCCAACACCAACCTAAGCCACAAGTAGATCCACACCAACCAAAGGGGGTCACAGCACCACAACAGAAGCCAGACACCAGAACACCTCAGCACCGCCAGGAACCACAGAGAAGGCCCAACAACACCAGGGGCACCTCTGAGGTGACAAAGGCCATCACAACCCATCCAGGCACGAGCAAGGCCACCTCCACAGCACAGAGGCCACAAAAGTCACCCAGGATACAAACCCCCAAGAAACCACATACCACCACACCTCAGAAAGACTCCACCAGAACCACCACTCCCACAGAGGTCAATGGCACCACCCAGCAGCCACAAACACAGAGACAACCTAGGACACCAAGAACACCTCGCAACCAGCACCCAAGGAAGGCCTCACCTACGCACCAGACACCCCCTGCAACCACCAGCAGCACCACACCTCCAACCAGGCCAACACCTACGCACCAGGCACCACCTACAACCACCAACAGCACCACACCTCCAACCAGGTCAACACCTGCACACCAGACACCACCTGCAAACACCTCCAGCACCACAACTCCAACCAGGGCAGCACCTACAAGCCAACAAAGAAGCACCACACCCACCAACCAGCACCCTCGGTCATCCACACCAGAGACCCTCAAAGCAACTTCTTCAGAAACTCCCATCAGACCAAGGGCAACAACTACCCCAAACAAGACCAGAAGGGCTTTACATCTATCACCAGTGTCAACAGTGTACTCCAGCCCTCCAGACCATCTAATAGACACCTCCTCAGACATCAGCTCCCTAGGGCACCTCAGATCACCCAGCCTAGCAGACCAGCCAGAGCACCACCCAGACACCCAATCTACATTTGACCCCATTGCTGATGACACCCATTCTTCGTTAGGCCTGGGACAATCAGCCCAGAGCCCACCTCTCTCTCAGCCAAATAGGCCACACTACACACCACTACAGACAGTCCAGCACATCATGAGTGACACCTCTGCACCTTCTACAGTCCCCCTAGTGGGTCCTCAGAAACTGTACTTCCCAAGGGAAAAGGGAAAGAACTGGTCAATGCCCATAGTCTCATCACCAGTGGTTATCCTTGGAGACTCAAATGTGGACAGAATAACCCACACCCCATCGAACCTGGACATCCAGCTAATATCCTTCAGTGGGGCCAAGCTGACCCACTTTGCCTCAGGACCATTGTTTGTGTCACCTCAGCCTCATGTGACCCACCTCGTCTTTTCCTGTGGAATAAACAACAAGGGCTTAGTACAGAGTACAGCAGATGAACAGTTAAAGAAAATCTCACAAAGACTCAGGAAATACTTCCCACAAGCCAAAATCTATATACCACTCCTCAACTGGGCCACCACGAAGAGCAGAGAATATATAGACACTTACCTCAGAATCAACAAGGCCATCCCAAAGCTGAAGAAGTTTGGCATCACCACCATCCCAGCCATCCCACAGGAACAGTTCCACCCAGCCTTCCAGGATGGAGTTATAGATGACCACCACTGGAGCACCACCACTGCCAACAGGTTACTGTCCTCCTGGGTATCATTTTTAAACTAAGACCACCTGAGGCCCTAAGGCCCACCTCGGTTCTCAACCTTAGCAACAGAATCTTAACTTCAGCCGAGGTAAAGGTTTTAAGCAAAGGCCAAAAATTTATCCCCCGACCTCCTAAAATTGACAAAATTAACATTGAAAAAGGCCACCAACATTTTTCCAGAAGAATCAAACTAACCTACTTTTTTAGAAACAAAAAGCAAAGGAAACAACTCCCCTTTCTGGACAAATCGGTGTGGATACCTCCCCTAGGCACCATCCCACAGGATATTCTAGAATCCTTAGATCAACTCAAAAATCAACTCAAGGACCAGATCTTACCTGAGCAAAAAACCAAAGATGGCCAACATCAAATTAAGATCTTAAAAAGACTTAAATCCTATGAGGATATCATTATTAAACCAGCAGACAAAGGCTCTTCTATTGTTATACTTAATACTAAGGATTACATCCAAGAGGCCAACCAACAATTAAATAACCCAAAACACTACAAGAAAATCCCAGCCCCAATTTTTCCTACGGTAAGGAACAAAATTAAGGATATTCTAAACTCCCTTAAACACAACAGGTTCCTGAACGACAAACAGATTGAACACCTGGAACCACCTGAAGAACCTAGAAATAGGATGTTTTACCTTTTACCCAAAATTCATAAACCTAAGGGCAAATGGCTCAATGGCACTATCCCCCCTGGCAGACCTATTGTGTCTGATTGCTCTAGCGACACCTACAACATTTCTGAATTTATAGACCACTATCTTAAGCCTGTTTCCAACCTGCACCCATCCTATCTCAAGGACACCCCAGACTTCATCAACAAAATTAGGAACATCAAGGTCCCCACTAAAGCTTTGCTTATAACTTTAGATGTCGATGCCCTTTACACCAACATAGATAATACGGTCTAAAAGCAGTACAGGACACCTTCAATTTATATCCCAACCCATCTAGACCAGATCAACAAATTTTAGAGCTTCTCAAATTATCCTTGGAAAACAATGATTTCACATTCAATAAGGAATGGTTTCTTCAGATTTGGGGCACAGCCATGGGTAAAAAATTCGCACCTGAGTATGCAGACATCTTCATGGCCAACTGGGAAAAAGGAGCACTCTCCAAATGCCCACTCAAACCTTTGATTTACCTTAGATTTCTAGATGATATTTTTATCATATGGACACACTCTACACGAGAATTTGACACCTTCTTTAACATCCTAAACACCCACATGGACACAGTAAAACTCAAGGCCACCATTCACCAAAACTCGATAGACTTTCTAGATGTCACTATCTACAAAGGCCCACCTTCCTCAACACCAATTGTCTGGACACTAAGGTCTTTTTCAAACCCACAGACACGCACCAACTCCTCCACAAGGCCTCCTTTCATCCTAAACACACCTTTTCTGGGATTATTAAATCCCAAATTTTAAGATTTCATAGGATTTGTACCAACCATTCAGACTTTCTTTCAGCCACTTCCACTCTCTTTTCAGCCCTCATACCCAGGGGATATTCAAAAAATTTTCTCAGGAATATTACCATTAAGACACTAAAAACACTCCATCCCACCTCTCTTAAACAAACCAGAGCTCCATGCTCTAACAGATGCACCTTATGTGGCACCTATTTCAACCCCTACTACGACATTTTAAGACCAGGTGAAGCACCTATACCAGCACCTCAACATTTGGACTGTAACTCAATTAACGTGATTTACTGCATTTCTTGCAACTTTTGCCAAAAACTGTATATTGGCCAAACCTCAAGGTCACTTAGACATAGGATTGTGGAACATAGGTCAAACATTTTAACCAATCAAAACAAACCTCTAGCAAATCACATTAATAACTGTCCACTTAAACCTCCATCAACTAACCAAACCTTATTCAGACTCACCCCCTTAGAACAAGTACCAGTCAACCAGTGTTACTGAACCAATAGGACCAATCTCATAAATAGGGAAGTAGCGTGGATAAAAAAACTAGGTACAGTAGAACCAAAAGGTATCAACTCTATTAGGGACATACCCCCCCCCCTATCCCTTTTGTGTCTAGATACTCTAAGGCCAGTAAAAATATATCAAATCTTGTTAGGAATTGCTATCAAGAAATCCAAAATAACCATCCCTCGACCTTTAGAGGGCCTTTAGTAATGGCTCACAGTAGGAACAAAAATTGTAAGGACTTTACTGTTGCAACTAAGGACCCCTAATCCTTTTCCCCCCCAAATAACCCTAAAAACCAGCTCTTCGACTCATCCCCCCAAAAATAACATAACTCCTGAAACACGTAAAAATTCCTAAAAAAAATCCTAAAAAAATCCTAAAAAAAGTCAATTAATCCTAAACCTAACGCTAAAATATCCAAATAAAATCTTTTACATTAAAAAAGTCAACAAAAAATAAATCCAAATTAATACTGACCCCTAAACCAATATTCCTTGTACCTCATTCCTAAATCTTAGGACCCCAATCCTAACCCTAACCCCACAAAACAAACCAAACCCCCTTAAAATTACACAAAAGACAAAAAAAAACAAAACCAAAATAACGCTGAACCCTAAGCCAATAATCATAGGACTTCATTCTTAACCTTACGACCCAATCCTAACCGTAAAACAAAAAATATTAAAAAAATTTTTCTTGTAAAAAAACTGAACCCAAATTAACGCTGACCCCTAAGCCACAACCCTAGGACCTTATTCCTAACCTTAGGACCCCAATCCTAACCTTAAGACCATAAAAAATGAACCCTAAAATAACCCCAACCCTAAGCCAATTATCCTAGAACTTCCATAACCCTAATCCTAAATTTACACCAAATTATCCTAAACAAACAAAAATAAATAAAGTAACTAAACCCAAAAATAACGCTAACCCCTAAGCCAATAATCCTAGGACACCATTCCTAACCTTAGGACCCTAATCCTAAACCCATAGAAAATGTACCCTAAAATAATCCTCACCCTAAGCCAATTCTCCTAGGACTTCCATCCTAACTTAGACTTTCATAACCCTAATCCTAAATTTACACCAAATTATCCTAAAAACAAGGGCTACACCACTTAAATCAGTACTACAAGGTACCCAACAACTTCAAACACAACCTTACGAATCCTTCCACTTAAAAACAACTCTTACCACCTAGACACCTTTTAGGAACCCAATCCTAAACTACTCCTAAATAATCCTAAAAATCTTTTCTCAAGACTACCACCTTAAAAATCGAAAACTGCTTATTTGGGGCCCTTGGGGGAGATGCCCGTGTATTTCTTGCCCCACAGTCCCCTTGGGGACTTGGGGAGGGACCCCCCTTGAGGTGGAGTACCCTTTTGGGGAAACCACAAGGATCTGGTCTGTAAACCCATAACGCTGACTCACCTGTGCCCCCCCCACTTGGGGCCCCTTTAGGCTTACTTTCCTTTCAAAACCATACCCAGGAGTTCACTGCCCTGTTGGCAGGGGCTCCCCCACTGTATCCAATTAATTATGTATTAATGTTACCACAGTTTATTGTATATTTTTTTAAATACTATACTGTGTACTGTGTTTTCAAACACACTAGGGCCACTACAGAATAACAAATTCATTAGAGTGATTCTGTTCATTACTTAATATGTACTCTTGTATTCCAGCAATCCCATAAGAGCGCTTTATGTCATCATTCTTACACTTACAAGCCCTTAAGGCTTCTTCTTTACCTGTTTCCTTGCCTGTATATACTTGAACATTTTTACATTCTTAATACATGTAAATAACTATTGAACCATGTACATTGACCCTTTGAGTCCCCCCCCCAAAATTACAGTGTTTATTAGTGTTTACTTGTTTTAACGCCTTTTTATGTCTTATAAGGCCTCTAACACCAGCTTTAATGTAGTTTCTTAACATAATCAGAATTACAGTTACTTTTCAGTTTTCAACTTCCCACTGTAAATAGCATCTCACACCCTTTTGTAATGTAATTATAGAGTTTATTAGTTACAGTAAGGCTTCTAGAATCGTAAGGGGCAGTCCCCCCATTGATTCACAACCTCCACTACATATTTCTTTTTTTTTTGTAATTTGTTGTAACTTTTTTGTAATTTTGTGTAATTTCTGTGTCAACATTTGCGTGTAATTGTACAATCTGCAAACATCTTGCACTCTCAACTATCCTCTCACGCCTTTTGGACCACCCAACTTGCCAAACTTTATTACAATTACACATTTTCTTTTCTTTGTAAGTTGGTGTAACTTTTTGTAATTTTATGTAATTTCTGTGTTCATATTTGCGTGTATTTACCACATAATTGTACAATCTACAAACTTCTTGCACTCTCAACTATCTTCTCACGCTTTTTGGACCACCCAACTTGCCAAACTTTACTACAATTACACAATTTACAGTTTTTTTAATTTGGGCCTAAAAACACGTAAAAAAATCGTAATTACAAAAACTCTCGTGCTCAATAAAACACCCAACCCCAACGCATTTTCCACCCAAAATTTCAAACTTCCCCTAATTAAACTTACTTTTTAAACTAAAAATCAAAAATATTAAATTTTATCTTTTCTCAACATTTCTATCACCATGTACTTTGGCCTACTTAAAAAACAACATATACCCCACTTTTTTACCCCCCCTCCACGACTGTAACTAGGACAGTTACTCATTTGGCATTCCACTATATATTTCTTTTTTTGTAATTTGTTGTAACTTTTTTGTAATTTTGTGTAATTTCTGTGTTAACATTTGCGTGTAATTGTACAATCTGCAAACTTCTTGCACTCTCAACTATCCTCTCACGCCTTTTGGACCACCCAACTTGCCAAACTTTATTACAATTACACATTTTATTTTCTTTGTAAGTTGGTGTAACTTTTTGTAATTTTATGTAATTTCTGTGTTCATATTTGCGTATATTTACCACATAATTGTACAATCTACAAACTTCTTGCACTCTCAACTATCTTCTCACGCTTTTTGGACCACCCAACTTGCCAAACTTTATTACAATTACACATTTTACAGTTTTTTGGATTTGGGCCTAAAAACACGTAAAAAAATCGTAATTACAAAAACTCTCGTGCTCAATAAAACACCCAACCCCAACGCATTTTCCACCCAAAATTTCAAACTTCCCCTAATTAAACTTACTTTTTAAACTAAAATTCAAAAATATTAAATTTTATTTTTCCTCAACATTTCTATCACCATGTACTTTGGCCTACTTAAAAAACAACATAAACCCCACTTTTTACCCCCCCCCCCCCCTCCACGATTGCAACTAGGATAGTTACTCATTTGGCATTCCTACTCCAAGTGAAATTTTCACAAACAAACTAATTACAACCTGACTCAACTGAGGTTAATTGCCATCGCTCAAAATTACAATCCAAGAGGGGATAAATTTCACAAACACAATCCAACTGATTCCACTTCATTTTAACACCTACAAATCCCCCCTTGTTTTTCCCTCCAGTTATCTTAAATTGTAATCCCCGTCAAATTCCTTCAATAGGTTGACTCCCCCATCAATGGGGCCTTTTTTGATTCCAATCCAAGGGGATTACCAACAAAATTTAGTATAAATACCCCCACATTAGATGGCCTCTTCAGTCAACCTCAGCCCCTGATGAAGACTAACAGTTGAAACCGGTTGGGCTAGAGTCAGGAATTTCTACTCTTCAAGACAATATAAGTATTTTTTTACTCTTATACTCTCTTCTTTTTAAGTCTAAATTCTGCTCTAAAATTACTAATACTACTTGAGGCCCACTCTGGGACCTCCCTTTTGGACTAACTTTTGGGACTTCTCTTCGTTAATTCTCAAAATTCTTTAAAAACAAGCACTTGGTGAGTACTAACCCACACCTAGAGTGATCACTTTTGGCTTCTTTTTGGACTACTGTAATATATTCTTATAATTGTATTTTCACTACATAATTGTTTGTTATTGCCTGAAAAACGGCTAAGTTGTCATTTGAATAAAAGTAAGGCCAGAAGGGCCCCTATTTACAGTATATTGTATTCTTCCTTGCTGTTCCTTGTACCAACTCACCTCTTATCCTTCTGCATTTTTGGCAATGTGTCTTGTCCTCACTCAAAATCAACACTATGTCATCTGAACAAAATCAACTCGTGGCACAGTCACAAAAAATCCTTCAACTATGCCACCACCTATCCCTGATAGGCCCCCCAGGAGCAGAAATTGTGCTTCCTGGGGCTTTCCAAAAAATCAAGGGGGACCTGCTGGAGCTTTTCAGCCCAGCAAACCCGACAGATGACATAGCCTTCAGGCTCTTGAGGACCACAAGGTGCTACTTTGGCAACATAATAGCAACCTTCAGGGGTCACTACTACCATTCAATCATCACTTTGGCTAAAACAATTGGCTCAAAAAGAGTGAACCCCTGGAAGTTGAGGGAAGCCAACCAAAGGGCCGACCTCAACTTCAGGCACAGACACAGAAAGGTGTCAAAAACAGCCACACAAATGCACCAGAGGATCATGTCCTTCATATCCAGGAATGACCTTCATGGTCTCAGGAACTTTCTAAACAGTCTCCTAGGTAAGTCCTTCCATCTGTCACACACACACACGCAACATAACTCACACAGGGATTTCCAGGTCCCAAACAAAACCACTCACAACAAAAATCAAACACACAACACACCAACAACACTCACCAATAGGTTCACACCTCTTTCCAACCAGACTCAAACACACACACCTAGGGAAACCTATGATCCCAAGTTGGGTAAAATCAACATCCAAGGTGCCAACCACCCACTCTCCAATTTCTACCCCTGCAGGATGAAGTTCAAAAATGTCTCATATCCATCAGCAGAGCATGCATATCAACATACAAAAGCAACCTTCTGCTCAAACAAACATGCTGCTGCCGCCATCCTGCAGGCCCCAAATGCCTATGTGGCTAAATCAATAGGAAATTCCACCAACAAACAGTGCACCAACAAACACAAAATTGGGATCTCCACAAATTAGACATTATGAGAGACATCCTGAGGAACAAGTTCCAACAATCAAACCACTTCAGAACTGCCCTCCTTGCGACAGGGGCCAAAAAGCTAACCCATGATTTGATAGACCCCTTCTGGGGTTCTTCTTTCTTTTCCAGAAACCAGGGCCAGTTCATCCAACAAGATTGGTTTTCCAAACTGTTGATGGACCTCAGGGCCCAACACCAACCTAAGCCACAAGTAGATCCACACCAACCAAAGGGGGTCACAGCACCACAACAGAAGCCAGACACCAGAACACCTCAGCACCGCCAGGAACCACAGAGAAGGCCCAACAACACCAGGGGCACCTCTGAGGTGACAAAGGCCACCACAACCCATCCAGGCACGAGCAAGGCCACCTCCACAGCACAGAGGCCACAAAAGTCACCCAGGATACAAACCCCCAAGAAACCACATACCACCACACCTCAGAAAGACTCCACCAGAACCACCACTCCCACAGAGGTCAATGGCACCACCCAGCAGCCACAAACACAGAGACAACCTAGGACACCAAGAACACCTCGCAACCAGCACCCAAGGAAGGCCTCACCTACGCAGCAGACACCCCCTGCAACCACCAGCAGCACCACACCTCCAACCAGGCCAACACCTACGTACCAGGCACCACCTACAACCACCAACAGCACCACACCTCCAACCAGGTCAACACCTGCACACCAGACACCACCTGCAAACACCTCCAGCACCACAACTCCAACCAGGGCAGCACCTACAAGCCAACAAAGAAGCACCACACCCACCAACCAGCACCCTCGGTCATCCACACCAGAGACCCTCAAAGCAACTTCTTCAGAAACTCCCATCAGACCAAGGGCAACAACTACCCCAAACAAGACCAGAAGGGCTTTACATCTATCACCAGTGTCAACAGTGTACTCCAGCCCTCCAGACCATCTAATAGACACCTCCTCAGACATCAGCCCCCTAGGGCACCTCAGATCACCCAGCCTAGCAGACCAGCCAGAGCACCACCCAGACACCCAATCTACATTTGACCCCATTGCTGATGACACCCATTCTTCGTTAGGCCTGGGACAATCAGCCCAGAGCCCACCTCTCTCTCAGCCAAATAGGCCACACTACACACCACTACAGACAGTCCAGCACATCATGAGTGACACCTCTGCACCTTCTACAGTCCCCCTAGTGGGTCCTCAGAAACTGTACTTCCCAAGGGAAAAGGGAAAGAACTGGTCAATGCCCATAGTGTCATCACCAGTGGTTATCCTTGGAGACTCAAATGTGGACAAAATAACCCACACCCCATCGAACCTGGACATCCAGCTAATATCCTTCAGTGGGGCCAAGCTGACCCACTTTGCCTCAGGACCATTGTTTGTGTCACCTCAGCCTCATGTGACCCACCTCGTCTTTTCCTGTGGAATAAACAACAAGGGCTTAGTACAGAGTACAGCAGATGAACAGTTAAAGAAAATCTCACAAAGACTCAGGAAATACTTCCCACAAGCCAAAATCTATATACCACTCCTCAACTGGGCCACCACGAAGAGCAGAGAATATATAGACACTTACCTCAGAATCAACAAGGCCATCCCAAAGCTGAAGAAGTTTGGCATCACCACCATCCCAGCCATCCCACAGGAACAGTTCCACCCAGCCTTCCAGGATGGAGTTATAGATGACCACCACTGGAGCACCACCACTGCCAACAGGTTACTGTCCTCCTGGGTATCATTTTTAAACTAAGACCACCTGAGGCCCTAAGGCCCACCTCGGTTCACAACCTTAGCAACAGAATCTTAACTTCAGCCGAGGTAAAGGTTTTAAGCAAAGGCCAAAAATTTATCCCCCGACCTCCCTAATCCTAAATTTACACCAAATTATCCTAAACAAACAAAAATAAATAAAGTAACTAAACCCCAAAATAACGCTAACCCATAAGCCAATAATCCTAGGACACCATTCCTAACCTTAGGACCCTAATCCTAAACCCATAGAAAATGTACCCTAAAATAATCCTCACCCTAAGCCAATTGTCCTAGGACTTCCATCCTAACTTAGACTTTCATAACCCTAATCCTAAATTTACACCAAATTATCCTAAAAACAAGGGCTACACCACTTAAATCAGTACTACAAGGTACCCAACAACTTCAAACACAACCTTACGAATCCTTCCACTTAAAAACAACTCTTACCACCTAGACACCTTTTAGGAACCCAATCCTAAACTACTCCTAAATAATCCTAAAAATCTTTTCTCAAGACTACCACCTTAAAAATCGAAAACTGCTTATTTGGGGCCCTTGGGGGAGATGCCCGTGTATTTCTTGCCCCACAGTCCCCTTGGGGACTTGGGGAGGGACCCCCCTTGAGGTGGAGTACCCTTTTGGGGAAACCACAAGGATCTGGTCTGTAAACCCATAACGCTGACTCACCTGTGCCCCCCCACTTGGGGCCCCTTTAGGCTTACTTTCCTTTCAAAACCATACCCAGGAGTTCACTGCCCTGTTGGCAGGGGCTCCCCCACTGTATCCAATTAATTATGTATTAATGTTACCACAGTTTATTGTATATTTTTTTAAATACTATACTGTGTACTGTGTTTTCAAACACACTAGGGCCACTACAGAATAACAAATTCATTAGAGTGATTCTGTTCATTACTTAATATGTACTCTTGTATTCCAGCAATCCCATAAGAGCGCTTTATGTCATCATTCTTACACTTACAAGCCCTTAAGGCTTCTTCTTTACCTGTTTCCTTGCCTGTATATACTTGAACATTTTTACATTCTTAATACATGTAAATAACTATTGAACCATGTACATTGACCTTTTGAGTCCCCCCAAAAAATTACAGTGTTTATTAGTTTTTACTTGTTTTAACGCCTTTTTATGTCTTATAAGGCCTCTAACACCAGCTTTAATGTAGTTTCTTAACATAATCAGAATTACAGTTACTTTTCAGTTTTCAACTTCCCACTGTAAATAGCATCTCACACCCTTTTGTAATGTAATTATAGAGTTTATTAGTTACAGTAAGGCTTCTAGAATCGTAAGGGGCAGTCCCCCCATTGATTCACAACCTCCACTACATATTTCTTTTTTTTTTGTAATTTGTTGTAACTTTTTTGTAATTTTGTGTAATTTCTGTGTCAACATTTGCGTGTAATTGTAAGAAGAATAGTCCTGACACTATAGCGCGAGCCAATCAGATTGCAGTATTTAGTCACGTGACCGTTGCGTAGCAACAGGTCAGGTGACTGGGGAGTAGGCGGAGCTTAGTGACGTCATCAGTCATGTGACCGATGATTGACAGGTAGAAGGCGGGGCTTAGTGACCAGTGACGTCATCAGTCACGTGATGGATGATTGACAGGTAGTGGGCAGCCTAGCCTAGGGGGAATCCCTTGACCAGTCATATGACCAGTGGCGTCACAGGTCATGTGATGGGTGATGGACAGGTAGTGGGCAGAGCCTAGGGGAATTCCCCTGACCAGTCACATGACCAGTGACGTCATCAGTCAGGTGACCGACGATTGGCAGGTAGTGGGCGGAGCCTAGGGGGAATCCCTTGACCAGTCACATGACCAGTGACATCACAGGTCACATGACGGGTGATTGACAGGTAGTGGGCGGAGCCTAGGGGAAATCCCTTGACCAGTCACATGACCAGTGACATCATAATGATTGACAGGTGGTAGCAATAACAAGGGGGAGTAGATATGAAGATATGGTATCCATGAAGAATATCAATAATAATGGTGAATAATAATCATCATAGTATTGATTTTTTGATGACACCATGAGTGATGTCACAGTCTAAGGGTATAAAGCTTGTGGGTGTTCCACAGTCTAAACCCCTGCACGGATTTTCACCAAATTTTCAGGGAATGTTTATCCCAAGAGGATCTAGAGCTGATTATGTTTTTGGGGATATCCAGTAATAGCTGTTGCCATGGCAACACTTTTTAAGATTTTCCAGTTTTTAAAGTTTGTGGGTGCTCCACAGCCTGAACCCCTGCACGGATTTTCACCAAATTTTCAGGGGATGTTTACTCCAAGAGGATCTAGAGCTGATTATGTTTTGGGGGATATCCGGTAATAACTGTTGCCATGGCAACACTTTTTAAGATTTTCCAGTTTTTAAAGTTTGTAGGTGTTCCACAGCCTGAACCCGGCATGGATTTTCACCAAATTTTCAGGGGATGTTTATCCCAAGAGGATCTAGAGCTGATTATGTTTTGGGGGGATATCCGGTAATAACTGTTGCCATGGCAACACTTTTTAAGATTTTCCAGTTTTTAAAGTTTGTGGGTGCTCCACAGCCTAAACCCCTGCACGGATTTTTTCAAAATTTTCAGGGGATGTTTACACCAAGAGGATCTAGAGCTTATTAGGTTTTGGTGGGTATTCAGTAATAACTGTTGTCATGGTAACACTTTTAAGATTTTTTTTACGTTAAAGTTGTGGGTGCTCCACAGTCTAAATCCCTGCACGGATTTTCACCAAATTTTCTGGTGTTCAAATCCCAGTGGAAGACAGTTTCTTTTAATTTTTTACTGCATTATTTTTCATTAACATCTATTATTATTATAATTATTATGCCTTCATTACAAAAAAATTAATCATAAATAAACAAGTCAAACTTTAACTATATCATCTGATGGTCATGGGTTAAAACCCCGGTCAGGGCACAAATTTAAATTTTTTTTTTAAATCATGTTTTATTTTTTTAAATTTTTTATTTAGAAAGAAAAATTATATCCATACATTTAATGTTATCACTATTTTCATATTTCACAGTGGACAACAGTAAGAGCCAAGACATTACAAAAAATAATAATAATAACATAAAATCTGAAAACAATCATGACTGGAATGTTTATGGCTATGAAAATATGTCTGTGCAAAATTTTGCCCTCATTTTGAACAAACAAAATGGCCACTATAGTCGATTGAAAAATCATTACGATATTCCAAATCTTGAAATATTACAGCTAGCTTCATCAAATTTGAACACAAAAGATATATGGCTAGAAAAGCTAGTATGATAGTAATTTTAACCTTGTTTTAAAAACAAAATGGTTGCCATATCACATGTTCAATGTCAAATGTGTTATATTTCCCTTAGATCTCCATCATTACTGATCCTTAGGTAAGAGATATCTACTGCAGCAGTGTTCTAGTCTTTTTGTCTGTTTTTTTTTTGTTATTTAATATTGGGGTGTTAAAAATAAATGTAATAAACAAAGGAATGAAACTGAAAGTAGAAACATAATTCATACACACAGAAGATATGATCTGAAATTCCCAGGATCAAATCCTAGCCAGAAATATATTTTTTAAATATTTTAAAAATATTTTGTTCCTGATCTGAGAATACCTATTATTATTTTTTTTCAGAAACATCTATAATATCAATAGGAAACATTGTCTGAGGCTGGTCAGAGTGGAAGTAAGAAACATAATAAGGCTGTTCCTAATTTGAAGAAGCTAGCAGCTCTTCCCTGCAATAGCTATGATACAAGTGATTCATATCTGTCAAATCTTCCATACACAGCACTGAGGGAGCAAGGTTTTTTGAGCAAAATATGAATACTGAGCCATTTCAAAGGTCTTTCCACTTAGGTGGGACAAAGTACCTTACATTGAATGGACCAAAAGGCGTTGAGAAGATCCATCTCCAAGAGTGGGGGAATGGCAAGGTTACAAATGAGGGGATTAAGCTGAATGCTCCGAAAATAGTGGTGATTCTAAATTACATTGCATTTGTACGCCAGGCAATTAAGAAGACTCTCAATGGTAATAGGAATGTTCTGTGTCAATATCATATTGGATCAGGCTTTTTGGTCTCATGTAACAGTTCTTATAAGACTATATCTATTCGGCTATGGAAATCCACATTGGCGAAGACATACCCCACTAGTGAAGGAATTTCCCTTGATTTTCAGGAGTGGGAGGAGTTCATAAAAGCATGTCAAAAGATATTTATAGAATATCAAGAAATAAATTCTTGTGAACCTTGTATCCTCGACTCTGAAGATAAACCAGGACATGATGCTACACAATGTCAGGAACATTTCAATTTTGAATCAGAATCAATCTAAATGGAAGAATTTTTTGTGACAGTCCTAAAACCAATTTTCGATTATATGTTTGAATCTTCTTTGATCCTTAACCAAGGACACTCAGTGAAAAAACAAGAATGATCTAAAAATCAGATTTTCCAAAGGGGCTCCTAATATTAAACAAATAAAAAAAGTAAAAGTATATATCAAACAAAACTTTTGATGTCAATTACTATCAAATTACATTATATGGTCAACTTATTTAACCAATAATGGTATCATAAATGTACACTATTTTGTGAAAAAATAAATGGCAACCTGTATAATTAGTCTTTTTTAACATGCTGCATACCAAACTCTTGTTTTACTAGTTAGTGTGTGATGTGGTAAAACTATTACGTTAAGACATATTAACGTAACATATCACAGCATAATATTTCTCATGTTTACATCATCAGTACATATGGCTTTGCTTTGCTTTGGTAATAAAAGTATTCTGATATCCCCATTTCTAATATGACATTCTTGTGTCAGTAGGTGATTGGCAGAAAGGAAAAAAAAATCTTTTTTATTACATTATTTATTTATGTTATTTATTGTGCTTACAAAGCACAAAGTTGATAGATGTTGGTTAATTACACAAAGAAGAACAAATGAAAAAAAACACACATAGTAATACAGATGAATAAAGTAACCCCAAATTATACATAAAAAATATACGGGAAAGTTGCATAAACTACATAAAAAGTGAATTAGTGTCTCAGGTGGTACATATAAAATTTAGCATCCATTTTTAAAGACCCTCATGTATAAAAATTCTTTAATTCCTACATGTTTTAAGTCTTCTTCATTAATTGTATTGTGATCTCTCACTATTTTTAAAAGTTGACATTTAGAATTACACATTACTTTAATTGATACATTAGTATGGCAAGTAATATGATTCAGAGTTTTAGATATATTAGAACAACTACCATTTATAACCATTTTAGTACACAAAATTAGTGCTAGCTGACACGTTACACATAAAGTTATCAACTCTTCTAAGTAATTGGGCCTCAACAGGCACATCATTCACAATTAATGGTATATCTATCTAGCATGTGTCGTGTAAGGAAGATCGAGTAACTTCCTCAGACATTTATGTCAAAAAGTATGAAAAGATGTTACTTTCCACTACTGAGATCCCAGAAAAGACTGCCATACAGGTTCATACAAAATATCTTAAATAAATGATATTTCACATTCACAGAGGCTTTTCTGATTATTACATTTGTTCCATTGAAACTGGTGATAAATTTATGACCAAATCATATAATTTATTAGGATTAGGTCCTATTACATTACACAAATGATAAGTAAAAGCTGATTTCTTTATACAAAAATCATTATGATTAATCCCATTAAATTCATCCCTATTGTTACTATAATGAATAAGCTGATACTTGCAGACATTAAATGTGACATCATAAGAACCACCAAATCTATCACATATGTGTAGCATTTTCTTTAAAGACATAACTGAAGGAGCTAAGAGAACTATATCATCGGCATACCCTACAGCACCCATGAAATTTGTACCAATATGGCAGCCAAGGCCACTGTCCTTCAATATTGTAAACTCTTATCATATCAGAATAGTTATAATCTAGCACTTGTCAGACACTATGCAGAATTGCAGTCTGATTGGCAGACCACAGAGCCTGTTTCCTTCTTGCATTCATAAGCGAGACATTTTGCCATCTAGGTGGATAGATATTTTTGCAGCAGGTGAGATATCTTGCACCTGAGTTTTCAGTAGCAAATTGCATTGATCTTTGGGGACCAGAACCATCTTTTTTCACAGCATTTCATTTCAGCAAGAGTTTTGACAAAAGAGGTATAGCAAAGCATGCCAGTGGGCCCAGAAAACCACCCTTCTGACTGACTACCCCTTTTTTTTTACTCTCAGTGGGATTTTTGAGTTAGCTTATTTTTTGGTATGCCGCATACAGATTCAATACATGGTATGGACTCTTTTAGTTCATGATACACGGGTTGATCTTGAGCATAGATCCATACAATCCTGTCTGGTGGAGGGAAAATTGAGTGAATCATGGGTTGCAAAATTGGTTATATGAGATACGTTTTTCCACTTCCAGTCATCCCAGAAACCATACAAATGAAAGGGTGTTGCAATCGACAATCCATTTCTATTTCATAAATAATATTAATAATACAAAAAGAAAAAAAAATGTCTACACAAGTAATGTTAACTTTCTACCGCTCTATTTATAGAGCTATTTCACTATGGTATGGCTATGTAAACTATGTCTACATAAAAGACACTTATTTTTTCACAAAAGGGGGATTATGCCAGCATTAAGATATTTTGTTATTTATTGTATCATGGCCTAGGATCTTGGATTGCAACAATAATATTTCTCTCCTCCCTCAATATTGTCACATGCATATGATGAAGGAAGATATTGAATAAAATAATTCCTCATATTTAGATAGTATGACGAAAAAATGAATTTTCTTCACACTATTCCTAATATTGTTGGTTATAACGTCACAAGACATTTTGTGTGATGTCAAAACCTATTTGACGTATAAAGGTTATTAACGCATCATAAAGCATGATATTCATCATCATTTTTGCGTCATCATCAGTACACGTGGCTTGGCTTGGCTTTGGCAGTAGGTCCGATAATATTTTCACTAAAAAAGAAAAGAAAGTCTCTTTTTTCAATTAAAACCATGGAGCTTTTGAAGAGTCTAGAAGAAAGCGATATGGTGACAGCTCAAGGGACAGAAACAATATCGGGTAAGTGAAATCATGAACTATATGCAAAAAAAAGTCAGCGGGAGGGAAAAAAACTCCACATTTTTCTTTTTGAAATAAAAAATAATAATAATAATAATGCAAGACCTATTTAGTTGAATATATTATACTACGTTCATTAAAAAAGATAACTTTGCCCCCCTTTTCTGTAAGGACTGTACATAATATTGAAGATATTCCCGATGACATTCGAGTGCTAGAATATACACGAGGTAAAAAATATGTGGTATATTTGAGATATGTTTAAAGTCATCATCATAATAATAAATGTTAATAGTTATAATTATTCTATGTGTACAAGTTATCATCATCATCAAAATAATAAATGTTAATAGTTATAATCATTCCATGTGTGTGCAAGTTACATATTATATATAGATTGTAATTGGTTATTTTTTTTTTGTATATATTCAGGCGAAGAAATGACAAAGATTCCAGAAACAATCGATGATAGAACCAGTGGAAGTGATGGTGACCCTACAGTGAGGCTCCTAGCAATGCTCCACTTCCCAACAATGGTAGTAATGATTGTTATACCTCTGGTAGTCTTTTTTATCCTTTTTCGAGATTTTTTCACAAGATTGTGCTATCTCACAAGCATGGTTGATGAAGAAGATGATGAAGTTCATTTACAATCAATAAGAATGGACACTTATGGGGAGGCAACCCCCTCCAGCCCTTCCAGAGTCCAAGACACCACCCAGACCTCAAGTCCTGTTGCATCTGCGGGGCAATCTGACTTAATAAATATTGATACAAATACATACCTGTCATTAGTTGATTCTTTTCCTTCTTTGAATGGGAGCCTCAGTGATACTATTTCTGAATGTAGCATTGATGTTTAAAGCATGTTTTTTTTTTATTTTTGCAATTTTTTTCTTTTTGCATTTCTTTTTTTTTTTACATTTTCTTTTCTTTTAAATTATTTTTTTAGGAAACAAAAACTAAAAAAAAACACTTTTGTTTTTTCTAGACAGAGTTTTTTTATTTGTGTGTGTTTTATACCATAATATCCTGGTCAATACTAGATTATTCTGAAATGGCATCACATAAGGGCTCACATTCAAAGAATTCACATTAATTTCACAGTAAAATGTTATTATTTTTTTCCCTTTGTTCTATCAGAAAAGAGTAGCTTCATGTTATAAATGGTTATATATTTTAGGTAGCTTTACTATTTTCAGTAGAGACAATTATGTTCATTTCTCATAATAATAATAATTTTTATCTTACATGGGCTTTTTTAATGTAATAAAGGTCAAAGTTGGGGTTTTACGTCCCGTTCAACAGCCAGTTTTAATGTAATAGGTCATATCATGACGGATAGTTTTTTGATAGGGGCCAGAGGTAAACAATTGGTCAAGGTTCTGCACTGTAAAACTGCCGACCACCAGTAAATTACCAATGTTAGGGTCTAGGGTTTGAATCTTACAGGTGGGAGTCAAGTGTTACCATTGCCCTGTCATGGCCCATGTATTGTAATAAACCAGCACTGGGTAGACATTCTGCAGAATTTACAGTCCGACTGGCAGTTTAGTGTAGCACAAAGGGCTAAACAAAAGTGCTTGAGTGATATATTAAATTATCAATCGGACTGTAAATTCTGCATAGTGTGTCCACCCAGTGGTGGATTATTATGCTTAAAATCTCCCCCTTTTAATATTTTCATTTTTTTTTTATGCGAGGGAATTATTAGTGGGTGAAGTTTTACACTTATTATTATTATCCAAAAAAGTGGTGGAATTTTTTGGGTATATTTATATATTATTGTGCACAATTTAGTAGTGCGTAAAGAATTTTTAGTTGTGCACGGTGTCTTATAATACAGGTTGTCATACATTTTAGATGTAAAGTCTAGTTGTAATAAACCATCACTGGGTAGACATTCTGCAGAATTTACAGTTCCGATTGGCAGTTTAGTGTAGCACAAAATGCTTGAGTGGTACATTAAATTGTCAATCGGACTGTAAATTCTGCATAGTGTGTCCACCCAGTGGTGGATTATTATGCTTAAAATCTCCCCCTTTTAATAATTTCAATTTTTTTTTATGCGAGGGAATTATTGGTGGGTGAAGTTTTTACACTTATAGTTCCACAAAAAATCATTTCTTCTTTCAACAACCAATTAGATTTGGTTGTTATGTTAGAACTGGGGGTGGATATTCTTTTTTTACTGCCAAAGCAAAGCCAAGCCACGTGTACTGATGTCAATATATACTGTAATTTCATGTTATTGGATTACGTTACAATTGGGAGGGATATTCTTTTTTCTTAACTGCCAAAGCAAAGCCAAGCCACGTGTACTGATGTCAATATATACTGTAATTGATGTTATTTGATGACATTAAAAGTTTTTTTGTTTGATATACACTCGTAGTTTTTTTTTATTTGTTTTCATATTATTTGTCAACAAAAAAAGAACCTGATTGATTTTTAGGTCATTCATCCATGCAAGGGTTTAGGCTGTGCAACACCCACAAACTTCAAGACCTGGAAAAATCTTAAAAGTGTTGCCATGACAACAGTTATTACTGAATACCCACCAAAACCTAATAAACTCTAGACCATCTTGGGATAGACATATCCTGTAAATTTGGTGAAAATCCGTGCAGGGATTTAGACTGTGGAACACCTACAAAATTTAAGACCTGGAAAAATCTCCAAAGTGTTGCCATGACAACAGTTATTACTGAATACCCACCAAAACCTAATAAGCTCTAGATCCTCTTGGTGTAAACATCCCCTGAAAATTTTGTAAAAATCCGTGCAGGGGTTTAGGCTGTGAAGCACCCACAAACTTTAAAAACTGGAAAATCTTAAAAAGTGTTGCCATGGCAACAGTTATTACCGGATATCCCCCAAAAACATAATCAGCTCTAGATCCTCTTGGGATAAACATCCCCTGAAAATTTGGTGAAAATCCATGCCGGGGTTCAAGCTGTGGAACACCCACAAAAATTAAGGCCAAAAAATCTTAAAAAGTGTCGCCATGGCAACAGTTATTACCATATACCTCTCAAAACCTAATAAGCTCTAGATCCTCTTGGAGTAAACATCCCCTGAAAATTTGGTGAAAATTCGTACAGGGGTTCAGGCTGTGGAGCACCCACAAACTTTAAAAACTGGAAAATCTTAAAAAGTGTTGCCATGGCAACAGCTATTACTGGATATCCCCAAAAACATAATCAGCTCTAGATCCTCTTAGGATAAACATTCCCTGAAAATTTGGTGAAAATCCGTGCAGGGGTTTAGACTGTGAAACACCCACAAGCTTTATACCCTTAGACTGTGACATCACTCATGGTGTCATCAAAAAATCAATACTATGATGATGTCATCATGAAGTCATGCATGACATCACGCGTGATGTCATACAAGATGGTGGTGAGCAGTAATAGGGAATTTTAGGGAACTTTGTCAAAAAATATCTTGAGATGGGGTACCCAATACTCAGAATTAAGTGACCCCTCAATTTTTAACCCACTATTTTTAGATTTTATACATAAAAACACTATTCTTACTATAAATTCACCCTTATGTAGCTCGTTATCTGGAGTCATTATAATAATAATAATAATTATTATTCACCATTATAAAGACCGGAAGTGCGCAGTCAACGAAAATCCGTCTGTGCGCATAGAATTAGCACGGAGTAAAACCTCCAATAACGGCCCGCTCAGAAACGGAAGTGTTGTTTCGATTGCTCGATTGTGTGTCGGTAGTAAGATTGTCTACTTTTACGAGAGCGATCATGCATTCAAAACAATATGGCGGCGTCCTTGTTCGTTTCACCTCATCAAAATAAAGGCATGTTTCTTGAAACCAGATAGGCCGATCTTTATAATAGTAATAAATACCTCATGCTCGGGCGTTTGTTACAGGATATACGCCCGGCAAAAATTCCAAATAATGCCAGAGCGCCGTTACACTCAGTATTTATTACTACATTATTATTGATATTCTTCATGGATACCATATCTTCATATCTACTCCCCTTGTTATTGCTACCACCTGTCAATCATTATGATGTCACTGGTCATGTGACTGGTCAAGGGATTTCCCCTAGGCTCCGCCCACTACCTGTCAATCACCCGTCATGTGACCTGTGATGTCACTGGTCATGTGACTGGTCAAGGGATTCCCCCTAGGCTCCGCCCACTACCTGCCAATCATCGGTCACCTGACTGATGACGTCACTGGTCATGTGACTGGTCAGGGGAATTCCCCTAGGCTCTGCCCACTACCTGTCCATCGCCCATCACATGACCTGTGACGCCACTGGTCATATGACTGGTCAAGGGATTCCCCCTAGGCTAGGCTGCCCACTACCTGTCAATCATCCATCACGTGACTGATGACGTCACTGGTCACTAAGCCCCGCCTTCTACCTGTCAATCATCGGTCACATGACTGATGACGTCACTAAGCCCCGCCTACTCCCTAGTCACCTGACCCGTTGCTACGCAACGGTCACGTGACTAAATACTGCAATCTGATTGGCTCGCGCTATAGTGTCAGGACTATTCTTCTATTGTACAATCTGCAAACTTCTTGCACTCTCAACTGTCCTCTCACGCCTTTTGGACCACCCAACTTGCCAAACTTTATTACAATTACACATTTTATTTTCTTTGTAAGTTGGTGTAACTTTTTGTAATTTTATGTAATTTCTGTGTTAATATTTGCGTGTATTTACCACATAATTGTACAATCTGCAAACTTCTTGCACTCTCAACTATCTTCTCACGCTTTTTGGACCACCCAACTTGCCAAACTTTACTACAATTACACAATTTACAGTTTTTTGAATTTGGGCCTAAAAACACGTAAAAAAATCGTAATTACAAAAACTCTCGTGCTCAATAAAACACCCAACCCCAACACATTTTCCACCCAAAATTTCAAACTTCCCCTAATTAAACTTACTTTTTAAACTAAAAATCAAAAATATTAAATTTTATTTTTTCTCAACATTTCTATCACCATGTACTTTGCCCTACTTAAAAAACAACATATACCCCACTTTTTTACCCCCCCTCCACGACTGTAACTAGGACAGTTACTCATTTGGCATTCCACTATATATTTCTTTTTTTGTAATTTGTTGTAACTTTTTTGTAATTTTGTGTAATTTCTGTGTTAACATTTGCGTGTAATTGTACAATCTGCAAACTTCTTGCACTCTCAACTATCCTCTCACGCCTTTTGGACCACCCAACTTGCCAAACTTTATTACAATTACACATTTTATTTTCTTTGTAAGTTGGTGTAACTTTTTGTAATTTTATGTAATTTCTGTGTTCATATTTGCGTGTATTTACCACATAATTGTACAATCTACAAACCTCTTGCACTCTCAACTATCTTCTCACGCTTTTTGGACCACCCAACTTGCCAAACTTTATTACAATTACACATTTTACAGTTTTTTGGATTTGGGCCTAAAAACACGTAAAAAAATCGTAATTACAAAAACTCTCGTGCTCAATAAAACACCCAACCCCAACGCATTTTCCACCCAAACTTCCCCTAATTAAACTTACTTTTTAAACTAAAATTCAAAAATATTAAATTTTATTTTTCCTCAACATTTCTATCACCATGTACTTTGGCCTACTTAAAAAACAACATAAACCCCACTTTTTACCCCCCCCCCCCCCCTCCACGATTGCAACTAGGATAGTTACTCATTTGGCATTCCTACTCCAAGTGAAATTTTCACAAACAAACTAATTACAACCTGACTCAACTGAGGTTAATTGCCATCGCTCAAAATTACAATCCAAGAGGGGATAAATTTCACAAACACAATCCAACTGATTCCACTTCATTTTAACACCTACAAATCCCCCCTTGTTTTTCCCTCCAGTTATCTTAAATTGTAATCCCCGTCAAATTCCTTCAATAGGTTGACTCCCCCATCAATGGGGCCTTTTTTGATTCCAATCCAAGGGGATTACCAACAAAATTTAGTATAAATACCCCCACATTAGATGGCCTCTTCAGTCAACCTCAGCCCCTGATGAAGACTAACAGTTGAAACCGGTTGGGCTAGAGTCAGGAATTTCTACTCTTCAAGACAATATAAGTATTTTTTTACTCTTATACTCTCTTCTTTTTAAGTCTAAATTCTGCTCTAAAATTACTAATACTACTTGAGGCCCACTCTGGGACCTCCCTTTTGGACTAACTTTTGGGACTTCTCTTCGTTAATTCTCAAAATTCTTTAAAAACAAGCACTTGGTGAGTACTAACCCACACCTAGAGTGATCACTTTTGGCTTCTTTTTGGACTACTGTAATATATTCTTATAATTGTATTTTCACTACATAATTGTTTGTTATTGCCTGAAAAACGGCTAAGTTGTCATTTGAATAAAAGTAAGGCCAGAAGGGCCCCTATTTACAGTATATTGTATTCTTCCTTGCTGTTCCTTGTACCAACTCACCTCTTATCCTTCTGCATTTTTGGCAATGTGTCTTGTCCTCACTCAAAATCAACACTATGTCATCTGAACAAAATCAACTCGTGGCACAGTCACAAAAAATCCTTCAACTATGCCACCACCTATCCCTGATAGGCCCCCCAGGAGCAGAAATTGTGCTTCCTGGGGCTTTCCAAAAAATCAAGGGGGACCTGCTGGAGCTTTTCAGCCCAGCAAACCCGACAGATGACATAGCCTTCAGGCTCTTGAGGACCACAAGGTGCTACTTTGGCAACATAATAGCAACCTTCAGGGGTCACTACTACCATTCAATCATCACTTTGGCTAAAACAATTGGCTCAAAAAGAGTGAACCCCTGGAAGTTGAGGGAAGCCAACCAAAGGGCCGACCTCAACTTCAGGCACAGACACAGAAAGGTGTCAAAAACAGCCACACAAATGCACCAGAGGATCATGTCCTTCATATCGAGGAATGACCTTCATGGTCTCAGGAACTTTCTAAACAGTCTCCTAGGTAAGTCCTTCCATCTGTCACACACACACACGCAACATAACTCACACAGGGATTTCCAGGTCCCAAACAAAACCACTCACAACAAAAATCAAACACACAACACACCAACAACACTCACCAATAGGTTCACACCTCTTTCCAACCAGACTCAAACACACACACCTAGGGAAACCTATGATCCCAAGTTGGGTAAAATCAACATCCAAGGTGCCAACCACCCACTCTCCAATTTCTACCCCTGCAGGGTGAAGTTCAAAAATGTCTCATATCCATCAGCAGAGCATGCATATCAACATACAAAAGCAACCTTCTGCTCAAACAAACATGCTGCTGCCGCCATCCTGCAGGCCCCAAATGCCTATGTGGCTAAATCAATAGGAAATTCCACCAACAAACAGTGCACCAACAAACAAAAACAAAATTGGGATCTCCACAAATTAGACATTATGAGAGACATCCTGAGGAACAAGTTCCAACAATCAAACCACTTCAGAACTGCCCTCCTTGCGACAGGGGCCAAAAAGCTAACCCATGATTTGATAGACCCCTTCTGGGGTTCTTCTTTCTTTTCCAGAAACCAGGGCCAGTTCATCCAACAAGATTGGTTTTCCAAACTGTTGATGGACCTCAGGGCCCAACACCAACCTAAGCCACAAGTAGATCCACACCAACCAAAGGGGGTCACAGCACCACAACAGAAGCCAGACACCAGAACACCTCAGCACCGCCAGGAACCACAGAGAAGGCCCAACAACACCAGGGGCACCTCTGAGGTGACAAAGGCCACCACAACCCATCCAGGCACGAGCAAGGCCACCTCCACAGCACAGAGGCCACAAAAGTCACCCAGGATACAAACCCCCAAGAAACCACATACCACCACACCTCAGAAAGACTCCACCAGAACCACCACTCCCACAGAGGTCAATGGCACCACCCAGCAGCCACAAACACAGAGACAACCTAGGACACCAAGAACACCTCGCAACCAGCACCCAAGGAAGGCCTCACCTACGCACCAGACACCCCCTGCAACCACCAGCAGCACCACACCTCCAACCAGGCCAACACCTACGCACCAGGCACCACCTACAACCACCAACAGCACCACACCTCCAACCAGGTCAACACCTGCACACCAGACACCACCTGCAAACACCTCCAGCACCACAACTCCAACCAGGGCAGCACCTACAAGCCAACAAAGAAGCACCACACCCACCAACCAGCACCCTCGGTCATCCACACCAGAGACCCTCAAAGCAACTTCTTCAGAAACTCCCATCAGACCAAGGGCAACAACTACCCCAAACAAGACCAGAAGGGCTTTACATCTATCACCAGTGTCAACAGTGTACTCCAGCCCTCCAGACCATCTAATAGACACCTCCTCAGACATCAGCCCCCTAGGGCACCTCAGATCACCCAGCCTAGCAGACCAGCCAGAGCACCACCCAGACACCCAATCTACATTTGACCCCATTGCTGATGACACCCATTCTTCGTTAGGCCTGGGACAATCAGCCCAGAGCCCACCTCTCTCTCAGCCAAATAGGCCACACTACACACCACTACAGACAGTCCAGCACATCATGAGTGACACCTCTGCACCTTCTACAGTCCCCCTAGTGGGTCCTCAGAAACTGTACTTCCCAAGGGAAAAGGGAAAGAACTGGTCAATGCCCATAGTCTCATCACCAGTGGTTATCCTTGGAGACTCAAATGTGGACAGAATAACCCACACCCCATCGAACCTGGACATCCAGCTAATATCCTTCAGTGGGGCCAAGCTGACCCACTTTGCCTCGGGACCATTGTTTGTGTCACCTCAGCCTCATGTGACCCACCTCGTCTTTTCCTGTGGAATAAACAACAAGGGCTTAGTACAGAGTACAGCAGATGAACAGTTAAAGAAAATCTCACAAAGACTCAGGAAATACTTCCCACAAGCCAAAATCTATATACCACTCCTCAACTGGGCCACCACGAAGAGCAGAGAATATATAGACACTTACCTCAGAATCAACAAGGCCATCCCAAAGCTGAAGAAGTTTGGCATCACCACCATCCCAGCCATCCCACAGGAACAGTTCCACCCAGCCTTCCAGGATGGAGTTATAGATGACCACCACTGGAGCACCACCACTGCCAACAGGTTACTGTCCTCCTGGGTATCATTTTTAAACTAAGACCACCTGAGGCCCTAAGGCCCACCTCGGTTCACAACCTTAGCAACAGAATCTTAACTTCAGCCGAGGTAAAGGTTTTAAGCAAAGGCCAAAAATTTATCCCCCGACCTCCCTAATCCTAAATTTACACCAAATTATCCTAAACAAACAAAAATAAATAAAGTAACTAAACCCCAAAATAACGCTAACCCATAAGCCAATAATCCTAGGACACCATTCCTAACCTTAGGACCCTAATCCTAAACCCATAGAAAATGTACCCTAAAATAATCCTCACCCTAAGCCAATTGTCCTAGGACTTCCATCCTAACTTAGACTTTCATAACCCTAATCCTAAATTTACACCAAATTATCCTAAAAACAAGGGCTACACCACTTAAATCAGTACTACAAGGTACCCAACAACTTCAAACACAACCTTACGAATCCTTCCACTTAAAAACAACTCTTACCACCTAGACACCTTTTAGGAACCCAATCCTAAACTACTCCTAAATAATCCTAAAAATCTTTTCTCAAGACTACCACCTTAAAAATCGAAAACTGCTTATTTGGGGCCCTTGGGGGAGATGCCCGTGTATTTCTTGCCCCACAGTCCCCTTGGGGACTTGGGGAGGGACCCCCCTTGAGGTGGAGTACCCTTTTGGGGAAACCACAAGGATCTGGTCTGTAAACCCATAACGCTGACTCACCTGTGCCCCCCCACTTGGGGCCCCTTTAGGCTTACTTTCCTTTCAAAACCATACCCAGGAGTTCACTGCCCTGTTGGCAGGGGCTCCCCCACTGTATCCAATAAATTATGTATAAATGTTACCACAGTTTATTGTATATTTTTTTAAATACTATACTGTGTACTGTGTTTTCAAACACACTAGGGCCACTACAGAATAACAAATTCATTAGAGTGATTCTGTTCATTACTTAATATGTACTCCAGCAATCCCATAAGAGCGCTTTATGTACTCCAGCAATCCCATAAGAGCGCTTTATGTCATCATTCTTACACTTACAAGCCCTTAAGGCTTCTTCTTTACCTGTTTCCTTGCCTGTATATACTTGAACATTTTTACATTCTTAATACATGTAAATAACTATTGAACCATGTACATTGACCCTTTGAGTCCCCCCCCCCCAAAAATTACAGTGTTTATTAGTTTTTACTTGTTTTAACGCCTTTTTATGTCTTATAAGGCCTCTAACACCAGCTTTAATGTAGTTTCTTAACATAATCAGAATTACAGTTACTTTTCAGTTTTCAACTTCCCACTGTAAATAGCATCTCACACCCTTTTGTAATGTAATTATAGAGTTTATTAGTTACAGTAAGGCTTCTAGAATCGTAAGGGGCAGTCCCCCCATTGATTCACAACCTCCACTACATATTTCTTTTTTTTTGTAATTTGTTGTAACTTTTTTGTAATTTTGTGTAATTTCTGTGTCAACATTTGCGTGTAATTGTACAATCTGCAAACATCTTGCACTCTCAACTATCCTCTCACGCCTTTTGGACCACCCAACTTGCCAAACTTTATTACAATTACACATTTTCTTTTCTTTGTAAGTTGGTGTAACTTTTTGTAATTTTATGTAATTTCTGTGTTCATATTTGCGTGTATTTACCACATAATTGTACAATCTACAAACTTCTTGCACTCTCAACTATCTTCTCACGCTTTTTGGACCACCCAACTTGCCAAACTTTACTACAATTACACAATTTACAGTTTTTTGAATTTGGGCCTAAAAACACGTAAACAAATCGTAATTACAAAAACTCTCGTGCTCAATAAAACACCCAACCCCAACGCATTTTCCACCCAAAATTTCAAACTTCCCCTAATTAAACTTACTTTTTAAACTAAAAAATCAAAAATATTAAATTTTATCTTTTCTCAACATTTCTATCACCATGTACTTTGGCCTACTTAAAAAACAACATATACCCCACTTTTTTACCCCCCCCTCCACGACTGTAACTAGGACAGTTACTCATTTGGCATTCCACTATATATTTCTTTTTTTTTGTAATTTGTTGTAACTTTTTTGTAATTTTCTGTAATTTCTGTGTTAACATTTGCGTGTAATTGTACAATCTGCAAACTTCTTGCACTCTCAACTATCCTCTCACGCCTTTTGGACCACCCAACTTGCCAAACTTTATTACAATTACACATTTTATTTTCTTTGTAAGTTGGTGTAACTTTTTGTAATTTTATGTAATTTCTGTGTTCATATTTGCGTGTATTTACCACATAATTGTACAATCTACAAACTTCTTGCACTCTCAACTATCTTCTCACGCTTTTTGGACCACCCAACTTGCCAAACTTTATTACAATTACACATTTTACAGTTTTTTGGATTTGGGCCTAAAAACACGTAAAAAAATCGTAATTACAAAAACTCTCGTGCTCAATAAAACACCCAACCCCAACGCATTTTCCACCCAAAATTTCAAACTTCCCCTAATTAAACTTACTTTTTAAACTAAAATTCAAAAATATTAAATTTTATTTTTCCTCAACATTTCTATCACCATGTACTTTGGCCTACTTAAAAAACAACATAAACCCCACTTTTTACCCCCCCCCCCCCTCCACGATTGCAACTAGGATAGTTACTCATTTGGCATTCCTACTCCAAGTGAAATTTTCACAAACAAACTAATTACAACCTGACTCAACTGAGGTTAATTGCCATCGCTCAAAATTACAATCCAAGAGGGGATAAATTTCACAAACACAATCCAACTGATTCCACTTCATTTTAACACCTACAAATCCCCCCTTGTTTTTCCCTCCAGTTATCTTAAATTGTAATCCCCGTCAAATTCCTTCAATAGGTTGACTCCCCCATCAATGGGGCCTTTTTTGATTCCAATCCAAGGGGATTACCAACAAAATTTAGTATAAATACCCCCACATTAGATGGCCTCTTCAGTCAACCTCAGCCCCTGATGAAGACTAACAGTTGAAACCGGTTGGGCTAGAGTCAGGAATTTCTACTCTTCAAGACAATATAAGTATTTTTTTACTCTTATACTCTCTTCTTTTTAAGTCTAAATTCTGCTCTAAAATTACTAATACTACTTGAGGCCCACTCTGGGACCTCCCTTTTGGACTAACTTTTGGGACTTCTCTTCGTTAATTCTCAAAATTCTTTAAAAACAAGCACTTGGTGAGTACTAACCCACACCTAGAGTGATCACTTTTGGCTTCTTTTTGGACTACTGTAATATATTCTTATAATTGTATTTTCACTACATAATTGTTTGTTATTGCCTGAAAAACGGCTAAGTTGTCATTTGAATAAAAGTAAGGCCAGAAGGGCCCCTATTTACAGTATATTGTATTCTTCCTTGCTGTTCCTTGTACCAACTCACCTCTTATCCTTCTGCATTTTTGGCAATGTGTCTTGTCCTCACTCAAAATCAACACTATGTCATCTGAACAAAATCAACTCGTGGCACAGTCACAAAAAATCCTTCAACTATGCCACCACCTATCCCTGATAGGCCCCCCAGGAGCAGAAATTGTGCTTCCTGGGGCATTCCAAAAAATCAAGGGGGACCTGCTGGAGCTTTTCAGCCCAGCAAACCCGACAGATGACATAGCCTTCAGGCTCTTGAGGACCACAAGGTGCTACTTTGGCAACATAATAGCAACCTTCAGGGGTCACTATTACCATTCAATCATCACTTTGGCTAAAACAATTGGCTCAAAAAGAGTGAACCCCTGGAAGTTGAGGGAAGCCAACCAAAGGGCCGACCTCAACTTCAGGCACAGACACAGAAAGGTGTCAAAAACAGCCACACAAATGCACCAGAGGATCATGTCCTTCATATCCAGGAATGACCTTCATGGCCTCAGGAACTTCCTAAACAGTCTCCTAGGTAAGTCCTTCCATCTGTCACACACACACACGCAACATAACTCACACAGGGATTTCCAGGTCCCAAACAAAACCACTCACAACAAAAATCAAACACACAACACACCAACAACACTCACCAATAGGTTCACACCTCTTTCCAACCAGACTCAAACACACACACCTAGGGAAACCTATGATCCCAAGTTGGGTAAAATCAACATCCAAGGTGCCAACCACCCACTCTCCAATTTCTACCCCTGCAGGATGAAGTTCAAAAATGTCTCATATCCATCAGCAGAGCATGCATATCAACATACAAAAGCAACCTTCTGCTCAAACAAACATGCTGCTGACGCCATCCTGCAGGCCCCAAATGCCTATGTGGCTAAATCAATAGGAAATTCCACCAACAAACAGTGCACCAACAAACAAAAACAAAATTGGGATCTCCACAAATTAGACATTATGAGAGACATCCTGAGGAACAAGTTCCAACAATCAAACCACTTCAGAACTGCCCTCCTTGCGACAGGGGCCAAAAAGCTAACCCATGATTTGATAGACCCCTTCTGGGGTTCTTCTTTCTTTTCCAGAAACCAGGGCCAGCTCATCCAACAAGATTGGTTTTCCAAACTGTTGATGGACCTCAGGGCCCAACACCAACCTAAGCCACAAGTAGATCCACACCAACCAAAGGGGGTCACAGCACCACAACAGAAGCCAGACACCAGAACACCTCAGCACCGCCAGGAACCACAGAGAAGGCCCAACAACACCAGGGGCACCTCTGAGGTGACAAAGGCCACCACAACCCATCCAGGCACGAGCAAGGCCACCTCCACAGCACAGAGGCCACAAAAGTCACCCAGGATACAAACCCCCAAGAAACCACATACCACCACACCTCAGAAAGACTCCACCAGAACCACCACTCCCACAGAGGTCAATGGCACCACCCAGCAGCCACAAACACAAAATCACCTCCAACCAGGCCAACACCTACGCACCAGGCACCACACCTCCAACCAGGCCAACACCTACGCACCAGGCACCACCTACAACCACCAACAGCACCACACCTCCAACCAGGTCAACACCTGCACACCAGACACCACCTGCAAACACCTCCAGCACCACAACTCCAACCAGGGCAGCACCTACAAGCCAACAAAGAAGCACCACACCCACCAACCAGCACCCTTGGTCATCCACACCAGAGACCCTCAAAGCACCTTCTTCAGAAACTCCCATCAGACCAAGGGCAACAACTACCCCAAACAAGACCAGAAGGGCTTTACATCTATCACCAGTGTCAACAGTGTACTCCAGCCCTCCAGACCATCTAATAGACACCTCCTCAGACATCAGCTCCCTAGGGCACCTCAGATCACCCAGCCTAGCAGACCAGCCAGAGCACCACCCAGACACCCAATCTACATTTGACCCCATTGCTGATGACACCCATTCTTCGTTAGGCCTGGGACAATCAGCCCAGAGCCCACCTCTCTCTCAGCCAAATAGGCCACACTACACACCACTACAGACAGTCCAGCACATCATGAGTGACACCTCTGCACCTTCTACAGTCCCCCTAGTGGGTCCTCAGAAACTGTACTTCCCAAGGGAAAAGGGAAAGAACTGGTCAATGCCCATAGTCTCATCACCAGTGGTTATCCTTGGAGACTCAAATGTGGACAGAATAACCCACACCCCATCGAACCTGGACATCCAGCTAATATCCTTCAGTGGGGCCAAGCTGACCCACTTTGCCTCAGGACCATTGTTTGTGTCACCTCAGCCTCATGTGACCCACCTCGTCTTTTCCTGTGGAATAAACAACAAGGGCTTAGTACAGAGTACAGCAGATGAACAGTTAAAGAAAATCTCACAAAGACTCAGGAAATACTTCCCACAAGCCAAAATCTATATACCACTCCTCAACTGGGCCACCACAAAGCTGAAGAAGTTTGGCATCACCACCATCCCAGCCATCCCACAGGAACAGTTCCACCCAGCCTTCCAGGATGGAGTTATAGATGACCACCACTGGAGCACCACCACTGCCAACAGGTTACTGTCCTCCTGGGTATCATTTTTAAACTAAGACCACCAGAGGCCCTAAGGCCCACCTCGGCTCTCAACCTTAGCAACAGAATCTTAACTTCAGCCGAGGTAAAGGTTTTAAGCAAAGGCCAAAAATTTATCCCCCGACCTCCTAAAATTGACAAAATTAACATTGAAAAAGGCCACCAACATTTTTCCAGAAGAATCAAACTAACCTACTTTTTTAGAAACAAAAAGCAAAGGAAACAACTCCCCTTTCTGGACAAATCGGTGTGGATACCTCCCCTAGGCACCATCCCACAGGATATTCTAGAATCCTTAGATCAACTCAAAAATCAACTCAAGGACCAGATCTTACCTGAGCAAAAAACCAAAGATGGCCAACATCAAATTAAGATCTTAAAAAGACTTAAATCCTATGAGGATATCATTATTAAACCAGCAGACAAAGGCTCTTCTATTGTTATACTTAATACTAAGGATTACATCCAAGAGGCCAACCAACAATTAAATAACCCAAAACACTACAAGAAAATCCCAGCCCCAATTTTTCCTACGGTAAGGAACAAAATTAAGGATATTCTAAACTCCCTTAAACACAACAGGTTCCTGAAGGACAAACAGATTGAACACCTGGAACCACCTGAGGAACCTAGAAATAGGATGTTTTACCTTTTACCCAAAATTCATAAACCTAAGGGCAAATGGCTCAATGGCACTATCCCCCCTGGCAGACCTATTGTGTCTGATTGCTCTAGCGACACCTACAACATTTCTGAATTTATAGACCACTATCTTAAGCCTGTTTCCAACCTGCACCCATCCTATCTCAAGGACACCCCAGACTTCATCAACAAAATTAGGAACATCAAGGTCCCCACTAAAGCTTTGCTTATAACTTTAGATGTCGATGCCCTTTACACCAACATAGATAATACTAACGGTCTAAAAGCAGTACAGGACACCTTCAATTTATATCCCAACCCATCTAGACCAGATCAGCAAATTTTAGAGCTTCTCAAATTATCCTTGGAAAACAATGATTTCACATTCAATAAGGAATGGTTTCTTCAGATTTGGGGCACAGCCATGGGTAAAAAATTCGCACCTGAGTATGCAGACATCTTCATGGCCAACTGGGAAAAGGGAGCACTCTCCAAATGCCCACTCAAACCTTTGATTTACCTTAGATTTCTAGATGATATTTTTATCATATGGACACACTCTACACGAGAATTTGACACCTTCTTTAACATCCTAAACACCCACATGGACACAGTAAAACTCAAGGCCACCATTCACCAAAACTCGATAGACTTTCTAGATGTCACTATCTACAAAGGCCCCACCTTCCTCAACACCAATTGTCTGGACACTAAGGTCTTTTTCAAACCCACAGACACGCACCAACTCCTCCACAAGGCCTCCTTTCATCCTAAACACACCTTTTCTGGGATTATTAAATCCCAAATTTTAAGATTTCATAGGATTTGTACCAACCATTCAGACTTTCTTTCAGCCACTTCCACTCTCTTTTCAGCCCTCATACCCAGGGGATATTCAAAAAATTTTCTCAGGAATATTACCATTAAGACACTAAAAACACTCCATCCCACCTCTCTTAAACAAACCAGAGCTCCATGCTCTAACAGATGCACCTTATGTGGCACCTATTTCAACCCCTACTACGACATTTTAAGACCAGGTGAAGCACCTATACCAGCACCTCAACATTTGGACTGTAACTCAATTAACGTGATTTACTGCATTTCTTGCAACTTTTGCCAAAACCTCAAGGTCACTTAGACATAGGATTGTGGAACATAGGTCAAACATTTTAACCAATCAAAACAAACCTCTAGCAAATCACATTAATAACTGTCCACTTAAACCTCCATCAACTAACCAAACCTTATTCAGACTCACCCCCTTAGAACAAGTACCAGTCAACCAGTGTTACTTAACCAATAGGACCAATCTCATAAATAGGGAAGTAGCGTGGATAAAAAAACTAGGTACAGTAGAACCAAAAGGTATCAACTCTATTAGGGACATACCCCCCCTATCCCTTTTGTGTCTAGATACTCTAAGGTCAGTAAAAATATATCAAATCTTGTTAGGAATTGCTATCAAGAAATCCAAAATAACCATCCCTCGACCTTTAGAGGGCCTTTAGTAATGGCTCACAGTAGGAACAAAAATTGTAAGGACTTTACTGTTGCAACTAAGGACCCCTAATCCTTCCCCCCCCAAATAACCCTAAAAACCAGCTCTTCGACTCATCCCCCCAAAAATAACATAACTCCTGAAACACGTAAAAATTCCTAAAAAAATTCCTAAAAACATCCTAAAAAAAATTCGAATAATCCTAAACCTAACGCTAAAATATCCAACTAAAATCTTTTACAATAAAAAAGTCAACAAAAAATAAATCCAAATTAATACTGACCCCTAAACCAATATTCCTTGTACCTCATTCCTAAATCTTAGGACCCCAATCCTAACCCTAACCCCACAAAACAAACCAAACCCCCTTAAAATTACACAAAAGACAAAAAAAAAACCAAAACCAAAATAACACTGAACCCTAAGCCAATAATCATAGGACTTCATTCTTAACCTTACGACCCAATCCTAACCGTAAAACAAAAAATATTAAAAAAATTTTTCTTGTAAAAAAACTGAACCCAAATTAACGCTGACCCCTAAGCCACTACCCTAGGACCTTATTCCTAACCTTAGGACCCCAATCCTAACCTTAAGACCATTAAAAAATGAACCCTAAAATAACCCCAACCCTAAGCCAATTATCCTAGAACTTCCATAACCCTAATCCTAAATTTACACCAAATTATCCTAAACAAACAAAAATAAATAAAGTAACTAAACCCAAAAATAACGCTAACCCCTAAGCCAATAATCCTAGGACACCATTCCTAACCTTAGGACCCTAATCCTAAACCCATAGAAAATGTACCCTAAAATAATCCTCACCCTAAGCCAATTGTCCTAGGACTTCCATCCTAACTTAGACTTTCATAACCCTAATCCTAAATTTACACCAAATTATCCTAAAAACAAGGGCTACACCACTTAAATCAGTACTACAAGGTACCCAACAACTTCAAACACAACCTTACGAATCCTTCCACTTAAAAACAACTCTTACCACCTAGACACCTTTTAGGAACCCAATCCTAAACTACTCCTAAATAATCCTAAAAATCTTTTCTCAAGACTACCACCTTAAAAATCGAAAACTGCTTATTTGGGGCCCTTGGGGGAGATGCCCGTGTATTTCTTGCCCCACAGTCCCCTTGGGGACTTGGGGAGGGACCGCCCTTGAGGTGGAGTACCCTTTTGGGGAAACCACAAGGATCTGGTCTGTAAACCCATAACGCTGACTCACCTGTGCCCCCCCACTTGGGGCCCCTTTAGGCTTACTTTCCTTTCAAAACCATACCCAGGAGTTCACTGCCCTGTTGGCAGGGGCTCCCCCACTGTATCCAATTAATTATGTATTAATGTTACCACAGTTTATTGTATATTTTTTTAAATACTATACTGTGTGCTGTGTTTTCAAACACACTAGGGCCACTACAGAATAACAAATTCATTAGAGTGATTCTGTTCATTACTTAATATGTACTCTTGTATTCCAGCAATCCCATAAGAGCGCTTTATGTCATCATTCTTACACTTACAAGCCCTTAAGGCTTCTTCTTTACCTGTTTCCTTGCCTGTATATACTTGAACATTTTTACATTCTTAATACATGTAAATAACTATTGAACCATGTACATTGACCCTTTGAGTCCCCCCCAAAATTACAGTGTTTATTAGTTTTTACTTGTTTTAACGCCTTTTTATGTCTTATAAGGCCTCTAACACCAGCTTTAATGTAGTTTCTTAACATAATCAGAATTACAGTTACTTTTCAGTTTTCAACTTCCCACTGTAAATAGCATCTCACACCCTTTTGTAATGTAATTATAGAGTTTATTAGTTACAGTAAGGCTTCTAGAATCGTAAGGGGCAGTCCCCCCATTGATTCACAACCTCCACTACATATTTCTTTTTTTTTTGTAATTTGTTGTAACTTTTTTGTAATTTTGTGTAATTTCTGTGTCAACATTTGCGTGTAATTGTACAATCTGCAAACTTCTTGCACTCTCAACTATCCTCTCACGCCTTTTGGACCACCCAACTTGCCAAACTTTATTACAATTACACATTTTATTTTCTTTGTAAGTTGGTGTAACTTTTTGTAATTTTATGTAATTTCTGTGTTAATATTTGCGTGTATTTACCACATAATTGTACAATCTGCAAACTTCTTGCACTCTCAACTATCTTCTCACGCTTTTTGGACCACCCAACTTGCCACACTTTACTACAATTACACAATTTACAGTTTTTTGAATTTGGGCCTAAAAACACGTAAAAAAATCGTAATTACAAAAACTCTCGTGCTCAATAAAACACCCAACCCCAACGCATTTTCCACCGAAAATTTCAAACTTCCCCTAATTAAACTTACTTTTTAAACTAAAAATCAAAAATATTAAATTTTATTTTTTCTCAACATTTCTATCACCATGTACTTTTTAAACTAAAAATCAAAAATATTAAATTTTATTTTTTCTCAACATTTCTATCACCATGTACTTTGGCCTACTTAAAAAACAACATAAACCCCACTTTTTTACCCCCCCTCCACGACTGTAACTAGGACAGTTACTCATTTGGCATTCCACTATATATTTCTTTTTTTTGTAATTTGTTGTAACTTTTTTGTAATTTTCTGTAATTTCTGTGTTAACATTTGCGTGTAATTGTACAATCTGCAAACTTCTTGCACTCTCAACTATCCTCTCACGCCTTTTGGACCACCCAACTTGCCAAACTTTATTACAATTACACATTTTATTTTCTTTGTAAGTTGGTGTAACTTTTTGTAATTTTATGTAATTTCTGTGTTAATATTTGCGTGTATTTACCACATAATTGTACAATCTACAAACTTCTTGCACTCTCAACTATCTTCTCACGCTTTTTGGACCACCCAACTTGCCAAACTTTATTACAATTACACATTTTATTTTCTTTGTAAGTTGGTGTAACTTTTTGTAATTTTATGTAATTTCTGTGTTAATATTTGCGTGTATTTACCACATAATTGTACAATCTGCAAACTTCTTGCACTCTCAACTATCTTCTCACGCTTTTTGGACCACCCAACTTGCCACACTTTACTACAATTACACAATTTACAGTTTTTTGAATTTGGGCCTAAAAACACGTAAAAAAATCGTAATTACAAAAACTCTCGTGCTCAATAAAACACCCAACCCCAACGCATTTTCCACCGAAAATTTCAAACTTCCCCTAATTAAACTTACTTTTTAAACTAAAATTCAAAAATATTAAATTATATTTTTCCTCAACATTTCTATCACCATGTACTTTGGCCTACTTAAAAAACAACATAAACCCCACTTTTTACCCCCCCTCCACGATTGCAACTAGGATAGTTACTCATTTGGCATTCCTACTCTAAGTGAAATTTTCACAAACAAACTAATTACAACCTGACTCAACTGAGGTTAATTGCCATCGCTCAAAATTACAATCCAAGAGGGGATAAATTTCACAAACACAATCCAACTGATTCCACTTCATTTTAACACCTACAAATCCCCCCCTTGTTTTTCCCTCCAGTTATCTTAAATTGTAATCCCCTTCAAATTCCTTCAATAGGTTGACTCCCCCATCAATGGGGCCTTTTTGGATTCCCAAGTTGCATCTTGTACAAATTCTCAACTTGTGCATAACATATTAACATTTAAAGTGAGGGAGTTATTGATTTTTGTGTTATGTGGTACTAACGTTTATTGATCTATTTATAGACTAAGGGAAATCCCTCTGGGCTTGTATGTCATTAGTTAAAAAATTCTGATCTATAAATAGATTTGGGAAAACCCTATAAGCTACCTGTAGGTTCTAGAACTTCCTCACTTGATCTGGTGACTGGTATTATGTTTAAGTTAGTTCTATAAGATTTTATAATTTCCATAACCATATACAAGGACTGTACATCTGACTACACAGGAAATTAGTATTCGCTGGCTATAAAGAAGGTACTTGTGTCTTAGAACTAATATCAAGTGGATATAAACTACTTGTGTTGTTGTGAACTTTTACTGGAGTGAACTGGATACATGGATAGATTTGCTGTACTTCGGATATTGTGCATTCATATAACAGAGAGTGGATTTACTGCATTTTGGACATTTTCCATATCTTGGAGTGGATAGTACAATTGTGCAAACTCTCTGAATATCTCTCTACAGACATTTTGTGTGATTGGATATCAAAGGGATCACAGGATAAAGACATTCCGTGTTACCAAACATTGAACGGATCACAGGATACAGATATCTGTGTGGTAGTGGACATTGGACAGATCACAGTACAGATCACATTACAGATTGCTGGATACAGTGGACAAACTTAACTGTCAGTTACAGTGGTCAGGTCAGATTTGTTTCATAATTGTATCATTGTCTGTACTTTTGAGGCGGACGGTAACTGCTACCATGCTTGCCCGTGACCGTAACATCATCTAGATAAGTTGTTTGGTTTGACTTCACCATAGGCTTTTGGAAATTTTCTCAAATTATCAAAAACCAAAACAACCTGCAGAAATATGAATCAATAAAATTTTATGATTTCTTTGTTATTTTGAAAATGTGAAGGTTAAGTTTTGGTCAGAAACTCTATGCTTTTGACAGGTAATTCATTTTTGACTAGCTGATAATTCTTCATTTGATCCCGATCCAAAGAGGGCTTATTAATACCCAGGTTACACCTTTTTCTGCTGGTGTCATGAGTTACAAATTAATGGGCTTGTGGGGTGCATGTTGGATGCATGTATGGGGTGGTTTCTTCTACAATGTGTACTAATCAGCCTATTTATGGGGCCGTAATGATGAGGTCACACGCAAAGGAAATATATACAGAAACAACTAACGGAAAGGTGTTATCCAGACACAAGAAGAATTAGAGATGTACACTTTGTGCAGTCAGATCCGGCAAGTAGAGTTTCATATCAGGGAAGTGATAAAGAGACATATACAAACTACATTAGGTTAGCCCCCTATTGTATATCTGCAGCAATATTCATGATTTAATGTGAACAGTTATGAAACTTTCAAGGTAAATCCATCCTGTTCAGTATGGTGCAAAAAAATTTACAGGGGCTAATCCAATGTCGGGTAGATATTTGAACTAAGATTTTTTTTATCCCTGGCTGTTCTGGAGCAAATGTGCCAGATTTAATGGAATTTGGAGCAACTGAGGAAATGAAGTCCTACATAATTATTCATTGAATATTATGAGGGAAGGGACAAGCAGATGTGTTTCTGATATTAGTCATAGTAAAATACCAAAGTGATATACAGGTATTATAAAAGGAAGTCTCAGATGATATATGTGCTTTTCTGCTAAACACAAAAATTCCAGATGGCTGGCGAAAATGGAGAACATTTTCGTATTTGCCTTTGCATATACCCTCTGGTTAAAAAATTCAGCTGAAATTGCTTTACACATAAATTCAAGATGGCCGCCCACATGGCTGAAGAATGATTTTTTTCGGGGGGGGGGGGGGGGGGGGGGAACTGGCAGATAAACCTGATAGGGCAGACACCTTTTGCACCAAAAATTCAGCACTCCATCTTGGGCCATTCCTGTGAAAGTCAACATGGCTGGCAAAAATGGTGGGAAAATGAATTTTGGCAAAGGTGTACATACATCCATTACCCTGTCAGCCAAACATTTGCTCGAGATCACTCTATCTTGCACCATTTCTGAGATATCAAGATTTTCCATTTTCATTGTTATGAAAGATTTTAACATTAATAGTCAGCCATTTTGTGTCAGATCACTTCTAAAAATTAATGATTTCCAGACCTCTATATGAACCTACTTGCCGAATTGTATGCGAGTAAGTGGAGCAAGTTATTATCTGGACAACACATGCTTTTGGTTGTGACTTCTGATTGGACAAAATGTCATGACACCATACTTGCCCAATTTTCCCAGAGCTACTGCATGCATGTGCCAAATATGAAGAGAATCCCAAAAGCAGTTGCTGAGCTTTATCCCATAGAAAATGCGGGAGCTGGAATTTCATTGTCCGTTGTACGATGCTTAATTCCAAAACCTCCATTCACAGGTATTCACAACTGGAGATGCATCACCCCACTATGTCAATAATCATCTCCTAAACTCCTCTAATATTGCTTATGAGTAAAACCAGTAAACACAAAACAAGTGTAACACTATTCGACTTGGAAATTTATTTACTTTTTGCATGAAATGTTGGGCTAAACAAGTTGCACTTGAAATGCATTTGGAATAGAAATGTGAGGGAGATGTGAAATACTTAACAATCTCATACATTTATAGACATAGCAAGGCTGAAAGCTGTCATTGTAGTTTTATTCCCAATTTTTATGTCACCTCTATGAGTTTGACTCCCCCATCTGGCAATGCTGAGGGCCTGTCCCAATATGACCCTGGCTATTCTGTATCTTCACAGAACACTGTTTACTGTTCTTTGCAATCTTAATGTGATCTTTGCAATGTTGTTATATTTCAGGGGTACTTTAAACCCTGAATGAAATGCTAAACATCATGAGATCATTTCTTTACTATCTCAGAAAAGGATAAATTTGAAAATTTTGATTACTTAAATGTAGCTTTTATAAGCTACAAGCTTACCATGTGGAACTGAATGCTGATCTCTGGAGGCTGCAGGTCCTGGCCAATGTCGAAGAAAAATAGACGTTTAGTGTTGGCTGTAGCCTCAGGTTGTACTCTCGTGGAACTCTTCTCAATTCGTACTCCTTTTCTCGTTGCAATTTTGAACCATACCCCTCAGCTGTAATACAGCGGGGAGGCAGGGTGGGACTCTCTTCAGTTCCACATGGTAAGCTTGTAGCTTATAAAAGCTACATTTAAGTAATCAAAAGTTTCAATTTGCGCTACAATAGCTTACCCTGTGGAACTGAATGCTGAATCCAACCGCTCAGTGGAGGGAGTACAGCTGAGATTGAAAGTAGTCAATGTTTCTTGGATTTTGAAGTAGTAGATTAGATTGTTCAGAAATACCAGTCCGAGTCCCATTTACAGTGCCCAAGTCCCGAAGACCGGGTCTGTAGAGAGCCAAAAACCGAAATTGAATGAATGACAGTGCTAAAAACTGTCTGGATGTTTTGATTGGAGGAAAGAAGTGCAGCCTATGCTCACTTATGAAGAGTAAACCCCCTAGAGTTAAGCCACGATGAAAACAAGCCCTAGGCTTGGGAATCTTATAATTTTTGCCACCCTAAAAGGAGATTAAGTCCTTAATACACAATACAATATATACTAAAAAAATAAAAAGATGAGGCAACATCCTGATGAGGTAAACATATACCTAGACCCTGGGATTTAGACTCCTGAAGACTTGGTTGTAGCGGATGTGCCCCCCTTCTTTTCTTTCCGAGGATAACTGGTCTGACGGGAAGGGTCTAGGACTTGTGTCGCCACTACTGGACCCAGATACATATTGTTGTCGTTGTCTGACCAAGTAAGGTCTTTCAAGTAAAAATGAGTAAATGTGTTGTTAGCTTTCCAGTGACAGGCTTGCATGATTTGGTCCACCGATACCCCACCATAAAAGGCCTTAGAGGCCGCGAAGGCCCGAATGTCATGTACTTTAACTTGGACAAAGTAGAATGGTTTGTTTCAACCAGGAAGAGAGAGTAGTAGGTCTGATGTTTGAGGTGTGTCCTTTCTTGAAGGAGATGAAGAGGAGGGATCGAGACCCTCTCAGGTCTATGGTTCGATCCAAATAGTACCGCAGGGCCCGTACCGGACACAAGGTCCTGTCTTCTTTGAATTGTCTATCTACAATGGTAGTCAAAGCAAGAATAGTCACCGGAGACACACTTTGAGAACCTTCTCTTGCTAGTTGGTTTTTGGCTATGAAATCAGAAGGGTAGGCAACCTTTTCCCATTGGCCTAGATTAGATACTTTGTTTGCAACCCAGGCATGAATTTCGCTGCGGCACTTGCTGGAGGCCAAAGCTAGCAAGAAAGCAGTTCTGAGAGTAAGATGTTCAAGGTCTGTGTCTTTCATAGGCTCAAAGGGCGCTTTTGTGAGCTCATTAAGCACAATAGAAAGGTTCCATTTTGGAAGATTCCTGGAACTTTTGGGACGATCCCTGTGAAAACTGGCAACCTGTTAAGGTCTGAGTTTTGTGAAATCTGGTGCCCAGCTGGGCCCAAAGTGTCAACAATGGCCGTGATGGAACCATCAATGGTTGAGGGGCGCTTGTTTAGATCTTGGTACAGGTACATGAAAAAATCTGAGACTTGTTTCACAGAGGGAGTGGAGAAATCCACCGAATTTTCTCTGCACCATTTCTCAAATAGAGCTCACTTTGACTTGTAAGATGGTCCTTGTTGATGACCTCTGAGGGGCAGCAATTCTCTCTGCCACCTCCACAGAGAAGCCTTGTTCTCAGAGCTGTCCACTCCTAGACACCAGGCTTAGAGTTTGAGATGTTGTGGATTGCTGTGAAACACATAATTGTGGGACTGTTTGAGAAGAGTTGTTGCAACTGGTAGCTAAAGTGGGATCTCTGTTGAGAGCTGCACTAGGTCCCAAAACCAGGGTATCCCTGGCCAGCCTGGGGCTATTACTATGATCAGGCAATTGCATTGCCTGATTTTTTGGATCACCCTGTGAAGGAGAGCCGTTGGAGGGTAAGCATAGGCAGTGAGACCTGACCAGTTTATGTTTAGAGCATCGATGTCCCAAGCATTTGCGTCTGGGACAGGAGATACATACAGTGCAAGTTTGTGGTTCAGGCAAGTGGCAAATAGATCTACATGAGGGGTGAACCACTTTTGACAGATCTGTTTGAACACCTGTGGATGCAGATTTGGTTTTGAAATGAATGGCAGAAGATAACCATTGGTGATAATGGTTAACACTTTGTTTGAACATTTGTTTGTTTGCCAGTCTCTTCTGAAAGAATGGAGGTGACCTCCTACTGGTAGACTGAGGGAGGCTTTTGAGGAGTCATTGGGGAGAGGGGTTTCCACACCCTCGTCCCCTAGAGTGGGGTCGAAAATGACCCTTGGAGCCTCTGAAATTCGGTTTCCCCCTACCTGAGGAAAACGACTGGTTACTGCTTTGAGAGGAGTTGCCCCAATAGGGGCATTTCCTGTAGGAGCCTCTTTTCTTATTGTGGGGACCACAAAAGGGCTTATTTTGACAGGGTCCAAAACCCTGAGCATCTTTAGAGGTGCCTTTTTTGACTTGAGACTTGAACAATGAGGAAGGCCAAAAGGGCGAATTCCTGAGTTCTTGGTGTCTCATATCCCCTAAATGTGGTTGAAGTAGGGTCATCTCGGCCTTGTGCCTTAGCAGGCCAGTGTTACCCATGGTGTATAGCTCCCTCTGGAGTGTATGGGCTAGAGATTTGCTTAGGCAGGCAGGTGCTCTTTCTTGGATTAGAATGGTGTTATTCCAAATATTCACAGGCCTGTTCAACACCACGTCTGGCTGCTTTTTCAGCATTGGAACCTTGAGTTTTAACCTTTTTGAAGGAAGACTTCAGACTGTGTTGACACTTCTCCAAAGTGGAGTTACAGGAAGAAGAAGTCTTAGCAGAAGCAGCCATGAAGTTGATAGAGGAGAGGTTTTGCCGAGCTTGATGTTCCAGTTCCTGAAGAACTGGTAAGGAAACCTTGCCCATAGGGGCTCCAGAGGGTTTAGGAGAGATACAGATCTTCGAAAAGTCTGTATTCAACTGCTGGATTTTGTCCTCATAACAAGGCTGTCCCACCTTGTACCACTTTGCAGTGGAGGGAAGGGGTTTAATATATTTACACTCAGGTAAATTAGAGGCCAGAAAATCATGCTCAAATGTATCAAAGGCATCTTTGATGGGAGTGCTGAGGGGGAGCATAGAAGAAGGGCCTCTTGGCCTAAGCTCCTGTTGGCCCTTTTTGTCGTCCAGGCCCAGAACAGAATTGGTTGAGAGGGTAAGTCAGCCATAGCTACTTCCCTATAAAAAAATGGGTCTGGATCGTGTTGAGGTTGGTCTTGATCAGAAAGGGCCCTAGAGGGCTTGGAAGACCTTTGCACGTATACGGAGGGCTGATCCTCCTCTTAATATGATGACTGAGACAAGAATCTGGATCTGCATGTTTTTTGGGTCTAACCGAGACCACCCACAGGGCTTGTCGGACTGACGTAAATGTTGATCCGAGACATGTCTCGGGTCAGAGTCATGCATGGACTGATCATCTCCGAGACGAGGTGGAAGGGGTGGACACATCCATAGCCTCATCTGTATGTGAGGATGGTTGAGGTCTCGGAGGAGGGGTTGGGTCCAGATTCTCAGTTTGTTTACTGGTACTAGGCTTAGAGGCTGAAGTGGAGGTCTGATCCACACCCCCACTTCTTTAGACGTCTTTTTTGAAAGACTGAAATTAGTCTTGGAGAGACTTCATGGCCTCAAGCATAGAAGCCTGGAAAACCCCCATTTGCTGTTAAACTGAGAACCCAGGGATTTCTCGAGTTTGGACTCTATTTTCTGTTGTAAAGCTGTACCTGGGGTAGGTGGGACCGATTTGGCTGGAGTTTTAAGAGACAATGACTCAAAACGTAGGGGTGAGGACGTGTTGGAGAAGCAAATAAATTGTCAGCAGCACCCTGAAGGTCTGCCTGAGATCCAGTAAAGGACTCCACGTCCTCATCCCCTAGCAAATCAAGCTCATCGTCTGTTGAAGCATCTGCTTTCTGTTTTGTAATGCTTCCTGTTTTTTATTTTAAATATTTGTTCATCCGAGAAACCAGAGCAAATTTCGCATTGAGATTCAAGAGTAACACAGGGGTCATCCCCTTTATTTGCTTCTCTACAGGAAGGACAGAAATTGTGATTATCAAATGAACAGAAAATGCCGACATTTCAAAAATCTAGGTTTATCTTTGCTCATTCTTTGGGTATTCTTTGGGCAGGCAAGAACCCCAGCCTATAGGTACAGCTAAATGGCCAACAACACCGAGATTTGGGAAAATTTTAGGAACAACATCTGTTCTAAGAAGTATAGAGAACCCTCAAGATGTTCTACACGGATTGTAGTCTAGAAGCAACTAGAAAAATGTTTTTGCTGACAAAAACAAAGCGGCCCTGATGAAAAACTGCGAAGTAAGCCGTAAAAGATGTTAAGATATGCATCACAAGGAATAGAAAATGTAAAGTTTATTGCATTGTGTATGTTACCATATTTAACAAATGAAAGAACAACCACAGCTTGGCAGAAGAGAAATTGTAGGTGTGAAATTTACTTCTCAAAAGAATGTATGTCCGATGCGCGAAAAAATGCCTCCTGGAAAATATGCCTCCAAGGAAATATACCTCCTAGAATGAATGCCTCCTGAATATTTTGTGACCAGGAAAAATACCTCCTAAGAAAAAAAAGTTCTTTCAAGTATTATAACACTACAGGTTCACATTACAACTTCAGAGGCATCTTCATTTTTTCCACTTGAGTCTTATAGTCGCCAATGCCTGTCAAAAATTCAGTCTTTTACCCATTTTGCTTAGCTGTACAAAGGTATGTAAGTTTCTCTTGTAAGGTTTTGCTGGTGCTTCTCACTCTTTTGGCTGGCTGCTCATCCCTGGTTTCCATTATGACAGGTGTCATGTTTTTCTTGTAATTACATTTCTGCCCCTCCTTGTGCATCTAACTGAGATCAACTCCTTACAGAGGGGATAACCTATGTTGTACTTTGATAAGAATGCACATTGTAAGCCATAAAGGCCACAACTATTTCATCAAGAAACCTCACAGCCATAAATCCTGCTTTTAAACTGGTCCAGAGTACAGCTGAAGGGATACCCTTTCAAGAAGATATTTGTAATTTGTACTTCATGATATTGTACGTTCTGGTTTTGACTGTACACATCTGAAATTAACATGTTTTTGATATTACATGTTATAGGTTTCATAGGTAACATGTTCACAAGTTGAAATAACTTTTTTTTCTCAGGAGGCATTTTTTCCTAGTCACAAAATATCCAGGAGGCATTCTTTCTAGGAGGCATTCTTTCCAGGAGGCATTTTTTTCTGTGAGGCATTTTGTCCAGGAGGCATTTTTTTCCCGGATTCTGTATGTCCTACATTCTTTGGTAATGTTCTCCGAGAAGACGTCTCAAGTGAAAGGGTACACTGACCACAGATATTTCTGTTCAAAATGTCATAAGTATCAGACTTAAGTATAAAACACTAATTGAAAGCAGTGGACTAAGATGCTTAAGAACTATTATTTAAAATTACTGATTGTGCTTCAACTAAAAACTTAACAAAACCACTAATAAAATCCAGTGAACCAAAGTGCGTTAGACTTTTTGTTCAAAAGTTACCGATTTTGCTTCAGTGTTATTGCTTACAAGAAAAATCAAGTTACAAAGAAGTCAAACTATAGCGCTAGAAAAATGTTACTGGATTTATTGGGAAAGAAAAGTATGAGTTTATATACTGCAATATTTATGAAAGATTTAGCAATTGAAATTAAAAATCTAGGCTTAGGAATAATAGTAGATCATGATCCATTCCACACTTCAATAATGCACAAAATTAAGACCAAACAAGTTACTGGACTTGTTGTAGCTGTGGAAAAAGTAGCCTAACAACATATTTTAACAAAATGCTGTGAACGCAATACTTATATAAGTGATAAGTTATAAGTGATTTAGTGCATCACTTCATGAATTTGAATGCATTAAAGTTTCAAAAATTCATTTCCCCCTTGAGCTAAAATTGATTAAATGTAGAAGTCTAAGTGAAATGGAAGAAAGTAAAAAGAAAACAATATACATTCGAAAGAATAGCATAAATATTCCACTTTTTAAAGAAAAGTATGAGTTTATATACTGCAATATTTATGAAAGATTTAGCAATTGAAATTAAAAATCTAGGCTTAGGAATAATAGTAGATCATGATCCATTCCACACTTCAATAATGCACAAAATTAAGACCAAACAAGTTACTGGACTTGTTGTAGCTGTGGAAAAAGTAGCCTAATAACATATTTTAACAAAATGCTGTGAACGCAATACTTATATAAGTGATAAGTTATAAGTGATTTAGTGCATCACTTCATGAATTTGAATGCATTAAAGTTTCAAAAATTCATTTCCCCCTTGAGCTAAAATTGATTAAATGTAGAAGTCTAAGTGAAATGGAAGAAAGTAAAAAGAAAACAATATACATTCGAAAGAATAGCATAAATATTCCACTTTTTTTGTTCCACTTTTGCTTCACACACACACATATATATATATATCTCTATCATCTCCCTCTATCAACCCCCCCACTTCCCCCACTGAGGCCATTCTTTTTTCCACTTGCTTTTTATGTGCACTAAAGGGGAATTGGGGGGGGGTTCTTTCTGCATAGAAAGACTTTCCATAAATGTGCCTTTTGATAGATATCACACAAAAGCAAATAAAGAGTTGGGGAGGAAGAAGAAAAGGACAATTCATTCATTTCCACTCAGCTGGAGATACATAAAATGCTGTACAAGAAAAACTGTTTATGAGAAAGTGTTTTTTTTCCAAGCATCTTATATTGTGAAAGAAGTCAGGTGTATACATTTGACCAATTTATATAGTCTATGTGAACAAGTAGCTAGATCATCAACTCCTTCTACAAAACAAAAGTTGAATCAATTGAAGCTTTTTTTCCAAAAAGGAAAAGTTATATCCCCACAATTCCAAAAGAATGGAATCAGAAGAATGTGGTTTTTTAATGTGCCTAAAATTGGGAATTTATATTATGTGAACACTGATCAGTTGCAATATGTTAATAACCACACCAGTGCATCATAAATAGCTCATTTTTTCTTTGAAGATGTCATAACTGCATAAACACTAAAAGATAAGGTTTGCCAGACAGCATAAATATTTTTAAGTATACATATGCCAGGTGTGGTTTTAAAAAGTGTTAAAATAAATGAGGAGGGAGCAAGAAGTATATATTTATCATGTTAAGATGGCCAAAGCCTCTTAAGTACAGGAATTTTAAGTGAAATGTTACACAAAATCTTACTTTAGTATAATCAATGTCAAGTTAAACTGATGTTACTGAACAGTAAATCAGTTAGGGGCTGAAAATCCTCATTTTCACATCAAGATGGCCATGACTGTACTAGTATTGGAACTCCAAGGTGGAAAGAAAATAAGAATGTCCCTAATGTCATCTCTTAAAGTGTACAAAATTTAACTGAGCTTTGCTGAACAATACGATAGCTGGAGATTAAAAACTCCATAATTTCACTGCAAGGTGACCATAACTTCATCCATATTGCGACTTTAAGGTGACCATCAAATGAGAATGTCCCTTTTGTCATCCTTTATAAGTGTACAAAGTTTAGCTGAGGTCAGTTGAACAATAAGATAGCTGGAGGCCGAAAACTTCCTTTTTTCACTGAAAAGTGACCATAACTTCATTCAGATTGGGACTTTAAGGTGACCATAAAAGCAGAATGTCCTTTCTGCCAACCTTTATAATTGTCGCAAGTTTTATTTGAAAAATATACACATTAACTAAGCTTAGGGCTAAAAAACTCTACATTTTAAGTTTAAGATGGCCCTAACATTATTAATATTTGAATCATAAGGTAGTAAGAGTGTTCTTTTGATGTACCTCAATATCAATATATGTTAGATTTTAAAAAAGATGGAAAAATAACAGGCCAGACAATTTTATTCCAATTTGAGGACTTTAGGGGGGCCATAGCCCTAATAATATTAACAGTTTAAGGTCACCATAAAGTCAGGATAATCCTTTGGTGAATCTTAATATATATGTCAAGTTTGGTTGAAAAGTGTGGAAAACTAAGTGAACTGGAGGGTTAAAACCCACGTTTTGGTCATTAAGGTGACCTTAAGTTTGCAGATACAGAGGTAAAACTTCGGCATGTGAAAGATTATCAAAAAGTAGCTGAATAAGTTATTCCAACAAAACGCCGAAATCCTAACCGTTTTTGAGATACAGACCAAGTACCCATTTTTAAAAAATTTACAAAAATAAAACGCCTCCCATTCAGGTATCTATGGTGCGATTGATGAGAAAATCCTTTCCGACCTTGGAAATTTGGTCTAGAATGTACCAGATAAATTTTATAGCACAGGTGTGTGTGGTTTTTTTCTGAAACGCGATGACGGGGAGTTTTGGAGTTATGCTTAAGGTTACCTTAAGTAAGGCTTAAGGTCTGCGCAAAGTATCCAAAAAATTTGTCCCGCCCCTATAGTTTTAAAGAAAGATAAGAAGGAAAGAAAAATTTGAAAGGCTAAGAAGTTATTCAAGGGAGACCATAATCCGGCGGCGGCGGCGGTGATCAGTCGAACTTCGGTGAAAACAAATAAGCGTCCCTGACGGGCCGCTTAATTACAAGGGAGATATAAGGCCTTTTTGATATGACCCTCCTATTTGGTATTGAAGATGTGATATGGTGGTCATTTTGTTTCCAAAACAAGGACACAATTACTCTCAGGTAAGCTTTCCTATCCATTTACATTTTGTGCAAATCTGATGGAGCTAGCTGCAATATTTTAGGTTACAGAAAATATCAAAGATTTTAGAAGAAACTTTAAGACCCCAAAATCTTAAGAATGTTGCCACGGCAACAGTGGTAGCTGGATACCCCCCAAAACCTAATCAGCTCTAGATTCTCTTGATGTAAACCTCCCCTGAAAATTTGGTGAAAATTCATGCATTGGTTTAGTCTGTGAAACACCCACAAACTTGAAAAATTTAATAGTAATTTAAATTTTTATTAGAAATACTTACCATTTCCTAACAGTAGCTATTTGTTGGAGCCATCCAACCCAATGGCCAACACCAATGCGAGTCTTACATGTAAACAACAACACATAAACTCCAACATTTAACAGTGCGTTTAACATGCTTAACATATAAACGTTAAAACTGCCAGCACCCACATTCAACATACCTTCAAATAAAAGGTAGAATGTAGTAGATCTCACAATGTTCTAATCCATCTAATGCAATTGTAGACAGTTGTATCAACACAAACTTGAAACTCAACTTAAACTTCAAAACAACTACGGGTCAAACCCGACTTGGCACCACTATCAGCTGACACATCATACGCTCCAAGCGAGGCTCAAGCCAACAAAACTGTACAATATATACAGGTGCTACAGCCATCTATCCTGTAAACACATAAAAATATAATGTATCGCCACTCAATACAAAAACAGACATCAATACAACATGAAAAACATAGATATATAACAGACAACTTCATTACCTAGTTATAAATCTATCACATGCTGAGCAGATACTATAGGGCCCAATTTTAAAATCTGACCATTATGCCAACAGAGGTCCTTCAGATAGAAATTGGTGAATGTATTGTGAGACTTCCAAAAACAAGCCTCAAGGATCTCATTCAAGGAAATCCCTCCTCTAAATGCCAAAGATGCAGCCATTGAACGGACATCATGAGCTTTCACCTGATGTAGCTGTTGAGACTCAGAATCTGAACTCTCATAAGCCAAAAGGATAGTCTGTTTCAACCAAGATGAGATAGTTGCCCTGGAAATATCTCTAGTAAAGCCCTCCTTAACAGCTACAAACAAAAGATTCTTATTCTTTCTCAAATATTCTGTCCTGTCCAAGTAGTATTTCAAAGCTCTCACAGGACAAAGAGATCTATCTTGAGTCAAACTTCTGTCTAACTGAGGTTTCAATGCTGGAATGGCCACTGGCTTAATTGCAGCAGGCCCATCTGAAGCCAACTGGTTCTTTGCCAAAAAGGCAGTTGATGGGGCCAAAGTAACTTGTGACCAATTCTCCTTATAACTGAGAGATGAATGAGTCCAAGCATGAAGTTCACTTCTCCTTTTGGCCGATGCTAAAGTCAAAAGAAAAACTGTCTTAAAGGTTAGTAACTTCAAAGAAGCTTTCCCCAAGGGTTCAAAAGGTTGTTTTGTCAGTGCATGGAGTACCAAAGCCAGATCCCAAGAAGGTATAGACCTATTCACCACTGGCTTGTCTCTATAAAAGCTTGCTAACAGTCTATTTAGCTCAAGACTTTTAGAGATCTGCTCACCCTTCACACCCAAACCATCTGCAATAGCTGTTCTATAGCCAGCAATGGTAGATGGCTTGAGATTTCTTTCCTTAAACAGTTAAGAAAATCTGCTACATCTGGAATAGTGGGATTGGAGACGTCCACCTGGCTCTCCTCACACCACTTCCCAAAAATGGACCACCTTGATTCATAGATTCTCCTTGAGGAGTGTCTCTGAGGCTCCTTAATTCGCTTCGCCACCTCCTCTGAGAATCTTTCTGAATATTCATGACTGACTCCAGGTGCCAAGCATGAAGATTCAGGTAAGTCAGATTGTTGTGAAGTCTGTTGCTGAGTCAACAGATTCACCCACAAGGGAAGTCTTAGAGGGAGCCTTGTGGACAGATCCACCAGATCCCAAAACCAAGACATCCCTGGCCACCCTGGTGCAATCATGATGATTCCGCACCTGTAAGTGATTATCTTTTGAATCACCTGAGGAATGAGAGCCACTAAACAAAACACATAGGCGTCCAGACCCTCCCAAGAGATGTTCAATGCATCTGTTTCCCAAGCCCGACTGTCGGTCAAAGTTGGGGTTTTACGTCCCGTTCAACAGCCAGGGTCATATTGGGACAGGTCCTCAGAATTGCCACTTGTGGGACTCGAACCCACAGAGGTGACAGCCTATGATTAGATGCCAAACTTGCTAACCACTAGGCCACTGAGGACCTTCCGACTGTCGGGGACAGGAGACACATACATTGGTAGCTTGTGATTCAACTTTGTTGCAAACAAATCTACCATTGGTTGATGCCACCAGTGGCAAATCTGATTGAACGCTCGATGATTCAACTCCCATTCGGTCTGAATCACCCTGTCCTTCCTTGACAAGGAATCTGCCAAAACATTGAGATTCCCTGGAATGTGTTTTGCCCGAATCTGGATTCCCCTGGCATTCGTCCAAGCCATGATTCTCCATATCAGGGCACACATTTCCTGAGAGTGGGTACCTCCCTGCTTGTTCAGATAGGCAGCCACTGAGGAGTTGTCTGTGGAAATCAGCAGATTTTGATTTAGAAGCTCATTTTCGAATGATTATAAAGCTAGAAAGACTGCCTTTAGCTCTAGAATGTTTATGTGACGTCTTGACTCCACCTGATTCCACAGACCACTGGCTGTGTGATCCTTTAAGTGAGCACCCCAGCCTTTCAGGGAAGCATCCGTGAACAGAAGGAGATTGTTTTCCTTCTGATGAAGTGGGGAACCCCTCTTCAAGTTCGAGATATTGGTCCACCACTGAAGATGCTGTTTGAGAACCTGGGACACTGGTACTGGGATATCTAGAGATTGAGGATACCTCCAGTGTGTCTTGAGGTACCATTGTAGAGGCCTCATATGCAGACGACCCAATGGTATAGTCTTCTCCATTGAAGCCATGCTCCCAATCAGTGACATGAGCTCCCTTGGAGATGTTTGAGTAGCTTTCAACATGGAAACTATCTTTTCGAGAAGGCGATCGATTTTCTTTTGAGTTGGAAACACTAGACCCACCCTGAGGTCGAATTTGTAACCCCAAAACTCGATTTCCTGATTTCTGATTTTTCGAAATTTATTATCCAACCCAAGCTTTGAACAAGACGAATCAACCTGTGGGTATTCTCTTGGCATTGTAGCTTTGTTTTTGCTCTGATTAACCAATCGTCTATGTACTGATGAATCCTGATGCCTTCTGCAAAAGCCATCAGTTTCACCTCTTTTGCTACCATGGTGAACTCGAGTGGAGCCGTAGCGATTCCGAAGGGTAAGGCTGTGAACTGGTAGGATCTGTCGCCTACATTGAAGCGAAGATACTTCTGAAACCGTGGGTGTATTGGTATATGAAAGTAAGCATCTGTAAGGTCGAGTGAGGTCACCCACTCGCCTTCTTGAAGTGAATCTCGAATATTTTCGGCAGTTTCCATCTTGAAAGTGGGTACATGTAAATAACTGTTTACCACACTCAAATCTATCACTGGACGCCATTTTTTCCTGGTTTGGGTACAAGAAACAAACGACTGTAAAATCCCAGGGAAGTAACCTTTTGAACTGGAGTTATCGCTCTTTTCTCTATCATTTGATAAACAGCCTTTATCAAAAACTCTTGCTTCTCACGGTTCAAATATTTGCTCCTTATTATTATATCCTTATTGCAGGATAATTTGTCAATGGAGGTTGATTTCTGAAATTCAGACAATAACCCTCCTTCAAAATGGTCACCACCCTTGGATGAGCTTTCCTGGCTTCCCATACCTGCCAAAAACTGGACAGACGGCTTCCTGGGCACAGTCACTTCCTTCTGCCACCCCTGCCTCTGAAAGGCCTAGAGGAGTAGGAACCCCTTCCTCTGTTTCCAGTTGCAGAAGAGCTATTGCTTTTTGCTGATGTTGTTGAAGAATTGTCATGGTAGGGTCGAAAAGATCTATTCTGAGACATGCTATCTCTTTTCTCCTCATGTCTAGCCGTATGCTCCTTCCTAGAATCTCTACTCATGGACTCCCTATTCACATGGGACCACTGAATGAAATTCTTCTGAACTTCAGAGAGAGTATCTACAGAAAGAACCTCATTTGAAGTGAAAGGAGCATTCCTAAGCTTACTAATGTCATACTCCTACTCAACAACATGTTTGATGCCATGGTCATGGAGCTGCCAAGCAAAGAATCTAAAGATTTCCCCAAAGACTGATTGACTGATGACTGTAACTGAAGACACTCCTGGACATATTCCAGAGCATTATTAAAGTCAGTTTCATTCTTAGCTTATTTTAAGATAGCAAATTGTTTCTCCATCTCCTCTGTGGCTTTGCAATTTGCAGAATTGAACCAAAAAATGTGGTTTAGAACATTGATGTTTTCTCTATTAACAGTTTCCCAGAGAGTAAACTGCTTCCAAGGAGTTGAAATGGCAGATGGCATCTGAAACTGTGAAGAAGTAATGTTTCTGAATGCATCTTGTAACTTGGGAGCTACTACTGCATGAGGCTGAGGTGAGATGTTATACCACTTCATAGGTGGTCTTTCAAAATTCAAAAATTGACCTCTAGGCAAAGGATTTCTCCTTCAAGACTTGGTTTTCAAAGAATCATGTTCCTTTGAAACACCCGAAGCCTCATATTCCTTGAAATCCCACAAACTACACATATTTTCAGCAGGAGGAAGAGCTAAGGAGACCTCTGCAGACTTCTTCAGCTTAGAAGCTTGTGAAAACACAGAAGGGGCAATAATAGTGTCAGTCTCAGTTATTGCAATATCCAACCACTTTTTTATAGCGAAAAGTGTGTCTGAATATGAAGGAACTGGCCGTTTGTCTTCCTGAGAGGAATTGTATTCCCTGTCATCTGACAACTCTACTCTCGCTCTTTTTGTAGGTATGGAAAATCGATTGTCTGTCACAGACGTAAAGGGATTTTCCTCCGCATGGCGTTTTGAATGAATCTCTTCGGAAGACTGTGTACTAGACGTAGATCTCTTCTTGCATTGGGAACTCGCCCTTCCCACAGCTTCGTTAGCAACCAAGATGTCCGCCTCTACAGGGGAATCCTTGTTTTCAATAGCAGCAATTCTGTTCGTTAGGGTTGTAAGTTGTGAGAGGATCGCTGCCAACGCCTGGCTATTTGAACCTGACGTCTGGCCAGCGACCACAGAATGAGAACACATTCCTACCGAACTGTCTTCTTTATCCAATATGGAGTCATCTATCTTGTCCTTTTCTTTTTGCAAGGTAGATTCTTTCAAAGATTTCTTACCTTTTGACAGTTTTTCAGTGAGTTTTCGCTTTTGATCTTCCGAAAAAGCAATACAAAGAAGACAATCCTTCTTAAGAGTACAAAGGTCATCACCCTTGCTAGCTTCACAACATTTGTAGCAATATCTGTGGTTATCAAAACCTAACATAAGATGTCCACAGAAACTGGATTTCTTAGATTTAGAATCTGATGAATCTTTATTATTCGCCATGATTCAAAAATCTCAATAAAAATGAAATAATCCCTGAAAACTTTAAACTTTAAAGATTTCCACAAACACGTCTCTACTGTTGATGGCCAACAAAAATAATGAGGTAAACAATATAGTCATGTGACCTCTTTGGCGGGAGGACGGACTACTGTAACCCAATGGCTTGGTTAAGGTTGTTAGTAAACCTTAAAATCGCATCTCTGCGTTGGCCATTGGGTTGGATGGCTCCAACAAATAGCTACTGTTAGGAAATGGTAAGGGTATTTCGCTATAAAATTGAAAATTTTAATTACTTAAATGTAGCTTTTATAAGCTACAAGCTTACCATGTGGGACTTAATGCTGTTCTCGGGTGGCCACACCACGGCCAACGTCTTAGAAAAAAGGACATTTCTTGTTAGCCGTAGAATCTCGTTGTCGTCACGTGATAACTTCTGACCAATCGCCCTACTTTCTCGTTGAAATTTTCTAAAATCTACCCCTCAGCTGTAAACAGCGGGGAGGCAGGGTGGGACTCTTCTAAGTCCCACATGGTAAGCTTGTAGCTTATAAAAGCTACATTTAAGTAATTAAAATTTTCAATTTTATTATGCTAGAATAGCTTACCATGTGGGACTTAATGCTGAATTCAACCGCCCGGTGGCGGGATTACAGCTGAGACTGGAAGATATGTCAAGATTTGAATTAATATATATAGAAATACTGTTAGAAATACCAGTCTGAATCCCATTTACAGTGCCCCAATCCCGAAGACCGGGACTGTGAAGAGCCAAAAACCTAAGTGGAATGAGAGACAGTGCTAAAAACTGTCTAGATGTTTTGATTGTAGGACGGAAGTGCAGCAGTGCTCACTTAGATGTCTAAGGGTCCCTAAGGGCCCTTCACGAGTGACAGACCAGCCCAATGGTTGGAATTCTCATAAATTTTTGCCACCTGAATATGAGATCAATGACAACTTAATAAGTCCTTAATACAAAATACTTGATAAACTAAAAAACAAAAATGATCTTACCCGTAACATCTTGAAGGTAAAGAATACCTAGATCCTGGGAGAGACTCCTGAAGACTTGGTTGTAGCGGATGTGCCCCCCCCCCCTTTTTTCTTTCCGAGGACAACTGGTCTGACAGGAAGGATCTAGGACTTGTTGTGCCGCCACTACGGGTCCCAGATACATATTGTTGTCGGTGTCTGACCAAGTAAGGTCTTTTAAGTAAAAATTTGTAAATGTGTTGTGAGCTTTCCAGTGACAGGCTTGCATGATTTGGTCCACTGATACCCCACCGTAAAAGGCCTTAGAGGCCGCGAAGGCCCGGATGTCATGCGCTTTAACTTGGACCAAGTCCAAAGCTTGTTGGTCTGCTTGTTTATAACAAAGTAGGATGGCTTGTTTCAACCAGGAAGAGAGAGTAGCGGGTCTGATGTCTGAGGTATGTCCTTTCTTAAAGGAGATGAAAAGGAGGGAACGAGACCCTCTCAGGTCTTTGGTTTGGTCCAGATAATACCTCAGGGCCTGCACTGGACACAGGGTCCTGTCTTCTTTAAATTGTCTATCTACAATGGTAGTCAAAGCAGGAATAGTCACCGGAGACACACTATGAGAACCTTCTCTTGCTAGTTGGTTTTTGGCTATGAAATCAGAAGAAGCGAACAAGACAACCTTTTCCCATTGGCCTAGATTAGATACTTTGTTTGCGACCCAGGCATGGATTTCGCTGCGGCGTTTGCCGGAGGCCAAAGCTAGCATGAAAGCAGTTTTGAGGGTAAGATGTTTGAGGTCTGTGTCTTTCATGGGCTCAAAGGGTGCTTTTGTGAGCTCGTTGAGAACAACAGAAAGGTTCCAGTTAGGTAGATTTCTGGAACTTTTAGGACGATCCCTGTGAAAACTGGAGAGTAACCTATGAAGGTCTGCATTATGTGCAATATGGTGGGCTGTTGGTCCCAAAGTGTCAACGATTGCAGTCCTGTAACCATCAATGGTCGAGGGGCGCCTGTTTAGGTCTTGGTACAGGTAATTGAAAAAATCTGAGATTTGTTTCACAGATGGAGTGGAGAAATCCACCGAATTTTCTCTGCACCATTTTTCAAATAGGGCCCACTTTGACTTGTAGATGGTCCTTGTTGATGACCGCTGAGGAGCAGCAATTCTCTTTGCCACCTCCACAGAGAAGCCTTGTTCTTGGAGTTGTCCGCTCCTAGACACCAGACGTGGAGGTTCAGCTGTTGTGGATTGTTGTGGAACACATACTTGTGGGACTGTTTGAGTAGGGTCGTTGACACTGGGAGTTGTAGTGGGATCTCTGTTGAGAGCTGCACTAGGTCCCAAAACCAGGGCATCCCTGGCCAGCCTGGGGCTATTACGATGATCAGGCAATGGCATTGCTTGATCTTTTGGATCACCTTGTGAAGGAGAGCCGTAGGAGGGTAAGCATAGGCCGTGAGGTTCGTCCAGTTTATGTTTAGAGCATCTATGTCCCAAGTCTTTGGGTCTGGGACAGGAGATATGTACAGTGGAAGTTTGTGGTTCAGGAGAGTGGCAAATAAGTCTACATGAGGTGTGAACCACTTCTGGCAGATCCGTTTGAACACCTGCGGATGCAGAGACCATTCTGTTGACTGCACTTGGTTGGACCTGGCCAGTAGGTCGGCCATCACATTCAGGCACCCTGGAATGTGCCTGGCTTTCAATGTTATGTGGTAGTGATGGCACCAGGTCATGATCTTCCACAGGAGAGCACACATCTCTGCTGAGTGAGTTCCTCCTTGTTTGTTGATGTAGGCTACCACTGTTGAGTTGTCCGTCGCAACTAGCACTGTTTGGTTCTGGCACTGGTCCTTGAAGTCTCGAAGGGCCAGGGAGACCGCCTTCAATTCTAGGACATTTATGTGTAGCCTTTTTTCCCGATCTGACCACAGACCCTTTGTAGAATTTTGATCTAAGTGAGCGCCCCAACCTTCGTTTGAGGCATCGGTAAAAAGTTGGATACTGTGGTCTTTGGGATGAAGGTCTGCACGTTTGAGGGATTTTGCCACCAATCTAGGTGGGCTGCAATGGCTTCTGTCCAAGGAAGGAGGTTGTCCAGCGACTGAGGATATCTCCAGTGCTCCTTGAGATGAAACTGAAACGGTCTCATGTGAAGGCGTCCCTCCGGGACCATTTTCTCCGTTGAGGCTAGCAACCCAATTAGCGACATCAAACATCTTGCAGTCAAAACACGTTTTGACTTGAGTCGTAGGATCAAATCCTGAAGTTTGAGCCATCTCTCGTGAGTGGGTTTTACAAGGGCTGAATCTAGGTGGTATTCGTAGCCCACGAACAAAAACACCTGAGTAGGTTTCAGTTCTGATTTTTCCTGATTTATTATCCACCCCAAGGACTGGGTTAGGTCTACCACCGCCTGAGTGTTCACTTGGGCTTCCTCCTGAGACGGGGACCTGATCAGCCAGTCGTCCAGGTATTGGTGAATTCTGAGTCCTCTTGAGAGGGCCATTAGTTTAACTTCCTTTACAATCATTGTAAAGACCTGGGGGGCTGTGGCTAGTCCGAATGGGAGGGAGGTGAACTGGAACACCTGAGACTGGTATTTCCTTGAGTGTGGGTGGATGGGGATGTGTAGGTAAGCATCCGAAAGATCTATCGATGATACCCGCTCCCCTAGGATTCAGGGAGGTCCTGATGGACTCTGGAGTTTCCATTTTGAACTTTTCTATGTGTAGAAAAGTGTTGAGCCTGCTTAGGTCTATGACTGGCCTCCATCTTTGGTGAGGCTTGGGTACTAGGAACAGGCGACTGTAAAACCCGAGAGATTTTACATTTTCCACCCTTTCGATTGCGTTGACAGGAGAGACTGGATACAAGTGGCCAGGGCTTGGTCTTTTTGCTGGGCCTTGTACTTGAATCAGAGGGAATCTGACCAAATTTGGCTTTGAAAGGAATGGCAGTACGTAGCCATTGGTGATAATGTTTAACACGTTTTGAGAACATTTGTTTGTTTGCCAGTCTCTCCTGAAAGAACGGAGGTGACCTCCTACTGGTGGGCTGAGTGAGGCTTTGGAGGAGTCATTGGGAAGAGGGGTTTCCACGCCCCCTTCCCCTATTGTGTGGTCGAAAACGACCCCTGGAGCCTCTGAAGTTCGGTTTTCCCCTTCCTGAGGAAAACGATTGGAGTTGCCCCCATAGGGGCGTTTCCTGTAGGAGCCTCTTTTCTTGTGGGGACCACGAAAGGGCTTATTCTGGTAGGGTGCGAAAACCTGAGAGTCTTTTGAGGTGCCTTTTTTGAGAAGGAAGTCTTCACCTTCCTTCACAAGTTGAGACTCGAACAAGGACGGGTCCCAAAAGGATGAGTTCCTAGGTTCTTGGCGTCTCGTTTCCTCCAACTGTGGCTGTAAGAGAGTCATCTCGGCTTTGCGCCTAAGCAAGCCGGTATTAGCCATAGAATATAACTCCCTCTGGAGAATATGGGCTAGGGATTTGCTGAGACATGTGAGGGCCCTGTGTTGAATAAGAACCGTCTTATTCCAGAAATCCATGTACTCAGCGAATTCCTTATATCCGCGCTTTGCTGCTTTCTCAGGATTGGCACCATTTTGAATCTGAGACTTGATCTTCTTGACAGTTGACTTGATGGTATGTTGACACCTCTCCAGGGAAACATTGTAAGAAGAAGAAGTTTTAGCAAAGGCAGCGGTGAAATTGAGAGTTGAGATATTTTGTCTAGCCTGATGTTCCAACTCCTTGAGAACTGGAAGGGGGACCTTTGCTATAGGGGCCCCAGAGAGTTTAGGAGTAATACAGATCTTGGCGAAGTCTGTATTCAACTCCTGAATTTTGTCCTGAAAACAGGGCTGTCCCACCCTGTACCACTTAGAAGTGGAAGGAGGAGGCTTGACATTTTTACCCTCAGGTAAATTAGCAGCCTTAAAGTCATGTTGAAATTTATCAAAGGCGTCCTTGATAACTGAGCTGAGGGGCAGAATAGAGGAAGGACTGAGGTCATGACGGCCTTTTTCATCATCCAGACCCATCACTGAAGTTGAAGACCTAGGCATAGACTCCCTGGGGTCAGGGAGTGAAAGAATGTGCCTAAAAGTGTCGACTTCTTCAGCGTACTGCGAGGGCATGTCAGACAGCTACTTCCCTATAATAAGGGGGGTCTGGATCATGTTGTGGAAGGTCTTGATCAGAAACAGCCCCTGAGGGCTGAGCCCTAGAGGGCTTAGAAGACCTGTGTCTGGTTGCAGGGGACTGAAACTCCCCTGAAGAAGATGACACATATCTGGACCTTGACTTGTGTTTACTCTTATCAGAGTGCTTTTTAGGTTTGGTAGAAGGGATCCGAGGTTCATCGGATTCCTCATTTAGTTGGTCCGAGGCAGATCCTGGATCAATTTCCTGCCTACTACGAGAGTGGCTTTGCTTTTTGTGAGTACGAGACCTCTTTCGGTGGTAGTTCAGAGGGAGCAACGTACTGATCCGAGGTATCCTGCTGGTCAAGTACTAGACGAGGAGGGAGTGCTGGACCGTAGTCCACATCCATAGCCTCGGTTTGAATGTTAGTACTAGATCTCGGAGGGGGTAGGTCCAGATTTACAGAAGTTTTACTGGAAGTACCAGGTTTGGAAGCAAGAAACGAGGTCTGATCTACCTCTGTTTGCTTTTTAGCAGTCAACTCCTCTCGAAACGACTGAAAAGCTTCCAACATGGATGCCTGAAAGGAACCCATTTGTTGCTGTAAATGGATATTTAAGGAATCTCCCAGGGATTTTTCAATATTTTTCTGGATTTTATTTAGTAAAGCTGTACCTGGGGTGGGTGGGACAGACTTGGCTGGTGTTTTGAGAGATAAAGAACTGAAGGCAAGTGGCTGGGGACAGGGGGGGGGTGTGTGTGAGGTAAAACGATTGTCAGCAGCACTCTCGAGGTCTGCATTTGAGCCAGTGAAGGAATCCCCGTCGCCTTCACCCAAAAGCTCAATTTCATTATCTTTGGAACTAGTTTCCGCCTTTTCTTTTTTAAGGTAACGTTTCCTGTGCTGAATTTTCTTCATCTGTAAAAGATGCAGATATCACAGGGAGTTTCGAAGGTGACACAGGGGTCATCACCCTGTAAAGTGCCTGTACCGAGGAAAACTCAAAACACGCGAAAGCAAGAAATATACTTATCATGTCAAAATAAAAATTTTACAGAATGATCTATGTTATATAATAAAAGAAATATCCAAAAAAGAACCTCTAACAATAAGTAAAGTCTGAGAAATAAATGAAAATGTCTGTATATTTACAAACTGCTACCAGTCAATCGTGGCCAACGAGAAAGTAGGGCGATTGGTCAGAAGTTATCATGTGACGATGAGATTCTACGGCTAACAAGAAATGTCTTTTTTTCTAAGACGCTGGCCGTGGTGTGGCCACCCGAGAACAGCATTAAGTCCCACATGGTAAGCTATTGTAGCGTAATAAAATTTAAGATCCAAAAATCTTAAAAGTGTTGCCATGGCAACAGTTGTTATCGGGTACCCCCGAAATCCTGATCAGCTTTAGATCCTCTTGGGGTAAACATATTCTGAAAATTTGTTGAAAATCCGTGCAGGGGTTTATTCTGTGGACTACCCACAAACTTTAAGACCCGAAAATCTTAAAAGTGTTGCCATGGCAACAGGTGTTACCGGATACCCCCCAAAATCTAATCAGCTTTAAATCCTCTTGGAGTAAACATATTCTGAAAATTTGCAAAAGGTGCTGAGCTATAAATGTTGAGAGATCCACTTCATTTGTGACACAAATGCTATAGTTGTCCAACACAAACTTGCAAATTTAATAAGTAAATTAAATTTTTATAAGTTAATACCCTATCCAATGGACAATTGCTTATCCGGTCGGCGCAGACCGGCCCGCCAAACGCCAGAAAAAGACGTCCTGTGTTGCCACTAGCTGGCCGGTCCGTAGTACTGTGCACTCCCCAGATGGCGCCTCGTACTTCCTTCCTGTCTAGACAACCTGACGTCATAGCATCTTTTTCGTTGTCTAAACCTATTAGACCCTTAGTAAGCTGATAGCGGGGTCGGTGGGAGGGTCTTGTGTGTGCATTGGATAGGCTATTAACTTATAAAAATTTAATTTACTTATTAAATTTGCAATTTTATTGCGATAATACATCCTATCCAATGGACGATTGCTGAATAACTACCGCTTGGTCGGCGGGTAAGTTACTAGGGACTTATGTGAACTCACAAGTAATAGCAAATTTTAAACCTACGGTCTAGGCTGACTTCGTCAGAAGACCTATAGGTCCAGGCCTGGGTTGACTTTAAGGTCAGGAAACCCTGCAAGGCCATGGTCGGTTGCCAGCAGCCGGTTACCCGGGGCTATACCGCCGTCGCCCCCCCCTTTTTGCAGACCTGCTCTGAGGTAGGGGAAGAGAGGGATGAGTTCAGTCCCAGAATGCAAATAAACCTCCCGAAGGAAGCACGCCACACTTAATTCTTATGTACATGAAGAACTGTTATGCACATATACAAATCTCCTCAATCTAAGGGCCACTTGTGGATCTGCTGAGCAGCCACTACCTAGCTCAATTGGTAAAGCTCCGAATCAGCCCAAGCCCCGACCTTCATATAGAACTGTGTGAAGGTATTGTGACTTCAGTGGCGGGCTGACAAGATTGGATCTAAGGAGACTCCCGACTGGAAGACCTTAGAAGCAGCCAAGGCCCTGACATCATGGGCTTTAACCTGATGTTAAAAGTGGGACTCCTGGTCAGAGAGCTCATAACATAGGATCACAGTCTGCTTGATCCAAGAGGAGATAGTGGCAGGTGAGATGTCTTTGTTGAAACCTTTCTTAAAGGAGACAAAAACCACCTCCTTATTCTGCCTGATGTCTGAGGTCCTGTCCAAATAGTAGCACAATGCTTTGAACGGACAGAGGGACCTGTCAGACTTGAGGGATCTATCCAGAGTCGGGGCCAGGGCTGTTATAACCCCAGGGACCACACTGGACACTCTATGGCCAGCTGATTCTAGGATAGAAAGCTGGGTGATGGATACAGGGACACCTTGGACCAATCGGATTGGTGTCCAATATATCAGTTTTGCCAGGCATGAATCTCTTTTTGCACTTGCCCGACCCAAGGGCCAAGAGGAATACCGTCTTGAAGGTCAAATGCTTCAAGGGGGCCTCTTTGATTGGATCAAATGGGGTCTTAGCTGGTGCACGGCCCGTAAGAAGTTCCAGGAGGGTATGCCACTCCTGCCTTTGGGTCTGTCTCTGAGGAATCTATCCAGGAGACGAGCGAGATTTCCGTCCTTACTGATGTTGAAGGGTGAATTTCCCAGTTTATCAACAATGGGTGACCTATGACCATCAATGGTGCTGGGCTGTTTGCCAAGCATGTATCTCACTTCTACGCTTGCCCGAACCCAGGGCCAAGAGGAAACTGCCTTGAAGGTCAGATGCTTCAAGGAGGCCTATAATTGGTTCAAAATGAACCTTGTCAACTGGTGCAAAAACCAGGGAGAGGTTCCAGGAGGGGGTTCCCCTCCGGCCTTTGGGTCTGTCTCAGTGGAAGCTATCCAGGAGACGAGCGAGATTTTCATCCTTACTAACATTGACGGGCAAATTTCCCAGACTATCAGCAATGGCTGACCTGTAACCATCAATGGTACTGGGCTGCAACTTCCTGTCCTGAAGCAGGTACCTAAGGAAGTCAACAACTGACTTTACAGGTGGTGCCCGAAGTCCACTTGATGAATGATACATCACTTGGTAAAAACGACCCATTTGCCTCATAGACTGATCTGATTGACCCCCCTTTGAGGAGCCTCAATTCTTGCCACTGCCTCAGACAAGTCCTGCTCCTCGATTGCTGAGGCTCTAGGAGCCCTGCATGGAGATTAAGATTTGTCAGATTTCTGTGAGGGATCTGATTGAATGGCTGTGAACAGGCTGGGCCGATTGGGCAGGTTCAGCGGGATGTGGCTGGACATGGCCACTAGATCCCAAAACCAAGGCATGTTGGGCCACCCCGGAGCAATCAGAATGATTCTCTTACATGGGGAGTCTTGTAACTTCTCCACCACTTTGCCCAATATGGCTGATGGTGAGAAGGTGTATCCTTTTAGATCCTACCATGGCCGACTGAGCACATCCACTGCTGTGGCCAGGGGAACCGGTACCGGTGACACAAAACAGAGGTGACTTGTTGAACCTCGTGGCAAATAAGTCTATTTTGGGCTGGTGCCACCTACTGCATAGAGTGGAAGACCTCTGGAAGGAGAAACCACTGTTTGGATGGTCTGGCCTAGCCTGGACAGCCTGTCTGCTACCACATTAGGCCGGCCTGGAATGTGTCGTGCTTTAGAGTCACTTGTTTCCTGGCACACCAGGTCAAGATTCTCCATAGTAGGGCACAAAGTGGGCCCAACCTCATTCCTCCTTCCTTTATGTATGACACGACTGTGGTGTTGTCAGTTGCTATAAGTACTATCTTGTTTGAGTAAAGGTCTTAGAACTCTTAAAGTCAGAAAAACTGCTTAGAGTTCTAGATAGTTTATATACAACTTGCTTCCCGGAGGGGACCAGGTTGCTCTTGCAAAGTGCTCATCTAAGTGAGCGCCCCACCCTTCTATTGATGCGTCTGTAAATATTTGCAGAGCATGTTTTATTGGGTGTAATGGTTGGCCTGTAAGTGGATTGTCTTCCTTCAGCCACCATTGTAAATGGGGGTGCAGGGACCTGGGGACTTGGATCACCTTTTCCAGTGATTCTGGTACCCTCCAGTTGTTTTTGAGATGCCACTGTATGGGTCTCATATGAAGTCTGCCTAGATTAACATGCTTTTCTGTAGATGTTAGTAACCTATCAAGGACATGAATTCCCGGACCGGGCAAGTCGGTAGGGATAGCAGTTTTAACAGTCTCTTGAAGTCTCTGGCACCAGTCCAGAGTCGGTCGGAACCGATCAGACCCGAAGACAAACTGGTAGCCTACGAAATCGAAGTCTTGTTTGGGCTCCAGCTCTGATTTCTCTAAGTTCATCAGCCAACCCAGTTGCTGACACATTATTTACTAGTTCCTGTGTATGTTGGAGACAAGCCTGGTGGGATCTGGCTCTCACCAACCAGTCGTCTAGGTACTGGTGGCTTCTTAAATCCTTGTGTATGGCCATCAATTTCACGTGCTTTGGTATCACGGTGAACTCCAAAGGTGCTGTGGACAAACCGAATGGTAGGGCCTAGAACTGGTATGCCCGACCTTGGATGTGAAATCTCCTGGATTGTTCTTGTATAGGTATATGGACATAGGTATCCCTCCTTCAACAGTTGTACTAACTAGGGTCCAGCCCCCAAGGCTTCCTACGTTCCCAAAAAGGGCTTAGTCTGGATCCTATAGGCAGATTGTGTGCCACATTTGGGACATTTGGTATTCTGACAAACATTTTCTGTCCCTCCGGACACTGGTCCGGTCTGGTGGCATAGATCCAGGTTAACAGTCTCCCTGCTCTTATTGCGGTCCGGTGGGGCTGACACAACTTTTCACCTTAATAGACTCGTCGCCCTGGGCCAGCAGCCTGCAAGGTGTAGCATTTACAGAGCAATTGTCATTTGTGAGACGTCTGACCCCTGGCCGGACATGATGACAAAATTTATTATCTCTCCAGTCAAGTCTAGCACCGATGACAGGTTGTTGAGAGGTGTGATAAGGGAAGGTTGCCTGGCAGTAGCATCCCTGTCATATCACCAAGACCACTGACCGGTCTAAGAATTCTCTGTAACCAAATTACATTAGGCAACTCTGTCCGGTACCAAGACTCCATAACCGGTAACTCGCTGTAAACAGTAAATCTCTGTAACCGGCACAAAAAACTGGCAGGCTGGGGTCACCAATGAATTTAGACGGCTACTGGGCTACATTTAGCCAGCCTACATTTAGACTTTGTAACCGGTAGGTTGAAGCAAGTGTACAAGACTGTGTGGCCAGTACCTGTAACCAGTTGTTGAAGCAAGTGTACAAGGCTGTGTAGCCAGTACCAGCCGGTACACTCTGTAACCAGTTGTTGAAGCATTGTTACAACTATCTTGTGTGTTGAATTCAGCTTGCTGTAAGTTTCCTCCATTAATTAAAGTATTTCTTAAACGTACGTCTTATTTGTAGATTTGACAGTTACTGGGAAAGCCCTTGTGAACTATTTTAGAAACACTTGGTGTTCGGTGTGTCACGTGACCAGCTTGCTGGTCGGAAGACACGCGATTGGCTGATTGGAACTCGTCAGATGTGGCGTTCTTTTGTGATACTTAAACATGCAAATGCGCAGTATTCTGCTCATCCACAAACCCCACTACCGACAACGAAGCCGGGTCTGCAAGGCAGGGACTGGAATCACAGAAGACGTGAGTTCTGAAGAATGCACTTCCGAACCTCCTGGTCGGTGAAAAACACGTGACCTGCTTCATGATTGTTCGGAAGGACACGCGATTGGCTGACTGGAGATGACGTCAGTATTCGCGTTCTTTGTGTGATGCTTTACCGTCCACAAAACCCCACTACTGACAACCAGGCCGGGTCTGCAAAGCAGGGACTGTAGTCACAGTAGACGTGAGTTCTGAAGAACGCACTTCCGACCTTCCTGGTCGGTGAAAACACGTGACCTGCTTCGTGATTGGTCGGAAGGACACGCGATTGGCTGACTGGATATGACGTCAGAGGTCGCATTCTTTTGAGCTGGCCGGTCGGCTGATGCTTTAAAAGCAGAGAAGCCTGGGCCATTGCGCTCTGTAGATGAAGTCCTGGCCAATCTGAAGTCGATTCTTCTTCTCAGCCGGCTGTACACTCAAACCAGTTTCCTGGCCATCCACCTCCCTTACTACCGACACAAGTGCCGGGTCCACAAGGGAGGGACTGAGAGTGATTAAAGATGAAGTTCCTTCTATGTAAATACTAGGTGAGGTCGGATGAACATGAGCTTGCCGGTCGACTAATGCTTTACAGCAAAGATGTCTGGACCAGTGCGCTCTGAAGAAATCTGAAGAATTCATCTCTTGCTGCTGATGTACATATATATAAGCTTACCGGTCGACTAATGCTTTAAAGCAAAGATGTCCGGACCAGTGCGCTCTGAAGAATTCATCTATTGCTTCTGATGAAAAAACACTAATTACTCGAGCTAGGCTGGTGTGACTGATGCTTTACAGCAGAGAAGTCGGTACCAGTGCGCTCTGAAGATGAAGAATGCATCTTGCTTGGGGAATTCCTTCTTTACAGTGTTCAAAACTACGTAGACTGAAGTTTGCCATGATTTCTATTTGTAGCACTAGAAAAGACGTTTCTATGGTGATTGTAGCTGGAAGGTTACAGCAGGTACATACAACAAATATCACGGATAAAAATACCTTGTAAGTAGTATATCCATTATATTTCTAAATATTGTCGATCTGCCCCTAACAACACAATTGTTGAATGGGAGGAAACTAGAAAAAAAGCTGCCTTCATATTTCTCGTAGATTACTGCCCTATCATCAACACTAAATTGAGTCAACTAGGGAGCGTTTCCAGCAGATTTCTCGATGTATATCCGTGCTTGATATGTAGGTAACACTTTAACAATAAATTATTTGCAAATAAGGTATAAAATCCATCATAATGCACACTTTCCTTAAAATATCTGGAGATTGTTGAAAACACGTTCGCACAGTACACGTGCCAAACAAAAAAGATGCTACGACGTCAGGTTGTCTAGACAGGAAGGAAGTATGAGGCGCCATCTGGGGAGTGCACAGTACTACGGACCGGCCAGCTAGTGGCAACACAGGACGTCTTTTTCTGGCGTTTGGCGGGCTGGTCTACGCCGACCGGATAAGCAATTGTCCATTGGATAGGATGTATTAACGCAATAAAATGATCCTCTGTCCTTATTGAAATAGTGGAAGGGTTCAGCACTACATACTCAGGTGTCAAAACTAATTATAGCAGATCTGTCAATTGAATGAAAGTGATGAAAACTAAATAAAAGGCCATATCTATATTTATTTCCATGACACAAGTTCTAATCTGAAACATTTTCTGAAATACAATGTATCATATCTTACACAATGCTATACTGCTTGAAACATCACAAATACAATAAAATTTTCGTACCAATTTCGCCTATAAATTAACTGGATGTGTTTAGCACTTTAATGTAATTGAATGTCCTTGGGCAAATCTAAATTGTCAACGTCACAGTTCTTTTATAATTACTTCATCTAGTGGCCATGAATTTACAACTTAAAGCACAGGAATATCCATAAATCCATACAACTAAATACAACAAATAAAACACACAATTCCACCACCGCCTAAACTACAAAAACAACATAGAGTAAATGTAAACATAGCTCAAACTAAACCTTTTAACTACATATTATTAAAACATTAATATATACGGTTGGTTACACACAAGTGATTAAGTAAAGAAATAAGCTTTTAAACAAAGCGACTATACAGGAGAGCATCAGAATTCTGCATATATTGGTTAATTATACGAAATTTAATAAGACTTGGGGTTTCTATTACGGAAGTTAAGAGAAAACATGTTGACTTCAGTTGACTAATGATGGATGAATATCTGCACATTGGCATCTGCATTATTGTCATTAATAAAAGAGACTATTTCAAGATCTTGCTGTTTGCATGTTAAAATTCTTACTATCTTTAATTATTAAGATTATCGTTTTTATCAAGAGCCTGATGTTCACTCACTGATCAATAATGTTGATAACTAACTTAAAAGAAGATATTCAGTACATAAGTAAAACATATGGTATAGTTAGTGTATTATATATGCTAGTTGGTATATGCATGCTAAATACATGTAAAAAGATTATAGTTTACATATTTATTACAGCTTGTCCTCAATTAACTTTGGTTTAAGTTGATGTTAAGATGGTTATTTAATCAGCCAAAGTAATACGAATGGAGTTACACATGGGACAGAATTATTTTTATTAACGACAACCAGAAGATGGCACTCCACACCGCGAGAAGGTTGTGCGGTCAGTAGGAAGCAGTGATAGGCGCAATGTTTTCTGGAATCGCTTTCTGCCAGCATTCTCTGGCCGGGTGGTTAACAAGTTTGACATGAAATCACTCTCACCTCCGTTATTTTGAGTTGAAATCCTGCTGCTGTGAATATTGGGACATAAAACTCCTCTAGTTTGCTTGAGCCTTTTGTCCCTTTCAAACTCACAGCCATGGAGGAGAGGGCCAAGCAATTGTTTGCTAAATTTTATGAGCACTCTATCACTATCTTGCTAATCCCAACACACTCTCCATTTTACCAACACATAGAAATACGGGTGACTAGAGCCCTCTCAAACTTTGATGAACTGCAGTCGAACATTAAAAGTGTGCTTTTTCTTTGGTCTTTTTAAACATCGCAAAAGTAATACTTCGACAAAGTGTTCCTGCACATTGGTGGAAACACTGATGTGTTACAAGCAATAATGCAAAACAGGTAATGGGTGTAGAACAGCAAATATCTGAATTTACAAAACATTTCGTACATAAATTGCAAAAACATGCTTACTTGGTTACTTAGACGAACTCATTCAACTCTCTGAAAAGCAACTGATGTTTTCATAAACAGGAAAACTTGGAACAACAAACTGAAGGGCCAGCCTCATTTCTCCATTTTAGGGTTCCATGACAAGCCATTTTCAAAATGCAGTCCACACTTACCCTGTTCAGCTGTGACACTTATTATCCACAATGCAGTGTATTTAACCAAATAACTAGGAAATAAAAATGGGCCAGTAAGTTTTTTCTATTCTCTAATAACCATGGATATGTTTGGAGAATTTTGTGTATACCAGTGCCAATTTTCTGTAAATATGAAAAGAAATTAAGATCAATACAGATAGAGGCCGAATAAATCTAAAATTAAAATTTGTCACAATGTGCATGAAATAGTAATTATAATATCTCCATGATTGCTAACATTCTTATATTATGTATTGCAAATGTTTTATTGAAATTCTGAAAAATTCGTTTTTTAAATTATTTTTTGAAACTATTAGCGAAAATAGGCCTCTACTCCAAGAAAATTGTTGTAATTTGAAGAAGGCTAGTAGATATTTGCCCAGGACACAGTGGTGTAAAATATTCAACAAATTTGTCACAAGAAACATGGTATTTAGGAATGACACAAAAGCATGATCAGGTGTCATACGACTACCATGTTTTGATGTCAGAACTAGGTCGTAATCCACTCTGTGATATATTATGCAAGGTCCCTTATGAATGTAATGTCACAACTAACATTTTATTTCTCTTGCATTTTTTTACATCAGTTGCTTTTCACCGGGCAGAAAGCTAACATTTACCCTTAACACAATTGGTACTTAAAGCAGATGTGCGGTGCAAAGTAAATCAAGTTGGAAGCAAAATCTTTATAAATTGCTTTTGTTAACACATATACACCCCTATTTTATTACTCAGTAGAGTTACTGGTGTTGTACTGTGAAATATTTCCATATATTGACTTCCCGATACTTACAAACTTTCCCTCATACAATGACGGACTTGTGAGAACATCAAAGAAACTTTTTGGACAATACTTTCACTTTGCTTTCATTGTGTGGATTAACGGATGAACGAAATCACAAAATCTGTGCCTTGGTTTTTAAAGGCCATTCTTGTTTCACTGCTTCTGGTGGAGCATATATTATTTCAAATACATAATATCAAGAGTCTTTAATACATACACTTTCATAACACCAATTTGTACTTACAAAGCAATGCTGGCTTTTCTGGTTCATAATATCCAACAATAATATAGAACTGTGCTGTTTTGATGTGAAGTGGTGTACATTTGTATGATAAACACTGAGTGTATGCTTTTGTGTATGTAATCTGTGATTTGTGTTGTGAAAAAAAATTTCTGGAGAATATTCTATTATTTACGTTTTTATTTTCCTCAATTTTCTTGTCATTTCAATTGTCATCATACCTTGTCACTAAGGGTACACTGAAATTGTAAATCATACCCAGCATGGAAACATACACTAAGGGTACAGGTAGAGCCTCTATTGTCTGGCATGCTGTTATCTAAATCCTTGTTTCCATTCTTCCAAACTTGTATTTCCCTCATAAACTCACTACTTCACTATGGGAAACCGCCATTCCTTTTGGTATTCTCAGCCTGGCTAGATAACAGAGGCTACATTGTATTCAAATACACAAATACATATGCTGTACATAAAATACACAATACCCAAAATGCACTGCATCATTTTAGAATGATGAAAATGATAAACACCACGCAGAACATCTATGGTAAATACAATAACTGGTGAGAAATACAACACTCTTCTGGTGTGAAAATTATTTCAATTTTATCCATAATGATCTCTTATGGTTCAGACTGAAGCAAATCCACTGTAAACCATTGGCATATTATACTTTACAGGCCAGTGTACTCCAAGTGTGTCATTTTTAATATGCCAGTGTAAAAGGATTCATTTTCTGTAATCTCAGTGATTTATTTTCTGTAAGCCAGACAAAGTTTGATCCAAGTGTACTATTCTCTGTAGGCCAGTGTGATCCAAGTGTATTATTCTCTGTAGGCCAGTGTGATCCAAGTGTTTTTCTGTTTTTCTCTTTTGGCCAGTAATCCAAGTATACAACTTTGTAATACACAAACAACAAGAAGCAAGTAATACAACAAAAGATCCATCCATTATGATACATATATCCATTTGTTAAGCACTAAACTTGTATATATTTTATATAGATTATATATTTTTACATTTATATGTACTGTGTCACTTTGTATCCATAATCATCCAAATTTGTAGTGTAACATTCTCAAATATCTTTTTAAGTTCAGCAATTGATGCACTGTTGCAATGGATTCTGTAATTCTAGTTTAGTCTTATACTTCTATATTTAAGTAGTTCAATGCACTCTTGTGTTGAAGTTTTTCTTTCACCTGCTGTCCACACGTGTTCCCTCAGCCCCATAAAAGTCCCCAGGAGTCCAGCTCGGACCTCACTGTAAAGCTCATTACTCATTCTGACACGTTTACTGCATTTTATCAGAAATATTGAGGAAGAATGATTGACTCACCACTGGAGCTACCCTCTTGAAACTTCCAAATTAAATCAGACTTTTATGAGGTTCTATTTCTATGCTTTTAGATTTTAAGGCATCTACAAACGCCATCTGATGGAGGGAGGCTTATCCCAGGAGACACGGAGATACAGGAGGAACAGCAGCAAAGAGGCCATTAAGAAAGTAGGTTTTGAGCTTGCTTCAGAGAAATTGTAATGATGGTGGGTGATGTATGGCAAGAGGAACTTACTGCTGGTGACTTTAAACAGGTAGTCTGCAGGGCCCAGTTCCCCAAAGGACTACTGTCTACAGATGGAATAACAAAGACTTGGTTTGATTTCAGATACCTAGATCCTCATAGAGGCTTAGCAGGGTTCGATTGTCTTGATAACAGTAGACCTATGTGAGACTTGTGTTTTCATACTGAACAAACTATTTTCAACAGCTGGGGTTTTACTCTAAACTTAGGGCCTGTCACTGTTTTGGTGGGTCTGACCACTACCTGCTAAAAAGGTTTAATTCTGCTAGAAAAGATATACTGTAATGCAATAAAAAGGAATTTTTGTGATTTTAACATGTTGCAAATTCACATTTTTAAAGAAATGATGGTTTGTTTATTCTACTTAAACAAAATAGTATCAGATATGTCCATACCACACAGCCCAGGGAAATAATTTTGGACCCAAACAGACAGATGAAGTGAAACAGTACAAACATCAGGGGATTTTCAAAAGACATTCTCAGTTATGTAAAGGTGTTAAATTGTTAATGATGCTTACGTGGAGAAAATACTCTTTAAGAGTGACAAAATGTATGTAAAGGAAAAGTACTAAAACAAGACAATTCAAAAGCAAAATGGCAGCACTAACTAGCCCCCTTTTCATGGGATGCTTAATTAGTAACTAAAAGCTGTACAATTTATTTATTACAGTACAGTTGTCAATAGAGAGAGCAAAATTAGAGGTAAAAGTAGACATACTAATCAGTTTCAGCAACCCATATATCTTTGTGATAGGAGAAATATATGTCAAATATGGCAGGTGAACACACTCTGGCAAAGCCAAGGGTGAAGGCCACTCCATGACTTTGCAGACCTAAACAGCCCAGCTAATGTCCCTATCAAATATCAACCTTCTACACCTTACGATATCCAAGATATGGCCCAGCCAAAATGTTTAAAGTCAAGGTCACTATGGCAAGGTTATATCAGGGTCACACCATGATGTTACACATCTACACCCCCTAACTAATGTCCCGACCAAGTATCAACTTCCTACACCTTATGATTATTTAGATACGGTCCAGACAAAATTTTGAAGGTCAAGATCACCACATAAGGTCAAATTAGGGCCACACATGATGTTCCACACCTACACCGCCTAACCAATGTCCCTACCAAGTATCAACTTCTTACACTATACAGTTTCTGAAATAGAGCACAGACGAGATATTTCCTACCGCCCGCTCAAACAGCCCATCCGATGGCATGGGTGACAACAATACCTGCACAGCGTTTAAAGGCTGTGGGGAAAAATGACACTATTTTTATTACTGCCAAAAAACATCTTAGTATGAGCTTAGTGAAACACTTTGGTATCTCCTACTCTGGACCTACTAAGGTGTACATTTAGTAGCAGAAGATCTTCTACATTTAGTAGGTCTTTGTGAAACAGGACCCTGTTGCCACCATGTTTTAATATCAGCTATCCTGTTAGTAAACATTTGTCAATAGTACAAAAAATGCTGCGTGACTTATACAGCTAAAATTTCATCCGACACTGGTCTATGGAATACAAACAATGCATCAATTTAGCGTTTCCTTTTTCTTGTATTTTTGCAAACTTTTGCATAACAACAATACAATCCATGTACAAAATAAAGTTGTAACAAAAGCAAAGCAGCTAGAATAATTATTTTGAGTGTTTGAAGCTTAAATATTGATTAATATTCAGTAATCTTAAATTTTTGATAATTTGAATGAAGTTATTTTCATGTTAACACACAAGTGGGCATGAGGAGTGTGAATTTGTGGAAGCTGCTACAAGTCCTTTCATTTACTGAGGAAAGACAAGCAGGTTACCTATGGCACAAAGAAACAAAATCCAGGCAAAGTTCAGACAAATCATCTCAAACTGTCACAAAAATTACAAATTTAATAAGATCTTAGAATTCAACGCAAAAAGAAATGAGGGTTTTCTCCAGTGGTGATTGTCACATATCTGTTTGCAAATTGTCTTGGCAATGAATAAAATCAATTTCAAACTGGCAAATGAAAAGGAGGAATATATTACACGTTCTACTCAGTTAACCCAAGGTCTTTGTTGTGTGTGTCTGAGCACCTGTGCAGGTGCTTGTATGTGTGTGCGCACGTGTTTGGGACACTGCCTTACTGTATGTTTCCGAAATACTGTCCCGAATTGAATTGATGCCCAGTACATCTTGATGGCAAACTGAAGATCCAGGTTCCAACCCCTTCATAGGTATGCAGGGACAGTTTATCCTAGGACCCTTATCACAGTCACTAGCCAATTTCTCCTGTACACCATAAAGTCGATGTGACGTCATGATGTACCTTTAACAACGTGAAAACCAACTCCCCATATATATGAGTATGTGGTAGGTAGCACAGGAGCCTGTCAAAAGTGTTCAATATATTCAGATTGGTTTGGTAACTGGGCATAAAATTCTAGCTGGCCATTGGGTAGACAGGGTTCGCGATTACGCCGTCCGAGTAGGTTATATACGCGGTATTTCAGATTTGGACGCGAATTTCGGTTGTCAGTGCGTCCATGCGGACGCGATTTTTATGTCTGCTTCAGAAGCAAATTTCGGTTGGTTGTCCAACTAGGAAGCGTAGATATGCACACAATATATATATAACACTAAAGATAAGCTTTATATTTTAAAATTAAATGGTTTCGAGCGATTTCCAAGCGAGTTGTTTACATCCACCATTGTTATGCGAGATTTCATGCGAGACGAGAGCCAGGCGAGATCCTTCCGAAATGGCAGTGAGTGCTAGTATTGTACACTAGCAAATCTACTCGAAACGTATACATCTGATCGAAGAAAGCGTGATCTCTGCACGGAAACAATCAAAACGAGAAACCAGAACGGTGCTTCTTGGGGAGACGCATTATACTAAATCTCCGAAATTCTTTATATTTTTAACCCCGGAAGGTCCCCAGGAAAAACACTATACCTCTAGAACTACTGGATGAATTTTTGTCACACACAAACTGCAAATATTCGTCTTTCAAACAGTAAAAAATATCATATTTGTAGCTTAAATAATATAAGAAAAAAAAAAATAAATTTCACTAGAATTACAACAAAATGAAGTTTGATGACTGGGGTTCATCTTTTTGATTTTCTAATACTTTAAAAACTACTATATATCCATAGATGCATATTATGAAATAAATTAAAAAACTGGAGCTATCTATAAAAAGAATTGATTGAGGAATATGTGAAGATTATTACTTCTACCCCATTTTCACACCATGGTACCCCCTTTTTGATGTGCCAAAGGTACAAGGTACCCTATGTTTCATAACCCTAACGCAAACTCTGGACTCCGAAAAATAAGATCGGGACTCCATTTTTAGGAGGTCATGTAGTCCGTTGGACTCCATTTTTCAGAGGTACTTCGCGAACCCTGGGTAGAGATCAGTAGTTGTCAATCCAGAAGCTCATACAGTGGGCCATGGGGTGGGGGATGTGGAGCTTTTACAATTCAGGGAAGCTGACCTCCAAGATGAATTGCTTCCAAAAGCTCTATCTCATCTTAGAGGACATGGGCCCTAAACCCACATACACCCCAAATGTTTACCCGACTGGAGAGTTTGTCAGGTTGTAATAAAAATCAACTTAAAGTTTAGTTAATCTTCCTCGGCTTTAACGATCTTAACCATATATGGCAATTAAAAAAAACTCTAAACTTATATGACTCAATCTTCGACCTTATTTGGTCATACATTAAAACTCTCCATGCTAATACAACTTGAAACCTTTGATCTTATAAGGTCATGTGATTTAAAATTTTCCACACTAATACAAATCACTCTTTGACCTTAGACCTTCATCGAACCTTAAAAGTTCACAAAATACTGATTGTCAAATTAAAGTCTTTCTACTTTAGTTGCTATATTCCTTAAAATTTAAAATTAACAGCAAGCAGTGAAAATGAACAGCATGCTATAGCTGACTGCAATTAACCTCTGACAACAGGTAAACCTATGCTGGTTTCCAGTGACATGGATGTAGTTCGGATTACTACAGTTAACTAGAATTAACCTCTGACATCAGGTAAACCTATGCTGGTTTCCAGTGACATGGATGTAGTTCTGATTACTACAGTTAACCAGAATTAACCTCTGACATGAGGTAAGCCTATGCTGGTTTCCAGTGACATGGATGTAGTTCTGATTACTACAGTTAACCAGAATTAACCTCTGACATGAGGTAAGCCTATGCTGGTTTCCAGTGACATTGATGCAGTTCTGAGACTACCACTTCTGAGAAACTGATTCTCAAACTCTTTGTTTAAAACTCAGCTAAAGCTGTGCAGTGTACTCAGGTGCTCCTATTTTACTCAGTAATTAACCAATTGGACTACAACAATAACCAGTATTCTTTAGTGGTTTTGGTGTAAGAAGACACAGAATGAATCAACTTTGTCATTTGATGGAACTTTTTAATAAAAACTTTTAATGGCCAATTTGGGCCATGTTTTTATGCCAAAAGTAGTTCTTGCTCAATAACAGAGCATATGCTAAATGTCTGCCTTAGTTTAAAATAATCTTCTCTGTCCACTATTAATCTTGTCAATCTATTCTGGAAGCTTTTATCCAGAATTAGTTCAAAGTATGGTGTTTTTAGGGAGAAGGTCATATCAGGGTAGTCTCAGTCCACAAATAGGATTGACTCACCTGCTGGCCTGTAAAGTATTTTGTGCAACACTAAAAGGAGCCTTTGAAACACAAATAAAAAATGGAATGTCCGGCAAACGTCAACTCACCTTTTGACATTACATGTAGCTGAAAACTTATGCCTCTATTAATCAATCATTGACCTTATATGGTCATGAGACCCCACAACAAAGTGCCTGAATATGATCAAATCTGAGAATTTCTGTCAAGAGATTCAGTGCTGTTGCTTGTTAACTATCGAAATAGAAAGTCTGCACCAGCAAGAAAGAGGTTAAAATGTGAACTTAAGGTATTAGCAACAAAAACGTACTCTGGAAACCAAGAAAAGTGGTGTAACCATCATTTGCAAAAATGGTCTCAAAGGTTTGACATGCATGGACACGGATTTTGCGTGTTCTGTTTCACGCGCAAGTGTATGCCTGCATTCTGCAATGACAGGACCACATTGGTCATTTGAATTGGTGAAATGAGCGGACTGCAGAGGTGTACTGATGACACTACAATCAGTAAGTGCAATAATATCCACATGGAGATTGAATCGTTGATCTTAATATTTGTACTGGGTTCTTTGTACCGTATACGTGTCGTCTCTTGCTGAAATTGCCACATGTCGCTGAAAACAACACACTGAGGGTCAGAGACTTCTGACATACACACAGACCATGGTCTAAAAGAGCAGAAGTGATCCCAAGGATACATTTTGCAGAAGTTTTTATTTGCACACACTTGGACGTAGGAATTGCGTGGGTACTACTTCCACATGCTTTAAAGTGTCCATATGATTCTGAGTAATTAGTGGTTGTGCAGATTTCATGTGTCAGTTGAGAAGTACTTATTGCTATACAGCTGAGTGGGAGCAAGACTCTATGATCATCTTCATCATGTGTCAACAGCTTCCAAAACGGGCCCAGAACCCAGATCAAGCAAAAACTGGTTGATGTCGATTCGAAAATCCCTCACTGAAAAAACAATCAGAGCTAATTACAAAGTGTATTAGGTATAACAGAAAAGGGTAAGTTTTTTTAAAATTTTGCATTAACAAAAATAAAATTCCTCCTGCAGAGAATTGCAAGAATTATCTTTTGGGTACTGTATCTTAAACATGTTCTAAAGTAAATTATATTTCATGCACTGCAAATTAACATGTGAAACTACTTATCAAATAGAAAACCCCAACACAAGCTAAACTTCTTCAAAAAATTTCCCCTGGTGCCCTGAAACTATTGTGATTACTATACAAGTGGTTACACATAAATCTTTTAAGCGAGGTCCTTTGGAAGAAATTCTCCACTAATGCACTACTGGCTCACAACTGGATTACTTTGCCCAGCTTTTACAGAGTGACCCTAAAACAGGAAATTTTACATATTGTGGACAAACTCGCATTTTTTTATGTAATATTCATACACTGTTGAAAACTACCGGCTTGTATCTCAAAGATTAGAAAACTAGTTGGACTTAACATGGGGTTCCATTAGGCAGTACAAATTCCACCAGAAAAGTCAGTATAATGATCCGATAGGGTTCTGGGGCTGTATTCACAAAAGGGATCAAGCTCAACTTGAGCTGATTTTTGGCTTAACTTGAGCTGAAAAATGGATCAGGATCAAGTTAGTATTCACAAAGAAGTTGAGCTGATTTTTCGCTCAACTTTTGGCTTAACTTTGATCCATCTATGTTGATGGATTAAGTTTTGGATCAAAGTTTGTAGCTTTATAATTAACTAAAATAGCAAACATATGACAAATAAATCATTGGTTAATAATCTTCAATCCTTTATATTGTTAATTAATAAGTTTTTAATACTTTTTTCCTGTTTTAAGTATGCTTATATTGATGTGTAAAATAGGTCAGATTTTGTTATTTTTTTTTCTGGATCAAAAGTGGGCGGAGCCTAAATTTTGGATTAAATATCAGTAGTTAAAAATTCTTCAGTGAAAAAAAATAATGAACCAAATTTATATTAATTAATGCATATTTTGTGGAAATTCAGGCATAAAATTGCTGTTTACAATGTATAAAAGTAATTAACTTATGCGTTGCTATATGAAATTTTTCAAAATTTTTGGCTCAGCCGATCCTTCCTTTGTGAATACAGACTTGAGCCAAAGATCAGCTGAGCCATTTTATTTGATCCTGATCTGATCTTGAGCTCAGCTTGATCCATGTTAGTGGATACGGGCCCTGTAGAACGGCATTCTATATAACAGAGCTCTACTTACAAAGGTTGTGAATAAATCTGTGAATTGACACAATGGAATATAATTCAGATACATGTGTTCATAACAATAATTTCTTATAAACAAAAGGTCCGTCAAAACTAGGGATGGGTCGGTAGGTCCAATGTCTTGATAACGTGAGCATTTTACTGAACAAAGTCAAAGTTGGGGTTTTATGTCCCGTTGAACAGCCAGGGTCATATTGACACAGGTCCTCAGCATTATCACTTGTGGGAGTCCAACCCACACAGAGGTGACAGCCTGTGATTAGATGCCAAACTTGCTAACCTGACTAGACCACCGAGGACCTCATTTTACTGAAATACCGTAATGAGATTTTACAACTGCCACTTCGCTTTACCAACACAACTAGAAGGAACACTTACAACATTGGAAACGAACCCTTACTCTGAAGAGATTACAAACTTTTATCCCATAGTTTGTGCATTTGGTGCCTTTTCTAGAATTTCTTTTAGCAGAAGTGCCATATTTTGGTAAATAAGTGACAACACTTTGTAACTTCCATTTTGCCTGTCATCACGTGTAATGGAAGGAAAACTTAAAATATTGGAAATACGCCACAAATCTGAAGAAAGTGCACACTTTCATCCCATATTTCTGCAGATTTGGGGACTTTTATTGTGATCTTGTTGAGATATAATCTCGGGCTGACCCATGTCTTGGTTTCACTGGCTGTCCGTGGCCTGTTTGATGGGGAGTGTACCAAAATGCAGAATTCCAGATTCACATGGATTTTGCATTGGCGACCTCTTGATATGTTTTGATACCGACCCATCCCTAATCAACACTCAACACACATATCTAGGATTTATGCAGGCCTACTTGAGTTTCTTTCCAACTTACACGTGTTAATGAGGTGCCTTCGCACATCATTGCCTCCAGCCCTCACTTGATCCAGCCGGTCAGCACTCAGCTCATCCCTCAGTCGGTCCAGGTCTCCAGACACAAAGTTCTGTAAACAGAACAGCCACAAAATAACACAATGTCGTGTGAAGAGAAAAGCCACAAAGTAACACAACGTTCTGTAAACCGAATAACTCCCAAAATACACTCTGTGTTATAAAGCACTGGGGTTGTATTCACAACAGGGATAAAGCTCAAGTTAAGCCATAAATCAGCTCAAGTAGAGTAAGAAATCTAAAATTCGCCACATATCTGAAATTCGCCACATGTTGAAATACTAATAAAATAAACTAATTGAGGTGAGATTTGTTAAATGTACAGTAAATTTAGGCTTTTTGAACTGAAAAATACTAAATTTAAGACAGAACGTCGTTTTCTTCATAAAATTAACTAAGGTTTTAGAGGTGGCGAATATTAGATTCCTGGCGAATTTTAGATTTCTTACTCTAACTGTTTATACAAAAGTGAGCTGATGTAATGGCTGAACTTGAGCTTGCTCCTTTTTGTGAATATGGACCCAGAGCTCTAGCTGCAGAGTAACCACATCATTGACCACAAAATAGCCACAAGCTAACACAAAGCTCTGAAAACAGTATGTACACACAGAATATACTCACAGAATACACTCATAGTATTCACACTATACCTGTACTCACAGTACACATGTACTTAAGTATACATTAGTGCTGAGAAATTGCTTTGAATATCGGGTTCGATATCTGTACAGGTTAGCAAACTTCTATCTAGTTCAATCATCGAAACAACGTTTTGGAGACCAGTTTAAACCCAGTAATCTAACATAAACTCTTGTTAATTTGTTGAAAATATATTAAAGATATAAAATCCATGGATATTTTAAATAAATTCCACCATATTTTTAATAATAATAATAAAAAAAAGGTTTTATAGATGGAGGAAAATAGGATCCGTTGGGATGTGGTGCGATCTTGGCGATTTCTCAACGTTTAAAAAATCTCATTCTGGGCAGTAAAGGAGCAAACTATTGAACTTCTGTACACATCGTCACAACACTAGTTTACATGTACTCAAAATGCATGCTCACAGTATACATGTACTCACAGTATACATGTAATCACAGTACACATGTACTTGCAGTGTACATTTAGTCACAGCATATATCTACTCACAGTACACATGCACTCACAGTAAACATGTAAACACAGAATACACACACTCAAGTATACCTTCACTCAAAGTATAAATGTGCTCACAGTATAGATGTAAGGCCAGTGAATACATAAAGAATACATGTAATGACAGTGCACACATACAGTATACATGTAATGACAGTGCACACATACAGTATACATGGAACTACAATGCACACATACAGTATTAAGGCTGTGATAGGTTACCCGGTTACCCGAAAACGGTCCGAATTCCTTATGAAACCGGTTACAAACTGGCGAAGCGGGTAACCGAAAATATATTAAATATAGCGTAAATCAATGAAATATTCAGCTAAACCTTAGTATTCTGTCAGATTAATTTAATTACTGTTAGTTTTTGACGTAATTTTCCTTATTTATACAGATATTTAACCTTATTTTTCGTAACGTTTTGTTTACATCATCCGCCATGTTTGCTTCTCTGTCGCTTCCACTGGGTGAGAACTAAAACACGGTTACCCGAATTCGGATCGATTCTTTCGAGGCGAATATCCGGTGTCGTTTTTCTAATGAAGTCACAGCCTTATACAGTATACATGTAATGACAGTGTATTCATAAAGTATAAATGTAATGACAGTGCACACATATGTAATTACAGTGTACACATGCAGTATACATATAATTACAGTACACACACAGTATACATATAATTACAGTACACACATACATGTATACACACATACAGTATACATGTAATGACAGTGTATTCATAAAGTATAAATGTAATTACAGTGCACACATACAGTACATATGTAATTACAGTGCACACATACAGTATACATGTAATTACAGTACACACATGTATACACACATACAGTATACATATAATTACAGTACACATACAGTATACATATAATTACAGTACACACACAGTATACATGTAACTACAATGCACACATACAGCATACATGTAATGACAGTGTATTCATAAAGTATAAATGTAATGACAGCGCACACATATAGTATACATGTGACTACAATGCACACATACAATATACATGTAATAACAATGCATACATAAAGTATAAATGTAATGACAGTGCATACATAAAGTATACATATAACTACACCTATCGCATCGGAGAACCGATGCAAATTGTATCCACCAGAAGAAAACTCACCAAAGCCATTCTAACATCGCTTAACCTTGAAGGAGAAGCCCAAGGTGAAATCTGACCATATCAAAAGATTCTTAGCCCATGATTTCCTATAGGTTGGTGTGACACTGCAAACCTCTGGGAATACGAATAAGCAAGATATAAACAGTAATTTTGGCAATCCTCATTTGACCTTGAAAGAGGGGCCAAAGGTCAAATCCGATTACACCAAAACATTCCCAGCCCATGATTTCCTAGATTTTGGTTCACCATTCCAAAGCTCTAGGACCAATAATAAGCGAGTTATAAGCACTTTTAAGTTTGGCTATCCTCGTTTGACCTTGATGGAGGGTCCAAGGTCAAATCCGACCACAGCAATAGATTCCCAGCACATGATTTTGTGTACTATCCTCGTTTGACCTTGAAGGAGGAGTCCAAGGTCAAATCCGACCACAGCAATAGATTCCCAGCCCATGATTTCCTGTAGTTTGGTTTACCATCACAAACCTCTAGGACCGATAATAAGCGAGCTATAAGCACTTTTAAGTTTGGCTATGCTCGTTTGACCTTGAAGGAGGGGTCCAAGGTCAAATCCGACCACACCAAAAGATTCCCAGCCCATGATTTCCTATAGGTTGGTTTACCATCCTAAACCTCTAGGACCAATAATAAGCGCACTATAAGCACATTTAAGTTTGGCTGTGCTCGTTTGACCTTGAAGGAGGGGTCCAAGGTCAAATCCGACCACACCAAAAGACTCCCAGCCCATGATTTCCTATAGGTTGGTTTACCATTCCAAACCTCTAGGACCAATAATAAGCGAGTTATAAGCACTTTTAAGTTTGGCTATCCTCATTTAACCTTGAAGGAGGAGTCCAACGCCAAATCCAACCACACCAAAAGACTCCCAGCCCATGATTTCCTATATGTTGGTTTACCATCCCAATCCTCTAGGACCAATAATAAGCGAGTTATAAGCACTTTTAAGTTGGGCTATCCTCATTTGACCTTGAAGGAGGGGTCCAAGGTCAAATCCGACCGCAGCAATAGATTCCCAGCCCATGATTTCCTATAGTTTGGTTTACCATCACAAACCTCTAGGACCGATAATAAGCGAGCTATAAGCACTTTTAAGCTTGGCTATGCTCGTTTGACCTTGAAGGAGGGGTCCAAGGTCAAATCCGACCACACCAAAAGATTCCCATCCCATGATTTCCTATAGGTTGGTTCACCATCCTAAACCTCTAGGACCAATAATAAGCGCACTATAAGCACATTTAAGTTTGGCTGTGCTCGTTTGACCTTGAAGGAGGGGTCCAAGGTCAAATCCGACCACACCAAAAGACTCCCAGCCCAAGATTTCCTATAGGTTGGTTCACCATCCCAAACCTCTAGGACCAATAATAAGTGAGTTATAAGCACTTTTAAGTTTGGCTATCCTCATTTAACCTTGAAGGAGGAGTCCAACGCCAAATCCAACCACACCAAAAGACTCCCAGCCCATGATTTCCTGTAGGTTGGTTTACCATCCTAAACCTCTAGGACCAATAATAAGCGAGTTATAAGCACTTTTAAGTTTGGCTATCCTCATTTGACCTTGAAGGAAGGGTCCAAGGTCAAATCCGACCACACCAAAAGATTACCAGGCCATGATTTCCTATAGGTTGGTTTACCATTCGAAACCTCTAGGACCAATAATAAGCGAGTTATAAGCACTTTTAAGTTTGGCTATCCTTGTTTGACCTTGAAGGAGGGGTCCAAGGTCAAATCTGACCACACCAAAAGATTCCCAGCCCATGATTTCCTATAGGTTGGTTTACCATCCCAAACCTCTAGGACCAATAATAAGCGAGTTATAAGCACTTTTAAGTTTGGCTATCCCCGTTTGACCTTGAAGGAGGGGTCCAAGGTCAAATCCAACCACACCAAAAGATTCCCGGCCCATGATTTCCTATAGGTTGGTTTACCATCCCAAACCTCTAGGACCAATAATAAGCAGGTCATAAGCACTTTTAAGTTTGGCTATCCTCGTTTGACCTTGAAGGAGGGGTCCAAGGTCAAATCCGACCACAGCAAAAGATTCCCGGCCCATGATTTCCTATAGGTTGGTTGACCATCCCAAACCTCTAGGACCAATAATAAGCGAGTTATAAGCACTTTTAAGTTTGGCTATCCTCGTTTGATCTTGAAGGAGGGGTCCAAGGTCAAATCCGACCACACCAAAAGATTCCCAGGCCATGATTTCCTATAGGTTGGTTTACCATCCCAAACCTCTAGGACCAATAATATGCGAGTTGTAAGCACTTTTAAGTTTGGCTATGCTCGTTTGACCTTGAAGGAGGGGTCCAAGGTCAAATCTGACCACACCAAAAGATTCCCAGCCCATGATTTCCTATAGGTTGGTTTACCATCCCAAACCTCTAGGACCAATAATAAGCGCACTATAAGCACATTTAAGTTTGGCTGTGCTCGTTTGACCTTGAAGGAGGGGTCCAAGGTCAAATCCGACCACACCAAAAGACTCCCAGCCCAAGATTTCCTATAGGTTGGTTCACCATCCCAAACCTCTAGGACCAATAATAAGTGAGTTATAAGCACTTTTAAGTTTGGCTATCCTTGTTTGACCTTGAAGGAGGGGTCCAAGGTCAAATCTGACCACACCAAAAGATTCCCAGCCCATGATTTCCTATAGGTTGGTTTACCATCCCAAACCTCTAGGACCAATAATAAGCGAGTTATAAGCACTTTTAAGTTTGGCTATCCCCGTTTGACCTTGAAGGAGGGGTCCAAGGTCAAATCCAACCACACCAAAAGATTCCCGGCCCATGATTTCCTATAGGTTGGTTTACCATCCCAAACCTCTAGGACCAATAATAAGCAGGTCATAAGCACTTTTAAGTTTGGCTATCCTCGTTTGACCTTGAAGGAGGGGTCCAAGGTCAAATCCGACCACAGCAAAAGATTCCCGGCCCATGATTTCCTATACGTTGGTTGACCATCCCAAACCTCTAGGACCAATAATAAGCGAGTTATAAGCACTTTTAAGTTTGGCTATCCTCGTTTGATCTTGAAGGAGGGGTCCAAGGTCAAATCCGACCACACCAAAAGATTCCCAGGCCATGATTTCCTATAGGTTGGTTTACCATCCCAAACCTCTAGGACCAATAATAAGCGAGTTGTAAGCACTTTTAAGTTTGGCTATGCTCGTTTGACCTTGAAGGAGGGGTCCAAGGTCAAATCTGACCACACCAAAAGATTCCCAGCCCATGATTTCCTATAGGTTGGTTTACCATCCCAAACCTCTAGGACCAATAATAAGCGCACTATAAGCACATTTAAGTTTGGCTGTGCTCGTTTGACCTTGAAGGAGGGGTCCAAGGTCAAATCCGACCGCAGCAATAGATTCCCAGCCCATGATTTCCTATAGTTTGGTTTACCATCACAAACCTCTAGGACCGATAATAAGCGAGCTATAAGCACTTTTAAGCTTGGCTATGCTCGTTTGACCTTGAAGGAGGGGTCCAAGGTCAAATCCGACCACACCAAAAGATTCCCATCCCATGATTTCCTATAGGTTGGTTCACCATCCTAAACCTCTAGGACCAATAATAAGCGCACTATAAGCACATTTAAGTTTAGCTGTGCTCGTTTGACCTTGAAGGAGGGGTCCAAGGTCAAATCCGACCACACCAAAAGACTCCCAGCCCAAGATTTCCTATAGGTTGGGTCACCATCCCAAACCTCTAGGACCAATAATAAGTGAGTTATAAGCACTTTTAAGTTTGGCTATCCTCATTTAACCTTGAAGGAGGAGTCCAACGCCAAATCCAACCACACCAAAAGACTCCCAGCCCATGATTTCCTGTAGGTTGGTTTACCATCCTAAACCTCTAGGACCAATAATAAGCGAGTTATAAGCACTTTTAAGTTTGGCTATCCTCATTTGACCTTGAAGGAAGGGTCCAAGGTCAAATCCGACCACACCAAAAGATTACCAGGCCATGATTTCCTATAGGTTGGTTTACCATTCGAAACCTCTAGGACCAATAATAAGCGAGTTATAAGCACTTTTAAGTTTGGCTATCCCCGTTTGACCTTGAAGGAGGGGTCCAAGGTCAAATCCAACCACACCAAAAGATTCCCGGCCCATGATTTCCTATAGGTTGGTTTACCATCCCAAACCTCTAGGACCAATAATAAGCAGGTCATAAGCACTTTTAAGTTTGGCTATCCTCGTTTGACCTTGAAGGAGGGGTCCAAGGTCAAATCCGACCACAGCAAAAGATTCCCGGCCCATGATTTCCTATACGTTGGTTGACCATCCCAAACCTCTAGGACCAATAATAAGCGAGTTATAAGCACTTTTAAGTTTGGCTATCCTTGTTTGACCTTGAAGGAGGGGTCCAAGGTCAAATCTGACCACACCAAAAGATTCCCAGCCCATGATTTCCTATAGGTTGGTTTACCATCCCAAACCTCTAGGACCAATAATAAGCGAGTTATAAGCACTTTTAAGTTTGGCTATCCCCGTTTGACCTTGAAGGAGGGGTCCAAGGTCAAATCCAACCACACCAAAAGATTCCCGGCCCATGATTTCCTATAGGTTGGTTTACCATCCCAAACCTCTAGGACCAATAATAAGCAGGTCATAAGCACTTTTAAGTTTGGCTATCCTCGTTTGACCTTGAAGGAGGGGTCCAAGGTCAAATCCGACCACAGCAAAAGATTCCCGGCCCATGATTTCCTATAGGTTGGTTGACCATCCCAAACCTCTAGGACCAATAATAAGCGAGTTATAAGCACTTTTAAGTTTGGCTATCCTCGTTTGATCTTGAAGGAGGGGTCCAAGGTCAAATCCGACCACACCAAAAGATTCCCAGGCCATGATTTCCTATAGGTTGGTTTACCATCCCAAACCTCTAGGACCAATAATAAGCGAGTTGTAAGCACTTTTAAGTTTGGCTATGCTCGTTTGACCTTGAAGGAGGGGTCCAAGGTCAAATCTGACCACACCAAAAGATTCCCAGCCCATGATTTCCTATAGGTTGGTTTACCATCCCAAACCTCTAGGACCAATAATAAGCGCACTATAAGCACATTTAAGTTTGGCTGTGCTCGTTTGACCTTGAAGGAGGGGTCCAAGGTCAAATCCGACCACACCAAAAGACTCCCAGCCCAAGATTTCCTATAGGTTGGTTCACCATCCCAAACCTCTAGGACCAATAATAAGTGAGTTATAAGCACTTTTAAGTTTGGCTATCCTTGTTTGACCTTGAAGGAGGGGTCCAAGGTCAAATCTGACCACACCAAAAGATTCCCAGCCCATGATTTCCTATAGGTTGGTTTACCATCCCAAACCTCTAGGACCAATAATAAGCGAGTTATAAGCACTTTTAAGTTTGGCTATCCCCGTTTGACCTTGAAGGAGGGGTCCAAGGTCAAATCCAACCACACCAAAAGATTCCCGGCCCATGATTTCCTATAGGTTGGTTTACCATCCCAAACCTCTAGGACCAATAATAAGCGCACTATAAGCACATTTAAGTTTGGCTGTGCTCGTTTGACCTTGAAGGAGGGGTCCAAGGTCAAATCCGACCGCAGCAATAGATTCCCAGCCCATGATTTCCTATAGTTTGGTTTACCATCACAAACCTCTAGGACCGATAATAAGCGAGCTATAAGCACTTTTAAGCTTGGCTATGCTCGTTTGACCTTGAAGGAGGGGTCCAAGGTCAAATCCGACCACACCAAAAGATTCCCATCCCATGATTTCCTATAGGTTGGTTCACCATCCTAAACCTCTAGGACCAATAATAAGCGCACTATAAGCACATTTAAGTTTGGCTGTGCTCGTTTGACCTTGAAGGAGGGGTCCAAGGTCAAATCCGACCACACCAAAAGACTCCCAGCCCAAGATTTCCTATAGGTTGGGTCACCATCCCAAACCTCTAGGACCAATAATAAGTGAGTTATAAGCACTTTTAAGTTTGGCTATCCTCATTTAACCTTGAAGGAGGAGTCCAACGCCAAATCCAACCACACCAAAAGACTCCCAGCCCATGATTTCCTGTAGGTTGGTTTACCATCCTAAACCTCTAGGACCAATAATAAGCGAGTTATAAGCACTTTTAAATTTGGCTATCCTCATTTGACCTTGAAGGAAGGGTCCAAGGTCAAATCCGACCACACCAAAAGATTACCAGGCCATGATTTCCTATAGGTTGGTTTACCATTCGAAACCTCTAGGACCAATAATAAGCGAGTTATAAGCACTTTTAAGTTTGGCTATCCCCGTTTGACCTTGAAGGAGGGGTCCAAGGTCAAATCCAACCACACCAAAAGATTCCCGGCCCATGATTTCCTATAGGTTGGTTTACCATCCCAAACCTCTAGGACCAATAATAAGCAGGTCATAAGCACTTTTAAGTTTGGCTATCCTCGTTTGACCTTGAAGGAGGGGTCCAAGGTCAAATCCGACCACAGCAAAAGATTCCCGGCCCATGATTTCCTATACGTTGGTTGACCATCCCAAACCTCTAGGACCAATAATAAGCGAGTTATAAGCACTTTTAAGTTTGGCTATCCTCGTTTGATCTTGAAGGAGGGGTCCAAGGTCAAATCCGACCACACCAAAAGATTCCCAGGCCATGATTTCCTATAGGTTGGTTTACCATCCCAAACCTCTAGGACCAATAATAAGCGAGTTGTAAGCACTTTTAAGTTTGGCTATGCTCGTTTGACCTTGAAGGAGGGGTCCAAGGTCAAATCTGACCACACCAAAAGATTCCCAGCCCATGATTTCCTATAGGTTGGTTTACCATCCCAAACCTCTAGGACCAATAATAAGCGCACTATAAGCACATTTAAGTTTGGCTGTGCTCGTTTGACCTTGAAGGAGGGGTCCAAGGTCAAATCCGACCGCAGCAATAGATTCCCAGCCCATGATTTCCTATAGTTTGGTTTACCATCACAAACCTCTAGGACCGATAATAAGCGAGCTATAAGCACTTTTAAGCTTGGCTATGCTCGTTTGACCTTGAAGGAGGGGTCCAAGGTCAAATCCGACCACACCAAAAGATTCCCATCCCATGATTTCCTATAGGTTGGTTCACCATCCTAAACCTCTAGGACCAATAATAAGCGCACTATAAGCACATTTAAGTTTGGCTGTGCTCGTTTGACCTTGAAGGAGGGGTCCAAGGTCAAATCCGACCACACCAAAAGACTCCCAGCCCAAGATTTCCTATAGGTTGGGTCACCATCCCAAACCTCTAGGACCAATAATAAGTGAGTTATAAGCACTTTTAAGTTTGGCTATCCTCATTTAACCTTGAAGGAGGAGTCCAACGCCAAATCCAACCACACCAAAAGACTCCCAGCCCATGATTTCCTGTAGGTTGGTTTACCATCCTAAACCTCTAGGACCAATAATAAGCGAGTTATAAGCACTTTTAAGTTTGGCTATCCTCATTTGACCTTGAAGGAAGGGTCCAAGGTCAAATCCGACCACACCAAAAGATTACCAGGCCATGATTTCCTATAGGTTGGTTTACCATTCGAAACCTCTAGGACCAATAATAAGCGAGTTATAAGCACTTTTAAGTTTGGCTATCCTTGTTTGACCTTGAAGGAGGGGTCCAAGGTCAAATCTGACCACACCAAAAGATTCCCAGCCCATGATTTCCTATAGGTTGGTTTACCATCCCAAACCTCTAGGACCAATAATAAGTGAGTTATAAGCACTTTTAAGTTTGGCTATCCTCATTTAACCTTGAAGGAGGAGTCCAACGCCAAATCCAACCACACCAAAAGACTCCCAGCCCATGATTTCCTGTAGGTTGGTTTACCATCCTAAACCTCTAGGACCAATAATAAGCGAGTTATAAGCACTTTTAAGTTTGGCTATCCTCATTTGACCTTGAAGGAAGGGTCCAAGGTCAAATCCGACCACACCAAAAGATTACCAGGCCATGATTTCCTATAGGTTGGTTTACCATTCGAAACCTCTAGGACCAATAATAAGCGAGTTATAAGCACTTTTAAGTTTGGCTATCCTTGTTTGACCTTGAAGGAGGGGTCCAAGGTCAAATCTGACCACACCAAAAGATTCCCAGCCCATGATTTCCTATAGGTTGGTTTACCATCCCAAACCTCTAGGACCAATAATAAGCGAGTTATAAGCACTTTTAAGTTTGGCTATCCCCGTTTGACCTTGAAGGAGGGGTCCAAGGTCAAATCCAACCACACCAAAAGATTCCCGGCCCATGATTTCCTATAGGTTGGTTTACCATCCCAAACCTCTAGGACCAATAATAAGCAGGTCATAAGCACTTTTAAGTTTGGCTATCCTCGTTTGACCTTGAAGGAGGGGTCCAAGGTCAAATCCGACCACAGCAAAAGATTCCCGGCCCATGATTTCCTATAGGTTGGTTGACCATCCCAAACCTCTAGGACCAATAATAAGCGAGTTATAAGCACTTTTAAGTTTGGCTATCCTCGTTTGATCTTGAAGGAGGGGTCCAAGGTCAAATCCGACCACACCAAAAGATTCCCAGGCCATGATTTCCTATAGGTTGGTTTACCATCCCAAACCTCTAGGACCAATAATAAGCGAGTTGTAAGCACTTTTAAGTTTGGCTATGCTCGTTTGACCTTGAAGGAGGGGTCCAAGGTCAAATCTGACCACACCAAAAGATTCCCAGCCCATGATTTCCTATAGGTTGGTTTACCATCCCAAACCTCTAGGACCAATAATAAGCGCACTATAAGCACATTTAAGTTTGGCTGTGCTCGTTTGACCTTGAAGGAGGGGTCCAAGGTCAAATCCGACCACACCAAAAGACTCCCAGCCCAAGATTTCCTATAGGTTGGTTCACCATCCCAAACCTCTAGGACCAATAATAAGTGAGTTATAAGCACTTTTAAGTTTGGCTATCCTTGTTTGACCTTGAAGGAGGGGTCCAAGGTCAAATCTGACCACACCAAAAGATTCCCAGCCCATGATTTCCTATAGGTTGGTTTACCATCCCAAACCTCTAGGACCAATAATAAGCGCACTATAAGCACATTTAAGTTTGGCTGTGCTCGTTTGACCTTGAAGGAGGGGTCCAAGGTCAAATCCGACCGCAGCAATAGATTCCCAGCCCATGATTTCCTATAGTTTGGTTTACCATCACAAACCTCTAGGACCGATAATAAGCGAGCTATAAGCACTTTTAAGCTTGGCTATGCTCGTTTGACCTTGAAGGAGGGGTCCAAGGTCAAATCCGACCACACCAAAAGATTCCCATCCCATGATTTCCTATAGGTTGGTTCACCATCCTAAACCTCTAGGACCAATAATAAGCGCACTATAAGCACATTTAAGTTTGGCTGTGCTCGTTTGACCTTGAAGGAGGGGTCCAAGGTCAAATCCGACCACACCAAAAGACTCCCAGCCCAAGATTTCCTATAGGTTGGGTCACCATCCCAAACCTCTAGGACCAATAATAAGTGAGTTATAAGCACTTTTAAGTTTGGCTATCCTCATTTAACCTTGAAGGAGGAGTCCAACGCCAAATCCAACCACACCAAAAGACTCCCAGCCCATGATTTCCTGTAGGTTGGTTTACCATCCTAAACCTCTAGGACCAATAATAAGCGAGTTATAAGCACTTTTAAGTTTGGCTATCCTCATTTGACCTTGAAGGAAGGGTCCAAGGTCAAATCCGACCACACCAAAAGATTACCAGGCCATGATTTCCTATAGGTTGGTTTACCATTCGAAACCTCTAGGACCAATAATAAGCGAGTTATAAGCACTTTTAAGTTTGGCTATCCTTGTTTGACCTTGAAGGAGGGGTCCAAGGTCAAATCTGACCACACCAAAAGATTCCCAGCCCATGATTTCCTATAGGTTGGTTTACCATCCCAAACCTCTAGGACCAATAATAAGCGAGTTATAAGCACTTTTAAGTTTGGCTATCCCCGTTTGACCTTGAAGGAGGGGTCCAAGGTCAAATCCAACCACACCAAAAGATTCCCGGCCCATGATTTCCTATAGGTTGGTTTACCATCCCAAACCTCTAGGACCAATAATAAGCAGGTCATAAGCACTTTTAAGTTTGGCTATCCTCGTTTGACCTTGAAGGAGGGGTCCAAGGTCAAATCCGACCACAGCAAAAGATTCCCGGCCCATGATTTCCTATAGGTTGGTTGACCATCCCAAACCTCTAGGACCAATAATAAGCGAGTTATAAGCACTTTTAAGTTTGGCTATCCTCGTTTGATCTTGAAGGAGGGGTCCAAGGTCAAATCCGACCACACCAAAAGATTCCCAGGCCATGATTTCCTATAGGTTGGTTTACCATCCCAAACCTCTAGGACCAATAATAAGCGAGTTGTAAGCACTTTTAAGTTTGGCTATGCTCGTTTGACCTTGAAGGAGGGGTCCAAGGTCAAATCTGACCACACCAAAAGATTCCCAGCCCATGATTTCCTATAGGTTGGTTTACCATCCCAAACCTCTAGGACCAATAATAAGCGCACTATAAGCACATTTAAGTTTGGCTGTGCTCGTTTGACCTTGAAGGAGGGGTCCAAGGTCAAATCCGACCACACCAAAAGACTCCCAGCCCAAGATTTCCTATAGGTTGGTTCACCATCCCAAACCTCTAGGACCAATAATAAGTGAGTTATAAGCACTTTTAAGTTTGGCTATCCTTGTTTGACCTTGAAGGAGGGGTCCAAGGTCAAATCTGACCACACCAAAAGATTCCCAGCCCATGATTTCCTATAGGTTGGTTTACCATCCCAAACCTCTAGGACCAATAATAAGCGAGTTATAAGCACTTTTAAGTTTGGCTATCCCCGTTTGACCTTGAAGGAGGGGTCCAAGGTCAAATCCAACCACACCAAAAGATTCCCGGCCCATGATTTCCTATAGGTTGGTTTACCATCCCAAACCTCTAGGACCAATAATAAGCAGGTCATAAGCACTTTTAAGTTTGGCTATCCTCGTTTGACCTTGAAGGAGGGGTCCAAGGTCAAATCCGACCACAGCAAAAGATTCCCGGCCCATGATTTCCTATAGGTTGGTTGACCATCCCAAACCTCTAGGACCAATAATAAGCGAGTTATAAGCACTTTTAAGTTTGGCTATCCTCGTTTGATCTTGAAGGAGGGGTCCAAGGTCAAATCCGACCACACCAAAAGATTCCCAGGCCATGATTTCCTATAGGTTGGTTTACCATCCCAAACCTCTAGGACCAATAATAAGCGAGTTGTAAGCACTTTTAAGTTTGGCTATGCTCGTTTGACCTTGAAGGAGGGGTCCAAGGTCAAATCTGACCACACCAAAAGATTCCCAGCCCATGATTTCCTATAGGTTGGTTTACCATCCCAAACCTCTAGGACCAATAATAAGCGCACTATAAGCACATTTAAGTTTGGCTGTGCTCGTTCGACCTTGAAGGAGGGGTCCAAGGTCAAATCCGACCACACCAAAAGACTCCCAGCCCAAGATTTCCTATAGGTTGGTTCACCATCCCAAACCTCTAGGACCAATAATAAGTGAGTTATAAGCACTTTTAAGTTTGGCTATCCTTGTTTGACCTTGAAGGAGGGGTCCAAGGTCAAATCTGACCACACCAAAAGATTCCCAGCCCATGATTTCCTATAGGTTGGTTTACCATCCCAAACCTCTAGGACCAATAATAAGCGAGTTATAAGCACTTTTAAGTTTGGCTATCCCCGTTTGACCTTGAAGGAGGGGTCCAAGGTCAAATCCAACCACACCAAAAGATTCCCGGCCCATGATTTCCTATAGGTTGGTTTACCATCCCAAACCTCTAGGACCAATAATAAGCGCACTATAAGCACATTTAAGTTTGGCTGTGCTCGTTTGACCTTGAAGGAGGGGTCCAAGGTCAAATCCGACCGCAGCAATAGATTCCCAGCCCATGATTTCCTATAGTTTGGTTTACCATCACAAACCTCTAGGACCGATAATAAGCGAGCTATAAGCACTTTTAAGCTTGGCTATGCTCGTTTGACCTTGAAGGAGGGGTCCAAGGTCAAATCCGACCACACCAAAAGATTCCCATCCCATGATTTCCTATAGGTTGGTTCACCATCCTAAACCTCTAGGACCAATAATAAGCGCACTATAAGCACATTTAAGTTTGGCTGTGCTCATTTGACCTTGAAGGAGGGGTCCAAGGTCAAATCCGACCACACCAAAAGACTCCCAGCCCAAGATTTCCTATAGGTTGGGTCACCATCCCAAACCTCTAGGACCAATAATAAGTGAGTTATAAGCACTTTTAAGTTTGGCTATCCTCATTTAACCTTGAAGGAGGAGTCCAACGCCAAATCCAACCACACCAAAAGACTCCCAGCCCATGATTTCCTGTAGGTTGGTTTACCATCCTAAACCTCTAGGACCAATAATAAGCGAGTTATAAGCACTTTTAAATTTGGCTATCCTCATTTGACCTTGAAGGAAGGGTCCAAGGTCAAATCCGACCACACCAAAAGATTACCAGGCCATGATTTCCTATAGGTTGGTTTACCATTCGAAACCTCTAGGACCAATAATAAGCGAGTTATAAGCACTTTTAAGTTTGGCTATCCCCGTTTGACCTTGAAGGAGGGGTCCAAGGTCAAATCCAACCACACCAAAAGATTCCCGGCCCATGATTTCCTATAGGTTGGTTTACCATCCCAAACCTCTAGGACCAATAATAAGCAGGTCATAAGCACTTTTAAGTTTGGCTATCCTCGTTTGACCTTGAAGGAGGGGTCCAAGGTCAAATCCGACCACAGCAAAAGATTCCCGGCCCATGATTTCCTATACGTTGGTTGACCATCCCAAACCTCTAGGACCAATAATAAGCGAGTTATAAGCACTTTTAAGTTTGGCTATCCTCGTTTGATCTTGAAGGAGGGGTCCAAGGTCAAATCCGACCACACCAAAAGATTCCCAGGCCATGATTTCCTATAGGTTGGTTTACCATCCCAAACCTCTAGGACCAATAATAAGCGAGTTGTAAGCACTTTTAAGTTTGGCTATGCTCGTTTGACCTTGAAGGAGGGGTCCAAGGTCAAATCTGACCACACCAAAAGATTCCCAGCCCATGATTTCCTATAGGTTGGTTTACCATCCCAAACCTCTAGGACCAATAATAAGCGCACTATAAGCACATTTAAGTTTGGCTGTGCTCGTTTGACCTTGAAGGAGGGGTCCAAGGTCAAATCCGACCGCAGCAATAGATTCCCAGCCCATGATTTCCTATAGTTTGGTTTACCATCACAAACCTCTAGGACCGATAATAAGCGAGCTATAAGCACTTTTAAGCTTGGCTATGCTCGTTTGACCTTGAAGGAGGGGTCCAAGGTCAAATCCGACCACACCAAAAGATTCCCATCCCATGATTTCCTATAGGTTGGTTCACCATCCTAAACCTCTAGGACCAATAATAAGCGCACTATAAGCACATTTAAGTTTGGCTGTGCTCGTTTGACCTTGAAGGAGGGGTCCAAGGTCAAATCCGACCACACCAAAAGACTCCCAGCCCAAGATTTCCTATAGGTTGGGTCACCATCCCAAACCTCTAGGACCAATAATAAGTGAGTTATAAGCACTTTTAAGTTTGGCTATCCTCATTTAACCTTGAAGGAGGAGTCCAACGCCAAATCCAACCACACCAAAAGACTCCCAGCCCATGATTTCCTGTAGGTTGGTTTACCATCCTAAACCTCTAGGACCAATAATAAGCGAGTTATAAGCACTTTTAAGTTTGGCTATCCTCATTTGACCTTGAAGGAAGGGTCCAAGGTCAAATCCGACCACACCAAAAGATTACCAGGCCATGATTTCCTATAGGTTGGTTTACCATTCGAAACCTCTAGGACCAATAATAAGCGAGTTATAAGCACTTTTAAGTTTGGCTATCCTTGTTTGACCTTGAAGGAGGGGTCCAAGGTCAAATCTGACCACACCAAAAGATTCCCAGCCCATGATTTCCTATAGGTTGGTTTACCATCCCAAACCTCTAGGACCAATAATAAGCGAGTTATAAGCACTTTTAAGTTTGGCTATCCCCGTTTGACCTTGAAGGAGGGGTCCAAGGTCAAATCCAACCACACCAAAAGATTCCCGGCCCATGATTTCCTATAGGTTGGTTTACCATCCCAAACCTCTAGGACCAATAATAAGCAGGTCATAAGCACTTTTAAGTTTGGCTATCCTCGTTTGACCTTGAAGGAGGGGTCCAAGGTCAAATCCGACCACAGCAAAAGATTCCCGGCCCATGATTTCCTATAGGTTGGTTGACCATCCCAAACCTCTAGGACCAATAATAAGCGAGTTATAAGCACTTTTAAGTTTGGCTATCCTCGTTTGATCTTGAAGGAGGGGTCCAAGGTCAAATCCGACCACACCAAAAGATTCCCAGGCCATGATTTCCTATAGGTTGGTTTACCATCCCAAACCTCTAGGACCAATAATAAGCGAGTTGTAAGCACTTTTAAGTTTGGCTATGCTCGTTTGACCTTGAAGGAGGGGTCCAAGGTCAAATCTGACCACACCAAAAGATTCCCAGCCCATGATTTCCTATAGGTTGGTTTACCATCCCAAACCTCTAGGACCAATAATAAGCGCACTATAAGCACATTTAAGTTTGGCTGTGCTCGTTTGACCTTGAAGGAGGGGTCCAAGGTCAAATCCGACCACACCAAAAGACTCCCAGCCCAAGATTTCCTATAGGTTGGTTCACCATCCCAAACCTCTAGGACCAATAATAAGTGAGTTATAAGCACTTTTAAGTTTGGCTATCCTTGTTTGACCTTGAAGGAGGGGTCCAAGGTCAAATCTGACCACACCAAAAGATTCCCAGCCCATGATTTCCTATAGGTTGGTTTACCATCCCAAACCTCTAGGACCAATAATAAGCGAGTTATAAGCACTTTTAAGTTTGGCTATCCCCGTTTGACCTTGAAGGAGGGGTCCAAGGTCAAATCCAACCACACCAAAAGATTCCCGGCCCATGATTTCCTATAGGTTGGTTTACCATCCCAAACCTCTAGGACCAATAATAAGCAGGTCATAAGCACTTTTAAGTTTGGCTATCCTCGTTTGACCTTGAAGGAGGGGTCCAAGGTCAAATCCGACCACAGCAAAAGATTCCCGGCCCATGATTTCCTATACGTTGGTTGACCATCCCAAACCTCTAGGACCAATAATAAGCGAGTTATAAGCACTTTTAAGTTTGGCTATCCTCGTTTGATCTTGAAGGAGGGGTCCAAGGTCAAATCCGACCACACCAAAAGATTCCCAGGCCATGATTTCCTATAGGTTGGTTTACCATCCCAAACCTCTAGGACCAATAATAAGCGAGTTGTAAGCACTTTTAAGTTTGGCTATGCTCGTTTGACCTTGAAGGAGGGGTCCAAGGTCAAATCTGACCACACCAAAAGATTCCCAGCCCATGATTTCCTATAGGTTGGTTTACCATCCCAAACCTCTAGGACCAATAATAAGCGCACTATAAGCACATTTAAGTTTGGCTGTGCTCGTTTGACCTTGAAGGAGGGGTCCAAGGTCAAATCCGACCGCAGCAATAGATTCCCAGCCCATGATTTCCTATAGTTTGGTTTACCATCACAAACCTCTAGGACCGATAATAAGCGAGCTATAAGCACTTTTAAGCTTGGCTATGCTCGTTTGACCTTGAAGGAGGGGTCCAAGGTCAAATCCGACCACACCAAAAGATTCCCATCCCATGATTTCCTATAGGTTGGTTCACCATCCTAAACCTCTAGGACCAATAATAATATGCGCACTATAAGCACATTTAAGTTTGGCTGTGCTCGTCTGACCTTGAAGGAGGGGTCCAAGGTCAAATCCGACCACACCAAAAGACTCCCAGCCCAAGATTTCCTATAGGTTGGTTCACCATCCCAAATCTCTAGGACCAATAATAAGTGAGTTATAAGCACTTTTAAGTTTGGCTATCCTCATTTAACCTTGAAGGAGGAGTCCAACGCCAAATCCAACCACACCAAAAGACTCCCAGCCATGATTTCCTGTAGGTTGGTTTACCATCCTAAACCTCTAGGACCAATAATAAGCGAGTTATAAGCACTTTTAAGTTTGGCTATCCTCATTTGACCTTGAAGGAAGGGTCCAAGGTCAAATCCGACCACACCAAAAGATTACCAGGCCATGATTTCCTATAGGTTGGTTTACCATTCAAAACCTCTAGGACCAATAATAAGCGAGTTATAAGCACTTTTAAGTTTGGCTATCCTTGTTTGACCTTGAAGGAGGGGTCCAAGGTCAAATCTGACCACACCAAAAGATTCCCAGCCCATGATTTCCTATAGGTTGGTTTACCATCCCAAACCTCTAGGACCAATAATAAGCGAGTTATAAGCACTTTTAAGTTTGGCTATCCCCGTTTGACCTTGAAGGAGGGGTCCAAGGTCAAATCCAACCACACCAAAAGATTCCCGGCCCATGATTTCCTATAGGTTGGTTTACCATCCCAAACCTCTAGGACCAATAATAAGCAGGTCATAAGCACTTTTAAGTTTGGCTATCCTCGTTTGACCTTGAAGGAGGGGTCCAAGGTCAAATCCGACCACAGCAAAAGATTCCCGGCCCATGATTTCCTATAGGTTGGTTGACCATCCCAAACCTCTAGGACCAATAATAAGCGAGTTATAAGCACTTTTAAGTTTGGCTATCCTCGTTTGATCTTGAAGGAGGGGTCCAAGGTCAAATCCGACCACACCAAAAGATTCCCAGGCCATGATTTCCTATAGGTTGGTTTACCATCCCAAACCTCTAGGACCAATAATAAGCGAGTTGTAAGCACTTTTAAGTTTGGCTATGCTCGTTTGACCTTGAAGGAGGGGTCCAAGGTCAAATCTGACCACACCAAAAGATTCCCAGCCCATGATTTCCTATAGGTTGGTTTACCATCCCAAACCTCTAGGACCAATAATAAGCGCACTATAAGCACATTTAAGTTTGGCTGTGCTCGTTTGACCTTGAAGGAGGGGTCCAAGGTCAAATCCGACCGCAGCAATAGATTCCCAGCCCATGATTTCCTATAGTTTGGTTTACCATCACAAACCTCTAGGACCGATAATAAGCGAGCTATAAGCACTTTTAAGCTTGGCTATGCTCGTTTGACCTTGAAGGAGGGGTCCAAGGTCAAATCCGACCACACCAAAAGATTCCCATCCCATGATTTCCTATAGGTTGGTTCACCATCCTAAACCTCTAGGACCAATAATAAGTGCACTATAAGCACATTTAAGTTTGGCTGTGCTCGTTTGACCTTGAAGGAGGGGTCCAAGGTCAAATCCGACCACACCAAAAGACTCCCAGCCCAAGATTTCCTATAGGTTGGTTCACCATCCCAAACCTCTAGGACCAATAATAAGTGAGTTATAAGCACTTTTAAGTTTGGCTATCCTCATTTAACCTTGAAGGAGGAGTCCAACGCCAAATCCAACCACACCAAAAGACTCCCAGCCCATGATTTCCTGTAGGTTGGTTTACCATCCTAAACCTCTAGGACCAATAATAAGCGAGTTATAAGCACTTTTAAGTTTGGCTATCCTCATTTGACCTTGAAGGAAGGGTCCAAGGTCAAATCCGACCACACCAAAAGATTACCAGGCCATGATTTCCTATAGGTTGGTTTACCATTCGAAACCTCTAGGACCAATAATAAGCGAGTTATAAGCACTTTTAAGTTTGGCTATCCTTGTTTGACCTTGAAGGAGGGGTCCAAGGTCAAATCTGACCACACCAAAAGATTCCCAGCCCATGATTTCCTATAGGTTGGTTTACCATCCCAAACCTCTAGGACCAATAATAAGCGAGTTATAAGCACTTTTAAGTTTGGCTATCCCCGTTTGACCTTGAAGGAGGGGTCCAAGGTCAAATCCAACCACACCAAAAGATTCCCGGCCCATGATTTCCTATAGGTTGGTTTACCATCCCAAACCTCTAGGACCAATAATAAGCAGGTCATAAGCACTTTTAAGTTTGGCTATCCTCGTTTGACCTTGAAGGAGGGGTCCAAGGTCAAATCCGACCACAGCAAAAGATTCCCGGCCCATGATTTCCTATAGGTTGGTTGACCATCCCAAACCTCTAGGACCAATAATAAGCGAGTTATAAGCACTTTTAAGTTTGGCTATCCTCGTTTGATCTTGAAGGAGGGGTCCAAGGTCAAATCCGACCACACCAAAAGATTCCCAGGCCATGATTTCCTATAGGTTGGTTTACCATCCCAAACCTCTAGGACCAATAATAAGCGAGTTGTAAGCACTTTTAAGTTTGGCTATGCTCGTTTGACCTTGAAGGAGGGGTCCAAGGTCAAATCTGACCACACCAAAAGATTCCCAGCCCATGATTTCCTATAGGTTGGTTTACCATCCCAAACCTCTAGGACCAATAATAAGCGCACTATAAGCACATTTAAGTTTGGCTGTGCTCGTTTGACCTTGAAGGAGGGGTCCAAGGTCAAATCCGACCACACCAAAAGACTCCCAGCCCAAGATTTCCTATAGGTTGGTTCACCATCCCAAACCTCTAGGACCAATAATAAGTGAGTTATAAGCACTTTTAAGTTTGGCTATCCTTGTTTGACCTTGAAGGAGGGGTCCAAGGTCAAATCTGACCACACCAAAAGATTCCCAGCCCATGATTTCCTATAGGTTGGTTTACCATCCCAAACCTCTAGGACCAATAATAAGCGAGTTATAAGCACTTTTAAGTTTGGCTATCCCCGTTTGACCTTGAAGGAGGGGTCCAAGGTCAAATCCAACCACACCAAAAGATTCCCGGCCCATGATTTCCTATAGGTTGGTTTACCATCCCAAACCTCTAGGACCAATAATAAGCAGGTCATAAGCACTTTTAAGTTTGGCTATCCTCGTTTGACCTTGAAGGAGGGGTCCAAGGTCAAATCCGACCACAGCAAAAGATTCCCGGCCCATGATTTCCTATACGTTGGTTGACCATCCCAAACCTCTAGGACCAATAATAAGCGAGTTATAAGCACTTTTAAGTTTGGCTATCCTCGTTTGATCTTGAAGGAGGGGTCCAAGGTCAAATCCGACCACACCAAAAGATTCCCAGGCCATGATTTCCTATAGGTTGGTTTACCATCCCAAACCTCTAGGACCAATAATAAGCGAGTTGTAAGCACTTTTAAGTTTGGCTATGCTCGTTTGACCTTGAAGGAGGGGTCCAAGGTCAAATCTGACCACACCAAAAGATTCCCAGCCCATGATTTCCTATAGGTTGGTTTACCATCCCAAACCTCTAGGACCAATAATAAGCGCACTATAAGCACATTTAAGTTTGGCTGTGCTCGTTTGACCTTGAAGGAGGGGTCCAAGGTCAAATCCGACCGCAGCAATAGATTCCCAGCCCATGATTTCCTATAGTTTGGTTTACCATCACAAACCTCTAGGACCGATAATAAGCGAGCTATAAGCACTTTTAAGCTTGGCTATGCTCGTTTGACCTTGAAGGAGGGGTCCAAGGTCAAATCCGACCACACCAAAAGATTCCCATCCCATGATTTCCTATAGGTTGGTTCACCATCCTAAACCTCTAGGACCAATAATAATATGCGCACTATAAGCACATTTAAGTTTGGCTGTGCTCGTCTGACCTTGAAGGAGGGGTCCAAGGTCAAATCCGACCACACCAAAAGACTCCCAGCCCAAGATTTCCTATAGGTTGGTTCACCATCCCAAATCTCTAGGACCAATAATAAGTGAGTTATAAGCACTTTTAAGTTTGGCTATCCTCATTTAACCTTGAAGGAGGAGTCCAACGCCAAATCCAACCACACCAAAAGACTCCCAGCCATGATTTCCTGTAGGTTGGTTTACCATCCTAAACCTCTAGGACCAATAATAAGCGAGTTATAAGCACTTTTAAGTTTGGCTATCCTCATTTGACCTTGAAGGAAGGGTCCAAGGTCAAATCCGACCACACCAAAAGATTACCAGGCCATGATTTCCTATAGGTTGGTTTACCATTCAAAACCTCTAGGACCAATAATAAGCGAGTTATAAGCACTTTTAAGTTTGGCTATCCTTGTTTGACCTTGAAGGAGGGGTCCAAGGTCAAATCTGACCACACCAAAAGATTCCCAGCCCATGATTTCCTATAGGTTGGTTTACCATCCCAAACCTCTAGGACCAATAATAAGCGAGTTATAAGCACTTTTAAGTTTGGCTATCCCCGTTTGACCTTGAAGGAGGGGTCCAAGGTCAAATCCAACCACACCAAAAGATTCCCGGCCCATGATTTCCTATAGGTTGGTTTACCATCCCAAACCTCTAGGACCAATAATAAGCAGGTCATAAGCACTTTTAAGTTTGGCTATCCTCGTTTGACCTTGAAGGAGGGGTCCAAGGTCAAATCCGACCACAGCAAAAGATTCCCGGCCCATGATTTCCTATAGGTTGGTTGACCATCCCAAACCTCTAGGACCAATAATAAGCGAGTTATAAGCACTTTTAAGTTTGGCTATCCTCGTTTGATCTTGAAGGAGGGGTCCAAGGTCAAATCCGACCACACCAAAAGATTCCCAGGCCATGATTTCCTATAGGTTGGTTTACCATCCCAAACCTCTAGGACCAATAATAAGCGAGTTGTAAGCACTTTTAAGTTTGGCTATGCTCGTTTGACCTTGAAGGAGGGGTCCAAGGTCAAATCTGACCACACCAAAAGATTCCCAGCCCATGATTTCCTATAGGTTGGTTTACCATCCCAAACCTCTAGGACCAATAATAAGCGCACTATAAGCACATTTAAGTTTGGCTGTGCTCGTTTGACCTTGAAGGAGGGGTCCAAGGTCAAATCCGACCGCAGCAATAGATTCCCAGCCCATGATTTCCTATAGTTTGGTTTACCATCACAAACCTCTAGGACCGATAATAAGCGAGCTATAAGCACTTTTAAGCTTGGCTATGCTCGTTTGACCTTGAAGGAGGGGTCCAAGGTCAAATCCGACCACACCAAAAGATTCCCATCCCATGATTTCCTATAGGTTGGTTCACCATCCTAAACCTCTAGGACCAATAATAAGTGCACTATAAGCACATTTAAGTTTGGCTGTGCTCGTTTGACCTTGAAGGAGGGGTCCAAGGTCAAATCCGACCACACCAAAAGACTCCCAGCCCAAGATTTCCTATAGGTTGGTTCACCATCCCAAACCTCTAGGACCAATAATAAGTGAGTTATAAGCACTTTTAAGTTTGGCTATCCTCATTTAACCTTGAAGGAGGAGTCCAACGCCAAATCCAACCACACCAAAAGACTCCCAGCCCATGATTTCCTGTAGGTTGGTTTACCATCCTAAACCTCTAGGACCAATAATAAGCGAGTTATAAGCACTTTTAAGTTTGGCTATCCTCATTTGACCTTGAAGGAAGGGTCCAAGGTCAAATCCGACCACACCAAAAGATTACCAGGCCATGATTTCCTATAGGTTGGTTTACCATTCAAAACCTCTAGGACCAATAATAAGCGAGTTATAAGCACTTTTAAGTTTGGCTATCCTTGTTTGACCTTGAAGGAGGGGTCCAAGGTCAAATCTGACCACACCAAAAGATTCCCAGCCCATGATTTCCTATAGGTTGGTTACCATCCCAAACCTCTAGGACCAATAATAAGCGAGTTATAAGCACTTTTAAGTTTGGCTATCCCCGTTTGACCTTGAAGGAGGGGTCCAAGGTCAAATCCAACCACACCAAAAGATTCCCGGCCCATGATTTCCTATAGGTTGGTTTACCATCCCAAACCTCTAGGACCAATAATAAGCAGGTCATAAGCACTTTTAAGTTTGGCTATGCTCATTTGACCTTGAAGGAGGGGTCCAAGGTCAAATCCGACCACAGCAAAAGATTCCCGGCCCATGATTTCCTATAGGTTGGTTGACCATCCCAAACCTCTAGGACCAATAATAAGCGAGTTATAAGCACTTTTAAGTTTGGCTATCCTCGTTTGATCTTGAAGGAGGGGTCCAAGGTCAAATCCGACCACACCAAAAGATTCCCAGGCCATGATTTCCTATAGGTTGGTTTACCATTCGAAACCTCTAGGACCAATAATAAGCGAGTTATAAGCACTTTTAAGTTTGGCTATCCTTGTTTGACCTTGAAGGAGGGGTCCAAGGTCAAATCTGACCACACCAAAAGATTCCCAGCCCATGATTTCCTATAGGTTGGTTTATCATCCCAAACCTCTAGGACCAATAATAAGCGAGTTATAAGCACTTTTAAGTTTGGCTATCCCCGTTTGACCTTGAAGGAGGGGTCCAAGGTCAAATCCAACCACACCAAAAGATTCCCGGCCCATGATTTCCTATAGGTTGGTTTACCATCCCAAACCTCTAGGACCAATAATAAGCAGGTCATAAGCACTTTTAAGTTTGGCTATCCTCGTTTGACCTTGAAGGAGGGGTCCAAGGTCAAATCCGACCACAGCAAAAGATTCCCGGCCCATGATTTCCTATAGGTTGGTTGACCATCCCAAACCTCTAGGACCAATAATAAGCGAGTTATAAGCACTTTTAAGTTTGGCTATCCTCGTTTGATCTTGAAGGAGGGGTCCAAGGTCAAATCCGACCACACCAAAAGATTCCCAGGCCATGATTTCCTATAGGTTGGTTTACCATCCCAAACCTCTAGGACCAATAATAAGCGAGTTGTAAGCACTTTTAAGTTTGGCTATGCTCGTTTGACCTTGAAGGAGGGGTCCAAGGTCAAATCTGACCACACCAAAAGATTCCCAGCCCATGATTTCCTATAGGTTGGTTTATCATCCCAAACCTCTAGGACCAATAATAAGCGAGTTATAAGCACTTTTAAGTTTGGCTATCCTCATTTGACCTTGAAGGAGGGGTCCAAGGTCAAATCCGACCACACCAAAAGATTCCCAGCCCATGATTTCCTATAGGTTGGTTTACCATCCCAAACCTCTAGGACCAATAATAAGCGAGTTATAAGCACTTTTAAGTTTGGCTATCCTCGTTTGACCTTGAAGGAGGGGTCCAAGGTCAAATCCGACCACACCAAAAGATTCCCAGCCCATGATTTCCTATAGGTTGGTTTACCATCCTAAACCTCTAGGACCAATAATAAGCGAGTTGTAAGCACTTTTAAGTTTGGCTATGCTCGTTTCACCTTGAAGGAGGGGTCCAAGGTCAAATCTGACCACACCAAAAGATTCCCAGCCCATGATTTCCTATAGGTTGGTTTACCATCCCAAACCTCTAGGACCAATAATAAGCGAGTTATAAGCACTTTTAAGTTTGGCTATCCTCGTTTGACCTTGAAGGAGCGGTCCAAGGTCAAATCCGACCACACCAAAAGATTCCCAGCCCATGATTTCCTATAGGTTGGTTTACCATCCCAAACCTCTAGGACCAATAATAAGCGAGTTATAAGCACTTTTAAGTTTGGCTATCCTCGTTTGACCTTGAAGGAGCGGTCCAAGGTCAAATCTGACCACACCAAAAGATTCCCAGCCCATGATTTCCGATAGGTTGGTTTACCATCCCAAACCTCTAGGACCAATAATAAGCGAGTTATAAGCACTTTTAAGTTTGGCTATCCTCGTTTGACCTTGAAGGAGGGGTCCAAGGTCAAATCTGACCACACCAAAAGATTCCCAGCCCATGATTTCCTATAGGTTGGTTTACCATCCCAAACCTCTAGGACCAATAATAAGGGAGATATAAGCACTTTTCATGACTGCAAAGAAACGCCTGTGGCGGCCATCTTGTTTTTCAAAATGAGGCCAAAAATATTCCCAGTCAAGATTTTATAATGAGGAACATATCCTGCGAATTTGAGATCTCTACCTATAATACCCTTTGCTCTAGAGGGCCACCAAAGTCTTTGTTTAAAGTCGAAAAACGCCCGTGGCGGCCATCTTGTTTTTCAAAATGAGGCCAAAAATATTCCCAGGCAAGATTTTATGGCTATGAATATATCCTGGAAATTTGAGAAGGCTAGCTATAATATTTTTTTCGTTAGAGCGGTAACGGTGAAATCTCTCTACACACTGCGGCGGCGTAGGCGTAACAAAGTCAAATCCATAGTATCCACCGGATGCTATCCGGTGGATACAATGACAGTGCACACAGTATACATGTAACTACAATGCACACATACAGTATACATGTAATGATAGTGTATTCATAAAGTATAAATGTAATGACAGTGCACACATACAGTACATATGTAATTACAGTGCACACATACAGTATACATGTAATTACAGTGTACACATACAGTATACACATACAGTATACATGTAATTGCAGTACACACAGTATACATGTACTTACAGTACCCACACACAGCACATGTACTTACGGTACACACACAGTATACATGTACTTACAGTACCCCCACACAGTACACATGTACTTACAGTAGAGACATACAGTAACATGTACTTACAGTATACACATACAGTATACATATACTTACAGTACACACACACTACACATGTACTTACAGCACAGACATACAGTATACATGTACTTATGGTACACACATACAGTATACAAGTATTTACAGTACCCATGTACTTACAGTTAGTGGTAGAACGATTGTCTACAGACATTGAATGGTTGGTTGAAATTCACTGTAGTAGCGATGATCGATCCGGAAGTAGTGCACATCGATTCATCATTATCACTGAAGATTTCATAATATTTAGTTACGTTTCTTTATGTATCTACATATCCACGCTTTTTTACAAATATTTTAGGCAGTTTCCTCAATAAATTGACAGATTTGTCACGAATTTTTGTTTTGTTTATATCTGCCGCCATATTTACAGGAAGTGAGCGTTTTCGGTAGATTCTAAACGTCGGAACACCGTTATTCCTAGCGCATCAACATACACTTCATCCCAGAATGTGTTTTATGATATAACCAACATTGGAATCGATTATGGTTCGATCATCGCTCAGAAAAATGGACGATTAATCGACCATGCAACGGGGAGGCGATTCCCATCACTACTTACAGTACACATCTGGTAGTAGTCTCTCCCCATGATGTAATGCAGGATTTCCTCATTCTCATTTTCATCAGCAATGTCAGAAGCAGTCTTTCCGTCAAGATTCACAATCTGAGAAAATTTAAAAATTGAACATTTTTGACATTAAATAAAATTCCAAACAAACATCCTCACTGTTGACAGCTAGCGTTGAATGGAACAACATGTCATAAGACTCAGCCTTGTACTGGTGAAGTGAATCATGTGAGATTTAAAGACGAGTTGGTCACATGGCTATCATTGGAGGATTTGCATTAATTTTGTGTGTTTTTAAATTCTTCAATTTTAATCAATGAAAAAGACATTTTCTTATTTCTTACAGGTTTTCACTTACTGGTTCCTGACTAAATAAAGCGGTGTGTATCTTTTCTGCCAGGATTTATGATTTTTGGGGTTTGGAAATCTCAAGATTGGCGGTAATCCTTTTTAAGTGGAGCGTAGCCAAACAAAATCAGGCTAACAAATTAGTTTATGCACTAAATACAAAACCCAATATAAAAGTATCTTATTTGAATATTACGCCCAAGGAAAAATATCTAAGTCCATGTATTTTAATGAAACGTTCACAATTTATAGATATCATACTGTTTTCACATCTTTGTGGTGTAGCACTCCATCTGCCACTGTGGCCTAGCGGGTAACACACTTGTCTAGGAACTCAGAGGACGTGGGTTCAATCCCAGGTACAGGCAGATACATAGTGGCTCGGATGACCACTTAAAATAGCGGTCCTCTGTCATTGGGTCCTATCCCCAGTGGCAGGTTAAAGAACCTCAAGGACGTTGATAAATGGTCATCCTTGAGCCTCTATCTTCCAGTTAGGGGGAATGTCAGTTACTTGTGAGTTGGGGCTGTACCTGTAGTCCTGTAGTATATGGAGATATTGCGCTGAGTATAAATACATAATAATAATAATAATACTTGACAGTGTCAGATGCAGTATTTCTCAAATGTTTTTTCTGGCTATGTTCAGTGTTTATAAATATCTTAAAATAAACTAGATCGCGCTGACTCGACGCTAACATATCCCCAGACAGGCCATCTCTCACACCACAAGTATTCACTGGGTATTTTTTGCAGCAACCATTTTGCGTGATTCATAATTATTATAAACTATTTTTCATTTTTTTGTTCATTTTGGGGGGGGGGTCAATTTTAAAATAAAAGTCCTCTGAGTGGACCATTCATGGGTCTCACATGCATGTTAAATGTCTACTTAAAGCCTTGGTTTTTGACACATGAAAAAAGAACATATTAATATATTCCCAGATGAGATTTCAGCTGTATCAGGTGCATATTAACAGTTATAGGGTTTAAAGTGGTAAAAAGTCAATAAACTGTGGGTCTGTGGGTATTTAAGAGACCTTAAGGTGATCTTAAAATTAAACTTACTTGACTTAAATTTTTTTTACAGACACAGATTTCATGTAGAAGTTGTATCTACTACAGTTAGACACTTGTCAGACTTACAATTTCCAGGTTACAGGACCAAATATGTTGAAAATGTCGTAAAAGGGTCACCCGGGAGGGTGTTTATGGTCCTCATACACAGGTTAAATGTCAATTTAAGGCCTTGATTTTGTCACGTAAATGTCATGTAAACAGAACATAATCATATATTCCCATATGAGATTTCAGCTGTATCAGTCATATCGTTTGACAGCTATAGGCCTTCAAAGTGGCAAAAAGTTCATAAATTGGATCTCTGTGGGCAATTTAGAGACTTTAAGGTGACCTTAAAATTAAAGTTACAGACTTAACCAGACCTACCACTTTTAAGTTATAGGGGAAAATATGGGAAAAAATGTCGAAAAAAAAGTCTAAGTATGGTCTTTATGGACCTCAAAAACAATTTTAACCTTAACATAAAGTTTTGATTTTTGGTGCATGTAAGGAGAATACAGCAGTGTGTTCCTAGGTAAAATCTGACCCAGATAAGTCACATAGTCTATGACCTAGAGGGCATTAAGTGGGAAAAAGTCAAATTTCTGAATTTAAGGTGGCCATAAGTTCTTTATAATTGGGAGTTTAATGTCACCTTAAAATAGGGTTCCTCTCCTGACCCAAATACATGTGTGTGTACCAAGTTTGAGTGAAATCCGTGAAAGCGTTTTTTGAGTTATCGCGCACACAAGTCAAAACGTATGGTGGTGGCCTGACGGTAATGACACCAATACATCCCCGACTTTCGTCTGGTGATATAAATAACATTATCTTACAGTATAGCCACCTTATTGCTTTCAACCTTTCACAGATCTTTCTGGCTATATTCACTGATAAATCACACCTGCAAGTTTTTCTTTTGTTAAAAGTGTCCAATCTCTTTAATAGTTGGCCAGTTGTTTCACTCAGTTATAATAACAGTGTTTAGTACAAGGGTTTCTTTAGAAATGTGTGAAAGGGACTTCCCTTTCACACATTTCTAAAGAAACCCTTATACTTTTTGTTGAAATGAAATGACCATAAAACCCCAAAATACATACCTGAAATATGGAAATGAAGAATAACTAGAGGATCGCTAGCGAAGCAAAGCGATTGTTTTTGCATGGCAAAAACAAAGCGTCCCAAAAGAAAGATGGTGTTCGCTGCTTATAATAGAAAGAAGATCTTGCCTAGATACCCTGTCAATCTAAAATTATATCGAAAAAAAAAAATGGAAAATTTAAAATGGTTAAGGAGATACAAGCAATTTTAAGTTTTTTGGCAAACATTTGAAAACTTCAAATGGCTGACATTTTTGAAAAGAGGAAAAATTTTTGAAAATTGGGCAGAGTGTCTTGCTTAGATACCCTATGGATCAAAACTTTTGCCGAAATAATTTTATACCACATGATTTAGGAGATACAAGCAATTTTAAGTTTTTCCATTTTTGTCAAAAATTCGAAAATTCAAAATGGCCGCCATTTTTGGAAAGAGGTAAAATTTTTGAGAATTGAGCAGAGTATCTTGCATGTATACCCTATGGGCCAAAAATTTCGCCGAAATCGCTATCTGGCACGGTTTAGGAGATACAAGCAATTTTAAGTTTTACCATTTTTGTCAAAAATTACAAAATTCAAAATGGCCGCCATTTTTGGAGAGAGGAAATTTTTTTTTGAATTGAGCAGAGTACTTAGCAGAGATACCCTGTGGGTCAAAAATTTCGTCGAAATAGCTCTATCTCGCACGGTTTAGAAGTTATTAAGGAATTTGTATTTTCCTCATCGATAAAAATTTTAATGCTTAAAAAATGTTTAAAATATTCGCCTGAAATTTGATATATGTATACCATGCATCTATATATCAAATTTCAGGCGAATATTTTAAACGATTCTTAAGTTATCATCCGGACAAGCAAAATCCTGTTTTTGGTCATGTGACTTCTCTGATTGGTTGAAATTTCATGGCACCAAATTCAGAACATTTTCCCAGGGCTACTAAATATATGTGTCAAGTTTGAAGAAATTCCATCCACTAGTAAAGACGCTATAGGCAGGCAAACTTGCGGAGCCGGCGGACCCTTCCGTGAAAATTCCTCTCATATGCAAACAAGCGTCCCTCAGAGGACGCTTAATAATGTGAAACAACATCCTAAGAATTACAAATTAAGGAAGAGTGTAATTTAAATTGGTAAGTAGCCTCGTAAGTGTTCAATATTAGAAAATAATGGATTTTTGACTCGGCCCCTTCGGTTCTTATAACCCTCATTTAAATGTACCTGTACTTTAACTATTGTTTGTTTTATATTATTTCTGAAAGCAGGTTGTTTTTATAATAAATCTTAAATACAATAAACACTGGAAGATGAAGAAATTGAGAGGTATACGCATGAGAGGATGTTTTCTTACATTTCTTTGAACTATGGTATGTAACTTTGTGTCTGGGTTTGCATGACACGCATGCCCCATAGAAAACGAACATAACAGAGAATTTTTGAATTTTCCGTGAATTTTATTTTTTTGGGGGGGGGGGGAATAATTTTAACTTTGTAAGAAGATCTTTTTATTCTTCAGGGCTTTCCCACAGCAATTCAAGTCAAAGTCACTTTGTGTACTTATTTGTGTGACACTAACTGCCTATACAGACCATTATGACATAGGAACACCCCAGTATTTGCCCAGAATTACAGGAAATTCTGGTTACACTTCCGATTGTTGTAGCTGATTCCAACCACTTATCTGATTGATGAAGGATGAATTATGTTTTGAGTATTTTTTAAGGATGGTCAGGCTAACAGTCTAAATTTCTTTGTATGTGTTTCCATGATAGCGATTGCCTGTCTAAATGACTGCCTACACAAACCACAACCTACTTACTCTCTTAACTTGCAGATTCACAATTGATGTAATTTTAAAAGTACCTTTCCACTGTTGATACTTTTTCCATGGCAATACAAGTCTAACTTGTTTTCATTTAAATCATTAAAATGCCTTAAAAATTAGCATTTTCAATAGCCGTTTATTAAATATTCATTGCATTTTTTGGTATTTCAACATAACTTGAAATGTAGAATAACAGTTTACTCCTTAGACATGCTAAATACTATTTTAAATCAAAGAAAATCTTCAGAACTTTGGAATTCACATAGGTGTAAGCTACAATGGAACCATTGATGGGACCAAAAGTAATCTGGTGAACTTTATAAGTCTTTTTATTGCAACAGAATAAACTTACAGGAAGTGTTGGATTGATTTATTTCATTATATCAACACCGGTGTTTGCATTCTGTATACTTGAATTTCTGGGGTGGCTCTTGGTAAACCTCTGAAGTATTTTATGGTTAAACATTAAACTGTAATGAAGTAAAGTGCATGGCATCACATGAATGTTCTGGTTTTAAAGATGAAAAAGTTTTTAACTTTAAAATAACAAAACTCTGTGGTAAAAATAAAATCACTTATCAGATTCAATAACGCATACTGTATTTTGTAAAAAAAAAGACCGATTGAGCTTTTATAATTTTACACTGTGGCTGAGCTGGAATGGCTGGGAATTCAGAAACGCTGGTGGTCAGAAAAAGTAGCCGCGCCCCTCCCCCCCACGAAAAAAAAAGAGTTTCTCAAAGAAAGATCAAACAGGTGAAATAAAACAGAGTCCTGGGCAAAAATTTGCTTAAAGGTTGACGAGGGGAAAAATTACAAGGCATGTGTGACATTAGGAGTGTATGGCAATAGTGAAGCGAACAGCAAGTGACCGTTCGTTTGTTTATGTTATATATCGTCCGTTTCATAAATATATAGAATTGAACGACAAGTGACCGTTTGTTTATATTATTTGTCATTCATTTTGTAAATATTTGGGTGGAGTGTAGAACTATAAACCATTTACCTTTCTATGTCTTTTATAGTTCTTTGATGAATATTGTTTAGTAAATGGTTACATTGTTCACGTTGGTTTTGGCTATATTGTATCACAGGAAGTTTTCTCTGTGAAAGTGTGTCAGCTACTGAAGTAGTCAGCCAATCATTAGACTGGTACCCTGAGTAATTCTGGTCTGTCTGGGGTTTGTGTATATAAGGGGGAGGCAACCTCTCAGTTTTGGGTTGATTTTGACAGAGCCAGGTGCTGCACCAGAAGGAAGATGGCAGGGAATTTGTGATTTCAGGGTAAAACCTGATAGTTAAGTGGTGATTTTACTTTGGGGTAAAACCCAAGGTTTAGTTTTAGAATTTGAAGTTTACTGATGTGATTTAGGTTTGAAGGAGTTGGGGTCAAACCCAAACTTTAGATGCCATAAGTAATTGGAAGTTTCTTTTGTGATTTAGGTTTGGAGGAGTTGGGGTCAAACCCAAAGTCCTGCTTGAGGATGCTGTATAAATTTTAATGCTGAAAGATAGAACCTACGTTTAATAATACATAGTTTTCTTGATTTCAGGGTCAAACCTGAAAACATGGGAGAGTTCAAATGAATTAATATTGAAAGTTTCTTAATTTCAGGGTGAAACCTAAAGTTGTGATTTCATAATACTATGTTCATTAATATTTAATTTATTTCGAGGTTGTTGATTTAGAATAATCTGCTTGTGTTTCAGTAATATTTAATTTACTCTGAGGTTGTTGATTTAGAATAACCTGCTTGTGTTTCGTTAATATTTAATTTACTTTGGGGTTGTTGATTTAGAATAACATGCTTGTGTTTCACTAGTATGTAATTTACTTTGAGGTTTTTTTTGGTTTGGAATATCGTGCTTATGTTTTTGTTTTTGAAATGACAGATTTGTAGTTAGATATGTCAGAATCAGTCTTTTCCTTCTGCATAGTCTGAAACCAAGGGTTTGTTTTAAGATTGAAGCCTAGCCATTTGGCAGTGCATGTTTCGATATCCAAGTCTTGTGTGAAGGACAAAGCTGTAAGGTTGATTAGAGGCTTTTGATGTCTCAGATTTACTATTTCTATGCTAGAGTATTATGTTTAGATTTTTAGGGATTTTGATGATTTGATTGCACATTTGTATAATTTGTAACTGGATTCCGTCAACTCAACCCCAGCCTAGGCTGGTGTTTTGTATTATAAGTATTGCTTTAGAACTTGTTGTTTTATATGAATAAAGTTCATGTTTTGATACGATAAGTATTTCGCTTATACTTGTACTGCAGCAGATCCAAATTCCAAACTTAAGAGCCCACTACCATTTGAAAATCTTTGGGTAACACCACCTTGGCACGCTACAATAGCAGCCCATCCAGATTATGGTAACCAAACGTTGAATATTACCCGTAATCACAGTTTGGGGACAATAATTGATAACATCCAATCAAATTACTAGCACCTGCAATCTAGTTCCCTTCTGTGAACAAGCTTCCTATTAATTAAGTCTCCAGTCAGGGTGATAATCAAGTTTTAAATGTCAAATTTTAATAAAATGCAGGGGCTTTATGGATAAAATTTAAATTTCAAAATTACATTTTTCTTTTTATAAGACGTTACTTTTATACATTTTTGATGGCTTGTTTTGGTATCTTTGGCACATCATATTCAAGCTCTGTTATCCTGCACTTAATGCTCTGTAGATGTAACTGCCTTCTTCCTGTTGGCTCACACTGAACACAAGCACCCAGGTTTGAACCTACTTTGCAATATGAGTTTTTTTAACCTCATGTCACACACTACAATAATTTTAACGATTGTTCAACCTTTACCTTCTTCCTGTTGGCTCACACTGAGCACAAGCACCCAGGTTTGAGCCTATTTTTGCAATACAAGTTTTTTTAACCTCATGTCACACGCGATTATAATTGTAACAATTATTCGACTTTTCTGGATTGCTAGGTATCATTAACCTCCAGCTAAAATGACAGTTTCCTCAATTCTGCGACAATTGTGTTCAGTGTTTTACTGGAAATCATCAAATCAGTGTTTTTGGTCTTCAAATGGAACTTTTCCTGGACTTACAATTTCTTTAAATGCCAGTTTGAATAAATCAACATCATATTAGGACAGGTGCTCACGGCCTCTCACACACAGTCATAGGTTGGGTTTAAGACCGAAACTACCAAGTTCATGAAATACCAGACTTGTTGACCATTTCAAAATCATCAACCAAGTGTCAAATTATAAAACTTGTGCTCAAAATCTGTACTCGGGGAGTTTTTGTAAGAACAGATTTATCTCTAGCCTTTCCAACACTCAAAAATTTTTTTTTACGGTCCAAGCTTTATTCAAGTTTAGAGTCACAGGGGAAATTTTGAGTGAGATTTATCACCTATGAAACAAAATACTAAGACCATCACTTTCACAAAAGAGTTGGGACAAAGTGAGACAAGATTCTTTTAAGTCCCACCTCCACAGCCAAGCAGTTTTATTATCTCACCAAAATTTTAGTGAATGTTAACCAAGACAAAAATCTTACATTTGAGAATTAAAATATACTCCAGAGCTTCAAAATCTCTTTGTGAATTTCACTCAGTGTATGCATTAATTTAAACCTGGGCATGGTTTAGAACAGTTATATGCTTCTAAACTGAATTCATTGAATATCGGATTTCTTAAGAAGAATGTTGACAAACCAAACACTCAGTGAATGTGTCTTTCAAAGAAAACTAGAGGATCGCTCGCAAAAAAAAGAGATAATGTTTTTGCATAGCAAAAACAAAGCGTCCCGAAAAGGATATAAAGGTGAGTGCTAAAGTATTAAGAAAATGCTTCGTTTCTAGCCTTATACTGTTGTGGCAACCAAAGTCAGCGCAGTCTGCTCTATCTAGCACGGTTTTCAAGATATAAGCATTTTTGTGTTTTGCAAAAAATAAAAAAATAAAAAATGTCCGCTATATTTGGCGAGACAAAAATATTTTGAAAATTGGCATGGCTACTCTGCAGAGATACCCAGCAGGTCCAAAATTTTGTTGAGTTCACTCCATATAGCACGGTTTTCGAGATATAAGCATTTTTGTGTTTTGCAAAAACTTTGAAAATTCAAAATGGCCACCATTTTTGGAGAGACAAAAATTTTTGTCAAGACCACTGCCGTGGAGTGTATCTCCCGCCGAGCATTAAAGCAGAAGAAATAGCTTTTCCGAGATATTCACAATTTTTCATTTTCGTGTGTGAAAGGTCTTCCAAAAGTAGGTGAATGAGTTATTTGAGAAAAATTGGCTATCTGCAATACTATTAAGAGATAATTCACATTTACTCATTTTGAGTAGGTGAATAATTATCTATGGGTCTGAAACTTCACCAAGTGAAAGCTCTCCCAAAAGTAAGTGAATGAGTTATTTGAGAAAAATTGGCTATCCGCAATACTTTTAGAGATAATTCGCATTTACTCATTTTGAGTAGGTGAATAATTAGCTATGGGTCTGAAACTTCACCATGTGAAAGCTCTCCCACAAGTAGATGAATGAGTATTTGATAAAAATTGGGTATCCGCAATACTTTTACAGATAATTAGCATTTACTCATTTTGAGTAGGTGAATAAATAGCTATGGGTCTGAAACTTCACAGAGTGAAAGCTCTCCCAAAAGTAGGTGAATGAGTTATTTGAGAAAAATTGGCTATCTGCAATACTTTTACAGATAATTCACATTTACTCATTTTGAGTAGGTGAATAATTAGCTATGGGTCTGAAACTTCACCAAGTGAAAGCTCTGCCAAAAGTAGGTGAATGAGTTATTTGAGAAAAATTGGCTATCTGCAATACTTTTAGAGATAATTCGCATTTACTCATTTTGAGTAGGTGAGTAATTTGCTATGGGTCTGAAACTTCACCAAGTGAAAGCTCTCCCAAAAGTAGGTGAATGAGTTATTTGAGAAAAATTGGCTATCTGCAATACTTTTAGAGATAATTCGCATTTACTCATTTTGAGTAGGTGAGTAATTAGCTATGGGTCTGAAACTTCACAGAGTGAAAGCTCTCCCAAAAGTAGGTGAATGATTAATTTGAGAAAAATTGGCTATCTGCAATACTTTTAGAGATAATTCGCATTTACTCATTTTGAGTAGGTGAGTAATTAGCTATGGGTCTGAAACTTCACCAAGTGAAAGCTCTCCCAAAAGTAGGTGAATGAGTTATTTGAGAAAAATTGGCTATCTGCAATACTTTTACAGATAATTCGCATTTACTCATTTTGAGTAGGTGAGTAATTAGCTATGGGTCTGAAACTTCACCAAGTGAAAGCTCTCCCAAAAGTAGGTGAATGATTAATTTGAGAAAAACTGGCTATCTGCAATACTTTTAGAGATAATTCGCATTTACTCATTTTGAGTAGGTGAGTAATTAGCTATGGGTCTGAAACTTCACCAAGTGAAAGCTCTGCCAAAAGTAGGTGAATGAGTTATTTGAGAAAAATTGGCTATCTGCAATACTTTTAGAGATAATTCGCATTTACTCATTTTGAGTAGGTGAGTAATTAGCTATGGGTCTGAAACTTCACCAAGTGAAAGCTCTCCCAAAAGTAGGTGAATGAGTTATTTGAGAAAAATTGGCTATCTGCAATACTTTTAGAGATAATTCGCATTTACTCATTTTGAGTAGGTGAGTAATTAGCTATGGGTCTGAAACTTCACCAAGTGAAAGCTCTTCCAAAAGTAGGTGAATGAGTTATTTGAGAAAAATTGGCTATCTGCAATACTTTTAGAGATAATTCGCATTTACTCATTTTGAGTAGGTGAGTAATTAGCTATGGGTCTAAAACTTCACCAAGTGAAAGCTCTCCCAAAAGTAGGTGAATGAGTTATTTGAGAAAAATTGGCTATCTGCAATACTTTTTGAGATAATTCGCATTTACTCATTTTGAGTAGGTGAGTAATTAGCTATGGGTCTGAAACTTTACCATGTGAAAGCTCTCCCACAAGTAGATGAATGAGTTATTTGATAAAAATTGGGTATCCGCAATACTTTTACAGATAATTAGCATTTACTCATTTTGAGTAGGTAAATAATTAGCTATGGGTCTGAAACTTCACCATGTGAAAGCTCTCCCAAAAGTAGGTGAATGAGTTATTTGAGAAAAATTGGCTATCTGCAATACTTTTAGAGATAATTCGCATTTACTCATTTTGAGTAGGTGAGTAATTGGCTATGGGTCTGAAACTTCACCATGTGAAAGCTCTTCCAAAAGTAGGTGAATGAGTTATTTGAGAAAAATTGGCCATCTGCAATACTTTTAGAGGTAATTCGCATTTACTCTTTTTGAGTAGGTGAGCAATTAGCTATGGGTCTGAAACTTCACCAAGTGAAAGCTCTTTGGGATAGCTGCTCTGCAGAGATACCCTGAAGATAAAAAATTTCGTCGAAATCGCTCTATGTAGCACGGTTTTAGAAATATTAGCATTTTTGTGTTTTGCAATTTTTGCGCAAAAATTCGAAAATTCAAAATGGCCGCCATTTTTGGTGAGACAAAATTTTTTTGAAAATTGGCATGGCTACTGTGCAGAGATACCCAGTGGGTCAAAAATTTCGTCGAAATCGCTCTATCTAGCACGGTTTTCGAGATATAAGCATTTTTGAGTTTTGCAATTTTGCGAAAAATTCGAAAATTCAAAATGGCCGCCTTTTTTGGCGAGAAATTGTTTGTTTGAAAATTGGCATGGCTACTCTGGAGAGATACCCTGCGGGTCAAAAATTTCGTCGAAATCGCTCTATCTAGCAGGGTTTTCGAGATATAAGCATTTTTATGTTTTGCAATTTTTGCGAAAAATTCGAAAATTCAAAATGGCCGCCATTTTTGGCGAGATAAAATTTTTTTGAAAATTGGCATGGCTACTCTGCAGATATACCCTGTGGGTCAAAAATTTCGTCGAAATCGCTCTATCTAGCAGGGTTTTCGAGATATAAGCATTTTTATGTTTTGCAATTTTTGCGAAAAATTCGAAAATTCAAAATGGCCGCCATTTTTGGCGAGACAAAATTTTTTTCAAAATTGGGATAACTACTCTGCAGAGATACCCTGTGGGTCAAAAATTTCGTCGAAATCACTCTATCTAGCACGGTTTTCGAGATATAAGCATTTTTGTGTTTTGCAATTTTTGCGAAAATTTCGAAAATTCAAAATGGCCGCCATTTTTGGCGAGACAAAATTTTTTTTGAAAATTGGGAAAAGTACTCCGCAGAGATATCCTGCGGGTCAAAAATTTTGTCGAAATTGCTCTATCTAGCACGGTTTTTGAGATATAAGCATTTTTGTGTTTTGCAATTTTTGCGAAAATTTCGAAAATTCAAAATGGCCGCCATTTTGGGCGAGACAAAAATTTTTTGAAAATTGGGAAAACTACTCCGCAGAGATACCCTGTGGGTCAAAAATTTCGTTGAAATCGCTCTATCTAGCACGGTTTTCGAGATATAAGCATTTTTGTGTTTTCCTTATTTGGAAAATTCGTAATGATTAATTAATCATTAATTACTCGGCCATTTCTTGACCAATCAATGCCAAAATCTAATGATTTCCAGATTTTAATAGAATGAATGTATTTGCCAAGTTTCAGGTGAATTGATAAAATTCCTTTCAAGTTATCACCCGGACAAGCTTCCCCATCGAAAAAAAGACATTTTTGGTCATGTGACCTCTCTGATTGGTTGAAATGTCACTGCAGCATATTCAAAAAAATTCCCCAAGGCTACTGCCTAAACCTGCCAAATTTGAAAAGAATCCGCCTAACGGTTACAGTGTTATTAGGAAAACTAAATGCGGAGCCGGCGGAGCCAGAAGCTCTCCCATACACAAACAAGCGTCCCTTGCGGGACGCTTAAAAAAAGGAACACTGCAAACGGACAAGAGATCAGACAATCCAGACATTCTTGTGTTAAATAGAAATATCCTTCATGTTTCTATACACATTATCAAGAAAGTCATTTTATTCCAACACTGTCGGAATGTTTTAGTCAGAATCTGTGTTTAAGGGTAACCTGAATTATCAAAATAATTCAAGATCAATAAGCAATGTCTTCACTCTTTTTAAACTTTAAGTACTTTCTCCACATATTTATAACTGCTCTCAGATTTAAAAGGGAAAAATCAGAGTGTCCCTTTTAGGCATAAAAATTCAGCATTTTGATACTTTTGCTGTGATTATTGAATATGTGATTTGTGAAAATAAAGAAAATCATAAGGAAGAACAAAGATTAAATAAAAAAATAAAATTGACTGTTTTTATAAGTTTCACCCATTCTAATAGATTCATGATCAATGTTTTCCAATAGATAATTTTCACATTCCGCACTCCTAAAACAACAGTTAAGAAAATATAATGGCCTTCTATTATGCAAACATAGCCTCAACTTGAAGCAGGGGTCAAAGATTAAACCCAACTCTTTCACAAAATTCCAAAGATCCTTTATGTATACAATGTTTTAGCATTCCGAACCCCTACAACCAATAACAAAGGAGTTTCAACTCAACTTTTCTCATAGAAAAATAAAAGAAGTACAACACATTTTTACGCAAATGCTGTTTAACTTTGAAGTAGGGGCTCAAAGTTCAAATCCAACCCTTTTGCAGTCCATGATTTCCTACAGGTTATTTTTACATTCCGAACCTCTGGGTTCAATAGTAAAGAAGATATAAGCCTCTTTTAGTAAGCAAACACAATGTGACTTTTTGCATGGGACAAAGGTCAAGCCCTACCATTTCAAAAGATTCCCAGCCCATGATTACCTATAAGATGATTTAAGATTCTGAAATCCTATGGGGAATAAGAAAGAAAGTATAAATGAAAATATCCAAAATATAGCAATAAAGATTGACAATCCCTTGTCTGGAGGTCAGCCAATGACCTTGAAGAAAGAGGTCAAAGTTTATATTTCTACAAGTTTAAAGGGGACATATATGTGTGTTTTATATACCAGCTATCTGATACTCTATCCTTCTGTATTTGAGTACCAGACCAAAATGTGAAGAAATACCCAAAATTTGAAGTATACAAGGCCACCATTGTTCTTAGGCTTGCAGGCAGAAGCCACAAAACAACAGGCCAAATCTGCTTATATTAATCTACATATAAATCTGAAAGGTGTACATAGAATATGTTGTCTGAAAGTTAATTCTATTCTGTCATCATCGTGTAAATCATTCCAAACTGTGGGAGCATTAAAAGCAAAGCTGTGGCTGAAGTTTTTTTGATTATGTACACAATTGCAAATTTTAATTAGTAAATTAAATTTTTATTAGTTAATACCTTACCTAACAGACGATAGCTATTGTCCGGCGCCAGCCGGTCCCACCAAACGCCAGAAAAAGACGTCCTGAGTTTCACCTCCGGCCGGACCGGTACACTCCAATCCACTCGCCAGGTGGCCTAGTTCCTGCTTTATTCGCCAGAGGGACGTGACGTCATAGCATCTTTTTCGTCCCCAAATTAGGTAATGGAAGCTGAAAAGCGGGGAAGGCCGGGTGGGAATCTCCCGTCTGTTAGGTAAGGTATTAACTAATAAAAATTTAATTTACTAATTAAAATTTGCAATTTCATTGCGTTAATACATCTTACCTAACAGACGATAGCTAGAATAACTACCCAGTGGAAGGAGGGCAGCTTCTTGAGGACTAGAAGGAACTCTATAATTAGGCACGTAACCTCTGGCCCGGTTGATAAAGAAGCTCAAAAACTGCTCCTTAAGTTACCGAGCAGTGCCACTTCTCCCCCCCCCCCTTTTTTCTGCTCTGAGAGGAGGAAGAGAGAAGAGTTCAGTCCTAGGGATTCCATTGAGACCGTAAGAGTGGAATAAAGGTCTCATACTAATAGCCTCAGGCAAACTAGTAAAAAACCTTAACTATTATGTACATTATTTACAAAATAGGAGCCTATAAGGTTCATTGGTGGATCTGCTGTGCAGCCACCACTGGACCTAAGTGAAAAAGCTCCGAATCTGCCCACGCCACATCTTTAAGATAGAATTGAGTAAAGGTGTTGTGGGACTTCCAGTGGCATGCAGCTAAGATCTGGTCTAGCGAAATGCCACCCTGAAAGGCTTTTGAAGCCGCGAAGGCTCTAACGTCATGCGCCTTCACCTGATGAAGGGTTAGAGATTCCTGATCTGATAGATCGTAGCAAAGGATAACCGTCTGCTTGATCCACGATGAGATCGTAGCAGGAGAAATATCCTTTGTGAAACCCTTTTTGAAGGAGACAAAAACCAGCTCCTTTCCTTGTCTGAGATCTTGAGTCTTGTCCAGATAGTAGCGCAAAGCTCTAACTGGGCAGAGTGATCTGTCTTCCTTCAAGGATTTGTCCAGAGTAGGAGTCAGGGCTGGTATAACCACTGGAGCCACGCACTCTGGTCCCTCTTTTGCTAAGTGATTTTTAGCCAAAAAACTTGGTGAAGGGTAAAGGGACACCTTGGCCCAGTCAGCTTGGTGTCTAATATTTTTGTTCAGCCAAGCGTGTATTTCACTCCTACGCTTTCCAGAACCCAGAGCGAGGAGGAACACCGTCTTAAAGGTCAGATGTTTTAATGAGGCCTTTCTGAGAGGCTCAAATGGGGCTTTTGTAAGCTGATGTAAGACCAGAGAAAGATTCCATGAAGGAATTCCTCGTCTACCCTTTGGTCTATCTCTATGAAAACTGTCCAAAAGGCGAGTTAGGTTTTCATCTTTACTCACATTCAAAGAAGAATTGCCCAATTTGTCTGCAATGGCTGATCTGTAACCATCAATGGTACTGGGTTGGAGATTCTTCTCCTGGAAAAGATGCAGGAGAAAATCTGCTATCTGTTTGACAGATGGAGACCTGAAGTCCACCTGACTTGATTCACACCATCTGACAAAAACGGCCCACTTTGCCTCATAGACTGTTCTGGTTGAACTTCTTTGAGGAGCCTCAATTCGTGACGCCACTGGGCTAGAGAAGCCTTGCTCCTTGATAGCCTCGGCTCTAGGAGCCAGGCGTGTAGGTTTAGGTTGGTCAGGTTCCTGTGACGTGCCTTGTTGAATGGTTGTGTCACTAGGTCGGGATGGTTGGGTAGGCAAAGAGGGATCTGAGACGACAGTTCCACCAGGTCCCAGAACCATGGCATGTCCAACCCGGAGCTATTAGGATCACTCTCTTGTAAAGATGGTCTGACAGTTTGCTGACCACCTTGCCCAGTAACGATACTGGGGGGAAGATATACATGTCCAGGTTTTCCCAAGAGACTGTCAGGGCATCCACTGCCCAAGCCCTGGGGTCCGGCACTGGAGACACATACTGGTCTAGTTTGCAATTGTACTTTGTTGCAAACATGTCCACCTGGGGACGGTGCCAGGTCTGAGTCAGGAGGTCGAAGACCTCCTGGTGAAGGGACCATTCTGTCTGAATGACTTGGCCTTGACGAGACAATTTGTCTGCAATCACATCCAGACGACCAGGGATGTGCCTGGCCCTTAGGACTACCTGTCTCAGATTGCACCAACACAGGAGTCGCCATAGAAGGGCACAAAGTGAGCCTGACCTCATACCTCCTTCCTTGTTGATGTATGCCACAACCGTGGTGTTGTCTGTGGCAACTAGAACTACTTTGCCTTGTACCAGGGACTGGAATCTTTTTAAGGCTAGTAGGACCGCTTTTAGTTCCAGGAAATTTATGTGAAGATGACTTTCTGGAACTGACCAATCGCCTCTTGCTGTGACGTCTCCTAAATGAGCACCCCAGCCTTCTTTTGAGGCGTCGGTAAAGATCTGAACGGCATGACTCAAGGGATGTAAAGGTTGTCCTGTTAAGACATTTGTCTCCTTGGTCCACCATAGAAGGTGCGGGTGAAGTGACCTTGGTACAGGAATCTCCTTTTCCAGGGATTCCGGAACTCTCCAATGTCGTTTTAGGTGCCACTGGATGGGTCTCATGTGGAGTCTCCCCAGGGGAACCTGTTTTTCCGTCGCTGTAAGTAGGCCTATCAGGGACATGAAGTTCCTGACTCGGCAACTTGGTTTGGATAGGATGGATTCCAACTTTTGAAGGATCGACTCCCACCGGTTCTGGGTCGGTAAGACCAGACCCTGGGAGAGATCGTACTTGTAACCCACGAACTCGAAAATCTGTTTGGGTTCTAGTTCTGACTTTTGTACGTTGATTATCCAACCCAAGTCCTGGCAAAGGGCGAGGAGGGATTGAGTGCCCTGGTGGCAGGATTCTTTGGTAGGGGCTCAAATCAACCAGTCGTCTAGGTACTGGTGGATCCTTATACCCCGGGATTGAGCCATTAGCTTCACCTCTTTGACCACACAAGTGAACTTCATGGGAGCTGTGGAGAGGCCAAAGGGAAGAGCCCGGAACTGATAGGACTGATTTTGGAAATGGAACCTGAGATATTTCCGGGACTTCACATGGACTGGAATGTGGAAATAGGCATCGCTGAAATCCAGCGATGTCACCCATTCCCCCTGTTGCAGGGAAATCCGAATTGTTTCCGGGGTTTCCATCTTGAATGTTTTTAAGCTCAAAAATTTGTTTAGAGCACTGAGGTCCAAGACTGGTCGCCATTTCTGGTTTGGTTTTGGAACTATGAACAGTCAGTTGAAGAAGGCTAGAGATGTTCGAACCCTCACCATCTCTACTGCCTCCTTTTGCAGTAAGGCCTGCAAAGCCTCCTTCAGGTAGAGGTTCCTGAGGGGGTTTGCATAACCACTGACTATCAAAGGGTCCCTTACCAGTGGAGGTCTGATTTTGAACGGGAGAATGTAGCCATCCTTTAAAATGGACACTACTCTCGGATTTGAACCTAGAAGGGACCACTTCTGCCAAAATTTTTGGAGACGTCACCCTATCAGATGAGCATTGACAACATTGAGGACATTTGGAGCAATGGGGGCAAAAACGCAATGATCTACAGAAAAAGCATCTTTGACAAACTTTATTTCTTGCTTCACTCTTGACGAGGGACTTGCGTCTTTCTTTTGTGACTGCCCTCTTACATTTAAGATAAAAGGTACAGGACTGGCAACAGGACAAAACACAGGTTGATGAACAGACACAGAAAAGTTTTGTTCTCTTACATTTATGACATTTATCTCTGACCGGGCCACCGGCACCGGGTTTGGGACACAATAATTGTCATTTATACTGCCCTTGATCCCTAGGAGGGCGGCTGCCGTGACCGGGCTGACCTCCCCTTCCTCTGCCTCTAGACTTGCCACGTCCCCCAAAGGACTTCCAGGCGGGCATGTCTTTTCCTGCGGAAGCACCGGTTTGAGTAGATTCCTGTCCTTGCTTCCAGTTAGCGGGGTAGGGTTGGAATCTGTTTTGCTTTTTATGGTTACCGGCGAAGCCACCGCGGCCCGGACCGGGCTGGTTGGTACGCTTTATGGTTTCAAATTGTTGAATTTCATCTTCCGCTTTGCGGATGACCGCATCTGGAAACAAAGCATGAGTGTTCAGAGGGCAATTTCTCAAGGCAGAAAACGTGTCTGGTTTCACTCCTGTTTCAAATGCTCCAAGTATGAGTCTCTGCGGACCAAAGTTAAATTGGCCATCTGGACAAAGGTGAAGTCCGAGAGATGTTGAAGTGATTTTCCTACCGCAAAACTCACATTTTGATTGAACGAAGTCAAGTAATGCAACTCGTCCAATGCTGACTGAGCCTTGCTGGAAGATTTACCCTTTCCTAATTCTGTTTGTAAGATCTTCAGCTGTTCTTGGACACTGTCTTGTATCTTGGTAATGCAACGGTTGAATCCAGCGGATTGGTTGCATATATAACTCGATTCCTTAGCCGCCTTCTCCCACTTCCTGAGGGTATCCTGGGCAATGGGGCGTGAAGGCGGCTGAGCTGAAACAGAAGAAGACTTGGCAACTCTTGTAAAGGCATTGTTCAGTTTTGCGGCATCATTGGGCCAATGTAGTAACGTACTTTCCAGGTCTGGTAAAGTCTTTAGGTTCGGCCGGGTGAATCCCGTACCATCTACTCTGAGATTTCGGGGGGCGGAGATACTGGTCCATATGTAACCCTCCAGGCTCTGAAGATTTGGACGGGTATCCTTCTATGAGCACAAGATTAAGGTTCTCTAATTTCTTGCACAACCAGTCTTCTGGTGGAAGAAGGACAGAGACTTTTCCTACCGGCTGAGATCTGTGTCCAACCCAGGGATTATCAGCACGAGTAGCAGGCGAGTATTCCAGATCTGGGATGTGAGACCAACCCATGAAGGCTCTGACTCCTCTTACAGTTTCACGATAATTTTGATCTTCACTTATTGCCCGGTCAGTCTCAGTGTCAACAACGTCCGGTTGATCTTCTAGTTCGGACAATTCTCCCTCTTCCGTTGGTTCCGGTTGAGTAAAATCCCGGGTAGATACAGGTGAGTTTCAGTACACTGTTCCAATGAGGACACCGGGCCAGAAGAAGCAGGTTCAGCAAAAACCGGTTCCGGGTCCTGGTACAAATTCTCCAGTGGAGAGACCATGTCCACAGATGAAGAAGTAGTAGCAGTTATAGTATGAGTTCTATCCGGACCAAAGGCCGGACCGGCCTGGCCGGAAGGAACAGATGGTAGTAGGAAAGGGTTAGAAGACAATACTCCGGATGGAGGTTTGTGAGCGACCGGTGCCTTCACCGGTGAGAAAGATGGCTGAGAAGAAGGACGTGGTCCAATGGTTAAGAGTGCTTCTAAACGAGCCATGCGCACAGCCCATTTCTCATCCAGTTCCTGAAGTTCCTTACGGAAGGTAGGTTGTGGAAGAGCAAGGTCTCCAGAAGTATTGAGGGGAGGAATTACAGGTTCAGAGTCCTGAGATTCGACTTGAGCTACCACAGTAACAGTAGAAGGATCAATGAGAGTGTCTTTACCCTTTGATTTTTCTTTACGCAGTTTATAAGTTGGTGTAGCCAACTGGATAACCTGTTCTGGGGTTAGTACTTCACAATACTCACAGGGTAGTTTCAACACACAAGGGTCCTCCCCTAAACTTTTGTCCCTGCATCGAGCACAACGTGAATGACGGTCAAAAGACGCCATTATATGCCCGCAGGCTCCTTTCCTTTGTCCTGGAGATGCCATGATGATGTAATTATCCGATGACAAAACTTCAGGTACACACAAATAAAATTAGAAGAAATATCCACAAATGCAAAAAGTTATTAGAAATATACAACTTTTCAAATCGCGCCAAACGAAAAAGATGCTATGACGTCACGTCCCTCTGGCGAATAAAGCAGGAACTAGGCCACCTGGCGAGTGGATTGGAGTGTACCGGTCCGGCCGGAGGTGAAACTCAGGACGTCTTTTTCTGGCGTTTGGCGGGACCGGCTGGCGCCGGACAATAGCTATCGTCTGTTAGGTAAGATGTATTAACGCAATGAAAAGGTATTACACAAGAACCTCTCGGAACCTTTTACCTGGGCAGTTTTATCTTGTGTCATATTCCTCAACAATGAATAGACAAAAGAGGGCTGAAATAGCTAGGATGACCACTGTGATGAAACTTATAAACCAAAGTGGCAGTTTTGAAGATATAGGGAAATTCTCTTGGCATTACCAATGGAGTTGTTTGAAAATAGGAGATGTCATTGGGTATCTGTTACAGTTTGTTACAATCCCAGCAAGTGTGTTTTGAATACACTGTTGAAATTGGACAGAAATCTCCTTCGTGATGGCATGCCAGTGCTAAAAACTAAGTATCCCTGACTTTTGTCTTGGAATACAACAACTGACCCGCACACAAAGTTCACTGTACCTTGAAGCTGGCGCCCTTTCTCTCCAGCTCTTTGATGATGTCCAGAAATCCCTTTGCTGCAGCAACCATTAGTGGAGTCAGTCCAAACTTGTCCTTGATGTTCACCTTGGCCCCTTTCTGAAGCAACAGATTGGCAATCTCCACATGACCTGTAACAACAAAAACTGCAAGGTCACTTGAAGAACACAGACTGGTCAAAATACAAAACGCTGTTTATCTAGAGCTGGTATCAGTCAAATTTAGCTAGATATAATACAAGTATTGGGGTGCAAATATTGTGAAATGAGAGGTATGGGGTGGTATCGGATGTAGCGATCCATTATCCACCAATGCAAAATCGTTGGGGGGGGGGAGATACCAAAAGAGTTGTGTTTTGTGTTAACTCTAAATAACTTCTGCTCTGGGGATGTTAAGCTTGTATTCTGGATACTTTTAGTTATCACACCATTTCAAGTGCTGATAAACAAGGTGCTGGTTACAACATTTCGATGTAGTATTTCAGTAAATAACCAAGACACCATGATTTTAGTGCATCCAACTTAACCCTAGAAAATATTCTGATTGAACTTCTACAAGATCTGGTGTATCTCCCAGATTACAGAGCGGTGCAACATGATTATAAACACACTCGATCTCTGAGAGTTTTTCTTCAGCATTGCAATAGTGATACATAGTTGAAACTCCCCTTCAAGAGTTTCCATCTACCTGATCTCAACCATATTGTATCACTATCAGTATGGAGTGCAGCACAGTGGAAAAAAGACAGACATTACTGTCGAGAATTTCACTATCTGCAAAGCCACACACCCGGTGTTAATTTTTACTGAAGATTCTGAATGTCAGAACATCAACAAGTTTTATTTTACTCTACATGTGTGGAAACCAAGAGAAGAAATGATAGGCAATCCAGAGTAAACGTGTAAACTAATAAAATGAAGGTCATTCCAAGCGTAATTGTGGATTCATGAGCCACACAACACAGAGTTGCACACACTGTCTTTAAAATGTTTGAATGTCATAGCTTGGGCTTTGTGTCTCCTCAGGTCAACTAGTAAGGTCACACCAGGACTTCAGGGAATCTCACATTATCAAGAGCTATGATCTAACACATACACACCTGGAGATTTGACAACCAACTGGTTAGACAGCAGGTCACTTTCTCTTTGGTATACAGAGATTAATGCTATGCCCAAGATATTTTGTTTAAGCTATTAGCCATCACACTGAAAAAAAAGAAGCTTTTGTTGTTGTAAATTGACAACAGTGCAAAAACATTGTGTAAATCTTATTAAACCTCAGAGATTGTGTAAACTATAAACTATATTTCGGAACACACAGTTTATATCCCAAGAAATCTTGGTACCATGTACTTCACAGAAACTTTTTTAAAACACTGTATGGACGATTACTCTGCTTCTGAAGTACAGACTCAATGGAATCTGCATTTACTTTCTTCAAACAGTGTTAGAACAATTCATTAAACCAGTGTGACATGATATGCTGGTGTGGCCAACTGTCCATAAACTCAGTGTGACATTATTGCCTGCTGCTCCCCTACCACTGAGACACTCTCCTCACACCTCTAAGGTCAGCGGTTCAAACCACGGATATTATGTGGGAAAGTTGGTAGTCATGCTCACTGATGGTCGGCAGTTTACAGTACAGAAGCTTGACCAACTGTATGTACTGGTTTCCTCTGACCACAAAACTACCGGTCATGACATGACCTGTACAGTGTTGAATTTATTTATTTGGGGTTTTACGTCGCTTTCAACACTGTACAGGTCATATCACGATGGGTAGTTGGAAGGGCAGAGGAAACCAGTACATATAGTTTGTTAGGGTTCTGTACTGTAAACTGCCGACCAACGGCAAGCAACTACCAGCTTTCCCACTTCAGGCCGTGACGGGGATTGAACCCTGGCCTCAGAGGTGGGAGGCGAGAGTGTTACCACTCTGCCACCGTGGCCCCTTGTACAGTGTTGAAAGTGATATAAAACCCCAAATAAACAAACCCGCTCACTAAGATACAAAATCCTTACTAGTTAGTGGTAACTGTTTGCTAGTCCAGATATTGATAATGAATATAAAAATGTTTCAAGACTAGCCAATATCAAGGGTATAATATTGTCTTAATAGCCAGCCCGTCTTTGAGAAACCAAAAAGTGTTTTTTTTGGCATAGAGTGTAGCAACATTGGCTTCTTTTCAATAAGATATACATGAACACAAGCTATGCACCTTATTATGGGGCAATAATCTAAATTTTACATGTAATCTCCTGCACAACTTGGCACCCAACTCAGAATCTGCACACAGAGATGCCTGAAAACAATGTCACAAAGAACCTATAAAATATTCTCATGGCAGAGGTTAGCACAAAGAAATTAGAAAAAAAAACAATTGTTCATCAAAATTGGTACAAGAAACACCTATTGCTTCCTGGGTAAGTAGGATTGATGAATGTAACTCATTGAAATGACTGAAACTGTTAGAAAACTTCAAATTAATGGAAGCCACCCAATGCTGGCCAACGCATTGGGTGGCTTCAACATATAGCTATTGTTTGGAAATGGTTAGGATAATTCACTAAAATAAGCAGTTCCTTCTATACACCAGGATGATAAAACTTTGTTAGTAAAATTTATGTATAGGCGCAGGGAAACCTAAACCTAATTTGATGTGAAATACTAATTAGAAAACACCGAGGACAGCTCTCATCCATCACCCCGCCATTCTAATACCCAAACGGAGTGGAAAATTAAGGTCACACCTTTTTGTGTGGTTGTTTCTGGATGTATTGGATTTCCGCATCATGACATCATCTTTATGGCTCTGAAAGGAAACCTTTTATCTTGTTAGTTGAATCACACTGAGAAATGAGTTGTCCCATATATGCCATTCCTTTAACTTCCAGGTGGCCTAATTCTACCAACATAGACTTAGCGCAAAGCTTAGACCCCGCTGCTTTGGGAAATCCTCCAAGACAACAGAGCCGAAGTTAAAGATGAATAGGTTTTAGGTCTCAGTTTTAAAGTCCAGGACAAGTGTATTTATGAAATCAGCCCCTGCTTTTGAAACAAAGTGTGAACAGGGCCAACTGTTTGTTTAAAACTGCTCTTTTGACAGTATTTTGTATGCATTAATATATATAACCACCAGTGCTGTCACTCGCTGCTGCAAATGAACATTGAATATCGTCCATGTTGGCCGACCGAATACGGACATGTCGACTTCAAAAACTCACCTCAAAACAAAACTATTCAATTAAAATGTAAATTAATATTGTTTTCTCACCTGAATACACCATTTTAGTGTCATATTTGTCTTTTTAGTTTGGTTGTTTATGCATTGTCAAACGCAGGTACACTTTGAAAACCGTCAGTATATTAAAATAAATATGTAATTCCAACTTTATAAAGTGCTGCATAATGGCTATATTATAACATGCATGCCTCAAATAAATAGTACTTCAGTGTTTTTAAACATTATTTGAAAGCTTTACATCAATTAAATTAACTTACCAAGTGCGAAAAAAATAAACATACATATTCCAAAACTACATTCGAGCAATGATTTATTGCTTTTCTGACATGTCATGTGACTAGATTTGTATGGACTGGTGTTACGGTCACTATTAACCACCCAGTGAGGCTTCTGGCAATGTTAAAAGGCATTTACGATGCCCCTGAACACAAAAGCCAATTTTAAAACTTAGGATGCTGCTATGACTGGGCCGGTCTCAAAAGGGCGGAAAGACCAACAAAAAAACCATATGCTGAGCCAAGTGAAAAGATAAATAGTACCGCTGAAATAACTACATTCAGGATACAATGGGGACAGGGGTATCAACATATTTCTGTTTGCAGTTTGACAGAAGCAAAGCAAAGCAAAGCAAAAACACATGCATTAAAAAAGACATAAAATTGTTAGTAAACATGTGTATAGTGAACTGCTGTACAAAGTGCACAAATACAGGAAAAATGTGTGCAAAAGACATGCACTAAATGACATGGCATTGCTTAAGTAAGCATACAGATACATAAAACAAGTACTTTTGTTCCAGAGATAGTCCACACACAGCTTACACATACATAAATGGAGATCGGTGGCTGCAGTGATTTGTTATGGAGTGTTCCAATATGCAGGAAATTTCCACCAAAGTTTTCACCTCAACACAAACAGGAAATGATGACCAAATAGGAACTGAGTGCCAGAAAGCTAATTTTTTTTCAGTCTTAGTGAGGAAAAAGAAATCACAACAGCTGATTGGAGATTATATTTAAACACATGGAAACACTTTAGAGAGACCTATCTCTGCCACAAACCATCGGCCACGTTTATTGACACTAAGTCATGCATAGAACATCAACACACACATTCTCATGCCACACATATGCACACAACCATGAAAGTGGACACATGCCTTAAGGTTACAGCTTTTGATAGTTTCTCACCAGGGACTACCATCACTGCCTGGCAACTGTATCGCACACACATAATTACATCCAGCAGGAGATCATGTTGTATGGTGCGTTTGTTAGTCTGTTTTTCTGAGTTTGTGATAATGTCAAAAGTCATGAGCGGATCTTTCTCAAATACTTTTATGTGGGTAGGGTGTGACCAAAGGAAAAATTGATTACATTTCAGGAAACATCTAGTTTACACTTTAGATAAACAAAATCTTAAATTTTCAAAGGCACCAATTTCCATGCATTTCCAGTGACTTTGGCTTTCTGACTGACATACTACATTACAAAAGTAATGAGCAGCTCCTGATGAACAATTATGTGGGGAGAGACTGGCCAGAGGAAGAACAGATTTCATTATGGGAAAGACCCAGAAAATCATGAAATTTCAGACACGTTCCCCTTTGGTGGAGGTTTGTGCTCGATCAGCGTTTCCTACTTGCACAATATTATCAGATTTACTAACACTTAACACAAAATTATAAGAGTACATGTCAACGTTGTGAAACGCTATTAGATGCTTCTGGTATACTTTGTATGTTGATATATTCACTGGTGGACCTGTATATCAAAGCATTGTTTGCATTCTTTCTTTATGGACTTGCTTTACATCATTCATACGAAAACCTGCAAAGAAAAGTAAAACGTGCCTCTGTATACTAATAAACAGATCACACATGTAGATTAACAATACCAGTGCTACACAGTCGCATAACACTGTCGTTCATTCGTGATACATTACCTTTGTGTATACCCTACCTTCAGGGAAGTTTCCATACTGGAAGAGGCCATACTGGGACTGGACCTTATACTACACCTCGTCATGAACTGGACTCCTTCCCGAAAGGATTAAAGCAACAGCCAGGTGATTAAATACCAACCTTCTTACTTGATCGGGCACTGAAATCTTGCACCATTCAGGCAATGGTTGTACAGTCCGTGATTACATGTATAGACTGTAACCATGTTACATACCAAATAGTACTGTCACTTGACACTGAAATGAATTTGATCGACCGAGTACTGAATTTGTCGAGTTCAATTACTCCACTTTAAATGAAATGGTTTAGTTATAATTCAGAACAACATTGTTTTTTAAAACTCATATATTCTGATTTTTTCTAAATAATGATTATGCAGGGTCAAGCTTGTGCACTTTTTGAAAATTGTTACTTCATATTGAAAAAAAAATCTAATTCTGAGAACATGTGGTTTGGTAGCTCTGATATAATACACATACGCAATAAAACGAAATAGTACCACACCACACTATGATTATTCATGTGACTCTATTAGTGTGGACTGGCATGTCAAAAATATGTAGAAATGCTCAGATTCTTCGCCCCTTATATATGTTGTTGCTTCAGACGGACACAGTATTTTAACAAACGAACATTATCGGCAGTAGCAAGTGTCAACAATACTATGAACCAAACCCTTTTACCCAAACATACAACTCGTGCCTTACTTTAACCCATGCTCGTGTCCCTCTACGTATGCATCAAGCTCCTCAACTGTGTGGTCTGTCTCTTCTGGCATTTCACCGTCTGAGATGGAGCACATCAAACATCATAGGAGCTGCAATGACAAAACTGTACTCCACATCCAAATAAATAAGATCCCAAATTTATAAATTTTATGAAAAACATATCATAATCTCTGTAATTATCGCCCTTGGGCACTTTGGATGGGATTTGTGAATTTGTTATGAAAATACAACTTTACAGGAATAAGATTTGGTTCCAACGTTTAATAGTTCACATAAAACATTCCTCAATCTCATTTTTAGGACTCACTTTGTGTAGGTGTAAAAGCTAGAAACTTAATAATTCCAATAATCAGTATAAATCCGTAACAATTCAAAGTATTTGACTTAATTCACATTTATTGTGTGCAACCTCGGTAAAATGTCAGCTCTATTTTGGATTTATTTTCCTCAAAAGTTTGTTGCATATCTGACACATAAGATGAAGACATATGTTTGGGCTTTTACCACTGTTTGGCTTTTCAGTATAGGTCACTCAAGATCATCATGTAAAAGCACTGATGGAAATTATCAGAGATTACAGAAATTAAGGCAGGTTAATAAACGAGTACTTCACTTGTATATTGAAGGAGTATGCTAAGTGTAAGAATAGTATGTCACTCTGCCAGATCTAATACTTTGAAGGATTCCTAAACTTACAATACTCAAATTACCCATGGCATGGAGGCTATACAATTCACATTTGTGTTATTATCAAGGTGCAGTGCAACAAACTGGTGTTTATTTGAAACCAGATAATTTAGACTATAGAGACATTTGGTTAAATTTATGCCACACAAGTTACTGCCAAAAACAGCTTCTAGTTTGTCTCACTGCAGAGATTACACACTTACCAGGACACTCTACAGCGGCAGCTCAATTTAATCAAGATCAAAATTCCATTTCCAGCTTTTATGCACATTCTGTCAACCATAGGACAAAGATTAAATTCCAACACTAAATAGAAAGCTCAAAATGTGTGATGCCAAGGTCAAATAAAAGCACTGAATCACTCAATTGAATTAGAAAACCATAATTCCACTGTATTTACAACTGCAAATCCTATGTTTGGGGAATATTAGGTGCACCAGAAATCCTTTTTACCTTTGTATTTGTCAAAGATCATTTATGCAAGGCTAGAAATAATTTGTTAAAGTCTCATCAAATCTGGCCATGAGCAAAACTGGTCAATAAGAAACCACAGAGGTCTGAAATGTTCAACACACAAGCCATACAGCAATACTGAATGTGAATATACATGAAGATGCTATAATATTTTGGTTAACAAAAAGGTAACCCAAGTATGTTGCAGCAAAAGCGGGAACCATGAGCATTTCCCAGTGAAAATAAGCAGTTTGCAGTTTGAAAGTACCAGAACAAAGTCATGCAGGAAATTAGGATCCCTGTCATGCTGAGATACAATAATCTACCCAAACTAATCCGAGAACAGAGGCCATACCATATAAACTATCTTGTACTGGTTTTGTTGTCTTATGTTTAAATGAATATGAATGAAAAAAACCTCATTCATAACAGCTGAGCATTGATATTACTCAAAAGATCATGTTCAACAGGTCATGCACAGGAATTGGTGTCATAAAGTTTTTGATTTTCCAATTCAAATGTTCACAAAGTAGTTTTTAATGTGCACATTGATCAAGAATCAACAGTTAAAATTCATAAAAGGTCAATTTAAAGGAGTCAATTTCACAAAAATCAAGTTTCAAAATGATTAAATATATATTGATAAAGTTCATATTGATGATGTTTATACTGGACAAGTTCATGATGATTAAGTTAAACAGATCAAGTTCAACATGATCCAGTTTATATCGGTCAACTTCAAAACACTCAGTTTATGTTGGTCAAGTTCAAAATGCTCAAGTTTTTTGGTTAAATTAACACTGGTCAAGTTTAATATTGATCACATTCACGTCAATCAAATTTATATAGGATTCATGATGATTAACTTAAAAAGGTCAGTTCACAATGATCCTATTTAAAATTCACAATGATCACATTTAAACTGGTTCAAGTTACTGATCAAGTTTATGTTGGTCAAGTTCATAATAATCAAGTTTATATTACCCAAGTTCCAAATGATGAAGTTTATACTAGTCAAGTTCACATTGCTGTTGTTTATACTGATCATATTCAGAATGGTTATGTTAATATTGGGCATCTTCATGAGAATTTAGTTTCTTTGATGATCAAATTTATTCGGGTCAAATTCATAATGATGAAGTTTATATTTGTCAAGTTCACAATGATTATGTTTCTGCTGGTTCAAAATGATGAAGTTTATATTGTTTAAGTTATAATTTTCAAGTTTATACTAGTTAAATTCATAATGATCAGGTTTATGCTAGTTCAAAATGATGAAGTTTATATTGGTTATAAGTTTATATTCAAAACAACTAAGGTGCTATTGGTTAAATTTATGCTGATGAAGTTTATACTAACAAAGTTTATTCAGTCAAAATCAGAAGGATAAAATTTATTCAGGCTAGATTCAAAACGACTAACATTACAGATCAAATCCAACATCCACAAAAGATTTGGATGACTTTGAACAAAATCTGACCTGTAATCAACCTATTTATATGATTTTCCTTCTTATTTATTTATTTCTTGTTTTACGTCGTGTTCAACAGCCAGGGTCATATTGTGACGGGTAGTTTACAGGTGGAGGAAACCAGTGCATACTGCACTGTAAACCACCAGGCATCGGCAAGTAACTACCAACTTTCCAACATGAAGCGCCCGGCCCGAGATTCGAACCGGCGGCCTCAAAGGTTGGAGACGTGAACTCTAACCGCTACACCACCGAGCCCCCCTTTTCCTTCTTAAGATGACCAAGAGACTTCTCAACCTTGCCCAAAATACACATATAACAAATCTAAAAAAATACTGTAGGACTTCTCACCTTTTGAGAAGCTATATACAGATGCTCAAACATATAAAACCAACTTAATCTGAGGGAGTTTCTCTATGGCCAACATTCCTTTTGACTGATGTGTCACATTCAGACACTATCTGTCATTGGTAATGAGCTTGAGTATGGCCAAACTCAAAGAAGCGTGCGCAA